>OW386286.2:171681539-174144594 GCA_936432065.2 Rutpela maculata
CTTCTTGACATGCCACAATGAATCCCTCAGTCTTTAACAGCTGACCTAGAGAAAGAGAATAAACGCAGTGTCTCTAAGTTCTTATAATACACACCGACCATAGGTTTAACTAACTAAACAAATTTTGTTGTTTGGTTAGGTTTATTTGAGCCTTGATAGGATTTGGATGAAGCTCAGTAACTGAATCTTAGTCAGCACTACGTTGGTTTTCTCGCCTGATATGATGAGACTAAGTTCATATGCGTCTGTTTTTGCTGCCTTGAACAATCCTGCAGACACTCCTGCATTTTATGATCTCATACTTATTGCAGGAGCGGATCTAAACTCCTGAGAATGTGTATGTCATACTCAGTGCTACTGATATGGTGGAGTAAGTAATTATAGATAAAGTCGTTTTTGTTAATATTATTATCCATCCACTAGTTATATTTTATATTGAAAAATATATTTATCTACATAATTTACCAGTTGGGATTCTCTGTCCGATATGCGATTCCGACCAAAAATATTTCAAAAACTGTAATAACTAGGAAGCAAGTAGCCTTTTTCCCAAACGGGTGGGTGCAAAATTATCTTGGCAACCCGACTTATCTCCAATACTAACCTTATCGGAAATTACTAAAAATGTGAAGTTTTAGCTGTTACGAAGTAGAATGCGTTTTCTCTTTGGACTATCTTGGCGGCGGGCTAGCCTCTAGTTCCAGGTCTGGCGACAATAACACCGAATTTATTCATAACTCAATATACTTCAGAAAGCGCTTTGGGACATTTAATAAAGACGTGAATAAATTTCTTGTGCTGTTGAAGCCAATTTTTCGCCCGCACCTGTCCCCGTTTTCGATTTTTTTTTTGCATAGTAGGCAAAACTTACGAAACTACCAACAATCACTATAATCGTTTTGAAATCCATCGTAACTATAGGGACTCAATGGAAGTTGACCAGTTAGGTTAGGGCGCATATTATAGGAATCGACGACATCCTAAACATGTATTGTGCTAAGGTGTAAACTATTGTGCAGATTTCATCATCTAAATTTTTAAACTACTTACAAGGTAGCTGCGAGTGAACATGAACTAATTTTTACTATTTACTAAGATCTGATCTCACCAATCACCAGGTCACAAATTTTAAATTTCTATTAATCGGACCCATCGTGAGGATCCTACGTCCCTAATTTATTTATAGTCATCTTTTATGGAGAGTGCTGCAACACTTCTAGATAATAGAAAAAGGAGTCGAAAACGCTCTTACAGTTTGAGTTTGAGTTTACATCAGGCAGAGAGATGTCAATAGTGTACCCACCACTGACATATCTTTCGATCCAATTTGTTCATCTCAGCTTTTTTTATATAAGCTGTTACGTTCTTCACTATTGATTTTTAGCAAAATATTAATGAAATAGCCATAAAATTGTATTTTTAAATTATTTAAAACAATGAGACAGTTAAAAGGCTGAAGTAATAATATCACAGGCACACAAAAAATAAAAAGGGTCATGTACGTTTTTTACCGACTATCATATCTATCTGTATTTTGGGGCGCTGAAACCGAATCCGAAGTTAGAATTGTCACATGTTGTCAATAATTTCATATAAGCTCAAAAAACAGCTTAGAATAAGCCTGAAACGGGATAAAAAGTAAATTGAGAGATTAAACGAGTTTACCCAAGTTTCTATATGTATTTTGGGGAGCAGAAACCGAATCCTAGGTCAGAATTGTCACATGTCGTCAATATTTTCATGTAACCTCAAAAGACAGCTTAGAGCAAGCCTGAAACCGGGTAAAAAGTAAATCGGAGGACGAGTTGACCAGGGACGTCTTAAGCATTCTTGAGGCCCTGGCCCCATATGCAAATGTAGGCCCTCCTTTATACAGCGTGATCTACCATGATATTCGGAAAATAAAGTGGTGTACTAGTCTTCAATGTGGGAAAGCCCCTGCAAAATTTTAGAGTGTTCTGATGTAATTTAGTGTATTAAATTATTAGTAAATTTGCGAATATACACTACTGTTATTGACTAAAGTCAGGAATAGATCGACGAGCTTACTTGTGAAAGAACGTATTGGAGTTGTTTACATTTCCTTAATTGGCATAAAAACTGAAACCGGTGAGTGCGGTTAAAAGACAGATCAAAGTGCCGCGTTTTTGCTTTCGGTCGAACAATCACGTGTTATTAACGAGTTTAACAAAATATCTCGGATATCTGCTTGTCGTTTCAGAGCTCACCAGCATAGGGTCAATGCCTTTTCGATTTATTTCGCTATTCTTGTAGTGTGATTTGATTAAAACCAAAAAGTCACTTCTATCCTATCCAGCTTTGCTGTTAATCCCAAGTCTGATAAAGTGATATGGTGGTACCGCATTACGTCAGATTAGTTAAAATTATTGGCGGCGCTTTTCTACAAAAAAATAATGTCATTTTTTTGGACATTTTTTTTTATTTTTAATTTTTTTAACTCCTTTCGGTGGGGACAACCTACTGTTAAATTTTCCGCATGTCATGGTACATCACGTTGTATAGTATCACTAATATGTTATTAACTATAAACTACATTGTGTATAATTTTATTCTAGAGTAATCTAGAGAGTTTTCTACATTTCAAGGTGGCGAAATCATGAACTATGTCGTCAAAGTTAATAGTCTGTAAAATGTCATTTTCAATACTCATCAAACTTAAACTATTTAAGCGTGATTGAGTCATGCGATTTCTTATTTCACTTTTCACTAATTTTAATTTTAAAAATGAACGCTCTCCGCTCGCATTGGTGACCATCATAGACAAAAAATTTCTCGTTATAATTTCAATGTTTGGAAACACTGCAAAAATTTTTTCGTTGAACATATAAGTACATTGATTCCAATCGAGTCATTTTCTTCTATAAGTTCATATTCATCTGCAACAGTAGATTTCTTTCTTCTCGTTTTTCTTTTTTTTCCTCATTTATTTTTCCTTTTTCCCTTAGTTTTTCAATATCCAATCCAACGTGTACCTTGAAGTGTTGACATTCCACAATTAGTTCTTCCTCATGAATGTCTTTTTGGTAAAAATTTGTCAGTTTTTTGCATTCTCTTGCAATTTCAGCGTCACTCTTATCACAAATATTTTCTAAAACCCGTACATTTCGAATACTTCTTCATATTTTTTGCTACGTAATTCTATATTGCAAATTAGAGAGTCAATCTTTCGATGATCTCTATAAAGATGTATTTGTCGCCTCGCATTTATATTGTGAATTATTTTAATAAGTATATTTTGTTTTTGTTTTTTGGATTGTGTCGTAATTAAATTAAAATAGAAATAACCTTTAAATGGGCATGTACGACGAGGCCCCTCCTAAGCCGACGCCCTCAGCCATGGCCCAGTTTGGCCATGCCTTAAGACGTCCCTGGAGTTAACCCATGTTTCTACATGTATTTTGGGTCGCAGAACCCGAATCCGACGTCAGAATTTTCTTATCATATCAGGATTTTGACACAACCTCAAGAAAATCGCAAAAAAAACAGCTCATAAATGGTCAAAGATGGATTTAAAAGCAGATTTTAGTGTCTTGTGATCAGTTTAAACCCACTCTTAAATACATATTTAAACATTTTTAAGGTGTTCTACGGTGATTTTTTGAGATTATGTCAAAATTCTGATACGATGAGAGAATTCTGACCTAAGATTCAGTTTCAGCGTTTCAAAGTTCATATAAAGAAAGTGGTTTGGTCATTTTCAGTTTTTAAATCTGCTTTAAAATGCATTTTTGACCATTTGTGAGGAGTTTCTTAAGATTTTTTTGCGGTTATGTCAAATTCCTGACATGATAAGAAACTTCTGACCTCGGATTTCAGCGCCCGAAAATACGTATCGTTCAATCTCTCAATTTATTTTTTACCTGGTTTCAGCCTTGTTCTAAACTGTTATTTGAGCTTGTATGAAGATATTGACGACGTGACAATTCTGGCCTCGAATTCGGTTTCAGCGCCAGAAAATACGTATAAAAACACCGTTTAATCCGTTAATTTACTTCTTACCCGGTTTCAGGCTTGTTCTAAACTGTATTTTGAGTTTACATGAAAATATTGACGACATGTGACACTTCTGGCCTCGGATTCGAGACATACATATATGATAGTTGGTAAAAAAGTATATGACCTTTTTTATTTCTTGTGTGCCTATGTATTCATTTGATATTGACTTGAACGCAAGTATTTTCCATGTAAGCTCTATTTTAACGCAGAACTGATAAAAGAGATTGCCTAATCGTTGTACATGACTTACGAATTTCAGAATCAATAATGCTTAAATGAAGGCACCTGCAGCCAGAATTTCTTAAACATCAAAACTATATAGATATTAAACTAAACCATTTACTATTTGGGTAGATAGAATAGTCGTAATCTTTTTCAAATTTCTAAAAATAATAGAAATTCAAGATTACAATTAAATATCGTGAAATTATTTTAAATAGTTCTATATTAAATCATAAGTCAGTTATATTTTGCTTTCCAATAATTTATCAGAATTTGATTACATTCCAAATTTTCTTGTTCAATAATTCTGTAGGGTCGAAATCAACCACGGTTGTTTAATAGTAAATGTATATAAAGCAAATCTGAAATAATAAATTATGTCAATTTCTACCTACTTATTGATTTATTATAATATATCATTTAGAATTATATTCTATTTAAATGAGAATTATAGAATGTAATACACGTAAATATAAAAATAAAATTATTTCAGAATTCGCTAAAGAGAAAAACAAAATTGCCACCATATAAATGTTTCATTGCATATTCCATTTATTTGGTAAGAAAAAATAGTGGAAAAAAGTAAATTAAATAAATAAACTTATGCAAAATCTGGTTTTTTTTTTCAATATTGTTTCTCAACAATATATTTACCTTTTTCCACTTGAAATATTGACGTATTCTTGGCATATTTGCTAATATCATACATTTATTTTTTTCCAGGAATTACTTAAATTTTATAATAGAAGAATTGAAAGATCCTGTGAGGTAAGTTAAATTTTTTATTAATACCAGACATACGGCATAACGGTGCGATACCGCATTCTTGTGACTACTTAATTGAAAATGATTTTCTTACACAAGATGCCACATTTGAAACGGTTAATCAATTAGTAAGGTAATGAGATGGCCTCAGGAAACGACATACGAACCGATCAAAATGATGTCTATAATATTCATTCTTTCTTAGTAGTCAGGAATCAGGAGCCACTAATTCGATCATAGGGTGCGCACTTGAAGATATAGTTTAAAAAAAAATAATACATTATCCGAAATGACCTTGACATTTCTTAATGATTCTCAAACCAACGGAAAGCTTATTCTTTCTAGATTCAGGTGCTGCTAAATAATTCTCAAAATTGTTGGTAACAAATGCTACAGAAATTGTTTAAACAAAGCGAGCATAAAGAATGCACGGTAAATTTCAGCATCGAGACATTTTTAAAACTATTATAGATAGGTGCATGCTTCTATGACATGAAATCTGTAGAATAGAATGGAGCAGTTTTTAGTGAAAGAATTATCTGCATTGCTTTATTGTTGTAAAAGATACGATTATTTATGTACAGCACGCGTTGTGATCCGCGGCGTCTTTTGATAGATATAAAGTGTACATGTATGTCTCGCATTGCCTCGCTCTCTTTAGGCTTGTTGACACTGAGGTGTAGTGTAATATATTAACAAAAATCTCATGAGTAGCGTATACAGTAACTGTGTTGTTTATAAATTCATGTAAAATATTCGACAAACACCGAGCAAGGAATGAAGTAAAAAATATTCTGAGGTTTTTGATTTTTGTACACACACTAAATCACATTTTTCACATTTAATGGAGTGGGGGTGGTAATGGGGGTGGCTAATGCTAATTATGTTATAGCTTCTCTTGTAAATACTAAATAACAATTTTATGAACTCTTTCCTGCTTAATTTATCTATGTACCCCCATTTATCTCAATTTACCTCCCCAAACCTTCACCCCAAAAGAGGGTATTATAAGTTTGACGCGTATGTTTGTATGTTTGTCTGTCTGTCTGTGGCTTCATATCTCTTCAACGGGTGATCCGATTTTGATGTAGTTTTTTTATTTGAAAGAGTATTTAGCAGGGCCGGATTAAGGATTGGCGCGCCCCTAGGCTAATCATGTATTTGCGCCCTCTTATTCATAATGGAAGAATATTAATTAGCGGGAGGGTGAAATTTGAAAAAAATATGTTTTGTCCAGATTCAAAATTGACGAGCGGGGAGGCGCAGATATGTGAAAAAAAAATGCTTGTCCCAGCTTCAAAATTGATGAGCGGGGGGAGAAATCTAAAAAAAAAATTTTTACGAAAATAATTCGGCATTAATATAGGAGCGGAAAGATATAATATCTATCTCTTTCCGTTCCTATTTTCCTATAAATAATCCTGTAAAATGTTGATATAGTTGAAAAGGAACATATAAGAGACGTATACATTTCCTTAATTGGCACAAAAAGTTGAGCTGGCGGATGCCGGTCAAATTGCAGCGTTTTTTGTTTCCGCGTTTTTTTGCTTCCGCACTTTCGGACGAACAATGAGACTGGCGCGGAATAAAGAGGTGTACAGACGATCCAACCAACCAACCTTCTCGGTACACTTTGAAAATTGCCATGACAACTCGTAAAAGTGAGCTGGTCTGCTGGAATTCCAGCGTCTTCAAAGCGTTCCGACAATGTTGGCTCCAGCAGACCAGCTCACCTTTACGAGTTCGCATGGCAATATTCAAAGCGTACCTAGGATCGTCTTTAGACCCCTATATAAAGTGCAGCGCAGGTCGGGTGTTTTTTTGTACTACTCTAATAGCACAACATTGTCCTATGGATATCTGAAGGACGTCCTCGGCGGACATACAGGTCATCCGATGGACGTTCGTTTTTGGTTCAAAGTACACCCGACGGGCAGCCGAGGGACGTCCAAATGTCACAACTTTGAACAATATTTGTACATCCCAATTATTTTAACAGAAAAAAAACCGGAATGAGTAGGGATCGAACCGCCGGCGCCGCGCCGATCCCATGATTTGTAACTCACTCGACCACTAACCTTGTTTACTAGTACTTACTTAAAGACTGTATAGTTGAAAGGAATTTAGACTAATATAGCTATATATTTCAAAATGTAGAAAGTATTTGAATGATTAATAAATGTTTAGTATCAAATAATATCATTAATAATTTACAAAAAAGGTTAAAATTAAATTATTAATAACAAAGTACTATAAAAAATAAACTACAAATTTTATAGAAATAACGGTCAAATATAAACGAAAACATTGTAAAATTGAAAAACCAGTTTTTTGTTTTTATATTAAATAGACGTCCTGCTGCTGTCCCTATAGAGACCTAAAATGTGTATATTTGCGGAACATAAGGACGTCTGTTGGGCACATATGTTGGACGTTCAGTGTGCCAGTGTGGTATTCGCTGGTATGTATACATATCTCGGAAACGAGAGAAAGCGGTATGGAGATATTTTCATTTATTACAAAAATATAAAATTTAATTCAACGGACACGAAATGGACGTCCATCTCCTGTCCCTATATGGACATAAAATGTACACACTTCCCGTATATAAAATGGACATTCAGAGTACGTCCATTCTGTACAATTTCAAAGTAAATCCGATGATAGTCGTCCGGTAGACGTCCAATTTATGTCCATGGACGTACATTCATTAAATAGACATAAAACAAATAAATAATTTTCTTGTATAAAAAAGTACCGACGTAGATATAGTAAACCGCAGATTTAACAGGCATCTTTGACTTTGCGATGCAGCGTGTTTGATGGGTCAAAGGCGCCGACATTACTTGAGTGCCTGTTAAATCTGCGGTCAACTATATAAGGAAGGCCTCAGGCTATACAAGGAAGGATTACGGCAATAAAAACTTCAGATATGGATAATTACTTTAAATGTATGAACAGGACTCTACTTAAAATTATATCGCATTTTCTATTTCATATTATTTACTTCTCTCTCAGATCCTGATATCTCTGAAAATTAAATATAAGTAAATTAATAGTTAGGTATTTTGGTATGTATATACTTCTTATATAATATGGATATAATTATAAAATGTAACCAAAATAGTTACATAGAATAGGTATACATAGGCTTATACAAATTTGTTAATTTCAGCCCAGATAAAATGGCGGGTACAAAAGCTTTTTATGCTTGTCTTTCCTTAAACAAACAATTTTTTACGATCATTATCCTAACTCGATTTTGTGGCTGTTTTTTTCGCCCGCCCTTATGCATTATACGACGTTACAATACATTTTATTTTCCAAAGGTCAATGTTAAACAGTAAATGTCATCCGTTGGCTGTCGGGAGACAAAATTAGTTAGATTTGAGTTGCCGAAGCGCCTCCTCGCGCGTCGGCGCCCCTAGGCTATAGCCCATTTAGCCTTATGGATTATCCAGCCCTGGTATTTAGTCAAGAAGGTTATAGGCCTACTAGATTTTGATGTTTGGTCGCCATCTTGAATTCGGCCTGTTGAATTTCTCTAGAAATTGTCCGATTGAAGTAAAATTGAAAATGTGCAGACAGTTATGGTAGCCGAACATGGTTTAGGCCTCATTATGATTCGGTCATATGAAACTGGTACGATTAGATACATCGATCGGGAGTTTTTAAAAATTTTCAATTTTACTTGTATTATTGCCAACATATTTTGAAAGCTGCGTATCGAAATTATTCTGTGGAAAAGTTCAACTGCGATAAACTCAGAAATTCCCAATCTAATTGATTTTTAACCCCGGACCCCAAAAGAGAGGTGCTATAAGTTTGACGCGTATGTTTGTATGTTTGTTTGTCTGTCTCTCTGTCTGTGGCTTCATATCTCTTCAACGGGTGATCCGATTTTGATGCAGTTTTTTTTTATTTGAAAGAGTATTTTGTCGAGAAGGTTATAGATGATATTAGATTTTGGTGTTTGGTCGCCATCTTGAATTCGCCGTGTTGAACTTCTCTAGAAATTGTCCGATTGAAGTAAAATTGAAAAGGTGCAGACAATTATGGTAGCCGAACATGATTTAGGCCTCATTTTGATTTGGTCATATGAAACTGGTACGATTAGATACATTGATCGGGGGTTTTTAAAAATTTTCAATTTTACTTGTATTATTGCCAACATATTTTGAAAGCTGCGTATCGAAATTATTCTGTGGAAAAGTTCAACTGCGATAAACTCAGAAATTCCCAATCCAATTGATTTTTAACCCCGGACCCCAAAAGAGAGGTGTTATAAGTTTGACGCGTATGTTTGTATGTTTGTTTGTCTGTCTCTCTGTCTGTGGCTTCATATCTCTTCAACGGGTGATCCGATTTTGATGCAGTTTTTTTTTTATTTGAAAGAGTATTTTGTCGAGAAGGTTATAGATGATATTAGATTTTGGTGTTTGGTCGCCATCTTGAATTCGCCGTGTTGAACTTCTCTAGAAATTGTCCGATTGAAGTAAAATTGAAAAGGTGCAGACAATTATGGTAGCCGAACATGATTTAGGCCTCATTTTGATTTGGTCATATGAAACTGGTACGATTAGATACATTGATCGGGGGTTTTTAAAAATTTTCAATTTTACTTGTGGTTGGGATTTGAAAAATAATGTACTTTTTCCTAAATTAATGACTATAAATCTTCGTCCTCAAAATGTATATTTTAAATGTAAATTTAAAAAATGTACCGGAAACTGCAGTTGTAGCAAAGCTGGGTTAGAATACATAATAGATTGCTACTATGAGGGTAAATGTATTAGCTGTTAATTTAGTTTAAGTATAATGTATGTATATTTTATTATTATTATTTTTGTATTGTTATTTCTCAAGTACAAAAAGTAAATTTAAGTTCATTTAATTAGCTGTACGGTTTTTTGTCTCTAATCAATATTTTAAGTTAAAATATAATAATTTTTGGTTCTCTAGTAAACTAATCTTTAAATACCTTCGTTTTTTTTCATAATGACAAATGATAATATTTACGTATAAGTAATACGCATTGTAAATTTTTTGCAATTACAGTATATTGTCAGCAAGTTACCGTTCGGCCACAGCGCGCGGACGTGTAAGCCAAAACGATAGCGGAAATAACGGAGCGCTGTACAAAAATAGTCCTATCTTTTACAATGATAAAACAATGCAGATGATTCTTTCACTAAAAACTCCTCCATTCTATTCCGCAGATTTCATATCATAGAATTATGCATCTATCTATAATAGTTTTTAAAATGTCTCGATGCTGAAATTTACCGTGTACTCTTCAGGCATCCTTTGTTTAAACAATTTTTGTAGCATTTGTTAACAAAAATTTCGAAAATTATTTGACAGCATCAGATTCTAGAAAGAATAAGCTTTCTATTAGTTTGAAAATTATTAAGAAATATTAAAAAATAACCCTGTAAATGAGGTGGTGGGAATATAAAATTAATCAATTTTTAGTGATACAAAAAATTTCGGAAAATATTTTTTTACGCTTTTTTGCAATCGCGGATAGAATGGCGCCCTCTGGATTTAGATGCGCAAGGTCATTCCAGATAATGTACATATTTTTTCAATACTATATCTTCGAGTGCACACCCTGACATTTTAGGAGCGTCTTTTGAGAAGCTTGATTCCCGACTATAGTCATAAAGTCATCTAATAATTGTGATGTTTTAAATATAAGATTCTTTAGAAAAGCTTAACAAAACAATTTACCATTCTTCACTTTGTGGATTTTCAGGAATTTGCCGTTAGCGATAGCAATATCTTGCTCTCTTGTAACAGCTGTTTACGTCTTGACCAATATAGCCTTTTATACCACACTATCTCCAGTTGAAATTTTGGGATCCAAAGCTGTGGCAGTGACGTTTGCAAATAGGTTGTTCGGCCCTTTTGCATGGATCATTCCTGTTTTCGTGGCTCTTTCAACATTTGGGGCAGTAAATGGCATCTTGCTGACATCATCAAGATTATTTTATGCAGGTGCCTGCCACGGACAAATGCCTGAGCTTTTAACCATGATTCAGGCGCAAAGGCTTACACCTACACCATCTGTTTTGATTATGGTAAGTTAATAGCTATTTATATTATAATTGCCATATGAGGTATTTTATAGCACGCGTCTGAAATTTGTTTGTCTGTAAACAGATGAGTGCTATGAAATACCTTATACCTATAATATATAAGATTTTACCTACTCTCGACTTATTAATTTTTTTATACATAAAAAAACTACTAATTAATCAATATGATTTATTTCAACATACAATATTTACAAGTAATAAATAATCAACACTAAATAATCAACACTCTAGACCCGGAGCCGGTGTCACTGAAAGCCCCCTCATAGTGGAATCGAAAAATTTTTATGTGAATTGATAGTTAAAAATTATACGAACAAAATAAGCTTGATATGCGTAGATTTAAAAAGCCGAAAAAGTGTTAAAAAAAATTAATTATTATAAAAATGCAATAATGTTTTACCGTCATCGCGGATATTGATTATTTGTAGTGTCTTCGATAGAAAATGTCGTACTCTTTCAGAAAAAAATTACGCAAACCACTTTATTTAGCCGGACGGGTGTGGCATACCTATTTGAAGTGTGTGAAGGGGGATGAAATTTCCCCCTTATAACGTGCAAACTTTTTTTTTTTTAAGTTCGTTTCGATGTGATCTTTAAAAATATCTTGGTATGCGGGCCCAAAAACTGCCGGAAGTATCCGGCATACCAACTTTATTGCATGATCTCGATTCACATCTATTACAAAAAGTAGCACGTTAAACAAATTTGTTTTGGAGTAAAATTTTTTATAGAATAAAATGTCTTGTTCCTTTCTTAGATTTATAATTATATGAGGATAAATATGATGAAAGGAATTATAGGAAAATTTTTACTTTAGATGATTCAAACAATAAAATAAAGTTGATATAATTAACAAGCATAGTATATTTATTAATAATCATCAGAGTCAATATCATCAATATTATAAAGTCTTTCATCCTCCGATTCTTCACTTTCTTCTACATTTTCTTGGACACTAAGAATTTCTTCAACTTTTGAAGGTGCTGCTGAGCCTTTATACCACAATATTTCAAGTATATTGTTTTCATTTAATTGCCATCCACATTCGGTTGGTTCATATAAAATACAAGTTGGTTCGGTAGCATTTTCCCACATTGTATTTATAAATATGGTGCGCAAAATTTTTTGCGATAAGGTTTTCCAGCATGGAGGAATATTACTGGAATTGAAATTTATCAGGTCTTTGTAAAATTCAATTTATTACACAATTTAGGACCATCTGTGCCCCAAGCATTTGAGAAGATCGCAGAATTTATTCTAAAAAAAATATGCAACACCACCGTGTCAGAAATACATTTAATTTTTGACAGATATTTTTCTCCCTCAATAAAAGATTCAGAAAGATTAACTTGGAATATATAGATTAGCAATCAAAAATGATTTGATGAAATTTGATGAAATTCATTCGATATACAGTGTGTGCTCGGAAAAAGTTTGCTTATCTTGGGAAGTCATAAGAAATTGTCAAAGCTATCATAAACTATACATGGTGTTCTAAAAACTAAGGAATATGAAATCGACCCTAAGCAAAGTAATCTTTTTAATTTTTTTTTGGAAAATTTTATTTGACAGTTTTTTCAAAACTGACGAAAAGCTTAATAATTGAAGATATGTCTAAAAAATATAGATACTGGTCGAACTAAGAACCTCCTCCTTTTTAAAATTTTTTGAAGTCTTTTTTTTATGATTACTAACAGGCTGAATTTTCGTGAGTAACTTCATTTTGACGAGACGCTCAACTTTTCTCTTTGCGACAATTCTCGGTAGTGGTAGCTAATAAACGGCGCTTGGGTGTATATACCGTGCGTGTAATTTCCCATTAGGCATGTACATTCACGTAGCGCGAGAGATTTGACAACACCGGCAGCCGTAAATTCGTCCGTTGGTGGAGCATTCCAGCTCTGTTATTTCATTGCAGCCAGCTGGCACGCGCGATGTTGTAATTCTTCTCCCCATGCCTAGCCCGCGACTACACACCCGGTATGTCGATTGGGTGATTGTCCAAATTTTATTACTAACAGTTTTTTAGTTAAATCTTCAGATACAAAATCGATGGTTTGACCGAAGCGTCCCCTAACATGTCTAAATAACGAGGCCACAAAAAATTATTGCTAACCAGCTGATTTTTTACTATTGCTTAATAAATGGTATATTTTTTCAGTCCTACGCTCGGAAACTGTCAGTTCCATGATAACACTTTTCTCATTACTGACTGTAGGATAAAGATAATATATGATAGCTCAGTGTAGTCTCTGCCCAAATAAAATAATGTCCTACAAAAAATTGTTATGTATCGCTAGTCCGACAAAAATTATTTTAAATAACGAATTATTTTATAATTGCGGTTTTGGTAAATTAATATACTTTTAATACTTAAGTGGAATTCTGATATCTACCAAATTCTGCACATTCAGATCATCAAAAAAACAACATTTCCCTTGTTTTTAATCCCTGATTTGCGAATTTACGTTCGTTGCAAATTTTTGAATTTTTCATGCACTTTAATATGTTTTATTAAATGTTCTTTATAATTCTAATGTAATATTATTTTGAATTGTTTGCATAATTCAAAAATAACACGATTTATATGAAAAGTTTATGAAAAAAAATTTCAATTCCAGTAATATTCCTCCATGCTGGAAAACCTTATCGCAAAAAATTTTGCGCACCATATGTATAAATACAATGTGGGAAAATGCTACCGAACCGACTTATATTTTATATGAACCAACCGAATGTGGATGGCAATTAAATGACAACAATAGACTTGAACCATTGTGGTATAAAGGCCCAGCAGCACCTTCAAAAGTTGAAGAAATTCTTAGTGTCCAAGAAAATGAAGAAGAAAGTGAACAATCGGAGGATGAAAGACTTTATAATATTGATGATATTGACTCTGATGATTATTAATAAATATACTATGCTTGGGCATAAACTCTTGTTACTACATTTTGAAAAAAAATGTAGTATAGGTTTTGCATTTTTCCCGTGGACCATCGAAATCCGAAAAAAACGTCGGATCGAAATGAAAGTCATATCTATCGACTCGAGAGCGAATTTAGAAAATTCCGTCCGTCGGTCCCCCTAATCCGTTTTCGGATTTCGATGAAACTTGGGTGGTTAGTAGGAGGCCTTTAAAAAACCTTAACGCTGGAAGCTCGGCTCCGTTCGGAAACCGGAAGTACCCGATAGAGACGTTTCAAGTTTTTCGGGAAAAATTGAATAACTCGGTAACGAGCAGTCGGATCGAGATATTTCAAAAAAGAGGTGGTGCCGCTAGCAACGATCTACAGATAAGTATACGGGAGACAATGTCGAAAAACAAATGAAAATTGAATTTTTTTGCAAAAAACTGGTTTTCTCGAAATCGGGCTATGAAGCACGATAACTGTCCAGGATATCGATCGATTGCGATGAGACTTGGTGAGATCGAAGGTACACGGCCACAAATGAAGCCTATTGCTGGCGGCCCGAATCCGTTGACCGCAAGTATTTTTTCCAAGGCCGAGTATGATTTTCCAAAGATATTGATAACTCCCGAACCGAAGGTCCGATTTTGATTTTCAAAAATGGCGATTGTAGGGTTCGATTAAGTCTATTAGGTGACGTTTGTGGGAATTTGAAAAAACAAAAGCGAATCTACAAATTCTGGAAAACTTAATTTTTTTGATAGATTCTACAAATACCCGACAGTTTCCTAATGAAAATCGAAAATTAAATATTCCGTCGATCAATCTCTATAACCGGTATAAGGCACGGACCTTTTCGGACAAAAAATCTGAAATAGAGTTTTTCGAAAAATTAAAAATAAACGAGTTATTTACAAAGATGCATGACCACAATATAACCGATGCCCTTTCTGTATTTCAAAATGTAGTTAGCCTTTACTTTAGTCAATGCAAAAAGAAAAAAAGGTACTGAATCATCCCAACAGGGATAAATGTAGTTTTTAGCTTGTTAATTATATCAACTTTATTTTATTGTTTGAATCATCTAAAGTAAAAATTTTCCTATAATTCCTTTCATCATATTTATCCTCTTATAATTATAAATCTAAGAAAGGAACAAGACATTTTATTCTATAAAAAATTTTACTCCAAAACAAATTTGTTTAACGTACTACTTTTTGTAATAGATGTGAATCGAGATCATGCAATAAAGTTGGTATGCCGGATACTTCCGGCAGTTTTTGGGCCTGCATACCAAGATATTTTTAAAGATCACATCGAAACGAACTTAAAAAAAAAAAGTTTGCACGTTATAAGGGGGAAATTTCATCCCCCTTCACACACTTCAAATAGGTATGCCACACCCGTCCGGCCAAATAAAGTGGTTTGCGTAATTTTTTTCTGAAAGAGTACGACATTTTCTATCGAAGACACTACAAATAATCAATATCCGCGATGACGGTAAAACGTTATTGCATTTTTATAATAATTAATTTTTTTTAACATTTTTTCGGCTTTTTAAATCTACGCATACCAAGCTTATTTTGTTCGTATAATTTTTAACTATCAATTCACATAAAAAATTTTCGATTCCGCTATGAGGGGGCTTTCAGTGTCACCGGCTCCGGGTCTATATACTACTTATTGTAAATATTAATCACACAATTTTGTCAATCTATGAGATTAACTCCAGATTGGGAAGACGTTGCCTTTGTATTAACAGTGCCAGTGGTACAAACATCCAACTTGTTTTGTGATGCTGATGAAGTTCTCTCATCTAATATTTTAATTGCAGTTTTTTTTAATTTTCTTCGGAGGTTTCAATTGCATTACTTTTCCATCTACCATGCCTTTTTGCCGTCAAAAGGTCGGCTCCAGCATACGCTAGTATTGACGTTGAGGAACGTCGGAAACAGTATCCAGGGTTGGATAGTTTCAAAAAATTGGCAATTTTATAGGGTACTGCCCCAATTGTATCTATACCAATCGGTATATTAATACATTTCTTATTTCTATATGTAAAAATTCATTTTTATAGAATTCATTTTGATTTCAACGTTTTCAATATGTTTTTAGTAATAACTAAGTTAATAACAATAGCTGTTTGTTGATATCTCCTTAGCAGCCGGTAGTGTCGGTCGTTCATCGATCAACCAACTATGCCGCGGGGTGTCACGTCCAACCCAACAGTGACAGACCTCATGACTAATGACGTTTGTTAGAGCTGGGTTGGAGAATAAAATAATCACCGATTTTATTACTTTTTTTACAATATAAGTGAAATATTTAGTGAAAGTCTAATTAATTTAATTACTTACAGTGTAACTAGTACTGATTGCTAAGTCAAAAATGTGTGGATTAAGTTTTATTGCAGCATACAATTGCGTACTTTTTTTTTATAAAATGCGTGCGAAATTAGTAATTTGTACAACAAGAGTGGATATGATATCCATATCGCATGATAAAAAAGTTTGAGCACGACGCCGTAGGCGGAGTGCTTCAAATCTTTTGAGTGCGATATGGATAATCCACTCGAGTTGTACAGTATACTTTTTCTACGACCAGCTTAAAAAAACTACAAAATTTATTAAACATTAATATATTACACAAATACACACTGACAGTACACAGTGACAGTTACTTTGGCAGCTTACGCACTAATTTGATTTTAAAACGAATAGTTGTCTATGTACTTAATACACGAACTGTGATTGGTCCGTTTCATTTCATATCCATCCTAGAACTGATATGAAATATATCCCTTCAGTTAACTGGAATTGCCTGCTTATCCATTCTACAGACTGTACAGAAAACAGCAAATTTACATAAGGGAGTAGAAAATAGTAGATTGTAATACAAGTGTGGCAAGGGCTTCATTGCAAAACGATGTATGAAAGTAGGAACACGAGCGCAGCGAATGTTCCTATCATACGAGTTTTGCAATGAAGCTTGCCACACGTGTGTTACATACTATTTTTTCTACGGTTGTGAACTTATTTCCCGTTTCAAAGTCTTTCCAAAATTTTAAATTTGCTGCTTGTCTGATTTTATTTAAAGTGACATTTTCCGCTGTCATTCTGAAGTAAGAAAATTTGACTTTGTAATTGCAATTCATGTGTAATTAATGTACATTTATAGAATTTAATTGTTATTACCAGTAAGGGCCAGTTTTACAATATCGGATTAAACCGCGGAGTGCGGATTAAACTACGGCCTTGAAAAAACGTCTGTTTTAGAATGTCGTTAATTTTGTTTTTATATGTAATATGATGGATATAATCGAAATATTTGATTAGTTATTATTTATTTATTATTATTTACTGTCTAATGACGACGAAGAAATTATATTAATGTAATAGAAGGTGTTCGAAGTTCTAAGTTTAAACTGCACAGTTTAATCTAACATTATAATATTGCCCCTAAGTAATATAAAATTCTTTAAGGTAAACACACTATTTTATTCCGGTGCGTGAAGATGTAATCAAGGCGTGTGGCAAATTATTTGCCGCACGGCGTGCGGCAAAGTGATATTTTCTGTACTCATTTTGAAGTTAGAAAATTTGACTTTCAGCACAATCGTAGAAAAAATATATATCGCATTAGTGCTATAAACAACGTCATTATGACATTGAAATGAGTGTAATATTACTGTCAATATATAACAAGAGTAGATAAACAATATAATATTATTTAGCCAATTTTTTTATTTATAATATATATTTTTGGTTTTATTAGAGCAGTCGATTTACATCTTTAGACATAGCAGATAAATTAAGAAAGAGCCGAAAACCCACATTTTTATCAATTTTGATACTTCTAAAAACATATTAATTTTACGGCCTCATGGGGGAGAAGGTATTGCTGATAGTTTTGGCAGTTTTCTTTATTGTTTTTTTTTTTGATGCCCACCTAGTACAGTTTTTATCTTCCTTGGCAGTTGCCAATATATCTGCGGGCAATTTTCTGTGTCAACAAGCACGCATATATAATGCCAGGGGAAAATTTCTGCAGGATTCCCGCTCACTTATTTTATTTGTGGGAAAAATCTTCGGAACAAATTTTGTAGCGATTTTTAAATCTTCTTTAGACTATTAAAATAAAATTTTTCAAGGTATGTTTTTGTATCACATGTAGTGTTTGATGAAGATTTCGATAAGCTTCATTCTTCTTATCACGCTTTTTTTTTCAAATAGCAGTACAACATAGATTATTATGATATTGTAAGTGACTGACAAATAGGTTTTAGTTTCTTCTTGGCAAAATAAAATTTCATTTTTTAAGTGGTATCTACTTTAATTTTTTGGAGCATTGTAAAATTAATCATTTTGATGATCAAAAGGTAAGTTTATTCCTATTTACGCAAGAAAGTAATAAATATAAGAGAATAACCAAGTGCTATATCAAATATTTGAAGTCCATTAAATTATAATTATTGTTATGTTTGTGTTGTTGATCGTTACTAAATAACATTTTAATAAAGTTTTTAAAAATGGTCAAAAACACATATTTATTACTTTTTAAAATTGCTAATGTTTTTCGTGACAACAAATTTCATGGTTTATTGCTTAAAAATATGTACTTAGGTTATAGATGACAAATAAATCATTCTGAATAATTTTCCACGCTTTGAATATTCTCATTAATTTTCACTCAAATAAGTTCCGGCTACAGTACTGCAGTAAGAAACAAAGGTAAAAAAATATTCTCTTATGCAATATTATCATACATCATGCAAACTACATTCCTCGTGAGAGTACATTTTCTTAAGAAAAATTCATTCATTTAGACCTCGAACTGCCCAACAGACAGACAGATACCAATTTTTAGCACGAAGGTACACTTCTGTGCAACACCAGCTTGAAAACAACACTTGAAAAATCAAGTGGGTAATCCAGTTTTCATTAATATTAATTGGTGTGAATCAGTCTTTTTGGAATTTAGATTTTCTTATTAATCATATAGGTTATAAGAAACTGACATTGATTGTGAAACGTCATAAGTAATGTATTTGAATAATGTTAAACCAGAAGAAAAACATACGTATTTTTGTTTTTTAGTTTTTTACACCATCATCGATGGGAACATTTCGATTTATAACAAATGTAAAAATTGACGTTGAAAAATTCACAGATACGACTGCACATAACTGCGATTGTATTTATTGTGTAAATAATGTAACCTAATATTTTGTACATATGTCCGTCATTACAAGACTGAAAAACTTTTTTATCGGTAAACAAAACATTGTTCCAAAACTCCAACGGGCGATAGACACAATTTAACAAAACATAATGCGGGCTTGCTTCCGTTCTTTGTTAATATGGTCTTCTTGGCACTTGTACAGTTTTTTATTTCCGATTTTCCTATCCTTCGGCTAGCTGTTGACCTCGATGCTGAAAATTTGTGAACACAGAGTTTCCTGCTGTTTGAAACGGATTTTTCCTCAAATAGCCAAGGAGTGCTTCATCTTGAACGAGATTTGAGCTACTCGATCGGTCTGAAGTAGTTATACAGTACTAATACTGGACCAATTCAAGGTCAAGCTGGAGCTGCGGCTGTAGCTGTGACGTCAGCACGCCTGCGGCCCCGCGGGGGGTGCGCAGGTGATAGATGATAGATCCTATGATCTAGGTTCTAGTGTGAGGTGAGATAATGCTAGATGATAGATCCTATTATCTAGGTTGTAGTGTGAGGTGGGATCTTCTTAGATGATAGGTGATAGGACCTAATGGGAGGGGGGAGATCCAATCCCCGAGCTTAGATATTAGATTATAGCTAAAGATAAGAGATTATATCTAAGAGGGCGTGGCTAAGAGTATATAGGATGTATCTAGTAATAAAAGAAGTATACAGGGTGTATTTAGTAATAAAAAATAAGTATATAAGGTGTACTAGTGATATGGTGTATCTAGTAATAAAAATAAGATGGCTACCGTTTATTGTTTATAGTTATTGACGAATAGTATTGCACGTTTACGTTAGAGGGCGTTAGAGGTTAAGAAAATGGCTACAGACATCCATCATTGAGTTTAAATAGACAAGTCTTATATATGAAATAAATATTCATCTACTTCAATACGTAAATTTTATATTTGAATGTTAAAACTGTGACCAAATGCAGAGACGTTATCGGATTCCAGGAAATTGTTAATGTAAATAAATGCGGCTGTCTACAGCTATATGTATATTTAAAACGTGATTAATTGTCTTTAGATAACAGCATCGGGCGGTTATAATACAATGACTAATAAGTCACGTGATCCATTATAAGGAACGTCTCAGGGTTTGGAGAGAAATAATGTAAACAATGAAATCATCATATTTTTTCTCATATTTTTCTGCTTACACGATACGAAAAGTGGGGGTGGAATACAGCATAAAAGTAAAGACCTGAGATCGCTGCATTCATTCACAATCTTAAAGTCGATATATATATATATATATATATATACAAGCAGCAGCAGCAATGTCTTTCGCAAAAATTAATGTTGAAGCTCATGTCACGCCGTTCATGAAAATCTATGAGCTGGAAGTCGATAGAAAATATAAAGTGCTAGATATATATAAAGCACTTTCACCGTATGGTATCCAGGTCCAAGTAATCCTCGAAAATTGTAAAGTGAGTCTACCAGCCAGATACTCACGCATTATTTCTGATGATGATATGGTAACGCTACAACAAACCATTATACTAAAAGAAGTGTACTTGGTATATAGAGGGCTAGCAGGCACGACCACTAACATTGAATTCATCGAGTCCTAAAGATGGATCCCGAAACATATAAGAAGAGGTTACAGCACTTTATAAACAATTTAAAATTACTCGGAGAAGACGTTAAGTACGTTGAAGTTTTACGTACATTTCAACATGTCAGTATCCAGCCGAAGAAGTCCAAGAACAGTTCAGTTCAGCGAGGACGTTAAAATTCATCACATTTACCATTGGAGCTATGCCCATAGAACTGCTAGATGTGGTAACTGGATGCAAGACGCCCGCGATCGAGATCGTTTTCAAATTAAAATATTACGATACGCTCAAATAATTAATCCAGTACTTGAACATAAATATTCTGTTATTATATCACAAAACATGTAACCTCTTTCTTATATGTATTAATAAATTAATTTAAAAAATGGTTGACTATTATTACCCATTTCCTAATTAAATGAAGAATTCAGATTTTTTTTCAAGTTTATTGTAACGAAAATGTTCATGCTACATTTTATGTCTTTTTTAATGTCGAATTTAAATATGTAATCAAAAAAATTAAATCTTAAAAAATAAAGCCAGCCCAGGCAAAAAATGAAAAAATTCATATTTTTCAAGTTTATTGTAACGAAAATGTTCATGCTACATTTTATGTGTTTTTTAATGCTGAATTCAAATATGCAATCAAAAAAATTAAATCTTAAAAAATAAAGCCACCCTAGACGAAAAATAAAAAAATAATTTAATTTTTATAATATATTTTATTTATCTGAACGCATAATACAGTAATAAAGCTTATATATGTACATGGAATACATAACCTATAAAAATAATAGCAATAATAATAATAATAATAATAATAATAATAATAATAATAATTAATATAAGTGCATAAAAATTAAACAATGCTACTTTTTTCAATCCAACTGTTATGGGAACTGTCAAATCCAAGCCATTTAACGAAAACCTTATTTCCTTTCTTCCTTAAAACTTTTTCAACGAGATACATGTCTGAATGTTTAACCTTCTGCAGTTCTTCAGTATAGAAGCATCCTTCTATTGGCTGTTTCTGTGCATCAGTCAGTAAGTATGTTATGGGGCTGGTATAATTAATTTTTGAAATAGTAAATATTTCATTAGACCAATTAGGAGTATAACCTTTATCGAACACGCCTCTGTACTTGCTTATTCTCACATGATCGTTAATTTTAAATTTAGGTAATTGTGAGTATGTAATTGTAGGATAATTGTAAACAGATTTCAAGAGTATTTTTTCATTCTTTTTATTTACATCTACAGGTTTCATGCCGATGGTACGATGCCTAGTATTATTATATTTCTTAATAATATCAGCAAGTAAATTATACCACCGAAAAGAACCATTTATACTAAATTCTTTATACATCATAGATTTTATAGTCCTATTTACGCGTTCGACTACTGAACATTTTTTAGTGCTATACGAAGAATAATGATTAATTTTATATTTTTTCATTAATTTTTGAAAATTAATATTATAAAATTCGGTTCCATTATCAGTCTGTAAATTGACGGGGATTCGTTTATCTGCGACTAATATTTTTTCCATAGCTCGAGTAACATTTACGCCAGATTTAGATTTAACTGGTTCAGCCCATACGTACTTTGAAAAAACATCAATTACAATGAGAATATATTTATAATTTTTATTGTAATTAGCATATGGAATCATTTCGACTAAGTCAGCCTGAAGCAATTCATTTAAACCTCTAACTACGACTTTTCGTCTCTTAAAGTTAATTCTAGCCGGCTTATGTATTTCATTAACAATATCTCTTTTTATAGCAGACATGTTTACAGTTCAACAATAATTTACGTACTGTTAAATTAATCCAGCGGTTCGATTATTTTACTTTCTAATAGTTCCTCTAAAATTCTATTTATTTCGTTCGTATGACTTGAATTGCCTGCCTCCTGTGAAGCTATCAAAAGCCTAAGACGATCGACGAGTTCATTAGGATCATCCCAATATACGTAATCAATAGCATTATCGGTGACTTGCATCATTAATTCACCGCCTTTTACTTTACCAGGAGCACGTTGTCGAGGTTCGCGAGCGTAAAGCATCGGTTTAATAATATGCAGGTACTTCCAGCTCTTACTACCGGACTTTTGCTTTTCAGAATCATAATTTCTCTTATGTGCGCTAGTCCTTTTTACAATATCAATGTACTGTTTCTTATCATCATAGTTATAGTGATGCGAACGTTTTTTAAATAGTAATTCATAAAGACCGCGAGTGCCCTGATACTCTTTATTATTTATTATTAAATTGTCACCGTCAAACTGAATGGCAGAATTTCCAATATAATATTTATCTTCTTCGGGATTATATCGTACACCATATCGAAAATCATGTGTATTTTCAGTATCATGCATCATCTCAGATATATACGTTTTAGGCAGATCGCTAAATTTCTCAAGATACTTCTCATCTGACTGGTCGCCTTCTTCAGAGTCGACAATCGACGGTGACGGTGTAATATTAATATTTTTTTCATCCTCTGAGGGTTCAGACTTTTTCTTAATGTTTAAATTCTCGTCCGTCTCAAGCTTGATATGTTTAGCTATCGAATGTAAAGGTGCGGTGATTGGGGCAAAAGACTTTTCGATTTGCAGATCGTGCATTTTGAGTGCCTCTAATTTGCGCTTTACGGCTTTCCGAGCTTCGATAATTTTATTAGTAATGTCCATGTCGACAGGTGCGTCAGATAACATGTGTAATTATCAACTGATTGAGATAGTAAAATCACAGGTATATATACTCGTCAAACCCCTTTCTGTATCGGCCATGTTTAATATCGCTATCTTTATCTATCACTAGGAATCCGTATTTATCTTTCCAGCATAACGAGCACATATGTTTGAAATCCTCAAAGCTCATATCGGTATTAACGTGATCGGAATATACATGTCTAAGATTCATGTCATCCTGCTTGAATAATATCAGTAAATTTGCATTGTCTCTTATCAGATGTTTCGGAATGCGGGTATAGGTCTGACAGAGATAGAAGCTGTCTATCTGTTTATGCCGTCCCATGCTAAAGTAGTCACGCATCACACTTTGATTGTCGCAAGCTACGTCATCAAATATAAAAATGGAATTAATTTTAGCTTGCGCAGGCGTCATTATTACATCGCTATCCTTGAATTCATGATATCCCACGATCGAGCCGAGTACTTTTCTAAGATATTCATATTTAGGCTGGTAGAGAGATTTCGAGTAGACGTAAACATTCTTGAAACGCAAGCCGTGTGGATGAGTCAGCAGGCTTATCACGATGTTTGTTTTCCCACAATTTGAAGGTCCGCATATGATACACCTGATGCTGTCGGGTAACAGAGGACCATGTCTACTATCTTTTTTCACATGACTGTCGAAATCGAGATTATCGATTTTCAGACTGTTACCTGTCTTGATGAAACGCATGATTGACACTGAGGTATTTCCACCAGGAGTTTAAGTATAAATAGCTTTCGGTCACCTGTAACACCTCAGTCTACTATTACATGTGATAGAGGTAACATGGCTGTAAACACTCTCATAAATAAATTACCTTTCGAAGCCCATATCCCTGGCTATCGTTTCTGCGGCCCGGGTACTAAATTAGAAAAAAGACTGGCGCGAGGAGATCGCGGAATTAATGGTCTAGATGAGGCATGTCGTGACCACGACATACAATATTCTAAAGTCAATGATGTGAAAGGACGGCATATTGCCGATAAAGAATTGGCAAAACGTGCTCTGAAGCGAGTATTTGCTAGGGATTCGTCCATCGGAGAAAGAGCGGCAGCAGCCGGTGTAGCAGGCATCATGAGTGCTAAAGTTAAATTAGGCTTGGGATGTAAAAAAAGAAAATGTGGCGGTACGATGACGTTTAAAAAAATATCCAATAAAATTCGTAAACTAGTACGTGGAGCTCCCTCTGTCGGGGATGCTATTAAAAAGGCCTCTCGTGCAGTACAGCGTATTAAAAAAGATAAAAAAATATCACCGATGGCTGCTCGCGTTATTCCTATACCGAAGACGGGCGGCGTTCTACCGCTAATACCAATATTTGCTGGACTTAGTGCTCTGGGAGCGCTAGCCGGTGGATCTGCAGGTATAGCGAAAGCTGTAAGAGATTCTCAGGCGGCATCCTCCCAGCTTAAAGAATCTAAACGCCACAATCAGGCTATGGAGAGTATCGCCCTCGGTAAGGGACTCTATCTTCGTCCCTATCGAACAGGACTTGGACTATACATGAATAAAAACACCAACAGCAAGTGACTAGTAAAATTACCAAATCGGGCGCTCACCGACGTGGATCTGAAAAAATATGTTAAGATGTTAAATATACCTAATTTTCGAGGAATATTTATGCGAGACCGACTACCTAAACGCGTACATAAAATTGAGACGGGCATTGTGAACTTGGATAGTGATAGCGGTAATGGTACTCATTGGACTGCATACTTTAAGAACGGTTCGAAAGCCGTTTATTATGATAGTTTTGGTAATTTACAGCCTCCTCTCGAATTAATAAAATATTTAAATTGTTCTATTGAATACAATCACAAGCAGTATCAGTCTTATGACACAGTAAATTGTGGACATCTGTGTTTACAATTTCTATATAATGCGTCATGCTTTTAAGTCACGTTCATTCTCAGAGCTAACCTTGAAGCCGCAACATGTCTTGTACGTTTACATTATCAGGCAAATCATCTAATTTAACCGCGCACTTTTCCCCACCCATAGACCTTGAAGACGGCGCTGAATATTCGCTTGCTTTAATAAATTTCGAGGCGTATAACTCCATACCGAACATAGACGCTACAAATAATCATATATATTATGATACAGACGATAAGTTTATAAAAATTCCGGAGGGCTCGTATGAAATAGAAGATATAAATAATTACGTAAGAAAGCATTTTATTCTGAATCATGGTAACGATGGTCATATTTCTATAGTATCCAATAAAAATACGTTAAAAGTGGAAATAAAATCCAATAAGATGATAAATTTTGAAAAGGCCGGCGGTATTGGCAGTTTGTTAGGATTTACATCTCGTCGTCTAAAACCGCTCGAGAAACATATATCTGATTTCCCGGCAAAAATTCAAAAAGTAAACGCTATATGCGTGGAGTGTAATCTCATCACGGGCAGTTACATGAATGATAGATCTGTACACATTATTCATGAATTTTTTCCTAGCGTGCCTCCCGGCTATAAAATAATAGAGTGCCCCGCTAATGCAATTTACCTGCCGATTAATAAGAGGCATATAGATAGCATATCAATTAAGATAGTCGATCAAGACGGTGATCTTGTTAATTTCCGTGGCGAGGTTATCACGGTAAGACTGCACTTGAAGAAGAATGGGTCTTAGTTTCCGAAATAGTTTAAAAGGAACACCTGCTCGCGCTTGAAACAGTTCACCTGCAACCTTCAAGGTGTTAACATCTAAAAATAGACGTTTTCTTTACTCTCTCGGTTACAAAGTGCTAATATGAATCCGAATATTTTAAACGTGTTTGAGAAGCCTACGTTTGAAACCGCGATAACTAATTTTGAAAATCATAGTCATGGACCATATTCAATCAGAAATTTAAATAATAACGACGAAATTCGTATACCTATTCAGCAGCAAGATGTGTATACTGCGCCGTATGCTAGTTCGCTGTATATGCGGGGCCGGTTACTTAAAGAGGATGGTACGGTTTCGAACACAGCGGTCTTTGATAAAATGGGGTTATTGTATCTGTTTGACGAGATACGATACGAAGTGAGCGGTAAAATTGTGGACAGCAGTAGAAATCCAGGCCTCGCGACTGTTATGAAGGGATATGCATCATTCACTCCGAATGACGCGAATCACTTAGAAAATGCTGGGTGGACTGATGTGGATGATAATTTTGCAGACGAGAACGGTTACTTTGACGCATGTATACCTTTAAAAATATGTCTGGGGTTCGCAGAGACCTTTGAAAGAATTATTTTAAATGTCCGTCAAGAGCTGGTACTCGTTCGCAGTAGTATTGATACAAACGCAATCATAAATCTTGTAGCCGATGAAAAGATTAAAGTAGAATTGGAAATCGTTCAATGGCGTGTACCACACGTGACTGTATCTGACGTTGAGCGATTAAAATTAATGAAATATCTAGAGAGGAATATCGATTTGCCTGTACCGTTTAGAAGCTGGGAATACCCCATGCTGATGGAATCGCAGACGCATACTTGGAATATTAAAACTTCGTCTCAGTTAGAGACACCGCGATATATTATTTTCGGCCTTCAAACGGGTCGTAAAAATGCAGTCGCTAAACGTATGAGTGAATTTGATCACTGCGAGTTGACTAATTTTAAACTTTTTTTAAATTCGGAATCATATCCCTATGATAACTTGAATATTAATTTTGAGAAGAATTTCTGTGCTACTCTGTATGAAATGTTCTGTCAATTTCAGAAATCTTATTATGAAAAAGAAAATGAACCTCTGCTTACTAAATATAAATTTAAAACTAAAGCTCCTCTGGTAGTTATCGACTGTTCGTGTCAGAATGAGGTTGTAAAGTCGAGTGCAGTGGACATTAGGCTGGAATTTAGTACTAATAAAAATATTCCGAAAGACACTGCTGCATATTGTCTTATAATTCATGATAGATTGATTTATTACAATCCTTTAACCAGTATAGTTCGTCCATACTAATATGTATATAATAGACGTGCAGGGCTTCCAGCATAAAAAGGAGTTAGCTTTTACATGTAAAGAAATTTCAATTTTTAATATTACCGATGTCTCGTGTGTACATCGGATAATTAAACCGACTGTTAGTTACGGGCTTCTTACACACAATATTCAGAAGCAAATTAATTGGATAACTGATCATGTGCATGGTCTCCAATGGTCCACGCCTTATGATAATCTCCGGTACGGTAACCTGCAGGACTTCATCGACAGCCACGTACTTGAGAGAGAAGCAAAAGTTTATGTCAAGGGACTGGAAAAGAAGCGATGGCTTCAGCATTATCTGTCTAATAATAATAATATTATAGACTTATATAATTGTAATAATATGAATAGTTTAATGTTAAATAATTTAGAATATCATTGTCATAAACATATTAATAATCATTTACGCTGCTCTAGGCAGAATGTCTACTCGATATATCAGTGGTATATTGTAAATAAAGATAAGGATTTTGAATAAACAAATTTATGCTAACCATACTGGCTTTTATTTCTGTATACATGTGTGCGTGTATGAATGACGAGTCGGGTGGGGGGGGGGGGCAGAGAGAGAGAGAGAAGTGGGGGGAGAGCTCTCGCCTCGAGTCAGAGCGCGGTGATCAGTTAGACGTTGCAAAGATGCACAATCAAACGGGGCTTAGAGAGCTGATAGCGGGCAATATTTGCCAATGTTCAATGTGCCAAGTCCCACCGGAGGGCTGGAGGTACCTGGGGCTGCCTCAGCCCCAGGGTCTCGTAACACAACCGCCACCACCACCACCACCACAGGAGATGCCCCGGCTGATGCTCTTAGCCGACATCATGAAAGGTATTTAAAATATTTTTTCTGTTTCGTATAACTCAATACTTATAGATATTTTTTTAAATTGTTACAGACTCCATTGAACTCAGAATTTCTTCGGAGATTTGGAGAAGTCGATCTGTCAGCCGGCGAGACCAATAAATTTCTTTTTTTAATTAACATACGATCTGCCCTCCCGCCGGATAGCCAGACCAGTGTTTTTATTAATTTATTAATTCTACACAATTTTAATTATATTTTTTTATATTAATAAAAAATGTTATTAATAATCTTTTTTTATTTCAATGAGTTGATAGCATCTCATACTTATTAAGTGTCTGAACAGCTCGAACAGCTCCAACAGCTCCAACAGGTGTAACAGGTACCGTACCTGTTACACCTGTTGGAGCTGTTGGAGCTGTTCGAGCTGTTGGAACTGACCATATATAATACACGTATATGTATATGTATATGGGCTGCTTGAACAGCTCCAACAGCTCCAACAGCTCCAACAGGTGTAACAGGTACCGTACCTGTTACACCTGTTCGAGCTGTTGGAGCTGTTGGAGCTGTTCGAGCTGTTGAAACTGACCCTATATAATACACGTATATGTATATGTATATGGGCTGCTTGAACAGCTCCAACAGCTCCAACAGCTCCAACAGGTGTAACAGGTACGGTACCTGTTACACCTGTTCGAGCTGTTGGAGCTGTTGGAGCTGTTCGAGCTGTTGAAACTGACCCTATATAATACATGTATATGTATATGTATATGGGCTGCTTGAACAGCTCCAACAGCTCCAACAGCTCCAACAGCTCGAACAGGTGTAACAGGTACGGTACCTGTTACACCTGTTGGAGCTGTTGGAGCTGTTGGAGCTGTTCGAGCTGTTCAAACAGCCCATATATAATACACGTATATGTATATGTATATGGCCTGCTTGAACAGCTCCAACAGCTCCAACAGCTCGAACAGCTCCAACAGGTGTAACAGGTACGGTACCTGTTACACCTGTTGGAGCTGTTCGAGCTGTTGGAGCTGTTCAAGCTGTCTCACCTGCCTCTCTCATGATCATCATGTCAGGATAGGTATTAGGAAATAAAAACACACATTTTATAAATAATTTAATTTATTAAATGTAAAAATATTTATATAATACTTTAATACTAATTACAAAAAATGTAGGCGAACTATGTCAAGCGTCTTAACATAATCTTCTAAGGTAGTCGATGGCCAGTGCCCGCTGTCTGGACCAGAGCTCCAACCAATCGGCTGCCCAGAGCGACCTTTGGATATATTATCCTCCAGCCATTTTATTAACTGCTTATGCTCTTCATTGAAATTAATATCTAATTTGAAATGTATATTATTCCTACCAATTACTCGAAACAAAATTTCAAGAAATTCGTATTGTGTAAAGTAAGCTGCCTCGCAAAATGCTTTATTAATCGACCAATCAATACTTTTATAATTATCAGAAATATTTTTAGCCGGGTACGATTTCGAATAAAAATCAATTGACATATAATCATCATTACACGTTAATAATTCTTCTAAAAAAATTCTAAAATAACTATTATTCGCGGCGGGATAATGTCTGTTAATTACTTCTCGTAATCGATACACGGTAAGGTGAGTAATACATTCTCTTTGGAAAATATATTCCAACTGTTGAATAAAAATATCGTTTTGAAGTTTTTTCGTAAATATTTTTTTCATTAAATCGAAATTAGAACTATCTCTTAAAGCCATCCAGTATAAAGCTTTGTCTGGTATAACAATCTTTTCTAAAATTTTATGAACTAATTGATAATTACCCCGATTCAATGCATTTTGAATGTACCTCTCATATACGTCGCGAGTGATAAGTACAAGCTTGTACTGCAATTCTTTTTCTAACCCGTCCATCGCGATCAAAGTCTCTAAAGTAAATGAATCCGAACGGCTACTGCCAAGCGCTTCACTGCGTCGATGACGTCATCTGACGAGCTGAGACTTGTTGGAAATTATATCCCCAAGGTTTCGTATCGGTATTTATATAATTTATAATTCTTTTATCATCATACGGACTGAGTGCCACCTTATTCTGTTTGATAGTATATATTTCATGTTTCTTTGATCGAATTAATCGCTGCTCTTTGGTCAAAATTTCTTTATTAAATAGACAATTCGTAAAGTCTTCAAATGTAATTTTTCTGATTACCGAACGCGAGAGACCCTTGATTTTTTTATTTACTGACACACCCTCCACTTTATAACTATACATTTTTGCACGGAGTCCTACGAATTCTGTCATTACGCGCCCTTGACATTCGTCTTTCATTACGCCTAGTACCTTCTTATTAGCATGAGGTATTCCGTAGACATTGTCTACAGGATAATCCGATGTGTCGAACTGATGGATGTCTTTTTTAATGTACTTGTATATATCAACGTCGCTAAATTCGTAAATTAAACTGTCTGTGTCAGTGTAAAGTAGTTTGGCTTGCTCACCGAATTCTTTTTTAATATAATCATAATGAAAATCGTAAAGAATAATTTTTGAAAGATCTAAAATGGCGAACCCCACATATATTGGCTTATCGAATTTAATTTTTAGTCGATTCATTTCAATAATAATCATATCCTCGCCGAAGACAGTCGAACTGTGAAAGTTCGGTTTCGCGATCAGAGACTTGGCACCATATCTCCCCTCCCATTTAGTTACCAATTTAACATCTTTGTGCTTGCGGATATTCTCCATTGTCTTTCCGAACACCGCATTGTTCATTAGCTTATAGAATTTTTTCTGAAACTCGTTACTTGCCTGTTTTCGTAAATCCGTATTTAAATCAATGTATTTCTTTAGCCACCGTGACTGTTTAAATTTTAAAATTCTATGTACCGTCTTGAGTTTTAATCCGCGTTCTAAACATTTTTTTAAAGTCCTATAATGCATTACATATCGCGTTTTATCTAACAGAGTGGTCATTAATTTTGAATGTTTTGAACCGGGCGGCACCATATGTTCTGGACACATCGGGAGATCCTTATGTAGCTCATGTAATTCAAGCGGATACTCGATATCTACTTCCAAAATATAACCGATGTCTGACTATCTAAGGCATAAAATTGTTCGATGGGTACCCACTCGAAAGCACCTGTAGGTAGCAGAACAGACATCCCGGCTCCATACATGTTATTGATGTCAAAGTACATGATGTGAGTCTCTCTTTCGTCGGGATTAAACGCATCCCCCATGTACTTGTTGTTAGCTTTCGAATATCTGTTAGATACCTGCGCTACACCGCCTCTCACGCCTTTTTCAATCATCAGTATCATATCAATGTCTGTGAGAAGCTCTAAATTTTCTTTAGTTATTTTTAACATCGCGTCGAATGCCAGTCCCGGAGCAGTATAATAATTTAAAGCATCAAGTCCGTACGTCTGTATGCATGTCTCGCGGAAATTTTCAAATATATCAGCTAGCAGTAATACATCTGTTTTTAAATATATATCGGAATATTCTCCTAATGTCTTAATATCGAATTTATTCCAGATATTCATAGCGTGGTTATAATCGTCCTCTGTTATGTTTTCGTCAGTCAGTTTACTGTAAAATTCTTCTTTAGCCGGTAGAGATGTCTCGTCTAATTTTTCCCAAGAATTTAAATAATCATAAGGAAAAACACCTTTCCGCGTTAATAATTGAAATTGTTCATCATTATTACAATACGATTTAGTGATTCGTTTCTGGTCATCGTCGAGATAGGAAGCTAGTTTTTCGATTTTGTCTGCCATAAACCTAAACGAATCAATAAATCTTAGTTTAATTTTCGTATCTTTAACTCGTTTAGTGAAAGAAATGTATTTTTCCTTATTAATCGGTAATAATGAAATTTGTCCGTCAAATGCCGTTGCTAGCTGTTTGATTATCAGGTGGCCGTCGTAACCTGATAAACAATGAAATATAACCGGAATCACGTGACTATCTTGATAATTAATGTTACATCTCATATGCGCCGGTCCCCTATAGTACCCAGTTAAATGATTGTGATCGGCTACTTTAATGTCCGTCTCTTTGAAGGGCCTCTCACAGATATGACAGACCTGCGCGAGATCGAATTCATTTTTTTGTGTCTCGTTTAACGATTCCATAGGTTTTATGTCGGACATGATTACATTAACTCGGTCTGAAATTTTTTCAAGTTCTTTAACAAACCAGTACTGACAGTCGGCACCTCGGTACATTTTAAATTGTGATAGACTGTCATCATAGGAACATTTTAAGTAATACGCGACGCTAAAAGCCGTATGTTTCTGGTAATTTTGCGTATTTTGATTCATGTTAGCATCACAGTCCTCTAAGATACATTCGAAATCAGCATAAATAGCGAACGGTACCCTTTCTTTATATCGGTAATTTTTAAATTTTAAAAACTTTTCATCCTCGTCGGGTAATTCAATTTTGCATGTATTAGTTTTCGAATTGCAATCATTTGAATGCCGGTCTAGAAGTTCTTGAGTTGTAAAATGATTAAGACATCGGTTGCAAATAAATACTCGATGTCCGTCTGAAGATAGTTGTTTATTTAATAATCGAGACATATTCTTTATCCAAGCAAAATGATATTGCGCAGCATCAGTAAAATTATCGGCAGAATTCGTAGGAATCATTAATAAATTTACGACGCGTTCATAACTGTATTTACTTAAACATACCGGTAAAACTTCCCTTTTAACTACGGTGTATACGTTTATCGAAATATCATTTAAGCGTTCGAATTTTTTAATATTTCTTAATTCCATCGGAAACTCGATGCCGTCATATTTCAAAACGTCTTCAAAATGAGGATATGAAACAATTCTATCAACATGATTTTTAGCGGGGTATAATGCCGAAACTACTGACCATAAGAAGCAATATTCGTCATTATTTTTAACGTTAATAACGCACTTTTTTTCTTTTATAAAGTTTGGCATTTCAGCGTATGTTGATAATCCCACTGTTATAGGACAATATTTATTAACATTTACTCTTAGCCCGATAATTTCCGATAAGGCCCAGCCTGAATCTTTTCCTTGAAAGTCTTCAAGATGTTTCAATAACCGTTCGGATACATTTTCTTTATACCATTCCTTTAAATCCGTATTTAAGTCTATCACAGCGTTCCTTGTAGCAAAAGTTTTTAATTCCACTGTACCATTAGTAGGCTGTACGAAGTTACATTCAAAAATAACATTTACTTTAATTAGTCCATCTTTCAAACATTTTTTAATTTGAATAGAGAAGCTCCTAAACGCTTTTTTAAAAAATAATACCGGTTCTTTAATTTGTACGTTAGTTATTATACCGGACTTAACACGATTTTTAAAACAAGATTCTACCTCTTGATATACTAAATATTTTCGTGCTGGCGGCTTTAAGGAACCGCCTAATATTTTATTTTTTAATTTTAATTTTTTCAATTGCTCTCGGTAGTATTTTAAAAGCGCTAAATTATTTTCCAATTTAAATATATTTTCACCTTTATTATCGATATGAATTTTGATTTTAATTGCCTTGGCTACTAGTTTAATATTGCTATTAATTATCGAAATATGTTGATCGATTTCATCATCGGTCTTTAAGAGCAGCAATGATTTTTTAGTTAAATTAATTATATCAGTACTGAGTTTAGATACGGTCTCGGTAGACGACATACTGTTTCAATTAGACAACCGTTCACCGCGAGAGATAAACAGCTAATGATCGAGGTGGGGAGATGACGCTGCTTTTATACTCGGCGGTCGAGGGTCACGTGACTTTGCAGTGAACGATTTCTAAAAGGCCCCCGAATTTTCATAATCTGTTCGTCTTTTACATATAAAACAATGTTAAATTGCTATATCGCTGCGGGGTGGCTACATATTCCCATAAGAAACCATGTATTGTAAGACACAAAATTCTTCGCATGCATCTTTACCGTATACCTATCTTATGTTAGTAGGCTATCAGAAATGATTTCATTTGTTTACATTAACAATTTCCAGGAATCCGATAACGGCTCTGCATTATATTCTTATTACATTGAAATCTAAACGTAGAGAAGCGAACGAATATTTATCTTATATAAAACTCAGGCTAAAGAGACTTGTCTGAAAAGCGTTTATATTGGCTCTCGATATTTCCTTTGATCTAGCCGCTGTAGTTATCTAAAGGTAATTAATCACGTTTTAAATATACATATAGCCGTAGGCAGTCGCATTTATTTACATTAACAATTTCCTGGAATCTGATAACGCCTCTGCATTTGGTCACAGTTTTACATTGAAATCTTAACATATAGAAGTAAATGAATATTTATCTCATAATTATAAGACTTGTCTATTTAATCTCAATGATGGACGTCAGTAGCCATTTTCTTAACGCCCACTAACGTAAACATACAATACTATTAGTCAATAAACGACAGCCATCTTATTTTAGACACACCCTGTATACTCTCAGCCACGTCCTTTTAGATATAATCTCTTATCTAAGCTCGGGGATTGGATCTCCCATCTCCCCCCTCCCATTAGGTCCTATCACCTATCATCTAAGAAGATCCCACCTCACACTACAACCTAGATAATAGGATCTATCATCTAGCATTATCTCACCTCACACTAGAACCTAGATCATAGGATCTATCATCTATCACCTGCGCACCCCCCGCGGGGCTGCAGGCGTGCTGACGTCACAGCTACAGCCGCAGCTCCAGCTTGACCTTGAATTGGTCCAGTATTGGTACTGTATAACTACTGTCTGAACCATCTTTTCTCTTTACGCTACCTTCCTCCTCCCACTTTTCTTCACACTCTTAACAGTACTTCAATTGATAATGGTTAGCAACTGATGTAATAGACCATCTCTCTTCAATTTTAGAGAGAATTAAAATTTTTTCATGTTTAGTTAATTTTGGCATTGCGAAAATATGACACTGACACTGACAAATAATAAAGAATGATTTAATATAGCGAAAAATAGGTGTACGGGATTTTATTGTACAGAAGTGTACATCTCAGATAGGCTCTAGTATTCTACCCCATTAGTACGGGAGCTTGCGACACTCTTTTGTGTAAGATTTGCTTTAAATTAGTTTCCTATTTTTGTGTTATATTTAGTCTGTGTTTTCACAAAATCGACTCCTGCAGGCGCACCTTCGGGGCAACGCTTGACAGGAACATTTCAATTGTATTAAAAAAAGTGTCAATGCTAGACGTGTTTAAAGTTGAGACTTTAGGGTTATTTCTTGACATCACAGTATGATGAAAAATGATTGTCTGACACCTTCTTTGTAGACCGGCGTGCTCCTGCCATTAACATGTAATAAAAAAAGTCAATTGACAGAAAAGTCATATACAAAGCACTTACTTGATGAAAACGTAAACAGCAAATGTATATCGTTTCCTTTTTTGTGAAAAACCGAAAAAAAAAAACCATCCGATGATGGAAACAGTGTAATGATGCGTTCATGTTCCATTACTAAAGTTTCCGGATTTACACACGACACCAATGTGCACACGGCACGCAAATACCCAACTCCCATCTAGAGGCACGGATTTGCACACGACAATAAACTATAGTCAGTTCTACGTCACCAGTAAGCGAGGATTCTCGGATATAAAGGCCCGGCCACAAATCAACTAATTCAGTGCGAGCAATTCTGTCAATCTGCCTACAGCGTGGTGAGCTGGACATATTACAGCTTTGTGCATCTCCCGACGCAAACACGACGGAACGAATGCAATCTGACCCTGGGAATCCTTCAGCGTGTTGTCGAGTCGTTAGTCATTCCCCGACGCCGTTTCGCCGCCAGAACCAGAGCGGATGAGCCAGACCTGAAGACCTCCTACAGCGTGTTGAGCTTGGAAACTTCTTGAGTCGACGATATTCGCCCGACGCCCGATGCCACTCCAGTAGCAGCAACTAACTTCGCATCGCATCGTTACTCTCTCTCTCTCTCTCTCTCTCTCTCTCTCTCTCTCTCTCTCTCTCTCTCTCTCTCTGATAGTAGAAAATGTTATCCTAAGAACCGTAAAAGATATGGACCTGTATGTTATGTAACACTGCAACACATATTACCTGTTTGAAGAAGTAAATAGATTGTTTATATTTTTATTGGGCTATCTTATTAACTAATCTGCACCATGAACCAGCTACCCGACAACAAACCGTTACAACAGTAAGAGCGAAACCGCAATTTTCAACTTATTTTTTACTCTAGCACAGAATAGACACGATACAGTTTTCATATTTACACAGCGTTACCTTAGAGAGGCGCTCCTCATTATAGCATAAACGACAAGTCGATATCTCCTTCTGTTTTCGAGAAATCGACGAAAACTCTCAGACCAGAATAGCATACCTTAAGATCAGCCAACTAAAGTCCACCTGACGGAATCCTTAAGGACGAAGAAGGAAATGAAAAAGGTAGCAATGACGAAGGTTCTGAGACTGAAGACACAGTTTATAGAGACAGTTTTATATGAACCGTTTATACATGAATATTCGTGCCAATAAATCATTTTTTATAATTATACTCAATAAAATTTTTGCATTTATTTTACATATATTTTCATTTTACAAGTGTCGTTTGGTACATAGTACTCCATTATTATGACGATTTTCAGGTCGACGCCATTAGTTTGATCCTGTGGACATTTTAAAATTTATTTTTAAACAAATCTGTAGATGTATATACACAAAACTTCCCTCTCTTTTTGTCATCCTTTATTTATGAATTATTTTTTCCGAGATTTTTTCTGTTGTATATATTTTCAGATTTTATTCCTGGCAATAGTGGCAATGAAATTTCAAATATTTTCCTCTCTCATTTCTTATTCTTTGCAGTGACTATCACTTTGTATATTTTCACTAAAATTATGTCAGATTTCTCGTCGATAATTCTGTCAACTGCAGTCCAAATATTATTTCCACCATAGTTTCTTAATTAATTATTCATTAGTGATTGCCCTGTATTTCTTTCATATTTTTCTTCTTTGGGAGTTGTGTTAACTGTATGCGAAATATTATTGTCCTGCGTCACATTCTTTTCACTATTTATTTAGGTGTCGACCCTGTATATTTTTCAGTGGAATATATCCCAGTTCTTCGCTGCCAATAGCGTCAGCTTCCTACCAAATATTATTCTTCTTCTAGACACGGCGCCAGCAAACAGACAGACAGAGAGATTGACGGAATTAAATGACTTCAATTTTTAATTAACATAGCCTGAAACATGAAAATCCCGAGAAATTTTAGAGGGTGATTTTTTCATTATTACAATACTTCCTTTTGGTAAGCAAGGGAAGTAAAAACATTGTTGTGGAAACTAAAACGAAAAAATGTTATCGAAGAATATAATAAACACATACGTTGACACTAGTTCCTGATCTGCGCAACTCACCTTGCCACAAATGTTCTTGCTCCTGCCAAAGCCATGTCCCGTCGGATAGCCGGCAGCATAAGTTTTTTTAACAATTTCAAGTAATAACTTAACTTTAAACATTTGTGTCAATTGACTTTTTTTTATTACATATTTATGTTAATGGCAGGAACACGCCGGTTTACAGTAAAGGTGACAGGAAATCATTTTTCGTCATACTGTAATGTCAATTAAGAACACAAAAAAATCTTAGCTCTGAACATGTTTACACATTTTTTTTAATATAATTGAAATGCTTATGCCAAGCGTTGGCCCGCTAACAAAATGGCAGCAGTTTGTTTTGTGGATAAGCTACATTAACAGGATAAAAAAAAAGATAAACCAAGTTTAAACAAATATACCATCTAATAGTGTCGCTGGCTCCCGTACTATATGTTCCGTACTATTGTCTTTCCTCGTATCCTTTATAAAATGCTGAGATATAAATAGCGCCGTTCTTACAATACAATTGTACATTATTATACCATAAACGTCTACACTAGTATGAAAATAAACAGTAAGTAGAATACATTACATTAAGTAAAAGTATATTGCAATAGGGTAGCCTAGCTATATAAATCCAATTTAGACTGCTAAAAGGCTGTTTGTATTTATACAGCATCTTTATTAAGCTGCAATTGCATTCAATATTATAGAATAAATTTCATGTTTTATGTAAGTAGGTACTTTCTGTATTTTTCAATTGTAATATACTTGACATTGTCTGTTGTAGATGTTATTTAATTCTGTCTGATCTAAATGATGTGAAATATTTATTTAATAACGATTTGTTTTTATGTCAATGAAGAACTTTGTTAAAATGTATAATGCATTCCAATTTTTAGAGGACACTCTCCATTCCATGTCTCATTCTGGATTCATAAATGTGGAATAATATTATAAAAACGAGTGATCTCGGTTACATTAAAATAGATAATAATAGGAATACTCTCCCCACCAATTATCAAAATTTTTGGCTAAGAACATTCTTTGAGAGTTTACTTCTTATGCAAATTAAACAAGACTTACTTATATATTTTACATCAAAAATCAGTAAAGCGTGAATAAAAGTGGTGCTAAATTATTTCTCGATGGCTGGAACCTTGAAAATGATTAAGAAATAAATTATGAATAATTTTGATTATATAGGTAATTTTATAAAACATTTTTTCTTCATTTTTTTGTTTATGTAAATTTTTAATTAATAACACAGGCACACACAAAAAAACCGCCATGTACTTTTTTACCGACTATCAAATTTGTATGTATTTTAGGGCGCTGAAATCGAATCCCAGGTCAGAATTGTCACATGTCGTCAATATTTTCATGTAAGCTTAAAGACAGCTTGGAACAAGCCTGAAACTGAGTAATAAATATACCGGATGATTAAACGAGTTGACTCATATTTTTTATACGTATTTTGGGGCGCTGAAACCAAATCCGAGGTCAGAATTGACCATTGACTATTTTTGAGGTGTTTTTTGAGATTTTTCTGAGGTTATGTCAAAATTCTGACATTTCACCCGATTTCAGGTTTATTCTAAGTTGTTTTTACATGAAAACGTTGACGACATGTGACAATTCTGATTTCGGATTCGGTTTCAGCGCCCCCAAAATACGTATAAAAGCAGCTTAATCTTTCAATTTACTTTTTACCCGGTTTCAGGCTTGTTCTAAGCTAAGCTGTTTTTTGAAGTCTTTGGTTCACACTCCTCTGAATTATTTTAAATATTTGCTATAATTTGATTTTAATTTGACTATAAATTGTATTCATCATTGGCAGGAATTTAATAATAATAATGAAATATGAGAATTATACAATGGGCTCAAGGTAATTAATTTAGAATTTTATTCAGCCCTAGAGAATATTATTTAGGTTTTAAGCAAATCACATTTTTTTAAATTTATTATGAAATTACCTACTTTCTGTATATTGTTGCCTTAATCTCGGCACACTAATATACTAGTTAGGTAAATACTTTAAAACACTCATTATTGGAGAACCAATCGAAACTACTCTTCTAGCTAATACTGATGAAGTATTGAATTACATGATAGGATTCATAGCATTTTAAAGCAAAAACATATGTTGAAAATACTTAAATCATTTATATAAATTAAGTAATTCACGCTTTTTCATTTAACATGAAATTATTTACTTTCTGTATATTAATCTGGTCACACTAATATACTACTTAGAAAAACACTTTAAAACACTCATCATTGGAGAACCAATCAGAACAACGACTCTTCTAGCTAATAGTGACGAAGTATTGAATTACATGATGGGATTCCTAGCATTTTAAGCCAAAGAAATATATTGAAAATACTTAAGTCAGTTATTTTTGTTGAAGCTGACCTTTATATATTGCTCGAACGTGGCAAAGATGTGGCTGTGCAGCCACATGCGAAAATAATGCCCGAATCCGAGATGAAACATAATATCCGATGTTTTTTGGGTCGCTGATATCGCGAATTCGACGTCAGTTTTCTCCCTACACCTTAGGATTTTCCGATTTCCGATTTTCCTTATTGATCAAGTTCTTAGTATCGCGCACAGTATGAACAATCTAATTAATTTGTAAGCATGTAATTACTAAGCAAATTGAGAGATAAATCATAAATACCAATACTACGGGAGCCCACCCTAACTATATGTGCACCCCCCCCCCCCCCCCCCCCCGATCCTTGAGGATAATGTTTCATAAAGATTAAAGCCTAAGGAACAAATCTAGACATGTCCTAAAAAAAAAAATTGGCTGTATTTTAAAAATGGATTTGAAATATTGTGAATACCTTCGTCGGCTAATCGCCAAATACGCGTTTGATAAACACTCCTTTTAATATGCCCAATAAGACTAGCTCTTGATGGTGAAATCGAAGAAAATCAACTTTAGTGTCAATTGATAAAGACAAATCTTTGTCACCACATTTCTGTCTAATGGCAATTAGGCGAAGCTCATCCGCGATAGCGCATTTCTTTGATCCATATATGGCACATGTAAACTCCTCTAATGATGCGACTAATTTATCATCAATATTCCAGCTGCTCCCCAAATCTTGAAATGTTCGGATATATTTGGTATATTTGGGAAAAAGTAACATTTTTAGTGGTTTTATCTTTCATTTTCCCTTAACTGACTGAGTCGCATCCAGTAAATGAATGAAGGCCCAGTAATGCCGAATATTTTTGAGGCCCATACTCTTCTGCTAATGCGGACATGTTAATAAGCCTTCTTTTACTGTAAAATCCGGTATCAAAGGGTAATTTACATTTAATTTTATTGGAATGAGTCAGCAGAATCCAATAGATCTCACTATCAACACTTTTAACCCTAATCTGTTCATAACCCATTGTTTCAGCGTATTTGCAATACAACACAATGCGAGAGTCATTATGTAGCTAATCACATTGATTTATTTACATATATAATGTTATTTAGGAGCATTATGGATGAAGATATAAGCAGCGAAACGGTAAAATAACCGGGGTGACTTAAAGGGTTCCAAGAACTAATATTTGTAACTTCAAATTGGCAATCATTGCCCACCGCTGCGCTGTGCCATACTGAAAATTTGATCCCAGATTGGATAGAGTATAATTTGCAGACATTTATCTCTTAAACGGCAACTGCTATCCAAATATTGTATAGGAAAAAATTGTGGAAAATTTTATGCACGTTGTTTTTTGTGAAAAAAGTTTTTCTCCATTTTTTTAGTTTTTGTGTTAAATGACAAAAACAACATTTACACCAGTGTTTTGTTTTTTTAACATATGGCCGCCATTTTGAAAGTACAGCCAGTTTTTTTTTAGGACATGTCTGAAATTGTTCCTTAAGCTTTAATCTTTATGAAAAATATCGTCCACCAATATTGTGGTAAGGGTCGGGGGGGGGTGCACGTACAGCTACAAGAATTTTTCAAAAGATTCATTAAATAATTTAAAATTAAGACATATTTTATTAGATGGTGACCAATGCAGATGTTACGAGTGGGACTTTGTATATTCACTATTCACTTTCAAAAATCAAGCAACTAAAATATTTTGATATGTATGTTTTGCATTGCAGATTTTAAATCCCAACCCATAGTAAGGAAATTCCTTACTATTTACAATAATAATAATAATAGTAATAATAATGTTTATGAGTTATTGGTGACTGATGGAGTAACATTTAATTTATTCTCCTCCTAAATTTTAACGTACATGAAATCATGGTAATGGAAATCTCCCAAGTCAATTCCTCAAAAATTATACAACCGATTAATATTCATCGTTAGAATTATATCTGATATGTGTTATAATTTCAGGCAATATTATCCATGTTGTACCTGACGGTATCAGATATCGATGCCCTGATAAACTACGTGGGATTCGCCACCTGGGTGAGTAAATTACATTACATTATTAACACTTGAATATGATGAGGAAATCAATTAAGGTTGTATACTCGTGGTAATTTTAATCTTAATGGAGACTACTTTACTAAAAAATTCGGCTTCCATTATTTTTTATTCAAATAGTAGATGATATAGTTGTTAGGTGCTATTATTATTGATGGAAAGACTAAATTGAGTTTCTACAATAAATTCTGATGATTTGCATTTGTTGTCAATACTTTTTGTTCGTTTCTTTGCACCAGTTGCCGTATTTCTTTATCAGTTAAATATTTTGCTACACTTTATGTCCCGTTTTGTGATGGCCAGGTTACCGGTAAGCCAATCAATGCTGCTTACTGCTTCAACTGTCTAACTAATTAAATAATGAATGAAATCACTCAGCAACGATAAGTAATACGGTCCTAAATCGCAGAAAAAAAAATGCACTGTTGTGAGGAAAAAACAATTGATCTAATATTTCTGAAAATATCTGGAAAATTATGCAATCAATATACGATAAAAACTTGTAATGCAATCATGACGCAATGCAGCAGGCATCTCACAACCATTTACACGTTCCATTTCTGTACCATGCAGTATGTGGCTTTCGCTACTAGCAAAAAGCTTGGTTTCAATCCAGCCCAGCGTAGATGTAGATGGATTTATTTCGGTAGTGACATTAGTAAATCAATTACAAAACTTCCTACAAAAAAATGTTCAAAATAGCCGTATATTTGCATTTTATCACATTTTAGTGTTTGTTCTTTTATTTATTTATTTAACGTCGCGCGTTTGTCTATTTCCACGACTAAGGACAATCACTGATACCACAAAACGAGCCTGCTACCTCCAAATTGGAGATTTTGCTGAGCCGTTTCTCGTAAAGAAAGTAGAAATATTGAAATTGCATTATTACCCGAGTATAAGGACAAAAATCATAATCTGGTCTTCTAAAGTTATTCTTTATTGTAAATTCATAAAGTCGTCTTGCATTTTCAAGATTCTCTCAAATCATACAATTCTCTGTTGAATTTCAAAAATTTGCTATCGACTTCCATACCCTGTGGTTTGTTTATATAAGGTAAGTGTCCCTATTCTCGTCAGGTGAAGCAATGCCACTACTCATATTTAACTTTTATTAAGCTATACAATATTAATTCTTAAATATATTGATGTGCAATCTTCAACAAAACAATCTTTAGTTAGTCAAAATTCAACTAATAATTTTAAATAACTGATAGTAACTATTTTTTTTTAATTAAATAAATACTTCAAAAATAATATTTGTCTCTAATTTCGTTAGTTTTTTTACCCCATACTCGTCATACGATTGTCCCTATTTTCGTCATATTTCTCAACTGAAATAAACAGTGAAAGACAATTGCTAAAAATATTACTTTTTATTGAAAAATATAAAGTAAATAAATTATTGATTTAAAAAAAAAATAGTATTACATTTTAGGCCTCTTTGGAAGAGGTACTTATATTGTAAAGATTTTGGTAAAAATTTCGGGTGACTTTTTGACTAATCTCTTTGTGGCGTCTTAGAAAAGCTTCATACCAGTGCCTTTGGGGCCGATTATCTGGAAAAGGATTAGGTCTCTCAGTTCGATCATCAGTATTTGAACACTGTCACATAACTGTGTCCTTGTAATAGGAAAGCCTCGTTTAGCCATATTTATTATCCAGTCTACTAGTATCTCTTAGATTCAACTGCTGCCCTTCCAGCATTTGTCGGACAGAGTCATTCTGGGTATTTTAAATGTCCTGCTTGCTTTTGCAATGCTCATGCCACTTCTGTAGCCTGTAGCACATTGTGGACATCATCCACGGAGTACGGTTTTTTGTTACTTTTTGTAGTATGTTAATTTTTCAAATATACCTACTTCTATCAGTGAGTGAGTGTTTATAAATGCATAATAATGGACGACACCAAAAAGAAATTATTAGCCATCTGTGATAATCAGTGCGAATTTTCGGATGAAATCTTTGTAAATAATCGAATCAATAAAGGTTTTTACTTCTTAATTCTCAGCGATTTTGATCATTTTTTTAAAATGTATGTTTTTTAATAATATTCGAAATCAGGAACTTCCCAAGTGGCGTAAATAATTATTTATATTGTTTAAACAATAATGATAATATTTACAGGAAAATATGTTTAAAACATTTTTTTTCGCAATATTTATAAAACATTGAGTTGTTTTTATTGAAAATTTAAGTTCAAAAATGTTTCTCACAGTTGAGGTTGATAATTATTTATATTGTTACAATAATAACAACTTTTACAGGAAAAATCTATTTTTTTTTGTTTTTTCGCGATATTCATGAAAAAGTGAATTGTTTTTATTGAAAATTAAGTATAAGAAATATTTTGTAAATATAATATTATTTGTTCTTGATTATTATTTATATTTATTATTTATTATTTATTGAAATATTATTGAAAAATCTTTACAGAAAAATATGTTCCACCTTTTTTTTCATAATTTTTTATTATTTAAGTATAATTTATTAATCTTAATTTTATAAAAGTTGAAAAACAAGACCCAATATTCGTTCAAGTCTATAGAATCGAACTCTGGATTTTCTTCAACTGGTGGGTGATTATTGCAGTTATTGCCACTACACACAATGCATGCAGGTGAGCAATGCAAACCACTCCTTCTGCATCCACATGTTGCACCGCATTTTTTTTGGACGAATAGAAAATTATTTTTAAGATATTGTCCGGTGGTGCTGGTTGCGTCATTTTTACTGGCGTCAAATAATTTTCTTTTTTCGAACCCCCATTGTTCAGAAAGTATTGTAGAATTATTTTTCTATTGCTGAACTTGCAAATACACTCTTTTGATACGCTGTTTAGCTGCATCTTCTGTTAGAGGTAGTGAGGGAATTTGTACGCTCTTATTTTTTGAGGCAAGTGTTATAAATCGTTTCTGCCTTAATTCATTTAAAACGTACGTTTTAGCTCCACACAAAGCTAGAATAGAAAATATACCTTCGTTAAAAAGTATTTCTTCATGTTGATCTTCAACCATAAAAGCTTCAGCTGCTGCACGTAACTTTTCTTGATCACTGAAAATGTTAGCAAAATGATTTTTACCTCTTCTATAAAAAGCCGATGTTGTATCACATCCTGTAAATGCATGAATAAAAAGAAGATGCTCCTTTCTGATATTTGTAAAATAGTTTAAGCCTGCCTTTGTTGAGTAAACTCTCGGTAATATATATTTTTTTGATTGTCTAAAAAAATACAATTCTTCATTATCTGATGATAAAGCTATCAATAATACCAGAACATCAATGTCCTCAGCTACAACAAGTACATGAGGAAAAAGGTAATCTAGAGCTATTTGAATGATTACCGATCGGCATCACTTTCTGCTTGAGTACACTCAAAATTATTTTCAATCAGCTTCTTATAAAGAAGATTAATAAATCTATTCTTATTCTTGTTGTTAGCTAAAAACTTTTCCTTAGTAGTCTGTAAAGACATATCTTCATCAAATAAATAATCAATCGAGGCATTACCGATGTATCTACGATTTTTCTCTGACGCTTTAGTACCATCAGTTAAGTTTCCAGTTTAATCAATGATGTAACATGTAGATGAAGTAACATGTAGAAAAATTCATTAACATCATTAACATCTGTTGTACGTTGTTGAAAAATATCATATAACGATGATTTGGTCGTTTTCCTCATTCCGACATTATCAAATAGGGAAAGAAGATGAGGGGCTAACTCGTAGTCAACATTTCTGATACTCAATTATCAATAAAAACAACTCACTTTTCTATAATAATAATGTCACGAAAAAAAAAATTTCTATATGTCATTATTATTGCTTAGACAACATAAATAATTGTTAGCTTCAAAATATATCAAAATATTTATTGCACTAAATTTTCAATAAAAACAATTCACTTTTTCATGAATATCACATGAAAAAATAGCTTTTTCCTATAAAAGTTGTTATTATTGTTTAAATAATATAAATAATTATCAACCCCGACTGTGAGAGACATGTTTGAATTTAAATTTACAATAAAAACAACTCAGTATTTTATAAATATCGCGAAAAAAGTTTTTTAAATATTTTTTCCTGTAAATATTATTATTATTGTTTAAACAATATAAATAATTATTTGCGCTACTTGGGATGTTTCTGATTTTGAATAATATTAAAAAACATACATTTAAAAAAAAATGATCAAAATTGGAGCTGTTGCTGAGAATTAAAGAGTTTTGACGGTTCTTATATTTCATTAATTCGACTATAATGACAGATTTTACGGTGTTAGTGCGAACGAAATATAATTTTGATTATCGATTTTTCTAACCTCACAAAAACACAGTTGATAGTTACGAAAACTTGGCCTAATCTCACGAAAATGCAATACCGCAAAAAATATGTCTGCCATCATAACAGTTTCAATAAAGTGAATGAATCTAAGAGAAAAAAGGAAACCGTGAGAATGAAGGGGAAATGTGCTCTGCTGAAATTGATTTCAAGTTTAAAAAGATAACTAGGGGAACTCATTGTCAACTTTTACCTATACTATACCATTTAAACCTTTAAATGTATATATTTTATATTTTGATTAAAATAAAAACTTCAGCTTAAAAGCAGATTTATATTTTCTACGTGTCTTCATTCATGAAATATTAAGTACATAAACAAACGAACCAAATCTACGCATCTTCATTAATGAGATATGACATACATAAACAAAGCAAAATGCACAACTGATATCGTGAATCGAGATACACGTAGGCAATAGACATTCGGGTATATTCTATAGAAACTCTGTATGCTGGCATAATTTTCAGTTAACTAATAGTGGCTAGCCATGGGCGTGTGCTTACTCTGTAACAAGGTTTTTCTGAAATCGATCGGCAATGTCTACATTTTCGGCGCGATTTCAGAACGAAAAATGCACAATTTCAGTATTTTAGTCCGTTGCTAAGAAACTATCGCAATACAGACTGGAAAAGATCCGTTGCCAAGCAACAATCAACAAAACCGTACGGGAATGTTACTTTCCCGGCCTAGGTCGTGAAAGTAACATTCCCGTACGGTTTTTTATGTATATTTTAGACAATAAATAAGTACACGCAGACAAACCAACTGACATTAAAATTGCATTTGTTAGTAAGCAGTTAGATTGTAATGAAGAAATATTATGCATTAATACAAATTCCTTAATTTATAATAATATTGATTGAGATTTCAGAAAAAATAGTATGTGTACTTCGGTGTGAAAGCACATTCCCGGACTTCGATGCTTGAACAATTTGCATCGTCGTCCGGGAATGTATTGCTTTCACACCTAAATACACAATATACTAATATTTTACAAAAACGTCACCCGGAAACCAATCCAAAATCATCATCAGCTCCGCGAAAGCCTTGATACAAAATGCTTGCATATTTTCTACTAAACAATCATTGATATTAATAATATTCTGTTCTCATTTTCAGCTGAGCATCGGAGTTGCAGTCCTATGTCTTCCATGGTTAAGATGGAAGCAACCCGATCTGGAGAGACCGATAAAAGTGAACCTTTTCTGGCCAATATTATACTTATTATGCACAATTTTTGTAACCGCAGTGCCAATGGCTGCTAGTCCGTACGAAACCGGAATGGGTGTACTTATGATCTTGTCTTCAGTTCCAGTGTATTACATATTTGTTTTCTGGCCGAAACCTCAATGGTTTAAGCAAGGCTCCAACAGTGTGAATATATTTCTACAAAAAATATTCGTTGTGGTTGGAAAATCGAAAACTGCAAAGTTATAAACATATCCTTGAAAAAGTTAAAAATTATGCCTGCGTGAAAGAAGCTAAGTTGAGTTTTAAAGCACCAAAGAAAGATATTTATTCTTGATTTTTCTTATAAGCAGTTTAATCTTATTGACCAATAGTATTTGATTGATTGATATACTTAACTAGTTGAAATTATTTTTAGTGACTTTAATTAAGCTGTTTTTCTCCGTGAATTTCTGATTTAATTTCTAGAAATGCGCATACAGAATATTCCAATAGAATAACATCCACCCATTTACGAGTTAATTTTGAAAGAAAAAATAATACCCAAATAAGAAAACTGCCTGCCTCCTGTTTTTTATTCCATATTGAATAAATTATTCAATAAAATTAGGCCAGTCAATAGAGACGTGATAACCATAAAATTTAATATTAATTTTAACATTTTTGAAACTTTGTCGTGTGACGAAATACCAACCGAAACGAAACAACAACATTATTAAAATCGCGAAAATTTAAATTAAGCCATATCTCGACAGAAACGCAAATTTGACATAATTTGTATTACAATATTCAAAATATGACGCTAAAGCAGCAACTTATGACGTAGGTATAATGATTAATTGTCAGTAATTAACATTTTTTCATATAATTTTGCAAGAAAAATATTAACATGCTGGCAAAACTACAGTGTACTTGCTAAAATCGCCTTATATAACTTTATAAATTTCCAACTCTATCCGATGACCGTATGGTACATTTTTTATAATTTACAACTAAGCCAATTATTATTTGCCTAAAAAAGATTCGAAAAAATAGTAACATGTGTAAATGTGGATTGCAAATGACTACATTCGTAACTAAAACACGCTCTCCATTTTGCATCAACCCCCGATGTCGGCACCTTGATAAATTTTTCAATAAATAGTTTTTTGCCAAATTTTTACTATCAAAATAATATTAACATCGCTGCAAATTTTACATCGAACTCTGCAGACGTAGTAGAGTGTTTATTACAATTTGCAATTCTTTAGGTGAGTGGCAAATTTTTGTAAACATTGACAACTGTGATGGAGGAAGGACAATAGAAAAGAATGCGGTTCGTCGAGTTTCGTCATCTTTCGTTTCCCGTTGCTATGCAAGTTTACACGAGTTTTTTCATTTCTTACTGATTAAAAATGAAAACTTTTTGACAGTTTTCGTCGCTCTGGTTATCAAAAAGTGTCAAAATAAACGTGCCAAATAGTGTCAATGTTTATTGTTTATACTCCAGTCGGTAAAGTAAAAAATATACCAGAAGCTCGCAAAAAATGTTATCTGAGATTTTCCTTCAGTAACTGTTAGTGGAGGGGTTATACATCATAAAACCACAAAAATCCGTTCTAGGGGTGCCGCAAAAAACCACCCCTTCGGTGAAAAAAGCCTTATTTTACTGATAACTCGTTAACCGTTGAAGATATAAAAAAATGGCTCATCATGAAAAAGAAAGCTTGACTAATTTCCTAGAAAAAAGTCCTATTGTAATTTTGTTGTATATTCATGGTTTTCGAGAAAATCGATATTGAAAAAATTCCAAAATTTGTACTTTTAACGCTCGCGAATTTTCGTTTATTTGAAATTTATTGCGCGCGGTCTATCGAAAACCATACAAGCTAGGAAGAAAAATTAAAATGAGTTTTAAAGGGGATATAAAATACTCTTTTGTGTTGCCATTTTTGATGGCTATTGATATTTATTAGTATATAAAAATAACAATATAATATAGTTATCTCTTAATTTTCTGCGTTTCTAACTATTCACAGGCCCATAAAAAATAACTGACTTTTAGTTCAAGGTAGTACTTCAATGCAGAAAAACTTAGGAATAAAAATATTCCCATTTACAAATTTACCAGAATGTCGAAGTTAGCCAAATTTTTGCCAATTTTTTATTTTTTATTTTGACTTTGCCAATATAACAATTTTCATATAGGCAATTCAAAGTTTGGGCGTTCTTCCTTTCTTTTCAATTTCCTCCATTTTATTGAATAATTTTTTAGCTAAATTTTCAAGATGTTTGGGTCTTTTTTTTTATTTTTAGGAAGCAATAGAAAATTGGCCAAAATTTGGCTAACTTCAACATGCTGGTAAATTTGTAAATGTGAATATTTTTATTCCTAATTTTTTCTGCATTGAAGTAAAGTTTTAAAAGCTGGTGGAATAAAAACTTTTATATACTTTAGCGAGTTATGACAAGATGGGAAAGCAGATCGTGTTCGTGAACTAACAAGTCTAAAATTGCACTTGAAATGCAGGTAAATATAATTTCTTAAACAGGCTTTCTGAAAAATCGGAATAACCGGGATAAGTCATGGAAACAGCAGGGAATTTTGGTGGAAGGCGAGCATTTTTGCGAAAAACTATATAAAACGATAAAACATATGTTTGCAAAAAGTATACTTTTTAATTTTGAATTTATCGTGGAAAGAAAGACAACACAACTAGCAACAACCCTCTGTATGATTATAAAAATCGGTTAAAGTATTTACTCAAAACATCCCTCTCCATTTAGTACTCTTCACTTATTCATTACGTTTTCTGTAGAATGACTACTCTGTATATTATTTTTTTTTAACTAAAGGTATATCAGGTTTTGTTCCTGGCAATAGTGACAACTACATTCCAAACATTATTTTCCTCTGAAGTTTCTTAATTAGTTACTTTTAAGAGCGATGGTCCCTGTATATATTTCACTAAAAGTATGTCACATTTCATTATAACGAACCTTCTACAACGTTTACAGAGTTCGATGTAATTTGCAGCGATGTTAATTTTATTTTGATAATCAACATTTGGCAATAAATTATTTTTTGCAAATTTTATCTGCTGCCGACGCGACGTCGGGAGTTGCTGCAAAATGGAGAGCGTGTGTTAATTACGAATGCGGTCATTTGCAATCCACATCTAAGCATGTTACAATTTTTTCGAATCTTTTTAGGTAAATAATAATTGGCTTAGCTGTAAATTATAAAAAATGCACCATGCCGTCATCGGATAGAGTTGCAAATTTACAGAGTCATGTAAGGTGATTTTAACAAGTACACTGTAGTTTTGCAAGCATGTTAATATTAACCTCCCCACAATAAAATTGTGGGAGGTTACTACAATTAGTCCAAAATCGAAAATTGAGATAACATCAAATCTTTACGTTTTGAGGTCCCAGGAACCCAAAAAAGTTGTTTTTGAAAAATGTCTGTGTGTGTGTGTGTGTGTGTGTGTGTGTGTGTGTGTGTGTGTGTGTGTGTGTGTGTGTGTGTGTGTGTATGTATGTTAGCACGATAGCGGCGAAGCTACTAAACGGATTTGGATGAAACTTTGCATGAGGGTTTCTTTAGTGCTCCAGAAGATCTGAAAAGGTTTTGGTTGAGATCGGATTACGTTTAGTGCCGTTTTGGCACAACAAGTTGTTTATTTTATGATTACTTACAATTTGTAATTGAACCATTGAAAAGCAGTAAAAATTCCGATTTCAACGATATATCACACTTGCACTTTTTCGATTTGGTTTCCGTGAAAAAAATTAAAAAACAAAAATTTCACTTGTTTTGTCCTCAAAGCAGCGCAATGTACAGGGTGATATTCTAATAATGACAGAGGTGTTCAGTGATTTCGGCTGATAACTCGGGAACGGTTGAAGATATCGAACTGAAATTTGAAACGTAAGTATAGATATTGTAGACGGACGGATTACGAGTGAATTAATAATACACATACGTCACATGACGTCACAAATAAGAAAAATTCTTAGAAACTGGTGCAGATATCGACTTAACTATTGGAAACATCCAATTAAAGTTTGAAACGTAGATGGAAATATTGTAGATGGATGGAATACGAGTGAATTAAAAATACACCTACGTTCTGATGACGTCGTAAAAGCATAAAATTCTTATAACAGGCGAACTGATGATGATATCAAAAAAATATTTCTACAAGACGTCACGAAATTTTTTTTTTTTTATTTCCAAGAAATATCAAATTTTCGGAGAAATGTCACTTTTCAGAAAAATGTCAAATTTTCAGGAAAACGTCAAATTTTCGGAGAAATGTCACTTATCAGAAAACTGTCAAATTTTCGAAAAAATGTTAAATTTTCAGGGAAATGTCACTTTTCAGAAATATGTCAAATTTTCAGAAAAATGTCACTTTTCAGAAAAATGTCAAATTTTCGAAAAAACGTCAAATTTTCGAAGAAATGTCACCTTTCAGAAAAATGTCAAATGTTTGAAAATTGTCAAATTTTCGGAGTAATGTCACTTCAGAAAAATGTCAAATTTTCGAAAAAATGTCAAATTTTCAGAGAAATGTCACTTTTCAGAAAAATGTCAAAAATTCAGGAAATTGTCAAAAATTCAGGAAAATGTCAAATTTTCGAAAAAACGTCAAATTTTCGAAGAAATATCACCTTTCAGAAAAATGTCAAATGTTTGAAAATTGTCAAATTTTCGGAGTAATGTCACTTCAGAAAAATGTCAAATTTTCGAAAAAATGTCAAATTTTCAGAGAAATGTCACTTTTCAAAAAAATGTCAAAAATTCAGGAAATTGTCAAAAATTCAGGAAAATGTCAAATTTTCGAAGAAATGTCACTCTTCAGAAAAATTTCACCTTTCAGAAAAATGTCAAATGTTTGAAAATTGTCAAATTTTCGGAGTAATGTCATTTCAAAAAAATGTCAAATTTTCGAAAAAATGTCAAAGTTTCAGAGAAATGTCACTTCAAAAAATGTCAAATTTTCGGAAAAATATCACTTTTCAGAAAAATGTCAAATTTTCAGAAAAATGTCAAATTTTATTAAAAGGACTCAAAGGAAAATTCCCAAAAAATACTACGGGTCCATTTGTGGTATAAGTTCTCTGCTAGTGTGTTAAAGCGTGCAGACTGTATGCTGAGTATTTTTGACGTGTCAGGTGCATCGAGAGATTAAAAGTTTTTTCGACGTTTATAAAGCCCATGGATGGTGTGAGAGGCCATCCTGAACCGCTTACAAGCCCTACAAGTGTAAGCAACGCCACCGGAACGCTTTCGGTGAGTTTTTTCCAATAAAACTTTAAAAGTGACAGTGACATTATATTTTAAAAACTATTTCCGCTACTTCCGGCATCCCGCCAGAAATTCTTCCGGCAACATAACCTAAAAATAGTACTACATAACCTAAAAACAATTTAAGACATTGGTATCAACCTAAACATTTTTCGAAAACCAAATTCCCCAGAGAAACATTGGAACCAAAAATTTGACAGCTATCACTTCCCCGACCGATTTAGTGAAAAATTGGTCGAGGCCAAAAGATAAAACAAAATATACCAACTCAAACTTAAACGATCCACCATGAACACTACCCTGGCTACATCTGGCAGGGAAGCTGTCCACCAAGAGTTATATGGTTTTTTCCAAAGATGGCCATCCCTGCCATCCATCCCATTACCAACGAACAGGTTTTTTCGTTTAGTTGTTTCCCGTATCAATAATCAAAATTATTAAGTGCTCTTGCCTACGAACGTTTTTATAGAATTGTGTTTATTTTTATATTAATTTTAGGTCCATGTGGACACATTATAATTTTAACCTAGTCTTTAAGCCTGCCTACAGAAGACAGGAGCTACTTTTCTATTTTTCTCCAAGCCAAACCGGACCTACCCCGTCCAGCTTCACACTCGCCACGGCGGTGTTCCGATGAAGCAAATCCCACCGAAGGCAAGACTTTCTTTCTGATTTAATACGAAAAAAATATTTCAACTTAATAAATATAATTAAAGGAGATCGTTCATATTGTTTAGTGCTCTTTTCGGCTTCAAATATTCACCGGGTGGGGAGGTTCCAGCCGCTTCCAGTAGCTGCCGATTTTTTTTCCTTCAAAATTATACGAAAAAATGGTAATTACTGACAATTAATTATTATGCCTACGTCATAAGTTGCTGCAAATTTATCGTCATATTTGGAATATTGTAACACAAATTATGTCAAATTTGCAGCGATGTTACATTATTTTCTGTTGAAATATCGCTTAATTTAAATTTTCGCGGTTTTAACAATGTTGCCGACCTTGAATCGAGTTGCAAAATTTTATAGTTTCGTTTCGATTGGTACTTCATCATACGACAAAGTTTCAAAAATGTTAGAATTAATGTTAAATGTTTTCCCTTATTGATTGGCCTAAATAGTAATATAGTAACTAGAGGTTTTAAGTTCGTAATAATGTCATATGAATTAGATTTAGTTCATTTCTGGCAATGTAATAGTAAATGCGTCAAAGAAAAGTTCTAATAACTAAATTTAGCAGTGATTTTCAGTAGTGAGAGTAAGTGCAAGTATTCGTACTATATAGAAACTGAAAGATGATATAGAATAATAACCCATAAAGATAATATATCTAGGTATACTACAGAATTTGATGAGAAAAATGTTCATGAAACAGATATGACAGAAAATAAAAGACCGTTATATTTGCTATTCAAAGAGGACCCTTTCTTTATCAATAGCAAAAACAGAAACGGACTTAGTCTGCAATTATTATTTATTTTTATTAGCTTTAAGTAATGTGTAAAATTCACTCAGACAGGTAAATAATTTAAGCCAGTTGCAACATGAAAAAATGTTAATACTATATTACTAATATATTATTTCATAAATTAGTTTCTTCTTATTCACAGTTTTGTTAGTCTTGTGATCCGTGCATTATTCTAGATGGCCTCTCTTTGCTACATGGAACGTCTGAAGCTATCACACTATCTGTCGCGTTTACCTGGTAGGCGCATAGCCTTACCAAATCAGCTCATCGGCCCTATGACATCAGTTCAACCTTCTGGAGGATTTTTTCTTCTTCTTCCCTTTCCATCTGGTGTTCCTTGAACTATCAGTCGCTTTATGTTATCCTCTTTCCGGTTGATTTGGCCAAAGAGGATTCGGGAGAACACGATGCAGGATTCGATTTTGGGGTCGTATTTCTTCTCTTGTATATACTAAATACCAATTTTATGGATTCTTACCTGTTTGATTGATCTATTTACCCCCATTTACCCCAATTTACCCCCAACCCTCTAACGGAATAACATGAAAATAATCTAGTCTAATCTAGTTCCAGATCACGTTAAAATACACACGTGTACCAAATTTCAAGTCAATATCTTAAACGGTTCCAGAGTAATCGTGCGCACAAAAAAAGTTACAGACAGACAGACAGAATTTTTTTTTTCGCTTAAACTTAAAATCTCGACGTTTCATGACATTCTAAGCCCATTTGAACAATAAACATTTAAAAAAAAATTGTCGTTACTATACTTCCACTGGATGTGGAAGAAAAAATATATATATTTTTATTTTCCCAGTTATTCGTAACAGAAATGACCCCAATGCAGCGAGGCTAAGAAACGTTCCCAGACAAAGGCTAGTAATATGACGTCACCTCCTTGCAGGCACGCGGGCCTCTGTGTGTATTGGGGGCCCATTGTTTTACAGTGGAAGTATAGTAACGACAAAAAAATTTTTGAAAATTTTTATTGTTCAAATAGCTTAGAATGTCATGAAACGTCGAGATTTTAAATTTGAGCGAAAATCTATCTGTCTGTGGGTCTGTCTGTCGGTCTGTAACTGTTTTTGTGCGCACGATTACTCTGAAATCGCTTAAAATATGGACTTGAAATTTGGTACACGTTTGTACTTTAACGGTTGGGGGGTAAAATGGTAAATGGGTAAATCAAAGAGTCCATAAAATTGGTGTATACAAGAGAAGCTAAGGCTTGAAAAATTTTTTTGGCATTAGCCACCCCCATTACCACCTCTATCCCACTATTAAAGGGGATGAAAAAAAATGTGATTTAGAGTGTGTACAAGAACCAAAAGCCACAAAATATTTTTTTACTTCATCCACCCCCACTACCGCCCCCTATCACCATCTCCATCCCACTACCGTGTGGGATATCGTTTTATGGGTTTTTAGGGTAGACGATTTCAAATATTATATTATTAAAGTTCTATAAACAATTATTTCCACACACAAAATGTTTTTGTTATGAGAGACTTTGATTGAATATCTGGATGTGGAAGTAGTGATTCCTTGGGCAGCTGTTTTTTCTGTGGACATGCCCATTGCTTCAAAGTATTCCATTTTGTTTAATACCTCACAGTCACCTATCCTTAGCGTGCCCGGGTGATTATCATTTGCTCGATTTACAATATACAATACAAAATATTTTGTGTAAAATGGAGAACAAATTAATTATTGATTAACAATATATAGATGGGTTAAAACATTACCAACAGCCAAAGTTTCAATGATTTTTGTCTTATATGGAAATAACTGCATAAAGTGTAATATAGACACCATGCAATAAATAGAATAGGTGATGCATCAGTTCAAATATGATACAAGAAATGGGTAAAATTGTCTGAAAACCAGGGACCGAAACCGAGATTAATTTCGGTTAATTTCAGTTAGGGTTAAATAACGTATACCATTTTCAGTTTTCATAGCAGAGAAAATTTGATTTTCATTTACGGTTTCGGTTGTCAAGGCAGTAACAATTCGGTTCTCGGTTGTGGTTTCGGTTTACAGAAAAAATTAGTAATTACGGTGCGGTTTTCGGTTTCGATTTCGGTTTTTGGGTTTTTACTTGCCTTTTACCTTATATACTCTTTATAATGGACGAATCGACTTTTTTCTGGTTTTCACCATACAATTGGGTATTTCTACATCATGGTTTAAAAATTTGAATCTTCGATTTCAACCATATTTTTTGAACTTTAATGTCGTAAGTACGGTGCGGATTTCGGTTTCAGCCCCTGCTGAAAATCTATATTTTCTAGTTTTTCAACTTTTTTCTATACATCGAACACAAAAATACACATACAATAATTTGAGGTAGGTACTTACACAAAATAACGAGAAGAATGGGGTAAACAAAAACTTTCTACGACTATAAGGTCAGAGTTTATGATGCTTCAACTACGGCCTTGCAAATACTTAAAATCAGGTAATTTGGAAGAACTTTATACGCAACAAAAAAGTGCAGACAGGTTCTATGTAGCATTTATCGTTCTGTCAGTATAATAAAAAATGCAGTCTTCTGCAAAAATGCAACCCGGGAGGGACATTGAAAATGATGGTTTGATTTTTAGCGGTTACCCACATAGGAAACTAAAAATATTTTCAATGTTAAAAATCAATTGTCACATTACCAGATTTTATGGGATTTCCAATTACTACGGGAGCCCGCCCTAAGTGCCCGTGCACCCCCATGTTTTTCATAAAGATTAAAGCCTAAGGAACAATTTTTGACATGTCCCAAAAAAAAATTGGCTGTACTTTCAAAGTGGCGTGCTTTAAAAAAAAATTGCAAATATTGTTTTTGTCATTTAACACAAAAACTAAAAAAGATGAAGAAAAACTTTCTGCACAAAAAACAAAGTGCATAAAATTTCCTATAATTTTGTTCCTATACAATATTTGGATAGGAGTTACCATTTTTCAGACAAATGATTCAGCTCTTAAAATAAAATATAAAATTCAATATAAAACGTAATACTACGGGAGCCCACCCTAAGTGTCTGTGCACCCCTAGATCCTTGGGGACAATGTTTTTCATAAAGGCTAAAGCCTGAGGAACAATTTAAGACATGCACGTACAGCTAGGGAGGGTTCCCCGACTAAATGTTTTACGGACAGCTCTGTATTGAAGTCGAAGGGGGTTATTTGAATAACTGTTTTTAGTTTCAATCCGATATTAGAAATAGGTGCTAATAAACTGTACTCTTTATTAATCGATTTTTATTAAAGTTTTTTACGAGCTCGTTTTAAAAACAATCCTAAAAAGGATTAGGGTGTTAGATACTTTTGGAATATTCTGGTGCGTCAAAAAAAGACTTGAAAATAAGATTTATAATGTACATCAATCACATTTTTTAAGAGGTACCTGTACTAAATAAGGCTCACATATATATTCCTATTAAGGTTTCTACTGTAATAATAAACAATAGATTCACGCATTACTAGAGCTGCAATCATTAAAAAGCAAGTGAAATATTCTATACCTTAGCCGAGAAAGGAGGATAGTAGTATGAGCACGTTATCAGTGCGTGCGACAACATTTTATTGACGTTTAAATTCGGAGGGGGTGTAATTCAAAATAATTTTTACAAGGGTTTATCAAATCCACGTCGCTCAATGACATGTGCCGCTTGATACTATTGACAGTTCAATTCATCGCTATGCCCCTTTCTGGCTAAGGTATAGATTTTCCAAAAACAGTGTTATAAGGTTTATTTGGTTAAATTCCGATAATGTACAGTTAACGCAAAAAAATATTTCAGCCTAAAATACATTTCCTTAATTTTTTTATAGTGCAAATCGATGTATTAAATGCGTTTACTTGGAAAACTGCGGTCTGAAGCGCAATCAATAAGATAGGGCTGGTCTAGTTAGTACTATCACTTTTTTTGGCTGATAATAAATTACAAGTTGGAATTTTCTTGTTGCGTTGACGTTACTTTCTTTGAACCAACTGTACTGAAATTTAAATTCCTACCCATACTCAAGAACCAAAAAATATTTAACCACTCAAACCAGACACTTATTACGTTATAGGCGCAGCAAAGCATACAAAGTACATTCATATAAACATCGTTTAATAAGAATTCATAATTAAAAGAAATCTATATTTATATTTTCACATTGTAGTATATCTGATGTTGGTGTAATAAATTGAAACGTTAGAAGAAAAATGTTGATAATTTTTATTTGAATTACCGAAAAACTCAAGAATTAAGATGTATATTTTAAATTGGCGAAGAAGGAAACAGTAGCCTTATATATGTATTTCAACATTTTTGAGAGTAATTTTTCAATTAAAGGGTTTTGTTTTGTACGAGTATCTTGATAATTCTGGTAACAACGCCGATTCGAAAATTATTACCATGACATTTTTTGACTCAATTATTAAAATTTACTGTATTCTTAGTCTTTGTTTATATAATTTTATTTATTAACGATTTATTGACTAAGGTCAATGCCTACATGGACAATAACGGTTTGTATGCATATACCTCATGTAAAATAAAGAAATGTTGTATAATTTGTGTTTATTTTATAAAAGGAAAATATATACAATCCTCCTATGTCTTAGTTAAGCTAATCAGATGACTGTAGGACACTAGTCTAGGGTTTGCAATTGTGCATCCATATCCCTCATTGTGTACAAGATCATGTACCGAAACAAAGAGTAATTCAGGTCTCACAGAAAATATATTTTAATCACTATACTGCAACTGAGTTCAAACATCATCCTGTATTAATTTTTTATGCAATATTCGGAATTTCCATTGAAAACTGGTCAGAAGGAACCATTTTACAAACGAGGAAGAAACAACAAAGTGGCTACGGACATGTGTTTTGCAATCATTGTTCTTTATTAGTGTAGCTAGCTTAAAGAGAATTTTTAAATGATTGACCAGGAAAAAAAAAACAATAAAAGTACTCCATTTGATCCTTCGTGTCGTCTGTGGTTTCAATCTGTTTTAATTGTTGTTCTTGACCAGATCCTGTTCTTTAAGCTATATACTGATGAGGAACAATAATTCCGAAACATGTGTCCGTAGTTGCTTCGCAGTTTCTTCTCTAGGACATATAGCACTATTTCCTTTTTTAACCGACTTCATAAAATTTAAAAAAGGAGGTTCTTAATTTGACCCGTATGTATATATTTTTTTATTTTTATTTTTTATATTTGTTCAATGATTACTCTAGCGTAGGCTATGGTCCGGCGGTAGTTCCACACTAAATTTATCAAGCTACATGTGGTGTAAGGTGAACAAAAATTGGAAGCAATTTTTTATATTACGAGTATACAGTAGTGGCATGTTAAAATATTGAGTTGATGCCAATGTAAGGCAGAAGAGAAGAGAAATTGACAAATAATATGCTGAAAAGAAACAGATTTAACCTACGCTGTTGCCACTTTTCTCTTTAGCTACTTTTAGTCGTCAGCGGAACTCTTAACATGCTAAATGCCTGGCATCAGTGTTAATATATCGCTTTCTTTCACGTACATTATTTTGATATTTATATTTCACTCTGTTTTATTAAAGAGATCTACCCAAGATTTCTAGCTGCCACTAGTGTATTCACAGATTTGGCGGATTTTTCACAAACAACAGGGTATTATTATAACTTCCTAGAATGCCATTGTCATATACCATTTCGCAACGAAAGAGAGGCGAATCTGCTGAAGAATGTTTTCTACGACAACAGTATGAACTGAGACTTTTATTGAGAAACGCGCCCGTGGAACAATTTGCTTTTGCAAACAAATTATACAGCACGCTCTCGCCCAGGTCGTTGTTATCAGTGCTATTAATGATGACGAAGAAGGAAACTGCATTACAGACCTGACCGATATTTACGCCGGCGAACAAATATTTCATTGTATGATGATTTTAGAGATATGATAATGACAGCAATTTGTTAGCAGATTTGCATGAATGTTGGTACATGGGGATTTCAGTATCCGGCGACAGCTAGTATGATGACGAATTTTTGTAGATTCGTTTGGAAGTTGATACATGAGTGTTTTTATCACTAATTTTGATCTGAAGTCAAACTTCAAAAATCAAATATATCGGCCATGAAAAAAAAATTGTGTATGCGTGTATCAATGATCATGAAAATTTTCGTAATCTTTGTATCTCTCGAAGGGCTCTTCCGTCATGCGGTTTATTTATGACCTTGCTTCTAGCTTCTAAATCAGATAGAGCCAAGCCACATAAATTTCTTAACTCGGTTAAGAGCGACATAGACTTGTCCTTTTGCGAAAATCCTTTTTCCCAAATCAATTACGGCTTTATCTAACATGGTGCATGCAAATTTATGACCTGCTACCAACTTAGAATTACTGGTAACATTCTTAGCATCAGCCACCCCCACTTCATTATTAAAGGGGGTGGAAAAAATAAAATTGTGATTTACTGTGTACAAGAACTAAAGGCCTCAACTTTTGTTTTGACATCAGCTACCCTCACTACCACCCCCACTTAATTATTAAAGAGGGTACAAAACTAAAATTGCGATTTAGTGTGGGTACAAAATTAAAGACCTAATAATTTTATTTTGGCACTACCACCCCCACCGGAAAGGGCATAGCAGGATAAGCATGTACAATCTGCCCCCAAACAAAATTTTGTTTGTTATCAACTATTTGATTTTCCCAAAATTTCAAGCCTACAGCCGCCATATTGGAGGAGTGGTGGGGGGATTTTTTGATTTTAGTTTTACTTCCACGTCCAGTGGAAGTATAGTAACGACAAAAAAATTTTTATTGTCCAAATAGGCTTAAAATGTCATGAATCGTCGAGATTTTAAGTTTGAGCGAAAACAAAATTTCTGTCTGTCTGTCGGTCTGTCTGTCTGTAACTTTTTTTTGTGCGCACGTTTACTCTGGAACCGTTTAAGATATTGACTTGAAATTTGGTACACATATGTACTTTAACGAGATCTAGAACTAGATTATATTTTCATCTTGTTCCGTCGAAGGGTTGGGGGGTAAATTGGGGTAAATTTGGGGTAAATGGGTAAATCAAGCAGGTAAGAGTCCATGAAATTGGTATTTAGTATATATAAGAGAAGCTAAGGTCTCAAAAAAATTTTTGGCATTAGCCACCCCCATTACCACCCCCACCTCCTTATTAAAGGGGATGAAAAAAAATTGTGATTTAGTGTATGTACAGGAACCAGAAACCTCAAAATATTTTTTTTACTTCATCCACCCCCCATTACCACCCCCACCCCACTACCGATGTGGGGTATCGTTTTATGGGTTTTTGGGGTAGAGGATTGCAAATATTATATTATTAAAGTTCCATAAACAATTATTTTCACATACAAAGTTTTTTCGTTGTGAGTGACTTGGATAGAGAATCTGGATGTGGAAGTAGTGATTCCTTGGGCAGCGGTTTTTTAAAATTTTCTCGGATACCGTTGTACGAAAAAATCCTAAAAAATTCACAGTTATTACTTACATGTTGGACTATTTACCCAATTTTTTTCATAATTTTTAAATGCAAATTTCGTATGCCAAAAAATTTGCAAATTTTTGCATACAATTTCTTGGCACTTTAAGAAAGAAGGCCACTATGAATTTTTCATCGTAAATTACTCATTTATCAAGACCTATTCTCAAATTATTCTCATATTTTTAAAAAATGTGGAAGATAGTTAAAAAAACGAAAAACTGCATTACCTTATACCTACGCGCTTCACTATCATTTGGACGCATGTCTTGTTAACAAATATACAGGATGTTTCATTAATAATTGGGCATACGCTAACTGGAGAATCCTGAGTCCAAAATATGAAGATTTAACCTGATAACCTTATATAAAATGTGCCTCCTTACTGAGATACAGGGTGTCAAAGTTTTTCTTCTTTTTTGCAATATCTCAACTACCTCCTGACCGATCTTCTCCCAGTTTGGTAAGAAAACATTTTTTAAGCTAAGAAACAATAATTTATGTATTACATCACGCTAGCCCCGTGGAGGGCGCCTCATGAGCTATACCTGATGATGAATATTTTTTCTCATGCAGGAGTCATGTAAAAAAGGTACACTTGAACTTGATAATTCCAACCGTTTTCGAGAAAACTGCCGAATAGATCTCAAAAATTCTTTGAAAACAAGCTCGATTTGAAGAGGAAAAATTGTATTTATTGAAAAGTGTGCTTTGGTGACGTCTTAGTTCTGTCATTTACGTATAATTTCATTAGTTTGACATTTTGACAGAACTAAGACGTCACCAAAGCACACTTCTCAATAAATACAATTTTTTCTTTCCGAATTGGGTGTATTTTCAAAGAATTTTTGAGATCTATGCGGCAGTTTTCTCGAAAACGGTTGAAATTATCAAGTTCTATCAAGTGTACCTTTTTTTACGTAGAAATGACTCCTGCATGAGATTTTCTAGTCTTTGTAAGTGCCAGGCCAGGACAGCCAGGAATAAATGGCTTACCTTAATTGCAGCGTCCGGCGTTCAATGGTGGCTTCTCGGTTGCATCCTGGACTTCTCACAGAACACAATAATAACACAACGTTTAATTTGAAACTAGTGGAAGCATTATACTCTTCGCCGATTTACTGAGCTTTTTATATAATTGTTACACATTCTATAGGATACTCTTCGCATTTTTCTTGTAAATAATGTTAGTTTTTGGACATTCTAAATTTTGTGATACCAACTTTGTTGTGAAAAAAAAATATATGAAAAAAAAAATCGCCATGTGAGGGGTCGAACACGAGACCTTTGGATTGAAAGGAAAATGCTTTAGCCATTGGGCTATCTCATCTTACCAGGAAACTTGAATGAATATCGTTCAAGAATTACATTTCAACGGATTAGATACATTATTATGAAATATATATATTGGTAAAATATAAAAACAAAAAAAAATTATAGGGAATAACATTTCGCAAGATTTCTATTTAAATACAAATGACAGAAATTATGAAACAAATTTTTTTTTTAATTTAAATGATTAATAACTTTTTTATTTACTGATTAATTTTTTTCAAAAACAATAGGGTTCTTCCCCTAGCTAACGCTAACTTACTTTCCAAATTTCAATACAATCGGACTTTTCTTTCTTAAATTATCGTGCTTACAAGAAACGTGACGGACGGACGGACAGACGGACGGACGGACAGACGGACATTTTGAAAGTTGTTCAGAATTCGTTCACTAACATAATGATAGGAAATTTTTTTCTCTACAAGCGATATTTACTGATTTAGAAATGTGCCGATCAAATACAATATACTCTTCGTTTTTGCGAAGAGTATAATAAGCAATTAAGTGTAAATCACAGAAAGAATAAATATATATGGTGTATATGGAGACGAGCACTTAGAGAGAGTTTTAAAAGTAGTCTATATATCAGTCTTCTCGCAAGCCACCCACACGCTTGACTGTCACATGGTCTCGCGGAAGAAAAAAGATAAAGCAAAAAATATAAATAGAGAATTTACATTTTACATTCATGAAAATTGATAATAAATTTGTTTTATTAATAATTAAAAATAGGAACAAAACAGTGCCACTACGTTTCGTAAAAAGAAAGAGAAAAAATATTCATCATCAGGTATAGCTCATAAGGGGCTAGCGTGATGTAATACATACATTTCTGTTTCATCTTATCTTAAAAAATCTTTTCTTACCAAATTGGGAGAAGATCGGCCACGAGGTAGTTGAGATATTGCAAATAGAAGAAAAAAAACTTTGACACCCTGTATCTCAGTAAGGAGGCACATTTTATGGTTTCAGGTTAAATCTTCATATTTTGGACTAAGGATTCTCCAGTTAGCGTATGTCCAATTATTAATGAAACATCCTGTATATTTGTTAACAAGACATGCGTCCAAATGATAGTGAGGCGCGTATATAAGAGAATGGTCGGTAATGCAGTTTTTCGTTTTTTAAACTATCTTCCACATTTTTTAAAAATATGAAAATTATTTGAGAATAGGCCTTGATAAATGAGTAATTTACGATGAAAAATTCAGAGTGGCCTTCTTTCTTAAAGTGCCAAAAATTGTATGCAAAAATTTGCAAATTTTTTTGTATACGAAATTTGCATTTAAAAATTATGAAAAAAATTGGGTAAATACTGTGAATTCCTTCGGATTTTTTTGTACAACGGTATCCGAGAAAATTTTAAAAAACGAAAATCAAAAAACCCCCCACCACTCCTCCAATATGGCAGCTGCAGGCTTGAAATTTTAGGAAAGTCATATTTAGGGTGCCCCTTTAAATAGTTGATAACAAACAACATTTTGTTTGGGGGCAGATGTTACATGCTGATCCTGCTATGCTCTTTGGATGTGGAAGTAGTGATTCCTTAGGCAGTGGTTTTCCATTTCACACGAAGATGAGCGTATAGATTTTCTCACAATAGTTTCCTTCACTATGTAGAAGTTAAATAATTAAAAGAAGTTCTACTAAAAAGGTTGAAAAAAAATCGAACCGCCTTCAAGAAATATCTCTAAAAAGTAAAAAATAAAATTTCACTCAGTTTTACAAGTACCTGTCTACCTATTAGTGGAAAGTACGAAGGTAGCAAGGAGCTGTACCTTATTACCTAATATCAATTTGAAATCGGTGCAAAAATATCTAATTTCAAAAATATGTTTTGCACCCATTTTAAATTCATATCAGGTTTAAGGTACGGTTCCTTTCCACTTTCTACTAATAGGTAGACAGTATAACTCCCAATCTCTCTATTGGGGTTATTTAACTGAATAAAGAAGTAAATAAAAATACTTGATTAACAAAAAACTAATTTATTTACCAGCTAAGCAAAGTCGGTAGAGCATTTAGAACAAATCAAGGTAGGGGCGAATAAATTTGTGCTAACGATTAACAAAAACAAACAAAAGTATGCACAGAGAGACAGACATAATTGTACAAAATACACAACAAAATAAATCTTGAAAATGTAATAAAGGCAAAAAAGGTACTAAAAGATAGCCAAAGGTAATTAAAGGTACTAAGAAGATAATCAAAGGAAGATTGGCCAATTCCGCAAGCAATACGACAAAATAGTTATAAATAAATAATGGTTCACTACCTTGTTAAAACAAATGTAAAACAACAGATTCATATATGAACCATTAAATATTCATATAGTTAAAATTCTACTATAGCACACAGAAACTTAATTAAAGGTACAAACTTGAAGTTTTACATCAATTTAATTTACATAATTTCTTAAAAGATAAACTAATATAAGTTAAAACGAATCACTCGCGAAAAAAAAGTCTGTCTGTTTACAGGAAAAAGAGAAAGGTAAAAGGTAAAACTTTCATAGTGTTTTAAGAAACGCAAATGAACAAAACACTGCACTGGCGAATTGACTGTTAAAACGCTGGCCTTGTGGAGGAATAAATGTTTTTACTTATGAAATTGTCGAAACCAACAGGAGACACTAAACTGAGTAACAGGAATATATGCAGATTCAAAATTATATTCCCACACTGTTAGGTACAATTTGCACATACACACAAATATTTCCTTAAACTAGGTCTCGTAAAGCAAACATAACCATTTGTCTAATTCTTCAAAAATAAATGGTTTCACGAGACAAAGGACATAATAACTTTATTATAAGAAGGAGTCAGGCTTTTATCTGAATTTAAGTAAAAGGGTTAAACTTTTACTTAAATTCAGATAAAAGCCTGACCTCTTCGTTTGCCTACTGCAGCGTAAAGTGCTATAGCCGTTACAATCGTCGATATTTATAGGACAGGGTGGGGGGGGGGCCTAACAAAACAATACAACGAAGTGATAAAAATGAACCAATCGCTGGTCCGAATACGAGAATGGCTTATAAGGAGCGGTGAGATATTTGGCAGTAAAAATAATAATACCATATAGTCTGTTTCACAAATACCATATAGTCGGTTTCATTAAACGTGCACGTTACAACAGGTATTTGTAAAACTGAGCGAAATTTTATTTTTTACCTTTTTTCCATCTTTTTGTATTTATTACTAGACCTCCCATCCATTTGTTTAGCTCGCCAGGCTGAACTAAGCACTGCATAGAATTCTATGTACCGACTGTTCTGGTCGAGATCCAAAATTAGGCCTAGACACGAAGGTATAAGTAGAGCACTGTGTAACGTACTTTCGACCTTTTTAATTGTTGTTCCTGATTCTGTCCAAATGCGGTCCCCATATTAGTACGGGAGCTAGCGACACTTTTAGTTGCTATATTTGTTTTTTTTTTTCGATCATATTAATGTAACTTATCCACAAAACAAACTCCTGCCACTTCGCTAGCTGGCCAACTTTTGGCAGTAGCATTTTGATTATTTAAAAAAGTGTCACTGCTATACGCGCTTAAAATTGATGGTGTTTGTGTCCTTTATTGACATTACAGTGTGATGGAAAATGATTTACTGCCACTATCATTGTAGACCGACGTTCTTTTATCATTAACATAAATATGTAATTAAAATAATGTTAACTGACAGAAATATTTAAAGCTGATCTTTTTTTTTTTTCGAGTAGTTTATTACTTGAAATTGTTAAAGAACTTGTGCTGCCGGCCATTCGACGGAACATGGCTTTGGTAGGAGCAAAAAATTTTGGTCAGGCGTTGGCCCACTGGTGCGCCTGTAGGAGTCGATTTTGTGAAAAAAGCCTAAGTATAAGACAACAAATAAGAAATTAATTTTAAACAAATCTTACAATAAATATTGTCGCTGGTTCCCTTACTAATATGGATTATCAATAGTTGTGCTCGCGAAGTCCTCAATCACCTTGTTCGTTTTGGACGTCTATGAATGGAACGATCTGTATATCATGTTTTTTCTATCGTAAAATTTATGTGCACTATAGTGGTTATGATGCGAATAAAAGGGTTATAGTGTACTACACTAATGAAATACTGTTATGATTAACATTTTTTTTAACAAAATTCTCTTGCAGAACTCATTTATTGATAAATAACTAATCTCACATGAAATATTCACTGGACTAGAATTCCCACATGACTTTCTCTAAGTAACATGAACAGAAAGAATTACATAAGGTAGAAACATTTTATTTATTTTCAATCAGATGATCATGATCATTTAAAAAAATGAAATAAAACAATCAGTTATAGGTTATTCTTAACAAATGCTATTTACAGGAACTTTTATACGAGGACAGTTTCTAATAATACAATATTATCAAAAATATATACATATACATATGTACTGCATTTTCATGTTTTTTTACACACATTAACACAACCACAATTACTTAATACATATTTTCCTAATTTATTTAGATACATCATCAGCAATGTTATTGAAACCAGTATAGACCACATATATACATATAATTACATGAAGTAACTCTATAATTATTTAAAATTGTCCAGCAACACTTATGAATATATTTTCTTTTTCTGATTAAAATTTGTATAACATATAACCTATAAAAATAAATAGATGTCAACAAACAGCTAAAGTACTATGAACAAAAACAAATTTTCGAAAGGGTTGTCTACTAATTGTCCTAACTGAAACACTATTAATAGCCCAATCAATAGATCGAAAAAGTGGATTCGCAATATAAAAATTGCGTAAGGCAATTTTTCTTTTCTAAGATGTTTGGTGGTGCCTCCTGACTATTTTGCCAAGTTGGCGGGGTCAGGCGGCTATATTTGAGAAAAGTTCCAACGCAAACATCACATCTACAACAAAAATGGTAAGTGCCTTTTTTGTTCAGCACTACATTCTCTACAAATTCCTTCACAGGGTTATTTGCGTTAAATTGACAGTTTATAAGTTAAAGCGCGTCCAAATTCCCAAAAGCAGATTTTGCGAATTATTATCGTACATTAAAATGTCAATTAATTTTTACTTTAAATTTATTTTGCAACAGTTATAAAAAATAGTTAACTAATGGTCGCATATAAAAATATGTAACTACAAACTTGTACACCATTAAATTCTTTATAATTCTATCTAAATAATTTTTTAAAATATCTATTATTGATCGAATATAAAAATATGCAATTGCAAACTTTTAGAGCACTAAATTTTTTGATAATAATATATTTGAGTATAGGAGATATTTTGTTTTTTTTTACATTTGACAGATTATAACTATTAGCCCTACAAAATGGCGTCTATAACAGAAATTGTAGAAAAATCTAGTGCTCTACAGAATTACCATTTGACGTTTTATTGTACGATCATCATTCTACGAAATAATATTTAATCACTACATTCTGTAAATTTTGATGCACTGTAACTTGTAAAGGGTTATTAGCTCTGTGAAAATAAGCTATTTTTGTCGTAGCATCAACGGCTGGCGAGATATTTGCATTTGAAATATACGCAAAGATGATTGCTAACGCCCCTCCCCCCTCCTACTTGGAAAAAATACTCAGGAGACACTCCTATACTTGAAAAAAATGACATATTATTATATTAATAATCCAGGCGTTTTAGTTGTAAAATTGACCTCTCTGCTAAATTAGTGCCATACGAAAAAAATTGTTTTATTGTGTTTATTTGGACGTCTTGAATAACACTTGGTAGTTAACCACGATACACCTGGAGGATTTCTTGAAAATCGCGCAGAAACCTCGGATTCGCGATTAACTCAGTTTTTGCGGCTCAAATGGGAACAAGACCTATTATAAAAGTTGTACATCTGTAAATTCTTTACCTTAATGATCCTATACATTTTTTTCGTACGCCTAATCGTTTTGGAGATACGACGAGGACTAAGTGAAAAATGCATCATTTCCTCCAACATCTTCAGCAGCTCAGCAACATTTGTGTAGAGTGTATTATCAAGTTCAAACTGGTTGTGAAAAGACATTGATCCTTAGCAGTGGGGCTGGATTAGGAAGAATGATATTTTGCAGCCAGTACCAACGCAGTTACCACCAGCACCAGACGTATTGTTAAATTCAATTTTTTGCGACTGTACGAAGGGTTGTGCAGGAAAATATAGCTGTAGGAAAGCAGGACTGAATTTTTCAACAGCTTGTGGCCATTGACACGGTCACTCCTGCTTGAATACCGCACCTATAATTGCTATGAATGACGAAGTGGACGACGTAGAATCTTATCAGAATGAAAGTAATGACAACGATTTGTCATTGGACGATAACGTTTCAGATACTGAAGGAGTCGGAAACATTGACTAATTTAAGATCCGGCAAAAGCGCACCGAGCATTCTACCTCTAGGGTGGTGCGGAAACGAATGCATTTTTTGACTTATTCGCTGTAAATTGTAAATAAATGTAAATAAAATCTATAAGACATTCTGGTAAAGAATAAAAATCACTGAGCTCTATAACAGCAATATTTAATTTTCATTCTGAGACATAGAAAGCAAGATAATTGCGAAATATGTGGTGCGAAAGAGGTTTGGCGGAACTAAATGCATTGTTCACTTAGTTCCAAAACGGTTAGGCGTACGAAAAAAATGTATAGCACCTTTAAGGTAGAGAATTTACAGATGTACAACTTGTATAGTAAGTGTTGTTCCCGTTTGAGCCATAAAAACTGAGTTAATCGCGAATCCGCGGTTTCCGCGACCTTCCGACACGATTTTCAAGAAATCCTCCAGGTGTATCTTAGCGTCACTACCACGTGTTATTCAAGACGTCCAAATAAACACAATAAAAAAAAATTTTGTATGACACGAATTTGGCAGCAAGTCTAAATTGCCTGGAGTATAAGCTATTAAAAAAAAGTACCTATTGATTGTATCCGAGATGGGGTAACCGAACCATTGTTGACGTTGCTAATATTATGCGGACGGATGTTTCATTTGCTTGGTTTTTAGAATGATAAAAAGTGATTTAGTTATTACATGATAAAAGAGAATTAAAATAATGATAAGGAATAACGGGTTTCCGGGTTCGCGATAAATAAGGATTTTTAACTTATTGAGAAAACCACTGGAAGAATTCGAACCATAATAACTTCATTGTTCGAATTACATGTGCTAAAAATGCTCACTTTTAATAATTCCGTTTACAATTTGTATGGAAAATTGGTTTCAACGTATTTAAAAAACATTATATAATTATATAGATCCATTATTAGTACAAGAAACACCTCTTTTATATTGATGGAAAATGGTGTAATTTTTCGAATAATCTCTCTCTACGTGCAAATTTAATCTGTCAGCTGCCATAAAAGCGGCCCCAACACCCATCTCGGTTTTTAATCTCATTAACGACATTTTATCAACCGTGGAATTATTTTTAACCCAATTTATGAAACCAGACATAAGTAAATCCCAACTTAACCAAACAGAACCCACGCAGAGAATGTGAATCCCCCCTTCTCTATTGGTTAGTTCTGTAGAAGCTTTTAGACAGACTGAGCATATGCTTCTTGCAAGGTGAGTTCCAGCTTCCGTGAAAATAGATTGAGAGAGTTCATCACCATCTCTAGCCAGTACCGATAATTTCTTGCACAGAGAAGCAATATATGCTTTGTCAAAATTTTTGTAGAACGAGTCGAGAATGTCAGCCTGAGATTTTATTTTAAAATGTTCCTTGACTAGTTCCCATACTCTGTCTGTTGGAAATGGAGGCTTTTCAAAGTTGTCCAAATCGTCGATACAATATTTGACGGCACGGTGTGAAATTCTCCATGCTGTAAAAAAGAAAGAGGTATAAATTTATTATCCAGGTTACAGTAAATATAGTCCAGTCGAATTAGACATCATAAAAAATTTTGCGTACTGCGGACTTTTTTTATGGAAATTGTTTAAAAGGGCATAGTAAGCAAGCACAGAAAACTACACACTGCTACACCATGTGCGTCCCCTATTTTTAGGGGTTGAAACTTTGAAATTTTAATTATGGGTCCAAATCTTTTTCCCTATTGCCCGTAGAGCTCTTTACCAAGTTACACTTTTTGAAGATTCATCCCTCCTCTACATAAAATATATATTACACATTTGCCGTAGAACAAACGGTTTTGGCTGTACGAGGCCGGTAAGGTCGCGCTGTCCGAATTTAGGGGTCTCTGTACAGGACAAACGGCTATTATTTCCAATCTACAATACTACACATACTAATGCCCTTAAGGAGGGATGATGATTTGTGAAAAAACTTTCATCGAATACCGCTCGGTTTTCATGATACGGGATGTTGAAATTTTGTTGATTTAAAAAAAAGTGAACCTACATTTGTTCGCTCATTTTTTTCATGCATGTACGACCCTAATATAAGAAAATCTACGTTGGTTTAGGAGCTAGACTGCAAAATATGTCAAAAATGGCTATTTTGGTATTGTTGCATTAAAAAAACCAAAAACAGTATAATTCTGATAAATGTTTTTGTTTATCCTAAAAGTCCAATTCATTGCGCATAGAAAATGTGTTTTTGTATTTAAGTAGGATCAACACTTACAGCCAGTTTTTCAATGTCGAGTTAGAGTTCGAGTTAACTCACAAGTTAACTCGAGGATAAGTTCGAGTTAACGTTACAACTGTTTTTCATATTAATTTTTCGTTCGAGTTAGTTAACTCAAGCTGTGTGTAATGTTCTATTATGTTGGTATGAGAAGTATGAATTTTATTTACATTTTCGGGATTTTGCCCGAGTATTCTTGATCCCTTTTATAGTTCTGTGATGTTAAATTAACCTAACTTTTTAATATTATTAATTATTTTTGGTATATTGTATTTAAAAAAGTTAAAATAGGTAAGTCCACAATAATTTTGTGGTTTTAATATTAATATCATTTATGCTTTAGGTACTATGGATAAGGATAAGAAACGTTCCCCCAATTTCACCCACAAAGAAGACCAGCTACTAGTGGCTCTGGTGCAACAAAAGAAAAATGTTATTGAGTGTAAACAGACGAATGTAATAAGTTGAATGAATTTTTTTTCATCCCCTTTTATAATGTAGTGGTAATAAGAATTTTTTTGAGAAGCTAATCTTCTCTTGTATATAGGTACTAAATACCAATTTTATGGGCTCTTACCTGCTTGATTTACCTATTTACCCCAATTTGCCCCTTAACCGTCCATCGGAATAAGTTGAAAATATAACAAGTTCCAGATCTCGTTATAATACATACGTGTACCAAATTTCAAGTCAATATCTTAAACAGTGTTCTACAGCAATCGCGCGCACAAAAAAAGTTACAGACAGAATTTTTTTTTGCTCAAACTTAAAATCTCGACGTTTCATGTCATTCTAAGCCTATTTGAACAATAAAGTTTAAAAAAAAAAATTGTCACTATACTTATACTGGATGTGGAAATAAAATAAACATTACATATGTTTAATATTTATAAAACAAGATAATAACTGATACCTATTCGTAGGATACGAAAGAATATCTTGCACTTCTTCTAATAAATTTTCAACAGTTCTAGGATATAAACGAAAACGTGCAAAAAAATCGTGTCGATCCCATTCTTCGAAGTGATTTGGCCTATATCTAATTACTTTGGGTCTTCTAGCTTCCTCATCACTGCTATAAGCATTTACATTAAAATCATAATCCATCTTTTGTGTTGGAAAAATATCAATTATTTACACCATAAAATAATTTTAGGTTAGTTTTGAACCGAAATTTCTAGTTAACTCATACTTCATCCAAGAGTTATCTTAATCTCGATTTAACGCGAGGTTTCAAGTTAACTCGCATTTGAAATACGCAATTTGTCGCTTAACCCAGAGTTAACTCCTTTACAAGAGTTAACTCGACATTGAAAAACTGGCTGTTATTGTGTAATAACGATTTATGTTATGTGTTCTCCAGTCTCCTTTTTCACAATTTTTTTTTGCTGCCTTATGGTTCATAGTAGGGCAGAAAGCATTGTACATGTGAACAGGGCACATAATAGGGTGTTAAAATGGGTCTCTTGTTAAAATGCGATAGGACGTACCGTTTTCGAGTAAAACGCACTTATTTGGTTATGTTTGCTTTGAATTTTCATTGTGTTCTGAATTGTGATCTGATAAATAAATTCTACATTTTGGTGTTTTCTTTCTTAGGAGTTTGTTTTTTTAAATCATTTTCCGATGAAATGGACATATAATAGCTGTTTCTCGAGGAAGGTAAAATTACTGTGGATTTTGTTATAGACACAAAATAAGTTGCAATGATGATTCGAGACAAGCGTGAACCTTGAAATAAGGGAGTGAGAACCCCCTATTCCGTCCGAGTTCCTTCATTTTTTCATTAGCAATGTCCCTCATTAACTGAAAAAGTAAGAAGCGACACATAGTTTTATTTTTTCGTAGTATTTACTAGTCAGTCGATGAAAAGTGTGATCTGAAATAATTTTTTGCAAACAAGTGCGTTTTACTCGAAAACGGTACGTCCTATCGCATTTTAACAAGAGATCCATTTTAACACCCTAATATGTGCACTGTTCAGGTATACATTGCTTTCTGCCCTACTATAAACCGCAAAAAAAAAAATGTGAGAAAGGAGACTGGAGAACACATGACATAAATCGTTATTACACAATAAGTGTTGATCCTACTTAAATACAAAAACACATTTTCTATGCGCAATGAATTGGACTTTTAGGATAAACAAAAACACTTACCAGAATTATACTCGTTTTGGTTTTTTTAAAGCAAATACCAAAATAGCCATTTTTGGCATATTTTGCTGTCTAGCTCCTGAAGCAACGAATGTATTAAAATGAAACCAACGTAAATTTTCTTATATTAGGGTCGTACATGCATGAAATAAAAATAAGCGAAAAAAGTAGGTTCACTTTTTTTTTAAAAAAAGGGGTTTTCCAAATTTCAACCGCGCGGTATTCGATGAAAGTTTTTTCACAAATCGTCATCCCTCCTTAAGGGCATTAGTATGTGTAGTATTGTAGATTGTAAATAATAGCTGTTTGTCCTGTACAGAAGACCCCCAAATTCGGACAGCGCGACCTTTCCGGCCTCGTACAGCCAAAACTGTTTGTCGTACGGCAAATGTGTAATATATATTTTATGTCAAAAGGTGTAACTTGGTAAAGAGCCCTACGGACAATAGGGAAAAAGACATGGACACATAATTAAAATTTCGAAGTTTCAACCCCTAAAAATAGGGGACGCACATGGTGTAGCAGAGTGTAGTTTTCTGTGCTTGCTTATTATGCTTTCTTAAACAACTTCCACAAAAAAAAGTCCGCAGTACGCAAAATTTTTTATTATGTCTAATTCGACTGGAGTAATAATAGACCAGTCAGAATAGCTTTTTTGTGTGAAATGACGTTTATCCGCAATTTTATTTTAAAAGCCTAGTAGTTTGGGATGTCGAGAAACATATGTCAACTATCCGCACGCGTGACAGGTGGAGCAACACCCTTTACAATTCAAAAAAACGTAAGTTTTTTGCCATTTTTTGCTTTATTTGCAATATAACTCGTAAATGAAGCATTGATCGAAAGTATATTAAGAGATAGAGAAAATATTTTATTATTCTTGACATTTTCCCAGAAAATGCTTCATTTAAGAGCTACAGACGAAAGAAAAATGCTACTTCTTTATCTTTTAATTGTTTTTAAAGTGAATGTAATAAATATTAATACGAAAGATATCATCGGTATAATGTAAATTATGTTTAAATGTCCAATTTACAGTTGAAATAAAATATATTTAAACAACTATATATAATTTACATGTTAATCAGAAAAAAAAATAATAAAACTTTTCAGGTATTGAGGTATTAAAATGATGGAAAAATAAATGAACAAATATATATTTTCACAAACAGACTATTTTATGCATATTACAGTGTACATGCGTTTTATGTATAACTTAATATACAATTTAATGTAATTTAGACCTTTTTGTTGGAGGCGAAGCAATACTTCAATTTCTCTACTTTCTTCATCTTCATCGATATCATCTAATGTTAAAGAATTAGATGTGTCATTTTCATTTTAGTGGAGTAAAAAACTGAGACATATACCATTTCGTAGGTCGATGTTCATCAGAAATCGTGAAATACGACATTTTTTAGTGGTCAGGGACATTGTTATTTTCAAAAAGGTGTGAAATTTTGTTTTTTTTTAATCATGTTTTTTTGAACATATAATGCCATGTCTCAAAAACGAATGGAGATATACACATGAACTTTTTTTTGTTATAAAACAGACACTTAAGCGCTTCTATCTGTGTATAGTATTGTTAATTAAAACATTTTTAAGCATGTTAAAAACTTAGATAACCTTGAAAGTTCAGAAAATACGCAGTCAAATTTTCACTGAGCTACAAACTTTTTTGTTTTTGGAAATTTTGTATAACATGCTGCGAAGAAAATAAAGCCAAAAGACTAAAAAAGTTTTTGATAGCATAATTCTTATTGTGTCTTTGATAGTTTAGCAACAGTGATTTTTTGGAGCGCGCGAATTGCAGAAATTGAGTATTAATACGCCCGCGTCCACTAAAACTAACTAGTCTCAGGGCGGTGTACGACCAACGTTATTCGTTTTCGTCGAAGGTCAAATTATAAAACCGCTGCCCAATCACTACTTCCACATCAAGATCTTCTATCCAAGTCTTTCACAACGAAAAAAATTTGAATGTGGAAATAATTGTTTATGGAAATTTAATAATAAAATATTTGAAATCGTCTAACCCAAAAACCTATAAAACGATATGCCACATCGGCAGTGGGGCTGAGGGTGGTGGAAGGGGGGTAGTAGTAGTGGTAGATAAAGTAAAAAAAAAATGAGACCTTTGGTTCTTGTACACACACTAAATGACAATTTTATTTTTTTCGCCCCCTTGAATAATGGGGTGGGATTTGGTAATGGGGGTGGTTAATACCAAAAAAATTTTGAGACCTTACCTTCTCTTATGTATACTAAATACCAATTTTATGCACTCTTACTTGCTTGATTTGCCTATTTACCCCCATTTACCCCCCAACCCTTCAACGGAATAATCTAGTTCCAGATCTCGTTAAAATACATAGGTACGTGTATTCAAGTAAATATCTTAAACGGTTCCGGAGTAATCGAGCGCACAAAAAAAGTTACCGACAGACCGACAGACAGAATTTTTTTTTCTCAAACTTAAAATCTCGACGTTTCATGACATTCTAAGCCTATTTGGAAAATAAAAATTTTCAAAAATATTTTTGTCGATACTATACTTAACTGGATGTGGAAGTAAAATGTGTAACGATATTCTTTCCCTTATTACCACTTGTATTATATTGTAGAACGTATGGCCATTGTGCGAATTGTGCGTGGATTATCTGCTAAAAAAATATTTAAGATAAAAAAGCAATCTAAGTTTCATTGTAAAATGGAGTGGATTTTATGTCACGTAGTAATGGGGGAGAACGATAAACTTGTGCACAAGCCATGGAAACAGGGTTTCTATAATTAGAGCCGCGGAAATTAAAAGAGACTTAATTTAGGATATTTTTTCTTTTTTGTTACCTAATTTAGGCGAAAATAACACGTTTACTCAATTATTGTGTGGATCTAGGGTAAAAATGCAATGCATGGGAGTTTCGGATAGGGACTCTGACACAGGAAATGTCGGATACAAATATTAAGATTGCCACGTTAAAAAAAAAGTGCTTTAAGAAACTGTCTTTTCTATTTAGCTCCAATAATAACGCAAAAAAAGAAAACTCGATAGTTTACTTTTTATCAAAACACTCCAGAATTATTACTTTTCCTAAACTTCTGTTTATGGAATTTTATTAGCCTCCTAGTTGCGTAATTTTTTTTTCATTTATTATAATTATTTTTTACCGTTTCCGAGGATCCCAATGCAATGCATTTTTATCCCAGATACTTTTTTAAAGATATTTAATTCCTTTTTGCCTTCAACCTTAGTCCTTAATGCGCCACTGGAAAAAATAAGTTATCCTTTCAGATCCTAAAACGTGATAAAACAGTCCTAAAGATAAAAAAATAATAATGAAAAGTTCCGTTACACACAATACATCAGTGGCGCATCCAGAAAATTCATCTGGGGGGGGGGGGGTGGCAATAGAACCGGCCTCCCCAGAGGATGAGTAGTAGATTCCTCTACTAAATAATATTGGCATTAATTACAAAATATTTATTTCAACCGATAATTTCGATGCTGCTTTGTACTGATAGAGATTATGCTTCTTTATTTTTTGGCTCATGGAAGACGGCTTGGGGGGGGGCGGCCCCACGGCTCCCCCCCTGGCTGCGCCCATGCAATACATAATCATTATTATTCTTAAGTGCCGCGCGCGTACGCTTCGACAATTCTTCCATACTAAAAAAATTCGTAACTAGCAAACTATTGCTAATAATGAAAATTTTTTTTTTCTAAAAACTTTTTTAGTCTATTGACTTCATTTTCTTCATAGCATATTACACAAAATTTTCAAAAACAAAAAAGTTCCTCGCTTAGTGAAAATTTGATGGCATATTCTCTAAACTTTCAGGGTCATCTACGTTTTTGGCATGTTCACATTTTTTTTATTAGCAGTCCTATGTATAGAAAGAAGCGCTTAAGTGTGTGTTTTATAACAAAAAAAAGTTCACATCGATAGCTCAATTCATTTTTGAGATATGGCAATAGATGCACAAAAAAACATAATGTAAAAAAAATTAAATCTTACACTTTTTTTAAATAAGAATATCTGTGACCACTAAAAAATATCGTATTTCATGTTTGTGTGTGTAAAATGATGTTGTCGGTAATACCCACTGTGTCTGATCTTGTTCTAAGCTGATAAAAAAAAAACGACACAATTTTACCTCTTTTTCGCTGCTCTATTTATAGCACCAACGATATCTACATCAATCTCGCTGTTTGTACAGTTTGTACCATTACACATTTTGCAAAAAGTGTTACATTTTAGTCCCAACTATGGACAACCACACTCTTACAAGTACCTACAATTAAATTTTATTCATATCCTCAGCATCTCTTTTAATTCTAGATACTCTGGCATCAGTATGTTGTTCTGCTGATGAAAAGGTAACGTCACAAAAATCTAAAAATGACGATGTTACATCAACAACTTACATCTCAAACAGCCTATCCATTTGGATACTGTGCTATTCGAAATTCTCCGCTATATGATTCCATCTTTAGTTTTAATTTGGCGCATTAAAACTTGCTCTATCATTTGATCTGAAAATTCCAGACGACTCGTATGAGAAATTGGTAGCATTTTTTTAATTGTATCAAGATGCAGCTGCCAATTCCCTGATTTTTCAGCTTCGATGAATTGTTTTATTAATGTTGTCATTCGAAAAAATTGTATCCAGAGTTTTGCAGTTGGATCTCGTTTTTCAATCATTAAAAAATTGTATAAAACTATTATAAATTAGAAGGAAATTATCATTTTTCAGTTTCTGTTCTTTGACTTTTGGTAATTGGAGAAGGAGGTCATTCAATACACATATTTCATCTTCACTTAATTTAAAATTTGTGTCACGCATCACATTCAATAAAATATCTCTCAAAACCGCATTTAAAAGTAAGTAAAAAGGCTCGTATAGCTCTTGCATAAGCATGTCCTATTATTATATTCTTCGCAAAAGCGAAGAGTATATTGCATTTGATCGGCACATTTCCAAAACCGTAAATATCGCTCATAGAGAAAAAAATTTCATATCATTGTGTTAGTTAACGAATTCTGAACAACTTTCAAAATGTCCGTCTGTCCGTCCGTCACGTTTCTTGTAAGCACGATAACTTAAGAAAGAAAAGTCCGATTGTATTGAAATATGGAAAATAAGTTATTGTTAGCTTGAGGAAGAACCCTATTGTTTTTGAAGGAAGTTATTAATCATTTAATTTTAAAAAATATGTTTTTTTAATTTTTGTCGTTTGTATTAAATCTTGCGAAATATATTTTTTTGTTTATGCATTTTACTAATATATATTTCGTAGTAATATATCTAATGAGTTGAAATATGATTCTCGAAAGATATATATCATAGACATTCAATTTTAGTAGCAATATGTGGTGGTCCAGTGGCTAAAATTTTATCTTGCAATCCAAAGGTCGTGTGTTCGAATCCCAGATAGTTTGGATGTTTTTTTTCAATTTTTTTTTCATATATTTTTTTTTTCACAACAAAGTTGTTACGACGCAAAAATGAGAATTCTGTAACTCAACACATTTCAATAATTCTAGTATTTTCACCAGGCCGTCGAGTTATGCTATTCACCAATAGATGGCGAAGACTACAACAAATTCTAATTATTTAATTTTTGCTTAATTTCATTTTACAATATGACAAGTATAATTATTTTGGGCAACAATATTTATGCGTAATGATTTGTTAATAATTATTATATATATATATATATATATATATATATATATATATATATATAGTGAAATATGATCAAAAGTCCATAATATAGATTTAGTTTTTATAATCCAGAGGTTGGCAACGGTGAAGTTTCACGGTGAACTGTCAAGAAAAGGGAAATGATGGTGGTTCTTCCGTAATTATTTTTTGTGAAAGGCAAATTCTATAAATGCCAGGCAAGTAGTAATACTCGCCCTTTTCGATCAAGAATTGAGATTAAAACCTTGCTAAGTGTTAATTAGTCAAACGGCACACGTGGCTACTCGTTATAGATTAACGGATCTAGGCTAATTTTCAACACATTGTTCAATTAAATTTTGGTGTATTTAATTGGGTTTCGATATTTAAATCGGATTTTAGAGAATATTATTTAGGTATTATGCAAATCACAACTTACACACTTTTTTATTTATTATGAAAATACCTACTTTCTGTATATTGTTGCCCTAAACTGGGCACGCTAATATACTAGTTAGGTAAATACTTTAAAACACTCATTATTGAAGAACCAATCAAAACAACTACTCCTCTAGCTAATACTGACGAAGTATTGAATTACATGATAGGATTCTTAGCATTTAAAAAATATATATTGAAAATACTTAAATCATTTATTTACATTTAGTCAGTCACACTTTTTTTTAATTTAATATGAAATTATCTACTTTCTGTATATTGGTACCTTAATCGGGTCACGCTAATATACCACTTAGGAATACACTTTAAAACACTCATTATTGGAAAACCAATCAAAACAACTACTCTTCTAGCTAATACTGACGAAGTATTGAATTACATGATAGGATTCCTGGCATTTTAAGGCAGAAAAAATATATTGAAATTACTTAATTATTTATTGAAATTCAGTCATTCACAACAATTATTGAACTTTACATCCTATCATGTAATTCAATACTTCGTCAGTATTAGCTAGAAGAGTAGTTGTTTTGATTGGTTTTCCAATAATAAGTGTTTTAAAGTGTATTCCTAAGTGGTATATTAGCGTGACCCGATTAAGGTACCAATATACAGAAAGTAGATAATTTCATTTTAAATTAAAAAAAAGTGTGACTGACTAAATGTAAATAAATGATTTAAGTATTTTCAATATATTTTTTTAAATGCTAAGAATCCTATCATGTAATTCAATACTTCGTCAGTATTAGCTAGAGGAGTAGTTGTTTTGATTGGTTCTTCAATAATGAGTGTTTTAAAGTATTTACCTAACTAGTATATTAGCGTGCCCAGTTTAGGGCAACAATATACAGAAAGTAGGTATTTTCATAATAAATAAAAAAGTGTGTAAGTTGTGATTTGCATAATACCTAAATACTATTCTCTAATCATGATAAAAGCAAATAAATAAAAAATAATTAATTGTATAAATCGGATTTTGTTTGGCAAGTTACGCCCAGAATTTTCTGGGTAAGTTTTAAATTTCCTTGATCTACGAGCAAAACACGTGCTCGAAATTAGGTTAGAATTTGAGAATAATTTTTGGTAATTTATTGTAGACGTTTTATGGGATACGGAGTAGAACAACCATCAGCCTTATCATATACCTTTTTGGGTCATTTTGTGTAATTTTGGATGATATTTTTGGACTTGGATCATATGAAGGACTATTAGTTACGAGTTAAATTTATGAAATAATACCTTGCGATACAACATAACTGTAACGGAGAGTTACCTACGACCAGGAACTGTAATTTTGGTGATTTTGGTAAATTTGGTATTCTGTAAATTTGGAGAGTTGGAGATTATTTGGAAGTTTTTATATTGCATTCAACGCAGGAGATTCCAGGCAATGGTCTTAACCTACCAGTAATCGGAGCCCTCTTGTGATCAACTGCTGCTGGATTTCAGGTGTTTTTAAAAGATAAGTTGTACTATATTTTATATGTAATCATAAACATTTTGTTCTCTGATATAATTAAAAGTTAAACTATTTTTCCCCTAGCTTCAGTATAACGAGTATTAGGTACTATTGTAAGACTGTGTTATATCTATATCTTCTAAATTGTATGAAAATGTTCTTGATTGTTACTCAAAATTGTACAAGGAATAAACTGAAATTCTTATATTTTGTTCTTTTATTGTTCTCTCTATCTCTCACTAAAAGGATTTGTCATACCTGGGACCATTTTATTTATTTGGGGTTTTGAGATCGTAATAAGTTGGTATCACAAAATTTAGGTTGTCCAAAAACTAACATTATTTACAAGAAGACTGCGAAGAGTATCCTATAGAATGTTTAACAATTATATAAAAAGCTCAGTGAATTGGAGAAGAGTACGTTTTTAGCTTGTTTTATCTACAGAACCCACAGAATATATCAAACTAAGTATTTCTTTTAAACCGCTACCGCCCATTATATATTCGACAGAACCCATAAATGACATCAACATATGAAATCCACCTAATCTAACTACAACATTATCAGTCTCTGGGCAACAAGCAATAATTTCTCTAACTTTCGCGTACAAATGTTGATCAAAAGTTACAAATACATGCTTTTTACCTAATGTAATACATCTGCAATGTGAATCTAATAAAACTGTAAATTGTATCATAGTTACTTGTTACGGCATTTAAAAAATATTATACTATTCTTTATATAATATATCGACTATACATGTGGTATTATTTATGTATATGTATAACTACATATATTATTATTCTTTTGAAACGTGTTCAAAACTTTTTTTATATATATTTTTCACACCAAAGGTTCATAACAACAATATTGAATCATTATATAAATTTCTTTTTAAGTGAAAAAATTGAAAAGTAGCATTCTTCTTTCGTCTGTAGCTCTTAAATGAAATATTTTCTGGGAAAATGTTATGAATAATAAAATGTCCAAAATCAATTTTCTCAACTTTTCTATCTCTTGATATATTTTTTAAAAATGCTTCATTTACGAGTTATATTGCAAATAAAGCGGAAAATGGCAAATAAACGTTTTTTGAATTTTAAAGTCTGTTACCCCACCTGTCACGTATGCGGATAGCTGGCATTTGTTTCTGAACATTCCAAACTATACTTTAAAAAATAAAATTGCGGATAAACGACATTTCGTAAAATGACCCATTTTCCATCTACATCGAGCAGCTACAAAAATGGCCGAATTTTATATTAAAATCAAGCAGAATTTTTTTAAGTATTAATACATATTTTATGTGAAAGTTCAAATATTTTAGCATAGGTGTTTTAAATGCATTTAACAACTAAAGTTACCTTAAAAAATACAAATATAAGATGGCGGATCCAAAATATGGCTCAACTTACGACCAAAATCATGCAAAATATGATAAATTAGGAACCAAATTGTGCTAAATTTCAATTACTACAGTAAAAATATTGTTATATTGTGAGTTGAGCCCTTGAGTAGAACTAGGGGCAGAAGTTGGCGGTGATACTTTTGAATAGCTTTTTATAAACATAAACACACCACATATAGTAGACAACCCCGCTACATCCATACCCTCCGGCATTGTCAGTGCCGGGGCTGCAGGTCGAACCCAGTACGCGATAGACCAGCGTATTTTCCACCCAATACGCCTTAACCGACTGGGCTACCATACCGTTTGCCAATGAGTTAATATTTTCATTTAACAGAATGTGTTATTTTGAATAAAAAATATTCTTATTTAAAATTGAAATATCTCGGTTTTTAATATGAATGTATCAGATCAGTATTAATTTTTTCGTAATTTAATACATAAAATGTCATTTTAAAATCACTTCGAAAATATTTGGAAATTTTCCATAATCAAATTAACCCTGTATAGCTGGCAAGGATCCGATAACCGAAAAGGGGTTCCTGGCGAAGCAGACTTTTTCATCAAGAATTACTTTTTTGTGAAATCAAGAATTAAAAAATTTTCCCTCTTCCAAACTCCATCCGTGGACACACTGTATATCTTTGGAATTAGAAGTGACAAAAAATTCTTGTAATAAATAAACAGGATATATAAACTGCATGAAATATGGGAAAATAGGTAATCGAATAATTGTAAACGTCAAATTCGACGAATAAACGTTCCTCCCCTATTACCAGCAAAATTAATTTTTCTCGAGAACGTCGTTTCCTACATCAGGAAAGTATATTGATAAGGTTTTTCACCTTACCATTGGCCTGATCTGATCCCAATGCATCATATTACATCAATTCGTAAGCCGATATGCCAAAAATTATTAACAAGACATGACAGAAAACGATGGAACACAAACTGCAATAATCTAACCCTAATGGACTTAACTATCGCTCTGAATTTGCTTTAGTTTGGTATGTCAAGGCTTGAAATAATATCAGATACCAAATTTACAGCCTCTAGTTCTAATGAAAGTGGTATATGCAGAAGAATACAGCTGGTCACAGTTATCATATGCCTCGCAAATGCGAAAACAAAAAGTATATTGTATATGACCGGCATGTTTCTAAAGTCGTAAATATTGCTCGTAAAGAAAGAATTGTGTTAATATCGAAATTGCGAACAATTACTTTCACATCCAGTGGAAGTATAACGACAAAAAAAATTTTAAAAACTTTTATTGTTCAAATAGGCTTAGAATGTCATGAAACGTCGAGATTTTAAGTTAGAGCGAAAAAAAAAAATTCTGTCTGCCTGTCGGTCTGTAACTTTTTTTTTGGGCGCACGTTTACTCTGGAACCGTTTAAGATATTGACTTGAAATTTGGTACACGTATGTATTTTAACGTGATCTGGAACTAGATTATATTTTCATCTTGTTCCATTGAAGGGTTGGGGGTAAATTGAGGTAAATTTGGGGTAAATAGGTAAATTAAGCCAGTAAGAGTCCAGAAAATTGATATTAATATATTAAAGAGAAGCTAATGTCTTAAAAAATTTTTGGCATTAGCCACCCCCATTACCAGGATATTAAAAAGAAATGTGATTTTGTGTGTACAAGAACCAGAAACCTCAAAATATTTTTTTACTTCATCCACCCCCACTACCACTCCTTATCACCACCCCCACCCCACTACCGATGTGGGGTATCGTTTTATAGGTTTTTGGGGTAGAGGATTTCAAATATTGTATTATTAAAGTTCCATAAGCAATTATTTCTACATACAAAATTTTTTCATTGTGAGTGACTTAGATAGAAAATCTGGATGTGGAAGTAGTGATTCCTTGGGCAGCGGTTTTTTTAAAATGTCCACCTGTCTGCCTGTCTATTCCTCCGTCACGTTTCTTGTAAATACGATATCTTAAGACAGAAAAGAACGATTGTGTTAGAATTTCGAAAGTAAATTAGTGTTAGCTAGGCAAAGAACCTTTTTTGGAAAAAATCGGTAAGTAAATGCAAAAGTGATGAAACATATTAAGGAAATGAGTGTACATAACGAATGTTGTAACCTTTAACAAAATTCTACGAACACAAAAACATTTTTTTTGCTTCCAATATGCTTCTGAAATGTATATATATAGTTGACTACACAATTCTTAGGCGTGTAAAAAATGCCGTCGTCTTTGGTCTCTACCGCGCCGCCAAAGATACCGACATTTTTTACACGCTTAAGATTTGTGTAGTCAACTACTGATACATGAAACGTTCCTAGAAGACGTATTGCAGAAACTAGAGAAATTAGAGATGTCCTACCAACGAAACATGCCGTTTGAATTTAGTTTATTTCAAATCATTATATTCAACATCATTCATTAAAGTCCTGAATGTGTACTGAAGTTTTCAAGTAATTACTAATAAAGTTAGTGATGGGAATAATCGAGATATTTCAATATTCGATTATTTTTAATCGAGATATTTTGATAATCGACTAATATTAGTAGTACTAATTTTAGTAGTATGCAATGAAAATCTATTTCAAATTTAAAATACTACTTTTATATAATTACACACAAATTAAATATGTACTTATTTATTAAAATTAAAAAACAGTTTGTTTTTACTTGCGTATTGAGCAGTGTGCTAACTGATTACCTTTTTTATATCCGTATCCATCATCAAAACCATTCCAACTTCGAAACCTAGATAATAATCAACTCGCCGCCGTCGCATTCATCGAGTGTATCCAACGAATTTTCTTAGTACTATACTAATTTAAGTATATACTAATTTCAGTCATCCCGAGAATAATAAAATAATCGACTTTCGATTGCCATCGCATTCATCGAGCATAGACGAACAATTTTCTCAGTACTACTAATTTTAGTATATACTAATTTTCAGACTCATAATCGATTATCTCGAGACATTTTAATATTCGACTAATTCGATTTTCATATCTCGATTATTCCCATCGCTAAATAAAGTCTGTTCCAACAGAATTCACGGACGAGTCAGACGTGATGCCACTGGTTGAAAACAATCTCTCCCTAATCGATTGGATGGCTACATTAGACAAAGTTAATTGGCTCTGACTGATTTGTGATTTTTTTATTAGAACAAATCGCTAACAAATGTGCTAGAGCTCTAGGGGGAATCGAAGGAGAGAATAGGCGTAACTTTATAATACAAGGCAAGCTAAGAATCCTAGAAGAATGGGTATTATCGATGTCATTTGAATTTATAGTGCAGTCGAATTGATTTTGTTAGGAGACAACATTCCTACCGAAATTTTATTGTTGATTCTTATTAGTGCAGGCAAATCCAGTTTTGAGTATGAACTATCTGGGGACAGCTATTTCTTTATCGAAATGGATAGCTCTATTCGTGTAGAATGAGGATATAAAAGTCCCGAAAAATCCCGATGTGAGCTAAAGCCACCATTTAGAAAAAATGGCCGCCAGAACCGTTTCTTTTAGAAGGACATATTTTTTGTTCTCTTCCCCTTTTTATGTACAATCGAAAGTGTTATTACATCTTTGGGCATAAAATAGAAGATAACTGAAGAAAATAAGACTTGAGTTCTTGGAAATATACAAGGTGTCCTGTTAATGCTTCCTCGGAAGATTGTGCAAAAACGGGTAACTTTATAAAAAAACTTTTTTAACAAAACTTTCAATGTTTCATCTCTACTATAACGTGAAATTATTTTCAATTATACAAGGTGTCACAAAAAGGAGTTACACAAGAATGTATAATTTTTTTAATGGAATACTCTCTAATTTTTTGGCGCCAGTTAAGCGTCCAAGAGTCCTGAATTACACCCTGAAATTTTTTGCCAATCGGATGCAGCATTGCCAAGTTATAATTTTTTTCCTGTTTTTTTGGCAAATTACAAACATTTTTTTGACTACCATATCTCCTTGATTTATCAATTGTTTTTTCTAAAAATGTAGGGTGTTATTCGATAATGATGCATTTATAGACCGTGAATTTATAGTGACAGATTTTTTTAAACGATTTGGTTCCTATCTGGCCTTTTGGGAGCCTTTTGTGCCTGATTTGTGCTATCCATTTTCGTGTTTATCCAGGGCCCCTCAGCGGAAAACAAAAAAGTAAATTTCATGAAAATGAGCAATTTCAAACGTTTTGTTCCTATCTGGCGTCAAGTTAGACTTACGTTTTAAAGAAAAACATCCGACGGAAGCTTATCGCCAGACAAATTCCGTGGGCCGGAAGGCCCGAAATTTCAATCCGAAGTTGTAAGAAAAAATGGTCAAAATCAAACGATTTGGTTCTTATCTGGGAATTGTATATATAGGTAAATAGATTATAATTATCGCGATATAACAAACGCCAGACAAATTCCGAGGGCCCAACAGTGAAAAAATTATTGTTCAAGTTGTCAACTATTCCGCGAAAATCAAACGATTTACATTCGTCTGGCATTTGTTTTTTTGTTAATATTAGGCAATAAGTAGTTTCAATTTAAGATTTCCAGACGAATTGGCTGGGTCCCCTGGATAGCCAGACAAAAAGAAAAGCGCGAAAAAAATGCCATTTTTCAAACGATTTATTCCTGTCTGGCATTTGGATTTTAAAAAGACATGTTAATAAATAAGCCATATTTCTAGTCCCAGATGAAAAGCTTGGGCCCAGACGTAGATAAGTTGAGCGAAATTATCGAAAAATCAAAAAACAGTCGTGTAAAAATCGATGCATTTTCAAACGATTTATTGTTTTTTTAAAAAGATATGTTAATATATTTCAAGTGCCAGACAAAAATCTGGGGCGCAGCTGCAGATATATCGCAAATTTTGAGGTTCTACAGTTGGCAACTTTTTAATCTTGGCTTCTACGCCAAAAGACTACTCTAGCTAATTTAAATGGAATAAAATTTGCTAAAACTCTTTTTTTAATTTTTTGAATTTCGACAAAAATGAAGGAATTAGAGGGGACGGGATTTGGGACTTTTTTTTTCGGTAAAATTTCTCCATTTTGTCACCGTAATTAATCGGTAATTAATTGAAATCGATCTCATATATGATGTTCACTTAATATCATGTACTACTTTGACGTTCCGTTAATCTCGGTCCTTCGAAACAAAGGTTTCTGAGAAAAAATATTTTTTTTAGATTTACATACATTATAGGAAAACGTGTAATTTCCTACATTTCCTCGAATATCTCGATAATTATTGTTTTTTCGAAAAATTTGTAGATAGCTTATGTAAAGAGAATTGATTGAGCTTTCCGACACTTTTTTTATTTTTTCTCTAACATAAAGAGCAAAAGACCAAATATGCGGACGTCTCAAAGCCAACCGCCACTCAGTCTATTAATTAGGGTGAAGACATACCGCTCAGCTAAAGTACACCATCTGTGGGTCCCCACGCGAGACTAGTTTCTCGATCTGACGTCACAGTGCTTTTCGTGAGGAGTAGCGAGGATTTCAACTTTAATTATTTATTGCAAAGTAAGTACTGCGATTTAAGAGCTGATATTCAATGTGGCGTGTTTTCATACATAAACACACACTTTAATGAAATACAAAAAAAATGGGCAAGTTCCCCATTAGCAAACGATAAATAAAAATCACCCCGGGACGAGCGGGGAGTATAAAAAGCAGCGTCGCTCGCAAACAATGCATACCATATATGTTTCTACCACATCACATCTTACGTGTCTTATGTCGCGTGCATTAAAATGAGAGAAGAAATCACTTTCGTGTGGTTGACTACCTACGCCAAGGGTGAATGAAACAGGTACGGACTTACGAGGACTCTCAGTTTCTATGGTGTAGTGCAGAGTTGTAAATTATATTAGACGAGCGGTGCACCCCTAAAAAGATGAATAAAAAAGTGACATAACCTCCCGAACAAAGTTGCCAGATTGAAACTAATTGGAATCGATTAGTTACGTTTTATGGAACAAAAAACCTAAATAACATTTTTTTGTCCGAGTGGCAGGTAATTTGTTACAACCAATGAAATTGCAGAGTAAAAAAAATGTAAAAAATCCATTTGAAAACACATTTTGTTAGTTAATTGGACAAAAATAAACACTTTTTGTCTCTTATAATGTTTTCGAAAAATGCACTGTTTTTGAGTTATAGGCGATTTAAGGTCCGAAAATGGCCAAAAGTCGACAACTTCAAAAATTCTTATCTCGGCTTCTACTGAACTTTTCTTAATGTTTTGGGTCGTAAAATGATCATTAATACTTATACTTAAACATACTATTTTTTGTAATAAAGCAACTTTTCATTTTCATTCCACTCGGATGCAGAACATAAAAAAAGTGAAAAATTTTTTTTATTTTATCAATTTTTTCAAAATTTTTCAATTAAGTCAGGCTAGAAAAAAACAAAAAATAAAAGTGGGTAGACCGCGTGTTTCTGAACAAAAAATGTTTTAATAAAATGTATCGCTAAAGCCACGGTTTTCCCGGAAAAAAAGGAGCAAAGGATGGATGGAAAAATATACTTATATAAATTATCATGCCCGAACTCAATCGTCACAATAAACAATATAGAGAAAAATAAAAGCCCCTTCAAAAAAATTCTTTCTTCATTGAAAATTGTTAAAAAGAATGTACACTTTATGATTATTATGGTTTATTAAGTTGTAGTAACGTGGATTCAAAAAAAGTACATCTCAAATCATTTTAATTTAACTGCTTGATGATTTTCTTGATACATATATTGGAGGCTGTAACCATGATAAGAAATTGCGATTGTCAAGATCTTATCCGTATAACTATGAACATATCTTTGATTGTTTTGAATATAAATTCTGGAACTTTTCCAATACATTACATTTACATTTCCAATATTTTCCCTCCAGACTCACTATTTATCCTCTTAGTCACTGAGAAAAAATTTAAAAATGTGTAATCAGAAAGAGAAAATAGCTTTATTTTACTTGTTAGAACTGCTAGGAATTTTTAGAGGTTCCTTAGTATGCATTTAACCGTGCGCTTGTCCGAGCAGAGTGACAACGTTATTTCACTATTTTTTTTCCGGGAAAACCGTGGCTTTAGCGATACATTTTATTAGAACATTTTTTGTTCAAAAACATGTGGTCTACCCACTTTTATTTTTTGTTTTTTTTCTAGCCTGACTTAATTTAAAAATTTTGAAAAAATTGATAAAATAAAAAAAAATTTCACTTTTTTTATCGTCTGCATCCGAGTGGAATGAAAAGTTGCTTTATTACAAAAAATAGTATGTTTAAGTATAAGTATTAACGATCATTTTACGACCCAAAACATTAAAAAAAGTCCAGTAGAAGCCGAGATAAGAATTTTTGAAGTTGTCGACTTTTGGCCATTTTCGGACCTTAAATCGCCTATAACTCAAAAACAGTGCATTTTTCGAAAACATTACAAGAGACAAAAAGTGTTTATTTTTGCCCAATTAACACACAAAATGTGTTTTCAAATGAATTTTTTACATTTTTTTTACTCTGCAATTTCATTGGTAGTAACAAATTACCTGCCACTCGGACAAAAAAATGTTATTTAGGTTTTTTGTTCCCTAAAACGTAACTAATCAATTCCAACTGGTTTCAATCTGGCAACTTTGTTCGGGAGGTTATGTCACTTTTTTATTCATCTTTTTAGGGGTGCACCGCTCGCCTATATATTAATATGTAATAATTTATATTTGTCCTTTTGCTAGTATGTAACTTATTTATTGTAAATATTATTCGATCGAGGGATTACGAATGTGAAAGTGACAGTTATATTGATTCCAGTGATAAAGAAAATCAAATTCCAAATGAGTTTCAAGTGAGGAAAGAAACGGCATTTCAAGGGCGGATCTGGACCTTGAGCTTGGGGGGGGGGGGGGTAACGTAGCCGCGTGTTGAAAATAACAAAAATGTTTTTCCTCGAAAATTAAAATTGATGAGCGGGGGGGGGAGAAATTATAAACACAACTAAATATATTCAAAAATATAAAATAAAATAATAAAAATTATGAAATTTTAAAATGAAAGTTGATTGTTTACGGAATCTTGTTACCCCGTTACCCCCCATAAATCCGCGCTTGCGGCATTTAAGTAGTGACGCGAAACAAATTTGTTTAAATGTGTATAATATTCTTTTACAATGACAAGCTAATGAAATGCCAGACGAGTGTGAATCGTTTGAAAATGCATCGATTTTTACACGACTGTTTTTTGATTTTTCGATACTTTCACTCAACATATCTACGGCTGGGCCCAAGCTTTTTGTCTGGGACTTGAAATATGGTTTATTTATTACCATATCTTTTTAAAATCCAGACAGGAATAAATCGTTTGAAAAAATGTTTTTTTTCCGTGCACTTCTTTTAAGATTTAAAATATGTTTGGCCCACGCTTTTTGTCTGGGACTTGAAATATGGTTTATTTATTACCATATCTTTTTAAAATCCAAATGCCAGACAGGAATAAATCGTTTGAAAAAATGGCTTTTTTTCGTGCACTTCTTTTAAGATTTAAAATATGTTTGGCCCACTAAAAATGTCTGTGAATGATACAGTACATTTTCGTTTTGGTTAATTTTTACAGAAAAAATCATTTCACATGAGAACCAATCGTTTGATTTTCGCGGAATAGTTGACAACTTGAACAATAATTTTTTCACTGTTGGGCCCTCGGAATTTGTCTGGCGTTTGTTATATCGCGATAATTATAATCTATTTACCTATATATACAATTCCCAGATAGGAACCAAATCGTTTGATTTTGACCATTTTTTCTTACAACTTCGGATTGAAATTTCGGGCCTTCCGGCCCGCGGAATTTGTCTGGCGATAAGTTTCCGTCGGATGTTTTTCTTTAAAACGTAAGTCTAACTTGACGCCAGATAGGAACAAAACGTTTGAAATTGCTCATTTTCATGAAATTTTCTTTTCTGTTTTCCGCTGAGAGTCCCTGGATAACCGTTTGATAAACACGAAAATGGTTAGTACAAATCAGGCACAAAAGGCTCCCAAAAGGCCAGATAGGAACCAAACGTTTAAAAAAATCTGTCACTATCCCACGGTCTATTACTGAAACACATTTTTGAAATAAATTATTATTATACTGGGTGTCCAAAATATTTGTTTACATTTCTTGTTATTTAATTATTATTTTTCTCAAATTTTTTAAATGGAATGCCTATATTTTTTACATGGATGAATAAAGCATAACATTCCCCAGAGTTTTGCGTAAATTGAGGTGCTTTTTATTTTAGCATTAAAATCTAGTATGGCTTTGGTCTTTTGTTTTGCGCTTGTTTTTCACTCTATTCTATGACATTTCTCCGATGTGTTTAAGATTGTCGTGATTAACTTGAATTAATATTGTTAATATTTAAAAATACGAATTATAATTATTGTCAATAAGATTTAATATCTATGGTCAATGTTATGTTATTGGTGAATATGATGGAAATTGTTTATTGACATCAAGAATGTATGGTCAAAAATATCCCCCTATAGATGTCCTGATGTGAGGTCTCTGGAAAATTTGAAAGAACGTTTTGAACGTACTGGAAATTTTGCATATGAAAAGAATGCGAAATGTATTGTAATGAAGAAAATGAGCTAGCTATAACTTTAGCGGTAATCGAAAATCTTACGGCAAGTATACGGGAGTTAAGTAGGGATTTAGAGGTCTGTGAATCTAGTGTTTCCCTATGTTTTCGTAAAAATATGTTTCACCCCTATCGAGCTCAGCTGCATCAAGAGCTTTGGGATGTGGATTTAAATCGTAGATTAAATTTTTGTCAGTGGGCTCAAAACCAAATTGGAGAAAATGAAGAATTTTTCAAATCTGTATTGTTCACGGATGGTTGACTCATCCGTGAACAATACATCGCCTATTCGCAACGGATTTGTGAATAGGCACAATTTCCATTATTATGCCAGAGAAAACCCTCATGTTGCACAGAAAAATCAGAACCAGAGTTTAAATGTAAATGAAGGAGTTGTACATGTTTATGTTATTCATCCTCGCTTTTTTGAGGGAAATGTGAATGGAGCAGTCTTCTTAGATTTTACGCAAAATACGTTTCCACAAATAATCGAGCATATTCCTGATTACATTACAAATAATATGTGATTACAACTTGAAGGTGCACCACCACATTTTAGTAGAAATATTCGTCAGGCCATTAGTAATCAGTTTCCTGAAAGGTGGATAGGAAGAGCAGGTCCAATATTTTAATAAACTGTTAAATAATATCTAATTTATTATTTTATTAAATTATGTTAGGCCTCATTACATGGCCGTCTAAGTCACCCGACCTGACTTCAGTTGGTTTTTTCTTTGGGTATCTGTGAAGTCAGACGTTTATAAAGTAGAACCAACGACTCGAGAAGATATGATGGAAAGGATTCGTCGGTGTTTCAACGGAATAAATGTTGATATGTTACACTGTGTAAGGCGCTCATTTATCAAGAGACCTCAGTGTTACCTGAATCAAAATGGTAGACATTTTGAGCAGTTGTTAGGTTAGTTTCAATATCGTGAAAAAAAAAAATGATTGCTCAAGAACCGTTCATAAAAGAAAGTGTACGATATCAAAATGTGAGAAATTTTAAGCGTTACTCATCCTTTTAAAAAATATATAGGCATTCCATTTAAAAAAATTGAAAAAATGTAAAACAAAATAGAGATTTTAATGCTAAAATAAAGAGCACCTTAATTTACGCAAAAATTATTTGATATAATCATATCTCAAAAAACGTTTGAAATAGAAACAAAGAGATATTAAAATGTGAGGAATTGTATGTTTTATTCATTCATGTAAAAAAAGTATACTTAGGCATTCCATTAAAAAAAAAATGAGAAAAATAATTATTAAATATCAAGAAATGTACGCAAATATTTTGGACACCCGATATACTAAAGATTTATTTCAAAAAATATTTTTTAGTAAATACATCATTATCAAACAACATCCCACATTTTTAGAAATAACGATTAATAAATCGCGGAGATATGCCAGTCAAAAATGTTTGTAAACTGCCCAAAAAAACAGAAAAAAATAACTTGGCAAAATATTTTTGGGTGTAATACAGGGCCCTTGGAGGCTTAACTGGCGTTAAGGAAATGCAGGCTGTTCTATTTAAAAAAATTATACTTTCTTGTGTGACTCGTTTTTGTGACACCTTGTTTGATTGAAAATAATTTTAAGTTGTAGTAGAGACGAAACATTAAAAGTTTTGTTAAGAAAGTTTTTTTTATAAAGTTAGCCGTTTTGCACAATCTTCCGAGAGAACACTGACTGGACACCCTTTATACCTTAATGTACATTATTAAAAATGATTACAATTTTATATATAAATAACTATTACTCCGTTAATATTTGAGTTAGTATCATCGGCCAAAAAACAAATGAAAGCTAATTGTGTGCTCTAGAACTTTTATTAAAATTATTTTTTCAAAAATTGACTATAAATTTCAGTTCAAACGTCTCGAGTTTACAAAAGTTTAAATTTCCGTAATATTTAAATTATTTTTAAATTTCCTAAGTTTATCGTTTAATTTATCGTAAAATATGTAATTATACTTTCTGTAAAATGGGAAGTGAGGAATGGAACAAAAAAAAGAAATCTAAAATCGGAGCAACGGTTACTAAGATATATGATTTTAAAGAAAATGTCTCTGGCGGTCATTTTTTCTAAATGGCGGCTTTAGCTCACGTCGGGATTTTTTGCGACTTTATGTACTTATCCTACATTAATAGAGCTATCCATTGCAATAAACAAATAACTGTCCCCAAATAGTTCACGCCAAACCCATTTTACACTGAGATTTGCCTGGTCTATATGTATTATGACCTCCTGATTACGAAAAAAATATTTGCGCCCAAAAATTCCTTATGAGTCAAAAGTTATATGCACTTTTTGACGCGCTTTCACGGATTTTCAACTTATCTGTTTAATATATCTTGTACTAGTAATCAGATAGGAACTTCTTAAAAAACATAGACCTGTCCGATATGTATATGTCAATTCGCCATCTTGGAAAAAATTAGAAAACACCAAAAATTGCCGAAATAATCAAAATTGAATATCTTTTCTATAGGAAGGAGTAATTTCACCAAAGTTGGCAAAAATAAAACTCATTTATGGTCAAATATATTGCACCAATCCGGGACACCGTATGCCAAATAGAACGGTCAAAGATGACGGACGAAATCAAATTTTTAATTCTTTGCCAATTATCAAGGAGGCATTGTACGTCGCTTTTTTTTCTTTTCGATTGTACGTTATTTTATGTACTTTTAGGGGATAGAGTTCATTTTTTTTTTAATTTTCAAAAAGTGCGTTTTTTTTATTTTCAAAAAAAGTGCATTTTTACAAATTTCAAAAATGAATGACTGTACTGTTATAATCATATAAAAATATACCTATCAACGAAATAATAGATGTCAAATGTTTCGGCAACATTGCAAAAATTATAATATTTTGACAAATGTCAAAAATATAACCGAGATATTTCTGAAAAATATTCAATTTATTCCTGATTACAATTTCTTTTAAACGTTTTAAGTTTCAAGTTTAGTGGGATGACAGTGCGATAGATGGACTGGCATATATACCAGGTTACAATGAAATATGATCGACCCCTTTTATTCGTTTGTCTCTTAACTTAACAGTATAAGGACACTATTTGACATATCTTCTGCTGGCTCTTGGTGAGCCTTAGCATTCTCAGTTACATCTCTCCAGCCGTTTCTCTCTGTTTTTGCACCCTTGCACCCTCTGGACGGCTGAGCATTGTTTTTTACTGGGTCCTTTTCCTCGCTTCTCATGACATGTTCAATCTATTTCACACAGTTAATTTTAACAGATTGGATAGTTCTTTGTATATTCGGTATAGTTCCATTACCCATAATGTGCTTCTTTTTACGTCATGGGTCAAATTATAGAGTCGTACATTGTTTTAATGCACAGTTTTTGGCTTTATGAGGGTTTTATAGATCTTCGCTTTTCTCGAAATGTTTTGAGAAGTAATCTGAAGAAGGAGCCCATAGTAGCATCTGTTCGCTAGCAGTATCCTCCTTTTGATTTCTGTTTGGGTATAGTTGTTATTAGTTACCGTTGACCCAAGATAGAAATATTCATCAACATTTTCAACCTCGTACTGGCCGATATCAAAAGGTCTGGTTCTTGCGCTTCTCGCTGATGCTAGCATATATATAGTTTAAAACTGATTGATCAGCAGCCCGAAGTTCCCAGCTGCTCTTTCTTGAGCTAGAAAAGACTCTTTAGCATCCCTTAGATTTAGACCTATTATATCGACGTCATCAGCATATGCTAGAATTTGAACACTTCTATTAAATATCACCTACTGTTGTAATTCCAGCTTCCCTTATGATTTTTTCTAGAGCAAAATTAAAAAGTATACAGGATAGTGTGTCTCCCTCTATTGGAGTTGAAAGATCTAGAAAATTCTCCTTGTCCCCGGAATTTTCATTCTACTCTATCCATAGTCATCTTTATTAGTCTTATCAACTGTTTTGGTATTCCAAATTCAATCATTGCTGAATAGAGTAGTGCTCTGTCAACTGTGTCGTAGGTTGCCTTGAAGTCTATGAAAATGTGATGGGTATCTATATCACACTCCTGTGCTTTCTCGAGGATCTGTCTCAGGGTTGAAATTTGAAAACCATGTTTAGTAATGTCCAATTGTTCTTTTGGCATATGGCTTCAGTCCTGAACAGAGTAGCGCGGACAGCACTTTGGGTGTTAATATTGTCATGCCCCTATAGTTGGTACATTCCAGTATGTTTCCTTTTTTATGAATTGGGATTATCCTTAAGTTCCAGTTTTCAGGGATTATTTCTTGTTGCCATATAGTGCATATAAACTTGTGTGGGGCAGCAGTAAAGTTTTCTCTGGCACTCAACAGGTATATTATCTTGTCCTGGAGCTCTATTATTGGCTAGTTTTTGTATTGTTTCCCTTACATCTACCAGAGTTGGAGCCCTCATTTCATTGCCATCGTCCTGCATCAGCATTACTGTTTCTAGTCGGATGTTATTAGGGTTCTGATTCAATAAAGTTTCAAAATGTTTCGCCCATTGCTCCAGCACTTGGTTATTGTCGCATAGTAGATTTTATTCGTTGACCCTACATTAAGTTGTTGTGGGTCTATATCCCTTCCTAAACGTGTTCATTTTTTTATAGAACTTTTAGGTTTCATGTTCTTCGTTAAGCTGTTCTATTTCTTCTAGTTGCTTGTTAATAAACTCTCTTTTCTTTTTTTGCATACCTTCTTTTCATTCCTTCTCTCCGTTTTGTACTCATCTATTGTTTTTCTGGTTCTTCATGCTTGTATACTGTTATAGGCTTCGTTATTTATCCTTGTGACCTCCTCTGTATCAAACCATTTATTTCTTTTTGTTCCATTCTTTCTTCCAATTGTTCCTTTATTCTTTTCAGTCTTTTAGTTGTTGCCAACACTCTTCTACTTATGTGGGCCTATCTGTTGTTTCTATGACTTTTTCAATTTGTAAGTCCACTCTATCTTTAAAGGTCCTCGCTATGTTAGTATCTTTCAGCTTTATAATGTCGTATTTCTTGTCAGGTTCAGTTTTGTTCCCTTTCTTGGCATTGGCTAACCTAGGTCTGAACTTGGTTATTACCATATAATGGTCAGAATCCATGTTCGCAACTCGGTTTGATCTACAATTCATTACGTCTGTACCATATCTAGTATCAATAAGGGCATGGTCAATTTAATTTTTGTAATCCATCTAAGGGTGTCCACGGTATTTTGTAGATTTTCTTATACTCAAAACAGGTGCTTGTTATTGTTATGTTCAAAGATAATGCGAGATTTATCAGTCTCATACCATTATCGTTGCTCCTATCGTGCAGGCTATGTATTCCGATGGTAGGACGGTAAATTTGTTTTTGCCCCACTTTCGCATTCAAATCTCCTAGGATTATTTCAATATCATTTTGGGCGTCTGTCGATATATCCTTTCTTCTTTTCTTTGTAGAACAGTTCTTTATCTTGATCTGCCTTTTCTTCCGTATTTGACATTTAAGTAAGGTATTTATCATTTCCGGTTTCACCGGAAATAATAATATGTCAGATTTTAATCATTACACCCTGTATGCTCTATGATACACAATTAAATTCTGAGATCGGCAATGTGACATACTTGGATGGTTGGCTTGTTTTCCTTTTTTTTTTAAATAGTTTTCTAATTTAAAATACAAATAAATCTGTTAATTCTTATATAAACCCAGGTTCGATTTTGCATATTATATTGAGTATGGAATCGTCTATCTCATAATCTAATGAATGATTATACATTTTTAAAACAATGTAATATTTTGTTGCAATGGCTACACAGATATATTTGTTTTATAAAAATAATATTTACCTAGAAGACGACAATATCTAATGTCAAATAATGTTTTTTGATTGATGCATTGGCCAAAAAATTCATTTCTTCAAGTTAAGAAACAAACGAATAAAAGAGGGTGAACTATATCTCAGTCTCATCCGGTATATAATTCTTGTGAAAGTATTATAGATACAATATTGAATATGTACGTACAAATATTACTTCTGCAGTAATTAATAAAAACGTACATGTAAGACGAGCGTGGATTAGTGACAGAAGTCTCAAAATTAAGATATATTAGGAAATACCAAATGTTGTTTAGAAATTGTTTTTTTTTTTATTACATTATACATAATGAGTACGAATTAAATGGGAATATTAGTTCGTAATTATTTAATTGTTTGTTTATTTTTCAAAATAATATGTAATAAATACTTTATAAACAGAATTGTACGGCTTATTAGCGTTCATAAAACTGATATTCGTTTTATAATTGTTGAGTCGCTAATCACCTTCAAAATGATTGATATCGTTCTGTTTATAAATATGAAATAATCGAACATAATCTATATTTCCACGTATTTCATAATCACCTGAATTATGCCCCACTACGTTAAAAACAAAGAAAGCGGTGGGTAATTGCGAAATGACGAACAAAACAATTAATAATATTGTTATTACTTACTTTTTTAAATCATACATCCGTATGCAATACTTGTTTCTTTTTTATCTACGGAGTCTTATACAGATAACGCAGGAAAATACGTACATAGGGCCCAATTTACATGCGAAATATATGGGCAACCGACCACATAATGGTCAGCCCCACCATTTGAATTTCTCTGTATCATTGCGCATTCAATCTGCTTCGCGCCCGTGAATATGAAATGTCTAGATACCCATAAATTCGCACGTGCAGTTGTCTGTATTTCAGAATGAAATAATCACCACTTTTAAACATTGGACGAATCTTGGCAAATTTAAGATTTAAGAAAGTTGTCAGAACTTAATGCGATATTAAATGTGATTTTTTCTACTAGCGTTTCAAAATAGTGCCATTTTTATCATTATTTTAGTATCAAAATGACTTTCTTTTAAGCACTAATACCTTAAAGTGTCACTTTTACTATAATAAAAGTAAAAATAATGATGAATAATGTCAGTGTGACAAATGGATTCAAAATTATTAGGCAAATGAAGAAAAGTGCGCAAGGTTTGTGCTAAGTTTCTATAGAGGACAATGGTAAGAGTGTATTGTGACAACCTAGGGAGGGGGTTGGTCTCACCCCACCCCAGGGTGTTTTTATTATTTTCTAATATGTATATTATTTAGAGCAATGGCACGTAGTGGGATCATCGATTGTAGTTATGTCTGAAATTTGGTATTTGGTTTAGTGAGTTGATTTCGAAACTCTTTTTCCTCTACAAAAAGTCTGGTAAATGGATCCGAGCGGAGATACGGAGGGGGGGTAAAAGTCGAAAAAAAAAAATTGCAGTTACGAACGAGACCGCGGTATTATGAAAGTACATCAACTTCACATCCCCCCACCAAAATTTCAGACGAAAACTACGGAACGTTTTTAGGCGGGGATTTTTTAAAATTTTCAAAAAAAAACATTTTTGTAGTTACGGACGAAACTTTGGGTACTTGTTCTATTCAACGTCAATAATATCGGAAAAATAATTTCAGACATTTTCCATGGGCCGATTTTAAGATATAAGGGTTGAAAGTTGCAAAATTAAAAAAAAATTGTTTTTCAAATGTTGGTAAAATGGGGTTGAAATTGATGAAAACGTCTGAATAGCTCATTATGAGTTTTTAAGGGATTCAAAAATAATATATTTCACTTTCAGACGTTTCCATTGATTTTCACCCCATTTTTGCAACCTTTAAAGTGGTCATCAGTTTTTGACTCTATTACGCGTTTAAAAATGTTTCGAAGCTGATAAAAATGCTTTATCCATGAAAACGTCTGAAAGCGAAATATATCATTTTTTAACCCCTCAAGAACTTATAATGAACTATTCAGACGTTTTCATCAATTTCAACCCCATTTTACCAACATATGAATAACAAATTTTTTTCTTTCAAAATTCTACAACTTTCAACCCTTATATCTCAAAATCGGGACATGGAAAACGTCTGAAATTATTTTTCCAACATTATTGACGTTGAATAGAACAAGTACCCAAAGTTTCGTCCGTAACTACAAAAATTTTTTTTTGAAAATTTTAAAAAACCCCCGCCAAAAAACGCCCCGTAGTTTTCGTCTGAAATTTTGGTGGAGGGATGTGGAGTTGATGTACTTTCATAATACCGCGGTCTCCTTCCTAACTCCAAAAAATTGTTTCGTCTTTTACCCCCCCTCCGTATCTCCGCTCGGATCCATTTACCAGACTTTTCGTAAAGGAAAAAGAGTTTCGAAATCAACTCAGTAAACCAAGTACCAAATTTCAGATATAGCTACAATCGATGATTCCACTACGTGCCATTGCTCTAACTATAGTGAGTGGGAGTGGTTTCAAAGTCACCATTTGTCCATTTTAATCCTTATCAAAAATGAACCTATCCTCGCAAGGATTTGAAATTCATGTTCCTTAAAGCGGGATATAAGGAAGAGAATACCTTTGTTAAACATTTCTGTTTTTAATAAACTATATATACAGGACACGATTTTTAGTACAATATAATATTTGTTACAAGATATTAATATAACCTAGGGCGCTTACAAAGAAAATTACATAATTCATATTCCACGAAACGAACATCACATGCAATGCTATTGCCTCCTTCATCGCAAGCATTGTCCGTTTCCGATTCATAATCGGAAATATACATTTCGGGTATAAAATTTAGGAAATTTACAGCACTATCATAACTGTTATCGGATTCGTCTGTTTCTATGCTTGGTTCACAGTCTTCATCCTCTGACTACGGATTCCTCGAGGACACATGATTTACCCAGAAAACAGTAAAGGCGTTAAAAATAAATAAAATGTTAGTAAGAGTCCCTAAGATCAGCCAATATTATTATCATGAAAGGGGTGGTTTTCGACAGTTCAAGGGTGAAAGAAGGGTCGAACCAGCATATAACCATTTTTTTCTTGATCAACGTCCTCGAAAACGGGGAGTAAACGTCTTTAATAAAATTAAAAAAAGACGCAATTTTACACCCCCTGAAGGGTAGATTTCACCCCCAAGAGCGGTTGCACTCTACTACCTGACATCACCTTTCACCATCCGTTATATCCCCATGAAAAAATAAAGAATCCCTGCAAAAATAATCAATGCCAAGCTGTTATATGAGAAATATAAGGGGTGGTTTTTGGCCGTTTCAGGGAGTGCGCATGACTAAAAACTTTTTTCACCGTTATTCGTGTTCAGCACCGTCGAAAACGGGGGGGGGCAGGTTTCATAACTTTTTGCACTTTTTATGGAAAATCCCGACTCCTTACTTCCACTACTTCTGATAAAATCCACGCTTAGAGCCAGATGTAAATAATAACAAAAGAATGAGTACCTACATATACACTGCACACGTTTGGAGGTGCATCATCGGTTAGTGGTAAACTAGCTAAAGTCTGTTTCACAATATGTTGTATTGCAGATGGTTTTGTCCCCAATTTCAGCTCATACTAGGATAGTTCAGGGAAAACAAGATGATAAGAGGCAAAGAGGACGCCCTTAAAAATGTTAGTTATGCTGATGTCACCAATGAGCTGATAAGAAAGAGCTTTTGTGAGACCGTGCGGCTAACAGGCAACAGCGGCAGATGAAGTGATGCTGTCATACGTGCCCTACAGTAAAGGAGCCCAACTGGAATAATGCATGGATTGCAACATGCCTGCCAAGGCGAGAATAAGAAGAGGAAGATACGCACATAGGTTATCAAATAATTTTCTTCTTTTTCAAGAGTGTGAATCTATACCTATGTCCAAGAAATGAGATAGAAATTATAATACTCCTGTGATAGTATTTAAAACTAAAGTTTTATGGTTTCTAGGCTCTGGTTTAGACATTACCTAATATAGTGTAGGGGACTTGAAAACATGAACTTCCATTAAAGACTCGAAATCAAATTGTTACGGATCACGTTCCCTTATATACTTCGTGTATGGGAAAGTAAAAATAAAGATTCTGTAATACACTTCATTATAATAAAATAACTTGTAATGATACAGTTCCTATTTATCTACGATTGTTTAAAGTGTTCAAAGGTAATATTCATAATTGCAGTTACTTGATATTTCAATTTTATTGACCTTGAATGGCGAGGTCTAAATACGATGTAGTAGTATTTATATTCGTTATAAGGTAAATTTCTTTAGTTGCTTAGTAATTATATGTCACATTCGTATTTAGAAAGTGATATAACTAATTTCTAATACAGAGTTTGGCCAGAAATTGGGTATATTGTATTCCATCTGCCGATTGCTCGTCTTCATAATATGCAACACACCCTCAAAATCGCCATGTTTCCACCTAAACTCTAGTAAAAGTCATAACAATTTTTGGGTCAAACAAAATACCTAAATATCTATTCGTACTGTATCTAAAGTGATCATAATATATTAAATTGCAATCATATTAAAACAGTTGATGTATCTAAACGGTGATTCTCAAATTTTCGTTGTTTGCGCTTCATTTTTTAAATTTCGATAACAGGTTAACATTTGCAATTCAACTCCGAAAAATTGTGTTCCCTAAAGTAGGCACATATGAGTCATTAGTTTATCAGTTAAAATTCGTTTGTGTTTTATTGCATTTGTTATCTTAGGTTCTCTTATAAACACAGACGATAAATTAGTTTTCATAAACAACAAAACATTTGAATGTTACACTCAAATACTATTATACCAAATGAGCGTCTTACCAAACATGCTGCTATCGTCTGAACATAATTAAAATTAAGTGTCAATCATTCCCAGTTGATGCAAAACTTGCGTCTGTTTCGAATGTTTTGGTATTTATGGACTACGTATCGTCAGTACCACACCAGATCCTTTGAAGAATTATAAATACATACGAGAACAACCAAGATTCGACGGATTGGGGATGTTTAAATGTATTCCAGAAACTAATCTCTAAAGGCACATCTTTGAACTGACTACCAGCACTCACATCTTCAAGAAATTCGCGGCCTGTTTCAACGTAATGGTCTAAGCTTTTCCTAGAGAAGTTCATAAAAACAAAGGAGTACCTATTATACGCTGTTGAATGTTTACGGGTTTAATTAGTTAATTATACAGGTCCACAAAAAAAAAACGTCTTGTCCTAAGGTTCTGATTTAACTTTTCTCAAATATTTTGACGCACTGCAGCCAATATTGGACACAAAAAAATTCTATCAGTTCATTCTATCTATATACTATATACTATATACTATATACTATATACTATATACTATATACTATATACTATATACTATATACTATATACTATATACTATATACTATATACTATATACTATATACTATATACTATATATTATATACTATATACTATATACTATATACTATATACTATATACTATATACTATATACTATATACTATATAAAGTGACGGTGAGAGGTAAACTCTCATATGGTCAGATGCTACTATAAGTTGGACAAATGTCACTGGCGTATAGCGACTTGCTTTTCTGCAAGTACCAAGAGTGGCGACCTCTAGCCTTGTGGGCTATACTCACTGTTTATGAAATAGGATTTGAAGGAAACAACTACTCAGCGGGCAAATACCCCGACCTGCACTGGATTATACCTTCAAATCGTGATCAGTAACCAACTATCATTTGTCTGTTCCTAAACAGACATAGACCGGTTTCGAACTTATTATGTTCTCCTCAGTATGCCATAGGTCATGGAACAGACAACCGATAGTGGTCAACTTGCCAGTCTTATACAAACTGAATCAAATGAAGTGAGGGTGAGAGGTAAAGTCTCATATGGTCAGATGCTACTATGCGTCGGAGAAATGTCACTGGCGTATAGCGACTTGCTTTTCTGCAAGTACCAAGAGCGGCGACCTCTACCCTTGGTGAGCTACTACTATATACTATATACTATATACTATATACTATATACTATGTACTATATACTATGTACTATATACTATATACTATGTACTATGTACTATATACTATGTACTATATACTACATACTATGTACCATATATACTATATACTATGTACTATGTACTATGTACTATGTACTATGTACTATGTACTATATACTATAATATCTACAACGAAATAAACAGTTCTTTAGTTATTTTACATATCTGCCCAAAACTCTTTCTCGGCAGCATTCTAAATAGTTTGCGCTTTCTATGCGAGTCTCGCTTCGCAGTTTTAGAAACGCTGCTCTGTAACGAATCACATTTTTATAAGCCTTGTTGCACCCATAAAATCTATTATGCTTGTATTATTTAGTACATCTCTTGTAAAACCATAGGCTATGATTAATATTTTATATAATTTTCAAATAATAACTTATGCAACAACCGGCCGTAGAAATATACCAACCGCCGAGTAGTGGACGGCGTGCGCAACCGTCTCTGTACTAGCCCGCTTTCACATCGAACGCAGATCAGTCCAGCTCCGGCCGTCCGAGCGGACTCGGCAGTCGTGACGTCAACCATCAGAGTAACTTGAAATTATTCTAACTCCACAGATGTCAACTTTATTATATATTTTTACAAACAAAATATTTTAAGTTACGTCACTTGTTACTTTCACGCATCCTGTTTGGTCATTTCTCCCACTTGATCACCGCTGGATACTCGGCAGTGGAAATCCAAACGTAGAGTCAGTCGGTCAGTCTTGATCGCCCGCCAGCCCGTGAAAGACGTGCACAGCAGTAAGCAAGTAAGTTCGACAGATTTCCTAAGTCGATCAAGAATCCGTACACCGAAATAGTTACAAGCCCATTGTTGTCATCAAACCCCTGTGTAGAAGGATTGGAGTTCTCCCACTCTACAGCAGGTAATTTGTTCTAGAATTTGTTCAAAGCTACAAGCTGAGTCCCCCGACCGTGACCACCCGAGACGGACGTGCCTAGGGAGAAAGTAAGTAGTAAGAGTAGTAGGTAGCGACCTGGCCGATATGAGGGACTTGCACTAATCACTTTTAGCATTATTGTCTTTTCAGCGATAGATGGCTAATTCTTGTGTTTTCAGTGTATGCGACGTAGTTGTTAAACCGGATGCACTAGAGCATAACGTAGCTGCTCAACCAAAGGGACCAGAACGTATGCCGTACTAATCATACCTTGTTCCAGGCCAGGAGTTTATGACTAACCATTTTTACTGTTCTCAGTATTATTGTCTTTCCAGCGATAGTTGGATAATTCTTGTTTTCAGTGTATGTGACGTAGTTGTTAAACCGGATGCACTGGAGCATAAAGTTACCGTTCGCGGGTCTTCTGGCGTAGCTGCTCGTGCCGTACTAATCATACCTTATTTCAGGTCAGGTGGTGCAGAATATATTTGCCTAGCCATACCTTTTTTCAGCTTCACAAGTACTGCGTATTAGCCAAGTCTGACACATAGAGTTGGTATTTTGCCATGTAAATTTCTGTTGTTTTTTTTTTTCTCTCATTTCTGGTATCCCGGCGCTGTCGATAGCATATCCGATTCCGCCGCTTGCTCTACTATTCCATTATTTCCTATCACACCACACCGTTCACCATATGTAACCATCACCAGACCGTTTGGCTTCCACCTGTCGTAGCTTAACCACGGTCTAATCATAGTCTGAGGTTCTAGTTTGCATTTAGTCATGAGGACGATATTAGTTGTGTATATAATCTTTGGAACTTTAATGTAAATAAAGGAAGTTATATCCGAACTGTGTGTTTTACTGCTGTATGCGTGAGAAGGTTTAATTTTACTTCCACATCCAGTGGAAGTATAGTAACGACAAAAAAATTTTGAAAAATTTTTATTGTTCAAATAGGCTTAGAATGTCATGAAACGTCGAGATTTTAAGTTTGGGCGAAAAAAAATTGTGTCTGTCGGTCTGTCTGTAACTTTTTTTGTGCGCACGTTTACTCTGGAACCGTTTAAGATATTGACTTGAAATTTGGTACACATATGTACTTTAACGAGAACTGGAGCTATATTATATTTTCATCTTGTTCCGTCGAAGGGTTGAGGGGTAAATTGGTAAATTTGGGGTAAATAGGTCAATCAAGCAGGTAAGAGTCCATAAAATTGGTATTTAGTATATACAAGAGAAGCTAAGGTTTCAAAAAAATGTTTGGCATTAGCCACCCCCATTACCACCCCCATCCCATTACTAAAGAAGATGAAAAAAAAATTGTGATTTAGTGTGTGTACAAGAACCAGAAATCTCAAAATATTTTTTTACTTCATCCACCCCCAATACCACCCCCCTATCACCACCCCCACCCCACTACCGATGTGGGGTATCGTTTTATGGGTTTTTGGGGTAGAGCATTTCAAATATTATATTATTAAAGTTTCATAAACAATTATTTCCACATACAAAATTTTTTCGTTGTGAGTGACTTGGATAGAAAATATGGATGTGGAAGTAGTGATTCCTTGGGCAGCGGTTTTTCCTATTTTGACTCACTGGAAATTTCGGTTTCTCCACTGCACTTACTCAAGCCCTGCTTCACTGGCTTTGAGGGTAGTGACATTCCTCCAGTTGAAAAAGGCGCCCGAGCAACCGATTTGTAAATACCGCTGTTGTTAGTGACACTTCCCAGCCTCACTGGGAAGTATGTCACAGCTCAAAGAAATACGTTTAGAATTCGGTAAAGTGAATACCGTCAACAAACATAAAAAACCGCTACCCAAGGAATCACTACTTCCACATCCAGATTTTCTATCCAAGTCACAACGAAAAAATTTTGTATGTGGAAATAATTGCTTATGGAACTTTAATAATATAATATTTAAAATCCTCTACCCTAAAAAACTATAAAACGATACCCCACATCGGTAGTGGAGTGGGGGTGGTGATAGGGGGGTGGTAGTGGGGGTGAATGAAGTAAAAAAATATTTTGAGGTTTCTGGTTCTTGTACACACACTAAATCACAATTTTTTTTCATCCCCTTTAATAATGGGGTGAGGGTGGTAATGGGGGTGGCTAACGCCAAAAATTTTTTTGAGACCTTAGCTTCTCTTGCGTATACTAAATACCAATTTTCTGGACTCTCACCTGCTTGATTTAGCTATTTACCCCAAATTTACCCAAATTTACCCCCCAACTCTTCGACGGAAGAAGATGAAAATATAATCTAGTTCCAGATCTCGTTAAAGTACATACGTGTACCAAATTTCAAGTCAATATCTTGAATGGTTCCAGAGTAAACGTGCGCACAAAAAAAATTACAGACCGACCGAAATTTTTTTTTTGCTCAAACTTAAAATCTCGACGTTTCATGATATTCTATTTGAACAATACGAATTTTAAAAAATTTTTTTGTCGTTACTATACTTCCACTGGATGTGGAAGTAAAAACCGCTGCCCAAGGAATCACTACTTCCACATCCGAATTTTCTATCCAAGTCACACAACGAAAAAATTTTGTATCTGGAAATAATTGTTTATGGAACTTTAATAATATAATATTTGAAATCCTCTACCCCAAAAACCCATAAAACGATACCCCACATCGGTAGTGGGGTGGGGGTGGTGACAGGGGGTGGAAGTGGGGGTGGATAAAGTAAAAAAATATTTTGAAGTTTCTGGTTCTTGTACACACACTAAATCACATTTTTTTTCATCCCCTTTAATCATGGGGTGGGGGTGGTAATGGGGGTGGCTAATGCCAAAATTTTTTTTGAGATCTTAGCTTCTCTTGTCTATACTAAATATCAATTTTATGAACTCTTACCTGCTTGATTTACCTATTTACTCCAAATTTACCCCAATTTACCCCCCTTCGACGGAACAAGATGAAAATATAATCTAGTTCTAGATCTCGTTAAAGTACATATGTGTACCAAATTTCAAGTCAATATCTCAAACGGTTCCAGAGTAATCGTGCGCACAAAAAAAGTTACAGACCGACAGACCGACAGATCGACAGACCGACAGACAGAAATTTTTTTTTCGCTCAAACTTGAAATCTCGACTTTTCATGACATTCTAAGCCTATTTGAACAATAAAAATTTTTAAAAATTTTTTTGTCGTTACTATACTTCCACTGGATGTGGAAGTAATTATACAAGGTGTTGCATATAAAAAGATTGTAGTATAAATCTGAATCTAAAAGCTAGTTATCCACTTGTATTCTTCTCAAATAAAACTTTGAAAGGACTTCTACAAGTTTTGTATGAAACAGTATTCTCTGTATTATTAACTAAAGCCTTGAATAAAATTAAATCGTTATCAAAGCAACAGTAAGTAATATTTTATCTTTACATTTTCCAATTATTTTCCATTAAAAAAACACAAAAGTGATAGGGTCTAGGAAGAACTGATACCTACATTCCATTATTACCACAAAATACAGACCTAGACTTAGATAGTCTATTGACTATCTAGTTGAAGATACAGGAGGCCTTGCAAAAAATATACACTAATGAACATAAAATTGATCAATCAATATTTTTAAATTTCATTAAACTTAATCCACTTATTATGGAGATTTTTTAAGAGACCTCGAATAAATACGATACGTTGCTCGTTATCATGTGAAGTACTCACTGAGACGATCTTTTGTGAAATGGTAAGTAGTTGATACTAATTATTAGTATCAAATAATCAGACCCTATTTCGTCAGCTAGGTAAAGATAAGATTAGGTTGGAATCTCTAAGATAAATGGCAATCTATGATATGGCATTTTGAAGGTTGTGAAATAATAATCTTCAAAAATAAACGTATTGTCTTAAAAATGATTAGGTACCTAGTCATTAATCTTCAAAAATGTAGACGATGAAGTTGCATGAAATGAGGACAAACTCTTTATTCGTATTTTACATACATTAATCTAGGTTAAAAATGTTAAATTGGTGGAGTTTAATTTTACTTCCACATCCAGTGGAAGTACAGTAACGACAAAAAATTATTGAAAATTTTTATTGTTCAAATAGGCTTAGAATGTCATAAAATGTCGAGATTTCTGTCGGTCTATCTGTCTGTGTGCCTGTAACTTTTTTGTGCGCACGATTACTCTGGAACCGTTTAAGATATTGACTAGAAATTTGGTACATGTATGTATTTTAAGGTGATCTGGAATCAAATTATATTTTCATCTTATTCCGTTGAAGGGATGAATTGAGGTAAATAGATAAATCAAGCAGGTAGGAGTACATAAAATTGGTAACTAGTATTTATAAGAGAAGCTATAAGGTCTCAAAAATGTTTTTACCACCCCCAGCCAATTATTAAAGAGGATGAAAAAAAATTGTGATTTAGTGTGTGTACAAGAATCAAAAACCTCGGAATATTTTTTTACTTCCTATCACCACCCCCACCCTACTACCGATGCGGGATATCGTTTTATGGGTTTTTGGGGTAGACGATTTCAAAATTATATTATTAAAGTTCCATAAACAATTATTTCCACACATAAAATTTTTTCGTTGTGAGAAACTTGGATGGAAAATCTGGATGTGGAAGTAGTGATTTCTTGGGCAGCGGTGTTTCTACTACAATTATTTAGAAGACCGAAAAGTATTTAAAAAATGTACATCAGAAACTATTAATTCTGCGAATTCTCAGCGGTCGCTGCGATCACAGTTCACTAATGATGCGATCCCAAATCTAGAACCATATTAAATTAGAATCACTTAGAAGAAATCCAAAATGAATTAATTAAAAATATATATTGTCGTATACTGTTTTTTTTAACATATAGTATATCCTAGATGCTCAAAATATTTCGTCCGTTTACAGCAGTTGCTTCAGAAAAAAAAACTGCATTTTAAGCGGATTTTCGAAAACATTTTTTTTCTTAGCAAATATCTAAAAAATTATTAGTTTAAACGAAAAAATAACAGATATAAAAAATAAAGCCCATAAACTGCGAATGAATTCGTTTTACTTACATAGGATTAATAATATTTCGATTTTTTTTTATTTTGACTTCAGAAAATCTTTTTTTTGACAATGTATTCGTAATTAGTAACCCCGAAAACCCCTCCAGGCAAATTTTTGATTCGAAAATCAGACTTAATATCTAAAAACCTTAAATTTCACAATATTTTTCAAAAAAATGTAAAGGACCCTCCCACAAACCTATGGAAATTGGCTCTAAGTCTAATTTTCTGGAGGGTATAGCAGAGTAAGCATTGTAAAATGGCCCCAGAATCGTTTGGACCTAATTTGGTGTCAGTAGATCAGGCATAGAAATAGAAATATTTTCCTCGAGTTTTAGCCCCCCGTCGTCACGGGTAACTCCTGTACCCTAATAAACATGATATTTCGTTTTCATTTTTTTATCTCTGCAAGTTGTGCGTTAATTATTATTTAAAAAATAGACAATGTACATGTAATTTAAATGCATCTTAGGAAAAAAATCAGCTGATTTTGCTGCCCCCTTCGAATAAAAAAAATATTTAAAAATTAGAATATTTATTTTTTCATGAAAATAATGATTCGCATACATAAAACTTTTACCAAAGATACATTGTTATGAGTAGTTTTGTAGATTATTTTTAAATTTTTTAAAGCGGTGCGCCATAATTAAAAAAAATAAAAACTGTTATGCATTGTTTAGCGGTGCTTAACCATTGAAACCTGTCCGGCGGACCAGACCACTTTATCCATATGTATTTGGAACCGCTGAAACCGAATCCGAAGTTAGAATTGTCAGATTGGCTCGTTTTCAACACCACCACCCCCCTCCCCCCAAAAAAAATGGTGTGTCCGGCAGACCAGACCAGTGTATTCTTATGTATGTGGACCTGCTGAAACCGAATCCAAAGTCAGAATTGTCAGATTGGCTCGTTTTTCACTTCAATCCAAAAAAACACCCCCAAAACAAAAACAAAGTGGTCTGTCCGGCGGTGTATCCTTATGTATTTTGATCGGCTGAATGCGGGATTCGAAGTTAGAATTGACAGATTGGCTCGTATTTCACCCCTAACCCCGAAAAACTCCTCCAAAACAAAAACAAAGTGGTCTGTCCGGCGGACTATACCAGTGTATCCTTATGTATTTTGACCTTCTGAATCCGGATTCGAAGTTAGAATTGAGAGTTTGGCTCGTTTTTCACCCCTACCCCGAAACACACACCCCAAAAAATAGTCTGTCCGGCGGACCATACCAGTGTATTCTTATTGTTTTAAATCCTCTAGAACCGAATTTGAAGTCAGTATTGTGAGATTGGCTCGTTTTTCACTCCTGACCCCAAAAAAACAACCCCCAAAACAAAAAGTGGACTGTCCGGCGGACCATACCAATGTATCCTTATATATTTGGACCGCTGAAACCGAATCCGAAGTTAGAATTGAAGAGCTAAGTGGATAAAGGTGTTATGTCACAAAAACACGTTATTGAGTAATTTAACTCGAAAGTTTTTAGGCGAGAACTTTTTTGTTATAACGACTACATAGCTTGCATTTTGCGATGATATTGACGTTTGATGTACTTTTTAGAGACAAATAACTAAAGTTGTCAGTTGTCATTGTTTTCGAAAATTTAAAAAAAATGAATGTACATAACACCTTTATCCTTTCATAAGTTTCTCTGAAATGAATAAAAGTGTTAAGAAATTAAACTTATTTTATTATTATTAAAACATTCTACAATTTTTAGGTAGTCAGACAGTTCTACGGTTTTGAGCTACAGGTTGGTCATTTCCAAGTATGTTGTGATAATACGGCCTGTATTCTTCCTTTATGAATGGTAATTGCTCTTTAAGATTGGCTAGTTTTTCTACACTTAGGCTGCCCTCGTTTTCATTAAACACCGTTAGAGCAATACCGTCGGGATTTATCTTATGCGTATATCTTTTTTTTTAAATATCGACTTTGTAAAATGGAGTCATTTCATCTACTGATGTCTTATAATGGTAGCACCCATAGGTATCTACATGTATCCATTTTATACCGTCGCGAAAATAAACCTTCTCATTGTTCAAATTTTTCTTCCTGTTGTACAAATTGAGTTTTGAGGCAATTTCATCAATATCCTTGAAATGATTCGTCATATCTTTGACAACGGCGTCTTTGGGAGTTTTTAAAATTTCTCGATACTGGTCCGGAACGTAGATGTTTTGATTTTTCTTTAAAATTTTCTCGACTCTGCCAAAGTCTCTGTCTGAATCTAAATATGAATGTCCCACCTCCGAAAATTTATGGTCGATAACTTTAAATTCTCTCTTTAAAATCAACAACTGGTAAAGTGTAATGATATTGAAGTTTTTATTTTGTCCACCACAGGAATCGGATCATATTATGATGTGATCTATCTTTTCTGGGAAATATTCTTGGTAAATGTGTGAAAAGGTGTGTAAGCAACTAGCAATTTCTAGCATTCCACGGCTGGCCATATCTTCAGTCCATGTGAAAAAGAACGTTTTTTTTTTCAGTGTTCCTCAATGTATCTATACCAAGGTTGTAAAACCACATTTGACGAAGGTAAAATGCTTTCGATGTACTTAATTTTGGCAGCGGCATGGTTTGCTGAAGATCTAAAGTAAGATAGCAAACCGTACTATCTGTAACTTTTTCTCTGTCACGCTTTCGTTGTTCGAAAGCTGCTTTGGAATTTTTTTCGCATTCTTTAGTATTATTTTCAGCATCACGTAATTTCAGCATTTTTATTGGGTAGACAGGGATTTTTCACAGATAACCCAATGGAAGGAAGCATAGCGAACCCTGTAATAATTCTTAAACGATAACCCTATAAACCCAAATGACCTTTGACTCGATTGTCGTAATTATCATACTTATTTTTTTTCCACAAGAATTTCGGAATTTGCCAGATTCGCCTTAAACAATTTAATGCTCTTTCAAAATATTAGGAGGGCAGTTGCCTACTCTTGCAAAATCAAAAAAATCAACACCGCAAAGCGTCACTTTCCAGTATTTCTGATTTACAGACTAATTTGCTAGAATACTTTGGTAAATTCGTACTTTATTATTGCATTTTATATTGATAATGTTCTGTTTTTAAAACATTATTAAAACTTGCCTGGGAAGAAATTGCCACTACGTGATTTCTGCTGAATTGCCAAAAAGTATAAATTTGTTTACAGCAGTTAGATACTCAAGTGTACACATACCATCCCGAAATTGAACGAAATGAATATATGGATTAAAACACTATAAGCACTATTCCCAACTATCGGCCAATTTATAAACATCTTACCTGATTCATGAAATCGTTTATTCATTGCCATTTGTAATATCAGTTTATTACGACAGGTCATTTTCACTATAATAGTAAGAAACACGTAACGCAACTTGTCACATTAATATCAATTGTTACGGTCGATTTTCACATTTAATAATGGCCAGAAATTTATGTACTAATTTTCGTTATTTTCCCAAATTTTATTGTACATTTGAGCCTATTGATACCGTCTCTCGCGAATTAATAGAGTATAACTGGTTGCATAATAGCAGTACCTAATGGCTTACTTTGGTCATTTAATATACTTTGATACAGGTAGTATGGGTGAGTGCGTTCAGATATTCATTAAGAGAGTGCATTGCAAAAACGCCCTTGTAAAGCTTCTACAATGGCCAGTATTGTTGATTAAACCTTCTTTGGTGGGTAGATTTATGAGGGGACGGCTTTCAGAGTATATTATGATAATATTTGTGGATATAAACGAAGTTAGGAAAATCTATTCTAGTTGTGGGGTGCGCCGTGGAGTAGAAATTCTGAACGTACCGAGACGGAAGACAAGAACTTGACATTTTTGATAGAGGACATTTTCTTCTTGGTCATTTTTCCTTTTGCTGCTTGAAGATTGAGTCGTCTGAATACGAGTTTTAGCAATATTGTAAGTTTTGCTCCATTTATGGGATTAAGTATTCATCACGACAAGATTAGTTGTATTTTAATTTGGTTTGGAGTATCGTTTTGGGAAATGCAGCTACAGATTTTCCGGATAAAGTCAATTTTCAAAGCAGGTGGCATCGTCTGAATGCAAGATTTTGGAGTGCCATTTTGACGGCAAAGGACCTCTTTCAGCCCACATCACATCTCAGGTACGTCTCTGAAAACCCACTTAAGGTTGAAATAGATTTGTAATTTAGGTTATTTATTTTATTGCAGGGCTGTTTGTTTGTTTGTCTGTTGATTTGTTCGTTCGTTAGTTGTTCATTGTTGAGTATATTACAAGTATTGGGATCTATTTGTTGGTTTATGGCTATTTGGATGGATACCTTATGATTTTACTTGGACCTGTTACTGGTATTCCACTTGAGCTTTTATGTCACATCCTACACTTTACGAGGGACTTCCAGCCTGACCTTAGTTTCAACTTCTAGTTCAGATTTTGGTGTCTAGATGGTGGATGATTGACTGACATGTTGTGTATGTATGGTACTGGGGATCTCGGCACGTTACCTTAGACTCTACGTAGATGGTCTACCACCTGCGGCTGTTATCACCCTGAATTACGCTACCCTGGTAGGACGGGAAAAGGTATTCAGACACTATCAAAGGTAAGCGGAATCATATTCTCTATAACGAGGGATCCGGTACATCTACTCAACGTCCACGTCCATTTTCAAGGAATATTGATAATATTTTGCTTGTAACGTAGACCTCAGTAACACATTAGATTTCAGTAATATTTGGTACATTTTGTGTATCGTTACTTCACTCACTTAATAGCATTGCCTTATTTTACAAATAGATGTCAATAATTTTAAGTAATTTTATGTTTTAACGTACCTTGGGTCAATTGTAGTTTTTGTCACGCTTCTGGCATATGACCTTTTGTACATTTTTAAAGGATTTATTATTTTGTAAGATATTTTGTGTATATTAGGTTAAGCGTGTGGGCCCCACTTATTAGAATATATTGTGACACTTGTACTGCGTACTGAGTTATCGGTGATAATTGTGAAAGATTTTGTACTACGTACCCTGATATTGTATTAAATGTTAAATTAGAACGACGTTGCCTTTTATATCTGACCACCTACACCACCCCAATTATCGAAGCCACCCCCAAGGACCTGAGTAGTTGGCCGTGTGAGACTTCCTCATCACTAGCTTATTGCAGAGGGGGTACTGCACGTAAAATATTAAAATTTTGTTCAGGGCACAGGGTGACCACCCTACCCTGCGTTCGAGGTTTAGCAGCCTTTGGGGCCCCCTTTTAAAGTGGGCCCAGGCCCCTGCAACACAATATAACAAATTTAAAAACAAATGGTTTTGGATTAAAACAATTTAATATCGCACAGTAATGGATAAAAGTGGTATGTGATCATGAAACCTTTATCCATTAAATTATATAAAAACCCTATGTACATAACACCTTTTTCAAACATTAGAACGCATTTAGGAAAGGTTTATTATCCCAAAAACTTATTGAAATGATAGATTATAAGTTAAAATAGTTGTCTGTATAGAAATCTCAAAATTTTCAAAAATGTCACATAACACCTTTCTTTATCCACTTAGCTCTTCAATTATCCGATTGACTCGTGTTCACCCCTAAACCCCAAAAAACAGCTCCCCCCACAAACTGGTCTACCCGGCGGACCATACCAGTGTATCTTTATGTATTTAGTAAGGATACACTGGTATGGTACGCCGGACACACAATTTTTTTTTATTTTGGGGGTGTTTTTTGGAGTTAGGAGGAAAACGAGCCAATCTGACAATTCTGACTTCGGATTCGGTTTTACGGGATATAAATACATAAGGGATACACTGGTATGGTCCGCCGGACAGACCATTTTTTTGGGGGGTGTGTTTTTCGGGGCGAGGAGTGAAAAACCAGCATATGTCAATTATAACGTCGAATCCGGATTCAGCAGGTCAAAATACATAAGGATACACTGGTATAGTCCGCCGGACAGACCACTTTGTTTTTGTCTTGGTGTTTTTTGGGGGTTGGGGGTGAAAAACGAGCCAATCTGATAATTCTGACTTCGGATTCGGTTTCAACAGGTCCAAATACATAAGAATATACTGATCTGGTCCGCCGGACAGACCATTTTTTGGAGGGTGTTTTTTGGGGTAGGGGTGAAAAACGAGCCAATCTGACAATTCTGACTTAGGATTCGGTTTCAGCGGGTCCAAATACATACAGATACACTGGTCTCGTCCGCTGGACAAGTTTCAATGGATAAGCACCACTAAACAATGCGTCGTAACAGTTTTTATTTTTTTTAATTATGGCCACTTCAAAAAATTTGAAAGAAATCTACAATAAACTACTCATAACAATGTATTTTTGGTAAAAGTTTTGTGTATGCGAATCATTATTTTCATGAAAAATAAATATTCTAATTTTTAAATATTTTTTTTTATTCGAAGGAGGCAGCAAAATCAGCTGATTTTTTTCCTAAGATGCATTTAAATTACAAGTACATCGTCTATTGTTTTCATAATAATTAACGCACAACTTGCAGAGATAAAAAATGAAAACGAAATATCATGTTTATTAGGGTACAGGCGACGGGAGGCTAAAACTCGAGGAAAACATTTCTTTTCCTATTGTCAGATCGACTGACACCGAATTAGGCCTAAACGCTTCTGGGGTCATTTTACCATGCTTATTCTGTTATACCCAAGGATAGATATGTTGTAGTTTTTGCTTTTCTGAGCAAAAGTTCTCATAGGCACAAGTCCCGGCTATGACTGCTCTTCAAGTTATGAGGGCTTAAACGTCACAATAAGTATGGAAATTTGGCGGAGTGAAGATAGCAGTCGCTTTAGCAATCTTCTCTATTTTTCTTTCTTTCACGTCGTATAAATTATTTTCATTGGAAAAATAGCTTCATACATATATTTCAAGAAAACACAACAAAATCCGATATAGATAGGGGCTGACGGGGTAGCAAACCACAAAACCTAAAATATTCTTTTTGTAACTATTTTAATACATATTTTTTTACTGCAGTCACATTAGGATCCGTCTGCTAAAAAAATCCAAGTGAGCTGAAATTTGGGATACACCTTTATTTTGACATTACAAATGTCTCAAAAGTCCCCATCGATATCGCGCTTGCGTCTTCAGTTATTCAAGGTCAAATGTCAAGGAAATCAGTTTTTTCCAAAAATCTCGCTTCCTATGAGTCACATGGACTTTTTTGGCTATTACAAGAAATGAAGATTAGGAAATTCTCTACAAAAAAGGTTATATAATATTTTACGTATAACCAGCCGTTTTCAAACTATACGTTAGAGAAATAATGAACAGCGGTGCATCCGTTTACATACCAGGTGGGGTGCGAGTCGCGTTTATTTACATGGTTTCCGCAGTAGGCCTATCCATGATTTTGCTTGTTTTAGTGTCTTTTACAGCTTATCCTCATTCTCGTTCTCTGTCCCCCCATTCCACCTCTACCAATCCAAAAGCAGTGTGTTAATTACTGAATGGTTAGTTGTACGTAAAAGACTGACCTTTGTAGAGAATTTCCTAATCTTCATTTCTTGTAATAGCCAAAAAAGTCATGTGACCCATAGGAAGCGAGATATTTGGAAAAAACTGATTTCCTTGAATAAGTGAAGACGCAAGCGCGATATCGATGGAGACTTTTGAGACATTATTTGTAATATCAAAATAAAGGTGTATGCAAAATTTCAGCTCACTTGGATTTTTTTAGCAGATGATATTTTTTCCGGCCTAATATGACTGGAGCATTTGTGAATTAACCATATTCGGTGGAATAATACACATATATTTCAAGAAAACACAAGAAAATTCGATATAGGTAGAGGCTGACGGGGTAGCAATGCACAAAAAGTAAAATATTCTTTTTGTAATTTTTTAATTTCGTTTGTGCATTAACCATTTTCGGTGGAATAATAACTATATACATATTTCAAGAAAACACAACAAAGTCCGATATAAGTTGCTAACGGAGTAGCAATCCAAAAAAAACTAAAATATTCTTTTTGTAATTTTCTTAATATCGTTTGTGCATTAACCATTAACCATAGCCAAAACAGTTTTTTTGGCCTTTAACTTAATATAATAAAAAAGAAATTTTTTTTTCAAAATTTAGGCCCCGTGGATTTGTTGGAATTTCGGTAAGTTTTAATTTAAAAAAAATATATACATTTCCGACAAGATTTGCGCTCTAGCCATTTTTTCTTTGGCCTTTAACTGACTATAATAAAAAATATTTTTTTTTTCAAAATTTAGGCCCCGAGGATTTGTTGGAATTTCGGTAAGCTTTAATTTTAAAAAAAATCGTTAATTTTCGACAAGATTTGCGCTCTCTAGCCATTTTTGAACCAAAGAACTCAATTTGGGACCACTGTGCACCGGCTCAATCCGCCATTGGCCACCTTTACGAAAAGTTCAAACGTAAACATCTCAGGAACCGCAGATATTTCCATAAAAATGTTCAGCACTAAATTATCTACAAATTCCTTCACAGCGCGTAGAACTAATCGAATATAACACGTATTTGAGCGTACGATGAGTTTAAGGGGTATTTAAAAAAATAATTTTATAACTTTTGAGGGGCTGTAGCTCGTAAACTATTAGTCCAACAAAATTACGTGTGCTACTGTTAAGAAATTAGTGCTCAATAAGTTTCCTATGTGACATTTTAATGGACAATATAGTTTACGAAATAATTTGCAATAACTACTCGTAAACGGTTAGTTCTATGAAAATGGAGCTGTGGTGAAATTTGTAGAGAATTAAGTGCTTAGCAAAATAGGTTTTACGTTTTTGTAGTATCATCAACAGTTCGTGAGATATTTACGTTTGAATTTCTAGCAAAGATGGCGGCTAAAACGCCCCCCCCCCCCCCGACTCCACCTGCTACGCAAAATACTTGGGCCACGTTATTTTCTCATTACGAATCCACTTTTGTTTATCTATTGATTGGACTATTACCCGAAAACGATTTGGTTCATCGAAATGCAACAAAGGATACTTTTTCATGTCTTACAATCTGAAAATACATTTTTTATTTATTTCTTTTTTTTCCTCTAATTTTGGCCTTACGATCTGAGCGTTTTGGCCACGCACATTTTTCATAAATTTTGTTTAAATTATGTATAAAATAAGATAATAATTAGTGAAATACTGTCAGCTATCCGAAAACTATCTTAAAAGCAAAAGCGATTGACTGGGACTATGAAAATTCGTGTCTAGATGCCCTATATCTGACTTACATAAATATTAATTTGATATATAAAGCGTTTGGAAGATATTGTAGAAAAACTCATTGTTTTCCTTATTTTTTTAATATAGTCAGTCCTAAGAATATCGTGAGACAATTTTAGACCACCTTATGTTATAAAAGAACAACAGGTAGATACTAAAATTGACGTCGAAAGTACTTAACTGAGGGAATTAGTTTTCGTAAATAAATACACAAACAACATCTACTGACTAGGTAATATCTTAATTATAAGTATTGTGACGTACCACTTCCTTCATCTGCCAGTAAATATCCCCAGCCGCCACACTGTATCCGGCTCCTATTGGGATTTATTAAAAGGGTATTTGAACCTGTTCCAGCTATACATGTGACTCCGCCATTATTAGAGGTAGCCGCCAGGGACCCTTCTGTGTCGCTTCCAACAACGTATCTTTCGGCAACATTAGGATAATCACAGATTAAGCCCTGGACAAGTTCTTGATTAGTTTCTTCCTGCTCACATCCACTTAAACTTAAACCCTATAAGAAAATAACATCATAAGAATACATATAATATATAATCATATTTCTAAGTAATTTCAAAGCTTCCAATAATTGTTATAAGAAGTGTGGTGGCATATTGATTCCTATTAAGGATAGGATTTTGCAGACTGAGAGGGAAATATGCGTTTATTTTCGGTTTATTATAAATATTTAAAAAATCATAAATGGTCTAATATTTAAAATAGTTTCAGATATTCCTATTGTTGTAAGGAATACAATCATACACAGTTTTTATCATAAATTTTGTATATAGTTAAATACCATACTTTAATAATGAAATTAAGAACTATTTTCATTGACAAACTACTATACGATATTCAAGTACAACAGAAATTTACAATAAAAAATATATACAGATTCGGCAATTGCAGTTCGTGATATGTAAACGTGTAGCATCGTAAATAAACCACGCCTTGTCGTAGATCAACGCAGGACATTGGTATTCGTTCATACCACCACCGCTGACCGCGTCGACGACCCCACGCATTTTGATTTCAATAGCCAATAGTACATCGAAGTTTATTCCCTATATCACGAACTATATTTGCCGAATTTGTATAGTTGTATTCGTTAGAACAATAGCAATTATTTAAAACAGTTTTAAAGATTATACTATGTTTGTTTTTTTAAATATTTTTAATAAATCGAAAATAAATGCATATTTCCCTCTCACTCTGCAAAATCCTGTCCTTAAGTGAAGAATTTATGTTTATCATGTTCTAGCATTGCCTCTAGGGATTTTTGATGCCTTAGTTTACTTTTTCATTTGACTTATAAACTGATGGTACGTTCAGTGATCAGAAGTTGCGCATCGATTTGCTGCGAGAATCTCACGCTATGCAGTGATTCCATGCGCACTAGGATAGCCCTTATTTTTTAATTCTTAAAATATGATCGTACCGCCCGCGTAGATTAGATGATATATCAATTTAGAATATTTATTTATTATTTATTAATAAAACCATTACAAGGCGAATGGAAGTTGCAATCAATCACTGCAGATTTTTTTTCTTTTTCTTACAATGTCTCGTCAGACGTTTTGTGATTCATGAAAATTGTTCTAGTTGGCCTCCGCTTGCTGTATAGCACATCTGACGGCATCACGCCCTCTATCGCGAATGCATGTTAGGCGCACAGCCTTATTAAAGCTCTTGCACAGCAGCTTTTTGATGACATCAGCTCAGTGTTTTGGAGGGCGTCCTCTTCGCTTCTTGTCGTTTGATTTTCCCTGAAGTATCTACCGTTCTATATTGTCCTCTGTCCGGTTGATGTGGCCAAATAATGAGAGGATTTGAGAGAATAGCATGCAGAAGAATCTGTTTTGGGGACATACTTGAAGAATCGAGGTATTATTGCAATGCGCTGTCCAGAGAATTCTTAACAGACGTCTCCATACCCGTCTCTCGAAAGCATCAATACGCCGTCTACCTCGTTCCTTAACGGTCCAAATCTCAGAGGCGTAAAGAAATATGGAGAAAACTAGGGTGTTCGCAAGTCAGATCTTTGTGCGTCTCGTAATATTTCGGTCACGTTAAATTTTGGTCAGCTGGCAAGTAGGGTACGAAGATGCTATGCAGAAAGTTCAGGCCGTAGTTTCAATCGATACATCGTAGCTATCAATTTGTAAAAAACTTGTACATTTAAATATGACCAATTACCAATTAAATCATCTTTCATTTATATCATATTTAATTATGTACATGGCATTTCAGAAGGTATTTATCGTATAATACAATTTAAAAGAAACTACGGACACCATAACGCGGGAACTGCGCCAAGTCCCGCAGCGGCCAGATGTTACGGCAAAGCCACAAATAAATGAAAATATTAGGCAAATTTCTAGAGGCTCATAGGTATTAGTTTTTTATCTAAAGAACATTTTAACAGGCTCGCCGCAGGTTTTATGAAAATTTGTTGTCGTATAAGACGGTATACAGGGAAAAACCCCGTTTCAGCTGGCAATGTGTAAAATAATGTTGTTGCATCAAAGCGCATAATTTGTAAGGAAGATACTTTCAGCGAGGGATCAAGGGGGGTTGAGAGGACGTGGGTGTGATGGTGTGGTTTATGAAGCACGGTGTTTTTGTGGGAAGGTGTGTTTTAGGGTGTTAGATTTTGTCAGTCTCAGTCTTGTCTTTGTAAATCGTATATTGGTAATCGCTCGTTGAGTAATTTATGTGATGTATATAATTGTCGTGTTTTCTGATGTTTTCTGATGTTTGTTACGTTTCGTGTGACCACACATACCGAGGATGCTAACAGCAGTTCATTCTGCTAGCATCCTCGGAACACATTGAAATATGCAGGTCTGTTTTATAAATTGATGACTTCGATGTATCGGCTGAAACTGCAGCTTCTATAGCTGCGTAGCTTCTTCGGCATGTTCGTATAATCAGCGGTACCTTAAACTCACCACCCTTTGAGATGCTCTTTATCTAACACGCCCCACTACAGATAAATTATACATTCCGACATTCCGTATTTTAGGTCATAGTGGAGACTGACGTCATACTTTTATTAGTTTTATTAGAATGTGACCAGTTGTTAGGTTAGGGTTCTGTATTTCAGAGATTTTGAATATTAATTTAATTTATAACTTTCTTCTGTCCACTATTCATTTATCTGATTCTGGACGCTAAAAATTTTCATAAACTATTAACCTAACATTGTTTGCAATGAAAACTGGTTACCTCAAAAAGATTCGAAGCCAGAAATGAAGGTATTAAGTTGAATATACCTAATAATTCATCAAAAACAAAGAAGACAAATATATTGATATCACTTATAATGAAGTTAATTGTGGTTAATTATATCGTGCTAGTTTTGGAGTCTTGTGATTTTTCATTTAAATTGAGCGGTTAATAATTCCGTGATTTTGTCATACCTATTGGCGAAGTGTAAGAAAATATAATGTTTTCGACAAACAAATCATTTTTAAAATGCACACATAGAATGGTAAACGTTTTTTATTATATTTGAAAAGTACTGAATAATTTTCCAAAGAAGTCAGTGTGAATTTTTTTGCAAAACATATGCAAAAAATAAAAAATTGGTAGTCTTTAAAATTAGATACAGAGTCGAATTTTGAGAAACCTTCACTTATAATCGGCCCAGAGTTTAAAATTTTTAATTTTTGAGGCAATTTACAATTATGCCAATTTCTATTATTATTATTATTAATATTATTCGATTTACCGACAGAAACTATGCGCAAAGACCGTATATTTCATATAAATATAAGATATAGATGATCTATGGAGTATCAGCGTATATAGGGTGATTCATTTTGACCGTCTATTAGAAGTATATATGTAAGAAAAATAATATTGATCTGAAAATTTGGCTATGGCAGTTTAAACGCAGTTTCACGTCATTGTTTCTTTCCTGCTTCACCGCGTAAAATGGAATGAAAAAATGTTTTTAGCGATCTACCAAGCGACTGCAGATAAGCGAGACTTAAATAAACACGATATGCTGAGAACCTAAAAACATCTAGCCTCACTGCCACCAACCAAAAGAGCTGCGCAACAACACTCTTTCAGAGTTTCTTTGCAGGTACATTAACTGCTTTTTTACAAAATTTCTTGTTACTTACAGCGGTTGGCTTACTTACAGATACAGCAATGGCTCAACAACCCCCTACCTCCGAACCCGTGGGGATGGAACCGAGAGGAAAATGGATCACTAACCTCGATTACCACCAAAGAACCAGTAGCTCCTTAAGCGATCTTGAACTCAATCTTTTGCCGATGTTCTACTGGGTGTGGGGGATGCTGTGGTTGCCGAAAAGTCGGCATTCCATGTTCAATGGTGTGCGGCACTTGCCATGGTACGTGTAAGAATGGTGCACCATTAGACGACAATTTGGACGACGACGATGATGATTTTGCTGACTTTTAAAATGTTTAGATTTAAGATTATGTTCGTTTATTATTATATTAATAATATAGTTTTTCTGTTAGTTTTAAATTCATTTAGTATTGAAATTTCATTTATGTCATTAAAACTCGATTTTTTTAATTCGCGATTTTTCCACCATCTGTATCTCGTAAAGAATTGATCCTAAATAAAAAATGAATAGGAATTTATTTGCAGAAAATTTCATCTGGTTTAAATTTGTCTAAGGATACTTTTTCGCTAGAGGTCGTAGTTTTCGAGTTATTCAAGAAAGACGTTAATAGGGACCTTTAAACTACCCCCCACACCCTGCCTCACCCTCACGGTTAGGACTTTTAGTATATTGTTCAGGGCAGTCCCGCCGACAACTATACAAAAATTGGCCACTACACGAATTAATTCCCCTATTTTTCCTTCGTTGATTAGACTAATGTGTCTAGTGCTTATCATTTGCGCAATCATAATTACTTCCACATCCAGTGGATTTATAGTAACGACAAAAAAATTTTAAAAAATTTTTATTGTTCAAATAGGCTTAGAATGTCATGAAACGTCGAGATTTTAAGTTTGAGCGAAAAAAATTTTCTGTCTGTCTGTCTGTCGGTCTGTCTGTCTGTCGGTCTGTAACTTTTTTTTTTGTGCGCACGTTTACTCTGAAACCGTTTGAGATATTGACTTGAAATTTGGTACACATATGTACTTTAACGATATCTAGAACTAGATTATATTTTCATCTTGTTCTAGGTAAATCAAGCAGGTAGGAGTTCATAAAATCGGTATTTAGTATATACTAGAGAAGCTAAGGACGTATTTACTAATGTAATATTTTGTCGAAATCTATACATTTCCTTAAATATACAGTGTGACTCACTTAAAATGAACAAACCCTTATAACTTTTTTATTTTGTTTCCGATTTGAATCAAATTTTACTCAAGTATAGAACAAATTAGGATCTACTTATGAACAGAGACATATTCATCTGCTACAAAGGCAAAGCCACCTGCGTACCGCAAAATATGTGGAAAAAAATAAAAACATTTTGAATGTTAAAAATTCTAAAAAAATGCATCGGATCAGCGCTACAAACGTACATACACCAAAATTTGAGTTGGTTGAGATGGGGATTTCTCGTACATAAGCTCATCTGGCAAAGGGAATTTTCCGCAATTTGTGGTGGATACGTGAAATTCTTCAAGACCCACTAATATGATTTTTAATTTTTTTCAGCTTATTTTGGTACCGCAGGTGGCTTTGCGTTTGTAGCAGACAAATATTTTTCTGGCCATAAGTAGATCCTAATTTGTTTTATACTTGAGTAAAATTTGATTCAAATCGGAAACAAAATAAAAAAGTTATAAGGGTGTTTTCATTTTAAGTGAGTCACATTGTATATTTATGGAAATGTATAGATTTCGACAAAATATTACGTTAGTAAATACGTCGAGTCTTGTAAAATAATGATTGTTTTGTGACTGTGATTTATTAGCAGACCACGGTAAACCGCTTTGATAGAAATAAAGTAGCTAATTAATTTATTTATTAATTATCTATTTTGGCTGGCGAATATCTCGTAAATACATAGGAAGAAAGTGAATATAGATATAGATTGTTTTGGTATTGCACTAGTTTCAACGATTTAACCGACTGCCCACAATAAAGATGTCTACCAGTACTCTAGAAGTACACTATTGCATGCTTCGCTCTCACTTGCTCTTATTGCCATCCCAAAACCAACACTTTCTGATACTGTATATTATTAAACTAATAGAATTACTGTTACTTAGTATTACTTCTATGACGTTTTAAATTAGATTGATAATTACCTTGGTAAAGTTAATTAACGATGGAATATAGCCGAATTTTTTCTTTACTTTCGTATATTATATCAAATTTGAAGTCAAATTTAATGTTCATTTATATGTATATTAATAAAATAAAGTTATTGGAAAAATACTGTAAATTTTATTTATCATGCCTATAAGTACATTAAAAATGGAAAAGCCGAGGGAAAAGCTTACAAAGGTACCTACTTAAGAATACTGCCATTATAATCTTTAATTAAAATTGTCTTTGTCCATTAAAATTTGAAGTTAAAGTTGATTTTTAAATTTGAGTTTCCAAATTCAAACAGCTACTTAGCAAATTATTAAATAAAACAGTTATATTCAAAACTGTTTGAGGCTCGATTTGGTTTACATAGAAAATTCTGTAGTGCAACATTGTCCACTACAATACAGTACTTGCACATTACCATACACTACTGAGACAGTACCGTACAGTACATGGACAGTACCACACAGTGCTTGGACAGTACCGTAAAGTACTTGATCAGTACCATACAGTACTCTACAGTACAAGCAATATTGCCAACAGTAGCAACAGTACTGGTAACTTATGCAACATTGTACAATACTTGTACATTTATTCACTAGTGGCTGACCCCTCGGTTGGCACTGTATTTCTTTGTGTTCTTATTGATAACGGCTTTTCTTTATTCATAGTATCATTTATGTATATTTTTATTCCAGTGATTGAAAATAATGCAGGCATTAATATGTAAATATTTTACACTTTGGTTTCATTTGTATAGTTCTAAAGTTGACAACAAATTTCCTTTTTTGTAGATTATTTTAATAATTGCATTTTGACACGTCCCTTGGTGATTAATATTTATAACATTTTTGTACGTATTTTCCAGATAATTATTACATAATTTAATTTGGATTGAATTAAAGACGTATATATCAATATTTAATATTTTAAACCTTTGCTATGATGGTTTTACTGCAGAGATGATTAATTAAGTTATTATATAGGCATATGGGATTATGTAAAGTTAATGTTTGTACATCATTCCGATTAACCTCTTAAATGAAAAAAGTGATATATTTGTTTTTACGTGCTTTAATATTAATATATTTTTAAGTCACTTTCTTTGTTAGTTTGATGGTGTGTTTATATGTTTGCTTGCGAATGATTTTATAAAATTTTGGTTGTCCTATCAAAGATGTTTAGTGAAATTGTGTGACAAGCGCCCCATGTTTTTAATTTTAGTTATATAAGCCTGACAATATTGATATGGAAAAATATTCTCTATTTTTTAGTATATCTTTGATAAAAGCCTTTTATTTGATTTTTTTTTATAAGAATCTGGTATTTAAATTTATTTGTTAAGCCAGCAGTTGACATTATTACTAAACTCATTTTTGCTTATATATAAAATAAACCTTCACAATTAAAAAAATTACGGATTTAAAAATATCCCTGTACATTTAAAAAATTATATACTTCAGATATAATTTCTGTAACTTTAACATTGACTTTTTATTGACTCTTTATAGAGTCGGGAAAATCATAAGAATAATGCTGATTTATTATTTTATTTGAAGTAATAGGTATATCTTTTAAATAATACTTAACTAATAAAACTAAAAGCAAATGTTTATTTTACAATCATAACAGGATCAGGACAAAAAATGATAAAGCTTGAAATTATTATTATTATATCTTATATTTATTTTTAGTCACCGACGCCGGTTATTTAACCATTACAAAAGGTCTATAAAAACTGAAGTCACATACTAGAATAATAATAATAGGGATATTTTCCGAAGGGTGCTAGTGCTGGAAATGCATATTTTTATGATGTCAAAGCCAGGATTGACTACAGTTGTTGTGTTAATGCGTAAAAATTTTCATTCAAGTGAGACACAATATCTTAGATAACAAATAAATTCAATTCAATTCAAAAATGTTTTATTATAATTAATAATAAAAAAGTGCGCCTGAGTGAAGTCCCGATTCAGAGCCGACCACACCACCACGGCGTGTAACGTCGTGGTGAACTCCGGCTTAAACAATAAATGAAGAAGTTCTTTGGAACAAAAAACTTAAATCTAACAATTTGGCGAACTATAACTAGAATGAGTTTTAAAAACACTTAAAAATTACACTAATGTTTTAGTTTGCACAGCACACGCGCACAGTTTTAAAAATTGAATTATTGATACGGGAAAAGACTTAATGAAAAAACCCGTTCGAGCCAATGACAGTATTCTTCCGATGGTCTGCCTGCCTTCGGAAAGATAGGGTGGAGAGGAAGTTGTGATTTAAAAAGTTTGATTTACAAGAAGTTATTGGTCGAGAGGGGATTTTGAAACAGAACAAAAAGGGACAAAAGAACAGAAATTAACAAAATTAACAAAAAAGGTGACTAAGAGAGGGAACAAAAGGCGGTGAAAGCTAAAAGTTGGTTAAATGGAAATTTTGGTATAGGAAAGATTTGGCTAGGCCGAAAGATAGGCAACGCCTGGTATGGTAATGGGTGTTTCAGGTTGAAAAGCATGGCATTATGCTGTCTGATTCGTGTAATGTCTCGGGTTAGCGGACTGTCGCCCAGTTTGAATTGATAGAATTTTTGCGATGTTTCTTGGACGAAGTCCGCTAGTGGAGCTATGTCGTGGCAACGTGCATAGAGATCTCTGAGGGAGGTGTACCTATCAGAGGCTGAAATGAGGCACATAAATTTGTGTTCTAGTACTTTTAGTTTTCGCATTGTCGTGGCCGGGATGCTGCACCACACCGGCGCCGCGTATGTTATAGCCGGCCATCGTATACAGCAATTTCTTATTGGTCCTGTTTAGTCTGCTACCCCGCGCCAGGAGCGGATACAGACTCCTGGACATGGAGTAAACTTTTCGTATCGTCTCGTTTACGTGCGTATTGAATGTCAGTCTCCTGTCCAAGTTCACCCCCCAAATACTTCTCGCATCTCTCCGCTATAGTGTTAGAATTTGTAATTTTTAGAACTTTTGAAGGTATCCAGTGACCGTGCACTGAACAATTTTTCTCCACCCACTAAAACATTCGCTACCTTCCAACAACAAGCATTGGTGATTCTGTCCACGCTAACCCCGATGAAATTTTTTGTCTAATATTGTCACAGATCGGTAGAAACTATTGCTTTCTTAGTGTCGACTCCGATGGCACCTGAACGTTGTTATACTTGCTACTACTACACTTTTGCAAACATTATCTAAAAATTGAATTATCTAGTTTCGCCCATGCTATGTTGCAACTAAATCTAGGTTAAAATTGCTCTTCCTGCATTATTAGTGAAGCCACACACCCTTTTCATGATTTTTTGAGTAAACGTACCTATTGATATATATTTTAACCGGAAGTGCTTCGTTACAGATTATGCAATGTAGTTCTGTGCCTGTGAAGGATACGAACGAGGAGACATTTTAAAATCGCTGTCGCTTTATAATTCCGCGTTGCGTCCCTACTGTATCTTTCGCAATCATATCTAATGCTCAGGCGAGGTCATAGTCTGTGGCTTCATACCCTTCTTCTCTTCTATCTTGTTCTTAACAGTGGACTTTTGTTCGCAGGTAGGGAAATCTCAAATATTTTTACAGGTATTACAATTTTAAAACAATCTATTATATTTCTACTTAATTTAGCACTTATGTTGTTATGTATTTTACCTACGATCACTACTGTAAATAGTAAAAAGTACACTACCTGATATCTATTATGTTGAATTTTACATATTGTAAACAAAACGCACTGTAAATAAAGCGCACGGTAAACAAAACGCACGGGACACGCAATTATAGGTGGCTTATATCGCTGACGCGGGGTTTAAAAAAACAAATGCGCTTACTTAATTTTTAAACGCTGTCAAAACTGACATAATATTTGTTGAATAATATTGTTGACTAGTAAACTAAATCCAGATTTTACTAAATAACTAATTAAATATGGTCGTAGGTAAAGTATAGTACATAATTCGAGTTGTGAAATTTACCAAACTGTATAAAGAGTCTCGCCGGTTAAGTATGTGGTGCTGGGCCCAGCGGCTAATTAGGCTATTCATTCACATGAATGTTTTTTATGACTAGAAATGCTAAATAAAATAGATAATAAACCTCTATCCCTATATTATCGGAGTTATGGATTAACTTCAAAATTAGTTTTTTTCAAAACTATTAAAGATGATTAAATGAAATTAATAGGAGACGTTGATATAAAATAGCTTTATATTTTACATTTTTTTTACATTCCTATTACATCATTTAGTATATAAAAATAGTTTATTTAATTTTTGAGGTTGTTGTTTTTACCCCTTGAGTGACACCCACCAAAAAAATTTATATTATTTAACACTGACACAATTATCGTATGTAATATCACTAGTGCTTAAAATTTTATCGAATATTTTTTCGAAAGCGTGTTGCCTGGTAATATAAAGAGTGCAAATTGGCAGTTTATTATCTGATTAAATCTCGACCGCTTTCGCGGGAGGGATTTAATCTTTGATAATAAACTGCCAATTTGCACGAGTTATATTAACTAGGGGCAACAGCTTGAAAAAAAATTTTTAGATAAAATTTAAAGCACGAGTGGTATTTGAGGAGAATATTTCACGAATAAATAATTCATTAAGTACATCTTCTATATTATGTTCAGTAATTAATTGCCTTCAGACGTTTCCTTGTTACTTTTTAGAGATTATTCACCTTTATCTTCAATTTAATCATTTACGTCACATAAAAATGCATTTCCAAAGCGACTCATCTAATAAAAAACAAAGTAGGTTTAAATTATCACAATCAAGAAAAACAATCTACGTTAAACCATAGGTACTGTAACTTATAAAACTAGTCATTACAACAAAGCACGCTTCGACCAATCACATTACGGGTATAATCACACAAATTGCATATTACCAATCTATTGCTTTTACGTTCTAAGGCTGCGGCTCAGATGGTATGGTACCGCCATCTAGTAACGCTAGCTTAACTTAACTGGCCTAAACAGTGAATTGAATTATTATATTAAAGTGTTTATTGATATATATTTATGTATTTAATCCTTGTTTCTAATTTGAGAAGTTTAATAGTTAAGTTAAAGTTTACTTGTTTAAGTAGACAGAATTATAATGTATATAGTGATACTGCAGAGTTTTGATTTTCCAAATAAGTGTTAGCTGCTTTGTGATGATTGATGAATTACCATACGTAAGCAGAGACAACTTTCGTAAGTACCTACATTTGTGTATTTATCTTGAAATAACTGATTTGTCTGCTTCGTAGATATTTGTATTTAATTTTAGACGTGAAAATTATTTTGTAATTACGTTAGGTATTAATCCATTGAAAGCTGTGTATAACTTGTCCAGAACCTATATAAGTTCTACACAGCATTGGATTTTTAGGTTATTAATACCTACAATACTACAATTTACGTTAACAATTAGTAATAAGCTAGAGAAGATATTTATAGATAACATTTAAAAGCACGATTTGTCCTATTTGCTGAAAACGTCAAAAATATTCGCCGCTGCAGCGACCTAAAAAATTAGAGCGATAAATTTTGCATGTTGGTACTGTCAAAAGCCGATCTAGCTTGAATTATCACTAATAATGACGTTTGATTGGTGCAATGTTGTGAAAAAACGGACTCTCATTGGCTACAGCGTTAATGAGTGAAATAATCGTGTGTAAAATTATTGCAAGGTCAGATTGGTGGAAGGTGCTTAAAAAGTATAAACTTAGGTAATGAACAATAAGAGGCACTCAATTATTTCAGACTTCCGGTGCCCCCCCTCAGAAGTCAATCCTATATCCGCCCCTGCCCGATGAGCGGGGGGGTGGGGGTGAATTTTTAATAATAATAATATAATAATCTGATTCTACGGAAAAATTACTGACATAACTTTTGTATCAAACATTTTTTTTCCTCCCCAGCCTGATGAGCGGAGACAAAAGTAACTTCTGAATTTTCAAAAACCTGCAGGCAAACATCTCTGAACTAGTTTCTGAAAATGTTTCAAATAAAAGTTGGTAACTTCAGAGAGGAACATCTTTTGTTTGAAACATTTTTTCCTAAAAATGCCCTCTTTTAGAGCTGTTCGCCTGTAGGCTTTAGAAAATTTAAAAGTTTCCCCCATCCCCGCTCATCAGGGTGCGGTAAGGAAAAATGTTTGGTACGAAAGTCATGTCATTTTTTCCGTAGAATCAGAATACGCGATAAAAAATACAGTGTTCCGATTTCATCTTTTGTCCATCCCCAATTATCTGGACTAGGAATGTTTGCATATGGGTTCATGCACTGACCCCAAACGCCCTGCTAAACAGTTCTCAAAGCATGATGTCGGAGTGCTTCTGATGTTGGAGGGAGTTTGTTAAACAGTTTATCTTCGGAACTAGAAAGAATATGTCTCACCTTATTCAGAGTCATACAAGGATATTTTGTGGTAGATGCAAACTAAAAATGTTCTAGCTCATGAAGCACTTATTTTTGCAGTTCTGGAAGTGGACTTGACATTGCAGTGAAAGTAGAAGTAGCTTTATCGTAGCACTCAAATGTGTTCCAAACACTGAGTTTTCTATGATATGTAAATGCTGGGATAGTGTCACATCCTGTAAACGCCTGGAGCAACCGATTTTTTCTGAACCAAGCGCCAGGGCAATGGTGTGGGCAAGAATGTATCTCCGTTTGTAACCAAAGATCAATAAAATACATAGTTCTTTAGGGCCCAAAGTTCTCAATATAAAGAAAAAAGATGTGGCAAGTATCCACGGTTCTTATGACAACAGTTTTAGGCCTATGGATGACTGCATTCCTTTTGTGTACTATAATCTACCCATCTGCCTCCTCAAAAGAAGTGCAAGTAAGTCCAATAAGAGATGTTGAAGCTGTTTCTGAACTGAGATATTTATCTCCAGTGTTAGTGGCGACCTTACAGTTGGCACATTCTCAACTAACCGTCTTGCTTTTTATGGTTATTGTTTCTAAGAAATTCATACAAATTTCGAGGCGCTGGTGAGTTTGGAAAAACTTGACAATGCAATGCTTCACCTCAAGCATTACGTAGACTGTTCTTTTCATTTTCCGAACTGCACATGTCCCAAGCCATATCAAGCCTGTAGCAGAGCCGCTCTGGATGCATCTCGCAATGCTCTGATTGAACTCTCAAACGCAGTACTCTCCAAAGGTACACACTTTGATGAATTGAATGAGTGAGAGCAGCTCCATCATACACAATGGCATCACATGTACCTGGAACGATCATCTTCATTCATCATGTTTTCGAAAAAATCAAGTAAATCTGCTTTTTCAATTGCATGACGAAGGTAACCAGCAGAAGACATGCTCTCAAGTCAAGTTTTCTATTCATACTAGCAGTAAGATATCCCTGAAACAGGTGTACTGCAGGTGCCTACAGATTTTGGATAGTGCTTTTCCTTTTCGGCAAACGTAGAAATAAAGAAAAATTTGAAATATTTAAAATGATATCCGTATTTCAAATCGAATTAAACAAAGAAACAGGCGTTATAACCATTGGTCATACAGATGTAGAAAAAATATTCTTATGACTAATCATTAGTCAAACGACAGATAAAAATTGGCATTTATAACTGACCATTGACAGTCTAGGTGCCCGCGTACAAAAATGCAATTTATACATATCCTCGTATAACTTCTTGTCCAGCATAATTGCGCCTAGTCTGTCACTTTTTTCCTTTGCGAACATTTTCGTAAACGCGGCGTTCCTCCTCGGCATGAAAAAGACGATTTCCACACGTCGCGTCGGACTGGAAGATTGGCAAATATATTTTGTCCGACAATTCGAAAATTGGATTCTACATATTTTTATTAAGTAATCTTGAAAAAATCAGGGTTATCAATAAATGTTTTAAAGTTATGTTATGTTATTCTTTTAGGGTGGTAGACACCCTTAACGTTCCAAAATTTTTGTCGGACAGTTTGTAGAAATATATAGAATATATATGTAGAATCCAATTCTCAAATTGTCCGACAAAATATATTTGCTGATTTTCCAGTCCGATGTGTGGAAATCGTCTTTTTCATGCCGAGGAGGAACGCCGCGTTTACGAAAATTTTCGCAGAGGAAAAAAGTGATAGACTAGGCGCAATTATGCTGTACAAGAAGTTATACGAGGATATGTATAAATTGCATTTTTGATGCGGGCACCTAGACTATGATCAAAATGACGACGTTGATTGGAGAAATCAAAATAGTATTTTCTTAACGTACGTCAGGAGAATACTAGCATCAATTGGCAATTGCTGTTGGTTAGTTTTGGGGTGAGGTAAGAATAACAGTTGGCCACGGCCTAGTTGAGATGATCATATTAAGACTACCGCCATTTTTCAAAATTTTGTTTGCAGAAGGTTAGTATTCTAGAGTTAATAAAATATAAAGCTTAAATTTTGTGGCGGCCATTTTGGGCTATGTTGGATATTTCGTCCCATGGACTTCTGAGTACGCTTTAGAGCCTTTTTTGAATTCAGGTTCCCTAAAAAGATATAAATACACACCTGAGTCTATTATATTAAAATAATTTAAATTTTAAGGGAGCCTTTTTGGGAAACATGACAACCAGTTTGTTAGGGAGATAGGTTTCATGTGGCACCTCTTCCTAAACGTTAACAATGTGTCTGGAGATGACGCATGACAAGTTTGGTGTCCTTCGCAAAAAGTGCAGTTTTTTTTTTGTAAAATATGTTGCATAAATCGACTCTAACTGAAACCATCACAGTTAGTACGCCAAATAGCTGCCGTTTTGAAATATCGAAATTCTTTACCAAAGAAATAATTTTTTTTCTCGCTGTACATTACTTACATTCAAAAAATTTGACATCTTCATTTTTTTTTGTTACTTTATCTATTTTCATTATAAAAAAATCATGTAACTTCCTCACTGTCGTAAAAAAATAGGTTTCGCAATTCTTTAAAAAAAATCATCTTTGTTGATACCTCACAAGGACATTTTGTCTTTCAAGCATTTCAAAATTTGGCATCTAGTCCATATATTGCAGTGGGCAGCACAAACTCGTCACTAGGAGGCACCGGTGTCGGCTGTCGCCTACTTTATAGGTTAAGGTTATTTTATGCTTTGCTTCGCACCCTTAGGATTTTATTATATTTTTAAGAATTGTTTACCTATATGATTCAAAATTATTGTAAATAAGTTCTTCTTTGTCAATATGAAGTATTAAGTTAATGTATTAATGAATATATCTAATCTTTTAAAAATAGTTTTATTTCAATATAGTATTATAAGATTAGATATGGTTCAGCGATCTATCATAAACCTTATAGGAAAAAAATCTTAGAGACAACAATGATCGGATTAATATTTTACTACTCAAATTCGATCAATAAAATATTGCAAATATTGTATTCAATAAATCTCCGATACTGGATTATCAGGTTATAAATTATGATTATTGCTATTAAAATAATATTGATAACATGGCACAGTTTATAACAAAAGTTCAAAGCAGTATTTATTATTTACGCTAAAAAAACAGGCCAATATTTTTATCCCGTACATCGTTAATCTTGTAATATTCCATTTTAATAAACGTTATGTTTTGTTGCAATTATTAAAAAATATATGAATAACAGATTAATTACCAGTTGAGTGCTTTTACAGCTGCTGCTTCATTTCACCTCAATGCATTGGTTTGCGTGCTCATATATAAAACATTCACATGTTTAATTAAATCCAGGGAACAGTACCGAGGTTGGGTAAAAAAGTTTATTTGAAAAGTATTACGAAATAGTTTTAGGTGATGTATACAAGAATGAGTTGTGAATTTTAAAAACAAAAATCTGCACAACATGAATATTGTTGATCAATTTTTATGACTAAAAAAAAAAAAACTGAATCGTCTTCGAAGCGGAAGATAACAAAGAATTGTAAAAGAAGCATTGAAGCCGTTGGGAGAAAGATGCAGAAAATTCTTCGAAAACATAAAAAGTCTATCGGCAGGTCAACGACTAAACCAAATCTTCGGACATCTGTAGAAGAAACAATAATAGGCATAGAGAAGATACATCTCCAACATTGAACCAAATGGTGGGATCTTTGGGAAGAAGGGAACGTATAAAAAGGACGAACAGAATTAATATAACAAACGGACCATTGACTGGTTCTTGGACAAGCCACCATCAAATGATCAACTGCTAGAAATAACGGCTAGAGCTAAAAGAAATACACCACCAGCAATAGACAAATTAAATAACAAATAATTAATGTATGAACCGGAAACGCAGCGAATTCTAGAAATTATCACCATAGCATGGATGGCAATCACATCGATACCTACGCAATGGAACACGATCATTCAAGTATCTTCCCCGAAATCAATTCGCCACATAATATATAGTTCAGTAATACAACGATTTATATCGGACAAAATTCAGAAGGTTTTGCAAATTGGTGGAAATATTAAGGATAGCATAAGAATTAGTAAACTGAAAAGTTCCCACCCCTAAATAGTGTGCTTCGTCCCCTAGGAAGTCGTATCCACCCTCTTTTTGAGGTTTTCTAGATTATCTCGGGAACAGTGCACTTTTTGATAAAAATATTTATATACAAAATTATTCCTTATAAAATTCTCTATCGAAAATGTATCTACACTTTTTTCCTAAAATTAATAGTACCGTGGGAAATAAGGCGCACACATTAAGGGTTGGTTCCAGTTAACACAATTAATTGTAATCTTTAATCTACTTTAAAGTTCAATGCTTAACGCAAAAGCAATAGCTACTAAACTCCACTTAAAATTATAATAAATGTAGCGCTTCCACCCTCTCACTCCTAAAAAGTATCGCAATTTTTAAAGAAGTGAATATTGTATATTGTACTTGTTGCCACGCCACCACAGAGGTAGAGTAATTGGCGCGTTTTTTTTACGTGGTGTCCCCTTTATACCTAATCCACTAATTATTATCAAAAGGTTACCTGAGTTAATTAATCTTCGTCGTTTTCCATAGATTCGACATTCATGCATGCTTGACCGTGGCAATGGTAACATATTGTGGAGCAACGTAAGCCTGCTCTTCTGCAACTGCACCTGTTGTCGCACCCTAATTTGCATAAACAAGAAATTAATTTTAAAACAGATTCGGGAGCTGGTTCTTTAGTTGTCATAGTTGGGGTTAATATACCGCCGACTTTTTTCCATCCCCAATCAGTAGCTTCTAGCTTAACGTTTTTTCATGTTTGAATTTGGTAAAACACGCGATATGAGCAGCAGCAGAAGTTGGTGGTAGTTTTGATAACATTACAGTGTTGTTCGCTTTACCAACAAGTTTGTTAAAAGACATAATTCTGTATATATCTAGATTTTTTTCTGCTAGAACAAATCACTCCCTACGTCTACAATTTCTTCATGACTAGCTTTTCCATTATTAAAAGTTTGCACGATGTCTTGTAAGCCATCTCTTTTATTAGGCACATTGATTGCATTAACCTTTCCTTTGGAAAACGTTAAGGTTGTGTCGCAATCGCTAATAGCGTGTGCAAATCATATTGTTTCTTTACAGTTTTTTAAAAAAGTTGAGGACTGTAAATCTCGAACTGTAAATCATTTTGCTGGTATTACCTTGTTTTTCTTTTAAAAATGTAATGTCTTTGTCGGAGGGAGAAAGAGCCATAAAAAGACTAGCAGGTCAATACCTTACCCTACGACAAGAGCTGTGTCGCAATTATAACATTTTCGATAGCAGTTTGTACTATTAATAAATCGGTGTCATCCGCAGCAACGAACACCTCGATTCCTTCATTACTAAATTTTTTCACTGGTTCTGCAATCAAACGTTCTTTGTTAACAAATTACTAAGGAACTTCTGCTGAGTTTCAGAAACAACAGTGTTTTTATCAAATATAATTTCAGTACAGGTTTTTTGCAGTACTCGCCTTTGTTGTTTTAGGCTCTTCGTGCTGTTTGCATTATCCAAATAAACATCGAACACGACAGTTACTATTACCATAATATTTTCTTATGTAACTAACGTAAGCGTTGTAAACGTTATTAAATTCTCCTTTTTGGCCATATTACGTGGCGGAGCAAGTATCCTCCATCAATCACATACCTATTCACTGATTTCGAAAATACGGTCTCGTACTGGAACAGTATTAATAATCTGGTATAAAGTTGCCTTGTTAGTTTTTCTTATTAGGCCCTTGTCATCGAAAAGGGAAAGAGGTATCGAAGCCAGTTCAAAACTAAAGCACGTTTTTAACCCCAGACTTGAATGAATTGTGCAAATAATTCTTTAAAAATTGCGATATTTTTTAGGGATGAGAGGGTGGAAGCGCTACATTTATTATAATTTTAAGTGGAGTTTAGTAGCTACTGCTTTTGCGTTAAGCATTGAACTTTAAAGTAGATTATAGTAAAGATTACAATTTATTGTGTTAACTGGAACCAACCCTTATGTGTGCGCCTTATTTCCCACGATACTATTAGTTTTAGGAAAAAAGTGTAAATATGTTTTTGATAGAGAATTTTATAAGGAATAATTTTGTATATAGGTATCTTTATCAAAAAGTGCACCGTTCCCGAGATAATCTATGAAACTTCAAAATGGGGGTGGAAACGACCTCCTAGGGGACGAAGCACATTATTCAGGGGTGGGAACTTTTCGGTTTACTAATTCTTGTGCTATCCTTAACATTTCCACCAATTTTCAAAACTTTCTGAATTTTGTCCGATATATTACAATATTAATTGTTATTTTACTGAACTAATAGATGATTACAGAATACAGCATATATGATACAAATGTTACGTACAATTCCTGCTCGAATAACTAGAGAAATACATCGAGAAACCATCATATAAAATTCATCAAAAGCAGATCAACGGCGATGTATGTATGACACAAACTCGTCTGAAACGAGCTGAAAGGAACAGCATCCAACTATCCACGAAAATAACAGGACTAATGAAACGACAGAAAACGTCGAAATTAATAGGAGAAAAAAAATAATAACAAGGACAGAAACATATGCAATGAACTACTGGGGACATGTTTAAAGAAAGGATCAACAATATCTACTGAAGAAAGCGCTAATACTGAACAGCAACAAACAAAAAATAAGAAGACTGTGGTACACGTGGATAACAACAATTAAGAGGATCTTGAACGAGGAAAGCACCAGATTGGTGTCCCATAAAGAAATCGCTGTTGCCATAGTCAGAAGATAAAATCACAAATAAAACAGCATGTAAACACCCTAAACCACGACAGAATGATGCAATGTATCTCACAAATACCACCTCTCGTCCTACATTTCGATAGTCTGCTGGCAATAAGCATAGCCTCAAGCCAACCCGGCGTACAGAGTAGACGTAGCCAGATGGGCGGTGTGTTTTCCGGAAGTAGCTGCAATGTCTACCTTGTGCTGGTAAATCAAATCAAAAACATCTTACACTAGTCACTTCTAAATGAAACTACTGTGAGACCATGCGTGCTGATCGGGTACAGCCCCTTAGTTTGTTCGCTCATTGCTCGAAAACTTATCGGTAATATGCATAGAACTTTATTTGTAGTAAATCTTATTTAGAATTTTATCAATGTGTATTATATACAATTTTTTATGAAGCCAACTATTTCCAGGAAAAGTGACCACTTGCGTCTGGGAAATCTTTTGTTTCTGAAAAATAGCCACATTGTGTGTATAATTTTCAAACGGCAAAACATTATAATTAATTTCCGTTATGTTCAATGAATTGAAAAAATGTATAATAGTCTTCCAAAATCGTCGAATTACATTAAACATCTTTAGGTCAGGTGATGCAGACGCGAGAGCGGGTTTAATTAAGCCAGAAAACAATAAAAATATATTGAAAACTAATGCATTTTTTTATTGCATCTAATGATATCTAATAACGTTTAATAAAATTGATAGACGCTTAGCTTTTTCTTCTAAAATGCTTCTGAATTGATATCAAACTGCATGAAGTGGTGAAATAATTATATAAACTAAAGCTTAAAACTGGTACCATTGCAATCAGTTTATACGCCAGTCGTCTTGTTATGAAATTTTGTGTCGCAACTGATTTAGACTAATATCGTCACGTAGATTACAGAGCTTAATTTGCGCAACTTTGTGTTTGTAAAAGCGGGTATTTTTACAAGTACATCATACACTAGTGCAAAACCCTCGGTCCAACTTCACTTCACTGGTAATTATATTTTCCTGGGTTGTATGCTATCGCAAAAATGCCATATTTTCTCTAGTGCAACAACTTCGAATGGATATCAAGGAATCGATTTCGTTAACAGAAACTTATTTTATATTATGAAATCGTAAAATGTATTAAACATAATATAAGATAAATTAAGTAAAAATATAAATTTTAATATTTACTGTCACAGAAAAACTACCACTGTTGTACCAAAAGTATTATACGCAGCCTGATTTAAAATGCCAAACAAATTTTTTACTTTTTGTGACTGTTTATTATACTTAACGTGAAATTACATCTATATTGATAAATAAATGAAATTTCACCATTTGCCAACATTACAAAAACACAAGAAGACTATTTTTTTAAAGCAAATCATAAAACTCCAAATTATTTTCAGTTTACTTTAACTATTAATTAGGTCTTACAATAAAATAAAGATTCTTTCACGAAAGCTTTCATTAAGTGTCAATCATATCCACAAAATTCAACAAATTTAAATATTAAAGAAAATGAAATATAATTTGTATGTAAATATTTTTTTTCGCACCCAATAAATCAAAATCAGAATCTACAAAAGTAACGCTTTATGTATACCCTTCAATAGAACATGAAGTTATTAAGAATAACAACATATGTTTTTACACATCACCAACATTAAAAAATTGATAATATAAACAATTTATTACTACTTTTTCACACTCACTTACCAATTGATTACGCGATCACAATAATTATTAATGAAGCGTACCTTACATAATTAAGAAAACTTATGTATTTCTCTTTGATCTTCGATTTATACAAACAGAAAGTAGTTCTGATACACTTAGCCTATAGCTTTTATTTAGCATTACTAATAGTAGGGCAGCTTATCATGAAAACGTGGACACACCGAACAAAACCACCAAATTTTTTCCAGGTTCTAGTTAGGTACGCAGTTTTCAGTTTTTGATAGGAACCAACTCCTCGGTCGGCCGTCTTGGATTTTATAGCTACCATTTTGCAATGAAGGTATATTATCAATATCTCGGTTTCTAAATCACTTAGGACCACAAACTTGGTGTCTAAGTATACATATTTGGGGTCAGGGAATACAACTACACAATTTTTAATTGTAACACACTAAATATTTATTCACTAATATATGACCAAGTACAAACTATTCACCGATGAACTGTTTTGTCCGGTGTGTCCACATTTTCTAATATGTTGTTTTATTTTGTTTCATATTGAATTGTAACACAAGATAGATGAACAAGTGCATGATCTGTCAGAAAACAACTTCAGAAAATCTAAAATGCACATGAAATCTAAGACAAGACAACACCATACCGGTCTTTCAATGAGTTTAGAAGCTTGAAGTCATTGCCAGTGAAACTAATTTTGGAAGCGACATGAGTGCGGATGAACTGGTCCAAAACCATGGTGCAAGGAGCAAATCTTGTTACGTCAAGTTCAACAATTTAAAGTTGGATAGAGCTAAAAAGAGGGGAAATATTTCAGGAGGCAGCACAACTGGTGAGAAACGATCCCGGCGTGAAGCGAGTGACAAAATGGCGTGTTTGTTATGTCGTGGAAGCGATGGACTCCTTCATGAAATTCGAACATTAACAGTTGATACGAGCATACCAAAAATGGCAGCAGAACTGCAAGAAACCCAGTTGTTGGCAGCACTAAAAAATGGTGATCTCATTGCCCTTGACGCCAAATATCATCTGCAAGGTTATATAGCTTTGAGAAATCGCTACCGGTCTCACCTCAGGAAACTAGAGTAGGATTTGGTGGGAGTATCTGCAGAGGTAAGTCAGATAAAGGTTAGAGCACTTGTGGAGCTTTATACTTATATAGAGAACTGTTGCATGAACTGTATGAGAACCGATTAAAAATCCTTGGCTTTTTAGCTCCATCCAATTTCAAATTGCTGAACTTGACGTAACAAGATTTGTGCCATGCACCATGGTTTTGGACCAGTTCATTCGCACTCATGTCACTTCCAAAATTTAGTTTCACTAGCAATGACTTCAAGCTTCTAAACTCATTGATATTGTTCAAGAAAGGCCGGTACGGTGTTGTCTTGTCTTCGATTCCATGTGCGTTGAGTGGACATTTTAGATTTTCTGATGCTGTCTTCTGACAGATCATGCGCTTGTTCCAAGCCATCTTGTATTACAATTCAGTCTGAAACAAAATAGAAAAACATATTAGAAAATGTGAACACATCGGACAAAACAGTTCATCGGTGAACAGTTTGTACATATATTAGTGAATAAATATATAGTATGATACATTTAAAAATTGTGTAGTTGTATTCCCTGATCCCAAATATGTATATTTAGACCAAGTTCGTGGTCCTAAGTGATTTAGAAGCTGAGATATTGATTACGTACCTATATTTCAAAATGGTAGCTATGAAATTCAATAAAAAATTGAAAACTACGCACTTAACTAGTACATGGAAAAAATTTGGTGGTTTTGTCCGGTGTGTCCACATTAACGCGAAATTCGACGTTTAGGCTGCTCCAATATAATAGCGTTTTCCAGTGGCTGCGCTTTATGAAACTGAGTTCGCACTTTGGCAGTTAGTTTCTTATGAAGTTCCACTGGGAAAATTATTTTCGTGCAGTCTTCACTGAGTGCAAATTTTTCACACGAGCTCTAGTAGCTCGTGCAATCGTAGGATGCAATGTAGCGCGTATGATTAATTTAGAAAGAATAAGAAAATTTACTACAATCTATGAATTATTATTGAAGAGCTCATCGAATAATAGTGAGGACGAGATTTTAGTAACCAGCACAATGAAGAAAAGGTTAGTTTACCAAAAATTTACAATTCTATTGGCAATGTGGTACATAACCTACGCTACAATAAGTCAGTGGCACTGTTAATATTGTCACAACTGTAAATTCGTGGAGCGCATGTGGTCATTTGCATGCGCACGATGTGCACTCAGTGTTGTTCACTGAAAAATGTTCTAAATGTTTATTAAATAATTACATACAGTGTATACTGTCTTCCGTTTGCATACAACTGAGTATAGATATTACCAATAATACGTGTTAAATTAATTAGATTTTTAATACATCCTCAGAGATTTTAAAGGACATTAAGGAATTAAAAAAAAAATTAGAAGTATGCATTTTTAGGTGCAACTGACCTATTTCATGTTAGGAAGTTTGGTAAAAGTGTCATGACGAAAACTAGATTGGCATCACTAAAAGTAGTAAAAAGTCATTGTACATGTTGGCCAAAATGAAATACCTACCTTTTAAACTGTCAACTCTTATAAAGGGATAAATTGCATAATTTAATTTGTTTTTAAATGTTATAGACTACAAAACATACTAATAAAGTTGATCTCTAATCAATCAAAGTAGATTGATTCAACATTAAAAATAATGAGAACAATGATTTGATTATTATACCATGAGTGTTTCATTTTTACTACGGGAGCCCACCCTAAGTGTCCGTGCACCCCCCCCCCCCCCCCCCCGATCCTTTAGGACAAAGTTTTTCATAAAGATTAAAGCCTAAGGAACAATTTAACACATGTCCTAAAAAAAAAAAATTGGCTGCACTTTCAATATGGCGTCCGTAAAAAAAAACAAAATTTGCAGATATGGTTTTTGTCATTTAACACAAAAACTAAAAAAGATGGAGAAAAACTTCCTGTACAAAAAATAAAGTACATAAAATTTTCTACAATTTTGTTCCTATACAATATTTGCATTGGAGTTACCATTTTCCAGATAAATGATTAATCTCTTAAAATAAAATATAAAATTAAATACAATACGTAACACTACGGAAGCCCACCCTAACTGTCCGTGCACCCCCCCGATCCTTGGGGACAATGTTTTTCATAAAGATTAAAGCCTAAGGAACAATTTAAGACATGTCCTAAAAAAAAAGCTGGCTGTACTTTCAAAATGGCGTCCGTTTAAAAAAAATGCAAATATTGTTCTTGGTCATTTAACACAAAAACTAAAAAAGATGGAGAAAAACTTTCTGTACAAAAAACAAAGTGCATAAAATTTTCTACAATTTTGTTCCTATACAATATTTGGATGGGAGTTACCGTTTTCCAGATACCACTGTTACCGTTTTCGAGATAAATGCCTGCAAATTATAATATTATTATTATTAATTTTTTTCAGTTTATTTTATTTAATTTTTATGTTAATAATATAAAGTTATATTATACGCCTTACAATAATTGTCACAGTTATTTCCTCTAAGTGATTTACCGATATATGAATTTCCATGTTTTCTTAATTTTGGACTCATTTATCTGGAAAATGGTAACTCCTATCAAAATATTGTATAGGTACAAAATTGTAGAAAATTTTATGCACGTTGTTTTTTGTGAAGAAAGTTTTTGTCCATCTTTTTTAGTTTTTGTGTTAAATGACAAAAACAACATTGGCAACAGTTTTTTTTTAATATATGGCCGCCATTTTAAAAGTACAGCCAGTTTTTTTTTTTTTAGAATATGTCTTAAATTGTTCCTTAGACTTAAATCTTTACGAAAAACATTGTCCCCAAGGATCGGGCGGGGGGTGCACGTACAGCTAGGGAGGGCTCCCCGACTATTTTATCAAGTTTTGGAATTAGACGAGTTGGCCAACATGTGCAGTGACTTCAAATGATACCAATCTAGTGATACCAATCTAGTTTTCACCATGACACTTTTTTACCAAACTTTAAGAATTTTATTTTGTATAACTAAATTCAAATTAACAAATGGGAAGAAGCATAATAATAAAAGTGAGATTTTTGCTTTTCACGCTATATTTTCGAAACTATGGAAAATGTCGCAAATCTTAATACTTTTTCTTCTACAGTTTTGTTTTTTTGTGGAAATACCTAAGAGCGAACTACAATAGGCCTCTCTACAATAAACAATACTAAAAATTAATGACTGCATACCTAAAACACCGCGCTTGCCCTTTATTTTGTAAAAAACTGTAAAAAATATTTGGATAGTATCAGAATATGCCCCATAGTTTCGAAGATATAGCGCGAAAACTGAAAAATCTCGCCATTTTCAGCTTTTATTATTATTATGTTGCCTTCTGAATTCTCTTCTACAAAATAAAATCCTGAATGCTAATGTAAATACAACAATGTTCCTATGTATTTAGTCATTTTTTGTCTCCGGACACTGGCCTAATGGGGATCGAGGATATATTGTTTCCCATTTGGGTGTCAAATCAAAATGAATTAAAATATTTTTACCAGAGCATGTAACGGGGTATCTTCTCTCATTCCGGCTGCGGCTTTCGACCTGCCTATTAATTCTGCTATCCTTCTTCGACATTCCTTCATTCCGCATAGATGATGATTTGTTCCTGGTCCGGTCGCACATCCTATTATCTTTCCAGCAGGGTTCATTAAAACTGCGTGGGAATGGGTAGCACCCCTGAAAATAGATATTGCTTTAATAAAATGCCTTTATTTTTAGGTATGGTATTTGATAACAAACACAGAGCCTACAATATAAAGGAGTAATTTTAAAAATAGCTAATACGGCCATCACATAACTTTACCGATGAACCCACCACGCCATCACCTATTAATTGACGTTCGTATGTATTTATAAATAGTTATGGACATAAAAATTACGCGTACAGATATTGAGTTAAATTGAGCTCAGCGATGCGTGCCGACTACTAGAGAAGTGAGTAGCAGTAAGTAAAAAATATGCTCTGGTAGATACAAAGTAAACTAAATATGTTTAATTTTTATTATGTGTTAATCTCAATTCATATTACAGGATGGTTGATATTTTACAGCCTACAGCTTTTTATATCTCAATTAGTTCAAAAGACATAAGCTCTAGAACACCCTCTATACGTACGTAAAGATACTGAAAAACCTTGAACTATTCAAGAGACAAGTATCTTATAAGACTTCCTCCTTCATGCCCAAAAGGAATGGCTGGAACACACTCGGAGACATACTCATGGTGAGAAATTCTCATACCTGGGTATTCCAGATCGAAATATTTGCCATTCTAACACGTGCAGTAATATCTGGGTCAAGAGTCGGCTCTTGGTTACCCCAAATCAAATGCCAATGAGGCCATAGAGAACTGGACTCGTTCCCAGTTTGTTGACTTCTGGGTTCTCCACCCGGAACTTCGACAAGCGAAGCTCCTTATTTCAGGGCCCTTGCCGAAGCGAACAAAACAAATCCTGCTCTTAAAGAGGAAGCAGGTCCGAAGTCTAGTAGATCTTTTTACTGGACATGACTCTTTCAGGAAACACCTACACACTATCGAAGTAGATGATAATCCCGACTGCAGGTTCTGTAGGGAAGTAGAGGAAGCCTCCATATATATTCTAACCTTATGTCTCGGCCTTATGATCTAGAGGAGCAAACACTTCGGTATTGGTTTTCTTGTGCTGAACGAAATAAGGACTGACCCCGCGGGAAAGATTGCGCCCTTTGGGATAGAATCCGACCTGGGTCGGAATATTCCCTAATTGTGTAGCGAAAGCACAATGGGCCACAGAGACCGAGTGCAATGACATTTTTTTGTCCTTATAATAACAATAAGAAGTAGTTGAAGAAGGGAAGAAACAAATTTACGGAACCCAAAAAATGATGCTTCAAAAGTGAAATTAAAAGAAATGATTTATAAATGCTCGGGGGTTGTCACCACATTTCCCATTTGAAGTTCCCTGATTTTCCAGGTTTTCCCTGATACACAACTTTTTATAACTCATTACTAATAATTATTTATGAAAAGTTGTACCAAGAATATTAGTCGGGGAGCAATCCCTAGCTGTACGTGCACCTCCTCCCCCATCCTTGGGGACAAAGTTTTTCATTACGGATTAAAGCCTAAGGAACAATTTAAAATATGTCCTAAAAAAAATTGGTTGTACTTTCAAAATGGCGGCCCTATGTTAAAAAAACTGTTGCCAATGTTGTTTTTGTCATTTAACACAAAAACTAAAAAGGATGGACAAAAACTTTTTTCACAAAAAGCAGTTTTGTTCTACAACTTTTTACGTTTTGTTCCTATACAATATTTTGATAGGAGTTACAATTTTCCAGATAAATGAGTCCAAAATTAAGAAAACATGGAAATTCATATATCGGTAAATCACTTAGAGGAAATAATTGTGACAATTATTGTAATGCGTATAATATAACTTTATATTATTAACATAACAAAAATTAAATTAAATGAAAAAAATTATTAATAATAATAATATAATTTGCAGATTTTATCTCGAAAACGGTAACAATGGTATCTGGAAAATGGTAACTCCTATCCAAATATTGTGTAGGAACAAAATTGTAGAACATTTTACGCACTTTGTTTTTTGTACAGAAAGTTTTTCTCCATCTTTTTTAGTTTTGTGTTAAATTACAAAAACAATATTTGTAATTTTTTTTAAAAGGACGCCATTTTGAAAGTCCAGCCAGTTTTATATTTCTCTCCATCTTGTTTAGTTTTTTTGTTAAATGACAAAAATAATATTTGCATTTTTTTTTAAACGGACGCCATTTTGAAAGTGCAGCCAATTTTCTTTTGGGGACATGTCTAAAATTGTTCCTTATCCAATCTTTATGAAAAACATTGTCCCCAAGGATCGGGGGGGGGGGGGGGGGGTGCACGGACACTTAGGATGGGCTCCCGTAGTATATAAAGAATAAACCTTTATTTACACAACAAAAATTAAAATTAATTAGGACAAATGAGTAATTATGTTTTATTTCTGCCTCGCATCATTCATCATTCACACATGAATTTCGTGTTTGCTCATATACAGGGTGTTTGGTACATCGATAGAAAGTTTTCACTGGATGATAATTGGGGTCGTTTGGAACCTATATGACCAAATTTACCCGTATGCAAAGTCTCACCGTTTTTGAGATATCGGCATTTTTAGATGTTTTTGCGAAATAGTTGAGTTGTCACTAATACATGTTATTTTTTATGACAATAAATACTTTCATATTTCTTAAATATTTCTTTTAGATATTTTTAATATGCACTTTGTCGAAACATCACAAAAAGAAATGCCGAAGTAATGGTATAAAAATTATGTAGGACAATTTATGTGTTGAAATGCATCGGTTCGATTTTTTTTCTATTTTAAGCAAAATTTCCTCAAAAGTAGCGCCTACCTCAAGAGATTCAAATAGTTTCAAAAACTTCTCTATTGCATGCTCTTTCCAATGGTATCCCACGTTATGACAGAATTATAGTTCATTAAACTAGAAAAGAAACATATTTGCAGATATTACATTTTCAATGAGGAAAAAAATTAAATAAGTAATGATCATTTTATTACTCTTATTTCCAGTTTTAACTAAAACAAATATAACCAAAACTAATAACTAATTCATTTCGTTTTCAAAATGAGGACCTCCATTTCTAACGCATTTACGTGTCCTCTTTCGCATTTGGGTAGTAGATAGTGGTTATCTCTTCCCGTAATCTGGCACCTGCTTCATTAATTCTCCGTACAAGGTGGTCACGGTCGGTTATTTCAATAAAAAAAAAACTAGTCTTTCATTCGACCCTAGACACGAAAATCAAAGAGTGTCAAGTCTGGAGACCTCGCTGGCCACAATATTAGTCCATTTCTCCAAATCCAACGATTAGGAAATGTTTCGTCTAAAAATTCCCTCGCAGTAATTCGGTAATGAGCAAGACATCCGCCGTTTTGAAATATCAAACTGACTCTTACATTTAGAGGTATGTTGTCTAAGATATTTTGGTAAATTATTCTGCAAAAACTCTAAATAACTGTCTCCATTTAAATTGTCTGGAAGTTAATACGGGCCAATGAAAGCTCTGTCAGTTACCGCTGCCCATACATTCACACTGAACTTATATTGAAAAGAGGTTTGTTTTTTCATGTGCGGGTTTTCGTCAGCATCAGCCCAGTAATGAAGATTGTGAAATTGGTTGTTATTCCTTCTCGAGAATACTTCGACTCGTCTGTCCACAAAATACTTTTAAGAAAACGTTCATTTTCCAGATCAGCGTTCAACAAAAAACGGCAAAAGGCAGTTCTCCCTATTGGGTCACCTTCTTCGAGTCCCTAAACAGGCGTGTAGGGGAATGGATGTTTTCCTTCAATCCTAAGAATTGTCCAAACTTTCCATATGGACAAATTCAATTGACGAGCTGCTTTTCCAATACTGCTGGTAGGATCTGCTTCGAAAGTCTCCAAAATTTGCTCATCTACTTCAGGATCATGTTGCACAATATGCACCCGTTCCCTATGATGAAGTTTGCCTGTTTCGCGTATACGTTGATAGGTGTTACAAAACACCTGGACATTCGCAATTCTTCTTGTTGGAAATCGTCCCCGATAAAAATCTTTAGCAGCTGCTTCATTTCCGTCGGCCATTGCATACGTAAAGAGAATATCGGCATATTCGGCATTAGAAAAAGATGCCATTGCAGAAAAATGTGACAATACTATGACCAATTAAATAAAACAGCGTTTGACACAAGCGTTCAAATGCCTCACTGGTATCCAAGGAAAAGAATTTTTTGCGTCTGGTCGCCTGATATCTACCCTTTGTTTATTTCACTTCTTGTTCACTGTACGTGTAAATACGTTTGTTTTTATTTCAATATGTCACAGACAGAAAATTGTCTTTAAACATTAGAAAATGATATCACCGATTTGCGGCTGACAGAATTTATTATGATTTTGTTTAATATTCTTTATTTATTAAAAACGTACTTGTCCACAAATATGTTTCTTTTTTAGTTTAATGAACTATAATTCTGTCATAACGTGGTATACCATTGGAAATAGTATGCAATAGAGAAGTTTTTAAAACTATTTGAATCTCTCAAAATAGTGGCGTATTTGGGAACATTTTGCTTAAAATAGAAAAGAAAAATCGAACCAATGTATTTCAGCATATAAATTGCCCTACATAATTTTCATACCAATATTTCGGCATTTCTTTTTGTATTGTTTCGACAAAGTGCATACTAAGAATGTCTAAAAAAATATTTAAGAAAGCTGAAGTGTTTAGTATCATAAAAAATAACATGTATTAATAACTCAACTATTTCGCGAAAATATTTAAAAATGCCGATATCTCAAAAACAGTGAGACTTTCCATACGGGTAAATATGGTCATATAGGTTCCAAACGACGCCAACTATCGATGTACCAAACACCCTGTATACATACGAACAGTGTTTGTGCGACAGATATAAATTGAAATTGTTGGTCAAAACGCTAGCTCGGAAGGCCAAAATATTTACGAGGTGCTCGCCGACAACCATCAAATGACTTAATTGTGTTTTGTTTACTAAATGTTTGTCTAGTGTGAACCCTGCAGTACAATTCAGTTTGTGATTTGTGTCCAAAATGATCACGGACAATCGCCAAAGCACCGAGTTTGTGTTTTGTTTCCTAAATGTCTTTTTTTCTGATCTGTATTCTGATGGCAGTACAATAGTCAATCATTAGTTTCGCAATTACTGAATTAATGTATACATATTAATTATTTGTCATTTTACTTAGTCGGATGGAAGACTGAACGTCAGTATGCTGTTGGTACTCTTTTTAATGTAACGGTGTTCTGTGCACAAGGTGTCTCTGGAAGGCCTGTACAACGTGCTACCCCATATTCCCGATACCTAAATAGGGCGATTTAGCCAGTACTGTTGATCAGCCGATACCTTAAACAATTATTTTTTTAATACCAAAATATTATTTTTAACAGTTGAAATTACATTTGGAATGTGAATTTGTTTAGGTATTTTTTTGTTGGTTTGTGAATGTTACGTAAATGTTGATCATATACACCCAAAGAAGTTCATATTTTTTTTTGGTCAACACCTTTAAAACTTTTTTAAGGATAGACTTTCTTATTTCAAACATTTCTTGTCTCCTCTTCGATTTTGCTATCTGCCATAGCTTGACAGAAAAAAATGGTTTTCTGCACACCATGCATTGCCGCGCGATGTTAAATTTTGTTGGCGATAAAGAAAATTAATAAAACAAAAACTATATTAATAGGCGAATTTAATGTAACAGAAAAATGATAGCAATTTTTCAAAATGACCAAAGATTTGCATATATTCATGTAGCATACAAAAGCCAAGATGGCGTAAAAAATTAAAATATACTCTTTGGATCATTTTTAAGCGTCATATCTGAGGTATAAGTATGTGTAATTGTGTAATTACAATAAAACTTTCGCGGTTAAGGCGCTATGTAATAGAGTAGATTAAAACTTGTCTAACTGTTACGAATAACCTTTGTTCAGGTGAAGTGTAAGAATAATAATGTGAGCTAAACTTTGCATAATAAAGTTATTTTATTATTGTTATTATACAAATTATTTAAGGTAAAAGAGTTGCATAACATAATATTTTATTGCATGTAAACATACATTTTGACACAGTTCCATTTGAATCTAACTCTTCCAAACAGAGGCTCTATTCCTCGTCACTCTCTTCTGCTTCATCATCGTATTCTTCATAGATTTCTTCATCAGAAGAATTTGTAACAGTGAATCGTAGATTAGCATCACTAACTTCGTCAAGTAGATCTTCTCTTTCCAGAACGGTAGCCCAGTCAGTTAAGGCGTATCGTGCGTCGAATATGCCGGTCAACTATCTATCGCGTTCTGGGCTCGAGCTCCAGCCCCGGTATTGACAATACCGGTGGGTATGCGTTTTTCCAAGTGTGAAACCCCCTTCCGGACAGCCTTGGTTTTGGTTACGGGAATCGTCTAGTATATGTGGCGTAGTGGGTATATATAATTCAGTTCTACCTTATCTGCATGCTTACAAATGTCTTTCCACTTTTTAGCGGGCCTGGCTATGCAATGTTTTACCTTTTACGCCGATGCACGGTTTTTCCGAAGGCCCGGGTTGTTCTGAGGAAGACATTTCGCACTACAAGTAGGACTATATCACTTAATTCAATCACTGCCGACGAACAATACTCTACCAAGGCTGCAGATCCTGTGCTGCACAGGCTAGTGATGGACGACATTTCACTGCCGGTGATTAATCACCGTGATTAAGAAATTGATAATAGCAACAGTGGTGGAAGAACTAAAATCATTGCGATGAGTGATTTTAATAGCAGCATAGTAAATAACAGCTATAACCTCGTACCGTATTAAAGACTGTTTTCCAAGTACGCAATGAAAGATACAGAGATTAAATGACAGAAAACCAATATGTCACTATAAAATATTATGTGAACTACAAATATTTCAGTTTAACAATAACTCATAAGTTTAAAATAATGACTTATTTATGCATATATAAGTATGCATTCGTTTATTTTCTATTATATAAAATAAATCAATACAAAAAATGCCATTTAGAATATTTTAGTTCCAGTTTATATTTCTGCGGAGTGTAGCGGTATAAGAAAGTCACCGCGATATCGTACATCTCTACTGCAGGCTACCGTCGCACAACACAACTCTATAGCAGACCACCGCCGCCACTGGTGTCGATATTTAATGTCACATAATTTGTTCTCATTGGTTTAGAATGATGGAATGTACAAACTCGTTTCTGCGCATATTTTTTTGCTTGCGCTTTCTCATAGTAATACTACTCTACAGAAAAGCATTTTATTTTGCCAAATTATGGCACAATATAGCGAAATCGAACGGAAGACCAGAAATGTTTAAAATAAGAATATCTGTCTGTAAACACAGATTCATATCTCAAATTGAAATACAATCGCTGAAAGCAATCTCTTGTTATTTAAAAAAAAAAAAAGGTTTTTGAAGATAATTTGTCGTCTGATAGTTCCTTAACGAAGCACTTCTTTTAGATGGATATAAGTTTAGTTGAAGTTTTGGTGTCAACAATATGTTGTAGCATTTTGTACATACCTTTCAGAGACAACCTGTAGATCTAAGAAAACTAATAGATTATATGGCTGTTGTATATTACTCCTTAACAGATAGCGATGTTTACAATGAGATTTCGTATTTCAAATTTGAATATTACAATGGACAGGTAATAAGTGTTTTAATGACTGATTTTTTTAAAAGGTAAGTAGATCATTTGAATGAATACAATCTAATATATTGAACATTTTAAGACTAAAAAGTATAAAATAACTATGTATAAAATAAAAATATAAAAAATATAAAAGCACGCTCTTATCAAAAATGCACTAAAAAACAAAAACATATTTTATTTAGTTATCACAGTATTTTCAGGCGTATATCACTAAAAATAAAAGTAGGAGAGAAATTTTTACAAAATTTTAGGTATCTATTGGAAAAATAATTATGAAAGAAAAGTTTTTATTTTTCGCCATATAAGCTTGAAAATCCTGTGAGAACTGAAAACAAATGTTTTTACTTTTAGTGCATTTTGTCAAAGGTGTGTTCCTAAAAAGTTTTTTTTATATATTTTTACTTTCTTCTATATTAAATATGGCCGTGTTGCGCATCGAACTTAGGTTTGAGAATAATACAATATTTTTGTATCAATAATAATTACATTAGAAAAGAAAAAGTTGTTAATTACATAGCACCGTGATACGACAAGAAAGTATTTTATTCAAATGTGTATGTATACCTGCTTACTCCCACATAAAGACATGGTTTATATTCAATACGGGGCACATTACACGTGTTCAGACTAACATATTACATTTTATTTCTACGGTTCATGTAAGAGTCTATTCTAAATTTAAGTTAATGTAATTTATTAAATTATTTGCGCACTAATGTAAACTATTTATAATACCTACTATTTATAAGGCCCGAATCAACATCGAATAATTGCATGTACTGTAATGATAAGAAAAGTAGTAATTTAAAAATTGTATACTACTGAAGTGTACTTTATATTCCTAGTAAATTCTACCAATAAAGTAAAACATTGTCTGTGAATTTGTTTCTTTCTTGCTCAATCACGCAAACACCAAAAATAATATATGTTGCTGGTGTTTCGGGAACCGAATCTGTTTTCTTTTTCAAACCTTTATTAGAAAATGCAAAATACATTTTTATTATAGTTTTATTCTTATTCGTGCCATTTGTCAAGAACCACCCTCTAACTGTTCCTTTATAGTAAAAGTCACAAGTGTAGAAGTTACTTTCCAGTAATATACTCAAAAATTGTATTATTTTTATATTTTATTGTCTATTCTTAAAGCTGTGTATTTAATATACACAGCACACAAACATTATAATACGCTTTGAGAAACGAAACAGATTCGTTTTCCGAAACGTCAGGAAAATACGTCATTTTTATATTTTTGTTCTTATTCATTATTTGTCAAAAACCACCCTTTAACTGATGCTTTGACGTAAAAGTGACAGGCGTAGAGGTTATTTTCCAGTAAAATTCTGGTTAATTGTATTATCTTGTAGATTTCAGACATTGTTTAGAAGAAAATACATGTGGCAGAGCATCCCAATAAGAAATAGAGAAGTATTATTTTTTTGTATTATTAAATCTTGCTAAAATCCTTCTCGACAAAACACTTTTTCAAATAAAGAGAACCGCATCAAAATTGGATCACCCGTTGAAGGATATTAAGCCACAGACAGTCACACAGACAGGCATCCAAAGATGCGCGTTAAACTTCTCACTCTTTTTTGTGTCGGCGTTTAAAAAACAGAAAAATCAAGAAAATCTCACAACTAACGTTTAAACAATATTTAACGACGTATATTAATTTCAATAAAAAAATTAAACACAGGTGCAACATAGGGTAGTAGCGGATAGTTTGTCAGTTCCTATAGCTTTCTAACTTATAAAATGGTTTCATATACCAGTTTCATAGACTGTATGGACATTAATGTTGGAATTCTATTGAGAATTGTGAATAAATATACGTCTTTATTTAGTGAGCTTGATTTAATTCAGAAATATGGTATCCTCTGGATATTTACAATTATTGAGAAAATCTGATTTTCAGCGTCCAGTGTCGAATTGGAAGGGAATATGTCAGTTTTGTGTTCACATTAATGTCGTTGGATCATTTGTATTTAAATAAGGCACAAGATTACGCAATTGTGGACATATATTTGGATGAGATTAAATTTGAGGGTGAGGTAATATGAATTTTATCTTGCTAAATCAAGTTGACTTCTATTTCTAGTTGCGATAAACCTTTTAGTTACAGAAGGCATTCATTCATTCGGTTTCCGCTGTGTTTTATCGAGTGAAAAATTGTTCTATATTTTGTACTTACCATAATAATTGGGAATAATACAATAGTAAATAATCCGTTTATGTGTCTGTCTATACTCCAGTAACTTTAGGTTAGTCTGTCGAAAAAAAAAAAGTGAGCGAGAGCTTCATTTCAACATTTTAAAGAACACGTGAAAAGTCGATATTATGCCGGTGTGGCGTAGCAAGGTTTATGAGGTCACAAAAATCGGTTTTTCGCGGATATGTTGAAGGTTATTATAAAAATTGCAAATTTTAAAATTATATAAGGAAGATTCTATACATGGTACCACCATCAGTGTTTATGACATGAAGCAGAGGTTTAAAATGTGTACAATGCATTTGTTTCCGCACCACCTTTGAGGTGCAAGGCGTGTTTTTCACATGATTTTCCCAGTTGACTTAATCCATGTTACACAGGGTGAAATGAAATTACGATTCTTCTTCGTCATCGTCTTATTCTTGGACTTCTTGCTGTTCGTCATTATCTTCTCAAGCTCTTCGTCATCTTTGTCATCGTCTCCATTTTCAATCATATTTAATAATAAACTATTAATAGGATTTAATTCATATTCGGTATCATAATCAGATGAATCTGTCCAAGTTGCGTCAGGAGCGTCATTAAGGTAATGATTGGCCGGAATAATAAGTACAAACTATATAGTATGTTCATGCTATTTTCCTGCGTTCACAGTTTGCACCGCAACCTTTCGAACTTTTCAAAAAAATGTATTCAGAAGTACTTCCGGCACTGGTTGTAGTAATGCGTTGGATTTCAAATTTTTTTTTATCTAACACCCACCCCCACTGTAGAGGATCTACGCCTTTTCTTAACCCCGTTTGTTTCTGGCCATATACACGGTATGTTATTGAGCGGCTGCAACTGTAGGTGGAGTGGTGACAATTTCGCAGGTGTATTGAGTCTTGTTGATTTAACAAAGCTCAAGTACCTACAATTGTCAATACAATTTTCCGAATTTTTTAGCTCGATACATCGTCAAAAGAAAACGTTATCTTCTATTATATGCAGAGAGCAATTTTCCTCTAAAATACTTGTGCTGATTGAATAGTCAAGACGTTTCTCAAACATCAGATATGAGCCACTGGAATTATCGTTGTGATGTTATTAGATTCAAAATAAATAATTTGTCGAGAAAAAGTTTTAAACTGAGTTAAAAATTGCTCAGGACGCATCCAGGTAGAAACAGACCCGTGAGATAATAATGGAAGAGGGATAGTTGTGACTTAAGGTTGTTTCTTGTTGGTTGTATGGGGGAATATTGTTTTCTGCGAACTGTTCCACTCTTCATTTATGCGCTGACGACGTATTTCAATATATACTTCATATTTTTAATTTCTTATGAATTAACATTTGTATGGGCCATATAGAGTGGAATAAGCACCTTGCTCTGGAGTTTATTTCTTCTCTAAACCGTTGGTTGTGAAAGATGTGAAGAACGTTTTTTGTAGAGAATTTTGAGATCTATAATTTTGACAGTAACCTCCATTGACGTCCGGTTTTCTGATTTTTGACCTCAAATAACTTGCGAGCCGGCATGATATTGATACGGGCACATTTCACACCTTCTGTAAAACGTCAAAATAAAGATCTACAAAAATTCAGCTCATTTTTTTTCGCCAGATTGACCGTTTTATACCTCAAGTTACTATATGAATGTTTAGCATTAACTAGTCCGTACACCGGTTGGATTTACTTCAAGGCCAACAAAGCAGTTGCCTGGGCCTGGTCTTATGATACGACATTCTCCTTATTTAACTATATAAGCAAGGAATTAAGTACCAAACGACTCGAAATAATTGGTAAAAATAATCAAGAGAATAGAATGGATTTGCATGGTTGCAAGAATATAAACAGAATGGATTTATTTTAGTAAACAAAACATACAAGGCTGAAGACGAGTACATCATCACAATGATGAAGATGATAATGACGACTATGATCGAGACTATGATGCAGTTCGTATAGTTTTCTTCATTCAAATCGCTTCCATAGGTACTAACTTCGAACAAATTAAGAGAAGGTTTCTTATTTTACCTGACGGGATTTGAAACTTCAGGAGTTGCTAAAGAAAGAATTTAGAAAGAATTCTGGGAAATAATGATGATGAGATTTGGATGGTTTCATACTTCTGGAAGTGGGCTTAAAACCTATAATTTCTCCGGAAGTAATGAGAAATTCAGCAAAAATATTTTAGATGATGACAAAACATCGCTGATGTTGCAAATTTTTACATTGCTCTTCGAGTCCTTTTGATAATCTGTGTCATTAAGTATTTTAAAAAAGCAGTTATTCAAAACTTAAGCTAATAAACATATATGTGCGTTTAACAATTCTAGAGACCATTAATACAATTTAATTACTTCATCAGTAGCAAACGAAACTTGAACTGAATAATAATAATAAAAGAGTTTGCTGGCTATAAAACTCTCAGGCATCCGGATACTTTTTGTTTCTTATCCATTTCTTTCATATTTTTTACCAACCAAAATTTAAAATGCTGCATTCAATATGGCCGACTTGATGTAAAAATCATGCAATATCATAAAAAAAACGTTTAAAAGTGGCTTAAATATTGCAGTTATAGGTTTTTGAAGTCACTGATCTCGCATTTCATGTCCAAAATTCAAAATGGCAGATTCGATATTGCCGACTTAAAGTGAAGTCATGCAAAATCCATAAAAAAATTAAATAACGGTATAAGCATTGTATTTGTAGATTACAGAATTTCACTAATTTCATATTCAAAATTCAAGATTTTAGGAGTTAGATTTATTTTATGTTGATTGATCAGTATTTACAACTAATGACACAAAAAATTGAAAATGTTACATAAAGGAATAATGGTAATCAACATGATAGATTGCTTACTTAGGTAATAATCCTCTATGTGAGATTAGAAACGTATAAATCACACGCTTATTAAAAACATGAAAAAACTAATAAAACTTAGAAATCCCAAAACAAATAGAATAACCTTTTTTTTCGACACTGTACGACAAAGATTGACGGCTTACAATAATTAAAAGATACGGGATTGATTTTATTTACTAAAAATTTTTATTTCATAAAAAATGTTTACAATAATGATTGTACCATAAAAATTCAACAAAAAAAAAAAGTTAATATAAATTTTTTACGGCATGTTAAATACGAATATTCATTTTTCTCGAACCTGGAACATTTGGGGCGTTTTGAATCGTCCGTTAATTTTCATCCATAAAACCAAAAACTAAGTTAAACATAATAATTAAAAAAGCTTTAGACTTTATATGACTCAAATTTACGTGTGATCCACTGCTTTTCAGTGAAATGTGAATAAAGCGCGAAAAATAAACTTCATCGAAAACAGTGGAAAAAATGCCAATCCAATTCAACAAAACTTTATTAATATTATAAAAAATAGAATATATTCCAGACACCCGCGTCCGCCTCTTATCGGCAGTTGAAGTACAGGACAGAGCGGAATCTCGTCAATTTAAATAACTTAAATGTTTAGCTTCTTTCGCCAGAGGGCAAATTAAAAAAAAGATGTTAGTAACAATATTTCCAAGGAATGGATAATGAAACTTAACATTAATCGGAAGTAATGCACACTATTTTGAATTTTATTATGCTGACGCGGGAAAAGAACCAAACCACAAAACCCGCTGCAGAAAAATCGTGATTAATGAACGGAGCGAGTGCCAAGACGCTTAATTTACAGTTTAAAATGTTATCAAATGTAGAAACTAAGGTTAAATAGAGATTATAGTTAGGAACAAGAATTTAGAACAGTAACAAATAGAAACGAAGAGAGGACAGAAACGAAAATGAGGAATTAACATTATTGTTAAGGGTTAGAGAGAGGAGAAGGTAAGGTTAAAGATGGGCAACGCCTGGTATGGCAAAATGTTTTACTCTAAAGGAAGCATTATATTCTGTGATCTAGGTAATCTTATTTGTTAGCGGACTCTCATTCAGGTAACACAAAATTTTTGAGAAATTTGTTAGGTTAGAGATTATGTCGTGGCGACGTCCAGTGGGAAATTATGAACTTTTTTTGGACAAAATTTGCCTGACAACTGAATTCGCAACGAAAGTTAATTTTTTTTTTAAATTACATAGAAAGGTGGTTGTCGCTACAACATGATGCCGTTACAAAGTGACTAAAATTAAATCTGACCTGCAAAATCTTAAAACAATTCTTATTAAACTTTTCAGTCCGATCAATTTTGGGTACTTTTGTCGTTTTTAGCAAATTATTTCAAATTGAACATATGATACATGATTACTAATACAATAGACATTTTGTTCTAATAATTTCATTGGATTTTGTAATAAAGATATGTTCTATTTGACATAATTTGATAAAAACGTCAAAATATACTGAAAGGTTTAATAGGAATTGTTTTATGATTTTACCGGTCAGATTTAATTTTTATAAAATATTTTCTTATTTTTTTATAGTAATTATGTTTTTGAATTGAACATATATCTCTGCTGATGAGTTATAAAGAGAATTAAAAAGGTTGCGCAATTTTTACAGAGATTTGGTCAGTCAAACATTGATTGAAATATTTTATTTATTAAGACATGTGAGTGAAATTTTGTACCTAGATTTCATTGTGCTTTTTAGTAGTTCTTGGCTTTAAAATGTAACAAATATTTGTTTGTGACGGAATATCCTCTAGATAGGGCTGGAGATGCTTGAAAGATTTTCTCGTAAGGGAGGATTTCTTATAATATATTGGCATGATCAGACTTAGATCTTCAATATATAGAAATAATGGTTATTTTCTTGTTTTTCATATTGAATGTTAGATGTAGTACATGTATAAAGAAATTGACAAGTCTGTTCTAGCTTGGTCAGATTTAGATCAATGATATACATATGAAAGGAAGGAATGTTTTCTTTGAGAGTTATCTGCTGAATACCCAAAATAATATTTTATAATAATGATGTAAGCAGAAACACAAGATTTTTATTTTTTAAAGATTTATTTTAATTAGCAGCACCATATTGTAGCGACAACCTTTCTATGTTGCGAATTCAGTTGTCGGGCAAATTTTGTCCAAAAAAAGTTCATAATGTGCGACGTGCATATAAATCTCTGAGGAAGGTACATCTTGAAGAATTTGAAATAGGTCGCATAAGTTTGCACCTCAATACTTTTAGTTTCTTTGGAGCCGTGAACACTGCACTGCACCACGCCGGTGCCGTGTATGTTATGGCCGGCCTCGCTACAAGAGTGTAAACTAATTTTGATTTTGTCGATTTAGTTTACTAAGTCTGGCCAGGCGTGGATACAGACTTCTGGATATGGAATAGACTGCCCAGTGTCCATACCGTTTAGTTAAAGTGCTTGTCGAATGTCATTGGTCCAGAAGTACCTACTTCCAAGTACTTAACGGATTTCTTAGTTGGAATTTGGTTTCCCTTTGCCGAAATAGATGTTAAAATTTTATTCTCAGTGAATCTGCTCGTGAAGACTATTGCTTCCGACTTCTCAACGTTTACCCGAATTTTCCACCAGTCCTAATACACTGCGGCACGCAACATGTGAACTTTGAGTAGCATATTCGCCGCTTGAGCGTCGTGATTATCCGCATACATGGTCTGTTGTCAGCATACCTCAGTTTCGTATTCGGGAAAACTCGGGGAAAATTGAGAAGTCATAAACATATAGATTATATCATTTAGTCGCGAGAACTGACCTTGTGGGACGCCCGCGCGAATGCCTGGCAGTGTTAACGGGTTATTATTGACTCGCCATTGTAGCGATCTGTCAGTCAGATGCGAATGAATCAGTTTCATTGCATGTCAAATATTATAAGTGTGCATTTTATAGCAGACTCCGGAATCCAGTCTGTGTCGAAAGCTTCCTCAGTTTCTCAGTATCTAAAAGGTGCTCTTTTCAAGATTGCATTGCATTTTCACATCACCAACGATTCGCATGACCTATTGCACTGCGCTCCTACCCTTCTTGAAGCCAAACTGATGCTCACAGTTAATATGAAGTTTCTTTTGTAGAGCTAGAACTGCCCAGGATGATCTCTAGAAACTTTGAGAACATCGTCAACAATAGGTCGTAGTCATAGGTCGACGGCTGTTAGCGAGCTTGGCGTTCTTATCTGGTTTCAGGGTGAGTACGACCACAGCACAATTCCACTGGTTAGGCCAGTGTTGCAGTCGTAGAATCGCATTAACTATGTACATGACGTTTCATGAAAAAAAAATCTGTGTTCTTTAAAGTTTTCTTTTCGGATAATTATTTAATTTACCTCTAAGAACATCATCTCAATAGAATAAAATAAATATGTTGCCAAAAAATACAAGTAATTATTTTATCTCTTATAAAAAACAAAAGTTATCACAGTATAAATAAACACCTTTCTAAACAACTACTTTTCCGGCTATATGTCACGATGAATATTGGATTATAACAACGACATTAATGTACATATTATGTGCAATATAAAGTTTTTGCTTAATGAAATCAAAAACAAATAAAACAAAAGCACTTATCAAAATAGCCGCCCAGTTAATTGGACGTTATTACCATATAACGAGGTTGGTGTAAAAATGAACAAACAACGCATTCAAACGTATTTTTGATTGACTTAAATATCAGTGCTCAATTAAATGAGCGACGCTGAAATTATTTATTAGTTTTTAACGACTTTTTTGGCGGTACAATTTCTCTTTAAAACATTTTTTTTACCCTTATTAGTGGCGGCTTCTTTATTTATCTTCTAAACAGCAAAAGAAAATATCCATCGTATTGAATTTTTAAGCTTTAACGTCAAGCTTGTTAAATAAGAGAATCCTAAACTCTTCATGTATCTCCGTCAAATTTTATGAGAATCTACAAAAATATTGAAATCATTACAGCCATATTGGATGCACCATTTTCAGTTCTTAACTTTTGACATCAGTCTCGGTATCAGTTACTTCTAAAATACCGGTCTAGTAATTTTAATGCAATTGCAAAGAAATTTGAATTTTTACACTAGCACCTCCGCCAAATTTTCAACCTCATTGGCAACTAAAAAAAAATCTTTTTTCCGATTTTTGTACATCTTACACTAGAGGTAGCTTCATTATTATAAGACCACCGCCGAGCCATGCCTTACATTTTGAGAAAGATTTGATAGCAATTCCTTAAGCTATCTAGAGAAACGATTTTACGTATATAAAAAGAAACATAGGTACGCACGCACGGGCTGAATTGAGTACCCCTGCATTTTGAAATTTTTTGATGTCGATTAAAAGGATATCAGTTTATTTTATTTTTAGGTTTCTTAATCAAATAACACCAAACTAACAATGTCTTGTTCAGTGTCTGGAAATTGACAGATATTACAATTCTTCTAATGCAGCTATCTAATGTTTGTTTTCTATTCATTTCCTGTAACACTTAACCGAATCGATTTATACACAGAAAACACAAATGTCGTGAAAGCATGTTTACTAACTTTTATAATCTCGCAATCTGACAAGTTGTCTCATTAAAATCCACCTGTTAAAATATAATCAAGCAATACGAGAAGAAAGGTAAATATTTATGTAGAATAGATAACGTTTTGTTGCAAGGCCAATGTCAGTGCCTTTACTATTTGTTACATAATCGGTACTTACTATTAAATCTTAAGTTGAACTATTTTGATAAATATATAAATGAATATGTTAACAAAACACAATTTGATTGAACATCATATTCACTAAAACTAGTTATAATTTCCGTGAATGCTATAAATTGCTATTTGTCATATTCGTCTAAACCAGTGCACCCAATTTAATACAAGAGTATTTTTTCTGCGTTTTGCAGAAATTCTGCTGCCTCACCAAAATTTTTCACCACGTACGCCGTTGACCATAATTTTCCTACGAAACGACGGTTATTAAAGAAATTATGCCGACTACTGTATTCTTTGTAATCGGTACAACTACCGTAGCATCTAATCAATTTAGCGCTGGTTAGATAACGCTTTTCCCAGGTTTATATGCAAAGTTTTTTTTTGAAAAATATTCATAATAATGGAAACTGGTTGCACTTGGACTGGTACAAATCCAAATTAAAGAAATTTTATGAGGGTGAAAATGTTGGCAGCAGGACATGACACTAAATGTGGGAAAAATGAAGAGAATATAAGCAGTGAAGTTGTGAGTTTGCAGATCTAAATTTTAAAAGGGAAATGCATGAAATTATCCGGGAATTATTTTTTCTGTCCTACAATAATATCTCATTACTTGAGTGCAGCACGTTTATTCAAAATTCAGAGCTCTGAATAAAGGGGTTGTAGCGCTGTTAGTTAAGTAATGAGGGTTGTAATCCTACTTGTTGAATAATAATGGTTGTGGCCCTAAAATTAAGTTGAATATTGAGAGCTGTACTCCTGTTAGTTGAATAGTGGTGTTGAAAGCGGAGAAAAGGGCTTATAAGATAGCGGCAGATAAAGTTAAGCCATGGTTGCGTTGAAATATCAGACCAGTGTGATGATATAATACATAGTTATGGAGCATTATTGTCACAATAACCAGTTTTATTTAGCACTTCGTTAAAGCATTTACTAGCGATGTCATAAAATACATTTTGCACAGAGATGTGCAGAGGAAACTTTCCATATTTGATAAAAGTCTGTAAAAGTCATGTAAATAATATAATTGTATGCACTTATTTGGTATCAAAATGAAGCTTGCATCATCACGAACCAGATTTCACCGTAAAATAGGCTATCAATATACCCAATCGAAAGTTAGAAGGAAAACTTCCTGGAAACTATCGCAGTTTTCAAAACGGAAAGTTTCCAGGAAGTTTTCCTTCTAACTTTCGATTGGGTATATTGATAGCCTATTTTACGGTGAAATCTGATTCGTGATGATGCAAGCTTCATTTTGATACCGAATAAGTGCATACAATTATATTATTTACATGACTTTTACAGATTTTTATCAAATATGGAAAGTTTTCTCGACCCATCTCTGATTTTGCATGAAAATATTTGCAGTTAGTAACATCATGTAATGTAGTTAACCTATAACATTCCTAGTTAGCTATATCATGAAATTCAGTTGATATAAAAACATTCCCAGTTAGCGATAACCAGAAATACAAACTTAGTGCAACTAGCTGCGGATGGATTCGCATGTTTTGTCAAATGCAGATGGAACAAGCTCAAGCTTGTTTTAATTTCCTACACTCAAAGAAATAGTATGGGTAAATTCAATAAAAAAAAATGGTTAACTAACAATATCGTCAAATTTGTTAAACTAAACTATATTGATGGTATTTTTAAACAAGAGGTGATTGTTATTTTAATTAATAAAAAGTTGTCCTACAACAAGACAAACATTAACTTAAAAAATAGATGAATAAGACTATTATTTTTTTCGTCTGACTATTATTTTGTTGAATTCTGTCAAATTAAACTAGATAATAGTATATTTTATTTTTAACTATTATCGAATTGTAATTCTAACCCAGTATTAGTTCGCTGTATTATTGTACTTGGTAGACAAACCAATATTATTGTCGTCTTCTAGAAGTTCTAAAAGAATTACCATAAAATTTGCTTGCTTACCACGTAGTCTATTACAGAAATTATTCCCAGATGACGCCACATACAAATCACTGACAATAATCAATCATGCATTATCTTATACTCTTACGACTTTATAGAAAATTAATAACATGATTGCAATGTTCAAATTCTCTCAGGGATCATCGATATATTTGGATGGATCTTATAAACGATCTCTAATCTTTGGTTTGGGTGGTCGGATGTCTCAATACTGAGATTTTGGCTAACCAAAAAAAACTTCATCATACAATAAAGTGTAGACCAACCTAAAAATTAGTTGGTGAACAAAAAACAAAGTCGTACTATTTAATTGTAGACCAAATTGAAAATGGTTAGTGAACATAAAAAAATGTCATTGTACTATTTAATTTGTTACAAGGAGATATGATTATTTAACTACTATTTGTTTACGAAAACAAATAAAGTTATATGACTATTCTTTTCTGATTGATTTAACTATGAAACTAGATAGGCGCGATTTCATATGCTCTTTTTGGTTGAATTTACCTATCATTTTCTTTGAGTGTGTTAGCTAGCACGACTCTCATTCAATTTCTGAGGAATTGGCTAATGACTTTCTCATAAACTTTCTATGCGATGTAAATGAGAAAGAGTTCAGTCTTAGACAGGCAGCCTTTCCAATATATTGAGATAGTATACTTATCACGTAAAGATGAAAGGCCCAAAAAAAGAATGAGCAGTGCAAGATATAGATTAGAGATCTTAATGATATCTGATATTAAAATCAGAATTTAGTTGTCGTTCCGAACAACATTAGAATTTATTATATCAGAAAATGATTGAATTCTATGAGCAGTGCAGAGTGCTAACAAAATAATTAACTCCTTCCCTAGTATTTCTACTGTTAATATTAATTTCTATCTAATGAATTAGTATAGCACAAAACAGTATCAGGTTCCAGGTATAATTCCCTTCCTGTAACTAGTCAACTATTGGGTGGTTGTAACCAAATGAATAAAAATATTTTGGTTTAATTGATTCAGATTTAACAATCCCTTTAAAGAATCTTCTTGATAAGATAAAGAAGGCGTAGAACTCAGAGAATTTAGAAAATTACAGGACACTCGGTGTCAGAGGATAAAGTGTCATTGCATTTCAGATTTTGTATAAGGATTTAACCACTTAACAAAATTTTTTCCATTGCATTGTTTCCAGAAGCATTAAATGGAAGAGGCTTTCTGATGGCATTCTTAATTGTCCAAAGTTCAATGAGAACCTATGTACTGACGATTTTTTCATTTGAAACAGGTTGAAGATAAGTTACAATGTTAAAATCACTGATGGTTTTAGATGGATCATCCTGTGAGCTTCTAAGTGGCATACAATCTGCGAAGAAACGCTTAGTTGAGACGCAAATGGTATTCACCCATAGTGGTTGGGCGCCTATCAGTCTGTTCTAATATGCGTCACCCGCCAAAGTACTGACTCGGCTCGAGGTTGCTTAACTTGTGGATTCGTCACAGTCACTTACTGACTAGGCTATGCTTCCTCTTGCCTCCCTAAGGCATTCACTTTGTTGTTGTCATTCGTACACTTCCTCCCTCTTTACAGGCCAATCTTTGTAGTCCCATTTCTGTACTGACACTTTATAGTATAAAATGTGGGAAACACGTAATCCGCCAGTCTTTCAAAGACATTATTTTTTTACGACGTTGAAACGCTCCTGTAGAGCATTGTCCAGCTACCCGCATGGCATGCTCATCATTCACCAATTAAGAGAACATATACACTCCGAAAAACAGCATTATCAAGTTACGAAATGGCTCAACCAAAACTGTTGTTAGCTCCTGGTCTATTTATGTTATATATACTCTACTAACAGTGGTCTATTTTTGTGTGTCAGAAAAATGTCTTGAAAGGCCCCTGGAAGAGAAGTGACTTTTGTGTATCCTTCGTAGGTTTGTTTGTTTTTTAAAACCGTATGATGCATGGCTTTAAGCCTTTATGCAAAAAAAATCGAAAATTGAATTGTCAATTGTTTAAGGATGATAGAACATATTTTTTTTAGCATGAAGGTTTTTTACGTACTTTTCAGTGAGTTGAGTCAATACATTATCTATGAAAGTAATAATCAAACTTTAGTTCAGTAATTTCTTAAAAAAGGCTTTTAGACTTTATGAAAAATAAGGAAACATCACATTTCTAATATGACGACGCATGTATCGTCTTTTTTATATTGTTTATTTTTGTAATTACTCATATTTATAACTACAGGTTTATTTATTTAGTTCAGTATTTATCAGCTTAATAATAATATATCTATATTATTCTGCGATAACGCGCACTTATTGTGGCTTAAATGTATATTTTCACATAATGTTAACTTTATGTGCATACATACTAATTTTTCAGCGACAGGGGATTTTCGACTTAGTTTGGCACAACTGGGAAAAAAGTAGCAAGCAAGAAACAAAAGTTTTGAATTTTTCCACTTGGTATATTTCTTTAATAGCAAAGATAAAAAAGTGAGGCTACAACTGAATTGAAATTTGATTTTAATTTTGCTTCTAGTCATTCACAGGGTATTTTGAATTTTTCAATAAGAAAATTACTGTTACACTCTACATTTAGAGAAAAAGTAATTTTTACTTAAAATCAGAATAGTTATTCATTTTAAAAGAATTAGCTTACAAGCAAAACAAAAATAAATCAAAATAATGAGAGATTTTGGATGCCATATTGTCCATGATTGTATTTACTTGTAAGTAGTAACGTGGGAAGAGATCTTACGGGAAAAATGTAAAGTGGAGAAAACGCTCCTTAAAATTTAAACTACTTGGTCAGCTAATGGCAAGTTAGACTTAAATTTCTATTTTTTCTCCACAAAATCTGGTGGTTTTCTTACTGAAAGCCTGGTTGCTACTTCGCCTTATGATATAAATTAAAAAAAAAATTAAAATCATAATTAATAGTTTTATTTACTTTACATTAATGTTTTAGAAAAATTATTCGCACAGCATATGAATATTTTCCAATGTCTTAGGTTTGTCCATGTAGGAATTTCTATTTGAATCTAAAGCCGTTAAATCAGGCGACCTTGGAGGCGAGCTGATATTACGTCAACATATGGAGCCACCATAAAAATGTGAATAGTTTTTTCGACCGTATATGCGAGGTAGCGCCATCTTGTTGACACCACATATACCAGATTGTTCATGTACCTACCAAACAAGTAAAATTGAACATTTTAAAAACCCCCGATCAATGTATCTAATCGTATCAGTTTCATATGACAGAATCAAAATGAGGTCTAAATCATGTTCGGCTACCATAATTGTCTGCACATTTTCAATTTTACTTCAATCGGACAATTTCTGGAGAAGTTCAACATGGCGAATTCAAGATGGCGACCAAACATCAAAATCTAATATGGCCTGTAACCTTCTCGACAAAATACTCTTTCAAATAAAAAAAACTGCATCAAAATCGGATCGCCCGTTGAAGAGATATGAAGCCACAGACAGACAAACAGACAGACAAACAAACAAACATTCGCGTCAAACTTATAACACCCCCCTTTTGGGGTCGGGGGGTTAAAAACGTTCTAACTTTAAATATCTACCATACAATAAGACGCAATTGTAGTGGTGTTTCATAGATTTTTCATGCCCATTACTAGGAATAAGTAGGGTACCAAAAAATCTGATATACGACGGTTTTTTTTTATTACCCATCGTTACCCGATACCTGGTGCTTTTGAATGTAAGGGATCCGGCGCTAACGGAAATTGTGAGTAAAAATAAAAAATGTAAGTTAAAATGTTGTATATCATCTCACAAATGAAATACAAAATTAATTAAAAAAGAAATAAAGATATTACAAAACCAAGCCAGCAACAGATAGAAACAGAGAGAGAAATCACTTTTGTCTTTTTATAGCTTTAAAAATACACACACATGCCTAATTTCCAGAAGGGCTAAAAATAGTTCTATAGTACTAGATCCAGTACAATAGGGAACTTGCATGAAAATTAAATTTGGAAAATAATACTTACAAACGTAAGCTAATATCATCAAAAACTCGAAAGTCACAACAGATATATTTTTCAATAGCATATAAAAAATATAAGCTATTAAAATATACATAATTTAAACTATTCTTGTTACGCGCCACCATTGACTGTGACGTCTAACAGTGCGCTAACATATGGCGCCACAGCCGCAGACACGCTCAGACTACAAGAACGTGTTCGATATGCGTCTGTTTACAAATTTTGTGTACTAATTTATTAATTATCAACGCTTTAAAAGTCTAAATATTCTTTGAAAATGACCGATGAAGGTTTTTCAAAAGGACAATCCGACAATTTACCCACTGTGAATATGTTTATGATGCCATCTCTTATTTAAAAAACACGGGAAGCTTTTCTTTTAGTGAAGTTCGCGGTGTTAAAGCTAGCAAGTAGGTATATCAGTTTATTTTATTACTTTAAAATTTAAATAAAACAGAGGATAATTCAGATAAAATATTTGAGTTTTACGTACAAACTAAAAAAAGATTAGATATTTCTTTGACCGACAAATATATCCTGCGACTTATTGTAGATAGAAAGTGTCTTGGACAAAGCAAAACAGAGTGCAAAACTGATGTTCTTTGTTATTTATAAAATTGATAAAATAGGTAGAAAATTTCTATTATATTGTGTTGGTGCATGTCTTTAGAAACAATATTTAAAGAACAGCAATTTTTTTTACATTACACCCCACGCTAAAAATAAAGGAAATCTAGTGCAAAATATTGGTAAGCACGCAACCGATGTTGAATTTTTACTGAGGTAGTAGTATACATGCAATTTCTATACATTTTTATTATAATCAAAAATTTTCCTAGGGTGCTATTTTATGATCTTCGCCTTTTATATTTCTTGTGCATGCTTTTAACAATTTTATCCGTCGATTTTAATCTTCAAGTACAGGAATAAATACTTTATTTGGCATTTTAAAAACGTATTAGTACATATTGGCACGATACAGTATTTCTAATATGTATTATTCTGAGTATCTTCCATTACACAAGTCTACGAAAAAAAAATTTTTCATGCCTTAAATATTTTTATGTGCTGAAATCGAATTTGCAATTAAAAAAACATTCTACCACGTATATTTCGAGTAAATGTCAAAAATTGTCAAAAAACCGTATTTTGATAATAAAAAGCGGGATTTACTCAAAATCTACGCAGTAGATCATTTTTTAAATTGAAAATACTTAAGTCATGATAGGTTTAGTGCTTTGAGCAGAATATTTTTTTAAATAGACCTGTGCTATTGGAGCTTTTTGAAATGTAAAATAAACAAAAACATGTAAACATACGCCGCCACTACAATTTTCAACTATTCACCAGTGTTTATATAATGGGTGTCCCGTATTATTATGTTCGAAGTTTGGGGTTGTAAAGTAGACTTAAATATAAGACTAGAAAACATAAAAGAGGTAGGTCGATTTTTTCTTTGTTTCGAAGTTGAAAGCCTTTTGAATTTGTGAACAGTAAAGGCGAATTTAGATTATGGACTTTAAATACACACTGCGGATGATTCATCGTTAGTGATAATGAATGGTGAAAGACTTTGAAACTACACTTGTATAACTTACAGTTCATTACCAAATGGCGACAAGTGAAATAGTGTGTACTGTTATTCTACCATTGCAGAGGAAGTAAAAAAAAAAAAAATTAAACGTAAAAATGTTTTTTCTTAAAACAAAGCTTTTATTATTATTTAGATGTACTAAAACTAAAAATATAACGATAAAAAAAATTAACTGTTTTAAAGGCTTGTCGCTCGCGAGAAGTTCATACAGGCATTAATTTTGTTTAACAGAGATTTTAAGTACCTAAGTAAGTATTTTTATTCACGCAACGAGCTTTTAAAACAATTAATTTTTTTTAGTTTTAGTACACCATAATAAAAGCTTGTTTTTAAATAGTTTTTTACATTTAATTCTATTTTCAAATTTTTAGTTCTTCATTACTTTTATATTCATTACGTCGTCCTTATTTAAAACCGGATCCTTCCCCATTTCTTAAAATACAACGTTTGAGTGAATACAATGTTTCGATCAAATTATAGTGTTGAAACAAAAAACACACTTTTTGGTATCATATTATTATACTGTCACCGGAACTACACGTGTATGCAAAATTTCAGCTCAATTGGACGTCGTTAAGTGGTTCAGAACTGACTTTCAAGAATCCTCTTAAACATACTAACAAACATAGTAACTAATATACAAAGCAAGTTAAATGAAAGCTTGTAAAGAAGAAAAATCGCCGTCCACGTGTTGGTGAGTAAGGCCTTGGTTTCGACGAAGAGTTTTAGTGGAATTTTTGCCAATTTAGCACAGTACCGTGTCTTAATCGTTTTATTTTTTGCCTTGATATCGTTCACTGTTAGTCCTGGCAGTTGTAAATCTTGCTTCCTCATGCAGATTTATTTTATACTAGGCATAGGTAATTTTTGTACAGTTCTAAAAGTAATCAACAACGTACAATAAATATTTTAAACGCCGTCAAACAACCATTCAGTGCTCACCAAATCAAGTTTACACTTTTCAAAATGGTTAAATTCATCCAACTGTTTCATTAAAAGTAGGAATCGTTTCTACCTAGTTCACTGCTCACTGGATGAAATGCCAATGAACGTACAATTTACACTGTTCATTACTTCATTAATGGTGAATCATCCGCAGTGTACATTCAAAGTGCATAATCTAGATTCGCCATAAGTAAATTGACGTTATTATTGTTGTTATTATTGTTTTTTCACATGTTATATCTTTATTGTATACTTCTCTTGTATCTTATATGATATACTTTGATGTATTTTACTAATTTGGTATTTTTTATGATCATAACAAATATTTTGCACCCTACCTATCGTGGGCCCTTGTGGCCTTTTAAAGTATGAATTTCAAATTAGAAAAAATATAAAACTTATCTTAGTTATCTGTGGGAATTTTTTGTAGATTGTTCCCACGGATGACTAAGATAAGTTTTTCTATTTACGGTTCACAAATTTAATAGGCCTGTAACTTCGAAACAAATAAAAGTCAACCTACCACTTTTGTATTTTAGTCTTATAATTAAGTCTACTTTACGCTCAAAAAATTTGAACATAACGATAAGGGACACCTTGTATAATAACATAATCTGTATACCAATCAATGTGAAATCGGCAGGAAAAATATGTTTACCCTGTACTAGAGAAGTGTTTAGTTCATACAATTTTTCTTGCCGCCATATACGTCAACCTCGTTCATAAACATTGTGTTTAATTACTTAGGCACTCAAGTGGTAAATAGAAAGAAAATCATATTTACACTCCAAAGCATATTTGCTTTCATATTATTTTGTCATTTCAACTGCACCCATTATAAAAGTACAAAAAAGCATTTTAATTCAGATTACATACGGTGATGAATATAACACTGATGACTTAATGCGGTACATTCCAACACTGTTTATAATGGAATTTCGGTATTAATATTGGAAGACTCCATGGGTGCTTGAACTGTCGATTTTAAACCAAATTCAAAAACAAGGTTGTTAGTTCGATTGTGTGTTTCTCCGCAAACATTCATGCCTATATTAACGCGAAGATTATCGACTGGAAAAAAAATACCCAACGAGTAAAATGTGCTTGAACCAAGGCACAATATGTGGTGAGTACGCAGCGTGTCGGCACATTTATATAAAATGTGAATCAGGATGGACACTGTCCAAGTACTAACATTTTGTAGGCCACAGGAACGAAATATTGTGTCAAAATACACACTGCGTCCAAATGGTAACATTTTGGTATTTTGTGCACGCAATATTGCTATTCTGTAACACTAGATATATATCTAGATATATATATATATATATATATATATATATATATATATATATATATATATATATATATATATATATATATATATATATACACAGTGTGTCCCCCGATTGAGTTCGCTATAGGTGAAATGGACAAAAAATTTTCGAATTTTTTTTTCATATTTTGAGGTTCACCCCTGCTTATCTAAAAAGTAATTTTGGGTGTACTTTTGTTTTTTTAAAATCATGTAGGCCATGACAGTAAAGCAAAAATGAATTTCATGTTGGGTAAAGTACCTTTTCTGTAAGATATAGAGGAAAATGTCATTAAGGAATGTTATTCAGATTAAAAAGTTATAGTCCTAAACAAAATTTCAAGAACATACGCCTACTTTGATAATTTTGATTTTTTCAATATAACTGCATTTTACGAAAAAAAAAGAAAAGTAGTGTACCCGTTTACTAAAGTGTTTGATCTGGTACATAATGGAGTAAACACTTTAGTAAATCGGAAACATTTTTTTTTTGTAAAATGCAATTATACAGGGCGGACCATCAATAATAGGCCATAGTTCAAGGGTAGATTCTTTGGACCAAAATATGAGGATATAACCAAACATGCTTTAATAAATTGTTGCTGTGGAAAAAGATACAGGGTGTCAAAATTGTAATTTTTTTTTCTTTTTTTTGCAATATTTCAACTGTCTCTTGACCGATCTTCTCCCAATTTGGTAAGGAAACATTTTTTAAGCTATGAAACAATAATTTATGTATTACATCACTCTAGCCCGTAGAGAGCGCCTCGTGCGCTATACCTGTATTGAAAAAATCAAAATAATCAAAGTAGGTGTATGTTCTTGAAATTTTGCATAGAACTATAACTTTTTAATCTGAATAACTTTCCTTAATGACATTTTCCTGTATATTTTACAGAAAAGGTACTTTACCTAACATGAAATTCGTTTTTGCTTAAATGTCATGGCCTACATGATTTTAAAAAAAATAAAAGTTCACCCGAAATTACTTTTTAGATAAGCAGGGGTGAACCTCCGAATATGAAAAAAAAATTCGAAATTTTTTTGCCCATTTCACCTATAGCGAACTCAATCGGGGGACACACTGTATATATATATATATATATATATATATATATATGTATATACCATATTTAATCCACCATTTTTTTTTAAATAAATTTAGACCTCATTCAGCGACCTAAAAAACATAAGCATATGGGTTTTCGTGAATTTATTTGTAACATTAGAAGAATTATTAATTTTTCAGTATTTAAGGGTGGTTTCCACCCTTTATATCTTCGTCTTTCCTATGTTTTGACCTCATATTAATATTCAGCGACCTCAAAAACATAAGTATATGGATTTTCGTGATTTTATTCGTAAAATTAGAAGACATTAATTTTTCAGTATTTAAGGGTAATTTCAACCCTTAATATTTTCGTCTCATAAGTTTTGATCTCACAATCATATTCAACGACCTCAAAAACATAAGTATATGAATTTTCGTTAATTTATTCTTAAAATTAGAAGAGTTATTAATTTTTCAATTTTTAGAGGTGGTTTCCAACCCTTAAAATAAAGCAGGTAATGCGAACATATAGATTTTGATGTACGTATTTTATGAAGCATATTGCAAAAAAAATTAAGGACATTCCTTTCATCGTTTTCGGGCCGGGAATTTTACCATTTTCACTGCTTCGCTTATTGTACTTATACACAATGTGCCTAAATTGTGTGTACCCACCCTTTTTACTAAAATTTAACCAAAAGAATATTTGTGTTTCCGTATGTTTTTATTTTAGACACAGATTTTTACCTTTTCTGCCTTAAATGAGCCGAGATGTAAAAATGTTTCCACAAGATTGAATTTTCAACATATTTCTTCTGTTTTGTGCTTAAAGTGCATGTGTGTCTGTGTATTTACAGCTAATTGTAGGTAATTTTTGACACGGGCATATACTCCAGTTAAATAAAGTATTTTGGTTACAATGTATTTAAGATACTCTTTATGTGCCTAAACAGACACACGTCAGAAGTTTTGGTGCGCCCCTAGGCTAATCATGTATTTGTGCCCTCTTAATTGATGATCTGTGGGGGGGGGCAAATCTGAAAAAAAAAACATAAACATTTTTTGTCCAAATTCAAAATTTACGAGCGGGAGGGAGAAATGAAAAACCATTTTTTTTATCCTGGCTTTCAAAATTGATGAGCGGGGGGGAGAAATCTAAAAAAGTTTTTGAAAATTGATTAGCGGGAGGGGGTACAAAATATATATTTTAATAAGCAAAGAGCGCAAAGAGCTCGCGACGCCCCTCATGCCCTAGCGCGCGCCCCTTCACGCATTGTCGCCCCTAGGCTATAACCTAGTTAGCCTTATGGATAATCCGGCCCTGCGTATGAGTAATATTTTAGAAACAATGTATACCAATATTAGACACAAGAGTTCAAATTGCATCCAATATGTAAGCATATGTAAGTATATACCTAAATAAACACATTAAAGTAAATGTTTTTTCAAATAATGGAAACTCCAGTCGGTTTTTATCTAATTTGTAGCTATGTGCTAATACAGGCAAATTTTTGGGAAAATCATTCCAAATCAGGAATCGTGAGCTTATTTAGACACATACAAATCGACCATTTCGAAAAATAAATGGGCATCCATATTATAAATAAGAAACTAATGAAAGATAATAATTTTAAAATTTAACAATTCATGCATTTTGATACACAAATATTCTTAAAATACTGTTGTGTTGTGTAACGTCAAAAATACATTAGGAATAGTATTTTCCTTAAAAATTAGAATGAAGTTGTTTATTAATTATGAACAATAATTAAATATTTAAAACAAGTTTCATTATTTTTGCAACGGGTTTATTTTCTGTGAGTATCTTATCATTCTTAAGAAAAATAATTTGTTTTATATTTTACTTATTCACACATGAAAACATTTTATTTGTGTCTCAAAGTAACTTATATGATAAAATCATACCATTACTTCCACATCCAGTGGGAGTATAGTAACGACAAAAAAAATTTCAAAAATTTTTATTGTTCAAATGGGCTTAAAATGTCATGAAACGTCGAGATTTTAAGTTTGAGCGAAAAAAAAAAAATCTGTCTGTAACTTTTTTTTTGTGCGCACGTTTACTCTGGAACCGTTTGAGATATTGACTTGAAATTTGGTACACATATGTACTTTAACGAGATCTAGAACTAGATTATATTTTCATCTTGTTCCGTCGAAGGGTTGGGGGGTAAATTGGGGTAAATTTGGGGTAAATGGGTAAATCAAGCAGGTAAGAGTCCATAAAATTGTATTTAGTATATACAAGAAAAGCTAAGGTCTCAAAAACAATTTTGGCATTAGCCACCCCCATTACCAACCCCCACCCCCTTATTAAAGGGGATGAAAAAAACTGTGGTTTAGTGTATGTACAAGAACCAGAAACCTCAAAACATTTTTTTATTTCATCCACCCCCCCTACCACCCCACTACCGATGTGGGGTATCGTTTTATGTGTTTTTGGGGTAGAGGATTTCAAATATTATATTATTAAAGTTCCATAAACAATTATTTCCACATACAAAGTTTTTTCGTTGTGAGTAACTTAGAGAATTGGATGTGGAAGTAATGATTCTTTGGGCAGCGGTTTTATTTATCCAATATGTTTAACAAGACGCTCACTGCATCGGCTTTTATTCTATTTCTAACTATTTCGGGCTCCAAAAAGTGTTGTTTGTGTCAATTGTGTGACTGTACATAGTAGGTAGCACTATAGTAATATATTGGAAACAAAAACATTTTTAGCAAATATTGGCTCTGGTAGGGGCAGGAAACTTTGTGTGTTGTCATTTACGTACAATTCCATTAGTTTGACATTTTGACCGAACTAAGACGTCACCAAAGCACACTTTTCAATAAATACAATTTGTCCTTTTCAAATTGAGTTTGTTTTCAAAGAATTCTTGAAACCTTTGAGGCAGTTTCCTTGAAAACGGTTGGAATTATCAAGTTCTATCAAGTGTACCTTTTTTACGTAGAAATGACTCCTGCATGAGATTTTCTAGTCAGAAGTGCCATAACGTTTCGTAAAAAAAAGATAAAAAATATTCATCTTCAGGTATAGATTATGAGATGCCCTCCATGGGCTAGCGTGATGTGATACATAAATTACTATTTCTTAGCTAAAAAAATGTTTCCTTACCAAATTGGGAGAAGACGGGCCAAGAGGTAGTGGAGATATTGTAAGAAAAAAGGAAAAAAATACAATTTTGACACCCCGTATCTTTTTCCACAGCAACAATTTACTAAAGCATGTTTGGTTATATCCTCATATTTTGATCCAAAGAATCTACTCTTGAACTATGGCCTCTTATTAATGTTTTACCCTATTATATAAATTCCCCTAAATAAGGAATAACCCCAAATTCGCATAATGTTACCAAAAGCGAATATAAGCGATCTATTGTGGGAAATCCACATAACAACAAAAAATCATATCCATGTGATTTCAAAGTCGTTCCAAGAAAATGAAGCAAGTTATCAATAGTAATGCACAGACAGCTAAGGCGTCTTATCTAAATACGGCTGATTTTCACGAAAAAATGATTTCCTAAACATTTCTAAGAAACGAAATTTTCATTTATAATCTGATTTTGAATGATATCAAACTTCTGAGTAAAAATGGAGGTATAGCAGTGACGTATATATAAGGACTGGCGAAAAAGCAGCCATAAAATTTCGTTGGGAAAATGAGCGCAAAAATTGTTTATCTACAATCGGCTAATAAAGTAGTCTTTTTTACTCACATCCTGAAAGCGCAAAGTTGACGTTTGCCGAGGAGCTATGAATAATTCCACTTTGCAACGGGAAGCAAAAGTACTTTTACGCTCGCTCGAGTGCACCTGTCCTTACACAAGTTTGGTCGGAACATTGACAATATATTTTTATGAAGTAATAATGCCCCAAAACCGTTGTTAATATAATGAGAGTTGATGTAAGAGTAACAGTTAATTACCAAGTTATTAATCAGGGACCGTAACCGAACCGAAACCGTAACCGAAAACTGCACCGTAATTACGATTTTTTTCTAACCGTAACCGAAACCGAAAACCAAAATGAGAGATTCTGGAAAACCGAAACCGTAACCGAAAACCGAAAATGGTGTACGTCAGTTAACCGTAACCGAAACCGAACCGAAATAAATTTCGGTTTCGATCCCTGTTATTAATACAAATAATGCGAACTTTATAATAATTAATAAATCTTAAATAAAGTGACAGCAATTGTGTTTTGTTCGTCTGTTTATTTTAATCACATATGCACACAAAGCGTCATTCTCGCTCTCGAGTGTTTGACGCGCTCCGCTTCGCGTCTCGCGCGTCAACTTACACTATCGATCGACAATGAGGCACTTTACGCTCTTAATATACAAATAGCTATTGTTTAACAAAAGGCAAACAAAAAGATTTTGTATAGCTGTCTTACCTGGGCCGGATTGAATACAATCTTCATAAGCCTTTCCATTAAATATATGTATTTTATGTAACTATTTTGGTTACATTTTATGATTATACTAAGAATTATAAATACCTGATTATTGATTTACTTATATTTCAATTTCTTACACATTAAAATCTGAGAGAAGTAAATAAAATTATACAAAAAATGCGAGATGATTTTAAATACAGTCCTGTAAGTACGTCTCTAAGTAATTATCGATCTATGAAATTTACATTGCCGTAATCCTTTTGGGTATGGTGTAAAACTGTTTATATCTAGGACGGTACTATGCCTATGATAGGACGTCAAATCTAGAGGTGTATTTTTTTAACGCCTTATTTATATTAACGTCCTAGTGGAGTTTAGTTATAGCTATTACACTACTCAACCAGGACGCGCACACATAGACAATATCACGATACACTTACAACGGTATGTCCGGGCGCATGTAGCTTCAACCGCTTATGCAGCGGGTGACGTCATGTGCGAGGTAAATCAGCCATGTTTACAAGCGTATTACTAGGATGTCAAACGAAAATGCCGATTTTAACGAATTAATTTCATTCTATCGAGAAAAACAGTCAATATTTATGCATATCTTCTTTATTGCACTAGTAATTCTAATTTAATTTTCCATTGAAATTATGAAAAATGCCTTCTTTAAATGAATGAAGGCATATAACAGTTGGTATCGAAAACAATCAGTCATTGTATACTGTATTGCATACCTATTTCATTTATTACTTATTATATTAGAAAAAGGGCAATAAAAACTCATAAAGGACTACTGGTGTTAATGTCCCACTGACTACCTACCACTTAAATCACAAAAAAACGACCCAGTCTTCATTCCACAAACAGGTATAATAAATGGTAGAATTATAGGCGATACTATTTAGTCTAGTGATTTTTGTATTTTTCAGAAAATAACTTCTCTTAATAAATCGGAATTTTTAAATGATGTTGTTTAGTTTTTTATAATTTTGTTTCTTGAGGTCATTTATATACTGTATTAGTCGTGAACGGACTAATTGACAGCTTTCTGTTCCTGCCCTTACACTTTTGGTGACTCTTTTTGTGATAAGCAAGCAAGTTTTTCAGCTATGAGAGATTAAATAAACAAAAGTATTCTGATAATATAATATTTATTCACATTATATGCAAAATGACACTATATTATTTCTTAAAATTAGTCAGTTTAGACATTTTTCTGTTTGAAACTTAAACAGAATGACAATTTTGCAAACTTATTTTTCTATTAAGGTCTCTTAATCTTATATAAGTTCGCGTCCTGCATAGGCACAGTATTACCTCTAAGGGAATACTGTTCTGTAGTTTAGATAAAGTTCTCTCTGCCAATAAACGGAATATATTCTGTTATTTTGATAATGAACTTCCATGCATGGCAAAAAATTCTGTTTCCATTTTCTGCGCTGCCTCAAATAAGATATCATTTGGATAAAGTAGAAAGCCTGTCGAAATAAACTGCAACCAGTCAGGTGATTTTTGGGCATCCAGTTTGTGAGTTGGAATACCCAAGTTATATTTATGTTTGAATTTGTAGGCGACAAAGCCCGCTATATACTTAAGAGATTCTTGGTTCACTTTTTCTTTTACCTCGAAATCATCCAGAAGTTGTAGTGATTCGTTATCAAGTGGTTCCTCTACTTCTAAGTACAAGGGCGGTACAAATGAATAAGGAATAATATTTTCATTTTCAGGCTCCATATTGTCCGCAATGTCCATGTCATTATTTTTGGTTAAGGTAGCTAACATGTTCTGTGTTAAACATATCTCCTTTTCACATTCAATCTGAGCAACGTCTTCAACTCCATTAACTAAACAAGATTCGCTACTTTCAATAGTGTTTCTATTTTCTGTAAAAATTGCAGACGAATTTTTACCCAAAATGTACCATCTTAATCTGTATTTGAAATCCAAGGAAGATGGATGGTCATTAGGACTTCCCATTCCTCTAATATAACCAAAATTTTCTAAAACGTCCTGATTCAGTCGAAAGGTTAAAATATAATCAATACTATATTTTTCATGTAAATAGTCGTACATGTCGGCTAAAGATGAATTTGATAGTAGGATTCCTTTTTGAAACGGAATAAGTTTTTCGTGAGTACCAACCTTTATGAACCTGATAGTATCGGACATTTGGGTAAGTATTTCCTTCTGTTTAGGTAAGTCTGTTCCAAATGAGTTTTTTCCAGGATAATTCTGAAAAAATGTTGTTGTTGAATTGAACAGATCGAACCAGTCATTAAATAATTTAGTGATTTCAGATGCCTTCTTCCAATTACTATTTTTTGGCATTTGTCCATTATTTCCACAGTATTCCATGGCTTTAGCAATCGAATTTGAAAACATTTGGACAGCTCGACGAACACGTTGACGCTTAGATCCTTTCACATTTAAATGGTGCTGTGTCAGTTTGTGTGCGAATGTTAATTCTGTAGTGGAAATATTGAGCAAACAATCCCAAAAATCAACATTAATTATGTCTCCGTCAATATTGAAACCATCATCGAGTAAATGGTTCCGAGCAAGCTTTAATAAATGCGGTACGTCAGCAAAAACGAAAATTTTTAGCGAAGGATTAATGGGGTGCTGAATAAAATTTCTACTTTCGTTTATTTTGAATTTAGACCACAAACCAACATTTGCTGATCCCATATCACTAACAATTGCAACAACAATATATCGTGCCGAATATAACTCTGCAATAATGTCTTCCAATATCTCCTTTTTCATTGGTTGGTCAAATTGGTAATAGATTGGTTGTTTCCAATTTGAAACCAACCCACGGACCATTACTGTTTGACAGGTCTTGTGAGGACCCACTACCGACTCATTCTTCTTGTCAATTTCAATTTTATTTGAAAGATGCATTTCATCAAATGGGATGACACACAACTGCTCGTTTTCTTTAAGACTTGCCGACTTATTTTTCATTAAATGAATGACATTTTTCAATAAACTTTGATTTAATTCAAAATTCGACACCCAGGTTCTTAAAGTTGAGAGACCAGGCAAGGGATAATTATTGGCTCGCAGATATCTGTATGCTTTGGGGCTTACGCTTCTCAATGAAATTGCAGATGCTATATCTGCTGATGACCAATGAATCCTGGCATTCTTATTGGAATTAAAAAGTTTTTTAATTTGACCAGGTGTAAACAGTGTCGCTAGTATACCTTTATATTTTACAATACAAGATTCTTGCTTCAGATTTCTCTCAACAAGTTCAATATTTTTCATTTTCAGTGCATTGATCTCCTCATTTAACGCTTGTAGAGTGTTCTCCAATACTCTGAAATTTGTAAAGAGTAATTCATTAATATGCAATATGCAATAGGAAGCAAAAAAATTATCCCAAGTTTTAGTGAATTTATTCTTTTTTACGTGTATATCAATTTTTGTGCGTTTAAAAAAACATTAAAAAGCAATGTTACAAAAGTTACTTTCCACTAGTAAAACGGAAGTAAATCATACTTACATGCATCTTTAGTCGCTTTCCAACTCAAGGTTCTTAACATCACGATCACTTTCTGCGTCCATGCCTTCCTGAGTATGCACCTTATACTCTACTGTTTCTGAATCAGATTGAAAAATAACTACGTCAGCTGCTAATAGAGCCTTTACTTCCATTCGGCTTTTCCTTTTACATAATCTTTGTAATCTTTCCTCAGATTTTTTTAACGGAGCATTTATTTTTATTTGGCAAATGTAATGTCGGAACTGCATCACTTTTCAAAATTCTGCTATTTTTAGCGGGAACATAACTTAAAAGCCTGTATTTTAAAGGCAGTTCAAAACAACTTTCTTCAAAATGAATGGAGCAGATACATGCTAAAATTGAAAAAACCATCTAGTTAATTCGTATGAAATAAACCTTTTGATGTTCAAAATAGAATGCCTATGTAGCCTTTGAAGCAAAACTATATTTGATAAGGTTGGAAATATTGTTCTAAGAATTTGTCCCTAGGTACTACCCTTTGATAAATGTTTCATCCGATATTACTATAACACTTAAAATAAGTCAACATAATACTTAACATATATAAAAATTCATGAAAATCCGGTCACAAATAAATTAGTTATTTAACAATAAATAGGTTATAATTTAATTTGGCCCACAGTATATTCGATTGAGTGACTATATGTAAAAATTAATACATTTATTATATTTTTTCATAACTACAACCTCAGTAGGTATAAAGTATAAAGTGCAATGAAAAGACAAATTTACCATCAATACTTACCATTTTTCAAATTTATTTTATCATCTCTCTTACACGCGACAATCCATTTATTCGATAAATCTGAATTTGTGGGAAATCTGAAATATTTTATATCTATCCCCTTTGTTTTTTGATTATAATTTTTACACAATGCAACAGCACAGCTTGGTATTTTCTAATAACTGTAATAATAATAACTAAACCAGTAATTCACGATAGAGTAATTATTAACCTACTCTGCACTAAGAACTGAACACTTTAAAATCCAGATTGTGCGTTTTCGGCAAGATTCTCCCTCGCACGCTACGTCATTGGCAAGACGAACGAAATTGAGCCTTCAGGCGGACATACCGTTTGTAAGTGTATCGTGGACAATATCACAATACCCACCCTGCGACATTGCCATCTGCCTCAGCTGAGACTCGAATTCAGAAGAGGAGAGCAACTAGCTGTGTTGTCTTTCACACAACCGTGGTCTAGTCCACTTTTACCGTCTCGACAACACGTGTATAGTTCATCTCAAACTTATAGCAACATAAGGCCCAGTATTTCAATGCAAAGTTAAGCACTTTACCCTACAAATAAATTAGCTAGAAGGTTAGAATATGAAGTTGCAATATTAAAGTGTTTAATAAAAGCATATTCCAAACTTCTAGCTAATTTATTTGAAGGATAAAGTGCTTAACTATGCATTGAAACACTGGGCCTTATGTTGCTATAAGTTTGAGATGAACTGTAAAACGCTACTACACATCGATACCCCCGCCAGGATTCGAACCCGGACCCCGTGGTCGCAAGCCTAACATTAAAACATTAGCATTAGCATTAAAGTGATTTTATTAAGCATTTGTATTTTCACATGTCGAGGGCTTAACATATATGAATTTATTTGATTTATATCAGTTAATAATCACTTTAGTCGAAGCGTCACAAACGTCGCGAGAACGTGAGGCGTTTCGACCTGCCGGTGTTAGGCAAGGTAAATTCAGAAAGCCGCAGGAATTGATCAGATTGTTGCACTCCGTGATTGACGATTATGCATATTTTGTTTGTGTTATACCTGAGTTTAAAATATTTTAAAATAAAGAGGATGCTGGCGGAAGAGGTTGGGGATTATATTTAAAACATGCAGGAAAATAAAATGAAAAAAAAACCTGCTTTACAACTCTTTTTGTCAAGTACGTAAAAGGGAATAGTTTCGGCGGGTAAGGGATCTATGTGGAATTAAATTTGATTTGATTGTAGCTTTTATTTCCCACTGGATTCCTCGGTGGGGGGGTTCGAGGGGAGGATCATGGTGGGGTAAGTATTTTGTATCGTGGCGTAAGGGATGTTTTGTGTTATTATAATTACATTATATTATAATAGTCTAGTTTTTGGTGGATAAGTCCGTGTGTATGTTGCGTATTGTCGAAGTGTCTGACGTCTGCGATACCACTTGTTAGGACAGAGGTGGAAATTTTCACCGAGAAAAATTTTTGGGCCATCTCTCTGACCTAATCCGTTATGCGTGGTAGGCCACATATCCTATGCAGCTCATCAGTGGTTACGTATCTGAAGGAATTGGTCAGCAGACGAAGCAACTTATTCTGCGTGATCTGGATACGTTTTAGTTGTGTGTTTGAGGCTGCGTTCCAGACCACGCAGCTATATGTTAATATAGGCCGAAAGATAGCCTTATACAAGGTGATCTTATTTTCAAGCGTTAATTTGCTTCGTCTGTTGACCAACGGGTACAACCGACTGAGAGCAGCATAAGTCCTGTTAATGGCCGCCGTTATATGGGGGCCAAAACAAAGTCTCTTGTCCAGAGAGACGCCCAAATATTTAATTGTATTCTTCTCGGTGATGTCCTGACTGTGGATTTTTATTTTATTAAAGGCTTTTGTATTTTTAAATTTTCTATGAAAAGTTATTGTCTCTGTCAAAAAGAGTGTGAGTAAATGGTTAAGTCGTCGGCGTAAAGTAGGGTATTTGTATTTGGATATGAAGGGAGATCTGCGGTATACAGGTTAAAAAGGATTGGGGAGAGGATGGACCCCTGAGGAACTCCTGCGGAGAGCTTCGTTCTAGTTGAGAGTACGTTGTTTATTCGTACCATTCGGATAGAAAGGATGCTAAAAGTGCCGTTAGATACTTAGGAAATTTATGCGTGTGGTCTAGTTTGTAAATTAAACCGTTTCTCCACGTGGTGTCACAGGCTTTGGCAACATCGACGAGCAGCACCACTATGCATTGCTTTTTGTTGTACCCATTTATTACATCCTGCACCAGTTTACTCAGTGCATGGGTGGTACTATGACCAAACTGAAACCAAACTGGTGCGTGGGGATGAGGTTTTTCTTACCCATGAACCGGTTTATTATTTGCAGAATAATGTTTTCTGTGATTTTTGCCATCGTGTTAAGTAGAGAAATTGGCCTATAACTGCCCGGTTCATGGGGCGGTTTACCTGGTTTCAAAATGGGCACAACAATTGTTGTTTTCCATTTTTGGGGAAAATATTGCAATCTCAGGATGGAATTTATAAGGAAGGATAATTGGACAAGGGCTTTCTGGGGAAGGTGTTTTAGAACGATATTAGGAAGGGTATCTGGACCGGGAGCTTTGTTGTTGGGAGTGGATTTTATGTGTTTTTTGACATCTGAAGGAGACGCAAGGATTTTGGGGAGCTTGTTGGGAGGGATAGGGTATGAAGGAGACAGGTTTTGGATGTGTCCGGTAACCTGTTCCTGGAAGGGGATGTTATTTGCTGTATATGGGTTGCAATGAGATCAGCTTTATCATTATCCGCGTGGAATTTTCGTCCATCTTTTATTAAAGTAGGTATCAGGGGGTAGTCTTTCCTGAGTAGTTTGGACATTATCCGCGGAGTACAAGCCTAACACCGTAAGGTACTGCGCCACTGAGCCGGTTATTGGATAATTTATTGAAGAGCAAGAATAAAATAATTTAATCTAATTATATAAATTATATTAACAAAGAAATTGAAAAATTTTATAGTATTCTTAGAATTCGCCTGGTACTAACAATAAAAAATGAGAACAATTGCTGTAACAAATAAATATTGTTTTAAATTACTTATTGTGACTATAATCATAATTTTTATCAACGCTATAATTTTTGTTAAGTATGAGGATTCGAATTATTTTCCTTCAATTGAATATTTGTGTTTTTCCTCATGTTCTTAGTAATATTTCCTTTGTGTTCTTTCATTAACTCAAAGAGAGGGTTGAATAGATAATATAACTAGTGGAAGCATTATACTTTTCGCTGATTTACTGAGCTTCTTATATAATTGTTACACATTCTATAGGATACTCTTCACAGTTTTCTTGTAAATAATATCAGTTTTTGGATATTCTAAATTTTGTGATATCAACTTTATTGTGAAAAAAAAATATATGAAAAAAAAAATGATAAAAAAAACAACTGTCAGGGATTAAAACACACGACTTTTGGATTGAAAGGCGCCATCACATATTACTACAAAAATTGATTCTATCTATCTATTAGATATCCAGTTATTACTTCTACATCCGCGTAGTGGAGCGCAAGAATAATGTCTGTACAAAATTTAGGTTTAGAATGTCATGAAACGTATAGATTTTAAGTTTGAACAACATTTCTGTATGCCTGGAATTAAATTATATTTTGATATTATTCCGTTGAAGGATTGGGCGGTAAATTGGGGCAAACAAGCAAGTAATAATTCATAACCCACTACCACCTATAAATCAAAATTATCCACATGGCATATCGTTTTATGTGTTTTTGGAGTTGGCGATTTCAAATATTATATTATTAAAGTTCTGCGAATAATTACTTTCACATATAGCTCACGGAAATTAGCATTTGACCTAGACAAAATTAGCAAAAATCTGAATTTTTGCACAGACGTTCTGTCGCAAACCCATATCCACAAAAATCACAAAAATCCCAACATGGCTACCCAAGATATTGAAGGTCAAAGTTTTTTGCAAATATCTCGCGTCCTATGCATCGGATGCCCATGAGGTCATGTGAAACTTGTAGAGAGTTAAATTATCTACAAGTTGTCTGTTTTGTCTTTTACCAAACCGCTCCCCCTTTTTCGAGATATTCAAGGTCAAAGTTTCAAAAACATGGTTTTTCGCGATATCTCGCACCAAAAAAATCTGGCAGCAATAAAGTTAACACAAAAGTTGTAGAGAATTCTATTATCTACAAGATTGGTATTTTGCATTTTTCCCAAAACCTTGCCCTTTTCGAGATATTCAAGGTCGAAGTTAAAAAAAAAACACGTTTTTTTGCATGTAGGCTTCGTCGCGATCTAACGCATAGTGAGCGAGATATTCGCGGAAAACCGTTTTTTTAAACTTCGACCTTGAATATCTCGAAAACGGCGAGGTTTTGGGAAAAAATGCAAAATTCCAATCTTGTAGATAATTGAATTCTCTACAACTTTTGTGTTAACTTTATTACTGCCCGATTTTTTTGGTGCGAGATATTCGCGAAAAACCATGTTTTTGAAACTTTGACCTTGAATATCTCGAAAAAGAGGGAGCGGTTTGGCAAAAGACAAAACAGACAACTTGTAGATAATTTAACTGGAGCTGAACGAGAATACAATTTTGAGACAAAAAGGTTGTATACAAATTTTCATATAAATTGAAAGGCTTTAGATTATAACGACTAGAAAATTGTTATTTTATCTTGAAACAGAGGTATTTCAGATAGATTTCCATTAAATAACTCTAGAGGTATTACATTGAGCCAAAACATACTAGAGACAAATAATAAAGCTACTAAATCGAGAATGAATTTCATATTTTCCTAATTTCTGTAGAGTTAATGGTTTTGGAGATCTGGAAGTATAAAGGTGGCGTTCAAACGTCTATAAGACGAAGTACTAGTCAGCCATCCTAAGTTGGCAAGTAGCCGAGCAGAGAAAGAAGAAATATCCTCACTGTTAGATAGAGACAAACAAGCTTTTTAAGCTCCTTAAGCTTCTTAAACTATGACTACCTACCTAGCTTAAAAAGCTTGTTTGTCTCTGTAAAACAGTGACGATATTTCTTCTTTCTCTGCGCGGCTACTTGTCAACTTAGGATGGTTGACTAGTATTTAGTTAAAATATTAAATATCTTAGAAACTATGGCACATACGTTAAAAATGCTGATAATTAAAATGAAAGTCCATTAATCAGGCTTTCAAACGACTTTTTGATTATTTCTATAACATGAAAACAAAAAAGTTATGACAGAGACAATGTACTTTTCATATTTTATTACCAAAAACATCGCCATTTTGTTAATGTAAGTAGTCAGTAATTAAACAAATATATTCCCATACATAGTTTTTCGTTAATATACACTCAAAGAAAATGATAGGTAAATTCAACCAAAAAGAGCATATGAAATCGCGCCTATCTAGTTTCATAGTTAAATCAATCAGAAAAGAATAGTCATACAACTTTATTTGTTTTCGTAAACGAATAGTAGTTTAATAATCATCTTCTTGTAACAAATTAGTACAATGACATTTTTTTATATTCACTAACGATTTTCAATTTGGTCTACAATTAAATAGTACAACGACTTTGTTTTTTGTTCACCAACTAATTTTTAGGTTGATCTACACTTTATTGTATGATGAAGTTTTTTTTGGTTAACCAAAATCTCAGTATTGAGACATCAGACCACCCAAACCAAAGATTAGAGATCGTTTATAAGATTCATCCAAATATATCGATGATCCCCGAGACAATTTGAACATTGCAATCATGTTATTAATTTTCTATAAATCATAAAAGTATAAGATAAAGCATGATTGACTATTGTCAGTGATTTGTATGTGGCGTCATCTGGGAATAATTTTTGTAATAGACTACGTGGTAAGCAAGCAAATTTTATGGTAATTCTTTTAGAACTTCTAGAAGACGACAATAATATTGGTTTGTCTACCAAGTACAATAATACAGCGAACTAATATTGGGTTAGAATTACAATTTGATAATAGTTAAAAATAAAATATACTATTATCTAGTTTAATTGGACAGAATTCAACAAAATAATAGTCTTATTCATCTATTTTTTAAGTTAATGTTTGTTTTGTTGTACGACAACTTTTTATTTATTAAAATAACAATCACCTCTTGTTTAAAAATACCATCAATATAGTTTATTTTAACAAAATTAACGATATTGTTAGTTAACCATTTTTTTTTGTTGAATTTACCCATACTATTTCTTTGAGTGTATAGTATGACATAGACGCTCAATTTTTTTCGTCAGCTTGCAGCGCTTACTTCACAAAAAAGCTGCATTTTAAACTGTAAAGAGATTTTAGAAATAACGTAATATTTTTGTGTCGTTGCAAATATCTCAATAAATATTAATTTTAACGAAAAAATAGTGGATATCAAAAATGCAGCTTATAAAAAAAGAATGCATTTGCTTTTATATTTGTGTGGAATTGATAGTTTCGGAGATATTAATTTTATAGATGGCACCCGACTGATTTTAGGAAGAGGTATTTAGTTTAAATGTTGAATATCTGAGAAACAGAAAACATAAAAAATTCTAAGGAACGAAATTAAAGATAATTAATTAATCAAGTTTTAAAACATTCTTTTTTGTTTCTACATCAAAAAAAAATAAAGAATTTATGGCCGATACAATGTGCGTTTTCACATTTTCCTTAGCAAAATGCCATTTTGTTATAGTGATTGCTCAGTAATTTTTTAATGCTGTATTTTGTTAATTATATTGCATCACCTAGATGCTCATTGTTTTTAAATCCATTTAACATACTTGTTTTAGAAAAAATATCCATCCGCTATATTTGAGCCGTCATTTTGAATTTTTTTAGTTTGACAGATTCGTAATTAGCGATGCCAAAAACATAACTATCCTACATTTCAAAAATAAACCAGTAATATTTTTTAAAATATTGAATATTTAAATTTAAGTGTGGTTTTTCACCCTCTCACGGTAAGAGCAAGTATCTGGACCATATAGAAACTAAAAACTATACCTTTTACTACAATAATAACTCATAAAGAGAAATTGTCATTAGATATAAAATTATTCCGAAATTTTACATATCTCTTACCTCTAGGTACGACTTTTGAAAAGTGAGTACCTATTTATAATCAAGAACAAATTTAAAACATTGCGCATTGTAAATTGAAGATTTAATAATATTTTTAAACGCCCAACACACGGTTCAATAATCTGAATTTATTGAATCAAATCCACCTAATCAGAGATATGATTAAATAATCACCTTGATAATCACGTCAGAGATCCGCTGATAATATTAATATAATATCATTGTTCATGTAAAAATGATATCGTATCATCTGATAAATGTTAAAGTATTCAAAGCTGCAAATAAAATATGCAGGTACTAACAAGCCTTTCGTTTTAAATATTTAATACTTGTATAAGGAATCCTTACTTCCACGGGGACACTCAAATTGCACACACATTGATGAGGGTCACACTCACTACAGAAAAATTAAGGAATAACTAACAAAATAACAAACCAACAAACTAACAAACTAACAAACTAACAAGCTAACAAGCTAACAAACAAAAAAACGAAATAACTAACGAAGATTTTATGAGCGAAAAACCACAAGACAGTCGAGTGGATCAGTTTATACATTTTTTAGTGGAAAATTATATCGAAAGTGACTCTATTTCCACCGACAATATAGGCTGCAAAAACAGCAAGTATTTTAAGGACCACAAATGCATGTGAATCATTTCATTCAAAGTTTAAAAGTGAACCGGACCTAACTTAATCAATATGGCGTATCCAATATGGTGGATCCAACATGGTGCATCTAATATGGCGGACTCAACATGGTGGATGCAATTTGAACCCTGCCTATCACTCTTGTCTAACTCTGTGAGATAAACAATCATTATAAAAAGCGTTGTTTTACATATGAGAATAGATACATCAAGTCATAATAGACATTACTATAAGTTTTGCTCGGTCTTCCTTTGCTTCATGGTACATCTAACAGCATCATGTCTTTTATCCTGGTTGCTTGTTAAGCGTACGATCTCATTAAAATATAATATTTTTATGTTGTTATGTTGACTGTCTAATGTTTACTTTTTTTTAAATATGTCCTACCAATAAACAATAATTATAAATTATAACGAAGCGTTGTTTTACATATGAGATAAATTTGGAAAAATTGTGTTATCTAAACTAAAAATGAAAATTTATATGTCTTGAAAATGTGAAATCTATAACACTGAACCAAAGTGAGCGCAGTTAGAGTGTTAAATTAGGATTCATTAAGGATGTGAGCGGAATTCAGTGACACCGACTTCCACATCCAGATTTGCTACTCAAATCTCTCACAACGACAAAATTTTGTATGTGGAAATAGTTGTTTATGGAACTTTAATAATATAATATTTGAAATCGTCTACCCCAAAACCCCATAAAACGATATCCCACATCGGTAGTGGGGTGGTGGTAGTGGGGATGGATGAAATAAAAAAAATGTCTTGAGGCCTTTGGTTCTTGTACGCACACTAAATCACAATTTTTCTTCACCCCCTTTTATAATGGGGTAAGGGTAGTAATGGAGGTGGCGTATTCTAAGAGACATTAGCTTCTCTTGTATATACTAAATACCAATGTTATGGACTCTTACCTGCTTGATTTACCTATTTACCCTCGTTTACCCCAATTTACCCCCAACTCTTCAACGGAGTGAGATGAAAATATAATTTAGTTCCAGATCTCGTTAAAATACATACGTGTACCAAATTCCAAGTCATTATCTCAAACGGTTCCAGAGTAATCGTGCGCACATAAAAGTTACAGACAGGCCGACAGACAGAAATTTTTTTGGTTCAAACTTAAAATTTCGACGATTCATGACATTCTAAGCCTATTTGAACAATACAAATTTTTAAATTTTTTTTTGTCGTTACTATACTTCCACTGGATGTGGAAGTAAAATTAAAGGATGGCATCTTTCATTCTCTATAGATCCGTGTTGTCTTTCACTGGAGTATGTTCTGTAATTTGCTATACTTATCCAATTTTCTTTAGAATCTTAACCCATACCGCCCGAGGAGTATTTTCCCTTACAACAGAGTATTTTAATGTTCTAATCATATACAACATTATAAGTAGTCAAAGTATAGTTGATGGTCAAAAAATAATTTACAATACTGACTACAAATGTTAATCGGAGGACTATTCATCGGATTTTTGGTTATTAATTGTGGTTATTTTTTTAAATATTGACTTTTCGCATATTCCAAAATTAAATACTGGGTGCTAAGATAACTATGGCGACAAACGACAAAAAACATTTATTAATTCAGAAAATTTTGTAAAAGTCTCGTTGCGAACGTTTATATGTAAAATATTCACTTGAATACACGTAGTATGTTCGACCCACAAGAGAATATCTTCAAAATAATTCCTTTTGATTAGACGGAAAACTTAATTTTGTGAATTTCATTCAATACTATATCTCTCTTCATAAAATCATGTACATCTAATAATGCATCACACACACTCTCCTTGAAGTGTTTATCTAGTGCGGGTTGCATCGATCAAGTAAGTTTAAGTCAAAATCAGCTTAATCAAAGAAGATCTAAATCCAAAATTACGATTATTACAACAATAATTGTAACCTTGGATTTTTATCTTCGATTTTGGTTTAAACTTGATGACTACAGTCCACCGTTAAAGTCAGAGATTGCAATTTTTTCATATCTTATCTTAATTGTGCCACAAGAAATCATATTTCAGTTACCGAAGAAATTGAGTAAATAAAAGTACTAGGTACATTTTAGCCTAATTTTAACATGGTAGTTGAATCACAGCAATATTCTGATCACTTGAAATCAAACACCAATGAGTATTGGTCGACTGATTTGATATTTTAATTTAAACATTTAAATACTCGTATAATCACTTAAAAAAGACAAAAGACTTTGTACTTGTAAAAACCGAGATGATAATAAGGAATTTCTTTGATTATAATAAATTATCGAGTGAAAATTAGTATTCAGAACTCTTATCGCATTGGTATCAGATAATTTAAGTGGGACTATAAGGTAGCAGACTACTCTCTGCTAATAATTACGTGAAGATAACAAAAAGTCAGCGCTGTATTTATAAAAAAGCACAAGGTGATCCAAATTCGACATTTTGGAAAGGACATGAGGTTGCATCATTATCCACTGTTTCTTAAAATATCTTTCTTATCGCCAAAATTTAACGTGAATACCACCAAATTTAAACCCACCCTATTTATTTCAAACAAATACGCGAATTATATATCATATACACATAAAATACAATTAGTTGTCTTGGCAACATTTACTTGGATATTTTGAATTGATTTAATTGATAACGATATATTTTATTTTAAAGAAAGTTATTACTATTATTATTAATAATAAGAAAAAATAAGTGTTAATTGAGGAAAATAGATAAATAAAATAAAATATTTTAATATATAAATATTCTGGAATAAATACTTTCACGTCTCAGTGACGTGATAGAGTATTATATGTTTTTATTCAATTTCTTTTTTTGTTAAAACCCTAGCAAGTAGCAAGCGGTCAATTAATTAATTTTCTCGCATTCGTAAGAACTGCACATAAGATTGTGACTCAAGCTGACAGCACCACCACAGAATAAGGAGTTCCTGGTAGTTACCACAAACAGCAAGCACTCTTCGTAGTAGAGTAAAATCTGGAAGTAAAGTCGCTTAGTTTTCGAGAAAAAAAAACCGGCGTAGAACCAAACCAGACTTAGTGGGATTCTTTAGTAAGATAATCGTGTACACGAAATCATTTTTTACGACATTTTTTGGAGGTCGAGAACTTTTTTATTTCGGAAAAACTCAAAAAAATAGATTTTTAATGAAATATGTTTTTTAACGTCTCCACCGCTATATCTCTGAAAATATTTGTGCTATCAAGCTATTTTTTTTAGATTAAAGTAGACACAATAGCGCTTCGAACAACGTCCCACGCGAACCCGATTTATTTTTTTTTAAGTTGGTAAAATAATAGGAAACTCAAACTTGTTATTTTCAGTAGCGTAGTTTTAGGCAATCAAGAAAAAAATTTATTTATGAAAATTTGTATATACATGCTGCGTACAAATTGAAGCCAATAGTTTTTAGGATAAAAATTTTTCAAGTCCCGTTGATAGTATTGAGTCAGCGATTTTTTTTTAACGGGCCAAAGTCATATTCTTGCGCGCTCGGCTGTAGCAAGCCTGCCGACTGCAACGATCTGACGGTTCCGGTCGGGGTGTATGTGGTAGTTTAACTTATATCAATAGGTACAAAACCAGTAGTGATCAAAAGATCTAGGGGATCAATATTATTGTTCAATATTTCATATATTGTACAGTAGTATTGATCATATGTTGTTAATATTAAGAAATTGTACAGAAAATATTAAATAGTCTCCTTTTAATAATAAAATCTCAATCAATGTTACTAACTACCCATCTAATTAATAAGTTTATTAGACATTTTTAAATGAATGAAAGTAAAAACGTACGCATAAAATGAGTTTTATTGTTGAAATAAATTTTCTATTTGGATAGATAAATATGTAGTATGTAGTTTATGTAGGCCCTACATTAATAGCATTCTAATTCGTTCATATCTGCCTCGAAATCTTTAATAATGTTGATACAGGAACGACATTTGCACTCCTTGCAACATTTTAGGCCTTCCTTAAAAGAAGCAAGCACATTTTCGATTGTTACAATTTTTATCCGAACAATGAATACTTAATAATTTTTGACAACCGCCCCTTCTACGCGACTAATTTGACCAACTCTGCATACTACAGTACCTAGAGGTAAAAAATATGCAAAACTTCGGCAAAATGTCATATTGAACGGATTTCGTTCATTTTTGGCAGTATAATAGTAAATGCTTCACAAAAAAGTTTCTATATTGTGCGGAGGCTTGCTAATTTTTAGGGGTGGATGCCACCCCCTCAGGATGAGGCACTTAAAAAATATACATATTTATTGGCGCTGAAGTAGAATCAAATTTTAAGAAAAAAAAGTTCTATGCAATTTTTCACATAAATTGATAGTTTTTAAGTTATAACGACTTCAAAATTGCGATTTCAGCTAAAAAAAAAGGTATTTCCAAACGGCTTTCGTCAAGTATCTCGAAAAGTATTACTTTATCGAAAAAATGTTGCAGACCAATTACAGAAAGTACAAACTGTATAACTGATGTAGGATTAATAATTTCGGAGATATTTAAGTATACATTTGGCATCCAAGTGTTCATAAGATAATTATTTAGAGTGAGAGTTAAATATCGCAGAAACTGTGACACCTACGTCAAGGGTGCTAATAGGTAGAATAATATGTTATTAATTAAGCTTTCAACTGTTTTTTAATTTGTTTCTGTAGCATAAAAAACAAAGAAGTTATGACCGAAGCAATCTGCGTCTACAAATTTTTTTAATAACAACGTCGTCATTTTGTTACTGTAATTAGCCAGTAATTAAAAAAAGGAATTTCAAACACTGTTCCTCATTAATATATAGCATGACGTAGATGCTCAAATTTTTTGGTTTGTATACAGCACTTGCTTTAGAAAAAAATACTGTTTAAACTATAAAGGTATTTTCGATGAAACGTATTTTTTTTCCTCTTCCAAATATATCAATAAATATTAGTTTTATTGAAACATGGGTAGATACCAAAAATAAAGCTCATAAACTGATAATGAATTTCGTTTGTTAATTTATTTACATAGATTTAATAGTTTCGGAGATATGAAAGTTTACAAATGGCATCCGAACGTTTATAAGACGAAAAATGCAGTTTAAATGTTAAATATTTCAGAAATTGTGACACCTACGTCATGCATGCTAAGAAATGAAATTAAAGACAATTAATTGCGATTTCAAATTATTTTTTACTCGTTCCTGTAGCATAAGAAATAAAGAAGTTATGACGGAAAAATGTGCGCATTTATACTTTTTTTATATAAAAAGGTCGCCATTTTGTTAATATAATTAGCCAGTAATTTAGAAAAATTATCTCAAATACAGTTTTTCGTTAAGATGTAGCATTACCCAGATGCTCAATTTTTTTTGCTCATTTAAAGCACTTACTTTAGAAAAAGTGCATTTTAAACTTTAAATTTAATTTCGGAACACTACCAAATATAAACTTAAATATATCCAAAATTATTAATCCTACATTAATAAACAAAAAATATAATTAATTCCCTGTTTGTACTTTCTGTAATTGGTCTGTAACATTTTTTCGATAAAGTAATACTTTTCGAGAAACTTGACGAAAGCCGTTTTTTTAAGCTAAAATCGCAATTTTGAAGTCGTTATGACTTGAAAACTATCAATTTATGTGAAAAATTGTATAGAACCTTTTCTTCTTAAAATTTGATTCTATTTCAGCTCCAATAAACATATATTTTTTAAGTGCCACCCCCTGAGAGGGGGTGGAATCCACCCCCTATAAATTAGCACAATATAGAAACTTTTCTGTGGAGCATTTACTATTATACTGCCAAAAATGAACGAAATCCGTTCAATATGACATTATTCCGAAGTTAAAACCTCTAGTTACTGTAACTAGCATGCGAGGTGTATTAAATTGCGTCCTAATTTCGCATTTAGCGCTGATAAAAAAAATCGCTGTTGCCAAACGGTACACTTTAGGAAAAAATATATTGTTTCAAAAACTTTTGTGATTATTAGGCTTTATTTTCTTCGCTGGATGTATATAAATATTTTCAAAAATAAAAAAGTTTATCGATTGGTGAAGATTTCAATACATAAAATATATATTTTTAGTTTATCTGATTTTTAGAGAAATGAAAGTGCGAATTTTACCCAAACCGTTTATATAGGTAAAAGCGCTACAGTGTGACCTTTAATTTGATACAAAACAAATTTCGGTACCTTTAATAGTATTAAAGATATGGCGGTGGAACAAAAAAAAACAATTTTCTTTAAAAATACATTTTTTTCACTTTTTATTGATTTAAAAAGTTCGAGACCACAAAAAAATGTCGTAAAATATGATTTCATATGCCCGGTGACATACTCAAAGGAACCTAACATGTTTGACCTGGTTCTACGCCAAAAAAAAAAAACGACACGATACTTACGAAATCGCTGCTCTATCGCACCGCTTTTGATGTTTCATTGATTTGATGTTTCACAATTTGAGTGGCCTTCACCATATCTTTGTTGGTATTTCCGTCAGTTCATTTATCGTTTTAACCTAACTTTCTGTGACATAATATCCAACAATCCAATTATATTTTTATTACCTATTGGGACTATTGTGCTGCGCATAGAAATCATAGGGGGGAAAGTACTGTGCGTTATCGAGTAATCTTCGATAGCATTGTGATGGCTAAACTAAGTGGACAGGTTTCATAAGAGACATTTTATTATTGCTGTATATTATAAGCATTTCCAAGTAATTGTAAATCTTCCTTCCTGTAAGGTCCGAATCGTAGTTGATTCCATTCGATTATGGGGATTTGGCAAGAAAAAGTTCAGCCGAACTTTGCAATAATTTCAAGTTGTGTGCACTCCATTTCGAGACCAAAATTAGTAGAGTTCATTTGCAATTGAATTAATTAACCATAATATGCATTATGCAAACCTAATAATATTTAAAATCTTTAATTTTTTGAAGGTTCAAAATGAATTGGAAATGCTTATAATTTGCAGCAATAACAAAATACCTTTTTCTACGATTGTGCTGAAAGTCAAATTTTCTAACTTCAAAATGAGTGCAGAAAATGTCACTTTGCCGCACGCCGTGCGGCAAAGAATTTGCCACACGCCTTGATTACATCTTCACGCACCGGAATAAAATAGTGTGTTTACCTTAAAGAATTTTATATTACTTACTGGTAATAACAATTAAATTCTATAAATGTACATTAATTACACATGAATTGCAATTACAAAGTCAAATTTTCTTACTTCAGAATGACAGCGGAAAATGTCACTTTAAATAAAATCTGACAAGCAGCAAATTCAAAATTTTGGAAAGATTTTGAAAAGGGAAATAACTTCACAACCGTAGAAAAAATAGTAAGTAACACACGTGTGGCAAGCTTCATTGCAATGCATTGCATTGCAATGATAGGAACACTCGCTGCGCTCGTGTTCCTACTTTCATACATCGTTTTGCAATGAAGCCCTTGCCACACTTGTATTACAATCTACTATTTTGCACGCTCAGGTAATTTGACACCTTTATTGAATTGATTAAGACATTTGTAAGTGACGTTTACAAATTAGAGATCGTTAAGTACCGATCAGGAGGCGGTAGGTAAACTAATAATAAAGAAATTTAAAAATCAAGTTTTATTAAAGACAAAATTAAAATTACAATTTGAACAATTATGAAAATTTATTGGAGCGATAGAATTCGGGTTTAAAACAACGTTCTCTTCTGAATCATAACTTACAAGAAACTTAAGTTGTGGCAAAAATCTTATCTTCGAGAAATTTTTAATGACAGCAAATGTCACTTGACAATAAATATTCGGTTTCATAGTAACCAAAGAGAAAACTTCTTCATGTACGACTTGTAGTCGGGGGGGCGTAACACATCCCGTGGGAAATTTGATGATGAAATTGTGAAACCAATATTAATACATTCTTTATGCCCTCCATAATCATGCCTTACCAGGTGCTTTGCTTGATTTTGTGGCAGACGGCCTATATGACGTTATATATCCAAGATGGCGTCCACTCCAGACATCATCAGAAGTTCTAGATTAAAACTCTTGATAGAGCCATCCTATCAACTTTTTTATTTACAAGGAAATTCTCTATAAAGAAGGTCCTTAGGAATGTATCGATATCTTTTATCATTTAGGTGTCTTGTATAAAAACATTTTTAATTTTGTCATCACTCGTATCATTTCAAATTAATATAACACAAAAGAAAAATACTTTAACACGATTCTTTTTTACCTCTCCTGAGCTGGCAAGACTTTCTACAGAAACCAAAGCAATGATTGAAATTGCAGAAGAAGTAAAAACAAAACTCCACCATTTGACACGATCTAGAGGAAAGCAACAACACGAAGATGTGCAATGTATCTATAACACTATCAGAACATCGATCAACCCTATAACATATGAAGGCAGTGAACTGATCAACTCAACAATAAAGTGTGTATTTCATGAAAGAGCATACAAACGGATACATTAAGCATCTTAGAAAAGGGTTGTGAAATGTATACCGCACGGCTTTAAAAAAAACGAACTGAAACTGACAGTACGAATTTCTGGAACCCAATGTAGAAAGGAAAACTTAATTTATATAAAGCTACACTCAAAACAACAAGTTAGCTGACACTGTATTACAATTCGACCAATCACTATTCACACGCTTGCTAGTTATATCGAGAAGCCGTACTGATATTGAACTAAAAACATCATTAAGTAATTATGAATTCTCCGTTCTCCATGTTTAATCTGGATGGATCAATGAAGTTGTCTACAAATAAATCTAAACTAATGAAGATCTTAGAAGAGCAACACCCTGCAAAAATTGATAATACTGTACAAACTTCTTTGTCTATACCTTTGGTGGACTCAAATATAACAGAGCATCTGAATGCAAAATTCCACTGTGTCGCTGTTCTTAATGGAATGGAAAAGCTGCAATCGTTGAAAAAATCAGTGCAGGTTAAAACATGCAATGATCTAGCTTTGGAGTTTAACAATAAAATCAAGGGAACTCTTCTAAAATATGATGAAATTCACATGATGTATGACACATATCTTGAAAATTCTCTTAAATCTGCGATGTGACATAAAAGGACATCTACAGTAACACCCACTGAGTACAAAATAACTGACTCCACAAACATTGCAAATATACAGATGAAATCCCTCCTTACTCATATAAAAACAAAGGATAGCCAACAGCGTATCTTGTAGAAGAAGCTTTGTTGTATGCACGCAATACCGAGAGAAGCCTAATCGTAAGCTGTAGGACTGAAACCAAATAGTCTTTCGGAAGTGATGTAAGTGAACTTCAAAGTAGTCATGAAGAAGCTGACGTTAAAATAATACTGCACTGCCTTTTTGCCTCCCGAAAAGGAGCTACTGAAATTCATATATATTTGTCTACTAGCATCGTGGTGGTCAAAATCTTTTACATGTCTGAGCATGTTTGTCACTGGTATAGGAAAAATCGAAAAATGATTGACGTTGGCGGAATTTGCACCGCATTAGGACGAGAAAAGGTAATAGAGTTACTAGGTCTGCATGCTCTGTCACGATATGATGTCACAGGTTCACTTGCAAAGAAGGGAAAGTCATTGTTTTGGAAGGTTTATAAGACCGCAGATAATGACATTTTTTGGAAACTTGGATCCATTGAAAAATTCGGGGATGAAGCTGACACCTGAAACTATCATTGAAAAATTTATTTGTAAGGTATATACACCAAGGACGAAGATTTCAGACACTGGGGAGCTTCGTTGGTTGATGAAAGTGAAAATCTGCCTCCTACAAAAGCGTTACTACCTCCTTTTATTCGTAGAGCCATTACCAGCTTATGGAATGGCATCTTGCTGACCAGCAACACCCTAATCTACCAACACTTCCTTGTGTACCTGAAACCATTTTAAAATTAATTCTGTGTTCATATGTAAAAGGGAAATGTGATTTATCCTGTAAATGTAAATTCCAAAACATTTTATGCACTGAGATTTGTATTTGTGGAGGCGATGAAGACATGAGAGAGTCATGGCCAACATTTTCATATCGATGGCCTTTCAGATGAAGAATATTGAACTGAAAACATTTTACATGCAATACAACATTACAATTAATTCAATAAAAATATTGAAATAAATATTAATTTCTTAACTAGTTGTTATTTTTCAACCTAAAAATCCTTTAAAACCAAAAATTAAAAATTGGTTAACACGTTCACTGCTGGTGTCGCCATCTGGCGATCTGATCCCATGCATATTCTATTGTCAAAAAACTACTCAGCAACTGGCGATACTTAGCAAAATCACATCAGCAGCGAAAGTGTTAATACACTTTTTAACTGACTATAACCGATAACCGGTAGGTTATACCACAAAAGCTTTTATAACATTTTTTGTTTAAAATTTTACTTAGAACGAAAAAGGTTCAGTACAAAATATTGTTAGGGTGGGCCTATCAACAGTTATAATCGAGAACTTCCGATGATGTCGGTGTCGGTGGGGTGGCCGCCATCTTGAATATATGACGCCATATAGGCCGTCTGCCACAAATTCAAGCAAAGCACCTAGTAAGGTATGATTATGGAGGGCATAAGGAATGTATTAAACTTACTCCCACAATTTCATCATGAAATTTCCCACGGAGTGTATATTTCATCAATTATCCTCCGACTATTGTTTGTTTTATATATATTTTTAAAATATTGAATTTTTTAATTTTAATTATCTTTATTCAATATTTGAGCGTGCAAAAAACGTCATAAGCACTGCGGCCATTAAGTGTTTTACTGGTTTCGGATGTCAAACATATCCTCAACCTGTAAAGAACACTTACTGACCTTAATATTTAATATACTATTGGGGATCCTTAGGAAATCTAAATAAAGCAATGTATTTCCTTGTCGTTCTGTTTGAAAATATTCGAACAGCACAATCGATTCCACTTCGTTTACTCGTCATATCCATAATAAAAATTATTAGTTGATAAATACACAGCACTTTCCTCCATGATCTCTTATCTATGCACAGCACAATAGTCCTAATTCGTGGTAAAAATATAATAGTTGGATTATTGGATATTGCCACAGAATATTAGATTAAAACAATAAAAGGTTTGACGGAAACACCAACAACAAGATAGCGTTAAGAGAACTTGGGCGGGAAGCTTAAGTGTCGCTTTTAGTAATTCTTTTTCCTGTGACACTACACCATCTGTCATCGTTGCCTGTTACGTGCACGATCCCATCAAAGCTCTTGTCGATCAGCTCTTTACTGCCACTGACATCAGAACAACCTTTTGCCATTTTTGCTACACACCGCGGTTGTCTGGTCGGCTCCGGGAGGGGTTCCGGCTAGGCGCATTACATGTTCGTTAAATAAAGCCTTTTTAAATTGAATTGAATTGGTTTTTCTGAACTATCAACCATCCTATATAGGAAATAGCGTGCAAATTCGACGATGATAGGTTACCGTCTGCCAGTTGGCAGTGTTGGATTACAGAATTCGGTAGAATTATAACGAAAAATCGGTAGATGTCAGAAAAAATCGGTAGATGTATTTTTCAGTAGAAATTGGAATTAATAAATCATGTGCACAAAATATATTGTATACTTAATAAGAAGTACAACACGTTTAAAAAAAACTTCAACAACAACTTAAACATCATATAGAAGAACGTAAATAATTAAATATTAAACTAAAGAAAACTATATAACTTGTATCTATTTTATTTTTTACACCTCTTAATTAGAGCTATTGCCTCCTAAACACAGATTCCCGTAGACATTCTTTTAAAAATAATTTATTCACTTCGAAGTTAAAACGTTCATTGTTCCTTTTGTACCTCTTTTTGAATGTAGTAAACTCAAGAATGATGTAGATTCGGTATTTAAACCTATTTTTTTTGGTTTGGTTTAATTAAATTTATCGACGAAAAGCAAAATACTCTTTTGATATTTGCTGAAAGATGAGTTAACCATATTAGAGCTTAAATTAATTTTTCTAACAAAGGAAAATAACATATTAAAGACCCATCTCCATATTTAATTTTTTCTACTTTAACTCAAAATATTTCCATACCTTTGTCAAAATTCTCTTTCAGCTACATCTCAAATTTCGGTAGAAGTCAAAATAATTCGGTAGATCGGTAGATTTTAGGACATTTCGGTAGATATACCGAAAAATCTGTAGGGTTGGCAACGCTGAGTTGGTAATCGAAGAGACCTTATAAGTACCAAAGTTTTTACTCTCTGGAAATTTTTGGTATGGTGGGGGGATATGGAGGGGGGGGACATTTTTTTAATCGAATGATTATTGATATCTTGAATGTTGAATATTGATATCTGTCCACATAGGTAGTTAGTATATGTACTTCACATATCCCAATTATTACGCTGGCAGACGAAACTTCCAGTCAGCGCACACGGTAACCGGAAGTTGTAAAAAAATGTTTAATTACCTAACCAAATTTGGCGCAAGATGTTTGTTTTGGCATGTACAGTACTGTACTGTAGTGGCAGACATTTCTATCGGTCGGTTTTTGAGCAATTTGCCATCAAAGTGGCGAAAAATGGCCACTTTGATGGCAAATTGCTCATAGTTCTGAGTTATTTAATATTTAAACTAAATACTTCGTCATGTAAATGTTCGGACGCCACCTGTATATTTCCATATCTCCAAAACCATTAACTCTACAGAAATTAGAAAAAAAAAGTTCATCCTCAATTTAGTAGCTTTCTTATCTGTCTGTAGCATGTTTTCGCTCAATGTAATATCTTTCGAGTTATTTGACGAAAACCTATTTGAAATATCTCTTTTTTAAGCTAAAAATCCCAATTTTCTAGTCGTTATAATTGAAATGCTACCAATTTATGTGAAAAGTTGCATAGAACCTTTTCTTCTTAAAATTTACTTCTCATTCAGCCCCAAAGTTTTTGTTTTGTTTTAGTTGCCACCTCCTGAAAAGGGGTGGCATCATAAATTAGCAAGCTGTCGCATAATACAGAAACTTTTCTTTGATGCACTTACTATTAAGTTGCCAGAAATGAACGAAATTCGTTTCATATGACATTATTCCGAAGTTAAAACCTCTAGTTACTGTACTATAAGTAAATTGGTTCAAATTAATGTTAAAAGGCGTGTTACTTACATTTCTGCTTTGATTTTGTTTAAGCGACATTAAAACACTCACTTGTCCTTGGATTTTTCATATGCAACATGATTTTTTTTTATTGAATAATATCATAGAATATGTACAAACAAGCCTTCCAATACAGATTTCCGTGAAAATAATTATCAATTTTTTGAGAAAACGGAAGTTAAAATAAGTGGAGCAGCGGGTATTTTAAATTGGCGACGTAGGTAATTTGCCGATGACGTAGGTAGTTTGTATGGATTTGTTGATAGAATGGTTTTATACAAAACAGTGTGGCGTTGCCAAAGGGAAATTTCTTCTCTAGTTTTAATAAAGATAATTTAAGAAAACAGGAGTATGAAGCTTATTTATTAAATCAATTTTAATCCACGAAATTTAATTTTCTCATGTAAAAAATAATAACAGGCGTTAATTATTAAATATTTTAAATAATTTTTAATGCCGATTAGATTTTTAAAAACATATTTAGCAAAACATGACAACAATGTCAACGGCTAGTGAAATGACAGATGTGTTCTAACGTCGTGCTGATTTGAAGCATTTCAGTTTCTTTCATCGAGGTATTTGCTGTAATTTACAAATAATAGATAATGTCATTTAAAAGGTATTTTATGAAAAGTTGTGGAAACACAAATATAAGTGCTTCGGAAAAAAATTTGTAACTGTTCCGAAAAAATTGATATTCGAAGAACTTGGTGGCAAGCTTCTAATATTTTTGATCCCATCCCTTTAAAAACCCAAATTTTGTTATGGAAAGAATCTATCAAGTCATAATCAACTTTGGGCAAATTGGAAGAATTTCCTTTCACTTAATAGTTTATTGATAAAGTATGAAATAACAAAATCAAATGCCACATAAACAAACAACAAATAAATCTAACCAATATATCTCTTTCACTTGTATTGTGACAAGAAGTGACAGCTGGCAGCACGCAAGAAATGTTGCCACATAATACTCGCCGTGAGTTTTGTTTACATTTTTAAGATAACTTCTAAATAATAACAAACATTTAATTCTTTCTAAATACATGTATATAATATTTATTGATATTCAAGATATTGAGAAAAATAGAAGTGTTATAGGTGAAACTAGCAAGTAAGAATTCATAAAATTGGGATTAAGTGTATATACGAAAAGCCTAGAGCTTACAATTTTTTTGACATCAGCCACCGTCATTACCACCCCCACACCGTTACTAAAGGGAGTGAGAAATAAAATTGTGATTTAGTGTGTATACAAGTACCAAATGCCTTAAAACTATCTATGGCATTAGCCATCCCCTCTACCATCCCCATTACCACCCCCACCTCATTATTGAAAGGGGTAAAAATGAAATTGTCATTTAGTGTCCATACAAAAACCCAAGGTTTCAAATTTTTGTTAGCATTAGCCACCCCCTCTACTACCCTCATCTCATTATTGAAAAGGGTAAAAAAGTAAAATTGTTATTTAGTGTGTATACAAGAACCAAAAACCTCAACATTTTTTTTAACATTAGCCACCTCCTCTACCATCCCCAACCCATTATTAAAGAGGTTAAAAAAATAAAATTGTGATTTAGTACTTGTGTATGAAATAAAAAAGGCCTCAAAAATGTGTTTGGTACTAGCCACGCCCTCTACGTACTCTATTGTTAATGGGGCAAAAAAATTAAATTGTGATTTAGTGTATATGCGAAAACGAAAGGCCCCAAAATTTTTTTGGCATTAGCTACTCTCTGTACCACAACTATCACCACAACCACCTCATTATTAAATGTGGTAAAAAATAAAATTGTGATTTATTGAGTGTACAAGAACCAAAGGTCTCCCAAAGGCAACTACCTCACTATCGTGTGGCATATCGTTTTATGGGATTTTGAGGTAGACTAATTCAAATATTGTAATATTGAAGTTCTATCAACAATTATTTCCACATAGTGAAGTACAAATATAGTATCGATATTTTTTAGTATTGTAAAGGACTTGGATAGGAAATCTAAGTAGTGATTCCTTAGACAGCTGTTTTTGCATTTTGGTCGCTTATAAATAAACAAATTGATATTTCTTTTTAAAATATGTACTAGTTATTCTCCAATATTTATATTTTTGTGTCAGCTAGTAGACAATAATCCAAAACCACAATTGTTCAAAGGTATAGAAGTCCGAAAGTCGGATCATTAGCGATTACTTTAAAGATTTGAAAGTCATCAAATAGGTGTATATTCATAATATGATTTTGAAAATCAGGCTTTAGTAGTCAGATAGCTCAGTATGACTGGCACTATTTGCTCCAGGATGCGAACGTCTCGGGTTCAGTTCCAAAATATTTAAAATGTGCCTTATGTTGTCAAAGCAGCTTTCTTCAATGTAATTTTAAAAATTGTACTTTTGTATTATCTCCAACCAGTAGAGACAAAAATATAAGCATTGGAGAATAACCAAACAAAATTTCAAGAAAAAATATCAATTTTATTTATAAGCGACCGAAACGCAAAAACTAACGTATGTTGGCTCCAAATTTAAGTAGAGCATTATTATTTTTATTTGAAAAGTTGCTTTTTTCATCTATTTTCATAATTTACCGTTTTTGGTTTGAAAAAAATCTGAGTTATTGAAATTTGTTTGTGTCTACAATTCCGAAAATTATAAACAAATTCCAAAAAAAAATGGTTTAAATGAAGAAAACATTTTTTTTAATACCATTGTAAAATACATGCAATAATTTATATTTTGAAAAAGAATTGATTTCCCACGAGTTGATGCATTTAAACAACAATCTAAAAACGTACTCTTCGCCGGTTTACTAAACTTTTTATATAATTGTTACACATTCTATAGGATACTCTTCGCAGTTTTTTGTAAATTATGTTAGTTTTGGACATTTTTAATTTTATAGTACGAACTTAGTTGGTGAAAAACTCATTGTAAAATAGAGAAAAAATAAAAAAAAACTATACCATACCCCAAGTGGGGTTTCGAACCTGGGGCCCTTGGATTCCGAGTCAAAAGCGTAAGGACTACCTAACACGTAAAAAAATGTAAAAAATATAAATTTTTACAAAACATAAAAATCAAAAAAAAAATCTTAAATTTAAATCATTAATAACATTTTTATTTACTGATCGATTTTGTTCAAAAACAATATGGTTCTTCCCCGAGCTAACACTAACTTACTGTCCAAATTTCAGTACAATCGGATTTTTCTTTCTCGAGTTATCGTGCTTACAAGAAACGTGACGGACGGACAGACGGACGGACGGACGGACGGGGACGGACGGACGGACAGACGGACATTTTGAAAGTTGTTCAGAATTCGTTCACTAACACAATGATATGAAAATTTTTTTGTCTGCGAGCGATATTTACGATTTTAGAAATGTGCCGATCAAATACAATATACTCTTCGTTTTCATATTTGCGAAGAGTAAAATAATGTAAAGTAAATACACAATTTGGCATTCATATAAGATATATGATTACAGTCTAAGCGTAAGTTGTCTATTATTGGTTGAATTATTTCCCTCCAAATAAAATCATTTGAAATCTGTGTCTACACGGGCGTATTCTTATTTCTTATTTTTATTTAAGAAATTATTGTTTTGGTTTAAACTGAATATGCAGTAATTGTTAAATTAATAACATTAATTGATATATATCACCAAAACTGAATTTAAAAAAAATGGAAAATACCCCATTGATCGTGGAAGAAAATGGTTTAAACAAAAATTGTAGAAAACGTCATAATCTATAATATTGACAATAACTAATTACTAGGAGCAATGAGGATAGAGATAATTGCCAAAAACTTCAGTAGCACAAATTTTTACTGATTTTGTCTGACTGCTGTGAATCGTAAAATATTAACATTTAAATTAATGTTATTTAATTAATAATTTTAGCTCTTTCTATTCCCGACAATAATGGTAATAACTAATTTTATGTTAGAACTAACAAGAAAGGAGATTATAGAAAAAAATTTATTCTGGCAATCATTATTCTAACATGACTGGTGTAACAGCAACGATATGTCTGTCGAAATCTTTATAGTACAGTAAGCGAGCAGTAAAAATGGTAAAATTCCCGGCCCGAAAACGATGAAAGGAATTTCCTTAATTTTTTTGCAATATGCTTTATAAAATACTTACATCAAAATCTATATTGTCGCATTACCTGCTTTTTATTTTTAAGGGTGGAAACCACCACAAAAACTGAAAAATTAGTAATTCTTCTAATTTTACGAATAAATTAACGAAAATCCATACACTTATGTTTTTGAGGTCGCTGAATTTGAATATGAGGTCAAAACTTATGAGTCGAAAATATTAAGGGTTGAAATCACCCTTAAATACTGAAAAATTAATGTCTTCTAATTTTAGGAATAAAATCACAAAAATCAATATACTTATATCTTGGTGGCTGAATATGATTATGAGATCAAAGCATAGGAAAGAGGAAAATAATAAGGGTTGAAACCACCCTTAAATACTAAAAAATTAATTATTCTTCTAATGTTACAAATAAATTCACGAAAATCGATATACTTATGTTTGTTAGGTCGCCGACTATGATTATGATGTCTAATTTATAAAAAATAAATAGTGTATTAAAAATTGTTACAAAAGAGTATAGAAATATGTCTAATTTTATTAAAAATACAGATTGTTATAAATAAATCAAACTAATACAATTAAGTAAACTAATTAAATAATATTTTTATTCTGCACTCTAAACATGCTAAAGTACAATGCAACCCGCTTTTTTCTGCGTATTCTTCGAACAAATAGACGGCTATTGCTCTCTTTTCTGCCCACTATAGACATTTAAAATGTGCGTAGAAACTGAAAAGTTTCAACATTATTTCAAACTGTCATATCTCTGGAACTGTTTATCGTAGGAAAAAAAAATAAGAACCCAAACTCTTCGTTTTCTTATAAACTTCATTTCATTCTTATATCATGCTTTTATCAATGTTATAGTTTTTGAGATTTTTCAATTTTAAATACATAATTTTCTTGCGTATGCGATCAAGCGCCATCTTTAAACCTTGATATCTCTGGAACAGTTTGTCTTAGGAAAATAAAAAAAAAACTAAACTATTCGTTTTTTTATAAGCTTCATTTTTGTATTCTTACCATGTTTTATAAAAAAATATTTTCCGAGCAATTTCCAAAAATCCGATTTTTTTCGAAAAATTATGAAAACTTTCATTATTGAAAATGGGTACAGAATGAAAAATAATTATTTTAAAAATTCTAAAAAAGTTGAGCATGTTAGTAATAATATGCATTAACAATATCTAGAAGGATTTTTAAAAAATTTGAATAAATAAGAAATTAGAGCAAAATTTTTAAATGCGCTACTTTTTTGTTCGTAACTTTTTTAGTTTCCATTATGGGTCGTAATACGTCTCAATCGAAAGAAAATTTTAATACCTTTAATTTTTACAAGGATACAATTTTTTCTCATAGTTGTAGTTTTTGAGTAATTTTATATTTTAACGTCGTATATTTTTTCTGAACGTTTCAGCGCCATTTTGAAAATGCCATATTTCCAAAAACTGAACATCGGAGAAAAAAAAAAGAAAAAACCATTCGATTTGTTTTCGTAAAAGCTGTAATTGTGTACCCTTGCATTTTTTTATTAAAGTCCACATTTTTCGAGTAATTTAAAAAAGAGCGTCTAGGAATACTGATTTTAGGAGGTGAAAATTGCAATATTCAGTTCGCAATATCTCGAAAGATATGCATTTTAGCAAAGAAGTGTCTATAAGACCTTTCTTTCTCATAATTTGATTCTCTATCAGATTATCACCCCAAGAAGGGGTGGGAACCACCTCTAACCAAAAACCGGGAGAAATGACAATATAGATTCTTATGTACATACTTTATGAAATATGTTGAAGAAAAAAATTTGGAAATTCATTACATTGTTTTCGAGCTGGGATTTAAAAGCTTCACTTACTGTTAATGAAATACGTTATATATAAAAAAAAATATTTTCTTGCTTTACAGACTGTATTATAAGACGTCAACTAAATGCCTTTACATTCCACATAAATAAAAAATACGCACTCGCAGCCAAAAAATTCATTATAGGCCGGATATTAATGCTGATCAATAATAAGATGGTTATCTATCCTGCGAAAGCGCGTCCTTGAAATAAATAACCGATGAAATAGGTCTATATAACATTACCCCGCGTAATTATTACATAGGTGTCACTATGTGAATTCGGTAGTTTTAATATGTCAAAAATGATTGAGGTATTCAGTGAACATTATTTAATATACGTTTTGATTATGAAAAAAATATTTACATATGAATTACATTTATGCTACGTGATAAAAACAAATCGATTTAGATTTACCTACATCGTAATTAAATTTATGTTATGGTTTAATGTATGAGGGTGATTCAATAGTCAGGTGACAAATTCTGGTAGCGTGTTCAGAAACCAAATCAAAATAACAGGGGAAGTTCTCATGAATGCTGTTTTAATAGGATTCCCAATCAGCGTGTAGAAAACCTGCTATTTTTCCATTCTCAAACCGGAAAGTTATAACGATCTCAGACCGATTAATATCACAGGCACACAAAAAAATAAAAAGAGTCATGTACTTTTATGACCGAGTGTCATATCTATATGTATTTTGGGCCGCTGAAACCGAATTCGAGGTTGGAATTGTCACATGTCGTCAATATTTTTATGTAAGCTCAAAAAACAGCTAAGCCTGAAACTGGGTAAAAAGTAAATTGAAAAATTAAATGAATTGACCCATGTAGTGGGGTCGGGTAGCTGAAAATTATACCAAAATATTTCACATCTGGCAACCAATGCGCCCCTTTGGATTCAGATAGTACATGGGTAAACGAGTCTAAAAAGCCCGGGACATAAATTTTCCTGGCCCTCTAGCGGTGTTGATGACGTAGTCAATATGGCCGCCAAAGTTTTGTGACATGCTTCTACATTTTCCTATATAACTCGGGTTTGTATTTTGATATTAACCTATATTATTAGTGATTATTAATCAGGAGAAAACGCGCTTTCCAACGGTATATTTGACATCATTGTTTAAATTCATAACACCAGAAATATTTGTAGTCCAGTGTTTGAAGGTTTTTCGCTCAGAATTCTTTCGAACAAAACCGATTGACGTAAAATTTGCACAGTAATTAGGGAATGGCACAAGGAACAAAAGTTATATAGTGCCGATGTGTGCTTCTACACTGGGGATGGATGCCACCCCTTCTCGGGGGGTGCAAAATATTGCATTCAAAATAACCACAGAAATCGATAGGGGAATAAATTCTAAGCAAAAAATGTCCCATAAAGTTTTTTCGATGAGTCAATACTTTTTGAGTTATTCGTGATTGAAAATGTTGATTTTTCATCTAAAAAATTCATGTTTTAGAACGATTTTCCGCGAATAACTCGAATACCTTACGTTTTATCAAAAAATTATTATAAGCAAAAATGAAGCTTATGAAATAATAAATCGATTGGCTTTTCTTATTATTTCTGTAGATGTAATAAAAACCGAGTTATGGCTCGTTGAAGGTGACTTTTTGTTCACCGACAACTGAATTCGAACTTTTCAACGTTAAATAACGGAAAAACGAAAAATTTTTGGAGGAAAACATATAAGACATTTTTAAAAGTACGTGAGGAGGCCTTTAAAATGAACTTCGGTAAAAGTCGTTAGCATAAAAACTAACGGAGTTATGGTGAAAATAAAATGGTTGTCTCGTTTTCCGGAGAAAAAATCAGCAATAAAACCAATGGATTCACCGCAAGAATTGAAATTGAACGTAATCCATTTACAATTTACTTTATTTAAGTACTAACAATATGTTCTAGGAGTCAGACCAATTTGGAATGCCTAGATTTGAAAAAAAGTTTGATTAAAATTTGAACTGATTTTTGAAATTTCTTAAAAAATTTTCATTCTTTCACAATAACTCCAAAACTGAAGAAGATAGGTAAAAAATGCTAGAGTACAAAAATTAAGTTTTTCTTTTGCCCTTTAAACTTAAAAATCTCAAATACGAAGGGTTCGAGAAAGTTCAACTTTACATGCCTTGTAGTCCTTAAAATTCTCTGCGAAATTATTTTTGGAGTGATTGAATAGCTTAAAAATAAAGGAAGAGCATGTAAATTGTTTTATTCTCGTCAATTTTGGAGCATTTATAAATACATGTAAACACATATGCCTGTATCTATATATGTATAAGAAATTTTAGAAGCCGGTAGGTACTGCACAATATTACTATACGGAGCTGCTAAGGAGATACAGTTAAAAAAATCGAGCTTTGTTCGAACTTTGTTCGTCAAAAAATTACCTTTCGAACGGTATATATGACTTCTATTTTATCACAAACAGTAATTTTTTGATGAACAAAAAAGTATGGGACACGTTTTCAGCTACATGTAATGGATTCCAAGTTATCTAACAAAATGTTTCGGAAAAATCAAAATAAAAACAAAAATTTTAATAAAGTTGCAAATATTTCTGGTATTATGAACTTAAACGATGTCAAATATAACGTTGGAAAGCGCGTTTTCTCCTGATTAATGATCACTAATAATATATGTTGATATTAAAATACAAACCCGAGTTATATAAGGAAATGTAGAAGTGTGTCACAAAACTTTGGCGGCCATATCGATTACTTCATCAACACCGCTAGAGGGCCGGGAAAATTTGTGACTCGGGCTTTTAAGACTCGTCTACCCATGTCTGAATCCAAAGGGGCGCATTGGTTGCCAGATGTGAAGTTTCTTTCAGCTACCCGACCCCACTGTGTCTATACGTATTTTGGGGCGCTGAAACCGAATCCGCGGTCAGAATTTTCTTATCATGTCAGGATTTTGACAAAAAAAAATCTCAAAAACATCTCATAAATGGTCAAAAATGCATTCAAAACTAGAGTTTAATGTCTTGTGATCAGTTTAAACCTCCTTTTAAATACATTTTAAACCATTTTTGAGGTGTTTTATGGTGATTTTTTGAGATTATCTCAAAATTCTGATATGATGGGAGAATTCTGACCTGAGATTGACTTTCAGCGTTCCAAAATTCATATAAGTAAAGTAGTTTGGTCGTTTTATGTTTTTAAATCTACTTTAAAATGCATTTTTGATCATTTATGAGGTGTTTTTTGAGATTTTTGTGAGGTTATGTCAAAATTCTAATATAAAACAAAGGATATGCTTATACTTGCAAAATATGAAGTACATCCTTCGGCATTTATTCATAATAATTTGAAGCAGAACCTTATACTTGTAGAGTAGAAGCATATCCTTATACTCATAGAAAAGTAAATGGGTCTACATAAACCTGACCCTTCACTTTAAAGAAAAAGCATATCCTTCAGAAAAACTGAGGTTGGTCAGTAGCAGACTTAGCGCAGTAGTGAAAGTTATTTTATCTGAGTTTGAGCGCAATCGCAGTTAATGTGAATGTGATGTAAACACTACAAGCCCCGCTTATCTACACTTGTTCGTGACTTTAAAATATTATACCGGTTTGAAGAAAGAAATGTACAATGGCTTGCGAATAGATTCTTAGGTGCAAATGAAGAAACTCGGGGAGGTGGGTTGTCATCTGTTCATAAAATGAACTGAAATGAAGAACTTGGTATTAGTCAAGCCACGGTATCTCGGACTGTAAACGCAGTAGTTGACAGCATAATTGCACATTCCAATGAATGGATAAAATTTCCAAGTACCAACAGATAAATAACAGAGGCAAAACAGTTATGGCAAATGAAGTATAAGTTTCCGACAGCTATTGGTGCAGTCGATTGTACCCACATAGGGATACTGAAACCAAAAATCCATGAAGATGAGCACATTAATCGAAAAGGTAAGCCTACTCTGAATGTGCAAGCCACTTGTGATGCCAAAGAAATGTTCACTAGTGTTGACATGAGTTGGCCTGGATCCGTGCACGACTCGAGGATATAGAAAAATTCACAAGTATGCTTACAATTACAAAATAAAGGCAATGGTGTGCTATTTGGTGATGACGAATATGGGATAGAGCCATGCCTCATGACTCCATTTCGAAATCTTACTCCTGGTGCTGAGTTAAAATATAACAAACTTTTCAAAAAAGAGAGAGTAATAATTGAACGATGTTTTGGCCAACTGAAACGTCGGTTTCCAATCTTACAGTACTTGTGTCGCGTAAAATTGGAAAATGTTCCAAAGATAATCGTTGCCTGTGTCGTGCTCCATAACGTTGCAAAAGCGTTAGGCGATCCTGACTTCCAAGCAGCTGAAGAGGCACCAGAAAAAGATGAAGAATACCATGACAATAATAATGATGAACTATCTCTTCGCCATCGAGGAAAAGAAATCAGAAGAAACTTGAATATTGTAATTAACAATTTTAATGATAATTAAGTTTACAAGTAAATAAACAATAAACTCGAATTCTATTTATCTGAAACTAAACATTGTGAACATTGTGAACAATTTTCGGTGTAGATTCCTTACGCTGCATCAGTTTCAACTTCATTTCATAGTATTCCTGTTGTACTACACTCGTGCGGTACTGCTGTAACAGCACTAAGCGTTGGAGTTCTTTTGTAGTTAGTCTTCTAGTTTCATCCGTTTCATACTTCTCTGTCGCTAATTTTCGTTTTGCTGGCAATAATACTGGTTGAACAGCATGACATCACTAGATGATTGCCCAGGAGATGCTTTACTTTCTCTTTATTGTGTCGATTATTCACTCTCTCTTCCTGTGGAGTTGGTTCTATCTATCTTTGCCGAGTCGATCCCTCTTCATCAATACCAATCTGCAATTTTAATTCTTCCAATAGTAGGATTGTTGTCACCTTGTAACTGCCTCTCCCAATGCAACAATTTGATCGCTTTATTTCCAGTTTTCCTTACATCCGTTTTCTTCTTTAACCTTGTTTTCATGTTGTTAATTTTTTTTAATAAATCTTTCGCATAAAGTAGTTTACCAAATGTTGCTTTATATTTCTTCGCCAGTATTCCAATTGCCTCGTCCTTCCTTTGTTTTATTTGTGGTACTTGCGATTTTTCCAAAATAACGGGAGTAGCGGCAGCTCCTTCTGTTGTAAACTGTAGTTCGTTACTAGCCTTTCCTAAGCTATCACCGTCACTTTCGCTGCTTGAGGAATGTATCTTCACTAATACGACAACAATAGAGGGCCGGGGCCCTAATGAATATCTTCAAATTAGTTAAAACGAACGAGATAACAAAAAGAGCACACGTCGATAGAATTAGTTGAAAGGTACGCTAATAAACTTTCGTTGCAATCTGCAGCACAACTGAAATACCACTGCGTAGGCCTACTGCATCGGCGAAGTGACGGAAGCAGGCACATCACGTCAGGTTAGGACACATTCTAACATGTCATTCAGAGCTCAGACGGTGAACCCTTTACTTCTGCTTGAAGGATATCCTCGCAAGTATAAGGTTATCATTATGAATTCGGAAAGAAGGAAATGCTTATACTTCTACCTTTTATTTTAAAGCATAACCTAATACTTCTACCTTATGCTTGGGAGGATATCCTTTGTTTTTATGAATACGACTCCATAAGAAAATTCTGACCTCGGATTCGGTTTCAGCACCCCAAAATACGTATTGAAACATGGGTCAACTCGTTTAATCTTTCAATTTACTTTTTACTCGGTTACAGGCTTGTTCTAAGCTGTTTTTGAGTTTACATGAAAATATTGACGACATATTATGACAATTCTAACTTGGGATTCGGTTTCAGCGCCCCAAAGTACGTATAGGAGCATGGGTCAACTCGTCAAATCTTCTAATTTACTTATTACCCGGTTTCAGGCTTGTTTTAAGCTGTTTTTTGAGCTTACTTGAAAATATTGACGACATGTGACAATTCTCACCTGGGATTCGGTTTCAGCGCCGCAAAATACATATAGATATGATAGTTGGTAAAAATGACCTTTTTTATTTTTTGTGTGTCTATGTACACTGCCAACCTTATTGAAAGCCTTAGAGAAGCTGTCCATGAGTAAATATCAAATGCATTTATGCAATGATTCCTGAGAATCTGTCAGAATTTAGAAAACATCACTTTACAACTAGTACGCTATTTATAGATGATATTTTCAGCAGACGAGATGAAAAGTGTGTAACTGTATTATCTTTTAGATTAGAGAAAAACTATTGATACTTTAAACAATGAACTGTTATGTTTAAAACCTAAATTTTTTGGTTTTGATGATACAGCTTCTGTATTAATTAAGTCTTTTCTAACCAACAGAAGTCAGAGCGTTGTTGTAAATAGCGTGGAAATGGGAGATCAAGAAATTTTACATGGATAAATTCTGGCTCCGCTCTTGTCTATCACATCACACCTGTAGAAAATTTAATTGAAATAATTCAACGTCTATTCTGAATAACTTTCAAAATATCCGTCCGCCTATTACGTTTCTTGTAGGTACGATAGCCTAAGAAGGAAAAGTTCGATGGTATTGTTTTGAGAGTAAGTTGGTGCTTGCTGGAGGAACAACCTTATTATTTTCAGGCTCGAGAATATATGACATTTATATAAATATTAAAATATCTTAAAATGTCGTATAAAAAATATTGCGGTATATGTCACTTTTTGATATTTTGATTTCTTTTAAATCTGAAGTTCATCTAAGTTGTCATGTTATTACTTCCACGTCCAGTGGAAGTATAGTGATGAAAAAACAATTTGAAAATTTTTATTGTTCAAATAGACTTAGAATATCATGAAACGTCGAGATTTTAGGTTTGAAAAAAAATTTCTATCTGTCGGTCGGTCGGTCGGTCGGTCGGCCTGTCGGTCTGTCTATCTTTCTTTGTGCGCACGAAGATGAAAAAAAATAAAATTGTAATTTAGTGTGTGTACAAGAACCAAAGGCCTCAACAATTAGATTTGTATTTTCATAATAAATAAAAAGTGTGTAAGTTGTGATTTGCATAATACCTAAATAATATTCCCTAGATTTGTATGCTTTCATAGATTCATTATTCAGCAACGCCGTACATATCTGGTGGTTCCAAGGTGAGAAATCTTGCACCATGCGGGTCTAGGGGAAGGGGTTACGCCCAGGATTTCTCACCCTGGAATCACCAGATATGTACGGCGTTGCTGAATAATGAATCTATGAAAGCATACAAATCTAATTGTACAAACGCCGTACAGTATCAAATCACCTATTTGCCTGGGAAAATTTTCGGAAAATAAAAAATTCTCCTGGCTTCTGGTCACATTATATTTGTACGGCAGTAGGTTCTAGGTGATCATTTTTTTATGAACTATCAAACATGAGGAATGCCATACAAAAATATTTTGTCTGAAGAGCGCACTTTCAGATGGAAAATTCAATTTACCTGTGTACTCACCTGTACCGCCCAAAAGTGGCGGCATAGTGCCTAAAGTTCTGGTTTCATATACCGGCATCGTACTGGATATAATTCATGCTGGGTCACTTGACTCCTTAAAAATTACGATGGGCTTGTAGTCTATACAATATACATACGTGTACCAAATTTCAAGTCAATATCTTAAACGGTTCCAGAGTAATTGTGCGCACAAAAAAAGCTCCAGACAGACCGACAGACAGACAGGAATTTATTTTTCGCTCGAACTTAAAATCTCGACGTTTCATGACATTCTAAGCATATTTGAACAATAAAAATTTTCAAAAATTTTTTTGTCGTTACTATACTTCCACTGGATGTGGAAGTAAAAATACACAGTATACTGATGAACGTTTCAACTAAGCTGGCAGCATCGGAAAGTGGTTAAAAAATAGCATTTATACCTAAATAATTAACTTATTTTAAATGTTAGGCATGGCATTCCCTGTTTTTCATTCACCAACATGAAATTCTAAGTACCTCTTCTTCTATTTTGTGATATAAACAGGTTTTACTTAAGTCAATAATAGGAAACATTTACCTTAAAATTACCACAAATTAACTTACTAATAGGGCTAGGTAACATTTCAATGCCTTAATCTCTTGTACAAGATGTCTTTGTTTGCCTTTTCTCGACTTTGTATTTCATTTCATTTATTTCCCCACATTTGTAAATCTGCGGACAATTAGAGGTAAATTTGCCCATCATTAAATCGGTAAACTAAATATTCTGACCTAATAGTAGGTCGAATTGAAGTCATTCTGACTATAAATGTTTGTTGGGGCGGTATTTTGTCCTGAAGATAGCATTTAACCCCGGAGCAAACAAACCTAACCTTGCATTGATAAGCCGGTCCTTAATTGTTCTCACTTGACCTGAGGTGTCCGCTGTATACGTACAAATATTTTGCAGGATGACATGTTGGCCCAAAATAAGTAAAAAATCCTTACATTTTTTTTTCTAACTCAAACCTATATTTTGATTAAAAATTAATCAGATATAGGCAAAGTTTTCAGTTTAGACAGTACAACTATAAACAGAAGACGGAAGAGACAAGGTCATCGCACTCACTTGTCGTATCAATAACACTAGTTTTACAGCGTTGCAAGACTGTCATTTAAAAATAATAAAACAGTTTTACTTTTACCTCGTTTAATCAGTCTTGAAATGAAAACACTAACTGACATTTAATATTAATTTACTCATTGCCATTTTAACAATTTTCCACAAACTATAGGTTTTATTGGAAAAAGTAGATCGGTTTTTTGAAGCTCCTTGTGTCTTTATTGAAAAATTGTTATAGATCTCAGTAATTTACTACCTAGAGGAATGGTAAAGGAATTATTGAGTCAGAAACATAACTTGTATTGGACCGGCGCCGGCGCGCCGGGGATGAGACAGTCACGTATGTTCATTACTGGAGAGCCATCCAAGACAAAGACTAACGAATTGCTAAAGTTGAGCAGAAAACAGCTGAGATGTGCAGTTGGAATCCTAACAGGACACTGCACACTGAACAGACACCTAACCAACATGGGTGTAAAGGATAATCCAGAATGCAGGATGTGTGGTGAGGATGAAGAAACTCCTCACCACATACTATTATGTGAACGCCCAGCCTTGGAGGTTGGGAGGTTTTCATACTTCGGGGGACTAACCGTGACCCCGGAAGAAATAGCCAGAGCTCTCATTGACTGTATACTCTCCTATTGGAGGGATTCATGGGATAACGAGACTATGGGGTACAGTAAGTTTAAGATTCAGTACGGTGGGGCTTTTGGCACCGCAACCCATAAGAAAAAAAATTACTGCCTGTAAAAAATGTATTTTAACGATGAGATTAAAAATGTAACCATTTTTTTATTTGTTATAGAAAATTTCTTTAACTACTGTACATTGTATGATTGAAAGCGGCGGTCTTTTACGGCTAAACAACCAAGTATGAACATTTTCCCTGAACCGCATATGCCGACAGCAGAGGATTCCTGTTATGAAACAGACACCGGCGTTTTTTAAAGTTTTTTATGATGTCTCATTATTAATACAATAAACATAGTAAAAAGGTAGATCCAGGTCGCAAGATGACATTGAACTGTAGTGAAATACTGACCGACACAATATTTTATATATTATAACCGAATACTACCTGGCCTAAAAATATCGTTTTTTTAGAAAATAGTTAATTTAAGCGAAACCGTTGGAGTAAAGCAAACATTTATAAGACATTTTTGCTTTTTTTGGGTCAATATTATTTACTTTCCGAACACCCTTTATAAATAATTTAAAATATATTCAGATGAATTTATGTCTAACGTATAGTACAGTAAGTGAAGATTTTAAATCCCAGCCCGAAAACGATGTAATGAATTTCCAATTTTTTTTCTTCAACATGCTTCATAAAGTATGTACATAAGAATCTATATTGTAATTTTTCCTGCTTTTTGGTTAGGGGTGGTTCTTCTTAAAAGTTGTCGCAAAAAAAACAAAAAATACACATAATCTGATAGATAATCCAATTATAAGAAAGAAATGTGTTATACACTTTTTTGCTACAATGCATATTTTTTCGAGATATGGCAAACTAGAAAATTGCAATTTTCACCCCCCAAATTCAGTGTTCCTAGGCGTTTTTTAAAAATTACTCGAAAAATGTGGACTTTAATAAAAAAAATGCAGAGGTACAAAATTAAAGCTTTTATGAAAACAAATCGGATGGTTTTTCTTTTTTTTTCTCTCCGATGTTTAGGTTTGGAAATATCGCATTTTCAAAATGGCGCCGAAACGTTCAGAAAAAATATACGACGTTTAAATATAAAATTTCTCAAAATCTACAACTATGAGACACATTTTTATTCTTGTAAAAATTAAAGGCATTAAAATTTTGTTTCGATTGAGACGTATTACGACCTTTTATAATGAAAACTAAAAGTTATAAACAAAAAAATAGCGCATTTAAAAATTTAGGCGCCATTTTTTTTTAGTCTTATTGCTCTAATTTCTTATTAATTCATTTTTTTAAATCCTTCTAGATATTGTTAATGCATGTTATCACTAACATGTGTAAATTTTTAGAATTTTAAAATAATTATTTTTCATTCTGTACCCATTTTCAATAATGAAAATTTTCATAATTTTTTGAAAAAGTCGGGTTTTTGGAAATTGCTCAGAAAATATTTAAAAAAAAAATGGTAAGAGTACAAAAATGAAGTTTATGAAATACCGAATAGTTTTCTACAAACTATTCCGGAGATATGAAGGTTTAAAGATGGCACTTGAGCGCATACGCAAGAAAATTATGTATTTAAAATTGAAATATCTCAAAAACTATAAGATTGATAAAAACATGATATGAGAATGAAATGAATCTTATAAAAAATGAAGGGTTTGGGTTCTAATTATTTTTTTTTCGTACGACAAACTCTTCCAGAGACATGACAGTTTGAAATAATGTTGAAAGTTTTCAGTTTGTACGCGCATTTTAAATGTCTATAGTAGGAAGAGAAACGAGAATAGCCGTGTATTTTTCGAAGAATACGCAGAAAAAGCGAGTTGCATTGCACTTAATAGCATGTTTAAAGTGCAGATTAAAAATGTTATTTAATTAGTTTACTTAATTGTATTAATTGGGTTTATTTATAACAATCTGTATTTTAATAAAATTAGACGTCACTATACTCTTTTGTGACCATCTTTAATCCACCATTTTTTTTTTTATAAATTTAGACCTCATAATCATATTCAACGGCCTAAGAAACAAGTATTTAGAGTTTCGTGAATTTATTTGTAACATTAGAAGAATTATTATTTTTTCAATAAGGGTGGTTTCAACCCTTAATATTTTCCTATGTTTTGACTTCATAATCATATTCAGCTACCTCAGAAACATAAGTATATGGATTTTCGTGATTTTATTCGCAAAATTAAAAGAAATTAATATTTTAGTAAAATCATCATTGATTTCAACCCTTAATATTTTCTTCTCATAAGTTTTGACCTCACAGTCATATTCAGCGACCTTGAAAACGTAAGTATATGGATTTTTGTTAATTTATTCGTAAAATTAGAAGAGTTATTAATTTTTCAGTTTTCCACCCTTATTTTTAAGTGTGGAAATTTTACCGATTTTACTGTTTCGCTTACTGTACTAGTATAACACTATGAATTTAACATGAAAATTACTGTTATTTAATGAAACATTAAATGTAGGAACTTTTCACTTTATGCCAGTTTACTATGGTATCTACTATAGAAAGAATAATCCATTATAACAGTTAATTAAAAATTACTACATTATATCATGTTTCTAAAACACTGTTACTGATATATTATACCAAATTGTACATAAATTTAATGACGTAGTTGATGTTGACAGGAAGTAAGACCTCCGACACACACTTATAGCGCTTATTACTATTATGGGATCCAACTCATGTCTAGAGTTTATTTAAATGGAGTAATAAAAGGAGATAAACTAACAACAATAACAAACCAAATAAATAAATGAAGCTCGTTTGTTTATCAATGTTGCTTAATAATGGAATAAATATAAGGGTTCAAATCACCTACAAAAAAATTCTTACAATAGCAATTTTATTGTCAAAATTTGTTGTAAACATTATAAGAAGTGTAGTAAAAAGTTTTGGAATAAATCGGAGTCCCGGAAGGCATTTGTTTACTAAAAATAATTTCCACATTTGTTTCTTAAATATCTCTTATTATAAAGCTCGTATCGCAATACATGAAAAATCGTATTGTTCGTTACGAAATTTCCAGAAAAATTAGGCCTGTTCGAATCTTTTTGGTAATTTGTTAAGTTGCAAAAAATAAAAAAAAAATGAAATTGGTCATTTTTAAGGAATTGAACTTACGTAATATAAGGCATATATTTTATGGAGTTAAATTATCTTTCAACTGGAAATGTTCATATCTTCTTATTCAAGCAGATGATTTACGTTCTGTGTATTGTTCTGGTTGGCCTCCCTTTGCTGAATAGCACGTCTGACAACATTACGCCATCTGTCGCCATTGCTTGTTAGGCGTTCGGCTTCACCAAACCTCTTTCCTAACGGCTCCTTCAGCATCAGCATCAGCTCAATGTATTGTAGCGCGGCCTTTGGTTACCACTGGCTTTCCCTAACTCAACCATTCTATATTGTCTTCTTTCGCTCTCTTGATGGTACATTTTTGTAATTTGAGGTGACATTTCAAAATTCCTTGATAGTCAGTCGAATAACACCAAGCATCAAAAATACGCTTTCAATGATTGTAATGAAGCATTCTTAAATCCATGTTACATTACTAAGTTTCCGTCTAGAGGCGCATATTTGCGTACGACACCAGTTTTGCACGCGACACTACATCTCCGGCAAGGAGGGATTTCTGATATAAAAGCCCAGCCACAAATCAACAGAAGACGACTTTAAATTGGCATTTATAAAAATATTACTGCTTATTACAAAATTATAAGTACTAGAAAATGTAATACACATCTGAACTTGAAGCCTCCATAGCAAAAATCTCGAATTTTAATACAGTAATAAACAAATAAACGAGCACAAAGATCTAATAAAACTTTAAAATTCACAACGCACTATCTGCACTACTCGGTTTTGATTGATGTAGGCGCTGAAATGAATCATGTAATGGCCAGTTGCGATTCATTTTACTATGTGTAAAGGTGTTGGCTACACATAGCTCAAAAGAGCGATCGTGTTAACTCTATTACATATTTTGATTTTTTGCCAGATTTTGGAGTCTCCTGCCCTACTGTGCGCCGTTCCACCGCCAGAGCCAGAACGAATGCAACTTGACCTAGAGGTCTGTTTCAGTGTGTTGAGCTGGGAGCTCCTTCGTACCGATGGTTATTCGTTTTTGACGTCGACCCAGTAGCTGCTATTCATCGCGTCGTCACATTACACTCTCGCCTCCTCTACTCTCTCTCTCTCCCTCTCTCTCTTTTATTCACATAACAGAAATGTCATCCTGATAACCGTAAGAGATACGGACCTGTAGAATCGATAACCTGTACTGAAATGAATGTTATGTAACACTGCCGTATTTTACCTGTTTTTTAAGAAAATAAATTGTTGATTGTTATTGGGCTGTCTTATTAACTAAACTGGACCCTGTATTAGTCTCCAAACCAGCTATCTGAGCAAGAAACCGTTACACGATTGTTTGGGTAGCAAGTGGTTTATATTCTACTATTTCCTCATGATGTTTTTTAGGTTGTTACTAACTATTAGGGATAGCAATTTCAATGGGATAGGTGATTTTTGTATGTTTCATGTCTGGTTTGTTGCGTGTTATCGTTCGGTCGGTGGTGATTTCTCTATTCCAGTACAGCTTAGCCTGTTCATTATCTAGAACGGGAGGTGGCTCGTAGGATCTTATTTATAGAAAGGAGTTGTATCCTCTATCAGCGCGTACTTTATGGCTATTTTCCTGTGAATGACTTTTGCAATGTTGTCGTGGCGGTGGGTGTAGTCAGTGGGAGCTAGCAGGGTGCATCATGTTATGATGTGATCGATAGTCTCTTGGTTTTGTATACATTTTCTGCATCTTTCTGATAAGACGTTGGGGTCTTTTAAAATGTGTTTTCTAGTCATGACAGTTTTTATCCTAGATGTTGATCATATAACCTTCCATCTCCAGAGTAATTGTGCGCACAAAAAAAGCTCCAGACAGACCGACAGACAGACAGGAATTTATTTTTCGCTCGAACTTAAAATCTCGACGTTTCATGACATTCTAAGCATATTTGAACAATAAAAATTTTCAAAAATTTTTTTGTCGTTACTATACTTCCACTGGATGTGAAAGTAAAAATACACAGTATACTGATGAACGTTTCAACTAAGCTGGCAGCATCGGAAAGTGGTTAAAAAATAGCATTTATACCTAAATAATTAACTTATTTTAAATGTTAGGCATGGCATTCCCTGTTTTTCATTCACCAACATGAAATTCTAAGTACCTCTTCTTCTATTTTGTGATATAAACAGGTTTTACTTAAGTCAATAATAGGAAACATTTACCTTAAAATTACCACAAATTAACTTACTAATAGGGCTAGGTAACATTTCAATGCCTTAATCTCTTGTACAAGATGTCTTTGTTTGCCTTTTCTCGACTTTGTATTTCATTTCATTTATTTCCCCACATTTGTAAATCTGCGGACAATTAGAGGTAAATTTGCCCATCATTAAATCGGTAAACTAAATATTCTGACCTAATAGTAGGTCGAATTGAAGTCATTCTGACTATAAATGTTTGTTGGGGCGGTATTTTGTCCTGAAGATAGCATTTAACCCCGGAGCAAACAAACCTAACCTTGCATTGATAAGCCGGTCCTTAATTGTTCTCACTTGACCTGAGGTGTCCGCTGTATACGTACAAATATTTTGCAGGATGACATGTTGGCCCAAAATAAGTAATTTTAGGGTACATTTCACTTATTGTAATATCTTTGTTTTTTTTGCAACTAAGGAATCTATTATATTCACTGAAAAACCGCTATTTCTTTTATAACTTCTATTGTTTCGTTATTTAGTTTTCTTCTGGCAAGGGTATAGGGAAGGCTCTATGAACCATAGGTCGATAAGCGGCTATTTTATGAGAAAAAGGATGACTTGGATGCCGGTATAGTAGGCGAGTCATTTTAGGTGAACAAGAGGTTAAACATCAGACTAATTGTGAAGGAAATAAACTAAGGTTTTTTAGACTTGGAAGAATACCCGCAACAACATATCAAAACTCTGAGTATGGGAAAGCCGCCATAGTGGCCGACATCTTGGATTTACTCTCGAAATCTATAAAATGCATATATTGCTCCGATTAATTTCAAATATGTACCAAATAGAAAGTTTTTTGAACCAGGAATCATATAAAAACTTTATCTAATTTTGTTTCTATCATGTTCCATTTATTACAAAATGTTAATAATAAAGGAAGGTAGTAATCTTGTACAAAATTGTTTAAATTACTGTACACTCTTTGAAACTCAAACCTATATTTTGATTAAAAATTAATCAGATATAGGCAAAGTTTTCAGTTTAGACAGTACAACTATAAACAGAAGACGGAAGAGACAAGGTCATCGCACTCACTTGTCGTATCAATAACACTAGTTTTACAGCGTTGCAAGACTGTCATTTAAAAATAATAAAACAGTTTTACTTTTACCTCGTTTAATCAGTCTTGAAATGAAAACACTAACTGACATTTAATATTAATTTACTCATTGCCATTTTAACAATTTTCCACAAACTATAGGTTTTATTGGAAAAAGTAGATCGGTTTTTTGAAGCTCCTTGTGTCTTTATTGAAAAATTGTTATAGATCTCAGTAATTTACTACCTAGAGGAATGGTAAAGGAATTATTGAGTCAGAAACATAACTTGTATTGGACCGGCGCCGGCGCGCCGGGGATGAGACAGTCACGTATGTTCATTACTGGAGAGCCATCCAAGACAAAGACTAACGAATTGCTAAAGTTGAGCAGAAAACAGCTGAGATGTGCAGTTGGAATCCTAACAGGACACTGCACACTGAACAGACACCTAACCAACATGGGTGTAAAGGATAATCCAGAATGCAGGATGTGTGGTGAGGATGAAGAAACTCCTCACCACATACTATTATGTGAACGCCCAGCCTTGGAGGTTGGGAGGTTTTCATACTTCGGGGGACTAACCGTGACCCCGGAAGAAATAGCCAGAGCTCTCATTGACTGTATACTCTCCTTTTGGAGGGATTCATGGGATAACGAGACTATGGGGTACAGTAAGTTTAAGCTTCAGTACGGTGGGGCTTTTGGCACCGCAACCCATAAGAAAAAAAATTACTGCCTGTAAAAAATGTATTTTAACGATGAGATTAAAAATGTAACCATTTTTTTATTTGTTATAGAAAATTTCTTTAACTACTGTACATTGTATGATTGAAAGCGGCGGTCTTTTACGGCTAAACAACCAAGTATGAACATTTTCCCTGAACCGCATATGCCGACAGCAGAGGATTCCTGTTATGAAACAGACACCGGCGTTTTTTAAAGTTTTTTATGATGTCTCATTATTAATACAATAAACATAGTAAAAAGGTAGATCCAGGTCGCAAGATGACATTGAACTGTAGTGAAATACTGACCGACACAATATTTTATATATTATAACCGAATACTACCTGGCCTAAAAATATCGTTTTTTTAGAAAATAGTTAATTTAAGCGAAACCGTTGGAGTAAAGCAAACATTTATAAGACATTTTTGCTTTTTTTGGGTCAATATTATTTACTTTCCGAACACCCTTTATAAATAATTTAAAATATATTCAGATGAATTTATGTCTAACGTATAGTACAGTAAGTGAAGATTTTAAATCCCAGCCCGAAAACGATGTAATGAATTTCCAATTTTTTTTCTTCAACATGCTTCATAAAGTATGTACATAAGAATCTATATTGTAATTTTTCCTGCTTTTTGGTTAGGGGTGGTTCTTCTTAAAAGTTGTCGCAAAAAAAACAAAAAATACACATAATCTGATAGATAATCCAATTATAAGAAAGAAATGTGTTATACACTTTTTTGCTACAATGCATATTTTTTCGAGATATGGCAAACTAGAAAATTGCAATTTTCACCCCCCAAATTCAGTGTTCCTAGGCGTTTTTTAAAAATTACTCGAAAAATGTGGACTTTAATAAAAAAAATGCAGAGGTACAAAATTAAAGCTTTTATGAAAACAAATCGGATGGTTTTTCTTTTTTTTTCTCTCCGATGTTTAGGTTTGGAAATATCGCATTTTCAAAATGGCGCCGAAACGTTCAGAAAAAATATACGACGTTTAAATATAAAATTTCTCAAAATCTACAACTATGAGACACATTTTTATTCTTGTAAAAATTAAAGGCATTAAAATTTTGTTTCGATTGAGACGTATTACGACCTTTTATAATGAAAACTAAAAGTTATAAACAAAAAAATAGCGCATTTAAAAATTTAGGCGCCATTTTTTTTTAGTCTTATTGCTCTAATTTCTTATTAATTCATTTTTTTAAATCCTTCTAGATATTGTTAATGCATGTTATCACTAACATGTGTAAATTTTTAGAATTTTAAAATAATTATTTTTCATTCTGTACCCATTTTCAATAATGAAAATTTTCATAATTTTTTGAAAAAGTCGGGTTTTTGGAAATTGCTCAGAAAATATTTAAAAAAAAAATGGTAAGAGTACAAAAATGAAGTTTATGAAATACCGAATAGTTTTCTACAAACTATTCCGGAGATATGAAGGTTTAAAGATGGCACTTGAGCGCATACGCAAGAAAATTATGTATTTAAAATTGAAATATCTCAAAAACTATAAGATTGATAAAAACATGATATGAGAATGAAATGAATCTTATAAAAAATGAAGGGTTTGGGTTCTAATTATTTTTTTTTCGTACGACAAACTCTTCCAGAGACATGACAGTTTGAAATAATGTTGAAAGTTTTCAGTTTGTACGCGCATTTTAAATGTCTATAGTAGGAAGAGAAACGAGAATAGCCGTGTATTTTTCGAAGAATACGCAGAAAAAGCGAGTTGCATTGCACTTAATAGCATGTTTAAAGTGCAGATTAAAAATGTTATTTAATTAGTTTACTTAATTGTATTAATTGGGTTTATTTATAACAATCTGTATTTTAATAAAATTAGACGTCACTATACTCTTTTGTGACCATCTTTAATCCACCATTTTTTTTTTTATAAATTTAGACCTCATAATCATATTCAACGGCCTAAGAAACAAGTATTTAGAGTTTCGTGAATTTATTTGTAACATTAGAAGAATTATTATTTTTTCAATAAGGGTGGTTTCAACCCTTAATATTTTCCTATGTTTTGACTTCATAATCATATTCAGCTACCTCAGAAACATAAGTATATGGATTTTCGTGATTTTATTCGCAAAATTAAAAGAAATTAATATTTTAGTAAAATCATCATTGATTTCAACCCTTAATATTTTCTTCTCATAAGTTTTGACCTCACAGTCATATTCAGCGACCTTGAAAACGTAAGTATATGGATTTTTGTTAATTTATTCGTAAAATTAGAAGAGTTATTAATTTTTCAGTTTTCCACCCTTATTTTTAAGTGTGGAAATTTTACCGATTTTACTGTTTCGCTTACTGTACTAGTATAACACTATGAATTTAACATGAAAATTACTGTTATTTAATGAAACATTAAATGTAGGAACTTTTCACTTTATGCCAGTTTACTATGGTATCTACTATAGAAAGAATAATCCATTATAACAGTTAATTAAAAATTACTACATTATATCATGTTTCTAAAACACTGTTACTGATATATTATACCAAATTGTACATAAATTTAATGACGTAGTTGATGTTGACAGGAAGTAAGACCTCCGACACACACTTATAGCGCTTATTACTATTATGGGATCCAACTCATGTCTAGAGTTTATTTAAATGGAGTAATAAAAGGAGATAAACTAACAACAATAACAAACCAAATAAATAAATGAAGCTCGTTTGTTTATCAATGTTGCTTAATAATGGAATAAATATAAGGGTTCAAATCACCTACAAAAAAATTCTTACAATAGCAATTTTATTGTCAAAATTTGTTGTAAACATTATAAGAAGTGTAGTAAAAAGTTTTGGAATAAATCGGAGTCCCGGAAGGCATTTGTTTACTAAAAATAATTTCCACATTTGTTTCTTAAATATCTCTTATTATAAAGCTCGTATCGCAATACATGAAAAATCGTATTGTTCGTTACGAAATTTCCAGAAAAATTAGGCCTGTTCGAATCTTTTTGGTAATTTGTTAAGTTGCAAAAAATAAAAAAAAAATGAAATTGGTCATTTTTAAGGAATTGAACTTACGTAATATAAGGCATATATTTTATGGAGTTAAATTATCTTTCAACTGGAAATGTTCATATCTTCTTATTCAAGCAGATGATTTACGTTCTGTGTATTGTTCTGGTTGGCCTCCCTTTGCTGAATAGCACGTCTGACAACATTACGCCATCTGTCGCCATTGCTTGTTAGGCGTTCGGCTTCACCAAACCTCTTTCCTAACGGCTCCTTCAGCATCAGCATCAGCTCAATGTATTGTAGCGCGGCCTTTGGTTACCACTGGCTTTCCCTAACTCAACCATTCTATATTGTCTTCTTTCGCTCTCTTGATGGTACATTTTTGTAATTTGAGGTGACATTTCAAAATTCCTTGATAGTCAGTCGAATAACACCAAGCATCAAAAATACGCTTTCAATGATTGTAATGAAGCATTCTTAAATCCATGTTACATTACTAAGTTTCCGTCTAGAGGCGCATATTTGCGTACGACACCAGTTTTGCACGCGACACTACATCTCCGGCAAGGAGGGATTTCTGATATAAAAGCCCAGCCACAAATCAACAGAAGACGACTTTAAATTGGCATTTATAAAAATATTACTGCTTATTACAAAATTATAAGTACTAGAAAATGTAATACACATCTGAACTTGAAGCCTCCATAGCAAAAATCTCGAATTTTAATACAGTAATAAACAAATAAACGAGCACAAAGATCTAATAAAACTTTAAAATTCACAACGCACTATCTGCACTACTCGGTTTTGATTGATGTAGGCGCTGAAATGAATCATGTAATGGCCAGTTGCGATTCATTTTACTATGTGTAAAGGTGTTGGCTACACATAGCTCAAAAGAGCGATCGTGTTAACTCTATTACATATTTTGATTTTTTGCCAGATTTTGGAGTCTCCTGCCCTACTGTGCGCCGTTCCACCGCCAGAGCCAGAACGAATGCAACTTGACCTAGAGGTCTGTTTCAGTGTGTTGAGCTGGGAGCTCCTTCGTACCGATGGTTATTCGTTTTTGACGTCGACCCAGTAGCTGCTATTCATCGCGTCGTCACATTACACTCTCGCCTCCTCTACTCTCTCTCTCTCCCTCTCTCTCTTTTATTCACATAACAGAAATGTCATCCTGATAACCGTAAGAGATACGGACCTGTAGAATCGATAACCTGTACTGAAATGAATGTTATGTAACACTGCCGTATTTTACCTGTTTTTTAAGAAAATAAATTGTTGATTGTTATTGGGCTGTCTTATTAACTAAACTGGACCCTGTATTAGTCTCCAAACCAGCTATCTGAGCAAGAAACCGTTACACGATTGTTTGGGTAGCAAGTGGTTTATATTCTACTATTTCCTCATGATGTTTTTTAGGTTGTTACTAACTATTAGGGATAGCAATTTCAATGGGATAGGTGATTTTTGTATGTTTCATGTCTGGTTTGTTGCGTGTTATCGTTCGGTCGGTGGTGATTTCTCTATTCCAGTACAGCTTAGCCTGTTCATTATCTAGAACGGGAGGTGGCTCGTAGGATCTTATTTATAGAAAGGAGTTGTATCCTCTATCAGCGCGTACTTTATGGCTATTTTCCTGTGAATGACTTTTGCAATGTTGTCGTGGCGGTGGGTGTAGTCAGTGGGAGCTAGCAGGGTGCATCATGTTATGATGTGATCGATAGTCTCTTGGTTTTGTATACATTTTCTGCATCTTTCTGATAAGACGTTGGGGTCTTTTAAAATGTGTTTTCTAGTCATGACAGTTTTTATCCTAGATGTTGATCATATAACCTTCCATCTCCAGAGTAATTGTGCGCACAAAAAAAGCTCCAGACAGACCGACAGACAGACAGGAATTTATTTTTCGCTCGAACTTAAAATCTCGACGTTTCATGACATTCTAAGCATATTTGAACAATAAAAATTTTCAAAAATTTTTTTGTCGTTACTATACTTCCACTGGATGTGAAAGTAAAAATACACAGTATACTGATGAACGTTTCAACTAAGCTGGCAGCATCGGAAAGTGGTTAAAAAATAGCATTTATACCTAAATAATTAACTTATTTTAAATGTTAGGCATGGCATTCCCTGTTTTTCATTCACCAACATGAAATTCTAAGTACCTCTTCTTCTATTTTGTGATATAAACAGGTTTTACTTAAGTCAATAATAGGAAACATTTACCTTAAAATTACCACAAATTAACTTACTAATAGGGCTAGGTAACATTTCAATGCCTTAATCTCTTGTACAAGATGTCTTTGTTTGCCTTTTCTCGACTTTGTATTTCATTTCATTTATTTCCCCACATTTGTAAATCTGCGGACAATTAGAGGTAAATTTGCCCATCATTAAATCGGTAAACTAAATATTCTGACCTAATAGTAGGTCGAATTGAAGTCATTCTGACTATAAATGTTTGTTGGGGCGGTATTTTGTCCTGAAGATAGCATTTAACCCCGGAGCAAACAAACCTAACCTTGCATTGATAAGCCGGTCCTTAATTGTTCTCACTTGACCTGAGGTGTCCGCTGTATACGTACAAATATTTTGCAGGATGACATGTTGGCCCAAAATAAGTAATTTTAGGGTACATTTCACTTATTGTAATATCTTTGTTTTTTTTGCAACTAAGGAATCTATTATATTCACTGAAAAACCGCTATTTCTTTTATAACTTCTATTGTTTCGTTATTTAGTTTTCTTCTGGCAAGGGTATAGCGAAGGCTCTATGAACCATAGGTCGATAAGCGGCTATTTTATGAGAAAAAGGATGACTTGGATGCCGGTATAGTAGGCGAGTCATTTTAGGTGAACAAGAGGTTAAACATCAGACTAATTGTGAAGGAAATAAACTAAGGTTTTTTAGACTTGGAAGAATACCCGCAACAACATATCAAAACTCTGAGTATGGGAAAGCCGCCATAGTGGCCGACATCTTGGATTTACTCTCGAAATCTATAAAATGCATATATTGCTCCGATTAATTTCAAATATGTACCAAATAGAAAGTTTTTTGAACCAGGAATCATATAAAAACTTTATCTAATTTTGTTTCTATCATGTTCCATTTATTACAAAATGTTAATAATAAAGGAAGGTAGTAATCTTGTACAAAATTGTTTAAATTACTGTACACTCTTTGAAACTCAAACCTATATTTTGATTAAAAATTAATCAGATATAGGCAAAGTTTTCAGTTTAGACAGTACAACTATAAACAGAAGACGGAAGAGACAAGGTCATCGCACTCACTTGTCGTATCAATAACACTAGTTTTACAGCGTTGCAAGACTGTCATTTAAAAATAATAAAACAGTTTTACTTTTACCTCGTTTAATCAGTCTTGAAATGAAAACACTAACTGACATTTAATATTAATTTACTCATTGCCATTTTAACAATTTTCCACAAACTATAGGTTTTATTGGAAAAAGTAGATCGGTTTTTTGAAGCTCCTTGTGTCTTTATTGAAAAATTGTTATAGATCTCAGTAATTTACTACCTAGAGGAATGGTAAAGGAATTATTGAGTCAGAAACATAACTTGTATTGGACCGGCGCCGGCGCGCCGGGGATGAGACAGTCACGTATGTTCATTACTGGAGAGCCATCCAAGACAAAGACTAACGAATTGCTAAAGTTGAGCAGAAAACAGCTGAGATGTGCAGTTGGAATCCTAACAGGACACTGCACACTGAACAGACACCTAACCAACATGGGTGTAAAGGATAATCCAGAATGCAGGATGTGTGGTGAGGATGAAGAAACTCCTCACCACATACTATTATGTGAACGCCCAGCCTTGGAGGTTGGGAGGTTTTCATACTTCGGGGGACTAACCGTGACCCCGGAAGAAATAGCCAGAGCTCTCATTGACTGTATACTCTCCTTTTGGAGGGATTCATGGGATAACGAGACTATGGGGTACAGTAAGTTTAAGCTTCAGTACGGTGGGGCTTTTGGCACCGCAACCCATAAGAAAAAAAATTACTGCCTGTAAAAAATGTATTTTAACGATGAGATTAAAAATGTAACCATTTTTTTATTTGTTATAGAAAATTTCTTTAACTACTGTACATTGTATGATTGAAAGCGGCGGTCTTTTACGGCTAAACAACCAAGTATGAACATTTTCCCTGAACCGCATATGCCGACAGCAGAGGATTCCTGTTATGAAACAGACACCGGCGTTTTTTAAAGTTTTTTATGATGTCTCATTATTAATACAATAAACATAGTAAAAAGGTAGATCCAGGTCGCAAGATGACATTGAACTGTAGTGAAATACTGACCGACACAATATTTTATATATTATAACCGAATACTACCTGGCCTAAAAATATCGTTTTTTTAGAAAATAGTTAATTTAAGCGAAACCGTTGGAGTAAAGCAAACATTTATAAGACATTTTTGCTTTTTTTGGGTCAATATTATTTACTTTCCGAACACCCTTTATAAATAATTTAAAATATATTCAGATGAATTTATGTCTAACGTATAGTACAGTAAGTGAAGATTTTAAATCCCAGCCCGAAAACGATGTAATGAATTTCCAATTTTTTTTCTTCAACATGCTTCATAAAGTATGTACATAAGAATCTATATTGTAATTTTTCCTGCTTTTTGGTTAGGGGTGGTTCTTCTTAAAAGTTGTCGCAAAAAAAACAAAAAATACACATAATCTGATAGATAATCCAATTATAAGAAAGAAATGTGTTATACACTTTTTTGCTACAATGCATATTTTTTCGAGATATGGCAAACTAGAAAATTGCAATTTTCACCCCCCAAATTCAGTGTTCCTAGGCGTTTTTTAAAAATTACTCGAAAAATGTGGACTTTAATAAAAAAAATGCAGAGGTACAAAATTAAAGCTTTTATGAAAACAAATCGGATGGTTTTTCTTTTTTTTTCTCTCCGATGTTTAGGTTTGGAAATATCGCATTTTCAAAATGGCGCCGAAACGTTCAGAAAAAATATACGACGTTTAAATATAAAATTTCTCAAAATCTACAACTATGAGACACATTTTTATTCTTGTAAAAATTAAAGGCATTAAGATTTTGTTTCGATTGAGACGTATTACGACCTTTTATAATGAAAACTAAAAGTCATAAACAAAAAAATAGCGCATTTAAAAATTTAGGCGCCATTTTTTTTTAGTCTTATTGCTCTAATTTCTTATTAATTCATTTTTTTAAATCCTTCTAGATATTGTTAATGCATGTTATCACTAACATGTGTAAATTTTTAGAATTTTAAAATAATTATTTTTCATTCTGTACCCATTTTCAATAATGAAAATTTTCATAATTTTTTGAAAAAGTCGGGTTTTTGGAAATTGCTCAGAAAATATTTAAAAAAAAAATGGTAAGAGTACAAAAATGAAGTTTATGAAATACCGAATAGTTTTCTACAAACTATTCCGGAGATATGAAGGTTTAAAGATGGCACTTGAGCGCATACGCAAGAAAATTATGTATTTAAAATTGAAATATCTCAAAAACTATAAGATTGATAAAAACATGATATGAGAATGAAATGAATCTTATAAAAAATGAAGGGTTTGGGTTCTAATTATTTTTTTTTCGTACGACAAACTCTTCCAGAGACATGACAGTTTGAAATAATGTTGAAAGTTTTCAGTTTGTACGCGCATTTTAAATGTCTATAGTAGGAAGAGAAACGAGAATAGCCGTGTATTTTTCGAAGAATACGCAGAAAAAGCGAGTTGCATTGCACTTAATAGCATGTTTAAAGTGCAGATTAAAAATGTTATTTAATTAGTTTACTTAATTGTATTAATTGGGTTTATTTATAACAATCTGTATTTTAATAAAATTAGACGTCACTATACTCTTTTGTGACCATCTTTAATCCACCATTTTTTTTTTTATAAATTTAGACCTCATAATCATATTCAACGGCCTAAGAAACAAGTATTTAGAGTTTCGTGAATTTATTTGTAACATTAGAAGAATTATTATTTTTTCAATAAGGGTGGTTTCAACCCTTAATATTTTCCTATGTTTTGACTTCATAATCATATTCAGCTACCTCAGAAACATAAGTATATGGATTTTCGTGATTTTATTCGCAAAATTAAAAGAAATTAATATTTTAGTAAAATCATCATTGATTTCAACCCTTAATATTTTCTTCTCATAAGTTTTGACCTCACAGTCATATTCAGCGACCTTGAAAACGTAAGTATATGGATTTTTGTTAATTTATTCGTAAAATTAGAAGAGTTATTAATTTTTCAGTTTTCCACCCTTATTTTTAAGTGTGGAAATTTTACCGATTTTACTGTTTCGCTTACTGTACTAGTATAACACTATGAATTTAACATGAAAATTACTGTTATTTAATGAAACATTAAATGTAGGAACTTTTCACTTTATGCCAGTTTACTATGGTATCTACTATAGAAAGAATAATCCATTATAACAGTTAATTAAAAATTACTACATTATATCATGTTTCTAAAACACTGTTACTGATATATTATACCAAATTGTACATAAATTTAATGACGTAGTTGATGTTGACAGGAAGTAAGACCTCCGACACACACTTATAGCGCTTATTACTATTATGGGATCCAACTCATGTCTAGAGTTTATTTAAATGGAGTAATAAAAGGAGATAAACTAACAACAATAACAAACCAAATAAATAAATGAAGCTCGTTTGTTTATCAATGTTGCTTAATAATGGAATAAATATAAGGGTTCAAATCACCTACAAAAAAATTCTTACAATAGCAATTTTATTGTCAAAATTTGTTGTAAACATTATAAGAAGTGTAGTAAAAAGTTTTGGAATAAATCGGAGTCCCGGAAGGCATTTGTTTACTAAAAATAATTTCCACATTTGTTTCTTAAATATCTCTTATTATAAAGCTCGTATCGCAATACATGAAAAATCGTATTGTTCGTTACGAAATTTCCAGAAAAATTAGGCCTGTTCGAATCTTTTTGGTAATTTGTTAAGTTGCAAAAAATAAAAAAAAAATGAAATTGGTCATTTTTAAGGAATTGAACTTACGTAATATAAGGCATATATTTTATGGAGTTAAATTATCTTTCAACTGGAAATGTTCATATCTTCTTATTCAAGCAGATGATTTACGTTCTGTGTATTGTTCTGGTTGGCCTCCCTTTGCTGAATAGCACGTCTGACAACATTACGCCATCTGTCGCCATTGCTTGTTAGGCGTTCGGCTTCACCAAACCTCTTTCCTAACGGCTCCTTCAGCATCAGCATCAGCTCAATGTATTGTAGCGCGGCCTTTGGTTACCACTGGCTTTCCCTAACTCAACCATTCTATATTGTCTTCTTTCGCTCTCTTGATGGTACATTTTTGTAATTTGAGGTGACATTTCAAAATTCCTTGATAGTCAGTCGAATAACACCAAGCATCAAAAATACGCTTTCAATGATTGTAATGAAGCATTCTTAAATCCATGTTACATTACTAAGTTTCCGTCTAGAGGCGCATATTTGCGTACGACACCAGTTTTGCACGCGACACTACATCTCCGGCAAGGAGGGATTTCTGATATAAAAGCCCAGCCACAAATCAACAGAAGACGACTTTAAATTGGCATTTATAAAAATATTACTGCTTATTACAAAATTATAAGTACTAGAAAATGTAATACACATCTGAACTTGAAGCCTCCATAGCAAAAATCTCGAATTTTAATACAGTAATAAACAAATAAACGAGCACAAAGATCTAATAAAACTTTAAAATTCACAACGCACTATCTGCACTACTCGGTTTTGATTGATGTAGGCGCTGAAATGAATCATGTAATGGCCAGTTGCGATTCATTTTACTATGTGTAAAGGTGTTGGCTACACATAGCTCAAAAGAGCGATCGTGTTAACTCTATTACATATTTTGATTTTTTGCCAGATTTTGGAGTCTCCTGCCTTACTGTGCGCCGTTCCACCGCCAGAGCCAGAACGAATGCAACTTGACCTAGAGGTCTGTTTCAGTGTGTTGAGCTGGGAGCTCCTTCGTACCGATGGTTATTCGTTTTTGACGTCGACCCAGTAGCTGCTATTCATCGCGTCGTCACATTACACTCTCGCCTCCTCTACTCTCTCTCTCTCCCTCTCTCTCTTTTATTCACATAACAGAAATGTCATCCTGATAACCGTAAGAGATACGGACCTGTAGAATCGATAACCTGTACTGAAATGAATGTTATGTAACACTGCCGTATTTTACCTGTTTTTTAAGAAAATAAATTGTTGATTGTTATTGGGCTGTCTTATTAACTAAACTGGACCCTGTATTAGTCTCCAAACCAGCTATCTGAGCAAGAAACCGTTACACGATTGTTTGGGTAGCAAGTGGTTTATATTCTACTATTTCCTCATGATGTTTTTTAGGTTGTTACTAACTATTAGGGATAGCAATTTCAATGGGATAGGTGATTTTTGTATGTTTCATGTCTGGTTTGTTGCGTGTTATCGTTCGGTCGGTGGTGATTTCTCTATTCCAGTACAGCTTAGCCTGTTCATTATCTAGAACGGGAGGTGGCTCGTAGGATCTTATTTATAGAAAGGAGTTGTATCCTCTATCAGCGCGTACTTTATGGCTATTTTCCTGTGAATGACTTTTGCAATGTTGTCGTGGCGGTGGGTGTAGTCAGTGGGAGCTAGCAGGGTGCATCATGTTATGATGTGATCGATAGTCTCTTGGTTTTGTATACATTTTCTGCATCTTTCTGATAAGACGTTGGGGTCTTTTAAAATGTGTTTTCTAGTCATGACAGTTTTTATCCTAGATGTTGATCATATAACCTTCCATCTCCGCAAAAATGTTTCCTTTCGTCAGCTATTTGTTAGATACTGGGTTGGTCGACATGAGGCTGATTTATTTGGAAATAGTGCCATCCATGTAACTCCTTTGCTGCCCATAATTCCTTCTTTTATAGGTCCGTATGGATATCTTCGGGTTGTATGTTTCTGTTGTTGAGGTTAAGAGGCTTTATTATTATTATTATCTGCTGGATAAAAATAGACACGCCCACGCGGTTTGGCTGTGAATGACAGAAGTGATGTTTTATTTTCTAACCCAACTTTTCAAAAGTTTGTTTTGTTATATATGGGGTTTTAACTTTAAATTTATAATAAATAATAATAATAATAATAAAATAAACTAAAAAAACTCAAAATTTCAGGTTATGTTAGTTATATGATGCACAACTATTACAAACAATATTACAAATAATCATGAAACTGACGCAAATGTGATAATCCGACAACAAACGACAGTAGCGGCATCTTTTCTATTTGAAACTTCCTTACTTTACCGTGTCTTAAGTTGGCAACACTTACTTTGGGAAGTATCTAGAGCCACATCTATCGGATAGTTAAAGGAGAGTATATTTTGAATGAAAGTGCGCATGCAAGTTATCCTACAGATAGCAAGCTCCGGTTATCTCATCCATCCATCGGATAAGGTCTATTTATACTTAAGCGAAAGCACCGGGCCTAAAAGCGATTGTCGTTATTTCAAGATCACATTTTTTACTTTGCTTGCATGTATCTTAAAATGGGTTGAAGGGTCCTTTACATGGAGCCTTGACTGCCTGATTCCGGAGGCCTGTTCCTAATAGTTGTTCAACCTTTCCATGGCACAGTCCCGTAATTCTGAATGAATCAGACTTTTTGGCAAACCTAATGCTAAGACTAAGGCTAGCTCAGGGCCAGGGAAAGGAGTTTTTGCTCCCTCACCCACGCCCTCCACACAAATGTGTTATTTACAATTATACTGTTAATGGACAGTCTATAAGATTGGTCACCAACAACAAAACCTTCATAATATTTCCATCCATTTTACTTTTATCTACGACTCAAATGTTCCTCATTATTAAATCAAAAACGAAAAACAGCCCGAAGTAATCAGGTGTCGGCACTTAAATGGAAATAACATGTCGTTTCATAAAAAGAGATATTCTCCAAATGGTGACTTCGAAATGAACAAAACAAAAGTGAAAGATGATAAATTCCCTCGATGCTCCTGTCACAGTCACACGCACTGGTCGCTTCTACTTACAGGCTCGGATTTCGGTCAAGTGTTAAAACTATATGCCAATGTCGTTCAATTGTTAGCGAACATGCGGAGTTTGATGTAGGGGGCGCTATAAGTACGGAACGTGCGAGCACAGTTATTGATGTATTTATTTTTAATTTGTATTTCATTTTTACATATGAAAAAAAGAATCATCAAAATTGGTCCAGTAGAAGCCGCTGGCGAACCTTAAGAAGAAAAGTGCTTTGAATTTTAAATATATTTGAATTTGTATTTCATTTTTACATAAGAATATAACAATGAAAAACAAATAAATAAAAATTAGTGATGACACACCTGTAGATAGAGAGCTTTAGTTTAAAAAAGGAATCACCAACATCGGTCCAGTAGGAGCCGCTGGAAAATCACAAGGAGAAAAACGCCTTGAATTTTAAATATTTAGATTACAAGTCGCAGCACCTTCTCTGAACCACCCAGCGCAGAGCCCCACGTTGAATTATTTCGTTTTGACATGTATTGGTATTTTTACTGTATTCTTTAGGGCCAGTATTATAATGTTAGATTAAACTGTGCAGTTTAAACTTAGAACTTCGAACACCTTTTATTACATTAATATAATTTCTTCGTCGTCATTAGACAGTAAATAATAATAAATAAATAATAACTAATCAAATATTTCGATTATATCCATCATATTACATATAAAAACAAAATTAACGACATTCTAAAACAGACGTTTTTTCAAGGCCGTAGTTTAATCCGCATTCCGCGGTTTAATCCGATATTGTAAAACTGGCCCTTAGTATTTTACAGTGAGTATATGAATTATTCTACTATATAACAACAGATTACTGACCCCCCAACTGATGCCCAAGAACTCTCCTTAACTAGCAGTTTGTAATCTCTTTTTGTGCGAAAATGGTTACATGTATGAATTTTTTTAAGATCTTTTGTATAGAATTTTACGCTTTTTGAAATAAAAAAAAATTGGGACACCCTGTATATGTATGTAACTTATTCAAAATGTTTGAAATTGAATTTATATAACATCTGCATCTATACTGAATTTAATAAGATAGTATAGTAATTCGAAGGATTATTTCGTTAGATTTTTTACTTCATTTTTTACTCTTATCTATAAATGTTCGTCTCATTTTAATCTAGTAAATTATACAGTCTGTCTACCGTAAGAATAATAGTGAATAATAACAACACCTAATTAAAAAACTGATTTTGTAATGCCACTAAAACACTATTGTTGATACAACTATATGTCACATTCGTAAATAGCTACAATGACGTAGTTTTACGTAGACTGACACCTCCGACACACACTTGTAGTATATCCTACTATTATTGCGTCGCATTTATACGAAGCAAGAGTTTATTTAACCCAAGTAATAAATGGAGACAAACATATAATAACAGTATAAACTAACAATAGCAAAACAAATAATTAATGAAAACTGTTTATCAACCTTGTTCAAGTTGGATAATATAACACGAAATCTCGCGATTTTGTGTATTCATAAGTGAAAATATTCACTGACGTAGGAAAATCCATCAAAGAGATTTTAAAACTTGTGAAAACACCGAAATATAAATCATTCAATAACGTCAGTTAGTAAAATTACCAGTCTTAAGTGATAATAGAAATTAACATTGTTCAAAAATGTATGTCTAGAATGAGCAGATATGATAAATTATTTCTATCAAAACTATATTTAATGATTGTAAGAGAATTATTTCAGATCGTTGGTTTGCTTACTGATATGTATCTTGAAACATTATCCACATATTATCATATTTTACAAGGATATGAAAGATAGACGTATATTTTAATCTAAAACAATTAATTGTTAAAAAGCGACGTATATATCTGACACAGAGGTATTTCCAAAGATAATAGCTGTAGATAATATTTAGCTATATTGATCTAAGTACTTGTGATAACAGATTTTTCTTTATATGAACAAAAAAAGGTATTTTGACATTTGTTCGAGAAAGCAACCGTTTTTACTAATATTTTTGAGTTGAAATTTCAAGATTAATTATTAGTAGCTTCCATTTCTTTTCATAAAAATAACAGCCATCTATTCTGTAGAGGATGAAATGTCTAAAAAAAAAAAAACTGTAAAGGTATTTACACAAAACTCCCCTCTATGTTGGGCATCCCTAATTTATGAATCATTTTTTCTGTTGGATGACCACCCTGTATATATTTTATTGACTTGGCAATGGTGACAACAACATTTCAAATATCATTTTCATCTACTGTTTCCTATTTTTTTAAATAACCACCTCCTTGATAATTGACAGACAGTCAGACTGATGGAATTAAATGAGTTTAATTTTCGTAATCTACATAGTCTGAAACGTGAAAATGTGGAGAAATCTTGGAGAGTCTTAAAGGACTCAGGACTACACACCTTGCACAGAAGTGAGTTCACTGTAATATTGATAATCTAATATATAAAAATCTCGTGTCACAGTGTTTGTTATCGAACTCCTCCGAAACGGCTTGACCGATTTTTATGAAATTTTTGGTGTATATCCAGAAATTTTCTTTTTATTTTTTGGACAAAAATTTATAATTTATATGGCACAACAACGTTTGCTGGGTCAGCTAGTAGTACCTATATTATCATTTAATTGTAAACGATAATTAACAAATGAAATTGATATACAGGGTGTTTCATAATTGAATGTTGATCCTAAAGGGCGATAATCCTTGGATGATTTTAAGAAAAATTCTTTATATGAACATAGGTCCGCAGCCGCTTTATTTCTGAATACAGGTTGTTGAAATTTAACAAAAAAATCGAAAACCGTCCGCCGGACGAAAAAAGTCAAGGTACCATTTTTATGACAAGATAAACCGCAAATATGAAAATAATATTTATTTAAAAAAAAAGTGGCGTATCATTTTTGTTTTTTTATTAAAAATATTGTAGGGCATGTTGACAGGGACGTCACTGATGAAAATTTAAAAAACATTATCCTGAAAAAAACGTATTTTTATGCGTACTTTGCATGTACCAAAATTGAAAAAAACCGTTTTAGAGATATTGGGGAAAAACTGATTTTTTTGTTAAATTTCCACACCCCGTCTCTCAGAAATAAAGCAGTTGCGGACCTATGTTCATATAAAGAATTTTTCTTAAAATCATTCAAGGATTATCGCCCTTTAGGATCAGAATTCAATTATGAAACACCCTGTATACAGAGTGTCCAGCAACTCTCCTGACAAACGAAAACTACAATTTCTAGACGTGATTTTATGCCGGCTTGACCTCATTCAAAAATGCTTCATAACGGAGTTATAGCCTTTTAAAAATGAACGCTTGTCATTAAATTGTTTTAAATATCTTCAAAACTTTATTATCTAAGAAGATAAAACTTAGGGCATTTATTTGTCTAAAAATGACTCTCCGCGCCGTTTGCTATAAACATGACTTTTCTATTGCGATCATAAGTGCCTCGTTTGGGGGAGGTCAACGGACATTTTGCATAAATCAATTGGATTGAGAATTTATAGATTTATGGTAATCGCATATTTCCAAAGAATTATGTGATGCGCAGCTCTTAAAATGTTGAAAAGAAAATTCTCACTATAGGTGATAAATTTCTTAGATCAGACTTACAGGTGTGAAACAACTTAATTAATTCAAATCCCTTGTAAATTATGGTCGACCATACAAAATTCGGACAAAATATGGAGCTAATTTTCACAAGGAATTAAATAATTGTTACCATTTTGACGGTAACCTAGTAATGATAAGGGAATGGGATAAAGCGGTAGACTCTTTATCTCCTGTATCCACTATTTTTTTTTACAACGTAGGATTTTTATTTCTTTTAATATAATAATAACAATAATGTATTTATTTCCATAAGACTATTTACAGTATTGGAATTGTCAACATTAATGTATACATTTTTTTAAAAATAATAATCAACGTCATAATAAAATATGTACTTCGTGCGTAAAAAAAAATGGGACAAGTCTTATAACGTATTTCTGCTAAAATCTAGTTGTGTACACCTAATTTTAATTTTTGTGACATTGTCAGTTATTTGTCAAAATTAATTGCAAGTGTGCAAATAGAGATGGACACAGTACATTTACCTATAGCTTGTGGGAGATGGTTATATATTTTAATTCCACTGATAAAAGGACCTTTTTTTTCTGTTTAATCTATGAGAGGGTACAAAGATGTAGTGTACTGAGTAGGGTGGCCCATCTCTATAGGGAGTGAATTTTTTTTGCGTGTTTTTTAAGTCTCACCCCATGAAAATATACTATTATACTAGGAATAATTTATGTCAAAGTTTCAGATAATTCGGTGAACGGTAACCCGTGCCGCATTCAGGTGGAAGTTTGTAGATAAGATTTTATTACGGTAACCCGTGCCGCATTCAGGTAGAAATTTGTAGATAAGATTTTATTACGGTAATACAAAATACAAATATCTACCTCTTTTCTCATAATGTTTTATTGGTGTAATTATTTCCTAGAAATTATTTGTTTTGGAAGTTTGGAAATATAATGCACCTACGGTAGGTTTTTATGTCAGTTTGCAATTGTGTTTTACAGTGGTGACATTATAAGTTCTAGCATACGTTCCTTTTTGAAAAAACATTGAACGATGGCTGATGTTAGATCCTTACGAAAGGATACTTTCATTTACTTAGTTGGACACTATTCGTCACAAATCATTGGCAATAAATTGCCGTCTAATAGACAAGTATTACAAGTGCTCTTTTATAACATTCGTAGTAAAGAAAAAAATTTCGTTGAAAAATTGGACGATCTCTTTGACATTTCTCATGCAAATGCATTGGAGTTGATGAAAATAGATGAAGATAAGCAGTTTTTAATTAACCAAAGAAAAAAGAGACGTCCTGGATTTATGCATGGTATTGATTACCAACTTGCTTCTCAAGAAAAATCAGCTGAGGAGAAATTACAGAAATTATCTGAACGAATGCAACGAAGTCAACAAGAAAAAGCTAGATTAGAGGAAACAGTCACCTGTCCATCATCAAGTAGTAATTCAGCCGACTCCAACGAAAATGAAGATGAAATAATCGAAGCCCAAGAAGAGTTGTTACAAGACCAGCCTGGCCCGTCACAGCCAAAAAAGAGGAGATTGTATGGAACATGTAACATCATCACACCAAAAATAGCCGCTGCATTTGATGCTTGCAAATAAGCGACAGGTATGGAGTCCATATTTTGACGGCAGTAGCAGAAGCACTAGGACATGACACCACATCTTTGTCCATCAGCAGAACCACACTTCAGCGCTCTAGACAACGCATCCGCGAAGAAAGAGCTGAAATATTAAAAACTGCCTTCGGTAATTTTGAATTGCCGGCCCCAGTCATCCATTGGGATGGAAAACTTTTACCTTCTCTCACTGGAATGGGAAATATCGATAGACTTGCTATCTTAGTTACTAGTGGAGATATTGAACAACTACTTGGAGTACCAGCTTTGCCCAATTCAACTGGAAGAGAACAGACTGAAGCAGTTTATGATGTGCTTTGTGAATGGAATTTGGACGAAAAGGTAATAGGTTTGTGTTGTGATACAACAGCATCAAATATGGGTTATATAAATGGGGCAGCCACACTATTGCAACAAAAATTAGAAAGAGATATTCTATATTTTCCTTGTAGACATCATATTTTTGAAGTGGTTTTGAGAAGTGTGTTTGACACAAAAATGCCTTCCTCATCTGGTCCAAATGTGCTACTATTTAAACGTTTTAGGGAATTTTGGCCTAAAATAGATCAAAATAAACTAAAAACTGGATTTCAGGTATCAAAAATTAAACGCATTTTACAACCAGTTAAAGCCGAAATTGTAAAGTTTCTAAATGCAGCTTTAACTTTGCAACAGCCTCGTGATGATTATAAAGAATTTTTAATGCTTTCTAAACTTTTTGTTGAAGAAGAGCCCACTCACACGACATTCTATCAACCAGGGGCATTTCATCACGCACGTTGGATGGCCAAAGCCATTTACTGTCTAAAAATATTTTTTTTCCAAGATCAGTTCCAACTAACTAAAAAAGAAAAAATAGGTATTGAAGATATATGTCTCTTTATTGTAAAGGTTTATGTAAAGGCCTGGTTTACAGCGTCATTTGCTAGTAAAGCACCGCTTCATGACTTAGACTTTTGTAAAGAACTCATTAATTATCAAAATATTGACAAAGAAATATCTCAAGCCGCAAGTAGGAAAATAGTGAACCATTTGTGGTACCTTAATTCAGTAAATGTTGGCTTATCTCTCTTTGATGACGATATTTCAGTTACCACTAAAAGAGAAATGGTTAAAGCTTTGAATAGGAAAGCACCAAATCAAGAGGGTATTAAACGACTTATGATTAGTAACATTACTGACGTTGAAAACAAGGAAATTCAGGACTTCATATGCGAGAACACTAAACAGTTTTTTCAAAAATTAGGTTTGTCTATGGAATTTTTGGAAAATGATCCAACAACATGAAGGGAAAATGAAAGTTATACCCGATGTTTCAATATTGTAAACAAAATTAAAGTTGTAAATGATGCCGCTGAGAGAGGAATCAAACTTATTACTCACTATAATGACATTTTAACAAAAAATGAAGACCAAAAACAGTTTTTACTCCAAGTTGTAAATGATTATAAATCACAGTTTCCAAATGTAAAAAAAGAAACCCTGTCGCATGCTTTGGCCTAGTGCAAAAAATATTGTTTTTATTACTATATGTCTTGTAGATTTAGGATAATATTTGGTACTATGTATGAAAAAAACGTTTCATAGTAAAATACACAAAGATAAAACGAGAGTTTTATTTCAAAAACTTCTAGTCTAGTTTTCTTAGACTACGAATTTACAGTAGTATGACACATGTCATAGTCACAACAGATAATGTCTTTGATATTTGTATGACTTGATTAGTCATTCTAAAGATAAATGTTGCTGATTAAAAAAAAAACAGTGCATCAACCAAAGAATGTAAATAATTCCATTTACTTTTATTATTGCATAATAATGCATTCTGCGGCACCCCTTGCCTTCAATTTGCCTCAATAATATTTTGAGGGGACTTTTTTTTCTTCAAATGGAACCATTTGCAGTGGTGAGAATTAAAAAATTTCGATTTCGAAAAAGATGGGCCACCCTAGTACTGAGATTGCAAAAAACTATGATTGCCATCTGAAAATGGTAGCTAACAAAAATGGCGGCCAATCCAAGATGGCGAATGTAGACGTTTAAAAAAATGACCGTATCTCTGTAAGGTATTGTCCGATTTCAGTGTTCATTTTTTTAAATGATAGCTTAAATTATGAACATTTCGTAAGTTCCCATTAATTTTTACGATATAAGCAACCGTTAATTAGTAAATCGCGAATTAGTGAAAAATATATTAGTTTTTATAGATAATTTGCTTGTTTATCACAAATTTTCTTATAAAGTAGACGTTTTAGAAAAAAATAGCAACGATTAGCTTTAATTTGGTATATTAAACTTGTTGAAAATGTCTGCACAAAGAGTCAATTCTGTAGAATATGTAGAGGAATTTTCACATGCTGATGTTCCACTTACTTACAACGACAAATCAATCAAATCTGCTGAACGTCTCAGCAGAGGTTCTGAGGAAGGAATATCATTCAAGAATATAACAAGTGGTCAAAAGATAATCAAATGGAGACGTCTTCTTTAAAGTGGTGACTGTAAAAATGAATGAACAAAATTCCTTGTTGAAAGTTGGCAAGAAGAAAACAGGAAGACAAAGATTGGTGATAAGGATTTAATTGCTACTTATGGTTGTAAATGTATCAAAATAAATGCTAATGGCGTCCACGAAGAAGAAAATATTTTTTCATCCCAAGAAGAAGCAGATACTAGGATGATGTTACATATAAAGGATGCTGCAGTAAAATACTCAAATGTTATTTGCTTATCTACACATCTACACAGATGTTTTGATTTTAGCTCTTTATATATCATCTGAAATTAGTCGGGAGAGTAACTTGTACATCAAACGTGGAACAAGTGGTCGAGTCAGGTTAATTGACATTAAGAAACTTGCACGTGCAGTTGGATGAAATCATATCAGCATTACCTGGTTTACATGCATGGACAGCGCGTTTTCGAGACAAGGGAAATTGAAAGTTCTAAAACTTTTACAAAAACGTGAAGAATTTATCTCATTATTTTCATTGCTGGGAAGCCAGTTTGCATTATTTAACAATGACCACTGTTTGATCCAAAAGTTTACATGTCAGTTGTATTCAAAAAATACCAAAACAGAGAGCATAAATGACCTAAAGGAACAAATTTTCCGAAGTAGACAAGGTGATGTTGAATCAACACAACTTTTTCCATGTGAAGACTGTCTTTAATAAGATTAAGAAATATTTCAAAAGGAATAATAAACAATTGTTTATAAAATATGTACAATCTGCAGGAATAAAAATTTTCATTATTAAAAATTATAAATCTTATATCGGTATTGATTATTGTCGGTCATATATTTTTCCGTGACAAAAGATCCATTTTATAATCAATTTTAAAATTGGCTTCAGTTGAGGCTACATTTGACTGTGACAGATCCCTCACTTACTATCACAGTCAAATGTAATTTTATCTAAAGCTCACTTTAAATTCGATTATGAAATTGGCCCATTCTGTTATTCTTATCACACAGCATTGTTCCAGTGCACATTGTCCAAACACAAGTGTAATACACCAAATTAAAACTAATCGTTTGTACTACAATATTTGTTGGAAACATTTTTTTAAAACGCCTATTAATTAATTGTTGTTTATATGGGAAAAATTAATGGAAACTTACAAAAATTTCACAATTCAAGCTGTCATTTAAAAAAAGAACACTGAAATCGGACAATAACTTACACAGATACGGTCGTTTTTTTAAACGTCTACATCAGCTATCTTGGATTAGCCACCATTTTTATTAGCTTCCACATTCAGATGGCAATCATAGTTTTTTGCTATCTCTGTACACCCATATAACTGCGGTAAGAAGGAAAATTAGTACCCTCAAATGATACCAATATGTTGGCTGGCCCATATACTATTATCGTTTTCTCCATAGTTAGTTTTGTTGAATCGTTAAAAATAAGTATATCTGCAAAATTTTAATTCGTCGATAGTAGTGAATCTGGATACAAAATATAGGGATAATACAAAAACATCTGTATCTGTAGCTTCTAATATTATTATTATGCGACTGTTAAGGTTTCATAAAAAAAAATGTTTTAAAATGTGTTTTAACTGCCTTCCATGTCACCTCAAATATTGAATAATGGCAAATATTCTAGTATCGGCTTCATTCGTCAGTGTCTATAAGTTAACTCGGTCAGAACGCGCGAAAAATGCATGTATAGTTGCCGCAATCGTTAGTGATAGACGTACCGCCTATCTAGGCGGGGTTGTTGAGAGGCAAGGGGTGCAGAACGCAGAGCCGGATTTAACTATATTGTTCGCTCACTTACTTTTTATAATATTACACTTACAATATCCCCAAAGCACTGCTATGAATTGGTAACAAAACTTACTAAAATTATTTTCAAAAACACATTATTACCAAATAAAGAAATATAAAATAATTATCGAATTATGTCTTTATTCCGACAGTACAAGCTCGACTGCGTTGTCTCTAATGCGGTCCTGGATTAAACAATACACTCACAAGCTTACGTCCACACGCCACGTCAAATAGTTGACGTGGAATCGCCGGTATCTTCTCTCTCAATTAATGTAAAAGTGGAGTAAAGACGGGAGATCCATTTGCCGGCCAATTCATTCCTCTCGCCCCTCATAACATCATAACCCCGCACACTATTAAGACTGCTTCAAGTATACGTTGTACATACTCAAAACACGCAGAGAAAACAACACAGTGTTGTTCACAAATAGTCGAATTCTTTACAACAATAATGCAAACAGGTACTTTTATTTATTTCATTAAAAATTTTGCTAAATCATTCTTTTTTATTTTATGTCATAGTTTTGAAAAAGGCTCGATGCTGAAAACACTTCACTTTTCAAATATGCTTTATAATCTAGGTGCCCGCGTACAAAAATGCAATTTATACATATTCTCGTATAACTTCTTGTACGACATAATTACGCCTAGTCCTATCACTTGTTTCCTCTGCGAAAATTTTCGTAAATGCGGCTTTCCTCCTCGGCATGAAAAAGACGATTTCCACACGTCGCACGTTGTACTGAAAAATCTGCAAATATATTTTGTCGGACAATTTGAGAATTGTATTCTACATATATATTCTATATATTTCTACAAACTGTCCGACAAAAATTTTGGAACGTGTCTACCACCCATAACATAACATAACTTTAAAACATTTATTGATAACCAGCTGAATTTTTCAATTAATAAAAATATGTAGAATCCAATTTTCGAATTGTCGGACAAAATATATTTGCCGATTTTTCAGTCCGACGTGTGGAAATCGTCTGTTTCATGCCGAGAAGGAACGCCGCGTTTACGAAAATTTTCGCAGAGGAAAAAAGTGATAGACTAGGCGCAATTATGCCGTACAAGAAGTTACACGAGGATATGTATAAATTGAATTTTTGTACGCGGGCACCTAGACTATTATTAAAAGAATTTCTGTAGCATTTCCTAACAATTTCGAGAATAATTTAGCAGCATCTGAATCTAGAAAGAATAAGCTTTGGTATTCAAATCAGCCTGTGAAACATAAAACTAATAAATTTTCTAAAAATGTTCGAAGAAAAAAGTACGATATTTTGCAATTGCGACCAGAATGGCACCCTCCACATTTAGATCCACAAGGTTTTTCCAAATAATGTACGTATTTTTTTAAAACTATACCTTTCAATGCAGTCCGAGGTGCACCCTATGTGCACTAATTTGTGGCTCCGATTCCTGACTAATATCAGCGGGGAAGATATTAAAGAATCAAATATTCAATTGTTTATTGCAATTTCTTTAATTCTTGAAGATTTAAACTTTTAGCACATTAGTCTCGTTCATTATCTAATTAGACTAGCCTGTAGGTATAAGACTAAGAATTTTTTAAAAATTTTATCACCGCATCCTAACAGTTTTCAAATATGAGTTTCCGTTTTTGCAGAATTTTGCAAGTGTATGACTATCTCTTGGAAGATGGACCATATATATATTTAATAGAGCTTTTCTTATTTATTTTTTGTCCGAACATGCTAATAAAAAACAACGCCCATTTTGAATGACCCATACTTACTATCAATATTTAACACATTATTAGTTGGGTAGACAAGTTCAACAGTGTAAATAAATTGCTTTTAAGAACCCTGTCAGTCTACTTTCACTTTTATTGTTAATTTTGCTTAGCGTCACCGTCTTAGACTTTAAATGTTTTTTATTAAAACAAAGTAACATATAAAGAGAAATATTGAAGTGTGCTAAATATTTATAAGGAAAATGCAAATCAATCAAAATATATAGTAACCTTTAGATCCTCTCATGTTTGGACCACAACGCCTAAAGAACAATAAAAAATTCGAAAGTTAAATCGTCTGCTTAGGTGTAACAAGTCGTAGAAAAAACCGTTTTCGTCATTTACAAATAGTTTATTTTTTATGTGCTTTCAACGCAAACTAATAATTTTTATTCTGAAACAAAATTTTGATGAGCAATTATTGTTTAATTTGTCAAAAAATGATTTTAAACAATTTTAATTTGTTAATTTAACTCAAAAGTTCGTGAAAAATGTCTGCATTATAACAAAAATTTACTTAATGCTCTTTAACAAAGACAAGTCAGTTCAAACTTGTTGTTTTTAAAGTATATTTATGAAAATTTCAACTTGAAATTTTGCATGATGATTTAAATTCCCTAGTAGCTATTCCCTAGTCGGAATGAGAATGAATCTCCTAAAGACCAAGGTCATGAGTCGAGATAACATCCAGGTCACACTCGACTACCAAATGCTTGAAGTTGTTGAAGAGTATGTGTAACTCGGCCACAACATCAAGCTTAACAAGCTAAAAACTACATTTTGATATGCTTTTTATCCCTGTTGGGATGACTCAGTACATTTTGACATGTTTTATCTTTATTTTATTTTTCTTTTTGCATTGACTAAAGTAAAGGCTAACTACATTTTGAGATACAGAAAGGGCATCGGTTATATTGTGGTCATGCATCTTTGCAAATAACTCGTTTATTTTTAATTTTTCGAAAAAACTCTATTTTAGATTTTTTGTCCAAAAAGGTCCGCACCTTATACTGGTTATAGAGATTGATCGACGGAACACTTAATTTTCGATTTTTATTAGGAAACTGTTCGGTATTTGTAGAATTTATCTAAAAAATCAAGTTTTCCAGGATTTGTAGATTCGCTTTTGTTTTGTCAAATTTCTCACAAACGTCACCTAATAGACTTAATCGCCATTTTTGAAAATCAAAATCGGACCTTCGGTTCGGGAGTTATTAATTTCTTTGGAAAATCATACTCGGCCTTGGAAAAAATACTTGCGGTCAACGGATTCGGGCTGCCAGCAATAGGCTTCATTTGTGGCCGTGTACCTTCGATCCCACCAAGTTTCATCGAAATCGATCAATATCCTGGACAGTTATCGTGCTTACTAGCCAATTTCGAGAAAACCAGTTTTTCGCAAAAAAATTCAATTTCCATTTGTTTTTCGACATTGTCTCCGGTATACTTATCTGTAGATCGTTGCCAGCGGCACCATCTCTTTTTTGAAATATCTCGATCCGACTGCCCGTTACCGAGTTATTCAATTTTTCCCGAAAAACTTGAAACGTCTATATCGGGTAATTCCGGTTTCCGAACGGAGCCGAGCTTCCAGCGATAAGGTTTTCTAAAGGCCTCCTATTAACCACACAAGTTTCATCGAAATCCGAAAACGGATTAGGGGGGGCTGAGCGTGACAGACAGACCGACAGACAGACCGACAGACAGACCGACAGACAGACAGACAGACCGACAGACAGACCGACAGACAGACCGACAGACAGACCGACAGACAGACCGACAGACAGACCGACAGACAGACCGACAGACAGACCGACAGACAGACCGACAGACAGACCGACAGACAGACCGACAGACAGACCGACAGACAGACCGACAGACAGACCGACAGACAGACCGACAGACAGACCGACAGACAGACCGACAGACAGACCAACAGACAGCCCGACAGACAGACGACTGACCGACGGACGGAATTTTCCAAATTCGCTTTCGAGTCGATAGATATGACTTTCATTTTGATCCGACGTTTTATTTTTCGGATTTCGATGGTCCGCTGGAAGAATGCAAAACCTATACTACATTTTTTTCAAAATGTAGTAATAAGGAAAACCAGACCGCAGAAATCACCAGGCGAATTGGCCTGACGTAGGCGGCTTTTGTAAAACTCGATCACATCCTTAAAAAAGCGGACATACCCATCAACCTGAAGCGGAAAGTATTCGACGCCTGCATCTTACCTGTCGTGATCTACGGCCTCGAAACTATAACTCTAACACAAAACTTGGCGAACCGACTGCGTGTCAATGGGCAATGGAACGTGCGATGGTGCGGATCAGCTTGAGGGACCGAGTCAGGAACGAGATTATCAGAGAGAGAACAAAAGTCGTTGATGTCATAGAGCGTATTGCCGCCAATAAATGGCGCTGGGCAGAGCAGGATGATATCAAGTGGACGCCAGAATGATATCAAATGGATGAAGACCATAATGCAGTGGAGGCCCAGAGAAACTAGATGGAGGGATGATGTCCAGAGGAAAGCCAGAAAGAACTAGATTTTGAGTGCTCAGGACAGACAGCGGTGGAAAAACATGGAAGAGGCCTATGCCCAGGAATGGACGAGAACAATCTAAAGAAGAAGTGGCTTATTTACCTAAAGTTCAGTTAAATTACACAGGTCTACAAAAAAGAAACTGGTGTTGTCCTAACTTTCTCACCTAACTTTTCTGAAGTATTTTGACCCGCTGAAGTCAATTTTGGACAAAAAAAAAATCTGTCGTGTCATTTTCCTCTACAATCCCCTGATCTATTTTTTCATAAGAGTTTTCTCAGTATTTGACCAAAAAGCTAATTTTTGTAGCGTTTTTTTTACAAAAACTAAAACATAAAAATTGGGCTGCAATTTTACGATACATGCTCATCGTTGTAAGAAGAAAAACCGCTGCCCAAGGAATCACTACTTCCACATCCAGATTCTTTTTCAAGTCACTCACAACGAAAAAATGTTTGTATGTGGAAATAATTGTTTATGGAACTTTAATAATATAATGTTTGAAATCCTCTACCTCAAAAACCCATAAAACGATACCCTACATCGGTAGCAGGGTGGGGGTGGTGATAAGAGGTGATAGTGGGGGCGGATGAAGTAAAAAAACATTTTGAGGTTTCTGGTTCTTGTACACACACTAAATCACAATTTTTTTTCATCCCTTTTAATAATGGGGTGGGCTCGGGGGTGGGGGTGGTAAGGGGGGTGGCTAATGCCAAAATTTTTTTTGTGACCTTAGCTTCTCTTGTATATACTAAATACCAATTTTATGGACTCTTACCTGCTTGATTTACCTATTTTCCCCAAATTTACCCCAATTTACCCCCAACCCTTCGACGGAACAATATAATCTAGTTCTAGATCTCGTTAAAGTACATATGTGTACCAAATTTCAAGTCAATATCTCAAACGGTTCCAGAGTAAACGTGCGCACAAAAAAGTTACAGACCGACAGACAGAAAATTTTTTTTCGCTCAAACTTAAAATCTCGACGTTTCGTGACATTCTAAGCCTATTTGAACAATAAAAATTTTTAAATTTTTTTTTGTCGTTACTATACTTCCACTGGATGTGGAAGTAAAAACAAATACAATATCTCGGTATATCTAAAGACAGTTTATAGATTCTCGAGTGCATAAGAAGGCTGCTTCCTAAATGCCGTGTACCGACAAATTTTAAAAATGGACGACCTTGAGACTGGCCTTTCAACATGTGGCATTGGAATAACCAATGTTAAATCATGTTATACAGCATCGTAAGTTTTTAGAAACGAAATTGCTTGTTCGTTGTATTTTATTAACGTAAATATAAATCTAATATGTAAAAATCACAGTGTTTGTTATCGAACTCCTCCGAAACGGCTTGACCGATTTTTATGAAATTTTTGGTGTATATTTGGTAGGTCGTAGGCTATTTTTTATACCCCTAGGTGATAAGGGTGGCCCTATCCAGAAATTTTATTTTTATTTTTTGGACAAAAATTTATAATTTATATGGAAAAACAACGTTTGCTGGGTCAGCTAGTATAAATATAAATATCGTGAGTTTTAACGATTTTTAAAAAAAATATATTTCTGGTGTGTGTACTATAATATAAATGTACATTGTACATGTTAAGATCACAATATCCGTTTATGTTAAGTCTAGTATTTTAACTTCGTTTTATTGTTTTACTATGAAATATGGCAACGTTAAGATTGTGTAAGGGCACTTGAGGGTAGGTACATACAAGACATATGGGTCGGAGAATAGTATTCAGCTACGAAGATTGCATTGACATACACTCAATTATCAAGTTTGTAAATTAAAGATTTTAGTTATAAACTAAGTGTTTCAATAAAAAACATTTAAGTGTTAAACAGTTCACAAATATATAAAAGCATCAGTACATATTTCTATATAAATAACAGTACGAAACTATTGGATGAAGATCGCTTCTAAATTGGAGAAACAATGGTTGTAATGTGCAAACTCAGAGATGATAAAAAACATCTACAGCCAAAAAACATTACTTTCCTTCACAATTCATATAAATTGCAAAAAGTCGTATCTGTCATAGAAAATATCACTACTAAAGGAAATAACGAAAAAGAAGAAAAACGTGTTACACGTAAAGCGTCTAAGGCACCGTTAATAGTATATTACATACCGAGGTGGAAAGTGTTTCATTGTTGTCGAGAGATAAGATAGTTGACCGAGGCGCGCAGCGGCGAGGTCAACTAATTCTCGAGACAGCAATGAAACTTTTCACCAAGGTTTGTATACTATTTTATTCACAATCATCTCCCTTAAAGAACAAAAAGCCAAAAAAAATCGTTCACTAAATTTTTAAATAGCATTTCATGTTTTTTTTTTCAGGTTGGCAAATGCTCACCTTCCAACCCGAAAAAACTGGTAAGAAAGTGGCTACTTTCCAACCTGAAATGTCACTTATGTCACTTTCCAACTTGCAAATGTCACATTTCAATCCAATTGTCGAATGAAGTAGAAGTGTCATATTTTCCAACTTTTGACATGTAAGACAATTTGATTATTTCCGTATGATTGTGAATAAAAATATTGATTTGTGTGCGCTACCTCCTACTGAAGGTGTTATACACGACCACACATGTCGTGCCAGTATTGATCAGGAAATTACCTCGATCTCCAAAATTGGGAGTAGAGAAAGTAATACCTTATAAGTAACTCATCTTTTTCTAAAGTAGGTAAATGCAATGAAAAAAAGATTGTAGTTGTAGAGCTTGCCACAAGCAGTGAAGTATTTGATGACATGACTAGATACCGAAAATGAAAATGTATATTTTAATGAAGGTTCCGAGATAGAAAGATTTTTTTCTTATTATTGTTTTTATTTGCAACGCCTTGCCAGACGTTTTCTGATCTAGGTATTATTCTCCGCTTGCTGTATAACACGTCTAACGGCATCACGCTATCTGTCGCGGTTCCCTGTTAGACACACAGCCTCTCTAAAGTTCTTTCCCATTAGCACTTTGTGACATTAGCCCAACGTTTAGGAAGGCATCCTTTTCGCCTCTTGCCATCGAGTTTTTTCTGAACTATCAATTTTCTGTATTGTTATTTTTTTCTGTTTCTTGTTGGGATCTTCTGTATGTATTTTCTTCTAAACAATGTCCGTGATATCTACAAAATAATACAATTATCCAGTATTTTACTGGAAAGTAACCTCTACACCTGTGACTTTTACGTTAAAGAAGCAGTTAGAGGACGCTTTTTTGACAAATTATGAATAACATTTTGCTGACGTTCCGGAAACCGAAACTGTTTTCTTTCTCAAAGCTTATTATGAAAGTGTTTGTGTACATTAAATACACAGCTTTAAGAATACATTATTTGTTATATTTAGTATCCGTAGATACTTACTGCTTTCACAGAACTGTTGATATTCGCGAAAATAAAACAAATGAACCCAATAGGGATTTACCTTCGATACACACAAATTCACCAATATGTGACAGCGATTTATACATCATGACAAATTTCCGCTGTTACTTTACTATATAAACTTTTCATTATACGTGAATTCATTTGTATCCCTATTGAGTTCATTTGTTATATTTTCGCGAATATTATTACAGTCGAATTGATTTAATTTTTTTTTTTTTCGGCGACATTCCACCTGAAATTGTATTGTTGATTCTTATGTATTATGATTTGTGCCCAAAAATTCCTTGTGCGTGAAAAGTTATATGCACTTTTTGACGCGCTTTCACTAATTTTCAACTTATTTGCTTAATATATCTTCTACTCGTAATCGGACGGGAATTTTAAAAATACTGTCTTATTTGGAATAAAACTCTTAAAAAATATAAACCTGTTCGATATGTATTGGTCAATCCGCCATCTTGGAAAAAAATAACAAACACCAAGAATAGCCGAAGAAATCAAAATTGAATATCTCTTCTATTAGAAGGATTCATTTCACCAAAGTTGGCGAAAATAAAACTCATTTATGGTCAAATATAATACACCAATCCCGGACACCGTATGTCAAATAGAACGGTCAAAGATGGCGGACGAAATAAAATTTTTAATTTTTTACGTTATAAGTCACTTTTTTTCTTTTCGATTATACGTTACTTTATGTACTTTTAGGGGACAGAGTTCACTTTTTTTAATTTTCAAGAAAAGTGTTTTTTTTTATTTTAAAAAAGCATTGTTACAATTTTCAAAAATGTATTTTCTTTGACCTCCCTTTTTTCTCCCAATTTCCATCGAAATATAATGAAATATACTATATTAGTTTCATTACCGTCATATGACATAATTTCACCGCATTCCTCATCGACAGCTGATTCATCAAAGGTTACCTTTGATGCATTAGCACAATTATTTACTTTACAATAGATATATAGAATAGAACATTATATATTCAGTTTTCTTCAGCTACACTGATTATTTTCTTACATTTACAAGAAATATCACTTGGTAAATTTTTAGGAAAAGCAATACTTTCACTCACAACATCAGGCATTAAGCCATTCTCAGTATTAAGCCACCCGAATTGTAACGGATCTTTCTCAGAACCTAACCATTTTTGGACTTGGAAATATACTACTATAATAGTGTTTTTCTATTACCTCTTCAATAGGTGAAATTGCAGACAATTCTATTTTCATCATAATGTTTGCCAATTATTTTATTAATCGTAGGTTTGTAAAAATAGATTTTTTTATGATGATTCCATGCTAGTTGAGTCATTATAACCAAAAGGTCAATGTCCTCACCAATTATTATAACTTGATTGTCTTCGATTTTCAAATCAATAGCAGTTTAAACGATTGCAGTATCGGCGCCTTCTCTGAATATTTTAATGTCAAAGTCATTATCTATTAACTCTTTGCGCAATAACTTTATAAAGCTATCCTTATTTTTACTATTAGCTTTTTTGATTAACCGAGGATTTCATGTCACTTGTGATTGAAATATCTGCGCAAAGATTTTTTTTCTAAACGACGAATGCGCTCGTTATTCTTAGTGCTATTCTGTTCATCCCCATCAAAAATAATACTACTGTAGTCTTGACTGCTTGGTTCTGATCATATATTCATATATTATTATTACCATGCGTATGCTTAGTAAATTTCCTTTTCAAATTAATGAAGTTTCATTTTGTATTAAATTTTTGAAGTGAGACTTTCTATATATATTTCATTTTGTTTCGATGAAAATTGGGTGAAAAAAAGGAGGATCAAAGAAAATACATTTTTGAAAACTGTAAAAATGCAATTTCTTGAAAATAAAAAAAATTAACTCTATCCCCTAAAAGTACATGAAATAACGTACAATCGAAAAGAAAAAAAGTGCCGTATAACGTCTCCTTGATAATTGACGAAGAATTAAAAATTTTATTTCTTCCGCCATGTTTGACCGTTCTATTTGACATACGGTGTCCGGGATTGGTGCATTATATTTCACCATAAATGAGTTTTATTTTTGCCAACTTTGGTGAAATTACTCAGTCTTATAGAAAAGATATTCAATTTTGATTCCTTCTGCCATTTTCGGTGTTTTCTATTTTTTCCAAGATGGCAGATTGACAAATATATATTGGACAGATCTATATTTTTGAAGAATTTTACTCTAAATAAGCCAGTATTTTTAAATTCCCATTCGGTTACTAGTACAAGATATATTGAGCACACTGTAAAAAATGATGTAAATTTACCATCGTTGCGTGTAAAATTCCCTTGTAATTTTACCCGCAAAGAGACAAGAAAATTTCCATTTAACATGGAGAATTACCCCAAAATATAAGGGAAATAAAAATTTTCCACTCTCTTTGCGGGTAAAATTCCATTATTATTGGGGGGTAAATTTAGGATAAGGAGTAATAAAATTGCATGCAATTTTATTACCACTTACCCGGACAGGATTTTTTTTCCATAGTAAATTTACCCCCAATAGTAATGGAATTTTACTCGCAAAGACAGTGGAAAATTTTTATTTCCCTTATATTTAGGGGTAATTCTCCTTGTTAAATGGAAATTTTCCTGTCTCTTTGCTAGTAAAATTACATGGGAATTTTACACGCAACGAGGTAAATTTACATCATTTTTTACAGTGCAGATAAGTTGAAAATGCGTGAAAGCGCGTCAGAAAATACATATAACTTTTGATGCAGTTTGTTAAGTTATGCTTTTGACATCGGTAGCCAGGTTGTGGAAACATCTACGGAATAATTCGACGCACATTTATCCTCATTCAGTAATATTATAGCTGATTCTTTCTTGCTATTTGTCTGTTTTGTTAAAATTTTTGCACAGTTTCAGTTTATTCTATATTCGTTCTCCCAAGAGTGATCGCAAATCTTCAATTTCTGAATCTTACTCTTCCTAATTTAATCTCTGTGCTCATCCAATCTAACACTAAATGGTCTGGATAACTCACATAATATAATTAATATAATTTTTTGAATTGTACTCATGATTTAGCGATTTTGTTTTCGTTAAAATAGATCTCAACGTATTGTCCGTTTGAAATATATACACAGCACACAAACACTTTCATAATAAGCTTTGAGAAGGGAAACATATTTGGTTTCCGAAGCATCAGCAAAATACGTTGTTTCTATATGTTTGTTTTTATTCATTATTTGTCTAAAAAAAAAAATCCCTCTAACTGCTCCTTTGACGAAAAAATCACAGGCGTAGAGATTATTTTCCAGTAAAGTATTAGATACCTAATTGTATTATTTAGTAGATTTCACGGACATTGTTTAGAACAAAATACATGTGGCACAAGATCCCAACAAGAAACACAGAAAAATTAAGAAAATGCCACAACCAACATTTAGACAATTGTCTTCTCTTCAGTTGATATGCCCAAAAAATGAGAGACTTCGGGAGAATATGATAGATAGATAGTATCTGGAGACGTATTTCTTGGCGAATCGAGCTCTTAGTGCGGTAGGCTGCCCAGAGCGTCAACAAGTCCGATCTTTGTACGTTTCATGATATTTCTGTGACGATAAATTTTACTCAACTGACAAGTTGCTGATACTGCCATCTATATTCGCTGAATTTCATATTCGAAGTTGCCAGCATTGGCTCCAAGGTACACCATCTTGTTTACTACCGACTACAGTCATTATCCTTAACGTATCTGGGTGGTAATAATTTGCTTGATCTACAATCGTAATTTTCGGTTTGTTGTAATTTACACTTAAACCATAAACAAAGCTTATTTTCTGAAGCTTGTCTGGTATGTGTATGAGCTCATCTTCGCTTATTGCAACTAGTTGATGTCATCTGCATATCTCAAGTTAGAAATTAGTTTTGCCAATATCTGGCTCCATCACCTTGCCAATCCCGCAGCACACGTCGCATTATGTATTCACTATAGATATTAAGAAGAATTAGTTGGGTTGGGATAGTACTTTCTAAAGCTTTCATCAACTTTGAATTTGTCGAAGTTGGTGTTGTCTACTTTTACCAAAGCTAAGTTTTCTTCATACCCACAGTGAGCGAATAATAAAGGCCCGATGGTGTCCCCACCTCCAATAATACACCTCATAGTTTGTCCCATTTCACATTGCCGAAGGCCTTACGGTAGTCTACGAAACAACGGTACATAGGCACGTAATATTCTCTTGCATTCTCGATAATTTGGCGCAAATTCAGTATTTGCTCTCTAGTCTACTTACTCAGAAGGTATGTTCCAGGGCAGATAATGCTGAATTCTGTATTGAAGAATATACAGCACTATTTTACCAGCCAGCAATATGGAGTTATCAAAAGGCATCTGTTGCTTTCTTCTTTTTACAGTGGTACGAAGATTGAGGCTCTCCAATCATCGGGCAAGATTCATGTATTCTAGATCCTGTGGCATATTTTTTATGGATTCCATCTCAATCAAATAACGTACCTCGGCCGTGATATTTTCGACACCAGCTGCTAAATTTTTTATGACTCCCTCCACTTTTGATAGAATTTCTGACATTAACTAACACCTCGGCGGAGTGGCAGTAGTGGTTCATAGAACTAAAAATTAGTACAGACCTAAAAAACATCATTACAAATGAAATAACAAAAGTTCCCATCGATTCCATTTGTGCTAAAAATGTTATTCAAGGTCAAATGTAAAAAATATCGCAAATATCTCTTAAACAGTAAGTGTCATCATAAAAATAGTTGTCACAAACATTGTAGATTATGTGATCCTCTACAAAAAAATAGTTATACTTTTTTCCTACGAATGATTTTTCGTGACATATTACGATTTCAAAAATTGCAAATGCAGCCTGTGTCCATCATCGCTTCATTTCAGTGCTATGTGAAAAATTAACAGTTGCTGATATTTTTGTGAAACAGGCTGATAATGATGCTGATGCCCTCATAATTGAAACAGCTATACAACAGTCCAATACAAATACAACTATTGCTGTTGGTGAATATGTCGATTTGTTAATAATATTGACTGCACGATAAGATTATTTACTTTTAAAATATCTGGGAAAAATCTAACAGAAACAAAAATGTATTAATCTCAAAGTTTAACTCCATATCCAGAATGTCAAGCTCATATTTTATTTTTACATGGTTGCGATATTACGTCAGCATTTTTCAAAAGAGGTAAGACACAAGTATTTAAATTATTTGAAAAATGTCATGATTTAATTGATTTCGTTGAAGTATTTACGAAAATTGACCTTTCTCCAGACATCATAAACATAAACACACCACAGATAGTAGACAACCCCCAAATCCAAAGCCAAGGCTGTCCGGAAGGGGGTTACACATTCGGAAAAACGCAGACATACATCCACACCCCCCGGTGTTGTCAATACCGGGGCTGGGGGTCGAACCCAGAGCGCGGTAGCGAGTCGATCAGCGTATTCGCCACTCAATACGCCTTAACCGATTGAGCTACCGTGCCGGATAAAGCTACCGTGCCGGGTCCTCACTAATGAAACTCGTTTTGTTCTTACTATGTATGGATCTTCAACAAATTGATTCCACAGACAGACAGGTATAGACATTTAAGTTTTGTAAAAAGCACACGGAACATAAAAATGTACAGTTATCCTGTCTTCCTCCAACATCTGAAGCTGCTTATCAACATTTACATCGTGTCTACTATCAAGTCCAGGGATGGATATTAAACAATAACGGTTTAGAGCCAATTCAAACTCTACTCCTGCCTGTTCCAGAAAAACTTCTTAATACTATTTTTTTGCAATTTCATGAAAGATTGTAATTATATTTGTGGCTGTAAAAAAGTCGGATTATCTTGTTCAACAATATGTGGTAATTGCCAAGGCCAGGCTTGCTCCAATGTTGCATCGAATACAAGGGATGGTGATATCAATGAAGAGATATCTGAACCATCTTGTTTTTTAAAACAATCTACAGAAATACAGCAACAAGAGGAAGAAGAAGAAGGCTAAGAAGAAGGAAGAGAAGAAGAACATATAACTGTTGAAGTGGAATTTGAAGATTATTAATCGTAAGACAATTTTTTTAAAATCAATAATAGTCAGTTCCGGTTGGATAATTGACCAGAGTATCATTTTTTTAAATCAACAGTAATCTGTCCTTGTTTGATCAGAACAAATCGTGGATTATGGCTAAAGGAGAAACTACGAAAAAAATGCGTTACCTCGAAGGAGGTTTGGAAAAGAGTGCATACATGTAAAATATGAATTTCCCAATTTTTGAAATCGCGATATCTCACGAAAAATAATTTATAGGAAAAAGTTACAACAGCCTTTTTTGTAGAGAATCGCTTAATCTAGAAACTTTGTAATGACTATTTTGATGATAATACTTGCTGTTTAAGAGATATTTGTAAAACATCGGTTTTTTTACCTTTGACCTATAAATAAGGAGCATAAGTGGAATCGATGGGGACTTTTGACATTTCCTTTGTAATGATGTTTTATTTTTAGTTCTATGCGAATTTTTCTTAGGTTTGGACTTTTTTTGTCTATTTTTACTGGATTCCTCGCCTGATGAATGCCAACAAAATACGGAAAGAACAAAGTTCAAGGACTTCAGCAGAGACGATCTGGTTCAATCTGACGATCTGAGGCGAACCAAGGGGTAATATTTCATCCCGCAGTTTTCGCTTGAGTTACCTCTCGAATGCAATTAAGAATGAGATTGACTATGTGTTAATCACTGACAAGAGTATGTGCATCGACATGTCAGTCCTAAATCAGATCAACACAGCAATTGATCACAGACTGGTGAGAGGAATATGTGTCGATATCCGATTGCAGTTAAAGAACCAAATCGAGACGTTGAAATCAACAAGGACGAGTTAAAATGGAAGCGGGAGTTCAGCAGGCAGATTGACCGAAGACTAGAACCGATGAATACGTTGAAGGACTTAAAGCAAAATGAGCTGATGGAAAAAAACATCAGAAGTATTCCAGTGGCAACCAAGAATGCCTGCACGTCTGAAGAGCATTAGAACTTGAGACACGCTCCTGAAGAGCCATGGATTGCGACGCACCGGAGTATCTCCAGCTGAACAAAACAATGAAGAGAACGATTCGCAGAGCAGAGAGCATATAACTTATGGATGGATGATCCTAAAAGCCAATGAGGATAACATAGAAGGTCCTCCGTTTCAGGATGGCTAATAGAAACCTGCCCATCCATACGATGAGGAACCAACAGGTCGTAGTTGTGTCAAAGAAAGGAAAAATCTAGCCAACATCGAAAACTTCTACCGGAGACTGTATAGTACTAGAACCTGACCACCTCCAGAGGGCAGAGGCTGAGTAGTCCGGACTGTCGGTTCAAAGGAGATTCTCGAAATTGATGGGCTGGTGCTGAGAGTAGCACTTAAACAAATGAGAAATCGTAAGGCACTTGCAGAAGACTAAGTGACGAGTGAGATGTTGAAAAATGCAGGAGAAACTCTAGACAAGATCCTTATCGTTCTCCTCAACAAGTGCCTAGAGGAAGGACGAATTTCTGAAGCATGGAGGAGTGCTGTGGTCACCATCCTTTTCAAGATTGATTTGAGTTGAGCACACTGAGTTCGGATCTGTACGTTCAGGTAATGCGTACGCTCATCTAAAAAGGTACAGAGTTTATACTCTGTACCTTTTTAGATGAGCGTACGCGTACGTTATCGTCCCACCTCTCCTGGCGTTCATCGATTACCACAACGCTTTCGACTCTGTGAAGATCTAGGTAGTTCTGCATGCAATGGACGCTGCGAAAATTGGTTCGAGATACTCTAATCTCATTAGAAACATCCATGAACACGCCGCTCTCCACATCGTAGTCAAAAGAGACTTAATCACCGGGAGAATCCCCATCAAGGCAGGAGTCAGACAACCAAGTAGAAGCGGAAAGACATCATATTTATAGGAAATTTCTAAGTAACTTACGCTTCGCTGACGATATTATCCAGACACGATTGAAGTAGTTAGAGAATGCGTGTCCCTCAGCCAAAACATCAAGCTTGACAAGATCAACCAAATCGCCGAATTCAACAGGCGAGATGATCTGACATGGGTGACCTTTGAAAAACTTGGTAACATCCTCAGGAAACCGGACATCTCCATTAACCTGAAACGGAAAGTTCTCGACCCCTCCGTATTATCCGTTATGACCTACGCCTCGAGACTGTAACATTGACACAAAACAGAGCGCACCATCTTCGGCTTGCCAACAGGCAACGAAAAGTGCGAGGCTGGGGATCAGCTCGGGGGATTGAGTCAGAAACGAAGTCGTCAGGAAGAGAACAGGGGTTGTTGATGTCATAGAGCACATCGCCACCAATAAATAGCACTTAGCCACGTCGTCAGAGGTAAGCCGGCAGGAACTGGATATTGACTGCTCAAGACATCAGTGGTGGAGAAATATGTAGGAGGCCTATGTCCGATAACGCGATAAAGATGAGAAGATTCATGTGCGTTTGAGTGCGAGGTTTGAAATTTTAGGCTTAGGTGCTTCTAAAGGAAGAGATAAGATAGATTAATCTGACCTCCATTAGCAAGTCACAGAGATTTGAAGAGGAAGTTGGTAGTGAAGATAGTTGAGAGTTGGTAAGTTAAAGGTAAAAAGAGACGTTCTTGACCTACTTGCCAGGTGCTAGCTTCCCGCGACAATAGTACTACTTCTACTGCATTTTATAAATTGACCAAAGTGCTTAAATAACCGATGTTGATAGAGAAACCTTATACTTTTTGAAAAACATTCTGAAGGGACCACTCTGTCCCCATATGCAAATATCAAGCCCAATTTTTTGTATAAATTCTTGGCATAAAATATATAGTAAATAGCATAGGGAAGACATTTGTTATTAAGGACAGAATTTTGCAGAATGAGAAGGAAGTGTGCGTTTACTTTTGGTTTATTATACCTTAATATTTAAAAATTCATAAGTGTATAATATTTAAAATAGTTTCAGGTACTTTCCATTGCTTTAAGGAATACAACCATATACAGTTTTTAACATAAATCTTGAATATAGTCAAATGCCATTCTCTAATAATGAAATTAGTAACTATTTTCATTGACAAACTACAATATTCAAGTACAACAGAAATTTCCAATAAAAAATATATATAGTTGTATTCGTTAGAACAATAAGAAGTATCTAAATCAGTTTTAAAGACTATACTATGTTTGGTTTCTTAAATATTTATAATAAATCGAAAATAAACGCATATTTCTCTCTCACTCTGCAAAATCCTATCCTTAAGCTATTATGTAGATCAAAACAGGTAAAAAGTGCTGTTTAAATATATACAAGGTAGTTATTAAAATCAAAAGGCTAGTGAAGAAGAAATAACTTCTGAGCTTATAGTCTAAGGAAAGGTAGAAAAAGTTGTACTTTTTTGTATGTGGAAAATTTAATTTATCCCTTACGCTAACTTCAGAAACTCTAGACGAAATAGACGGAGTAGTTTACACTTCTTGTAGTGCTAAAATGTATTAAGTCTTCACTGATATTAATTCTCCGGGCAATGGGTACTTAGAAAGTAATTTGATACCGGAGAAATGAAATATCTTGTTCTGCGACCAGTTTTGTTATATTTGTCGATTGTGAATAGTTAAATAGGTGCATATACATAAATAAATATTTAAAAATGCATTAATTTGTGGTGTTTTATGATAAATAATTAACAATCAGTTTCATTCCAATACAAACTAAGCACATGAGACCGGCTCTATTGACATTAAAAGCGAGTAAAAAAATGTGGCAATCGTTTCACTTAAGTAATCAAATTTTAAAAGTTGGAATACTAACACTTCATTCTAAAATCTAAAATTTTAAATATTATCTCCTATTACGTTGTTGCATAAATTATAAAATTCTAATTCTGGCCATATTAACATAATTTGCCCCTGGGGACATGTCTAGCTGTCACTCATATCATTTTTCACTGACAGAAACATATGATGATTAAAAGCTATATATAAATGTAACAATATTTACCCCTCAATGCCGCCAATTACTGAACAAGCCATGACTATATAAATTTAATACATTCCACGCTATAATTGCCACGCGAAATACCACGTTACTTGCTCTGTTACCGTCGGCAGAGAATCGACTGACTGTATATTGTAACCGCTGGAGGCACGTTTTAGATTACGAGATTCTCCGATGATAGTTCGGAGGTGGACGAGCCTCTTTTTCTCTTTGGAATTAATTAATTATTTTAAATTGGTATTTGACTTGATAGTTTGGAGTCCGATTTGAAAAGGCAATTGGTATTTAGAAAATTGATGTTGGCGCCGTCATAATTAAAATGTCTAATGTATGTCTAATGATTGACAAATTTTTTAGACAGGATACTGATATGATCCAATATAGTTTTGTAATATGTAGGTATATTGGACAGTAAAATGAACAAATAAGTTTTTATATAAATTACGTTATGTATTCATACAACCTAAAATATTTACAAAATATTAATATTCACAATTTTCAAGAGAACTGGATGAAGTAGTGGATATTTTAAATAGGCCAGTAAAATGAGTAAGTACTTACTGGGTTTATAGGGGATTTCTCAAAGTTTGTGCTAACTAAGGTTTCTATGTGTCAATGGAAAGCTGTTTTTATTCTCTATCAGGTACTGATGTTTCCACTTAATCCCGTGTACGCATAACTTTCAATCTTGAAAGAATTGTGGGAATAAAGGCATTTAGATATCTCACGACCCAATTAACCATTTTAACTGCGTTGTTTGTAGAAAGATTATAATGTACTGAAAAGATGAGGTTCTTATAACCCATTTATTAAATTTACGGTTCCCAGGCCAAAAGTATAAAAAATGACATTTGACGAATTTTCAAAAATGGTGAAATAGTATTAGTCCCCTGCCAAGTGTACAAAAATAGGCTCCCGTGGGCTCCTTGATGATGCAAGTGTGGTAGTAGTCTAAATCTCTTTGTTAGGCCTTGAAAAAACATAATTTCGATGTTGGCACTCTCAAAAATGATGCGCATAAGTACTGCGCGCGAAAAACAAAATGGAAGCTATCGCAATCACTTTTTCCAATTTGTCTAAGTAACCATTGGGATTATGAAAAAAAGTTCTATACAAAAAATATTGCTAAATCAATTTTACACAAAAAAGGTTATTATAAATTTTTACGCAGGGCTAACCATTTTCCCAGAAACTTAACATGGCTTTATATTTATTAATAGTTATTTGTACATGGGGGACTTGTTGGAATAACGCTTAATGAGAATGCTCAAAATCGTTTCTTTCTTGCCAATTCGGAACTAACTAGAATTGCATGTGAAACTGAAAAAAATGATAGGTTTTCAAAATACAGAACGAAGTAAACACCATGAAGTGTCTGTTAAACTTCAGCAGCGTCAGTATGATAAAGTACTTAAACTAAAGGAAGCGTTTCAAAACACAACAAATCCCTTTCACTGCAAAACTGATGAGCTCATTAATATCCTAACTCAGCGAGTCTTTCCACAGGAAATAAAGATGTCTTTAGACAGTGTGTCGGAAGCTGGCCAAGATCTGTATAATTCCTTCTTAGAGCAAAGAGTTCGTACTAACAACATTCAGTTCTGGGATCCGTTGAAAAATATTTTTATTAAAACGTGTAAAACGGCACCGAAAAAAGTTAAAATTACCCTCAAAAACAAATCTATAGCCATAAAGACAGATTTGTCTCTTATTTCAAGATTATTGATAGCATTCAAAAGCAGACCTGACGTAGATTTGAGATACTATTTAAGCAACTACGAGTTCTCAGCACTACCGAAGTCATTATTTGCAGTTGACGGGAGTATGCACCAATGTCTAGCTAAGTACAAACTAATGGATGCTCTTGAATCAATGCAAGGTATACCTGCCGAAGAAAACGATGATGATCATGCTTCCACCACACCTGCAGTTTTAGAAGAAAATGAGGAGCTACAGGGAAAAGCTGCGATAATAGATGGCATGGCGCTTCTTCACACCTACCACAAACCTAGCACAGTGAAGGCATGCCTCGGTTTAAGCTTCAGCAAATGGATCGGGCAAAAATTCAGTAATTACAGTGAGGTCCAAGTTGTTTTCGACTATTACAAAGAAAACTCGTTGAAGAAAGCCATGAGAGTGATTTGGCAAAAAGGCTCAGATCCAATCCAGTACAAAATAGGACCAGAAACGAAAATTGGAAGTATAGCAATGAATAAATTCTTGTCCCACGATCAGACGAAGGATGAACTGACAGAGTTCCTTTCCGGTCAGATTCTTCAATTTGGCGTGATCAATAACAAAAGGTTTGTAATCAGTTGGAGGGACAAAGCAGCTTCATCACATGGCGATGATGTATCCAATCTTTCAAGTACGCAGGAGGAGGCGGACACAAAGATCATATTACATGCAATATATTTAGCACAGAAAAGAATTAAAACTACTCATGTATTCTCCCCCGATACTGATGTCCTAATTTTGGCACTAAGACTATATCCTCAACTTTCGAAAGAGTTTGCATTTTCCTTGGCCATGGCATGAAAAGGTTTGTTCAGCTAGGTTCAATTTGCAGAGCATTTGAACCTCTGAAAGCCTCTGCACCTGGATTACACGCACTTTCAGGAGCAGATGTAACAGGATCATTTGCTGGCAAAGGTAAAATAAAGTGGTGGAAAACTTTTAATTCTGTAAGTGATAAGCTGCTAGAAGCAGCACTGACCGACATAGGAGCTGTGAGATGGTTGTTGTTTACTCAGAAACAATGTCAAGATGAGAACCTTCTTCCAACAAGATCTGCACTGGATCCGGCTTTGCTAAGGGCCCACCTTCAGTGTTTTGAGTGGAATCAGGACCTCATTCAGCATCCTAGTAACCGACCACCCTCAGATTTTGGATGGAAGAAATTAGGGAGCACATACGAGCCAGTTGCTTATACCAAACCTTGTGCTCCAGAGCTTATCTTGGAACTTTGTCGCTGCTCATGCTCCCAAAGGCGTTGCTCTCCTCCATGTACGTGTCAGTCGAATGGACTCCGGTGTACCGAAAAGTGCAAAGGTAATCTCGACCGATGTGATAATATGGGAGAGTGCGAGCAAGGCGTTGATGATTTGGGGCTCAGTGAGATTTGCATTGAAAGTGACGATGATTTTAAGTAAAAATGTCATTGTAAAAGTGAAAAGTATTGCTTGCCTGTACTTTGTCTATATAAATCTGTAACTACTGTATTTCTATAAGTTTCTTCATTAAACGTTAAACTTTTTTTTCTTTTTCTGGCCTTGGATGGGTTCCATCAGCCAGCTACACAGATGGGGGAAAGAGAAGGAAGTAAAAAGGAAAACGTTAAAATTATATAGGTACTTTTTCTTTCAATTTCCTATGCCTACCTATACTGTAAAACATAGGGGAGATGGGGGTATTTGTTAATTTATTTATGTTTGTAATGTTTTAGTTATAATTATTGTTTCCAGTGGCCCGAGAAATAGTGTCAAATATATTAATATGCACTGGCAAATCTCTCATCATTAGACATATTAATTTTTATTATTGGAAACTATAAAATGAAACTTTTTGAGAGAATGATTAGTTTTACATAAAAAATTGTAATAATCTTTTCTCTGTATAATTTGATTTAGCAATATTTTTTATATAAAACTTTTTTCGTAATCCCAATGGTTACTTGGATAAATGGGAAAAAGTGTTTGTGACGGCGGACATTTTGTTTTTCGCGCGCAGCACTCAAATGCACCATTTTTGAGAGTGCCAACATCGAAAGTATGTTTCTCCAAGGTCGAACAAAGAGATTGGGACCACTACCACATTTGCATCATCGAAGGTCCCACGGATGTACATTTGATAGGGGACTTATATACTACAGTAACTTGAGGTTTTGACTTCGGAATAATGTCATATGAATCAGATTTCGGTAACTTAATAGTGAATGCGTCAAAGAAGTTTCTATATTATGCGGGGGATTTACTAATTTATAGCGGGGGGTTTACTAATTTATAGGGGGCGGATGTCCTTTTGAGGGGGTGGCTCCTAAACAAACCAAAACATTGGAGCTGAAAGATAATCAAATTTTAAGAAGAAAGTGTTCTATGCAACTTTTCATATGAATTGATAGCCTTTAAGCTATAACGACTTGAAAATTGGAATTTTAGCTTGAAAAAGGAAAACGATTTTTGTCAAATAAATCGAAAAGTATCACATTAAACGAAAACATGCTGGAGACAAATGTGAAAGCTACTAAACTGAGAATGAATTTCGTTTTCTTTTTTCTAATTTTTGTAGAATAAATGGTTTCGGGGATCTGGAAGTATAAAGATGACGTCGAAACGTTTATAAGACGAAGTAGTTAGCTTATATTTTAAATATCTCAAAGACTATGACACTTACGTTAAAAATGCTAACCATCAAAATGAAAGACTATTAATTGGGCTTTAAAATGATTTTTTAGTTAATACTATAGCATAAAAAACAAACAAATTATAAAAAGAACAATGAGCTTCTTCGCATTTTTTAAATAAAATCGTCGCCATTTTGTTAAAGTAAGTAGTCAGTAATTAAAAAAATATATTATCGTATATTGTTTTTCGTTAATATTTAGAATGACCTAGATGCCCAAATTTCTTCGTCCGACTACAACACTTGCTTCACAAAAAAAATGCACTTTAAACTATACTTATAGGAATTATTGAGAAAACGTAACATTTTTAGTTTTTTGCATATATTTCAATAAATATCAGTTTTAGCGAAAAAATTGCAGATATCAAAAATGAAGCTCATAAACTGAGAATGACATCGTCTTATTTTGATATTTATGCAGGATTAATAGTTTGGAAGATATTTAAGTTTAAAGGGTGTTCGAACGTTTATAGGATAGCGATTCCAAAAATATAAATATCCCACGTTTCGAAAATCAATCAGTAATATTTTTACAAGTATTAAGTATCTATATTTAGGAGTGGTTTTCACCCCTTGTGGGTAAGAGTTAGTGTCCGGACCATATAGAAACTGAAGATGATACCTCTTACTACAATAATAATCTATAAAGAAAAATTTCCGAAATTTTACACTAGGTACTGTAGGTAGTGGGTACTGTAGGTACTGTAGGTAGTGGGTACTGTAGGTAGTCTAGGTACTGTACTAGTTATTAGTAAGAGGTAAAAAATATGTAAAATTCACTACTGTAGTGGAGGAGTCAACTTTATTATATATTTAATTTGGAAGCAAAATTCTAAGCGCGACATATTAAAAAGAACTATTAAATTTTCACTATTTTTTTTTTAATCGCCTTATTTAGATTAGTGTCCTGGGGGGAGCCGTAGGCTATTCTACCACTCAACCATAGACAACACCACAACACACATTCCCTGCGACATTGCCATCTGCCGCAGCTGAGACTCAAACTCAGGAGAGGAGAGCGACTAGACGGTGTTGTCTCTCACCCAACCGCAGTCTAGCTCACTGCTACCGTCTCGGCAACACGCGAAAAACGCCACTACACATCCATACCCTAGCCAGGATTCGAACCCGGGACCCTGTGGTCGCAAGCCTAACAAATTACACATTCTTTTATTTTATTTAACTATCATAACATGTCAATAAATAAGTCATTAATATATCAGTTTTACAATAATAATATACACATTGTGTCACATATCGCGGCCGAGGCGCGCGGAATGACAGAGCGACCAGGTGTTCCGGTGAATGACTTCCAAGATTATGTATTATATTGATAGCTGGTCTCTATATAGTTAAACCATATTTGTTTATGAATATCAAGCGATTTCAAACTTAATACTAATTCATTTTTTATTTTATTGGTAATATTTGATTGTGTATGGAAAATGTCAGATGTCAGTTGTTAAAAAAAGGTTATTTCCCCATGATGGACAAATTTTTTGATGTGTTATAGATTTCCGTGGAGGCAAGCGCGGATTTATGGGTGGGTAACGTGGTAATTACCCCCTCCCCCCCAAGATTCTATAAACCACCAACTTTCGTTTCAAATTTCAAAATTTTTATTATATTATTTTATATTTTTGAATACATAATAATATATTCTATTTAGTTGTGTTTATAATTTTTTTTTATGATCCCCCCCCATTCGATTTTAATTTTCGAGGAAAAACATTTTTGTTATTTTCAGCACACGGCTGTGTTACCCCCCCCCCCATCCAGCTCAAGGTCCAGATCCGCCCTTGCGTGGAGGGGATACAAGCCTAACACCTTAAGCACTGCGTCACCGAGCCGGTGTAGCCTGATCAAATGGTAGTTTTTCGGTAACATGAGTCCGGTAGAAGGTTTCTCAACGGAATTATAGTTATAGTATGTTTTTTGGGGTGCTGAATATGAATCTGAAGTTTGCTGCCTCGTAGCAGTACCAGGTCGAAAAACGCAAAAAACCTCGAAATTTTCGGAGTTTTTCCGGTTTTCCGCTCATATCTTGCAAACGACGTGTCGTACGGAAAATATTGTTGTATTCAAAATTGAAGAGCATTAAATTTTGCTTCGAATGACCTCCATAACTTCCAAATTAGAAAGATTTATAAGGTCGCCATCGTCAGTCGAAAAAAGGCAATTTTTACCAACGCTGCAATAAACTCACTTTTAGACATCTGTGATTTGAAAACAGCCACTCTACTTGAAACTTGAAAAACTCGTACAATAAAAGTTGTAAAGCATCAAATTTTGCGATCAGTGGGCACCGAAATTTTAAATTTGGATCAATATATACGCATATACTGATCATTTTTCTATTTTCGCTCTAAACGCTTATTTGACCAATATGAAGGGGTTCAGTAATAACAACTCTGCGCTGTCAATATGAACCCCCCACCGAAATTTTACCCCCCCACCTTTCAAACCCCTCTTCCCTAATTGAAGTACCAACACCCCCCGCTCTCTCAAGCCCCCCCTCCCAACTCTAAATTCCCTCCCCCTCCTTTTTTTGTAAGTCTGACTTGGGGATTTATAAGAATTATGTAGATGTAATAAGAAGTAATAAGTACCCATTTACAAAAAAAATATTTACACATTTATTACATTTAGATAAAAGAAGATATAAGAAGTAATTTTTTCAATATATATTGGAGGAAAAATCATGGGAAGACCATATAGTCAGCTGGAAAAAGGAGCAGAAAAAAGAGCAAGTAAGTTGTAGTGTGAAGATGCGATCTATAGAAAATACCTGATAGCAATGTCCATTTTATTTTACTCTCCTTCGTTTGGCTCAGACTGTGGAAGATCCGGGCGTAGAATGTTCAATAAACGATGATAGTCCAGGCTCAGACTGTTCAGCACTCGGAGTGGCAGGCTGTGATGGCTGTTCTTTAACTGAAAACAATGCCATCCAGTTATTATGTTGTAAAAGAACCCATAAATTACCTTCTGAAGTCTCACCTGCCTCTGACAGTGGTGCAGCAAACGGAGGGTCGTCTTCTTGCTCATCGAGGTCATTTCTTTCGTACACGTTGGTGCAGGATCGGCACAGTTGATGCCGAGTTGGGTGCAGAACAGACCTGCGCGCCTGCATCCACAACGCCCACCACAGTCAGTGCGGCACCTGCATGATATTTGCTGCATTAGTTTGTCAGGAGCCGGGGGTTTCATAGTGGTAGGTGGGATCAGACCATTTTTGGTTGACTTCCAACCCCCACAGTTTCGGAGCCACTGCTGCACTTGTAAATATACACGCAAGCTATGCGGGTAGGCTGCAGCATCGGTGGGAGGGATTGATGCAATGTTGCTGGAGACCTTGTATCCCAGCGCATTCAAGGTAGTTGTTAGATGGTTAGCCCCGTACAGGGCAACCAAATTTTTTTTTCCAGCAGCAGCAATTTCCATTGGCTGGGCTGACGGATCCAAGAATTTCCCAACGGTCTCTTCAAGATCTGGAAGGTTAGAGAGAGTCTTCAAGAATTTAGTCTTGTCTTGATTATATAAAGATGACGTGCAGTCGCATCCACTCATCTCGTGCAGAAACATCATGTGCTTAGCAAGATTTTGTTTCACTGCAGACTGTGGTTGGTACAGCAACTGAGGCGCTTTCCCTTTCCCTGGCTACACCAGCAGATCTACATCTTCCCCCACAATCACAACAGTTTGATGAGTTGGGGCCAAGGATTCGGCCGTCCGAACAATCAGTGTATCCGCATCCTCATTTGCTTGTCTGCAGGCAATTCCAGCTTCTTTATACTTTGATTAAGCGACTTTTGTTTTTGGCATTAGACAGAAACTTTTCTTGAGACACCGTCGGTATCATTGTGTGGCTGAATTGTATTTCCACTCAGTGTTTCTTGGTTGATCTCCTCAACCGCTCCATGGATTTTGTGCCTCTGTGTTCATCCGAGTATCCATAAAAAATGATCACTGCTGTTGGACTGTATTTTTTTTTCAAGTAATTGACGTAAAAATCGCAAATATTGTCGAACGTATGCCCACTCGACCATACAACTCTGTGTAGCAGGAAACCCCAATCAATTGCATATGCTGTATTGCTGGCCAGTTGTGTCGTGTCTTGGAGTGGTTCGAAAGTTTTGTACAAATCAGATTTCGTTCCTTTTCGCAGGCAACCCTCATCAACAAGTTTTTAACGTAGAGTTGCTGTTTTCAAATCACAGACGTCTAAAAGTGAGTTTATTCCAGCCTTTTTTCGACTGACGATGGCGACCTTATAAATCGAATTGGAAGTTAGGGAGGTCATTCGATGCAGAATTTAATGCTCTTCAATACAGTAATATTTTCCGTTCGACGCGTCGTTTGCAAGATATGAGCGGAAAACCAGAAAAACTCCGAAAATTTCGAGGTTTTTTGCATTTTTCGACCTGCGCCGGTACTGCTACGAGGCAGCAAACTCGTGTTCAGCACTCCAAAAAACATATAATTCCGTTGAGAAACCTCTACCGGACTCATGTTACGAGACAGGCACTTTTGAACACCATTTGATCAGGCTAGTGTGAACGCACCACGAAAACGGTGACATCATAAGGACAGTTAGACGTGAACTTATATGCAGAACAGAAAAAGACGAACAAGCTGACATTGTTGAGAAAATAACTTCATATGTCAAAAGTATATTTGACGTTTAGCTAGCAATTTTTAATGGTTGCTGTTCAGAAAACAATGCTAGCATTTTTTGTTTCTATAACTCAATTTGTTTTTGATTTCCATATCAACAAAAATAATAACGCTACAAAAAAAATATAAAAGGTCATTTTTCGGTCAACTTAAAAAATAATAAAAACCGCTATTTATCACCACGCGAGTGTCTTGTGTACCTTGCCATATTCCCATACTGGAGACCTGGAGTTTGTTGGGCCCAACTAGAAGGGAACAACACCAGGAAGTGCCGTTAATACACGAGGTCACAAGGTATTTCAAATTCAATTATTAATATTAGTTCAGTTTGTCAGCATTACGCTGAATGGTCCTTCGTCCGATTTATTTCCGCGTTAATAAACATTTTTGATCCTTCGATGCCGATACCTTAAAAAAAGAAAACCAGCTTTGCCTTACATCCATCTAAAACCGTTTTAAATTAATTACTTCATAACTGACATTTGTTGCTTAAATTCATTTTGACACTAGCACACGGTGTTTTTTATTGAACCTGCCGCTATAATTAATTCATTTTCTTGTTTCCTCTAAACATATTTTCGTTATTATATTGTCATTCCAACGTATTTGTGAGTACTGATTAATACAACTATTTTGTAATTTTATTCACATTCGGTTAATATAACTTTATTAAGGAGCTTATCAATACTTACAAAATGAAGTTTGAGGATTTTGTAAGGGAATGTAATGTGGTAATTAGAAAATTAACCGCCGTGTCAGAATACTCATATGCCGTTGTGGCAGACACTTCAACGCACTCTATGTTTTATGCAAAATTTAAAAGATCTAACCTCATTTACGAGGATTTTCATGAACAACGCAAATCATTAAAATTGAGTCAACTCTCAGTTGAAAATTTGGATCAACTGAATTCACTGGTGGAAGAAATAGATGATTTGCATGATAACATTCAAGCTGTTGGTATACAATTAACCAAAATGGCATCTGCTGTTACTACAAATCAAAAGGTTGATGTTGAAAGCAATAAAAATACTGTTCATCTACCGGAGATTCAGATACCTAAATTTTCAGGTAATGCTATTGAATGGACTTCATTCTATGAACTGTTTAAGTCATTGATACACAATCACACAAATTTGTCTAACATAGAGAAATTCCTATACTTAATAAGTGCCTTATCTGATGAACCATTAAAATTAGTGAAACATTTACCAATAACCTCTGATAATTATCACATTGCATTCGGAACTCTAGAGAAAATATATGACAATAAACGCATACTTATTTCGACCTATTGGGGAAATATTCTTAATTCGCCAAAAGCTAAACCTGATTCCGCAAGTTCTCTTCGCACTCTCTTAAATATATTTTCTGAAAATATTTTTGCTCTCAATAAATATGAAATTGACTTGTGGGATTTTACTCTATTTAATTGGTTAATGCAGAAAATTGATCCCAATACTAGAAAACGGTTTGAAATGCATCGTAGCATTACGGAGTTGCCCACATATGAACAGTTAATTAAATTCTTGACCGATCAATGCAATGCTTTGGAGTCTAGCACTATGTTGTCAAATATTTGTTCTGGTGTCTCTCAGTATTCAACTTCTAACACTGGAATATTTTCTCCTTCATTATCTCATAAGCAACATACGCAATCTCCCATAAAATCAAAACAGCAGTCTCTCGTGGTGGAAACATCTTCTCAAAACAATATTGGTTCAGCAGTGCCTCTTGCAAAACCTCAACAAGCATCTTGCTTTGTTTGCAATGCTAACCACTCTATTTTTAAATGTGATTTATTTTAAGTCGCCTCAAGATCGATATAACTTTATTAAAGAATGCAGACGTTGTGTAAATTGCTTTGGAACACATAGTTTCTCGGCTTCCCTGTCTGTTTGTCGCGTTTGTCAAAAACGCCATCATACGATGCTACATTTTCCACGTGAAGCAACTACGATCTCGACTTTTAATTCTACAGATAATGCCGCCGCTGCTGACATTCCTCATGTTGTTTCTAGTGCTATTGCTCCAGTTACAGTTCTTTATCCACCGCCTTAGTATCTATCTGTGATGCTAGTGGTAATTTTCAAACTTGCCGTGCTCTTATAGACAATGGCAGTCAAATATCAGTAATAACTGAGAAATGTCTAAACAGACTTAATTTACCGCTTACGCAATGCTCCGTTCCTATTCAAGGAATTGGTCGAACTTCTTCACCCGCTTGTACTGGCATGACTTTTTGTCAGGTCACTCCGATGTTTAGACATCATCCCAGTTTTAATATACAGGCAATGGTCTTGCCGGTCATCTGTAATGATATTCCGTCTAGTCACATTACCACTCAAGGTTATGAACATTTAAAAAACCTGCCTCTCGCTGATCCTGATTATAGGAAATCGAGTGAAATAGACATCTTGCTTGGTGCTGATGTCTACTCACAAATAATACAACTCGCTATTAAATATGGTCGCCCTGGTGAACCAATCGCAATGAAAACCATCTTTGGTTTGATACTATCTGGAAAAATTCATATTTCTACACCAGCTGTTGTTAACTCATTTCATGTGTCTGTTTATTTACAACTTGATTCCACATTAAAGAAGTTTTGGGAACTTGAAAGTATACCTGACAAAATATTCAATTCTCCAGAGAACACTAAGTGCGAGCAAAATTTTATCAATTCTCATACTCGTGACAAATCAGGCAGATACATCGTTTCATTACCTTTTCGTGAAGATATTCCTATTTTAGGTAATTCTTTTAATACCGCAATGCGTCGTTTTTTATCTCTGGAAAATTGCTTGAATAAAGATTCTACATTAAAACAAGAATATTCAAATTTCATGCAGGATTATCTTGACTGTGGACACATGTCTCCTGTGAGTGGTCAAAGTGCTTCCAATCATTCTGATTCGTGTTATTATATTCCTCATCATTGTGTGTTGAAGCCCGAAAGTTCTACCACGAAATTACGTGTCGTCTTTGACGCCTCAGCAAGGTCTACTAATAATGTTTCTCTGAATGACACCTTATTAACAGGTCCTAAATTACAACAAGACATAGTATCATTACTTTTACGGTTTCGTACCCATTCCACTGTACTTATTGCAGATATAAAACAAATGTACAGGCAAATTTTAGTAACATCTGATCACAGAGCCTATCAACGCATAATATGGCGCTTTTCTCAAAACACTCCTGTTCAAGAATTTGAATTGAATACTGTTACATACGGAGTATCATCTGCTCCATATCTAGCTATCCGCACTCTTTTACAAATTGCTTCAGATGAAAAAGATAATTTTCCTCACGCTGCAAAAGTGTTACTTAGCGACATTTATGTAGATGACGTAGTCACGGGCTGTTCATCTGCTGAAGAAGCTATTACTTTACAATCTCAACTTCGAGATCTTCTTAAAAGTGGTGGATTTGATTTGAGGAAGTGGTCTAGCAACGATCCTATCGTATTAGACTCCATACCCCCATCATTACGCCAAATTAATTATCAATCATTTGACACTGCTGATTACTTTCAAAAGGTGTTGGGCTTGAACTGGAATCCAACTTATGATTCCCTAACTTACAAAATAGACACTATCGACCGTTGTTGTACCAAAAGATCAATACTTTCTGAAGTCGCACGCATATTTGACCCACTTGGATTGTTAGCTCCGCTTACTCTTTTTGCAAAGCACTTGATCCAGATTCTTTGGATACAAGGATTGTCTTGGGATGAGGTTCCCTCCGCTGAGATTTGTTCACGTTGGTCACAATACAAGCGTGAGGTATTATGTCTCGCTCAACTTCAGTTACCTCGGCGCGTTATAACGGACAATTATCAAGCATGTGACCTTCATGGTTTCTGTGATGCTTCTGAGATTGGTTATGCATGTGTGGTATATTTTAAGGTTACAGAAAATGATGGTTCTGTACGCATTTTTTTGGTTTGTGCTAAATCTAGGGTGTCTCCGCTTAAGCGTATCACAATTCCACGCCTTGAATTATGTGCAGCACTGTTACTTTCAGATTTGGTTTATTTTGTACCTGACACCTATGCCAACATTGCTTTTAAAAATATTTACGCTTGGTCCGATTCCACAGTCGCATTAACCTGGATTAAATCCTCTCCACATCAGTGGAAAACGTTTATTGCAAACCGTGTTACACAAATTCAGGAAAAATTATCTCCGGAAAATTGGCATCATATTGATGGTATCGATAATCCTGCTAATTGCGCCTCACGGGGTCTTCTTCCCCATGACCTCTTGAAATGTTCTTCATGGTGGGCGGGTCCCAAGTGGCTCAGCTCTCCGCCTGAACTTTAGCCTATTAGTTCATCTTCTACCTTGCCTTCCGATGTAGACTTAGAAACCAATACAATCTCTCTCATTGTCACTGGACAACATGATTTCATAATAATTTTATTATCACGATTTTCCTCTTTGCGAAAGGTTCAAGGAAGCATAGCTTATTTAATTCGATTTACCAGCTATTTAAAGGATAAAACTAATTTAATTCGAGGTCCTTTGGTAAATTTGGAACTACATAATGCGCTGCTTATCATTATAAAACATATTCAACAATTAGTCTTTGCTAATGAAATAAAGCAAATTTGTTCAAAAAGCCCTTGTGCTAAACCTATACGCAAACTTGCACCTTTCCTAGATCAGGAGGGTATTCTCAGGGTGGGCGGAAGACTTCGCCACTCTCAAGAATCCTTTGAGAGAAAACATCCAATCTTATTACCACGGGAACACCGATTAACTAAACTTCTTATTAATCAGTATCATAATAAGTATCTGCATCCTGGCGCAACCGCTCTTCAGGCTTTACTAGCTGAACAATTCTGGATATTGTCCGCTAGACGAGCAATTAATCATTGCATTTCTCATTGCTATCGTTGTTCGCGACATAATCCAAAATCCTATACACCTCTGATGAGTGATTTACCCACTCCTCGAGTCTCTGAAGTTAAACCATTCCTGCACACCGGAGTAGACTTCGCTGGGCCGTTTCATATTACTTTTGGTAGACGCCGGGGTGGTAAAACTCAAAAGGCATATCTATGCTTATTTGTATGTCTCGCCATTAAAGCTCTCCATCTTGAACTTGTTTCAGATCTTTCATCTGATTCATTTATAGCAGCATTACGGCGATTTGTTGCACGTCGAGGCCAATGCTCTCATCTTTACAGTGACAACGGAACTAATTTCGTTGGCGCTAATCGTCAACTGAATGAATTAACCCAAAACGCCGCCGGAGTCATGCAAATTAAGTGGCACTTCAATCCCGCGTCTGCGGCTCACTTTGGTGGTTTATGGGAAGCAGGAGTCAAATCAGTCAAACATCACATTTCTCGAATTATTGGTGATCAAGTACTGACCTACGAGGAGCTTAATACCGTTTTTCACCAAATCGAAGCAGTTTTAAATTCACGACCATTATGTCAGCTTAGTAGTGATCCAAATGATCTTCAGGCCTTAACTCCAGGTCATTTTTTAACATTATCTTCATTAACAACTCCTCCCGACGAGGAGTTAATCTCCGTACCCATAAATCGTTTGTCCAGATGGCAGTTGTTGCAACAAATTCAACAAGGATTTTGGAAGCGCTGGCATAACGAGTATCTTCACACTCTCCAGCAACGACATAAATGGACAGATTCTACAAAACCTCCCAATATTGGCACCATTGTTGTCATCAAACAGGACAATGTCCCACCGCTAACGTGGCATCTTGGCCGAATTGTCGAATTGCACTCTAGTCCTGATGGGCAGACCCGTGTTGCTACTGTGCGAACAGCTAACGGTGTCCTTAAGAGACCTCTTGTAAAACTATGTCCCTTACCTACTCCTCACTAGTTTTGTATTATTATTTAACCTAGTTTTAGTTTCATAGTTTTAGATATATTTCTTGTACTCATAAATACGTTTCCCACGGAAATTACAAACTTTATTACAAATGCTTCGCCATTTGGATGGGCGGTATGTTCAGAAAACAATGCTAGCATTTTTTGTTTCTATAACTCAATTTGTTTTTGATTTCCATATCAACAAAAATAATAACGCTACAAAAAAAATATAAAAGGTCATTTTTCGGTCAACTTAAAAAATAATAAAAACCGCTATTTATCACCACGCGAGTGTCTTGTGTACCTTGCCATATTCCCATACTGGAGACCTGGAGTTTGTTGGGCCCAATTAGAAGAGAACAACACCAGGAAGTGCCGCTAATACACGAGGTCACAAGGTATTTCAAATTCAATTATTAATATTAGTTCAGTTTGTCAGCATTACGCTGAATGGTCCTTCGTCCGATTTATTTCCGCGTTAATAAACATTTTCAGCATTACGCTGAATGGTCCTTCGTCCGATTTATTTCCGCGTTAATAAACAGTTGCTGTTACTGTTAATATATTTTTCAAAATGAGGAGCAGGATTTATAAAAGCTAATTCTGACATTCTACGTGCGGTATCTATTTATGGCCAACGAATTTTTAAATAAAGTCGACCGTTTTGACATTGCAGTCGTTAGAAGCGCAAAAGCCGCAAGGTGTTTTACAGCCAAAGTTTTTTATTCTAAATATTAGAAAAAATAGAGGAACGATCAAATATACTTATTACATATATTTTATATTGATTTCAGTGAGCTCAAGAATCTTATGGTAATAATATCATCGTTATTCTATTTAAGAAGAGATGGATATAATTGTAGTTAGAGAAAAAAAACCGCTGCCCAAAGAATTACTACTTCACATCCAAATTCTCTATCCAAGTCTCTCATAATGAAAAAAACCGCTGCCCAAGGAATAGCTACTTCCAAATTCAGATTTTCTATCCAAGCCTCTCAACGAAAAAATGTTATATGTGGAAATAATTGTTTACAGAACTTTAATAAATATAATATTTGAAATAGTCTACCCCAAAAACCCATAAAACGATATCCTACATGGTAGTGTGGTGGGGATGGTGACAGGAGTGGATGAAGTAAAAAAATATTTTGAGGCTTTTGGTTCTTGTACACACACTAAATCCACATTTTTTTTCATCCCCTTTAATAATGGGGTAAGGGTGGTAATGGGGATGGCTAATGCCAAAATTTTTTTTGAAACCTTAGCTTCTCTGGGATACACTAAATACCAATTTTATGGACTATTACCTGCTTGATTTACCTATTTACCATTTACCTCATTTTACCCCCCCCCCCCCCATATTGTATCAAAAAATAAATAATTACAATACATGTTTTATATTAGTATCTGTCTAAGCAATAAGTAACATTTGTAATACACATAATTCAAAGGATATTTGTAGCTAAAATTTAACCTTTTGGTAGCTCGATCAAACTCTCTTTATGTGTTCACTGACTTTAGACCAGTTTCGGTGTCTTTCAATGTTTAACAATTCAACATCGAGTTTTTAAATTTCCTTTCTTAATTTATGGTTCACAGTGATCTTGTAATTGGGCCGTCTTTTCTACAACATAAATCCATGTTAAAAATCAAATTCTTATATTAAAGTACAATAACTTACCACTAATAAAATGTTTCGAACACCCCTGTAAAATTAGTCTTATTAATTGCTTGGAATTAATTTAATTTCTTGTTTTTTCTTGTGAACGAGCGCCCATTTCAAATTTTCTTTCCCTCTATTTGGGCCAATTAAATATGTGTGTATAATGCTGCTAGTTTGCCATACCTTCTTCAAACTATAATAAATATTTTTTTAAAATATAATGGAGATAATTGTCCCATTTGTATTGGAATGGTCTTCACAAAAAAACGATGTGGTCTTTGTCTGGTGGCTTTGATCATCATTTTTACGTTCATCATTCATTATTGGAACACTTAAGAAAAGTTTTTCTAGTGAATTGGTGGTATTATTTACATAGTATGACAGAAAACATCACCAGTGCTTATATTTATCCATAATTAAGGGCGAGTTGTACCAACTAAAGTTCAAGCCAAGTTCAGATTGATTGAAGATCAAAATCCATGGTTACTATTGCTGTAACAATCGTAGCCTTGGCTTTTGATCTCAGATCACCAGCTTGATCCAAGACAGGGTATATTTAATACACCGTGATCCAAGATCAAGCGGTTCTCTCCTTTTATGAGAAAATTCTACATAACTTTGATGAAAAATTACTATCAGCTGGCATTTTTTTCGATCTATCACGGGCCTTTGATACCATAAATCACAATTTGTTGTTAAAAAAACTTGAAATATACGGTATCCGTGGCCCAGCATTGGAATGGATAAAGTCCTACTTATTGGAGAGAACACAAACAATCAAAATTGTACATGATGGTATGGAATGTCTTTCAGATAGTGTTAACGTTCTGACAGGGGTACCACAGGGCAGTGTATTAGGTCCATTATTGTTCATTATTTTCGTCAACGATTTAGTAACTAACTTAAATAATTGCTTCTTAACCCTTTTTGCAGACGACACCTCCTCTATCATAACTGCTCCTAACGTTGACCTCTTAAGCAAAAATGCCACCTTATGTGTTGATAAAATGTCACAATGGTGTCGCAATAATGGTCTGATTCTAAATCAGCAAAAAACTGTATTTTTAATGTTTTCCCCGATTCGTGCAAAGTTGGACTTTAGCCTGTTGGTCAGAGGAAATCACAATCTCCATCAAAATGATCTTACGAAGTTCTTAGACGTACATATGGATATGAATATGTCATGGGAGGCTCATATTGAGAATCTGACGAAAAAACTGGCTAGTCTAAACTTTGCACTTCTTCAAATAAGGGACACTGTTGAAGCTGACACACTGAAAACATTCTATTACGGATGTATTTACTCGGTTTTGCAATATTGCATATTGTGCTGGGGAAATAGTTCGGGAATTAGCAAGGTGTTCATTTTGCAGAAAAGAATTGTGCGAAGTATGTTTAAACTTCCCTACAATACATCCTGCAGAGATTATTTTAAACAGCATGGCATACTCACCATTTATTGTATATATATTTTGCAATCTGTATGTTTTGTCAGGAAAAACATTGATAGTCTTTTAAAATGTGGTGATGTTAATAAATACAGCACGCGATCGCAAAAAAATATGTTTGTTCCGCCCCATAGATTAGAGCAGTCAAAAAGAGGGCCCTTTATTATTAAGTACAATTGTTGCACTATCTCGTAGAGATTATCTTTGTAGTATATAAAATATCAAAGCATACTTTTACCTTAGTTCCTACGATTATGACTGATATATAAAAATAGATTAAAATAATAATAGTGAAAAGTGAAATTAAAATATTACGAAAGTAATGATTTTAATATAATTTTATTTAAAATAATACCTAATTTTTTCTTCCTAGTATGCATAAATTTTTTGTTCATGTAACTGACATAATGTTAGTTTAATTATTGTAGATCAAGAAGATTTAAACGTCCTCTCCAAGGAGCTGTGAGACCTTGTCGTTGGTGGAGAGGCTTAAGTAACCACGATGATCCTAAGAGCAATGCCGGCGGGAGTCTTCACCCGACTCCCGGCAGGGTCACCCACGCCGGTAAGATCTTAGGTGAGCGGCGAAAACTAAGGACAGCTCAACCTCAAGATCCACACCACGCGTGGTGTGGCTACGGGAATGGCGTACCCGGGGCAATCCGAGCCACGAGCGAGCCGTGCCACTCACTCGCTTAACACCGTAATCAAGGTCCACACTTCAACGACCTCTGTGGAAAAGAAAAAAGGGCACCGCAAGGGAACGTCGTGTGGGAACTGCGACCGGGAGGCTTGCCTTAACCGGCCGGCCTACGAGGAGAAAACCTCTATAACAAACCGACAGCGAAGCCGTAAAAACCTGCAGAGCACCAGGCGCACCCTGCAGTATTCAGCCTTCCCTTCAGTAAGGGCCCACTGCTGGAGGGCGACGAATATTTGGTCCCAACTCGTGGGAATAGTATGAAGAATTTAAAGGAAAATGAAACTCAGGACAATGTATCCAAGGTGGTAATCCAGGCCGAGGAAACAGCAGCGACTGGAATAACAAATCCTTTTGCCAGACGAGATTCGATAAATAGAACACCCCCCAGACAGAGAACATCGTCTCTCACAGATCTAGGCCGAAACAGGGAACAAGGCTCTAGTGAGCAGCCTCACAGACGAAAAAGAACAGAAGAGACCGAAACTACAGTAGGCAACGTTGTAGCAGAACGATTTAAAAACGTCTTAGAAAAGATCTCCACGCACGCCAAGCAGGTGGATAAAGTCGTTCAAGACATGTACAAACCAAAGCAGGAACTGAAAGAAGCAGCCGGCAGGCTAGCCCTTTCAATCGAACAGCTGCACTCGAAGAAACTGAAAGACTGGCTGGACGAAGTCACAAGCGAGAAGAGAGAAAACAAAACACAGGATATGCTGCTTCGTGAAAATCAAGAACTTAGAGAGAAGCTTCAACTTATGGAAGCCAAATACAAAAGAGAGATTGAGGGCCAATCACGAGACACCTCCGTCCAGTGTAAAGAGTGCAGAGAAGTGCAAAAGAGAGTGACAAGAAGGAAAGCTCTCTCACAAGAAAAAAGTTTTGATGCGTTTCAACGCATCACAGAAGATGACTGGGAAGAGGAAACGTTTCCCAGAATAGAGGAGAAACAAGACTACATTTGGGATGCTCCGGTAGAGTGTCAGCTCATACTTCCCTGCAGCAAAGACCTTGAAAGTAAAGACAAGATGGTCAAAAGAGCAATAAATAAGCTTGGAGGCAGAGAAGGGCTCCTAAAACAAAATAAGGCAAAAGGAGAAGTGGCAATGATGTCCCATTCGCTCGCCTTTCCTGACAAAGACGGAAATTTTACCCAGCAATCTAGGTATATCTACTACCCCATCCTCACTAACGGTGAGGCAAAGGAAGAGCCCGAGGATAGGTTCGTTTTTCGAACTATAAAAACCATAAAGGAACATATGACATCTCAAAAACGAACTCAATTGGCCATACCAGAAATCGATGGAGTACTTGGAGTAGTCATTACAAGAATGATAGAGTTCTTGTTTGCGGACACCAATATCCAGATTTGCCTTTATAAGGCAGAAGACACCCAGAGAAAGACTGTAGAACAAACAGTTATTAGTAAAACCCCTAGAAGACCTAGAATTAATACCAACAAAGCCGTTGGTAAACAGAGAAAAGTCAAGGAAGATGCACTCCTAGTCAAGGCTGATGGTAAATCCCATGCAGATTTGTTAAAAACAATTAAGCAGAAGGTTAACCCCAGCGAAATAGGAGTGGATGTAAAAGATATTAGGAAGACAAGAAATGGGGACCTGCTCGTTACCGTGCAAAATGGTTCAGGCAAAGCCGAAGTCTTAAAGAGGGAATTAAAAGAGAAACTTCCAGAAGCGACAACTTCAAAACTGATAGACAAGAAAGTCCTTCACATTAAGGGTCTAGACGAAGTGGCAACAGTTCAAGAAATAACAGACGCAATTTCTAAAGAACTATCTGTCCAACCGGAGACTTTCAAAGTCACAGCTCTAAGACCGGCATTTGGAAATAAACAAAATGTTACCGTAATTATACCTACGACAAATGCGGAGAAACTTATCCAGATGGAAAAGATGAAGATCGGCTGGATGAGATGCAGAATCGTGGAGAGGGAAGTGGACAAAAAATGTTATAGGTGCTGGCAATATGGACATGAGAAAGCCCAATGTAAAGGCCCAGACAGAGAAAGACTATGCGTTAAGTGCGGAAAAGAAGGGCACAAAGCAGCCGTGTGCCAAAACAACCCATACTGCGTTCACTGTAACTAAGAGGGGCACCAGTCCGGAAGTACAAGGTGTCCGAAGAACAGGAGCAGAAGAAAGAGAACATCCGCTGAAAATTATGAAGAAAGTGAAGTTTTTGCAAATTAACACAAACAGGAGCCGCCCTGCTCACGACCTGGCTCTAGCTACTGCCAACAAGATAGACGCAGGGTTAATCGCGATAAGCGAACCCAATAAAAATGCAATTAAAGGTAGAAAAGACTGGATATCTGATGAACACCTAGATACCGCTATAAAAGTTCTGGATAGACGCCTCGTAATCAAGGGACAGGGCTACGGACACGGTTTTACTTACGTCGAGACCGCCTCTTTCACAATGTACAGCTGCTACGCCTCCCCAAATAGAGATTTGGATGATCTTGAAGAAATTCTTTTCGAAATTGGAAGGAAAATAAGGACCAACAAAGAGAAGGCCATAGTTGTGGGGGACTTCAATGCAAAATCCATACAATGGGGTATGAACGTCACCGATGAGAGAGGCCGCGAATGGATGGCAGAAAATGACTTAATATGTGTAAACGAGGGAAGTGCACCAACATTCCAGAGAAACGAATACTCGTCCATACTAGACCTAACTCTGACTACCGAGGACATTAAAACCAAAGTAGCTAAATGGGAAGTGAGCGAAAAGGAAACCCTCAGCGACCATAACTATATAATATTCGAAGTAAACGACGAAGGGAAGAAAAGAGCTATGGTAACGCAAAGCAAAGGGTGGCAGATGAAAAGTTTGAACAAGCAAAAGTTGCAAGAGACACTGAACGACGTCGGCATTATTCAGGAGGAGGGCGTATCTCCTGCAAAAGACTTTTCCCAAACCCTCACGCAGATCTGTGACAGAACTATGTCGAAAAGAAAATACAATTCAAAAAGGCCACCTTTATATTGGTGGTCAGACGAAATTGCCGAACTTCGCAGGGAATGTTTGAGGAAAAAAAGGATATGTACAAGAAATGCAAGAAAGAACAAGAAGGAATCTTCCGGAAGTAAATCAACAACTGAGGGAAGAGTACAAAAGCAGCAAGAAAAGGCTGCGAAATTGCATCAAGGCTTCAAAAAGAGCATGCTGGAAAAGCATGCGTGACAAACTGGACTCCGATATCTGGGGAGATGGCTACAAGATTGTGATGAAACAAATGCTTGGCTTCCCTCTAAGACCCCAAATGTCCATGCAAATGACAGAGGAAGTGGTAAACCACCTCTTTCCCGTGCACGACGCCGTAAACTTTGATTGCGACAGAACAGTGATATTCTTAGATTTTACGGTAGAAGAATTGAATATAGCTTGCAATAAGCTAAAACCAAACAAAGCACCGGGACCAGCCTACATCCCAGTAGAAGTCCTGAAGGAAGTAGTACAAAATAAACCCGAATACGCACTAAGAGTCTACAACGAACTAGCGCGTAGAGGAGTATTTCCAGAAGACTGGAAGCAGGCTAAGCTTGTACTACTTAGGAAAGGAAATAAACCGCTAGACCACCCGGCATCGTATAGACCCATATGCCTCTTAGACATAGAAGGGAAACTGTACGAACAGCTTATCTTAATAAGGCTCAAAGAAGAACTATTACGCACAGGTGGACTGGCAGAGAGACAGTACGGCTTCATGGAAGGTCGACAAACAGTAGATGCTATAAACAACGTGATCCAAATTGCCAGGGAAGCTGCTGCTTACGCGCACCAGCACCGAAGACTGTGTGCAGTAATAACTTTAGACGTGCAAAATGCTTTCAACAGCGCATCATGGCAAATCATTCTGGAAGACCTGCGAAAAAGAGAAATAGAAGAGAGCCTAGTCAGGGTAATAGCATCCTATCTATCTCAGAGGAAAATAATTCTGGAAGCAGAAGACGAGACAAAGACCGTAGAAGTCAGCAGTGGCGTGCCTCAGGGATCAGTACTCGGTCCAACCCTGTGGAACATCCTGTATGATGATCTCCTTAAAATGGAACAGCCAGCGGGTGTAACATTAATCGGCTTTGCGGATGACGTAGCCATGACAGTAGTTGCAGAAACCGAGCATTTACTGATGAATAAAGCAGACACTGCCCTCCAGAGAGTTGCAGAATGGTTGGAAGGAAGAAAACTAAAGCTGGCACCAGACAAATCGGAGGCAGTCCTCCTTACCACTAAAAGAAAAATAGCGCAGATCACTTTCACCATCCTGGATACTTCGATCAGACTCAGCAAGGCAATAAAATACCTAGGTGTGTGGCTTGATACCAAACTTACCTTCGCGGAACACGTCAAAAGAACAACCGAAAAAGTGGAAAAAACGGTCGCAGCATTGACAAGCCTAATGCCCAACATAGGAGGGCCAAGAGCATCGAAGAGGAGAGTAATGGCAAGTGTGGTCCACTCTCAAATACTGTATGCCACACCAGTCTGGAATACGGTAACCCGAAACAAAAAACTAATAGCAAAGCTGGCAAGACTCCAAAGGCTGATGTCAATCAGAATCGGCAGTGCATACCGCACCATTTCAACAGAGGCAGTGGGGGTCATAGTGGGAGTCCCACCTGTAGAATTTCTAATACAAGAAAGGACAGAGAAATATAATGGAGTGGAAGCCAGAGTAGCAAAAGAGAACGTTTCCACAAGATGGCAACAAAAATGGGAAACCGGAACGTATGGACGATGGACCTATAAATTGATACCTATCATTCAGACATGGATAAATCGTCCCTACGGAGAAGTGGATTACTACTTAACCCAAGCTCTCTCAGGACACGGATGTTTTAAGAAGTATCTCTACGATCGCAGAAGGGCAGATACAGACAGATGCAGCTACTGCGACGAGGTGGATGACGTAGAGCATACCCTGTTTACTTGTACTCGGTGGGAAGAGACGAGGAGGGACTATACCCAACAAACTGGGTCAACTTTCAACTACACAAACATGATGGCAAGCCTATGCGCATCCGAGGAATCATGGCGACAAGTGTATGGAACAGTCCGTACAATAATAGAGACAAAGGAAGCAGAAAGTCGATAAAGGAAGTTAAGGGCCGGCTCCCCACTGAAGTAATGCGAAGGCGGTTTCCGGTGGGAGAAGCGAGACGAAGGGGGAGGAGTTTTAGTCGGTAAGAATCCGGCACAACGTCTTATGCAAGATTTCCCCTCCTCCGCAAAAAAAAAAAAAAAAAAAAAAAAAAAAAAAAAAAAAAAAAAAAAAAAAAAAAAAAGATTTAAACGTAAGGACATTTATTTTTATTCAATATCAATGATTTTTTAAATGCCAGTTAGTATTTAATAGTGTTATAACTAATAATTAGGTTCCCGGTAATTTATTTTATTGGAAAATAATTTTCTGAAATGATTTGATTGTTAATTAAGGAAATATTTATTATAATACTCAAGGCCAATGCCCATTATATTTAAAATAATGACCATTTAAATTGCCCTCTTAAATGTATGTATTTACCAGCAAAGATGAGCTTTCTTGTGTGTTTTTGAATTTATTAACAAATTAAAAATTTAAAATATATAGTATTAAAAGAATCTGATTAATCGTTTTTCTATGAATAAATATTTTTATATATAAGTTAAAACCGACACGACTTGATTAGTATGAAAAATTTATTAAATAGTTATTTACAGAAAAACTTATGTTAAATTGATCTACCTGGATGCTTAGAAAAAAAATCTTTGAGAGTAGTAGTGGGACTTTCGCAGTTGAAGATTTCTTGGTTCTACAGTACATAATAACATAATTTAAAACCAACACGAACTTGATTAGTATGAGGAGTCCAAGCTCGTACTTGAAAGCGAATAGACGCTTCTTAAAAACGGAGTGGAGTGTAAATCGTGAAAAAAGCCGGTAATAAGCTGGCCTAAATAGGTCAAAATTATCCTAATTATTGAGTAAAAAATTCTACATACGGTGGTGGTGCCAACAAAAGAACAATTAAGTGATAAGTGCCAATAATCAATAATTAGTAAATACGTGATTAAAATTCTTCAGTGTTGTGCAGTGAGAAAAGCTGACAGATCCAGGTTTCGACGAAGGGACGGACCAGAAAGGGTACCATAAATCAAGCTAAGTGTCCAATTACCACTTATAAACCAGTCACATTTTGTAGACAACTTAAAGAATTTCATAAACAGGTCGGGCAATAAATTAGATAAGTCAATAAACAATTTCTCTTTCAGCTATACATATATGACTAAGCCCCAGGGGCGTACCATTAGAGTAACAGTACATCGCGCCTAACTAAATTAATTCAAAAATAACAAAAATTTTGGATAAATTGTTGCCAATCCTGGTTTCAGAGCCATTAATATCTAGAAAATTCTCATGCATGCTTTAAAAACATACTGACTGTTTACACTCCACGTCTGGTACGGCTCTGGTAAGGCTAAGGAATTTTATTTTATTAAAAAATTTAGGTCAAGAATAAGCAAAAGTAAGCAAGAAATAACAACTCTCCAGAAAACACAAAAACAATGTATCCACTACAGAACGTAAGAACGAAGACACACCAATTACTGGTACAAAAAATCGACGGCGACGGAAACTGTCTATATGGAGCAATAAGCCATCAGTTAGAAGGAGAAAACATAACAACCCCGGCACACACCAACGCCATCAAAAATCTACGGAAACAAGTAGCGGACTATATACAAAACAACATAGATTATTTCACCCCGTTCATGCTAGCATCCATCAACGAGGCGTTCATCGGAGACCTGAGAAAATATGGTTTCTGGGGTGGGCAGGAGACGATAGCAGCAATAGCAAACTTGAAGAGGAGGACAATAATAATACACCAACAGGAGGGCGAAATCATAACTTTTCACCCCAACAACCAACAAGAAGACGACAACATGCCAATTGAGATCGTGTACAGGAAGCAGGGAAACAACAGAAATCACTACGACAGCGTAATCACTACGCAGAAAAGAAACGAACTAGAACGATTAGAAAAAACAAACCCCCCAAGCATAGCTATAACCCCCCGCCCAGAATGGGAGGAAACGACGAATATCAACAGGTTCCAAATATCGCAAAGAACGGAAGAGGGACACAGTCAGGAAGCACCAGATGATTGGATAACTCTGGCAACATGGAACGTCAGAGGATGCTAAAAGAGAAAAAATCGACGAGGCCCTGCAAGCAGAAAACATCGACGTTGCATGTATACAAGAAACACACATGATAGACGGAACAGCAATCACACAAAATTACAAATGGCAACTAAGCGGGGGGGGGGGCAAGAAAAGACCAGCAGAGGAGTTGCATGGGTAACCAGACGGGAGAGGCCCATCGAAATAAGGACGGAAAATATAAACGAAAACATAGTCACAGCAATCATACAAAATGAAAAGGAGAACATCTGCATGATAGGAGTCCACGTACCCTCAGACAAGAGAGCAGGAAGGCAGCTAACTCAAGAAATCAGAAGAAACGAAAAAAGGAAAATGCCCATCATAATACTAGGAGACTTCAACGCGCATATAGGAAAAGACGATCAGACGGAGGAGGATAAAAGCATCATATGAAAAACATTACTCCACACATGGTCAAATGAAAACGGAAATGCGCTGAAAAATCTAGCACACATGTTTGACCTAACAATAAGAAACACATGGGCCAAAAGCCAAACCTGCATTGACACCTGGACCAATGGAAGATCAACCTCACAAGTAGATCATATCCTGGTAAGCAGGGAGATAAGAGAAAGGATCAAGAACGTTAAAGCAAAAAGGGCAGCAGAAATCAATACAGACCACAAAATTCTATACGGAAAACTGGAAATAAAAGAAGGAAAAACAAGTCAAGGAAACAAGAAGACACTACACAGTACTTGGAATATTTCTCTACTACAGCACGAAGACTTTCGGAAGAAATACGGTGAAGAAATAGAAAACCAACTGACAGGAGAAGAATTAGAGTGGACATCAATGGGCGCAAAAATAAAAATTGCAGCAAGAAAAACGCTAAAAAGGGACAGATCACCTATGAGCCCGACAAGAAAGAAAAAAAAAATAACAAGTACGAACAGCTAAAAAAGATGAAGGCCACAGGCGAACAACAGCCGACGGGGAATATAAACGAAAAACTAAAAGAAGCACTGAGGGAAAAAAGGGAAGCGGAGAGAAACCACGACGAGGAAAAATGCAAATCATTCTTCGAAAACATAGAAGCACTTCCAACAGGACAACGACTAAACCAAACCTTCAGATATCTGAAAAAATATAGAAGAAACAACAGTACCCACAAGAGAAGATACATACCAATACAACATTGGACCGAGAAGCTGAAGGAAGAAGAGAAAGCAACTAAAGAACGAACAAAACTAATAAGAGAAACAGACCACTGGCCCTTGGACAAGCCACCATCAAAAGACCAACTGCTAGGGATAATAGCCAGAGCTAGAAGAAACACCGCTCCTGGAGTAGATAAAATAAACAACGAGTTAATACACTACGGCACGGAAAAGCTAAAGGAGCAAACCCTAGAAATCATCACCAGGGTATGGACAGAAAACACACCTCTGCCTACGGAATGGACCAAGATTATACAAATACCCCTCCCAAAAACCAACTCGCCACAGACCATAGAAGACTACAGAAGAATAGCACTCTGCAGCATAGGATACAAATACTACGCACAATTCCTGCTCGAGCAACTAGAGAAGTACATTGGAAGACCGCCAGACTACCAGACAGCATTCATCAAAGGCAGGTCAACGGACGACCACATGTACACCACCAGAAGAATACTGGAAGAAAAATGGAGAGAAGGGACAAAACTGCACATAGCCGCTATAGATCTACAAAAGGCATTCGATACCATCAGTCACGAAGTCATAGTCAACACCCTGTATAACAAAGGAGTGCCGCACTATCTAATAAACAAGATAATAAAGGCCTGCCTTCATGAAACAACTGCCATACAATGGTTCGGACAAATGACACGTCCAAAGAAGGGAACCAACACACCTACTGAAGAAAGCACTAACACTGAATAGCAGCAAACTTAAAATTGGGACACCATGTTACACGTGGAAAACAACAATCGAGAGGATCATGAACAAACTGGGAAAGGACCAAACATACTGGGAAAGAAAAGCAAGGGGAAAGAATGAATTTCACAAAGAAATCGGAGCGATATATACTTTACCAGAATCAGAAACGGAGGAATCAGAAGTCTCAGAAGAAGAAGAAGACCTGTAGAAACAGAAGTACAAAAAAAAATAGGAGCACAAATAGCAGCGACACAACGCGGCAACATATCTCACAAGAAGACCCAGAATAGGCAGAAGCCCAGAACCAAAAATACAAAAAAAGGGGGCTTAAACGCTCCCTCACGACATAATGCGGTAACGCATCTCACAAATACCTACACCTCCCATCCCACATTCCTTTACCATGCGCCATGTGGCTCTCGCTGCTGGCAACAAGCATGACCTTAGTCCAACCCAGCGTGGACGTAGCAGGCCCAGCTGTATAACTTGGGAGTGGCAGCAATGCCTACCGCACGCTGGTAAATCAATCAATCAATCAAACACGAACTTGATTAGTATGAAAAATCTATTTAAAACTAATTATTCACAGCATAAAGTGGCATAACTTACGTTAAATTGATGTAATACTGATTGAAATTGAAATAAAGAGTAATTTTATTGTTAACAAAAATAAAAATCTCCGTCAGTTGAATGTTTGTGGGTGTAAAGATAGTCAGTTCATTTGTCAAAGTGAACAACGCTCAGATGCACTGAGCGCGCAGCATGTTTATGACGCTGACTGACGGTCTTTCCCCCATAATAAATACAGCTGACGATTTTCTTTATTATTTAAAAGTATAAAAATTTGGCTGCATAAAGTTCCTAAGGTATAAAATGACTTTAAAACTGAACATTTTCAATATGGTTCAGATACGTGATTGACGTATAATCCCCTCTCTTCTATACAGCCGATTATTATTTTTTTGTTGAAAAAAAAAACAATCATCCCATACATTTTGGCACGGTATGAAAATACTCGAGGAATAATTTTTTGAACAACTTTAACATGCTCTCACCATTAGCTTCACCGCTATCAGAGTAGCTGATGTTCAGATTGCTGATGTATTAGGGGAAAACTATTATTGTTATGATTTTCAGTCGGTATGAAATGACTTGTTAAAATCAGCGCTGTCTCCCGTACTATTAGGCAGTCGACGTTCACGTTATCAAAAGCCAATTAGAAATATAGTGGAAAACTGAAAGTACCTATGTAAATTAGTAACTTTGGACTACCAACTGTTAAATGCAGTTAGTAAAATACTGGTCAGTTGACCAGTCGCTGATTTTAGTTTATACAACGCTTTTGCATTGATCAGCGGTCAGATCTTGAACTACAAACCAACTGAACCAAGGGTCAGTGCTCTTTTATACAACTGGCCCTAAATGCTGCTAAACGATACCGAATAAGCTGTAAACGTCAATTGAATTTGACATGAAAATATAATCAAATTCAGGTCGCGTGCGCTGACGTCACAGATTCTGAGACCTTAGGAAAACAAACAGCTGTCATTAAGTGACATGCCGATTAAACGTGTTGTTTTAAAGTATATTTCGCCGTTTTTGTGATATTTTAAAACTTAATTTTGGATTATTTAACATCCACAACTATCCTTAATTATTGTGTCTAGGAAATTTTTTTCGTTAATATGGAGATAAGTTTATATTTTACGAAATCGTCTCATAATGTAGAGGAAATGTATGGAAAAAGTTAGTGTCATCGAATTAAATCGCTTATATTTTGAAAAATGATGACTTCAGTACAAATATTAGTGTATTTCATTATATTTCACAAAGGGATATTGTGAATTACTTGGTTTTTGTGAGAAATGCATAGACAAAAGATGAGTTCAAGCCATTCAAAAATCTTGAAACTATTTGTGGTTGGGTGAAAGCAGTACTCTCCAAGAAATTTACAGGATAAAAGCTTTTTGCAAAGGTAAGAATTAGTTGTCGATGATCAACCCTTTTTTCAATATATGCTTACCTAATTAAATATTGCTTAATGAATAATTGCTAACATACAAATTCATTTTCAGGTTATGAGCTCTTAGCGGTGCATCTTGAACAAAAGTCATCGACACCTTGGACTATTGCTGAGCCAGATGATTCTTTAGTACTCATTGTGACTGTGTTACTACTCTAGACAAAATTCATTCACTACCCAGTTTTTCATTTCAATTTTTTAGCAGTAAACGGTGGCTAGGGTCGAAGGGTTAACTTGTTATGAATTTTATGAAAAATACCACATAAATTAAACAATGAAGGGCTGAAGTACGATGAACTACTTGAAATATGTAAAGAAGTGTACACAATTTCTTCCAGTGGTTGACCCCTTGCCTACAATCCATTGTAATTTGTGCAAGAACTTTTTCTTATCGTGTCTTGCTAATGTTATATAATATGTCTAACATGTATTTTATTATTTCATGTAGGTAGGCTAATAGTTAAATATCCCTTGTATTTTATTAAATACGTATATTCACTTTTTATTGCTTTATTTATCACTCGTATTATTGTTAGCAGTAAATTGAAATAGTCGATTATGTTGAACTTATATATACATGCATCTTTGCATCTAACTGAAAGTAAAACAAAATATACTTACTGAATATCAAACTTTATTATCCAACATTCCATTAGTACTCATAAGGAGAATCAACAAGAAACTTTGAGGAGATGTAAAGAAAGATCTATATTGCAATGAAAAATAAATGATTATATTACACACACACTAATATCTAAGTAGTAACATTTGTAATTACATAATTCAAAGAACATTTATAGCTACAATTTGACACTTAAAGCGAGATAAAGCGTCATTCGGACTTTATTTGTGTGTTCAATTACTGAAAGTGATCTCACTTTCAGTCCTAGTTTCATCCAACACTGGGTTTTTAAACACCACACAATACTTCAAAAGGACGTTTAGTTTCCAGATCAATCAATGACAGTAATACTTTGAATTTCCTTGATTTATGCACTTCATCAGATATCTTAATGTAGCCTGTGTATTTTCCTCTTGAGATGTACCTGATTTAAAACAATTTCTGCTATTGCACTTCGTTCTCCTTCTGCATCAGCTCTAGCCTCGCTCAACTAAAACTTAAACACAAGAAATGAATATTAAAAATGCTGACAAATCAATATAAAGTATTATTTTTTTACCATGAATTGTTTATTGTTTCCTTTAGCAGTAGTTATTATTATCACAAGCACTTTTAGTTTCACATTTGGGTTTTAAGTTGTATCCCATATTAACAGAGAACACCAAACTGGATGGATCATCGTGGTCTTGAATTACGGCCGTCTTTCCTATAACATAAATCTACACTAAAAATCAAATTCTTAAATTAACAAGTAACAACTTACCATTAATAAAATGCTTGGAATACCCCAGTAAAATAATCCCTTTTAATTTCTTGGAATCTTTTAATCCTAACCTCTTCTGGCTGTAAATCGACGTTATTTTATAAAAACTGATGTTGTCTCGGATTGCGTCACTGCCACTACTAATAATACAACAAAAACTTGCCATTTTGTGTGATATAATGTCCATAAAACTCTAATATGATGAAAACTTTCAATTCTTATGTTCAGTCAGTTGTCATTTGACAGCAATGACAGCGGTTTGTTTTCCTAAGGTCTCAGCTCTGTGATGTCACGCGCACACGACCTATACACGTTATTATCTCTTTTCTCCGTCGCTGTCAATGAGTTCCTAAATTGGTACCTTTTTCATCGTTTTGTAACTAACTTCTCTGCAGACTGCCGTTATTATGTCATCTCCGTTTTAAATGCATGTATTTTTGTAATTGATAATGTAATGTTACAAGACTCAATTTTGAAATTTTACATGTTTCTAATGATATTTCGTGAAGAAATATTTTTTAACACAGATTCTACTAAAATTTTAACATAGTGCAACAACTCAATTACAGAATTTCAGAAGGGGTTGCTGACAATCTCTTTAGCTCATCGGTTTATAATGATTTTTCATAATCTTCATAATATTTGAACACAAACACATAAATAAGCTCCAAACACTAAAAAATTAGGTTAAGCGGTCGATGCTCACGCCAAAAACCAATCACAATTATAGTGGAAAACCGAAAGTCCCTATGTAAATTAGTAACTTTGGATTACCAACTGTTAAATGCAGTTAGTAAAATACTGGTCAGTTGACCAATGATTGATTTTGGTTTATACAACACTTTTGCTTTGATCAACGGTCAAATCTTGAACTACAGATTAACTGAACCAAGGGTCAGTGCTCTTTTATACAACTGATCCCAAATGTGCAAATGTATGATAATTCCCTTAAAACTAGGTAGGTACTGTCGTGAGCAAAAAAAAATAGGACAACTATTTTTTTTTTCTAATGTAAATCTGTCTCTATTTGAATACGTAATGAGTAGCCGAAATAAAACAGTTAGCACTTATTTTATTTTTTATTGTAACGCTGTAGTTATTGCTATAGCAAATGATGGATGGTCAATGAGGCAAGTTGTACTGCGTTACAACATTAACAAAAATTTGGTGTTTAACATTTTAAAAAAGTGGAGAATAAACGGCACAATAAGTATAAATCCTGGATCAGGGGACAAAGGATATCCAATTTAACAAGAAACTAACTATCAATATTTTTTTATTGCATCATTTCTATTTATAACTTCTATAAGTCTGTTTGGCATAGAATTAAATAACCTTATACAATAATCATCAGTAATAATATTTTCCCATGCATTATTTATTATTTCCAGTAATTCCTGGGCATTCCGTGGTCTCACATTTAGTTTTTGGATACTTCTTACGAGTAGTCCCCATAGGTCTTCCATATGGTTAAGATCTGGACTATGACTGGGCCAGTTAAGAACATTAATGTTGTTATCTTGAAACCAGTTAGTTACGGTATGAGCAGTATGAATGGAACAATAAAATTGGTATTTAGTATATATAAGAGCAGCTAAGGTCTAAAAAAGCCACCCCCATTACCACCTCCACTTCATTATTAACCACCCCCCCCCATCACCACCCCCACCCCCACTACCTATGTGGGATTTCGTTTTATGGGATAGACGATATCAAATATTTTATTAAAGTTCCATAAATATTTTTTTTCACATACAAAATTTTTTCGTTGTGAGAGACTTGGATAGAGAAACTGGATATGGAAGTAGTGACTCCTTGGACAGCGGTTTTTTAAGCTTTTAATGTTGTAAAAGGGGAGAAAACGAGTATTTAAAGCTATGTAGAAATATAACGTTCTGAATTATTACTCATTATTAATTTTGCAATCAATATTTACTAATATTTTAAAAACTTGTTATATTTCATTGTTTGAAACTCTATTGAGTTAGTTGTAACCATTTAGACGCAATTTTAGGAAACGATGCCTCCCGTGGAGCTAAATCGTCATCCAAATTTCAAGTTGGTACGTTGACAACAAAGCCAAAAAACAAAAGCAAAGACAGCAAAAATTTTTCAGATTATAGCTACTAGTGAGAAGTTTTAAGAGTACTAGAAGTATAGTCAGTTACAATATCTAACTACTACCTTAAAAACAAATCCAGTACTCTGTGCGCTAACTCCTTGATACCATTTTCTTTTTAACTCAGAACTTTTTACTCACATGATTTGCAGCTCATTACCATGTCAATTCGCAATCTGCGTCTTTCGATGAAAAGATTGTTACCAACAGGCCTGCCAAGGGGTCAGGGGGTAAAGGGGTGATTCCCCCTGACCCGGACTCATTTTGAGGGGAGGCCGGTTTTGAAATGTTGAAATTTTATATAATAATTCTTTTAGCGTATTAAAATTTTTTTTGCGGAGATTTCTTCCCCTCCGCTGATCAATTTTCAAATTTTTTTTCCATTGGGCCCGTATTTTCTCTCCACGGCCCTGGATACCAGGCTCATACGTATATCACTAAAAATCTCACGGGAGTGCCCTTGCTGACAGACTATATACAGTGCGTGTATTTGCCGATTAGGCATGTACATTCACGTAGCGCGAGAGATATGACAACACAGCAGAGCAAACTCACCCGTCGGCGAAGCATCCCAGCTCTCAGTTATTTCATTTCAGCCAGCTGGCACACGCGATGTTGTAATTCTTACTCCCTCTGCCTAGCCCGCCACTACACACACTGTATACTATTTAATGAAAAGTTATTATATTTATGTACTTTCAATATACTTACAATTCTGAGTGTATAGTGTATACTTAAACCTATAAAAGGCTTCCAGCGAATATTTCAAGACAAATATAAAATAATTATATGTTTAATACTACTTGTTAATGTTTATGAAATAATCTAATTTTTAACACATGAGGCGACTGGAACCTTAACCGGACGTCCACTTTTGAATAATAAAACATGATATGTAATGGGTATGATAAATTAAACTTGATAACGGACTATTAAATTTAAGACTGGGAGTATACAATGCTGGTTAACCTTTTAACTTTCAATTTAAGAGAATACGTACAAAATGAATAGTAACAATTAGTTTTTTTAGATGAAAAGAGATACGTATTTATTTTTTCTTTTAAATAGTGTTAGTGTGAAAATTCCCCATGAAAGTTATATCGCTGAAGATTAAAGAAATATTCCCGAAAAATTAAAAAAGTAAGATTAAGGATACAGAAGAAGAAATTAGATTTTTAATCTTTTCTTAATGGATATTATTAGATATATTTATTTTATATTTTTTGTTGTTCTATTGTATTTATTTATATTACTAGTGAGGAAATAAAAGCCTATTATTTTACGACATTTGCATAACGAGGCGCAGACGAGATCCATGACTTTGTAGTTGCTTTTTCTCTAAATCGTTTGTTCGATTTTAATGATTTTTTTTTTGTTTTGCTTAACCTACATACTTATCTCTTCTGGGATATAAAGCCATGCTGATTTTACGTAATTTGATTTTTGATTTATACCATACTCTGCGTAACAATAATGGTAGTTTTCTTTTAACAAGTTTAAAATATTCTTTGGGAATCATCAAATGCAAAATTAAAATCAAGATTAAACCCAATTGTAGTGGATAACTGAAAAATGGAATGTTAACAAAAAATTTGATCTGTGATTAGTGTGTTCAAGCAATAACTGTGAGTCATCACGATAAAGCTTTGAAGTTGTGAGCTTCTGGCACCACAATATGACAGGACATGGTGCAACATTTTACTAAAACCAATGGCCTTGTCAAACGTCCTGAACTATGAAGTCTTCGAACAAAAAAATGCTGTTCAAAATCGATTAATTAAATTAAATGCATTATGGCAAAAATTATTCAAATGCAGAAAATAAGTATAAATACTGTTAGAAGACGTCTTAATGAACAAAATTTATATGACAGAATCACATTATTGGAGAGGCCCCGTGGTGGTTTGGGAAGGAATTGGCCTGACAGCTAAAACTGATCTCATTTCGTTGCGTGGTAGTTTTTTTAATATACAACGATACATTATAGACATTTCATCGAAGCATGTTATCTCATTTGCTCCCTGGGGTACCTTCCTCCTATTGCACGATAACGCAAAACCTCACACCGATTGGATCGTGAACTCATACTTGGAAGAAGTTGAAAGAAAGAAAGAAACTATGCGGTGAGCAGCCCATAGTCCCTATCTTAACTCAACCATTTATGGAATATCCAGGGTAGATAATTTAGAGATCGGTAACGACCACCTGCTTCACTAGATGACGGTGGGCTATGGCGTTTGTGAGGCGAATATGCTGTCGCACTGTCGTGTACTTTGTTCGGACCCCAGCACCAGCACTGGCAACATCGGTGGGTACGAACTAGGGTGGCCCATCTTTATAGGAAAAAATATTTTTTTGGAGATCTTATTGTCTCACCTCTTGAAATTGTTTCGTTTGCTAAAAAAAATTCCTAGAATAAAGGGAAGTGGTGCTCCCGGCGAATTTTTTGTGGGTAAATTTGTTAGTAAGGACATATCTTTCCTATAATTATTTTTATTGGTACTCATTTAAATACTATATTGTATTACGTGTAAATTATTCTTTATAATTGTTATTATGATGCTGGTAAGTCATTTTACCTGCTTGCAATAAAAACCAATGAGAGTGGGATTGTTCAATTAAAAAGAGATTTAGCAGCTTTAGCCTTTTTCAAAGATCAGTCCATTTTAGAAGTTGTAACATACCTGTTACATTTTTTGCCGTAGTCAAAAAACCATATATTATTTCCAATAATATTTTGAGTATCACCCAGTAAGTTACAAAATTTTACCGTTCATTTAATAATAAGTACTATTGTAAAACACACCACAAAACTTCTCATATTGAACATTTAAATATTTATGCAAAATAGCACCACCTTTTAAATATTTATTGTACTAATTAAGAAACAAGGTTACCATAGATTTCTCTATAGATCTACATTTACTCTCGGTCAAACTTTCCAGTTTCCATTACTAATCTATTACTTTAAATATTAATAATACTACCAAAGCCTAGATGGCGTAAAGCGCTTGGCAAAACTTGTTTTTAAGCCAGATCAGCTTTCCTTGTAAATTGAAACTTATTTGGTATTCATTCTACTATTCTGAACTGTCAAAGAAAGTTGTGTGACTCAATTGCGATATCTCCAAGACTTTGTCTACTTCTGATGTATCGTCGATTATCTTGTCCATCAATAACTTTTGAGGTAAATTAGTTTTATTATTATTCTTTTATAACATATAGACACCTTCTGTGCTATATATTTTTTTTTGTTCAATTGACTATGTGAGTATTTGTAAAATCTAATTTTTGGTTTCCTTCTTTCCTATGATGGCGTTATAGTTCTGGCAGCTAAATAACTAAATAGCTAAATGACTAGATAACTAAATATTTAAATTACTAAAGTAAAACGTAAAATTTTTGATGAAGTCACATTTGTTTAAACAGAAGAATTTTTGAAATTAAAGACTTCTGGAGGGTTTAATTTACAGTAACAAATTAAACATAAATTGTTTAGAATTCAGTCCATACGAAGAATTTAATTATTCTATTAATTAAATTGTGGAGATTAAATAAGAAAAATCAAGCAGTGATTTTAAATTCTTTTGGATTCATTTGGTAAATTCTTTCACGCGGAGCACGTGTCCGGAGAGAAACGTTACCTATAGTAGAGAAGCTAAGTAAACTTCATTTCCTAGAAATTCACATTCGTAATGTAAATTTATTCAACTAAGCCGAACTATTTCGACAATCGAGTACAGGTTGGTGAATTATTAACATCTACCTGGTGTTGCATATATTTTCATGCAGGCCATGAGGTCCTTGATCAGCATAAATGTTACTCTTGTTTATTGCTGTATATTTTTATATAATTAAGACTATCATCTCCTTTTTTTTGAAATTTGAAACTGTCTATTAGTATAACTATTCTGATCGCAAATTTTGTTGAACATTTGAAATTGCTATTATTTCTTGTTTTTATACAATTATAATTATGTAACATGCTCACAAATTTTAATATCGACCTGAATATTTAAAAAAAAAAAATTTTATCTCATCACTATTTTCAATTTTTTAAATTTTTTTAACTTGAACAAAAATTTATCCTTTCTAAAATTTGCCTGTAGGAGTTTTAGTCCTGGTAAAAGGGGGTCAGTAATCTCTATTAACGCTGCAGGTGGCGCCCCAGATTAAATATCTTTTTAAAGCCCTCCTTTTACCAGACTCGAATTGTGTGACAGTTATTAAATAAAAGTGTGTAGTGTAACTTTCCCTAAATAAGATAAGAGCCACAAGGTCGACCTAAAGGTAAGGAAACTCACGTCTTACTCTAAACAAGTAGCTAGCCGAGAGCCGGGGTTTTTCTGGTTGCCTCGTTATTCTTGGGACTTGTCCCGGGGATAACAGGGAAACCTGAGGGCTCCAAACAGGCATCCACTCCACCCAACAACATCGGGAGGAGCGGGAACGTAACAAAGTAGGCAATAAAATAGAGAAAGATATCCTTTTGCCTGCTTCCACTTACAGGATCTATCGTTAATCCGTCTACACCATGCCCCCTAGGGGACCTATTCAACTGTTGTTGCTTATATAAGTTGAAGTTAATAAGGAGATATTTTAAGTTTTCGCTTTTACGTGAAGTAATATTGAGATTTGTATGTTATATTTTTAGTAATTTTGGTCTGTAACTTTGTTCAACCATGTCATCTCTTCGAAATTTGAGAAAAGACAGTTTAGTGTATATCGTAGGTAGTTATTTACCACAGATTATTGGAAGCAAACTTCCTTGCAATAAACAAGTTTTAAGTGTACTTTTTTTTTAATCTGCGAGAAATGAAATTGAATTTGCGTGAAAGTGCAAAACTAGTAATAAACGAAGTAATTGTTCTCTGGCACAAAGCGCGTATCCCAACACGTGATGTGCAACATTGCGTTAAAAAAGTAGAAAGCCTATATGAAGAATTAAGAACTCCGCAGAAAAGTTCTCATAAAGCGAGCAAAATTGCTAAACAGAAGGAAATATCTTTTGTGGATAAATTAGACGATTTATTAAGAGAGAGGAAAACAAACAATTTTTACTCAGTCAAAGGACAAAGGTTAGACCAGTTTTGGGGATGGTATCGATAGAAATCTAACTGAACAGGAAAAAAAAAGTGGAAGAACGAATACAGAAGAATATTGAACGAATGGAGAAAAGCGCCAACATTTTTGAAAATGTAGCCGAATTAGACACTTTTGAGTCATCAAGTAGCACCTTGCATGCAAGCTTTTCGTACGAAGAATTAGACTCTGAAGTACCTGGATCTTCAGAACCAAAAAAAAAAAAGATTAGAGGAAATACGAAACATAATAACCATAAAGATAGTTGCGGTTTTCGACAGGTGTAATGTGAGTGACAGAGACGCAGACTACATATTAACGGCTATTACTGAAGCATTAGGGCATGATGCAATTTCCTTGTCTATAAGCAAGACAACTATTTAACGCTGCAGACAGAAGTTGCGGAAGGAAAGAGCTGAAAAAGCAATGGAACGTTCTAAAGGATCTAATTTTTTAACTCCTGTTATTCACTGAGATAGAAAATTTTTTGGTGATTTAACTGGCACTGACAAACACGACAGACTCGCGATAATAATTACAAGTGGTGATACAGAACAGATACTAGGAATACCAGTTTTAGAGAATTCGAAAGGAAGAGAGCAAGCAACTAGCAAGTTTATGAAGCACTATTAGACTGGAACCTATGTGATAAAGTGAAGGATTTATGTTGCGATACAACTGCTTCGAACTTGGATCACTTGAATGATGCAAGTATTTTATTAGAACAAATATTAGAAAGAAATTTACTATATTTGCCTTGTAGACATCACATTTATGAAATTATTTTAAAAAGTGTTTTTGATGTGAAAATGCCTTCTTCTAGTAGCCCTGATGTACTATTATTTAAACGTTTTAAACAGGCTTGGCCTAAAATTGATCATACCAAATTTAAATCTGCAATGAAGGATGAAAATATTAATCAAATATTACAAAATAATGGTCTTGAAATTCTTGATTTTGTAGAGAATACTTTAAAGACGAAACAACATCGCGATGACTATAAAGAATTTTTAAATCTGACTCGGGTATTACTAGGCAAAACAGATAATCAAATAAATATTCGCGCTCTTGGGGCTTTCCACCACGCACGCTGGATGGCAAAAGCAATCTACTGCCTAAAGATATTTTTACTTAGAAATGAATTTAATTTAACAGCAAAAGAAACAAAAACCATAATTGAAATATGTATTTTTATTGTTTAAATATACGTTAAAACCTTCTCTATATCATGATCAATGATCGGAATTTGGGTTTAATTCCAGTAGCACATATAGGTAGGTATATAAAATTTTACATCAAAAACTTAAAGTTTGTTCTTTCTTACAAAATTAAATCGAAATTAAATGTAATACGAACGTACCTTACGAGTTTCTCATTTATTTTGGCATACTAGACTACATGTATACATATGTACAACTAAAAATGTATGCATATTTTAATAAATCATAACGACAAACCTGTAATTAAACCCAAAATTTCGATCACTGAGCATGATCTTCAATTTATAAAAAGTCTTATGTACTATAAAAACATTGATCCTGCCATATCTCAAAGTGCAATTTCAAAAATTCAAAACCATTTGTGGTATTTAACTACTGAAGCTTCTGCTCTATCTTTCTTTGATGATGATATTTCAATAGATGCTAAAAAGGACATGGTTAAGGCTTTAGCAAAAGAAGACTTATTTGAAGAAGGCAATAAACGATTCAAATTTGGTAGTATTGATGAGATACAAAGTAAGGAAATACGTTATTTTATTCCCTCAGACACAAAAATTTTTTGAACGATTTAACCTAATTTCTTAATGACGATCCTCAAACCTGAGAGATTAATCAGCAATATAAAACTTTTTTTTAATTTCTTAGTTTGTTGGGTATTTTGCCACTGTAAAAATATTTAAAAATTTTGATGAAATAAACCTCTGCGCCAAAAGGATCAGACAGAGGCTGGTTTTTATACTTCTATTACAAAATGTCACACCTTAAAATATATAAACTGAGGTTTATTTCATCAAAATTTTTAAATATTTTTACAGTGGCAAAATACCCAACAAACTATACTAAGAAATCATGAATATGCCACAAATAATGAATTATAAACAATAATATAAAACTTGTTTTGAAGTTATTAAAAAGTTAAAAGTTGTAAACGATACAGCTGAAATATAATAACAGATTAACAACAGACGAAGAGCAGCGCCAATTTATAATTTAGATTATCGTAAGCATTTTACCGACATAAAGAAAGAATCAATTACCAAAATGTTTTAATATAAGTTATTATTATGTAATTAAATTAACTACGTGTAAAATACTACTAATATTTAAATAAATGTTGTAATTTTGGCATATGATTTTTGATCCAAATAAAAGCCGGTGTTATTATAAATATGTTTCATTTTCATTCTCTGGCGGTAACATTTCCAATTATCCAAATGTGTAACCCCATTCCGGACAGTCTTGGCTTTGGATTTGGGGAATTGTCTATTGTATGTGGTGTGTTTAATGTTAATGTGTGTAATTGTTGTTGTTAGTTGTTATTATTTGTTTCTAATCATTTAAGTTGCAAAATAATGTGTGCCAGAACTCTTAATAAATCAAAATTTTGTCATCCTGCCCCACAAGATTTAATAACGTTTTAATTAATCGTAGCCCACATTCCATACGAATAGCGATTTTCCATTATTTTAAGACCATACCGATCTAAATAGGTCTAATAATCATGACGTTATGACCAAATGAAAAGTTGTCTATTCGCCCATTTTCTTCTTCACACTGAGGTTAAGCGTCATTTTCTAATTGGACATATATTCTTAAACAATGGATAAACGTTTAATCATGTAATTTATGGGTAAAAGATAAACAATAAATAGGAACATATTATGTATACATGTATATTATTTTACGACTACTATACATACATGTGATGTCGATCTAATCTACGTTACACAGCTTTACCATAGGCAACCAACAATACAAATGTGCTGTTTAAGTTATTGACTTATTCAGTTCTATATTAATCGAAATGGACAAACTGCTTAATAAATAGGCAAAAGCCATTCAATATGGATTGTGCTACCCTCGAATTTTAAGCTTTGTTTGAATCATTTCGATAGTATTTTCCATCCCGAGTTCCATCCCGTAATGAAGGAATCTCTTTTATTTTGTTACGTGAACATTTCGTACAATATTCCATCTGTATACATGCAATTTCGCATAAAAATCTCTCATGCGGCCAGTGCAAGTTTAGGTGACTTGAGATTTATGCACTTTCCTCATTTGGCATGCTAATTCTCTTCAAGATATTTTTAAGTAGGTATGCACTGGAACTTTGACATGTTATTTAGCAGTCTTTCTTTTTATAGCTATAATTGGAGATGCACAGATGTAAAATCTAATTGTATAATACCACTATATTATACTTATTTTATGTTTTATGTATGGTATATTTGTATAACTATAATTAATAATGAAATTTTGAAGAATATACGTATATTGTTGTTATTTATAATTATAATGGTATATTATAAAATTGATTAATTATAATTCGAATTATTTCATTTTGATAAAATATTTTATATGTAATTCTTTTTTGTTTTCTTCGATCTCTATAGAAACTCCAGATTTCCTTACAGGTTAGTGAGTGAGGCTGAGACCATATATCACGGTGTATTTAATACACCCTGGTCCATATACACCCCGTCGTTAAAAAAGAGAATAGTTAATCAACCAACGAGTCGATCGCGAAACGCACTTTTTTAATCGGGGTAGGTAAAGTGTCACATCAGTCAACTAACACAACAGCTGGTTTAACCCTATCAATATTGACAGTTATGACTTTGTTTCCTTTATTCCTTTGAACAACTAATCTGTACGTGATAAAACTTTAAAAGGTCCTTCATGTAAAGGAGAAAAAGAACGCTTAAACCGTTCCTTGCGAACAAAAATAAAATCACAAGAGGAAAGGTCTGAACTAACAAAAGTTTTGTAATTGACATGAGAAATTGGAGGAACAAATTTTAAATTATTAAAGTAAATGCGTAATTTGTCAATGAAATAAGGGATATCTGGGGAATTATACAATTCAACGAAAAATTCGCCAGGTAAACGAAGGGTTTGACCATATGTAAGTTCGGCAGGTGAACATTGCAGATCTTCCTTGGAAGTTGTCCTAAATGACAATAAAATGATGGGTGGTTCATCTGTCCAATGCGATGTATTGGCTCTAGTCAACAAGGAAGTTTTAAGTGAGCGATGAAATGTTTCTATTAGGGAATTTGATTGGGGGTGATATGCAGTTGTACGTATTCTATGAAAGCCTAAAAACTTTGTAAATTCATTAAATAATCTTGACTCGAATTGTACCCCCTGATCAGTCGTCACTGTCAAGGGAACACCGAATCGACAAACAAAATTTTGATATAAAGTACGTGCAAGTGTTTCTGCTGTGATATCGTGAAGAGGGTACGCTTTTCTGGATGGTGAAGCTATCAAGAGGACTTCTCGTATGTTGGCTGACTTTGACAGATTGACAGTTAATGCACGATTTTGACCATAAATTGCAATCGGTGTTCATTTTCGGCCAAAAATAATTATTAGAAATCAACAGACTAGTGGCTTTAATGCCAGGATGAGATAAGTTGTGAAAAATATCGAATATCGTTCGTCTATAAACAAGTGGAACAAAAGGTCGAACTTTTGTACAAGAAACATCACACCAAATAAATTCATTTGAATCTGGAATTTGTATCTTTTTTAAAATGAAATTGGTTTTATCGAGTGATGATTATCGGACAATAAATAGTTGAGATTTGAATTTTTCTCCTGAGCTTCTCTAAGCAACTTTAGGTCAAAGTTAACATTAAGGGAGGGATAATTTTTAAGTTGATGTGGTAAAATATCTTGTTTTAAAGAAGTGCCGTAAATACGTGACAAGGTGTCAGCTATTACGTTATGTTTCCCTTTAACATGTTGTATTTTACAAGAAAATTGAGCTATGTATTCTAAATGACGTATTTGATGAGGAGATCTTTCCGCTTTTGTGAACAAAGCGTTGATTAAAGGTTTGTGATTTGTAAAACAATTAAATTTTCGAACTTCAAGTATAAATTTAAAATGTTTAATTGCAGTATATAATGATAAAAGCTCTTTGTCAAAAACCGAATATTTGGTTTGTGCTGTGGTTAGTTTACAGGAAAGGAATGCTAATGAAGCGAGAATTCCCTACTTATCTTTTTGCTCTAAAACTACACCCATAGCAAGGTTAGAACAATCAACTGAAAGTGATAAGATAGTATCGTCATTATTGCAACGATGAGCTAAAACTACTGCATTACTTATAGCATTTTTGGCTTCCGAAAATCCATCTAAACATTCATCAGGCCAACTATTTATCTTTGTAACTTTATCTTGAGACAAAGTGTTACAAATAGAATAGAGGGGAAATTAAATTTCAGCAAAATGAGGTATAAAACGATGATAAAAGTTTACCATACCTATGAAACGTTGTAGTTGTTTGAGAGTTGTCGGTGAAGGAAAGTTATTAATGACTTCGACTCTCTCAGTTGATAGTAAAATACCTGATGAAGAGATGTGATGACCTAAAAAGATTAAATTGTCAACTCCAAGGATACATTTAGATGGTTTAATGTTTATTCCGTATGTGTCTAATCTTTTAAAAACAATTTCTAAATGTTCGAAATGTTGTACATCTGATTGACTTGCGATTAAAATATCATCCAAATAGACGAAAACGAAAGGTAAATTGATAAGTACTTCATTCATAAAACGTTGGAAGGTTTGACCTGCATTACACAAGCCGACAGGCATACGAGAAAATTCGAACAATCCGAAAGGAGTAGTTATGGCTGCCTTATAAACGTCATTTTCAGTGACAGGTATCTGATGATACGCTCACACTAAATCAATTGTTGAGAAAATAGTGCAGTTATACAATTGAGAATTAAAATCGTGAATACGAGGTAACGGATATCTGTCTGGAATAGTAATTGTATTTAATTGTCGATAATCTCCACAAGGTCAAAGTCAGACGTCATAATATTATCAAACTTTAGTCATCTTTGAGGATTATCAGATTTTTTACAACTCTTACTAAATTTGCACCATTCACCTTCATAACGATATGCATTGGCCCCATAAAGTTGATGGTAGTAACAAATAGTATTATTAGTACGATCAAACTTCCTGGGGACATTATTACGGCTGGGTGAACTATTGCGATTAGAAAAACGAGTTTGTGAATTGTATCTACTCCTACAATTATTGCAGAAAGAAGTAGAAACTTAAGGCTCGAAGGTTGATTAGGTAACTTAGATTCTAAAGAGTTTAATCGAGAATTAAAAACTTGTTGTCTTTGTAAGACTTGATTAATTGATTCATGGAAAGTAATTGAAAAATTTTTGATAGTAGTAACTAAATCTGATAACGGGGTTGATTCAGAGTCAACAAGATTATTAGAGTATGATGCAACCATCGAATTTTGACAAGACTCCCATATCCGATCTGCAATATCGAGAATCTCTTTGGTATCTGTTTTGTCTGAAACTGTAATAGCAATATGAACAGTTTGAGGCAAACGTCTTTTCCATAATTTAATCAATAAATCTTGACTAACCATGCTGCCACCTCCAACCATATCCAGCATGGATCTATAGAAATCTGAAGGCTTCAGATCACCCACCTGAGAACTTGAGAGCAATTCATTGGGACGTTTCTCTTCACTCGATGTCAGATGTGAAATTAAAATTTTCTTTAAATTGATATATAAATCTGTTTCAGGGGGATTAGATATTATATCGTATATATTATCTATCACATCTAATATAAAATTAGCTATAACCTGGTCATACTTCTTTTTGTCATTGACAATTTTTGCGACTCGATTTGGGTAAACCAAATATCAGGTTTTGATTTCCAACACGGATGTGACATAGTGGGTTTGAGGAAGATTTAAAGGTTCAATTGAAAGATCGTCTGAAGGTTGTGTTGGCATAATTGGTTGACCGATTGACTGTTTTCTTAAATAAAAAGGGAAATATAAGTTAACTCACTCACTAAGAAAATGGCAGCGAAAACTTCAATCTAGGACATGGGAAACGATTAAATTCGAAGGAGATATACCAATCCAAAAATATCAGTGATTTTTCTTTTCTTTATGAGTAAAGGAATTGGTGGAAAACAAACTTGGTTGAAGTGGATTGTCCAAAATGTTGAAATTATTTGAGAGATTCTTCTTTCTTTAAAATTTCCTTAAAATGTCAGCATCATTTGGGTCTTGACTATCATAAATAATAGTAGATTTGAGTTGCAGGAAATAGTCTAAAGTTTGTGAATAGTGCGAATTTTATGTTTTTCCTTGTAAATTAATAGTATTATGAAATAAACTTTGATGTCAACAGTTTGAAATTGTTCAAAATCAGAATAAAAAAGGGTACCATTGGGAAAATGAAATTAGTTGTCCAAATGTTGAGCTACAATTCTTCTGGAGGCCATGTGTGCTCTTTGTCGGGGTCACGAATTTATAGTTGTGTATCTATAATTAATAATGAAATTCTTGAAGATATATACGTATTTTGTTGTTATTTATTATTATTATAATGGTATATTATAAAATTGATTAATTATAATTCGAATTATTTCATATTGATAAAATATTTTATAATATGTTATTCTTTTTTGTTTTCTTCCATCTCTATAGAAACTCCAGACTTCCTTACAGGTTAGTGTAGGCTGAGGCCACTGAGGCCATATATGGTATAATAGTAATATATGCAACAAGCAACCGGCACGGTAGCTCAATCGGTTAAGGCGTATTGAGTGGCGAATACGCTGATTGACTCGCTACCGCGCTCTGGGTTCGACCCCCAGCCCCGGTATTGACAACACCGGTGGGGTGGATGTATGTCTGCGTTTTTCCGAATGTCTAACCCCCTTCCGGACAGCCTTGGCTTTGGATTTGGGGGTTGTCTACTATCTGTGGTGTGTTTATGTTTATGTTTTAGTGCATAAAGTAGTATTTTTTTTTCAGAATGGGAAATCTCATGACGTTTCTAATAAAGGGAAGATTGCGAGACAACTTCAAATGACAACTATAAAATGAGGGCTTAGTATTGTTTAGTTTACAATTTCTGAGAGGTGTCGGTGTTAGATGGAATTTTTTACTCGATATAAACCTAAAAATAACAACTTACTCTTAATTGAGAACTGAAAATGTCGGTTTATATAAAATGTAATAATTTATTTATACAGTATATAAATACACAAATCGAACTTATATTTATACAGAAAGTAAAATGGACTATTTCACAGAAAATCTCACTCAAAGGTATACTTATTTTAAACTTAAACCAGCTAAATTCTACGAATATCAAAAATTATCGACATTTTTTCTATTCAATATTCAATTGCGCGTACCTAAGTATTATGCATTTAAACAACATTTAAATTATATTTAAATATTTCACTGAAAATAATATTGACACATTTTTCTTAATTAAATAAAAATAAATATGTACTAAAGAATAAATCACTTAACCTAACAAGTATTTTTTAATAATATATGTAACTTGATTTAATATATGTATAACATTAGGGTGGTCCTTAGCTATGCTTAGAGAAAATATTTTTTGAGTAAGCCCCTCAGAATTATTCCATTTGTTTGAAAAATATCTCCTATTAAGTTTGAAATACATCAGGCAACGGGAAGACGTGGCAGTTATATGCAAGTTGAAGAGAGAAAAATCATAATACGTGAAATGCTACGAGAGAAATGCTGAATGATTGTTTTAAATATTTTTATTTGTAAATTCTTGTCATAACTATGTTATAGTATGTTTTTGTTGTGTCATTTACAGCTTTTGGTCCATTATTGTCTATAAAATCCAGTTGTATTGAAAGTCATTCTCCTTGAAAGATTTTCAATACCAATGGATTTATCATCGGAATCTAAAATGATTATTTATATAGGTTTTGACATCCTTTGGAAGAAATTTCAACTTCTTGATCGATTCGTCAGAGCTGCCATTGCAGTTTAATACCTTAATTATTCGTTATTTTACATCAGCTGCAATATTTTTTCGAAAAATGCGTTGCCGTTTCTGATACCAGTTACCACAAATGATTAAGAAATAATTTGTGTTGTATTATGTTAATCTTCGTGAAAAATCAAAGAGGTTTCCTAATATTTCCAGAACAGTGTGCTTCTGGCTTTCCTGTAGTTTGTTCCAGCGATTAAAAATGTTTGACTACTCTATTGTTGGCATGATGATTCTATCTTTTCAATATTTCGGTGAAAATTTTTGCTAAAATTGGCGCTTTCCCTCTCAAGATCCTCAGCTTCCTTTATAGTTAAGTGGTACTGGAATGAAGATTTAACCTCATTTTATTACGTATCTGCGCGGTAGCTCAATCGGTTAAGGCATATTGAGTGGCGAATATGCTGATCGACTGCCTACCGCGTTCTGAGTTCGACCCCCCAGCCCCGGTATTGACAACACCGGTGGGTGTGGATGTATGTCTGCGTTTTTCCAAATGTGTAATTCCCTTCCGCACAGCCTTGGCTATGGATTTGGGGGTTGTCTACTATCTGTGGTGTGTTTTATGTTTATGTTTATGTTATTATACAATACTCTAAAGACAAGTTGTCGTTGGCACCAATAACCTGACTTTCAATACGTTCTAGAAAAAATAATTTTATTGTGTTTGATTTCATTACTAATTCCAATCTTCGCTAATAGATCTTATTATATTTTTCATGTAGTCTTTCTGAACAGTCAGATTATGCTAGCAGAAGCACGATAGGCAATAGGATACTCTTTCTTTTGTGGAACTTCCACCCTGAAAAAGAATAATCCGGATGCCAGCGTTGAACATGTCCTAACGTATTCGAGGCTATAATGCAGTCACGACATTTTTGCAAACTGAAGTCTTTTAGCTCCCAAGATAGTAGTATATAAATATTAATTAAATTTAATATTAAATAAGAAAAACTGTGGAATTAGGAAATTGTTCAAAATGTTAACTATTTTAAATTTTAAGAATTTGGTTATATTTACATGTTACGTCGAAATATTAAAAGTTTAGAATTTGAAGTTAAATGTGCCACATCTTCCTTTTGTCCGAGCAAGCTCAAATTTTGCACATTTTTTTTCCACCAACAATGGAACAATTTTAGACCGCGTGAAGAATATTTGATAGTCGAAACATAAGGGCTACCCTAGTATGACATTTTAAAATGTTAGCATGTTACAATAATCACATAATTCACAGCTTAGGTCTGCTTCTCTTTTCCAGATACATTGTTCTCAACAACATTTTTATCACTTTCCGTAGCAATTGTTGCAGGATCATGTACACCTGGTAACTCTACATTTTCTGGAGTAGCAGTAATTACACTACCATCCTCGTCTACTTGGAAACCAATAGTTGCCCCTAGTTTAGCTGAGGCTTGCTTAAAAGTATCAGTTAATTTTTCTTGGACGACATTGATACACATGGACATGAGTGCTAGCCCGAATACTAAATAAACAATTGATGCGATCATACAAATTGGATGTTTTGGCACATAATCCCCAAATCCAATAGTTGACATTGAAATAAATACAAAATAAAAGGACGTAAAGAAGTTCCATCCTTCCCATGCACAGTATATCAATGCTCCACAAAAAATATAGGATATGAGAATGAATAAGGCCACAGATATGGGTAAGTTAAATTCGTCATCAATTTCAAAATTTGATAGGGCGGGAGTTGTAGGTGTATCTGTGTCCCCAGTAGCTTCAATTGAGCCAATTGGTGTAACTCCTCCCTGAGGGAATTGTGGAGGGTTAGATGTCTGTGGATTTTCTGGATCGACGAACATCGACGGTCTTCTAAATGTTGCTATTTCGTACATCATTTGGGCTCCTTTGAATATTTCCTGAGAAATAAAACCAACATTATATTTTGATGTCAGGGGAAACATATTATAATGATATATATTCACTTATTATCGAAAGTTTTTTGGAAATATAACGAATGGCGATCCAAACGACGCATATTTTTCAAAGATTGGGAATACCATGAGTTTATATTTTTTGAAAACTTTCGAGTCTTAAGCGTACCATTAGTTATATTTAGGATAATAATACATTTTTGATGGCAAAAAATTAATAAGAAAAATTAATACACCCATATATTATATTTCAATTGCAATGTAGTAGACCCGGAGCCAGGTGAAAATTTGGTCAATTATTTCTTCTCGAACGATAATTAGTGAGACGCATCAGGGAGTTGTATCATAATGCCTCGTGAACGTCAGCTGAAGTTACGTGGGTGGGATGACTAAAAATTTGTCAAACTATAGCTAATCCAATATCTTGAAGAAAAAAAAGTCAGCTGACTATAACATGGTGTATTATACGTCAGCTGGTCGCTTGAACATGAAAAAAAAAAATACATTCAATGATTTCCTCTCAACTAAAAATGTACCTGATGATAGCTTATATGCTACTGTGAATGAATATAAATGTCAGCTGGCTGTACCTCGGTGGAAAGATCGTCAGCTGATACCTTGAAAGTTGTAACGCAGAAGTTAGGCGGGAGCATCTATCGCCTATTTAAATGCATCAGTTGACGTATTTTCCCTCGACTTACTGCTACCTGATTTTTTTTTATTAATTACAGAAGTATATTAACAATCGGGTTACAAATTTTTATCCGGGAGGAAATGACGTATCTTAAATTATTCGGCATTACGCTCCGATATGAGTGTTCCGATTAAATCAATATTCTGTATAGATACTTTAAAACTAATAAGTATATAATTGAATAACTGAAGAATAAATTAATCAATAAGATGCGTCTTCTGATGCTGCTGTTATTTTCCTATACTTTGGTAGTAAAGCCGTAAAGCGTCGTTAACATTCGCTGTGGTACAGCTGAAAATGTTTTGCTGTGTAGGAATTAGGTACTGTTTCGTATCCAGCTAGTTTATTACTTTTTCGAACAATCAACACTGCACTGCACTTGGTCAAATTATCTTCACTAAATGATTTTAAGTGAGAACTTTTTTTGCAAAAGACGCAATAAGGCGTTACGTTAGACATTTTTATTTTGTGTTTAACGGTCACTATACTAATTCTTCTTGAACACTCTCTACGATTGACTACGTATTCTATTGTGATCGCTTACTCGCGTGCTGGATTCTGTAATGCTATTGGTCAAATGGCCATAAACTGCTGATAACACCCATCGCGGTTTCGGTACAGGTGCGTACTCAGACTCAGTTGGAAGTACATCGTTGTTGTATCTGTTACTTTTTCATTTCATTGTATAAATTGCATCTTTGTAAATTCCGTACCTTGTGATATGATTATTGTGTTTTATTTATATGCTTTCAGAGTATATCAAATAAGTGTGTTTGCCTTTCGGGCATATACCAAGACTTTGACTTTGTGTTTTGTTTAAATACTTTTTCGGTGTATATATCAAGGACACCTAAAAATGTCTAGTAGCACGGATACAGCTGATGAGCCCACAGAAATTTGTTTGCCTCCTCTTAAAAAAGGTCGAAAAAGTCTCATTTCGACGTAAAGACCAAGGAAATGATTTTAAGCGTATATAAGCATGAGATTCAAGAAAATCCTATATTACTCAAAGATGAAATTGTAAACAAAGTGGCAAATATGACAGGAGTGTGTGGCCGCAGTGTTTACAAAATTGTCAGAGAGTATACCACTAACCATAAATTTTCGGTGCCAAAAACCAACCAAAACCGTAAAAAAATTGTTGATATGGTGGATGACTTCGATCGATATGCAATCAGGAGAAAAGTTCATCAATATTTCTTTAGAAACGAACTCCCTACTTAATTATGCTCCCGCCTAACTTCTGCGGTACAACTTTCAAGGTATCAACTGACGCTTTTTCCACCTAGGTACAGCCAGCTGACATTTATATTCATTCACAGTAGCATATAAGCTATCATCAGGTAAATTTTTAGTTGAGAGGAAATCATTGAATGCATAATTTTTTTTTCCTGTTCAAGCGACCAGCTGACGTATAACACACCATGTTATAGTCAGCTGACTTTTTTTTTCTTCAAGATATTGGATTAGCTATAGTTTGGCAAATTTTTAGTCGGGAGGAAATGACTAAAAATTTTTTTTCTCCGTGCGTGGGAGGCTACCGTGGCTCATCCCACCCACGGAACCGCAGCTGACGTTCACGAAGCTTTATAATACAACTCTCTGATGCATTCCACTAATTACCGCTTGAGAGGGACTTGGTCATGAAAATCTGTCGCTGACTCTTGAACTATAGGATCGAATACAGTCTAATATTGAGAAGAATTTTGCTCAGACTATAGAAAGTTTTGGTATGATGGGGCATGTAAAAACCATGTAATAAGTTGACAAGTCTTACACAAAGAATTTATCTCGATGAGTAGGTACTCTGGTTCTAAGTGATATTCAGAGTCTAATGGTGGAACCTAAAGGTGATCGTTATCGCATTATCGGAACTAAAATTTAGAAATAAAATTGTATATAAAAAGAACTTTTTAAAAATAATAATTATTATTGTTTTAAAAGCTCGTCGCGAGAATAGAAAAAAAAACTTATTTAGGTGCAATTTCTGTAAAACAAAATTAATGCCTGTATGAACTTCTCGCGCGCGATAAGCTTTTAAGACAATTAACTCAATACAATATATTATTTTTTTTTGTTTTGTTTTAATACATTTAAATAATAATAAAAGTTTTTTAAATATATTTTTTTTATTTAATACGTTGTTAGAAATTCTTAGATCAGTGTCCATTTCAAGTCCTAATTCTTTTGCTAAATTGGCACACTTCCTTTTGAGATCTTTTAGTATTCGCGTGCTCTCTCTCTACCAAACAGCAAACATCATAATCCCAGATTTTCTTGGATTGATACTAAGTCGTATGGAGGTGGATGAAACAAAATAATATGTTGAGGCCTTTGGTTCTTGTACACACAGTAAATCATAATTTTATTTGTTCACCCATTTTAGTGACGAGGTGGGGGTGGCTAAATACAAAAAAATTTTCTGAGACCTTACTTCTCTTATATACAGGGTGAGCCACGGTGGGTGGAGTATTAAAAGTATATGGAGGACGGATCAACCGATTGCTTTGAAATTTTGGTTACCAGATAATCGAGTATGATCTTTCCAACTAAAATATTTTCGAAAGTGCGGTGTTGCCACTTATACGTAAAACTGGCACATCTTCGTTATTTTAAATGGAATACTCTGTATATTTTTGCAATTTTTGGATCGTCGTCACTTTATGAGTAACTTTTGTTAATATTTCCCTATCTCAAGCCGTTTTCGAGATAATAATTCTTTTCTGAATTTATTGCCAAAAATTTGACTTTCAGTAAATTGTGTTTTTTCCTACCTACGCAGCAATTAAAAGAAAATTTTTTTAGTTGCAGCTAGGCAAGGCCTAGGGGCATCTCCTTCATTAATCAAATGCTTCGAATATCATACAGGGTGAGTTAGAGAACGCTTTCTATAAGTGACTTAGAAACATGCACGAGTCAATTTTTTTTTAAACGGAATGCCCTGTATATTATTACTGATTCGGAAAGGTGATACATTTACCTATTTAAAAAGGTAATACACCCTATACCTAATGCGTACCGTTTTTGATTTATGGGCACTTTTCTGTAACCTTACCAAGAATATTAGTCTTTTGGTATATCATAACGGGTGGGCCATGAAATTTTTATTTTGTCATTTTGTAATGACAACAGACATGCTATTTTTCTAAATAAATTAGACGTTAGTGATATTTGCACTTAATTTGAATAGCTCTAGTACAAATATGGCAGAAAATAATTATTCAAACACAGTTTTAATGGATTTGTTTATTATCCATGGAATGTGCAATAAGATTATCAGAAGAACTTGTACAAGATTTAATGAGAAATATCCGAATTTACCGCAGATGAACAACATAAAGTTTCTACGAATTCAGAAAAATTTTATAAATTTTGGTTCGTCATTAACAGAACAATAACAGTGTCAGTATTATGAAAAAAATATACCTAAGCAGCAATAACAGTAACAAAGTCTAAGTAGGAATAACAAATAATACCAATAACAGTTATAAAAATCTTAAAACTATTGTAATAATTGTTCGAAATGTAGACCGTTAACTTCCAGACACTTTTGTATACGACGATGGACGACGTTTGTTGTAGCAACTGTGTTTGTATAATTATTTTCTGCCATATTTGTGCTACAGCTATTCAAATTAAGTGCAAATATCACTAACGTCAAATTTATTTAGAAAAATAGCATGTCTGTTGTCATTACAAAATGACAAAATAAAAATTTCATGGCCCAGGGCATTCCATTTTAAAAAAATGACTTTCGTGCATATCTCTAAGTCACTTATAGAAAGCGTTCTCTAACTCACCCTGTATGATATTCGAAACATTTGATTAATGGAGGAGATGCCCCCAGGCCTTGCCTAGCAGCAACTAAAAAATTATCTTTTAATTGCTGCGTAGGTAGGAGAAAACACGATTTACTGAAAGTCAAATTTTTGGCAATAGATTCAGAAAAGAATTATTATCTCGAAAACGGCTTGAGATAGGTATAGGGAAATATTGACAAAAGTTACTCAGAAAGTAACGATGATCCAAAAAATGCAAAAATATACAGGGTATTCCATTTAAAATAACGAATACAAGTGGCAACACCGCACTTTCGAAAATATTTTAGTTGGAGAGATCATACTTGATTATCTTGGTAACCAAAATTTCAAAGCAATCGGTTGATCCGTTCTCCATATACTTTTAATACTCCACCCACCGTGGCTCACCCTGTATACTAAATCCCAATTTTATGGACTCTTACTTGCTTGATTTACCTATTTATGGGGTATTTACAAAATTTACTCGTCAACCTTTTAATGAAATAAGATAAAAATATCTAGTTCCAGATCTCATTAAAATGCATACGTATATCAAACAAATCAATATCTTAAACGGTTCCAGAGTAATCGCGAGCACAAAAAATTACAGGCAGACAGACAGACCGGTCGACAGACATTTTTTTTCTTGCCCAAATTTTAAATCTCAACGTTTCATGACATTCTAAGCCGATTTGAACAATAAAAAATTTATATTTAAAATATATATTTTTTTGCGTTACCAAACTTCCACTGGATGTGGAAGTAAAATTTAAATAAACCGACGGGAGCGTAATGTTTATATCTAGTTTTCCTTTTGAGTGATCTGCGATATAAAAATTTGAGGAGCGTTCTGTAGTTGTTCCTTTGATGTCTAGTGAAAACCTATATGTAACATTATACTATGCACCGCTTCAATATAATGTGACCATTAAAACTTTACCCCACACAAAACGTCAGCGCCGCTAGCTGTTAGATTTTCATTTGATTGATCAACGATATCAAGATATCGTTATATGAAGAGAATATCAAGAATATCAACAGTTGGCAACCCTTAGACTGGTTTATTATAGAGGGGAATCTTTCTAAAATATATAAAATATAGAAATATTGGCTGTATTTTTATATATAAGCACATGTAATTTATCTCGTAATTTATATTCACTTGTTTTAAAGCATTTTGGAATTGGGGATGTTCATAGAAAAGACACCGCAAGAGAAAACTAGTGGAAGCATTATACTCTTCGCCGATTTACTGAGCTTTTTATATAATTGTTACACATTCTATAGGATACTCTTCACATTTTTCTTGTAAATAATGTTAGTTTTTGGACATTCTAAATTTTGTGATACCAACTTTGTTGTGAAAAAAAAAATATATGAAAAAAAAATCGCCATGCGAACACGAGACCCCTCAGCAAATGCTTTAGCCTTTGGCAAGCAAGCAATAACAAGTTTATTAAAATTAGAGGTACATGTATGTGCCTCCCCGGAGTCTGGCCCGGAGCCAGCCAGACAACCACTACGCGCAGCGTCGTGGTGGGTGTTAGGCTGGACAGGGCAGGTCCGGTTTGGCTAAAGCTGAACGAAAAGGTTAAAACTCCTGCATAAGAATAAAGCTTAAAATTAACAATTTGGATCAATAATAGCACACAAAAATACTTAAAGAATAATTAAAATTAGCACTTTTGAAAAACTAGCGGTTTCGCGCACAGACGAACACTTTGGAATTTTGATTGCTGACACGGGAAAACAGAACTCAACGAAAAAACCCGTTCGAAGCAATTCCACCCTGGTCTTCCTGCCAGGAAAGTGTGGTGGATAAAAGGTGTGGTTTAAAATATTTGGATTTTTAGGGAATTTTTCGGCCTAGACGGAATTTAGAAACAAAATGGACAAAAGAACAAAAAGGACAAAAAGGACAAGAACAAAATTGAACAGAGATAAGAATAGGGGGTTCTAAAGTGATACAGTTGAGGAAAGGTAAAGAGTAGGGTAGAGATAAGTTATGGTAGAGGAAAGTTTGGCTAAGGGAGTTGCCGGAAAATAGGCAACGCCTGGTATGGTAGATGGTGTCTGATATCGAAAAGTATTGCATTATGCTGTCTGATTCGAGTTATGTTGCGGGTTAGCGGACCTGGGCGATGGTCTGCTAACCCGCAACATTTGAATTGATAGAATTTTTGTGAAATTTCTTGGACGTAGTCCGCTAGTGGGGTTATGTCGTGGCAATTTGCGTATAGATCTCTGAGGGAGGTGTACCTGTCCAAACCAGAGATGAGGCGCATAAATTTATGTTCAAGAACTCGAAGTTTTCTCATTGTCGTGGCCGGGATGCTGCACCATACCGGCGTCGCGTATGTGATTGCCGGCCTAATCACCATTGTGTACAACATTTTTTTATTTTGTCTGTTTAGTCCGCTACCCCTGGCCAGGAGCGGGTACAGACTTCTGGACATGGAGTAGACCTTACGTACTGTCTCATTAATATGGGTGTTAAACGTCAGTCGTTTGTCTAAGTTAACCCCCAAATATTTCACGCACCGTTTGATAGGAATTTGTCTACCCCCGATCGAAAGTGGATGGCGTTAAAATTCGATTTTCGGTAAATCGGCAAATGCTTTAGCCATTGGGCTATCTCATCTTACCATAAAACTTGAATGAATATCGTTCAAGAATTATATTTCAACGGATTAAATACATTATTATGAAATATATATATATATTGGTAAAATATAAAAACAAAAAAAATTATAGGGAATAACATTTCGCAAGATTTCTATTTAAATAGAAATGACAGAAATTATGAAAAAAATTTTTTTTTTATTTAAATGATTAATAACTTTTTTATTTACTGATTGACTTTTTTCAAAAACAACAGGGTTCTTCCTCTAGCTAACGCTAACTTACTTTCCAAATTTCAATACAATCGGACTTTTCTTTCTTAAGTTATCGTGCTTACAAGAAACGTGACGGACGGACAGACGGACAGACGGACAGACGGACAGACGGACATTTTGAAATTTGTTCAGAATTCGTTCACTAACATAATGATATGAAAATTTTTTCTCTACGAGCGATATTTACTGATTTAGAAATGTGCCGATCAAATACAATATACTCTTCGTTTTTGCGAAGAGTATAATAATACAAGCAATCTTTGACAGATGAATAGAATAAGTCCTACAAGGAATTTTTTGTTTGTATAATGTAGGGAGGGGTAGGGAGTATTACCAAAAATAGATAGAGTTCTAATTCAGTATAATATATTAAATAGTTAAGTTCGAGGTTACGTTATCCATCAACATATGGCGTGGAATATAACTTGAGATTTTATGCTGATAACGGCTAACGGGTATAGAACAAAAGGTGTTAAGAAAAATACTTTTTTAAATAGTGGACGTTTCGTCAAAATTTATTGACATCCTCAGGACTATTTAGATGAGTTTTCCTTTGTTAAATTCAATTTTAAAAACAGAAACAGAACACATTGATATTAATAAATACAAGTAATTCTTCAACGAATGAGGAACTAGTTTATATTAAGATTTTATAACAAAAGTTTACTTAAATATGAGAATTATAATAATAATTTATTGTAAAATACTGATGCGTAAAATTTGTTATAAGGTAACAGCTTGGAATATTATTTGAGTCCACGATACAGAAATTTAAAGGTTGGTATAACTGCCTACACACTTATTATGCATGTAAAAAATGTCGGCGTCTTTGGCGGTGCGGCAAAGATCAAAGGCGCCGACATTTTTTAAGTGACGAATAGATTTGAAGATAACTATACCGCCGCAGGCAGACTCAAACATATCTGTCAAATTGTGGATTAAGGCTCATTAACCTTCGAACATTGAACTATATTACATAATGGAACTCTCACTGGATGCACAATATGCACATACCCGGCAAAGAAGGAGAGGGAAACAATAAAACCCGTATTGCAAAAACCCGTATTGCAATACAATGCTACATGCTAGCGAGGGTACTTATCGTCTAACGGACACGCAGTTAGGAGAGCTATATTTTCCGACGCACCCTTTAACCACAACCCCCAAATCGAAAAAACCACGCCTTTTTCCGATTTTCGGGTGCTAGGCTTGCAAGAGCTTGTCGGATCGGGTTTTTTTGGTCAATTTGAATAAAATAAATAAATGTTTACCACAGGTTACCTTACCCACCCGGAGGCTTAAACTTCCCCCACCCTAATAACGAAATACCACGAAAAGAAAATCAGCGGGGCGCGTCAAACACTTGAGAGCGGCAATGACACTTGCTAGAATTATATAATTGTATCTACGATTGTTTAAACATATTTAAGTAAAAGGAATAATCAAGTTGAATTTTGGTTGGAAACGCCGATTCTTCTACATATTATGAGTATGCCTTGCATACAATTTATTTAAGTCTTATCAATAATTATAAAGCTCGTACTCTTCGGATAAATAAATCAGGTGTTTAATTGTTACTCTTATATCAACTCTCATTATTATTAACAATAGTTTTGGGGCATTATTATTTCACAAAATTACATTGTCATGTTCCGACCAAGCTTGTTTAAATGCAGATGCACTGAAGTGTGTTTTAAAGTACTTTGCTGCACCTGCACGTTGCCATGGGAGACGAGCAGCAAAGTGACATTATTCACAGCTGCTTCGAAAATGTCAACTTTGCGCTTTCAAAGTGATTATTATTATTAGAAAACGCGAGCAGATTCGAAGATCCGCAGTACTCAGGCCTATCAGCCCATTGTTCATTCGCGACATTTAGGATCCCCTAGAAAAGACCAGTGCTCTCCACGAAGGAGAGCAGCCCTTTCCATGATAGATCCCGTAGTTCCTCCTGCTGTAGAAACTGCCTTCCGAAATACCTGTACCTTGACACTCCTATTGGTGCACAATGGCACAGGATATGAGTGATGGTTTCATCCTCCTCTCCACACATCCTACAAATAGGATCATCTTTCAACTGCATTGTATGCAGGTGCTTGTTCAGAGGATAGTGTCCTGTTATCAGGCCTACCATCCGTCTCAATCGCTCTCTATCGAGCCCAATAAGCCACTCTACGGTGGAGTCAATCGAGGGCTCCTTTATATGGAGCCTCGACTGCCTCATTCTGGGGGCCTGAGCCCAATAGTCATTAAACTGTGCCTAACCCAGTCTTGCAACTCTGATTGTATCAGACTTCTTGGCAGACCGAAGGCTGGTTCGGTGTCAGGGAAAGGAGTCTTTGCTCCTTTGCCCGCCAAACGGTCTGCTTCTTCGTTGCCCTCGACTCCACTGTGTCCATATAAAGTTTAACTGAGTTGCGTTCACACAGCTCAGTCAGAATGTTTCGACAGTTCAGCACAAGCTTAGAGATAACCTTGTTTGATGCAAGAGCTCTCAAGGCTGCCTGACTGTCGCTACATATATTAATGTGCTTATTAATGAAGCCTCTCTTGAGGTTTTCACTTACACACAGTAAAATGGCATATATCTCAGCCTGAAATACACTAGGATACTTACCAAGTGGCGCCGATATACGAGCCCTTGGCTTGCATCCGTGTACACCAGCACCGGTTCACTCCTGAGTCTTCGAACCGTCTGTATACCATTCCAGACCTCCGGGATTCAGAAGATTCATTTCATCGCGTTCCCAGTCGTTTCGACTAGGGAACACGACTGTATATGGAATAGTGAACTCAAAGACGGGGAGACACCGGTCGTCCTCTGACTGAGTAACGACCTGGTCCCTTATAGGTAGAGCTAGAGCCTTTGTGTGCCCCAGCCCTTGTCCCGTCGTGTTCCACATTCCACCTTTAAACAGTCTATTTGCTGCTTTCCTAGCTTCCAGTTCAACTTCGACATGCAAGGGAGTTAGTCCAAGGATGGTCTCCATTGCAGCCGTTGGGGTGCTCCTGATTGCTCCTGTTATTCCTAGGCAAGCTAGCCTTTGAACTTGACACAGGCGAGCCCTAATTGTGGAGCGCTCCTGGGAGCCGCATATGTTATGAGGGGTTTCACCATAACGGTGTACATCCAGAGGGTGGTCCTTGGATTTATTCCCCACTTAAGACCGAAGATAGGCTTTCCTCGCTTGAGTTTCCACGTGGTCCTTCCATGACAGTTTGGAGTCTAGGGTTACTCACCAGGTACCTCACCTTCAAAGTAATAGTAAAATTAGTCGATTCTTCGCTTATAACTCGGAAACGATCCGTCGTATGGAAAAAGGTAATCTAAGCAAAATTAAACGTAATTAAATTTTCCACAAGAATGATTATATTCATTTTCTTCCAATGTGTTATAGTTTACGAGATACTCGCCAGCGAAAATCGATGATTAATAAAAAAAATAAACTATGTACCTTGAATATTTCTATCAAAGCGGTTTATTGTGGTCTGCTAATAAATCACAGTCACAAAACAATCTTTATTTTACAATACTCGACGTATTTACTAACGTTGTCGAAATCTATACATTTCCTTAAATATACAGTGTGTCTCACTTAAAATGAGGATACCTTATAACTCGGTATCCTCTTTTATTTTGATTTCGATTTGAATCAAATTTTACTCAAGTATAGAACAAATTAGAATCTACTTATGACCAGAAAAATATTCAGCTGCTACAAAGGCAAGGCCACCTGTGGTACCAAAATATGCTGAAAAAAAAAAACATTTTGAATGTTAGAAATTCTAAAAAATGCATCCGATCGGTGCCACACACGTACATACACCAAAATTTGATTTGGTTATTGATGGGGGATTTCTCATGCATAAGCTCATCTGGCAAAGGAGATCCTCAGTTTCCGCAATATGTGGTGGTTACGTGAAATTCGTCAAGACCCAACAATATGATTTTTAATATTTTTCCTCATATTTTGGTACCGCAGGTGGCTTTGCCTTTATAGCAGGTGAATGATTTTCTGGTCATAAGTAGATCCTAATTTGTTCTATACTTGAGTAAAATTTGATTCAAATCGGAAACAACATGAAAAAGTTATAAGGGTATCTTCGTTTTAAGTGAATCACACTGTATATTTAAGGAAATGTATAGACTTTGACAAAATATTACGTTAGTAAATACGTCCCGTGTTGTAAAATAGAGATTGTTTTGTGACTGTGATTTATTAGCAGACCACGTTTAATATTGCATAGATTACCTTTTTCCGTACGACGCATCGTTTCCGAGTTATAAGCGATGAATCGAAAAAAGGAACCTTTCCATCCCCTCTCCCACTGAAGCGGCGGGGCTAGGGGCGGGGACTTTTAGTATGTTTACCTCCTAACTACCTCCAACACATTCCTGAAGAGAAAAATTCTTCCCTCCTCAATGTTCCCTACAATTCTTTCATTCACTGGACTATACCTTTTCTAGCAGAATCAGAAGAAAATTTTATATTAAGTGACATTGCAGTCGCAGAAACCAAAATTTAAATGAATTTCGATATTTTAAGTAAGTATAACCAACTAATGCATGTCAAAACGAATTTCACAGTTTTGAACTAGCAACTTTGCTCCCCGAGAGTTCACCTTTAAGTACCGCTGTAGATGGGCAAAGTTATAAACCCACAAGATAGGGGTTGAGTGAAACATGCTACAGCCACAATAAAATTCTACCAGATTTTATTTTGAATTTCGTACTTTGTGGGTGTAATTCAAGTTGCTCCTCAAAATCTTGCAGTTTCAAATGATTTAATTTAAAATGCCCTCCAAATTGTAACAAAGCTGCAGACTTGTCCTTTATTGAGATGAACCTTGTTAATTCTTTTATTATACCATATTTAAGTTCAGATCCACGTAATATTTCACGAATGACTCTAAAATGTCTTGTTTTCGTTTTATTTGTTACAGTTTTATAATAAATGTTTATTTTCTAAAACCGTTGATTTATTATTTTTGTAAATTCCTACCAGCGAGATATACTCAATCTAACAACCTAATTAAAATAATGTAGACGATGATGACTTCTGGTTAGTTGATTTGCTATATAAATGACAGAGTATTATGACAAACATAAAAATCACAAGAAATACAATTAGATACAAGTAGGTAATATATATTACTGTAGTTTTTAAAATAATTGCTAGTACAATTACTATAAAATGTCATATAATTTGAGGTCCGTTAGCTCTAATTCTTCTTGTAATACAAACTGTATGAATATCAGTAGATTGGAGATTATATGCTCTATAAAAAAAATCTTAGCGCATTTGCTGAAAAATTCAACATTTTTGAGAAAATGCCATAAAAGCGTAAAATTGTACCTTAGAAAGTGATTTTTGGGTAGTTAGACCATTCGGATGATTTGGGACTTTTAGTCAGCTAAAATGTACCCTATAGCATTATAGATGCTATAAAAAAACCGCTGCCCAAGGAATCACTACTTCCACATCCAATTTTCTATCCAAGTCACTCACAACGAAAAAACTTTGTATGTGGAAATAATTGTTTATGGAACTTTAATAATATAGTATTTGAAATCCTCTACCCCAAAAACCCATAAAACGACACCCCACATCGGTAGTGGGGTGGGGGTTGTGATAGAGGGGTGGTAGTGGGGGTGGATGAAGTAAAAAATGTTTTGAGGTTTCTGGTTCTTGTACATACACTAAATCATAATTTTTTTTTCATCCCCTTTAATAAGGGGGTGGGGGTTGGTAATGGGGGGGTGGCTAATGCCAAAAATTTTTTTGAGACCTTAGCTTTTCTTGTATATACTAAATACCAATTTTATGGACTCTTACCTGCTTGATTTACCCATTTACCCCAAATTTACCCCAATTTACCCCCCAACCCTTCGACGGAACAAGATGAAAATATAATCTAGTTCTAGATCTCGTTAAAGTACATATGTGTACCAAATTTCAAGTCAATATCTCAAACGGTTCCAGAGTAAACGTGCGCACAAAAAAAAAGTTACAGACAGACAGACAGACCGACAGACAGACCGACAGACCGACAGACCGACAGACCGACAGACCGACAGACCGACAGACCGACAGACCGACAGACCGACAGACAGACAGACAGAAATTTTTTTTTCGCTCAAACTTAAAATCTCGACGTTTCATGACATTTTAAGCCTATTTGAACAATAAAAATTTTTAAAAATTTGTTTGTCGTTACTATACTTCCACTGGATGTGGAAGTAATAAAATTAAACTTGTTTTAGAAAGATTTGTATTCAAATTTTAAATATGTAAATTTTATACTAATATTTTTTGTTACTACCATTATCCATGGTGATGGTATATCTATGTAGTCTAGTACCCTACATATACCCCCCCCCCCATACATAGTGAAATATGTAATAAAAAGTCTTCTGAAAATGTAGTCTGACTTGTTTCTCGGCACCATCTTCATGGAGAGACTGAGGAATCCGTATCTAGTGAAGATATCTATGGAACGGCCGATCTTTAGCTGCATGTCTTCGTTGTGGACGTCGTCCGTTAAAGCGGTCAGCGGCACGAGCAGTAGCGTTCGTCCCCATATTCTTGTCGCGACTGACAGCTGTCTAGAATATCCATGGGAGATTACTTTCGGCATAACTTAACAACACTGTCAAAAGCCATTAAACTTCAGTTTTCATTACGAATTTTGACAACTGTCTTGAATTCTCATGGACTCTCAGGAGGTATACAACGTGTGATCACGTTGGTTACTTCAAACTCTTAAGGAGTAGGCAAGTGAACTGCTACATTACCCCCCTTCAATAAAAAGAACAGACAATCATTTAAGGCATCTATGGCAAAACGAACCTCTTTAACAGGTGGTACAATGACATCGCATTTGTCAGACAGTAAATATGCAGGCTTAATCCTATCAATATTTACCGTGACAGGCGTAGTTCCTTTAATAAAAGTAACCAACTTGTATGTACGGGACAACACTTTAAATGGTCCATCGTACAGCGGAGTAAAAGACTTTTTAAAACGTTCTTTCCGAACGAAAACAAAATTACAAGTCAAGATGTCCGAATTGACGAATGATTTGTAATGGACATGGTGAAAAGGTGGAATTAACGTTAAATTATCAAAAGAAGTACGTAATTTAGTAATAAAGTAAGGGACATCCGGACAAGTATATGATTTAATAAAAAATTCACCTGGTAGTCGCAAAGTTTGACCAAAAACAAGTTCTGCGGAGGAACATTGCAAATCGTCTTTGGGGATTGTCCTGAGAGCTAATAGTATGATAGGAACTTCATCTATCCAATGTGGTGTGGAAGCTTTAGTTCTTAAAGCAGTTTTAAGAGTTTTGTTAAACCTTTCTATCATGCCATTGCTACTGGGATGATATGTGGTCGTACGAATCCTATGAAATCCCAAAAATTTTGAAAATTCATTAAACAATTTAGATTCAAATTGAACTCCCTGATCAGTTGTCACTGTCAAAAATACACCGAAACGACAAACGTAATTTTGAATTAACGTACGTGCTACAGTTTCTGCAGTAATATCCTGAAGCGGATAAGCTTCGGGCCATCTAGTAAAACGTTCGATCACAGTCAGAATATAAGAAGAACCTTTAGAAGGAGGTAATGGTCCTATTAAATCTATTTAAAGTGTTGTCCCGTACAGACAAGTTGGTTACTTTTATTAGAGGAACTATGCCTGTCACGGTAAATATTGATAGGATTGAGCCTGCATATTTACTGTCTGAGAAATGCGATGTCACTGTACCACCTGTGAAAGAGGTTCATTTTGCCATAGATGCTTAAATGATTGACTGTTCTTTTTATCGAAGGGGGGTAACGTAGCAGTTCACTTGCCTACTCCTTCAGAGTTTGAAGTAACCAACGTGATCACACGTTGTATACCTCCTGAGAGTCCATGAGAATTCAAGACAGTTGTCAAAATTCATAATGAAGACTGAAGTTTAATGGCTTTTGATATATATTTAGGTATATCGAATTTACCTATTGGACTTCTTGTGTGTCGTGTCACTTTATTAGTTTGATAGCTAATACAAGTTTTTGTCAAGAGGTTACAATCCGAATTCATTTTAGGCCAAAAATAATTTTTATAAACTAAGGTTCTAGTTGCTTTAATACCAGGCTGAGATAAACCATGAAATATATCAAAAATTGCTCGTCTATAAACGATTGGAACATAAGGACGTAGTTTAGGAGGGAAACGTCACACCAAATAAACTCGTCAGAATTATTCTAATTTTCTTTAAATGAAAAGTTCTCTTTGTGTTCGATGAAGTATGTGACAATAAAAATTTAAGGTCAGAATCATCTTCTTGAGCTTTGCTCAATAAATTTAAATCAAAATTAACATCAACTAGATTAAACTTTTGGGTTATAATTGGAGAAACACATTGTTGTAAAGAAGACGTATCGTGCTCGCGTGATAAGGTGTCAGCAACAATATTACGTTTTCCTTTGGTATGTCTGATCTCGCATGCAAACTGAGCAATGAATTCTAAATGTCTAATTTGCCGGGGAAATCTTTCAGTTTTAGTGAATAATGCTTTAACCAAAAGTTTATGGTCAGTAAAGCAAATAAATGTACGACCTTCAAGTAAAAACCTGAAATGTCTAATCGCTGTGTATAAAGAAAGAAGTTTTTTGTCAAAAGCACTATATTTTGTCTGGGCTGAGATAAGTTTTCGTGAGAAAAAGGCTGACGGAGCAAGTACACCTTTGTTATCGCGCTGTTCAAGAACTACTCACGTCGGGGTCACCAATATATAGCATTATAGATGCTATATTAATAAAATTAAACTTGTTTTAGAAAGATTTGTATGCAAATTTTAAATACGTAAATTTTACAGTAATATTTTTTGTTATTACCATTATCCATGGTAAAGGTATATATATGTAGGCTAGTACCCTACATACCCTTTTAGGATTATAATCACGCTAAAAGCACCATGTACCAAATTTGTTTTAGTTCAAATATTAGTTTTACTCTGTATGAGTGAGTGCGTATCTCTAGTTAAAGAACTAAGTTCTAATGTTTTTTTATTACATTTCATAAAATATTTAATTCGTTACATTTGTATATAAAAAGTGCAAATTTTGTATTTACCTGGACATGGGCGGTTTTCCTAACTTGTCTGCAACTACCAGTGTAATAAAGTCTTCTTACAAATGACCATACGAATTTTATACATCTTGTAAATAATTTGCCAAAATCAGTAAGTGCTATAAGAAACAACGGAATTCCTATAATTGCGTAAACTATGGTTAGAATTCTTCCTGTTGTTGTGGTCGGACACAGATGGCCATAACCTATAACAATAAGGAAATATATTCATAATTTCAAATTTTTTGGAGGATAGACAATCATTCTAAGAAGTTTTAAACCCTCCGTAATGAAAAAATATTGAAAAATAGAAACGCAAGTTGTTTGTAACATTTTCAAAATTTTTAACTTGCAAATTAAATATGGAAAATTTAAAAAAATCAGATATTTTAAAACTCTATAATGTTTATAACACCTGAACTTAATATAAAAAGATGCGATGGCAAACAATTTTTTTATTAGGTTCTTAATTTGGTCTTCATTATTCTCTGATTATATAAAGAAAACTCTGCTTTGGTTAAAATTGACAAGCTAACTAATAAATCGAACAAAACAAATTTAAACTTTAGAAAGACATCAGGCAGAGCTGTGTTTTGTCACCAATCCTCTGGCGATCGCCACATATGACTAATATAGCCCAATTTCAATAAGGGAATATTCTATATCGTGCTATTTTACATATGTTCAAAATTTGAACCAAAAATGTTAAGAGCAACATAATTTATCGTACTTAACAGATATTCAGACATTTACAGTTTGCAACGCCCGAGTACAACTTTAGTTCACTTTGCAAGAATGTTATTAAAAAATATTATTTTAAAGTAAGATTGCCATATCACTTTATCTAGGTAAAGATCATTCGAATATGAGAGACACTGTTTATTGCAGTACCTTGTGCATTTTTGTATTTTTGTATACTTAATCAAAAGCTTCAATAACATCTTATTCTAAAATTACGGTAGAACATAGTTTATAAAAACATTACAGTTTGCACGCCTCTGGCGATAACCATATACAACGGATATTGCCCAATTTTAATAGTAAATATTCTAACATACTATTTAACATATGTTCCAAAGAAATAAAAAAACCGCTGCCCAAGAAATCACTACTTCCACATCCAGATTTTCTAAACAAGTCTCTAACAACGAAAAAAAATTTGTATGTGGAAATAATTGTTTATGGAACTTTAACAATATAATATTTGAAATCGCCTACCCCAAAAACCCATAAAACGGTATGCCACATCGGTAGTGGGAGTGGATGAAGTTAAAAAAATTGAGACCTTTGGTTCTTGTATAGGTACACACTAAATTACATTTTTCACTCCCTTTAATAATCGGGTGGGGGTGGTAATGGGGTGACCTTAGCTTCTCTCATATATATTAAATACCAATTTTATAGACTCTTATTTGCCTGATTTACCTATTTACTCCCCAATAATTACAGATCTCGTTAAAATACATAAGTGTACCAAATTTCAAGTCAATATATTAAACGGTTCCAGAGTAATCGTACGCACAAAAAAAGTTACAGACAGACAGAAATTTTTTTTCTCAAACTTAAAATCTTGACTTTTCATGACATTCTAAGCCTATGTGAACAATAAAAATTTTCAACATTTTTTTTGTCGTTACTATACTTCCACTGAATGTGGAAGTAATTATGTTTATTTATACATAAAGGAAAGGATATTGTTATTTCTAATGTAGGATAAAATATATTTATAAATGCACATTATGAAAACAGTGTTTGTGTTTACAAATAATCTATAATCACCGTTCAGTTCATTGTCCTTTCACTAGATGTTTATTTCAAGTAAAGTAATAAATTTATTTCAGGTCCCTAGCTAAATTTCTAAAATTATAACCACAAAGCAAATAAATCTTGAGTATTATTAGTTAATTATATGATTTTATATATTTGAATGAACGGAATCTATTTGAATATATAAAGTATTCTAATATTGTGAGTTTTTCTCGTAAGGATGTATCACAAACACCAAATTATAATAATTTTACCTCAACATACTTATTTCCAATAAACCATCGCGCTGAAAGTAATTGAAACGATTCATATTTTTATTCATTTATTTATTCTGCATATACCGGGTGCCACAGGCTATATTTCCTTTATTTCTTAACTTATCAATGTGAAATTCGAGTTGCATAAATTATCTGTAAAAATGGATTCTTGGACATAAAAAACGGTATGAGACCATTTCCGGTTTACCCGAAAATGACCGCAACTTTCGATTTTTAAATGGAACACCCTGTATATTTTTACATATTTGGATTCAAGACAACATTCTGAGTATACCATGAGGTTTTCGCGAATTTTTGAGTCGATGTTCAGTTTTTTTAAGCACTTTAAGACATTCGTCTAGAGTGTTTTGGAATACCAAAATTTGTTCTACGGCAGTTAAAGTCCAAGGGAAAAATAATTTTTCGTTTAATTAATAACTATTTACCAAAATTGAACAAATCACTTTTTTACCGAAAACTTTTTTTTTTTCAAATAGGAAGGTGGTGGCTCATACGGTTCAATAAATTATGCATTTTTTTCTGAATTCATTGATATCCATTTCAAATCTATTTGTTTTTCTATTTTATTGAATTTATTTTAAAAAAAATCATTTTCAATATAATTTTTCTTGAACTTAACGTAGGTGCCTTTGCAAGAATCATATGACTAATAATGAAATGTGAATAACTGCCTTTTTGTGAATAATAGCCTTTTGGTTCTCTCTTTTGTTTCTTAATAGGTATAAGTACTAGTGCAAAGTATAAGGATCAATAAAAATTATTTTGAAAGTGATTTTTTATTTTCAAATAAATTTAATAAAATAGAAGTACAAATAGCATAGATTTGAAATGGATATTGATGAATTCAGAAAAAAAAATTATAATTTATTGAACACTATGAGCCACCACCTTCCCATTTGAAAAAAAAAAGTTTTCGATAAAAAAGTGATTTGTTGAATTTTGGAGGCTTCGTAAATAGTTATTAATGAAATTAAACGAAAACTTATATTTTTCCTTGGACTTTACCTGCCGTAGAATAAATTGGTATTCCAAAGCACTCTAGACGAATGTCTTAAAATGCTTAAAACAACTGAACGTCGACTCAAAAATTCGCGAAAATCTCATGGTATACTCAGAATGTTATCTTGAATCCAAATGTGTAAAAATATACAGAGTGTTCCATTTAAAAATCGAAAGTTGCGGTCCATTTGTGTCTGAAAATCCATTTTTACAGGTAGTAGCACCCCAAATTTAAAATAGATAAGTTAAAAAATAAAGGAAGTATAGGGGGAGCCACTAGCCTGTGGCGCCCGGTATATAGAACAAATTTCAGTAATTTAAATATCTAGCCATAGACAAGGCATTCGATGTGGCACATTTATTTACAAAAATATACATAAATACAAAATGTAACTGAAAATGCCAAGAATATACATAAATCCAGAGTAATCGTGCGCACAAAAAAAAGTTAGACAGACAGACCGACAGAGACAGAAATTTTTTTTTGCTCAAATTTAAAATCTCGATGTTTCATGACATTAAGCCTATTGGAACAATAAAAATAAAAAAAATAATTGTCGTTACTATACTTCTACTGGATGTAGAAGTAATAGGCATACAATATAAGGAAGAAAACAACTATCACTTAAACATCAGCAACTGTAATTTAATAAATCAAAGCCAACATGGGATTCAAAGGAGACAAAAGCAAAAAAAATTCTAACCTAAACCTCTCTATACAACAGAATGGTTCGGGAGAGTGGGTGTTGGGAGGAGGTGACATTTTATTAATGTAAATAAAAATCCTTTAAAACATTTGAATCATTTCGATAAAATCAGTTGCATCAAAGTTCGGAATTGCCGATGATCGTAAACATATAAAAGAGGTGGGACTGAGACATGTTATTAAATCAAGAAAAAAGGACTGATGAAGTGAGACAGCTTATAATTCCGAAGGTTAACTTTGATGCAAGATTTTACCGAAATGATTTAATGGAGTGAATGCAAAGTAACTGAGCTGCCCATCCTACGTAGTATTTCAGATGAGGTGCTATACTTGTGTATTTCAGAGAATGCAGACATTGATATATTGGAATTTGCTTGCCACACACAGGGTGTGGAGAGATGTGTTGAGTTTGTTACAGAAGCTGCTGCCTCAGTTTTTGGAACCGAAAATCGAGATGATTTCATTAGAAGCAAATTGCATTCTAGAGCAATAATGCCCAAGTTTGAGCACAAAGCAAACTATAGTGTACCCAATATTCTCTAAAGGTGCCCCAAAGATAAGGGAGGTTAGGAGGGCACGGACGGGGCTCGAGGCGCAGCCACCTCCTCGTGGTGGGCCCTAGATTGCTTTAAAAAACTTCAACGTAAACTATGAGCTGCGCAGTCACTCATTCAATCGTTAAACATATTTAGACAACTTTTTTTAATTTCAGCAGCCAATTTCTTAAAATGATTTGATTTGTTGATTTTTTCGAAACTTAATTATTTTTTGTAACTTGTAAACATCATTTAAATTTAGCGAATATTTGGAAACACATTGTTAAATATTCAAAATAACTTTTGAATCCTATTCAATATCAATTTTGAAAAAAAAAATAAAAAATTATAAATTTCTAAGTGCCCTGTGGAACCTCAAGACCTAAATTAATTTTAGTGAAATTTTGCTGTAATACTACTGAGTACCAAATGCAAGTTTTCCGCACTATTAATTTTTCCGCAATTTTTCCGCACTATTAATTTTCGATTTGAACAAGAAAATATATATTTAACTACTAAATTTTAATTATCGTTAACAATTGCAATATAAAAATCTATAGTTATCTTACACACAGATATTTTTCTTCGATAATTGATTAAATCAAATAAATATCATAGCATTAGAAAGTTCGTTATATTATTTCTTTAGATACAAACATGCCGAAGATACTACGCACTTAGAAAGAAGTTCAGGCCGCAGTTTCAGTTGATGCATCAAAGTCATCAATTTGTAAAACAAACTTGTACATTTAAATGTGATTGCACATACCTGCGATGCTAGCAGCAGTTCGCCCTGGTAGCATCCTCGGTATGTGTGACAACATTTAAATTTCTGCATTGTTCCTGACATTTCAAATTTTGTTCTTCATACCAATATTTTAGAAAATAAAGGGAGAGGGCAAAAGATAATCCGCCATCTTGCGGCGTCCGCCATATTCGACATAGAATGACGTCACATCGTTTATCGTATTTTACTCGTCAAACCCTTTCATTTGATATCCGTGTTAAGGGGGTTGTGAAGAAAAAGGTGATCCGCCATCTTGGGACGTCGGCCATTTTAGATTTGGAACGATATTAGATATATCATATTGCATTATCACCGGTTTTATACACATATGCAAGATTTCAAAGCTCTAGCTTAATTAGAACAAGTCGAAATTTTGACTACACATCCGCCATATTGGATTTGGAATGACGTCACATTGTTTATCGTATTTTATTCGTTAAGCCCTTTCATTTGATACCCGGATCGAGGGGGTTGTGAAGAAAGGTGATCCGCCATCTTAGGACGTCGCCATATTGAATTTAGAACGATAATAGAAGCACTATATTGCATTGTCACCGGACTTAAACACACGTGCCAAATTTCAAAGCTCTACCTTAGTTAGAAATACCCGAAATTTTGATTGCAAGATTTGACCTAAACAAACTAACTAACATATAAACATTGCAAGTTAAATAAAAGCTTTTAAAAAATATGAACAAATGACGCAATCAAATGTATTAAGTGTCTAAAAGAAGTTGATAAGATCCCAAGCAGCAATTTTAGTAGTTTCTACGTAGCAGTTACCATTAGTGGGACTTTAAAGGTTTCCGGAACTAAGGATTGTTACGTAATGGGAATCATCCTTCTACTAAGCATTCACCAAAATGGGGAATAATAATTACGTAGCAAGTTACTATTCCGGTACATCTACCGTTACCGTGTCGAGGACTAGGTTATTACGTAAACGGGATGTAACCAAGTAGTAGAAATGACTTTTGGAACAGCTCAGCTGACCGAAATGAGAGCGCAAACTATATATTTGGCTCTCTGTTATTCGAATAGCAAATTAATGACTTACTAAGTTTGAGCACATGATATGTCCAAGGTCCAAGTTAAGGTGATTATATACAACATGCATAAGCATATATATTATAAATCATGATGTTTTGCATTTACCCTGGGTGTGGATATTAAAACCACCACTTGTTTTCTGTAAAATGTTATCATGATGCTTCGATAAAAAAGACGCCCCCTCGAGCAAATGGTTTTTTCGGAAAAAATTTTTTTTGCAAAAATTATGTGCACAAGCAAAACTGCAAAATTTTTTATGGAAAACGTTTTTTTTTTTAAATTTTATATATTATAAAGTAATAATCTATTTAGAAAACATATTTGTAAATGACCATAATAAAAAGAAATTTTTTATTGAATTATATTTTTATCTGTGTCAATATGGCGTCTTCATTCAACAACAGAAAAACGGCGATTTTAATTGCAGTAACGAGGTTGCAAAAACCAAAATTATTTCCCTACAAGTTAAATTTCCCATAAAGTAGCAGATGCCACCAACGTTATAGCTGTTGCTACTTTAAAAGTGGTGACGGGAACTACAACAATTTCACTGTGTAGTTATATTTACCTAGATGTAGCAAATGGGACCAATGACGGTATAAGATCTTCGTAACTATTGCTATCAACTTATTTTCATGTTGGTACAATTGGCAGATCCGAGATAGGTAATTTTTTTTTTTAATTGGCAACACGGAGTGTCACTGTGTGTGATGTGGACAAGGACACGAATGTGGATTAAAAACAATTATTATATTTTTACCAAGTTCATTTTATTATCTGATATTAATTAAGTTGTTAATAAATTTGTGCAAATAAAATATTTGTTTTTTTACTGAAAACGATGTACAATGTATGTCTTGTAAATATATTTATTAACGTATGATGTGTAATAACAATGGAAAAAATACATGAGTTTTCATATTTTAGTGATCAGTTTACATTTAATTTCATTCAAAAAATAGTAAGTAAGTATTTATTTGAATAGGAAAATCCTAATATACAAATTCACTTTTCTAATGTAATTACAAAGAATCATAATTTATACATAAATAAATAATACACGCACTTACACACTCAGACTAATACATATTCTAATAAATTAAAAAATAACGAGGAAAAAATACCTATATAAAACAAGTGGAGTTAATCAATCGACTTTATGTAGCTTACAATTTTACGTTTGAATACAGGTAGAGAGATAGATTCCTTTCATCCTCTGGCAACTTGTTATATTGATCGAGGCCTTTATATAACATAATTTTCCTAGTTTGACTTAGATTTTGCCTTGGTATATAAAATTTGTTATTATTTCTTGTGTGGTGTTGATGTATTTGGTTTGCATAAAATATAAACTTATTTAAATACTTGGGTATTAAGTTATTTAAAATTTTGAAAATAAATACCATAGCCATGGAAAGCAATCTATCTTTTACAGACAGCCACTGAAGAGAAGAAAGCATATGTTGAACTGAGGTAATCGGCTGCATTTCAAAATCACTCTTATTCCTCTATTCTGTAGTTTTTGAAGGGAAGTTATTTTATATAAATCGAAGGAATATAATAGACTGGCGCAGTAATCGAAATGAGGTTGGATAATGGTGTTGTAAACTGTTATTTTTGTCCTCACTGATAACTTTTCAGATATTCTAGAAAAGAAATATAGTTTTTTTGCTATTTTTTTTTGTATATATATTAAGTTCAATTTATTGTACACAAACAATGTCTTATGCCGTGTATACCGAAATTGTCCGTTCCCCATCGACACAATATTTATTAAATTTTGAGTTTTTAATCGGCAAATTCATTTAATATGCTCAGTGGATCACTAACTGAACTATGGATCAATCTGTGTTTTAAAGACAAGTTGTAACTTTCGTGCAGTACACAGTATCACTAATATCACTGCAGACTGTTATAGTTTTCGATTACTTTTCTCCTTGTGTTGATGGGAACACTTTTGCACTTGTTGCCAAAGATGATGGTTTTGCTGTGGCGAAATAATCTTTCATGTTTGCATCATATCCTGAAGAATCACTATTTCTACTACTGTTTAACTGTTTCTTCAGTTTTCTATAAAACGTGGATGAGTGCCGATAAACTTTATTTCGCTTTTACTGAGCATTTCAGATGGCACCATTTTATTCAATGCCAATAATTATATAAATCGTCTTAAAAGTTAATATTACTTCATAGTAGATTTTCAAGGTATATGTAACTTTTAAGTCATTTTCAATTAGTGGGGAGTAGTAAAAATAACTTCAAAGCCTCTATCTTCGTAGAAATAACCTAATTTTTACTCAAGATGTCACTAATAAGTTAGACAACTTTGAAGTGGTTGTGCAGTCGGCATTACTACCAATTTTCACTTAGCAGTTGAGGATGCTTCAAAGTAATGAAGAGTAGTATCCGCGACGTTGCAGATTCTCCAGCAGTTACTTGAAAGTGTTGTTACGTCCTATTGCATCGTCAGTAACAAGAGATACGAGGGGAACATTTCTCGGCCCTTAGCAACCCATTTCGGCGGCCTGGATACGCCACTGTGTGTTATTGGGTGTATATAGAGTTGCCTATTGTCAACGTCCGCAGAACTTGGAAAATAGGAAAGACGATCTCAGCGCTAGCGGTTAGTTCTGTCATTTTGGTTTTTGTTTTGTCGTTGCTGAAGCTGGAAGAAAACAAGTCGGCGAGGGCTAGCGTTTTATAATTTTGTGATTATTAATATCGTGGAAATACGGATTAAACGTAACCCTCAGTCGTAGGGGCTTCTGGTTAGTTGTTTTATTGGAAATTGTGTTGTGATATTTTGTCGAGGCCCCGATGAAGCCAGATTTCCTGGGATTCGAGCCGGTGTGGTCTTCCATCTTGGTTTGCTAAAGGAACCGGTTAAACCGTAAGTTGCGCCTTGATGTCTTTACCTCTTTAAAGAGGATTGAGTTCTATTGTTATTATATTCCAGGGTTCTTTTTCCTATCTTTTTTTTTCTGGGAGCACCGTTGGAACTTCATTTTTTGGTGACACCCCGAAAACTTATTTTTGGTGCCTGCACCCTAGAAGTTGGTTGTTTTGGACGCCCTGGATGTTTGGGATTTATTATTGATGTCTTGAGGACTTTCTTTTTGGAGCCCTTGGTAGCTTACCCCTAGCTGAGTTGTGAGTGGACAGGGTAGGTGACCCTCCAAGTCCTTGGTAGTTTCCCCCTAGGACTTCAGGAGCCTTCTTTAGACACACCTTCGAGAGCCTATGTTTTGTGAGTCACAGCAGTCTGGGAACAACGCCTGGTGACAGAGCTGGAGCATCTTTGCCCCCGTGTCGACGACCCTTAATCGTTCGATCCACTTCAGTGGTCTAGCTAGAGTATCGGAACCCACGAAGTGTTATTGTAAGCTCAACCCAAGAAAGCACCTGACTGTAAGTAGCTTTGTATTTGTTCATCTTTGTCCTCTCGTCGGAAGTTGGAGCGTAGTGTGACACCACCGACCTACCCCTCTGTGTGTGCGCTTATATTATTGTTTGTCAGACTTAAGTTTTGCATTATTATTCTAGAGCTTATGTGATGGGAATAACCCACAGTGATATAGTTATTTGAGACGTTTTATATTTATATTGGTGTATGTCAATATTTTGTACGTAGATTATTTATCCATAAGTATTGCCCTTATGGCGTTTGTCTCATTAAAGTAAGTAACATTGATGTAAGACTTACCACCTAGTTATATTGCCCCTCGGGCACTGGTTTCGTGGTTTAGTAGAGTAAATTACATTAGTACAAATTTTTAGATAGCCGCATTGCTCCTGTTAAGAGCGGGAAATACCAGTAATATAGTTTCACCTGTGCGGAAGTAGGGCGAAGGGAGATACGGATGATGGGCGTGGCCTTTCAGACTGTCTCGAGATATTTGTAGACCATAAAACGAATTATTAGCCAAGGAACTACATAATACACTGCTCGCCATGATAGCATGATATGAGACGTTACTTTATATTTCTATTTTCTTAATCATTCATAGTTGCTTTGTTTTAACAAATCTAACTATTTATAAATATTTGTATGTTACGAATGATATATTTAAATAACGTATAACTGAATTAGAATTGTGTAATCAATTGTGTAAGGGCATTCTGAAGCACTTGGTAAAAAAGAAAAATTAGATTTAAATAGAAACTGTAAAATTAAAAATAAAACAAACTTATTTTTTTAAGGCAGTAAAAAGTAGAAAATATATGTGAGTATTAAAGTAAATAATTTTATTTGCTTATAGCTGCAGTAAAAAATATTTTTTACTGAATTAGAATTGTGTAATCAATTGTGTAAGGGCATTCTGAAGCACTTGGTAAAAAAGAAAAATTAGATTTAAATAGAAACTGTAAAATTAAAAATAAAACAAACTAATTTTTTTAAGGCAGTAAAAAGTAGAAAATACATGTGAGTATTAAAGTAAATAATTTTATTTGCTTATAGCTGCAGTAAAAAATATTTTTTATGGGAATTCGCAAACAGCAGAAAATACTAAATACAATCTATCTAAGAAAATATTAATTTCAATTTTCAATTCAGGGGCGAGCGTAGAGGCGACTTCAATGTGAATGTCAGTCGATATTCCGTTGAAGCAACGTCGAGCGCGGTTAATACTTGGATGGGTGACCCATCTTGGGAAATACAGAGTTCTCGTCCCACCTTCTAGCGGCTTGAATATCAGTGTATATGCGGAAACTACGTAATTTCAGACGAGGATTACGTACGTAGTGAATATACCATCCTTCGGAGGGGATGTAAAGCAGGCGGTCCCTTGTCTATTAAATGTTAGGCAAGTAAAAGATCCCTACTCTTCTTAAGGGAAGAGGTTCGGCAAAATTTCCAGGTTGGGGGTAGCTCGTCTCCTGGCGTCGGTGGTGGGCCCTGGTAGCGGAAATAGGCCGACGTTAAATAAATAGATAAAAAAAAATTCAATTCCTTACATTCTTTTGATAATCTACTTCTAGTTTTTAATACAACAGGACTTGCCTGGAAAAATTAAACTATTATTCTAAAATTCTTCTTCGCAACATAGCCTTTAAAATCCATTTTTCTCCCTTGTTTTGATTCTCATTAGAAAGACATAAAGCCACTCAAGATATTTCAAATATGAGTTCAATTTATATATATATATATATATATATATATATATATATATATATATATATATATATATATATAAAAATTGAAGTCCTCTTGTATTAAAAACTTTAAGATAGATCTTTGTCTTTGTCTCTAGCATAAAAAGATGTAGGTTGTTGTTGTAGAGAATTACAAAGATACAAAATTGATATTTTGATTAGATTTTCATTATTGATTGAATAGATAGTTATTTTGTAAATGAATAAATTTTAGGTCTTCTTAATTTCTAGCATAGCCAGAAGTAGGTTATCAAAAGAATGCAAAGAATTGAAAATTGAAATTAATATTTTCTTAGATAGATTGTATTTAGTTTTTTCATACATTGTTCTTTCTGCCGTTTGCGAAATCTTATAAAACATAAGTATTTTTTACTGGAATATAAATGAATAAATATAGTTACTATGCTGCTTCTTGGAACTAATGAATTTTAAAATATTGCCAATTTTCTATACTTAACATCAAGTGTTTGCAATTTTTTTTTACTATCTACCGAAAAGTACATGAGAGTAAAGTAGCATTTTAGCAAGGCGGCAAACAGTAAAAACCTTTAGAAAACGGCTATTAGTGAAACAATTTTGTAACTTGGTATACTGATGAGTTCTGTCATTAAAACGACTATTTTTCCGAGCTGCGCCAAATCAAAATGGCGTCCGGTTTCAAGATGGCGGCTGTTTTAAAAAAATAAAAAAAGTTATTAAAAAAAATTGTTCGTCATGAAATTTTGAATAAGAAAGTTTTTATAAGTTTTCTTCTAAAAGTAAAAATTATGGATTCTTTATAGAAACACATTCTACGGGCTAGCTTCCAAAGTGAGCACATTTGGGGACAGTCTCTGACATCAAATTTGATTTTGAATAATCTTGAAAAATGGGGATGGTCCTGTCCGAAAATGTTTCGGTGCCAAAATGGTTAACACTTCCGGAGGTATCTAAAGCCCTTAGACAATTAATTCAATGTAGTTGCAAAAAAAGGATGCATTGAAAACAAATGTGGTTGTGAAAAAGCTGGCTTGCAATGCACGTTCTTTTACACAAATTGTAAAGGCTGTAAAGGAGAATGCAACTAACTTAAAAGAAGTATGTAAGTCTAACTAAAAAAATCTTTACCTATTTTTATTAAATTATTTTTAGGTTGAAAAATAATGTGCCTTCAGTTTCTCGTAAAGGAATACTCAACAAGAACATTATAATTATTGCTTTAGATTGTAAAATATACATAAAATCATTTTCTAGTATTTCTCCGTGTAGCGGCTTTATTTTTAGTGTTAGGTAAACATATTGTAAAAAGTTTTTTTATTAAAATTTTAATGTAGAATATATTTCTTAACACTTTTTTGTAACAGTAATTATTTAGTCGAAAAACTTGAAAACTTTTAAATTATAAATAAAAAGTAACTTTTTTATATTTTTTATGTACCGCCTTTATTTTTAGCTTTAAGTAAAAAAATGTATTAAACTCTTTTATTCAGATTTTAATTTGGAACAATTTTTCTTAACAACTTTTTTTTGTAACATCAATAGTTTAGATAGAAAACTCGTTCTTTTAAATTTTCCAAATCGGCCGCCATCTTGAAACCGGAAGCCAAAGTGGCTTTCCGATTTGGCGCTGCTCGGAAAAATAATCGTTTTAATGACAGAAATCAGTATACCAAAGTACAAGATCGTTTCACTAATAGCCACCAACCGTGAAAAAATGACACTTTTAGAGACTGAAGAGGGAATATATGCAAAACTTATTCAATAATAAAGAGATCATAAAGAACGTGGAAATCTAATAGCAATTAATTGCAGCACCTGGCCAACAATCACTTATTTGTAATTTTCTCGAAAACTGCTAATCTTAGAAAGAAAAGTTTCAAATAAAAAAGTTACATCCATCTTTTATCTTAGTTTCTTCTCGATACACTTGGTATCTATTTCGAAAGATAAAAAGTTTCCAGCATGTTATATTTGAGAATGCAAATTTTCGACATAGCCTTAGAAAAAAATAATGCTTTCTACACTTATTAAAATTTGACCTACATATTAACATATTTTGTTAACAAATATATAGTGACAGTGTAGGAAAAACTACATAAAGGTTTTTTAGAGTGGACTGTAAATGTTAAAATGATACGGCGTCGTTGTCTGTTTACACTTAGGTATATTTACACTATCTACAATTCACTATAATACAACTAACGCCACTAAATAACTAATTTACACGATGATGCCAGAAGGCAGAGCACAATTTAGCTTACAATTATTGATGCCAATAAGGCAGAGCACAAAAACATAAAATTATAATAATACAATGCTCAATAGCAGCATTGACTAATGTATGCGTCGCATATAGGCGAACGCTAACTTAAGACTACGATGGTAGGGTGAGATGAGGGTGCGAATGTCACACATCATCCCACAGTACCAACAGTGCATAAAAATATGTTTTTACTACCAATAGATGCGCATAGCGCTCTCCAGTAATACTTGCATTTATTTGAATATAATAATTTGTTGGATATGTTTCCAACATGCTGGGGCCTCGACAGTTTTTCATGGAAAAACTCTTTAACCAGTCTTTTTTAAGCAAAAACAAGATAAAATAGGTTAATTAAAAAAAAATTTTTTTTTCTTTTTGATAATTTACAAAAGTATGCAAGCAGACTACAAATGTCTATAATAATAAAATACTCATAAAAAGGCTATAATAATAATAGGAACGTAAATGTTTACATATAAAATGTTTATGTGTTTATAATAAAAAACTAAATTGTCATAGTGTCTCTATAAAAAATTATAAACTACATAATCATATAAACTATATACATAAATTACAATACATAATCACTTACAAAAAATTAATAAATTGGTAAAACAGCTATCTTAGTAATTGACCGCAAGTAAGTTCCATTCTGTGTTTTTACTTGGACAACTCTGACTTTGCCGTCTTTACCAGGTACTACTTTTGTAATTCTAACCATTGGCCATTTTAATGAAGGAACATTATCTTCCTTTAATAGGACTAACATACCTTCTTCCACATTTGGGAAGTTGCGATGCCATTTTGGCCTACTTTGTAGCTGCGCTAAATAATCTTTATACCACTTTTTCCAAAAGTGTTGCCTCACTTGGGTACACAACCTCCAAAACTTTAGTCTATTTTCTGGGACAGCAGTTAAATCAGGTTCAGGAAAGCTAGTAATAGGAGCACCTATTAAAAAATGACCCGGAGTTAAGTAAGTTAGATCTGAGGGATCATTCGACATTTGTGTTATCGGTCTAGAGTTTAAAATCCCTTCGACCTGAATTATTAAAGTGTTAAATTGTTCATATGTGAATTGGTGGTTGCCCATAACTCTTTTTATATGATATTTAGCACTTTTCACTCCTGCCTCCCACAATCCACCAAACACAGGCGAGTAGCTCGGGATAAAATTAAATTTAATTTGTTCTTCAAGGCACAACTTATCAATTTTATTTTTATGGTTTGTTGAATTGTGAATTTTATAAAATTCGTTTAACTGATTATTTGCCCCCTTAAAAGTAGATCCATTGTCACAATAGACATTCGTTGGTTTACCTCTTCTATAAATAAATCTTTTGAATGCACTTAAAAAATTTTCAGTGCTCATATCAGACAAGAGTTCCATATGTATGGCCTTGACAGAGAAACAAACAAATAAAGCTACGTAAGATTTTGTAATTACTGGTTTTCTTATTCTTGACTGTTTAATGTATATCGGACCAAAAAAATCTATTCCAACATTCTGGAAAGGCCTGGCCAAACTGACTCTATTTTCTGGCAAAGAACCCATTAATTGTTGTGAACACTGAGCTTTTAGTTTAAAACATGTTACACATTTATGTATGTTTCGCTTAATTTCCCTAGTGCCACTTATTAGCCAATATTTTAAGTTTAAACTACTTAAAATTTGCTTCTGCCCAGCATGCAGAAGTCTTAAATGTTCCCTCATAACAATTAAATTAGTTATGTGATTATTTTTTGGTAATATTATTGGGTGTTTTTGATTGTAGGAAATATTTGCATTCTGCAACCTACCCGCTACCCGTAAAATACCTTCTTTATCTATAAATGGACACAGATATTTTAATGTCGTTTTTATTTCCACACCAGAGAGTAAGCATTTAATCTCTTCTTTAAAGTTATATTTTTGTTCATGCCTTATAATACGTTTGAGTGCATTATCTAGCTCGGTTAAAGTTAATTTACCAGTAATTTTATTATTTTTATTTTTAATGTTATTTATGAACCTTAATATGTAAGCTACGATTCTTTGTAATCTCGTTATATCAGAAAAATTTTCAAAAAATGATTGGTTTTGTGGTTCCAACACTTGAGTAAATGTTTGTACCTTTTCTTCAGGTAACGGACTTGGCAAGTTACACTGAAAATTTGTATGATAGAATTCTATATTTGAGAGCATTTTTGGACCATGAAACCAAATTTCAGTTGTTACCAAATTTTGAGGTTCTATGCCTCTTGACAAACAGTCAGCGGGATTCTCACTCGTATTAACGAAACCCCAATTAAAATTTGAATTTAAGTCTTGAATCTTTTTAACTCTGTTGGCAACATACGGATTTAATTTTATTGGCTCTTTTTTTATCCATGCTAATGCTATACTCGAATCGGAGTACAAGAATACTTGATGTATTTTTGATTTTAATAGTTTATAAACTTTACTTGTTAAACTAGCAAGTAACAAAGCACTATTTAATTCTAATTTAGGAATAGTTAACTTCTTATTAATGGGTGCAATCCTAGACTTAGAACAAAGCAAATTAACATACACTTTGTCATTACAAACTGCTCTAATATAGAGAACAGCTCCATATGCCGTCATAGACGAATCACAATAGCCTATTAACTGTACTGTACCCGCATTAGCAAAATTTAAATTTCGAGTTACATTTACTACTGGCATAGTTGTTAAATTTTGAACGAACTCTTGCCACAACTTTAGTAATTTTTTAGGTAGAATATCATCCCAGTTTAATTTGTTGATCCAGAGTTCTTGCATAATCAGCTTAGCTGCTACTAGAACCGGTCCTGCTAAACCTAATGGATCATAAAATTTACAGATAAAGCTAAGAACTTGCCTCTTTGTAACACATGCATTGACATCACATTTTGGCGACGATATTTTAAATGAATCTGAACGTATGTTATAAGACAAACCCAAAGTTTTCACAACTAAATTGTCTTTGCTAATATCAACGTCATCAAAATGTTGATTTTCAAGAGCAATATCATTTAATATCGAAGAGTCATTTGAGCACCACTTGTGTAACTGAAAAGAACCTTTCTTTAGGACATTAATCAACTCATTCTTTAACTGAATGGTTTCTTCAATGGTGTCACCTCCCGAAAGAATATCATCAACGTAGGTATTGTTTAATAGAGCTCTCGTGGCTAAAGGATAATTATGCTGTTCATTATGTGCAAGTTCTACTAAGCATCTAGTAGCCAAAAATGGAGAACTTCTTAAACCGTATGTAACTGTTTGTAACTGCAAACATTGAACTGGCGAATTAGGGTTTTCTCTCCACAAAATATTTTGTAAAGGTCTATGATTAGGGTGAATTGAAATCATTCGGTACATTTGTTTTATATCCGTTGAAATTACGTATTTATATGTCCTAAAAAGTATCAATACATCAAACAATTCATTTTGAACTACAGCCCCATTATACATTAAATCATTTATAGACCTTTTATTTTTTGTTTTCATACTCCCATCAAAAACAACACGAAGTTTAGTAGTCTTTTTGTCCTCCCTGATTACAGGATGGTGAGCCATGAAATAAACAGAACCACTATTTAAATCATAACTATTAATATCTACAATTTTTGCATGGTTAAGGTCAATATATTCATTAATGAATTTACTATATTGCAAAAACAGTTCAGGATTTATTTTAAATCTTTTCTCCAAATTTTCAAATCTTTTGTATGCTATGGAATATGAATCCCCTAAACATAAATCTGTTAAATTTTGTTTTAATGGTAGACACACTTGAAATTTATTATCAGCCATTTCTACCGTGTCTTGAAAGATTGACTCACAGGCTTCCTGCTCACTTGAATATTCAGGAAATATTTCAGGTACCTTTTCAGCTTCCCAAAATTGAGAAACGAGCTGTTCTAAGTTAAATGTAGTACTACAAAATAACGAAACTTCAGAAAAATTACATAACCGAGCATCTCTCGAATTAGAAGGAATAGAACCACTAACAACATAACCAAAATGAGTATTTTGCAAAATTAAATTATCTTTACCTAATTTTATTGTACCTGTTAGCAATGCGTCAAAAAATACATCTGCTCCTAAGAGAAGATCAATTCTTTCAGGCTTATTAAACGAATTATCGGCTAATTTAATGTAGTCTGGAATATTGAATGTTGTAGTAGTGAATTCAAATTGAGGTAAATTATCTGTAATTCTTTCCACTACTGCACAATTAACATCGATCTTATAATCATATGCACAAGACTCTATGTCAACATTAACAAACTTTCGAATCTTGACTGCGTTTTCAGATATACCCATAACATTCACATTATTATTAAATGTTTTTAGCCTTAATTTTTGAGCAAGATTATTTGTGATAAAAGATGTTTGAGAACAACTGTCAATTAACCCACGAACACAAATCCTATCACCATTATTCGCAATTAGCTTAACCATTATTGTAGGTAATAAGACATTTTTATTCATATTGCAATGGTTCCACAGTACAATAGAATTTTCTGAATTATCCGATAATAATTGTGGATCCAAGTGAAGCAACGTGTTATGATCTTTATGACATGTTTGACATTTAAATGAAAATCTACATTTATCCAAGTGACTATTTAGACAGACTTTACATAATCTTTTTTTATCAATAAAAGAAATTCTTTCATTAACTGGTATTGATTTAAATTTTTTACAACTAAAAATTTTATGTCCATTTGTGGAACAGAACGAGCACTTACTTTCAACCTTATTTTTTGTCGTTAAATGACTGAACTGTGCTTTTTCCTTATATTTCTTTTCAGGTTGAGCAACGGCTTCTAAAGCAGTGGCTCTATTTTCTAAATACATTAAAAACTTACTTAACGTAGGCAGCTCTGCTGTGTTTCTATCTATTTGATAAGCACGGTTCGTATACTGATCAAGCTTTTTTGATAAAACACAAATCAAAATCATATCCCAACTTTCAACTGGCTGTTTTAAATTTTTTAGAGCACCAATATGTTGCTTTATTTTACTAACGAAATCTCTCAAAATAACAGTAGTGCCTTTTTGCATGTTTGGGATATCAAGAAGGGCATAAATATGCGAATTTATTAACATTGTTTCATTGTCATATCGATCACGTAATAAAGCAAGAGCTTCAGTATACGAACTATTTACAATAGGTAAGGTATCAATTAGCGCAAGAGCCTCGCCTCTCAAATAGTTTCTTAAATAGAACAATTTTTCTACAGGTGTTAAATTAGAGTTTTTATCAATGACTGCAAAGAACATATCAATAAAAGGCTTAAAATTATTTAAATTTTTTCCATCAAAAATTGGTATATCGATATGCGGTAACTTCGTAGTCGAAATACTTTGACTTAGTACTGGTTTCTTAACATTACCTTTCGCAAGTATATCGTTTATATCAGCAATAATGTCATAATACATATTTTCAACCGAATTACTATTCAATATTTCAGGATCATCCTTATCTAGACACGAAATTTCAACCTGTATATCTTGATATTTTTGAAAACTTAGAACCAGATTTTCTTTTCTGGCTTGTAATTGTTCTAACAATATGTCTGAAACTGAATCTTTATTGTGTGCTAAAACAAATTCCTGCACCCTTGTTATTGTTGATACGCATTGTTTACTTTTCTCTTTTAGCTTTGGCAAATCTTTCTTCGACATTTTGCCTTTTTATTTTTACAAAATATCCAAAAAATAAAAGACTAAAACTATATACAGTTGTTAGATCAAATTGAGAAAGTAAAAATAGTTGAAGTTTCGAAATATAAAATAGAAATATCACCGAAAGTGTGTAAACATATACATAACCTTCTGTCCGTCCTCAGAACTTAAAGTTCACCACCACACTATCGCCGGCTACCGGTAACGGGAATACAGTTGACAATAAAGCTGGTGCTGCAACCTGTTGTCGAATCCTAGAACATTGGCTGTATTTGCGCGTTAGAAATCTGCAATCCCTTGGTACGCCACCTATTGCTAACCAGCCACAACACTACCACTAGCAATCGATATTATCGACAGAAACTGTCCGTTGAATTGTTAGACAAGGACAGCGCAAGGCGTCACTATCGTTATGGAAATTTCCACTGAACACTTGAAGAATAGTACTTTATTTCTTACTTTCACTTTAACTCCGAATAATTAGTCACTTTTTTATTAATTATTCACTGCACATCAGGCTCGAATTGACCATTTTATGTAGGAAAAACTACATAAAGGTTTTTTAGAGTGGACTGTAAATGTTAAAATGATACGGCGTCGTTGTCTGTTTACACTTAGGTATATTTACACTATCTACAATTCACTATAATACAACTAACGCCACTAAATAACTAATTTACACGATGATGCCAGAAGGCAGAGCACAATTTAGCTTACAATTATTGATGCCAATAAGGCAGAGCACAAAAACATAAAATTATAATAATACAATGCTCAATAGCAGCATTGACTAATGTATGCGTCGCATATAGGCGAACGCTAACTTAAGACTACGATGGTAGGGTGAGATGAGGGTGCGAATGTCACACATCATCCCACAGTACCAACAGTGCATAAAAATATGTTTTTACTACCAATAGATGCGCATAGCGCTCTCCAGTAATACTTGCATTTATTTGAATATAATAATTTGTTGGATATGTTTCCAACAGACAGCATGATGAAAATTTGAGAGTAATCCATTGTGCCGTTATGGTGTTAAATAATTATTTATAAGTTTAATATTTGATAGAGGTAGATTGATAAAATATTAAGATGGAAAAAAGATCTATATTGCCGAATATCAAAGTCCAAGATCCCTATCCCTTTTCCTTAACCCTTTATTCCCACAAACGCATTATGCCCCTTCCCTTCCCTCCTATTGCCTGGATTGCGATATATTCCTTAAAATTAAAGATAAAAAAATCCTCACATGTATAAAAAATTCTCTTCTGAACCCTTTCCTTCGTACTCGAAAACGAATTTAAAAAAAATGCAAAAGGTTTTTCCCCTCCACAAGTTTGTTTATTTGAAAAAAATTAAAAAAATAATCACTCAAATACTAGAAATAATAACGAAAAAACTCCATTTTGGTTTTTCAAAATAGCACAACAGGGAAAAAAGTTATAGGTATGCAGTAGTTATAGGTCTAATGATTTTCTTTTCCATACCTCCCCCCCTCCCACAATTGGCCCACCACCCTCCGGCTCCATCAATTCTTATCTATTTCACCTACCTCAAAAAAATCTCAGCTCTCTAACTCCTTTTTTATCCGAAAAAATTAAGGAATTACTTTTTTTTATATTAGTGTTACAGCAAAAAAAAAACGCGTAAGTATTTAAAAAACAAATTCACGAAAAGATACCGTCAGGTTTGAAAAACCCTCTGTCTAAGAAATCACTGTTTCCACATTCAGACTTCCTATCCAAGTCTCTTACAACGAAAATACTTTATTTGCACTCCACCACTTCAAGCATTTTCTTCGAAGAAACCTACTACGCATCCATACTACCCGAAGTAACCCACTGTGCATCCAATTTACTCGAGAAAAGCCACTGCGCATCTATACAACTTGAGGTATCCTACTGCGCATCTATAGTACTCGAGAAAAGCCACTGCGCATCCATTTGACTCGAGGAAACCCACTGCGCATCTATAGTATTCGAGAAAAGCCACTGCGCATCCATACTACTCGAGGTAATCTACTGCGCATCAATGGTGCCACTGTGCATCCATAATACTGGGGGAAATCTACTGCGCATCCATACTACTAGAATCAAGAAAATAATAGATCTATAAAAACCGTACAGGTTGTATGGTATCCTAATTTGTAATCGTAGAAGCTAGACACACACGCGATGACGCGTCTCTGACGCTATTTCCTCATGTATCCTTAAAACATTGGTGTCAATTTAGCAACATGCTAAAATAATCTTGAAAGGCAGGCACGCTGATGTTCGTTTGTTCATAGGACTCGAATTACAATGCAACTTGTAGGGTGTTTATAAATCTGGGGTGGATGAAGTAAACAAAAATTTGAGGCCTTAGGTTCTTGTATACACGCTAAATCACATTTTTATTTTTTTCACCCCCTTTAATAATGGGGAGACCTTAACTTCGTTTATATATAGTAAATACCAATTTTACAGATTTACCTACTTACCCCCATTTACTCCAATTTATCCCTCAACCCTTCAACGAAGTAAGATCAAAATATAATCTAGTTCCAGATACATACGTGTACCAAATTTCAAGTCATTACGGGCTTCCGCGAGATCTTCAAATTTTGATTTAACTTTTTTTTCGTCAAGTCAATAATAACAAAATTATCGTGGAAACACGTGTTTTTGCGAATTTTAAACGCGAATTCCTCCGCCACCCTGTGTGATTAAGCTGAACTAACTTGATAACATGATAAATGAGAATCCGTGTAACCGAATTGTCATAAAAAAAAAAAAAATTTAAGAGTTGGTTTCATTTCAAAACCAGATCCGCTGCGCTATATGATATTCTCTAAACAGCTGCATTTCTAAACATAAAGCGACCCTTGAAAATGTTGGCCAGTATATGCTGGCCGAATCGCAAACGGTAAGGAAGTAGACGTGGCTAGAGAGTTATTCATATATTTCGTTTTATCCCTTTTATTACTAAATGCGTTGCATAAAAAATACAGAAAACATATTTTATGATGTAAAAAAATATTGTGCTTTTCGTTACGAAGTTAGATATTTGATATATTTGCTTGCGGGGTCTAAATTAAATCAACACTTGTAACCCGTTCCGCAGATCTGAATTGTCATGGTATCGCCATCTATGAAACTCTTGAGTAAATCTAACATATTTCGTTTTCCGTAGTTTTTAGGTAAATGCATGATTTATTTAAAACAACAAAAATCATATTTTGTGCATCACTTACTTCTAAATGTTTATTCCTTTTTAAATTATTTTTTTGTGGGACAGGGAGCTTTGAAAAAAATCACAAAGTTTCCCATGTAAAAGCATAGGCATTGCACACTCTTAATGCTCGCTGAATTTTGGTAGGAATTTTGAATGGCCCTGATATTCTGGGAATTTTTAAATATTTATGTAAACAATTAAGTGTATTAGTAGGGTGATTTTCACTGGGGTTTTTGTACAACGAGCGAAAGGCCTTTTACACGTTACCCCCCATAACATATAGGTTAGGAATCCCCACATCGTTTCGTTCGGCAGCCCTTCTGGCTCTTTAATGAAATTTTGCCTCTCTAGGTACCATTGATTAATTTTATGAAACTAGGTGTTTATCAATGTGTTGTTGATCATTAAATATACATTTTGTTAAAATATGTCGTAGTTTGTTTTCAAGTGACCGCCACAGCTGGATAACCACGTGCCCACCCCATCTTAACTGAGCTAAGCCAGGTATATAAATTTTTGCCGCCTCTCGAAGGGTAATCAAAACGTGCCAATTTAGTTTGTTTAGTCAATTATTATTTTAGTAGTCCTTTTTCCCCTTATCTGATGTTGGCACGTTAAGACCGCCTCCTTTTAGACGCGACAGTGTTATAACTATACAATGCCTAAATTCAGTAGAATCTACATAATTGTCACTACAAATGGATACCACAAAGTGAATATTACCTTGAAGTCGCAAAATTAGTAACAGTTATGTCATTCCTACTATATTAAAGTTCCGATGCCTCAGATGTCAGTTCCCATCACTTTGAATGTTGCTTGGGATATCTCCCAGGGGAAAATTCTTATTGGAATACTGGCGTGATCAGACTTGGATCAGCAGTATATGGAAAGAGAATGAATGATTTCCTTATACCACTACCATTAAAGTGATTTTATTAAATATTTATGTTTTAGATGTCAGAGGCTTATGTATTTCAATTTATTTTATTTATTTCAGTTGACAATCATATTGAGTCAAATCGTCACAAACGTCACGAAAACGTGAGACGTTTCGACCTGCCGATGTTAGGCAAGGTAAAGCCGCAGAATTTATACGGGTTGATTGCACTCCGTGAAAACGTTTATGCAACTTTGATTTATTGTATACTAAAATTTAAAAATAATTAAAATTGAGAGATTCTAGAGGAAGAAAGAAAAATTATGTTTAAAAATATGTAGGAAAATAAAATATAAAAAACCTACTTTACAACACTTCTTGTCAAGTATGATACTGGACATAAGTATGTAAAAAGAGAAAGTTCAAGGAGCAAAAGATCTATGTAAAATTAAATTATATGTACCTATATTTTTTGTTTCCCGCTGGATTCCTCAGGGGGAAAAATTTCGAGGGAGGGATGATGGTGGGGTGAGCGTTTTGTTTTGTGGCATGGGGAATGTTTTGTGTGATTATTGTTGTTATTGTCTTTTGGTATGGTAAATGTCAAGTTTTTGGTGAATGAGTCCGAGAGTGTGTTGTGTACTGCCGAAGTGTCTGACGTCAGGAAGGCCACTGGTCAGGACAGAGGTGGAAATTTTCACCCAGAAAAGTGGTTATGTATCGGTGGGAATTGGTCAGCAGACGGAGTAATTTATTCTGGGTGATCTGAACGCGATTTAGAAGCTGCGTTCCAGACCACACAGCCATGTGTTAATATGGGCCTAAAGATTATTTTATATCAGGTTCCAAAGTTAATTTGCTCCATCTGTTGACCAATAGATACAACCGACTGCGAGCCGCATTTGGCCGTCGTTATATGCACACCAAAGCAGAGTTTCTTGTCCAGAGAGACGCCCAAATACATTTCATTATAAGTTATCTGCTGAATACACAGAATAAGATTTTTCAAACGTGTTCTTATACATCTTACGTTCTAAGTAGATAGGTGTGTCATTTTAAAACTGACTGAAATTTTATTTCATCGTTTTTAGCGACTTTTCAAATTTTTTGGAGCTGTTAATTTTCTTTATTTCTTTTTTTTTTAATTCTGTGACATTAAAAAATATCTAAGATTCGTGCTATTGCTAAATTTACACATGGCGAGTTAGATTATGAATAGAAGAGACAAATTTAGTAGTACTATTTTCAGTTCTAGAGTGAAAAATATTTGATATTTCAGTGGTATTTGTATTTATTTTTAGTTTTCAGCAAAATATTTTTTGATTGCGTCATATACATGACACACTTACGCAAAAAATACATAGAGAATTCGTTTTATACAATCACTTACAAAAAACATAATATATTGCACATGCTAACTCCCACAGTAAATTGTAGTATATTTTTTTAGTGAGTCAGTGATAATTATATATTTTAAATCAGTGAATAAATATTGAAGTTTTATTTGTTTATAAGTAAGAAACTTATTTTTGTAATCCCTGTTTCGAATTGACGGAAACCTGGCTGGTCAATGTAACTAAAACTTTTGGCAAAAAATAATAATCAGCAGGTTTTACGACTGCATATAAAATACCAGCAGTTTACAAAAAACTTTGGAACTGAAAAATATTTTTATTAAAAAATATTCGCATAAAATATGCCAACTAAAAAGTAAATATAAATAAATATATACGATACATCTGGGATTCTAAGCTGTTAACCGACTTCAAAAATTTTAAAAAGGAGGAGTAAGATTTCAGCAAATAATTGTGAACATTTTGGCATAAAGAAATGTTCCCTGTCATATATTTTTATCGAATTAGAGTAAAAATGGTAAGTAGGAACACAAATTAAAAAAAAAAATACTTTCTGGACTGTAAGTACCCTTAATACCAACTTATAGATTGGATAACATGCATTTCCCGATGTGATAAGTTAGGATCTAGTTTTATATACAGTTTCTTTTGTTCTACCCCGTTCATAGGTTGCTAGTTAGGTATACACCTTTGCGAGCTCACGCCGCTACACACGTACTTTTTGTTAGAATAAGACATTTTTAACTTTAAAAAGTACTTTCTGTGATGTTTCAAACAATAACTAATATTCTTAACAGGTACTCTAAGTTGTTTGTGGCAAATGTTTATCATGGCTTAAAAGATTTTTGAAATTAATTTATTGTGAAATTTAGCTGTTAATTCTAAAAGATGTGCCAAAAAACTAATTACATGGTTCAATAGGCCCTTTGCAAAAATTTACTTTTAGTATTTTTAGAATCCTTACTAATAAATACAAAATACAGTGTGTAAAGGATTTTCCCTTATATTTTTTTTTACAAACGGTATTCAACATTAAAGTTTGAATAAATCCGTTAGGCGCGCAAACAACACGTGACGTCATGTAACAGGAGACGCCACAGCACTAGAATACATTTTAAATTAATTCCATTTATGGCCTTGTAATAGCTTGATAGTGGAGCGAAATAGACCATAAAAGTCTTTCCATTCTTGAGAAAGAAAAATCAGCGTAGAACCTGACCAGACCTTATAGTTTTCATAAAGTGAACAATTCTACATAAGAAATGGCTGTTTATAATATTTTTTTGTGGTAGAGATATTTTTTATTTCGAAAAAACTTGATTGATTAGAAAAATCGTATTTTTTAACATTTACATCTTCAAATCTAATCAAGCTACCGATCTGATTTTTTTTTAATTCAGGTACACAAACAAGCACTTCCAATGATTGTTTCTATCGATTATTGTGTATTATTTTCTTTAAATAACAATGAACTTATCATTTCGCTAAAAATGTACGCATATTTTGACTGAGCGACGCAACAAACTTTTTCATTTTTGCAAATTTTTATATACATGTAGCGAAGCGATTAAAGCCAAGATACAGAGAAGACTTTGGAAAAAATTTTCATCTAGGACTTATAATTTTTTATTTATGAATGTTTTTGTGACGAAGTAGCATATGGCATACATCTGGCAGGCATAAGGAGTAAATTATCCGATTGACCTTTGAAATAATCTTTTTCAGTCATGTTTAAAACAATTTAAACCCTTTTAAATATGGCATATTTAAATACACATTATAATTTAATATACAGACAGAACATAACTAAATAATGTTAGGAAATAACCGCAAACTGCACGCATTATATATCCAAATCATTGCACGCAGAGATATACTGTTAGATGACGTCAGGTCCAATATGAGTGTGTTCTCAGATACGCCCCTCCTCACGGATATTAGTAGGTGATTTAAATATTTTCCAGTTAGAAATGATGAAAACAAATTTGATAATTGCTAATGTTTAGTAACACTATATTACAACACTATATAACATTTTTTTTGTATTATTTTTACTCATTACATTTTAGGTGCGTTATCTTAATTTTGTGTAATTGTTTTCGATAAAATAATTTTTAATTAATTAAATTAATATTAGATGCGTTATTTCCTCAGTTACTTCACTTATGTAAGGGACGGTAGCTCAGTCGGTTAAGGCGTATTGAGTGGAAAATATGCTGACTGACTGTCTATCGCGTTCTGGGTTCGAGCCCCAGCCCCGGTATTGACAATAGCGGTGGGTATGGATGTGTGTCTGCGTTTTTCCAATTGTGTAACCCCCTTCCGCACAGCCTTGGCTTTGCTATATGTGATGTATTTATGTTTATGTTTATGTATAATAATCTAGGTGCCCGCGTACATAAATTCAATTTATACATATCCTCTAGGGTGGCCCATCTCTATAGGGGGTGAATTTTTTTTGCGTATTTTTTAAGTCTCACCCCACGAAAATATACTATTATACTAGGAATAATTTATGTCAAAGTTTCAGATAATTCGGTGAACGGTAACCCGTGCCGCATTCAGGAAGAAATTTGTAGATAAGATTTTATTATGGTAATACACTTAAATTTTACTTAAAATACAAATATCTAACTCTTTTCTCATAATGCTTTATTGGTGTAATTATTTCCTAGAAATTATTTGTTTTGGAAGTTTGGAAATATAATGCACCTACGGTAGGTTTTTATGTCAGTTTGCAATTGTGTTTTACAGTGGTGACATTATAAGTTCTAGCATACGTTCCTTTTTGAAAAAACATTTAACGATGGCTGATGTTAGATCCTTACGAAAGGATACTTTCATTTACTTAGTTGGACACTATTCGTCACAAATCATTGGCAATAAATTGCCGTCTAATAGACAAGTATTACAAGTGCTCTTTTATAACATTCGTGAAGTGAAGCTAAGTGTACATGAAAGTGCTAAATTAACAATAAAAGAGGTGTCAGTTTTTTGGGATAAAGCTCGCATTCCGACACGTCAGGATTTTCATTGTGTTAAACAACTAGATAAACTTTATGCAGAGTGGAGGAACTTACAAAAATCGGCTAAAAGGGCCAGTGCGGGAGGTAAAGAAAAAAATTTCGTTGAAAAATTGGACGATTTCTTTGACATTTCTCATGCAAATGCATTGGAGTTGATGAAAATAGATGAAGATAAGCAGTTTTTAATTAACCAAAGAAAAAAGGGACGTCCTGGATTTATGCATGGTATTGATTACCAACTTGCCTCTCAAGAAAAATCAGCTGAGGAGAAATTACAGAAATTATCCGAACGAATGCAACGAAGTCAACAAGAAAAAGCTAGATTAGAGGAAACAGTCACCTGTCCATCATCAAGTAGTAATTCAGCCGACTCCAACGAAAATGAAGATGAAATAATCGAAGCCCAAGAAGAGTTGTTACAAGACCAGCCTGGCCCGTCACAGCCAAAAGAGAGGAGATTGTATGGAACATGAAAGAGCTGAAATATTAAAAACTGCCTTCGGTAATTCTGAATTGCCGGCCCCAGTCATCCATTGGGATGGAAAACTTTTACCTTCTCTCACTGGAATGGGAAATATCGATAGACTTGCTATCTTAGTTGCTAGTGGAGATATTGAAGAACTACTTGGAGTACCAGCTTTGCCCAATTCAACTGGAAGAGAACAGACTGAAGCAGTTTATGATGTGCTTTGTGAATGGAATTTGGACGAAAAGGTAATAGCTTTGTGTTGTGATACAACAGCATCAAATATGGGTTATATAAATGGGGCAGCCACACTATTGCAACAAAAATTAGAAAGAGATATTCTATATTTTCCTTGTAGACATCATATTTTTGAAGTGGTTTTGAGAAGTGTGTTTGACACAAAAATGCCTTCCTCATCTGGTCCAAATGTGCCACTATTTAAACGTTTTAGGGAGTTTTGGCCTAAAATAGATCAAAATAAACTAAAAACTGGATTTCAGGTATCAAAAATTAAACACATTTTACAACCAGTTAAAGCCGAAATTGTAGTTTCTAAATGCAGCTTTAACTTTGCAACAGCCTCGTGATGATTATAAAGAATTTTTAATGCTTTCTAAACTTTTTGTTGAAGAAGAGCCCACTCACACGACATTCTATCAACCAGGGGCATTTCGTCATGCACGTTGGATGGCCAAAGCCATTTACTGTCTAAAAATATTTTTTTTCCAAGATCAGTTCCAACTAACTAAAAAAGAAAAATAGGTATTGAAGATATATGTCTCTTTATTGTAAAGGTTTATGTAAAGGCCTGGTTTACAGCGTCATTTGCTAGTAAAGCACCGCTTCATGACTTAGACTTTTGTAAAGAACTCATTAATTATCAAAATATTGATAAAGAAATATCTCAAGCCACAAGTAGGAAAATAGTAAACCATTTGTGGTACCTTAATTCAGTAAATGTTGGCTTATCTTTCTTTGATGATGATATTTCAGTTACCACTAAAAGAGAAATGGTTAAAGCTTTGAATAGGAAAGCACCAAATCAAGAGGGTATTAAACGACTTATGATTAGTAACATTACTGACGTTGAAAACAAGGAAATTCAGGACTTCATATGCGAGAACACTAAACAGTTTTTTCAAAAATTAGGTTTGTCAATTGAATTTTTGGAAAATGATCCAACAACATGGAGGGAAAATGAAAGTTATACCCGATGTTTCAATATTGTATACAAAATTAAAGTTGTAAATGATGCCGCTGAGAGAGGAATCAAACTTATTACTGACTATAATGACATTTTAACAAAAAATGAAGACCAAAAACAGCTTTTACTCCAAGTTGTAAATGATTATAAATCACAGTTTCCTAATGTAAAAAAAGAAACCCTGTCGCATGCTTTGGCCTAGTGCAAAAAATATTGTTTTTATTACTATATGTCTTGTAGATTTAGGATAATATTTGGTACTATGTATGAAAAAAACGTTTCATAATAAAATACACAAAGATAAAACGAGAGTTTTATTTCAAAAACTTCTAGTCTAGTTTTCTTAGACTACGAATTTACAGTAGTATGACACATGTCATAGTCACAACAGATAATGTCTTTGATATTTTTATGACTTGATTAGTCATTCTAAAGATAAACGTTGCTGATTAAAAAAAAAAACAATGCATCAACCAAAGAATGTAAATAATTCCATTTACTTTTATTATTGCATAATAATGCATTCTGCGGCACCCCTTGCCTTCAATTTGCCTCAATAATATTTTGAGGGGACTGTTTTTTCTTCAAATGGAACCAGTTGCAGGGGTGAGAAATAAAAAATTTCGATTTCGAAAAAGATGGGCCACCCTAATATCCTCGTATAACTTCTTGTACCGCATAATTGCGCCTAGTCTATCACTTTTTTCCTCTGCGAGAATTTTCGTAAACCTAGGCATGAAAAAGATGATTTCCACACGTCGGACTGGAAAATCGGCAAATATATTTTGTCCGACAATTCGAAAATTGGATTCTACATATTTTTATTAAGCAATCTTGAAAAAATCAGCTGGTTATCAATAAATGTTTTAAAGTTATGTTATGTTATGTTTAGGGTGGTAGACACCCTTAACGTTCCAAAATTTTTGTCGGACAGTTTGTAGAAATATATAGGATATATATGTAGAATCCAATTTTCAAATTGTCCGACAAAATATATTTGCCGATTTTCCATTCCGGCGCGTGGAAATCGTCTTTTTCATGCCGAGGAGGAACGCCGCGTTTACGAAAATTTTCGCAGAGGAAAATGTGATAGACCAGGCGCAATCATGCCGTACAAGAAGTTATAATAGGATATGTAGAAATTGCATTTATGTACGCGGGCACCTAGACTATAATTGTTACTCTTTTGTATTTGTTCTAATAAATTTTATCTTTTTTAATATTCGTTGACATTTTTATCTTTTTACTATTTTGGCAAACGATATAATATCGTTGTGACAAATTCTAACATAGAGTAAAATTTATTTTTTTACCGCAAAATTAAAGTCACCTACGTAAATTATTGATAATTTTGTAGGGGGAAGGCTCCCAAATATTTTTGAAATTGATTTATTATGAAACTCAGTTGTAAATTCTCGAAGCATTAAAAGAGTGCCAAATAAACTGATTACATGGTTTAAATACGTTATTAGATTAAATTCGGTATTGAAAATTGCAAAAATTCATATACAGGGTGATATTTTTTTAGTTTACGGTACTGAATTGTGAAGACCTCTATTAGTGAAACATGCCTACTAAATTTGGTTCGATTTGGTGAAGCCAATCAAATCATATGGCCGATCGAAATTTTGGCAAAAATAGAAAACACGCCGTATATCAGAAACGAGGGCACTAGGGATATAATAAAGGCCATTTTGAAATCGTCTCAGGGTATTGTACTCCTCAGTAGCGTATGGTCAGTAACTCACGAAACATCCTGTGTAATAAATTGTTGGGAAACTACTTAGGGGAGTGAAAAATTGTGCGTTATTCCTCTACTTAAATCTACAACAGTTTAAAAATGATGACCAGTTAGTCAAGTTTTGGAAACTATTATGAGCGATCAAATAATATTACAGTCAAATGGATTTGATTCAATTTTTTTCAGCGACAACATTCCACTAGAAATTTTATTGTTAATTCTTATGTATTTTGATTACGAAAAAATTGTTTGCGCTCAAAAATTCCTTGTGCGTCAAAAGTTACATGCAGTTTTTGACGCGCTTTCACGGATTTTCTACTTATCTTCTTAATATATCTTGTACTAGGAATCGAATTGAGATTTTAAAAATACTGGCTTATTTGAAATAAAATTCTTAAAAATATATAGACCTGTCCGATATATATATAGGTCAATCCGCCATCTTGGAAAAAAATTGAAAACGCCAAAAATGGCCGAAAAAATCAAAATTGAATATCTTTTCAATAAGAAGTTTTAATTTCATTAAAGTTGGTAAATATAAAATTCATCTGGTCAAATATAAAGCACCAAACAAGGAAGCTGAAAGTCAAAGAAAGGTCAAAGATGGCGGACGAAATAATTTTTCTTAATTCTTCGTCAAGTATTAAGAATGCATTATGTGTCACTTTTCTTTCTCTTCGATTATAGGTACTTTTTGGTACTTTAAGGGGATAAAGTTCAATTTTTTTTTATTTTCAAGAAAAGGGCATTTTTTACAGTTTTCAAAAATAAATTTTATTTGACCCTCCTTTCTTTCACCCAATTTTCATCGAAACAAAATGTTATATACTATAGAAAATCACCTGTAAATTAAAACATTTAATACAAAATGAAACTTCATTAATTTGAAAGGGAAATTTATTAAGCTACGCATGGTAATAATAATAATATAAGAATTAAATATATGATCAGGATTCACGATCAAAGAAAGAAAATGCATTTTTGAAAATTGGAAAAATGCACTTTTTTGAAAATAAAAAAGAATTGAACTTTATCCTCTTAGGCCTCGTACTTTCGTTTCCCGTTAATTCTATTCTATAGATAAATCCCATGGAAACAATTATTGACACAATTGTAGGCAAGGAAATTATCTGTACACGCGGTATGTCATACTTTTTAAAATAACGACAATGAAACTAACCTGGCTAGATAAAACGCAACTTCAGTCTAAATCTCTGGACCTAAAAGATTAAACTTGGTGGAGATGTTGATTTCATATGTAAAAGTATCTACTAAAAATCGATTTTCTAAAATTCTCACAAAGGGATTAAAATAAGAGTTGAAAATTTTACCAACACGACGTCATTTAAGTTTGTTTGTCGAAAATATATCATTATTATTATTTTGTAAATACCCACTAAATTTTTCATCTGACGGACGAATGTCCGAACGGACAGCAAAATTCGTCTACCACTAAATTCCAAGAATGTATAGATGTGCTGGAAAATTGAGATTTATCTCACTTAATTAATAGGTAATTGCTCTAAATTCGAAAAATGCAGCTCGGGGGTTAATATGACACGAATGCACATATTACTCTTAAAGTAACTGAAAAATCCCGGTATATTTTCTTCCGGGTGCGATAAATAGTTATTCTCCAAAGTTAATTTCAATTTTTGAGTAGTAGTTTTCCATTGGCTTCTGTTTCTTATTCTTTTACATATATAATGGACAACTACCATTTTTTTAAGATACATTAGTAATTAAGAATAGTGAAAATAAGTTGGAATTTGGTATAAGAAGAAAAACACCAGTACTTTAGAGTATATCTCCATACCATTGCCCCCAGCACAAAGTGGCTGATCTCAATTTTTTAATTCATCGTCTCTTAAGGTTTCCTAAAATAAACAGGGAGGATCAATAAAGATATAACTGAGAGCAATGGACACCTTGCAAGTTTAGTTGAGATACTAGGAAACATACATTTCAGAAATTCTCAGGAATTCCTTGATCTCTTAAACCAAACAGAATTAAAAATTCGCATCAATTCCATATTCATCATGGTTTGCCCATGATCTAAGTAGTATTTTTAATAACTTAGATATGACAGTTGTTCATTCATCGAGATATAAATTGCAGAAACTTTTAAGGATTGTAATTTGAAGTATGTTGGGCAAACAAAACGAACATTTTAACAAGATTTAAAGAACATATGGCTCACCTCAAAAGTGGAAAAACTGAAAAATCAAATATTGCCCAACATTAACAACCATAAAATAGATATCCATAACATGTACTTTAGTTTTAATTGTTTCCAGATAATGCTAACATGGTTGGCGAAACGAACGGCAAGTGATAGTATTCAAGTGCATTGATGTTCGTGGAAACTAAATTAGAGATAACCGTAGTGTAGTCATGTTCTTGGAGTCACTGATTACGAATCTAAAGTCAAAATTAAAATAAAATAAATAAATTGGTGCCTCCAATATGGCGGAGAGAAATTTTTCATCAAGCAAACTTTAAACTGACAAAAAAATTTGAGTATCTAACTAATTGTACACGTTAATGAAAAACAGTATTAGGGTTTTCTTTTATTACTTGCTAATTACAGTAACAAAATGTCGACATTTTTATTCGAAAAATGAGAAGACTCATATTGTTTCGGTACATAAGTTTTTTAAATTTAAATCTTTAATTTTGATCCTTGCTAATTTTGGCGTAAGTGCCATAGTATATAGAGATATATAGAGATATTTAACTTTATTCTTTAAATGTAAAAAATAAATGTTCTTAGCTTGAATTCCATTTTTTTAACAATCAAAACTATTTATAAAGATTAACATTTAGGTCCATTTGTGGCATAGGCAACCGCAACCAAGGATACCCTGTAATTAATCTTCGAAAAATATGAAAAAATGAGAGGACAACAAACGGATACGGTTACAACGTCGGTACGAAATATACGAATCTTTTGCTCTTGTGGGATTTGTACCATTCGAATCACTACTGTCCACCTCTAATTATGGAACAAATGAATATCGGTCAAGTATTAAGGGTGGCGTTGCCGTGCTTAAAAAAATGATTTTATAATTCAAAAATTTCTCCTACATCTCTGAACCGATTGAAAATAATATTTTGATAGGCTTTCAGAAAAAACTCGATAGAATGATACCAGGCTATTGAAGTCAACCATTTTTTTTTTATTTTCGCAAAAGAAAAAAAATTTCTTCCTTCTTTAGTTTTAGTACTATTCTATAAAGTTGTGTCTAAAAGCCTATCAACACTTTTTGAATCGGTTCAGGGATGTAAGAGAAACTGTCGATTTACGTTCATGGCAACGCCCACCTTAACAGAGATATAAGTAGTTTTGTGACCGAGCCACATTTAATGACCTCAGAGCGGAAGAACTTACCAGGTGGCGAATGTCCACCCAAGTAAAAAATACTTACTAAGACACCTACTAAGCATTCCTGAGAAAAAATTCTCCCTACTCGAATTTTCCTACAGAGCCAGGTACGGGTCCAGGACTAAAATATCTCGTCTTTTAAACATTCGGACGGTATTTTTAAGCTCTCATAGTTCCAAAACTATTATTCCCACTTACATCAAATATTAAAAATATCTTACATATCTTCGAAAATTTTTATCCTACAGAAAAGAAAATCATAGCCACTTTTAGTTCTCTAACATTTTTTCGCTAAATGTGAGACTTTTCACAATATTCAATGAAAACCGATTTGAGATGGGTACCTATTTTCTCAAGCTAAAATCATAATTTTCGTTATAACTTAAAAATTATAACTTTATATTGAAGTGGCATCCACATTCTATAAAACGGCAAGTCCCGCATAATATAGAAACGTTTCTTTAATGCAGTTACTGTTGAGTTATAAAAAAAATGGAAGGACCCCGCATAAAAGTATAGGAAAAGGCCTTTCGGTCAAAACTTTTGAAATTTTATGTAAAAGTTTTTCCGAACAAAAGTTCTCGTGGCCACAATGCTCCAAATTCAATAGTTCGGCCGCCGCGCCAGTGGCCTTTGAAATCTAAAAATATAAAGCTCTTATATAGTCCCTTGAGGTAAAGCTTTGACCCTAAAATTTCTGTGACTGGACCTCAAGATATCTATTCTCCCATTTTCGAGGGGGGTGAACACGATGATGACAATATTTCCGACCTGCCCTTCATTGAATCGAGAAACAACCCCTCTTTGGGTGCTAGGCTTGCGGGGCTTGTCGGATCAGGTTTTTTGTCAACTCGAATAAAGTAACTAAATAATGACCACGGGTGTCCTAACCCACCCCGGGGAGTTGAAACTACCTACACCCCCAATAAAGAAATGCCACGAAAACAACGAAAATCAACCTTTAAAACGATATATCCCTGTTTATGAAGGCGGGAATCACAATGCTAACGATATTTTCCAATCCACCCTTCAGTCACTACCCCTAAACCGAAAAAACCACCCCCTTTAAAGATTCTCCGTTGCTAGGCTTGCGAGGGCTTATCGTGTCGGTTTTTTTTTGTTAATTCGAACACAATAAGTAAAAATTGACCACAGATAACTTAATCCACCACCGGGGGTTGGAACTACTCTCACCTCAAGTAACGAAACACCACGAAAACAAGAAAATCAGCTTGAAAATGGGATACTCCCGTTTTTAAGAGCGGAGAACACATTGGTAACAATATCTTCGACCTACCCTTCACTTACTACCCCTGAATCTGAAAACCACCCTTTTTTTGGATTTTTCGCTGCTAGGCTTGCAAGGACTTGTAGAATAGAATTTTTCTCGTCAATTCGAATAAAATAAATAAACCTCGATCAGACGAGACCCAAACAATCCGGGAGTTCAAGCAGCTTTTACACGAAGTTAATTTTTCTTCCAGTGACTGTGACGTCTATTTCGACTCGGATGAACAGGTTAGAAATGTAAGCGTCGATAGATCTATTAGCATAGAATGAAAATTGTATATAATGAACCAAATGTAACGATGTAACGAATGATCATTGGATGAATGAAAACGACAATAATTTTACATATTATTATATAATCAATGAAACAAAAAACATCTACATATACCAATGACCAGTTTTAATCAATTCCCTACAAGCCACCGAAAAAAAGTTTACTTTGCATAAAGTTGCTGGAATCCCACTGGGGGTTGGTTAGGTCTCGTCTGATTGAGATTTAACTTGTTTTGTTCGAATTGACGAGAAAAAATCCTATCTGACAAGCCCTCACAAGTCCGGCACCGGAAAATCGGAAAAGGGTATGGTTTTTCCGAACACATCGTGTTCCCCGCCCTTGAAAACGGGTGTACCGTTTTTCAACTAATTTTCGTTGTTTTCGTGGAATTCCGTTATTGGGAGTGGCGGTATTTTTCAGGGGTGGGATAGGTCACCTGTAGTCAATCGTTACTTATTTTATTCAAATTGGTAAAAACAAACTGATCCGACAAGCCCTCGCAAGCCTAGCACCGGAAAATTTGAGGGATGAAGGGTATGTCGAAAAATATTGTCATCATCGTATTCCCCGCACTCTAAAATGAAAGAGTAGATGTCGTGCGGTCAAGTCACGAACTTTTGGGGTCAAAGGACTATATAAAAACTTTATATTTTTGGACTTCAAAGGCCACTGGCGACCGAACTATTCAATTTTGAACATTGTACCCATGAAAAATTTTGTTCAGTATAATCAGAAGAACTTTTTCCCAAAATTTCAAAAATTTTGACAGAAAGGCATTGTCCTATACTTTCTGTCCTACACAGGACAACTTTCTGAATTAAAATCTCCAATCGCCCTACTGATAGGATAGTTCATTAATTCCTCAATAATGGGTACTTATTTTGGAGTATTGTTTTAGATGTAACTTATATGACGTGAGCCCAAAGTAGGGCCATGGGCTATATTATACTTCAACACTAGTTAATTTATAAATGTAATAAAGCCTTGGAATACCTTTACCTATTAGTCTAGGTGTCCGCGTACATAAATGCACTTTATACATGTCCTCGTATAACATCTTGTACGACATAATTGCTCCTAGTCTATCACTTTTTTCCTCTGCGAAAATTTTCGTAAACGCGGCGTTCCTCCTCGGCATGAAAAAGACAATTTCCACGCGTCGGACTGGAAAATCGGCAAATATATTTTGTCGGACAATTTGTGAATTCAATTCTACATATATATTATATATGTTTCTACAAACTATCCTACAAAAATTTTGGAACGGTGTCTACCACCCTAAACATAACATAACATGACTTTAAAACATTTATTGATAACCAGCTGATTTTTTCAAGATTGCTTAATAAAAACCGCTGCCCAAGGAATCACTACTTCCACATCCAGATTCTCTATCCAAGTCACTCACAACGAAAAAAACTTTGTATGTGAAAATAATTGGTTATGGAACTTTAATAATATAATATTTGAAATCCAAAAACCCATAAAACGATACCCCACATCGGTAGTGGGGTGGGGGTGGTGATAGGGGGGTGGTAGTGGGGGGTGGATGAAGTAAAAAAAATATTTTGAGGTTTCTGGTTCCTGTACATACACCACAATTTTTTTGAGACCTTAGCTTCTCTTGTATATACTATTTACCAATTTCATGGACTCTTACCTGCTTAATTTACCCATTTACCCCAAATTTACCCCAATTTACCCCCCAACCCTTCGACGGAACAAGATGAAAATATAATCTAGTTCTAGAACTCGTTAAAGTACATATGTGTACCAAATTTCAAGTCAATATCTTAAACGGTTCCAGAGTAAACGTGCGCACAAAAAAAAGTTACAGACAGACAGACAGACAGACAGACAGACCGACAGACAGACAGACAGACAGACATACAGACAGACAGACAGACAGACAGACAGACAGACAGACAGACAGACAGACAGACAGGCAGACAGACAGACAGACAGACAGACAGACAGACAGACAGACAGACAGACAGACAGACAGACAGACAGACAGACAGACAGACAGACAGGCAGGCAGACAGACAGACAGACAGGCAGACAGACAGACAGACAGACAGACAGGCAGACAGACAGACAGACAGACAGACAGACAGACAGACAGGCAGGCAGACAGACAGACAGACAGACCGACAGACAGACAGAATTTTTTTTTCGCTCAAACTTAAAATCTCGAAGTTTCATGACATTTTAAGCCGATTTGGACAATAAAAATTTTTAAAAATTTTTTTGTCGTTACTATACTTCCACTGGACGTGGAAGTAAAATATGTAGAATCCAATTTTCAAATTGTCGGACAAAATATATTTGCCGATTTTCCAGTCCGACGTGTGGAAATCGTCTTTTTCTTGCCGAGGAGGAACGCCGCGTTTACGAAAATTCTCGCAGAGGAGAAAGTGATAGACTAGGCGCAATTATGCCGTACAAGAAGTTATACGAGGATATGTATAAATTGCATTTATGTATGCAGACACCTAGACTATATGCATATAGTAATATATCTGTCATGAGAAACTTCAAAAACATACTTAATATAAACAATAATTATTTTATGATATTGTCTTCTTACCTATGGTTGTAATAACTGTTAAAGCATAAACAACACCATTCAAAAAACTCCACGATCTCTGTCCACTGTAGCTGGTCATACCAGCCTCATGTGCAGTGTGCAGTTCCTCCTCAAATATTCTTAATCTATTTCTAGCTAAGGACTTCCAGTCTTCTTCTCTTAAGTTGTGACTTTTAATCCACAGGAGATCAATAAAGTCTCTCTTAACTCTCTTTACCCCACATTTGTAAAAATGTTCAAAACTTCCCTCGGTAAACTTAAAGATCATGCCACCTATTCCACAAAGCACCATAATAAGGAAAAGTTCACACATACATTTATTCCAGAGCCTACGAATCCTCTGATATTCATCTTTCATTTCCACCTTGTATGTTTTATAAAATTTACATATTTCGAAAATAGAGAACATTTGAAGATTGTAAAAGAGTTGTTTTAATTTGAAATCTGGTTTTAATACGGTTTTTCTGGATATAACATTGGATGTCTCAGGGTCTAGTACCTCTATAATCTTAGTGGAATATTCTCTTTGTTTTTTTCTTTGCCTGACAAACTCACGAACTTCTGGTCTAAGCGGCTTAGGTTCAATAGGTATTTCTGGTGTTAGCGATCTTAGACTTGACTCAGATAATTTCCTGGGCCTTGCCTCTTCGACACTCAAAAGTTGTGCTTTTTTAAAGCTTTCAATTAACTCTTCTTCTGTAAACTGGTGAGGAGCCGATTGACTCCTCTTTACTAATTCTTTTTCATTTTTCCTAAACCTGTCTCTGCCCCTGATAGCCGCAGCGGTAATAGACTTTTTTGTTTTGTTTAAAAAGGATAATACTTCTGCCTGAGCCATATCTGTAAGGCTTTCGCGCTTCTTCCTCTCTTCCGACATTTTTTTAGTATGACGTTTATGTCTTGTTTCACTGCTATTCCTGCTAGAATGTCTATTTTCATTGTTATTTTGAAAAAGTCCATTTGTATCTAAATTTCTTACTCCTAGTTCAGAGTCAGTTTCGCTAAAATCTCGTCTACTTGCCGATTTGTTCCTTCTCGGACGTCTTCGTTCGGGAGTTTTCGGTTTTCGTTCGGGGATATCCTCGTCGGATGTCGTTGTAAGCTTATCATCAAAAGTTCTCACTGGCGTCTGTTCCCGTCTGGTCAAACTTATACTTCGTTTTTTCGTAAATTTTCTCCTTTTTCGCGCAACAGTATCACTAAACACTTGTTCAGGGGTTACCATAGCCTCGATACGCGCAATATCAACTTCATTTTCTTGAATTTCACTGTTATTTTGTTCACTTGTATTTTCTGTGTGTGTTTGCAATGAATCCATGATTACTAGACTAAGTTATATTTAGATAGGTTTGCTTGGCCGGTCCGTGTCGTATTTTGACTGTACTGCTTATTTTAAACCGCGAGGTGCTAGATGGAGTTATATCTAGTTGAACGTTGCAGAGAGAACAGTTTTATTATTTTAACTATTTTCTTATAAGTTATAGGCTTCATACATTTGTTTTACTGAATTATTTGACAATAATTTATTTAAAATTTTAGTTATACCTAAATAATATTCAATCATCACACACGTTTTTTAAATATAGATTATATGTTATATGAAATTTATATGTTATATGAAATTTATATGTAATATTCAGTAAGTTATAACTTAAGGAGGCGCAGAGGAGCCGTGTGGAAAAATTGTTTTATGCAGAAATTAATTTTATAATAATAATACTAATATGATATTAATTTCACCTTAATCCGAGTCAAATTGATAGTCATTTCGACATAACTTTGCATGAACTAATATATACAGGGTGGACCAAATTAGATGGGATTTCTCTAAAACTATGGCAGATAGATAAAAGCCAGATAGGTGTCCTGAGCTCGATTTTCGAGAAACAAACACGCGATCGTCTATCTTTTTATACTACCGAGCTACAAAGCGTGCTTGGAAAATTGCCACTTTTTTGAGTAGAATCCGTTGCTGATAAGAAGAAAATTATGCATGCCTCAGTTTTCGAGGTATAGACATAACTTGTGTTTTTTAAATGGAATATGCTGTAAATTATTTTATTATTCGATCACAACTTAAATTAACTATCCAACGATATATCATATGTCATATTTATCTCTAGAAAAAGTGGTTAATTTTCGAAAAATTTAATATATTTGTGAGGAGGCCATGGAAAACTATTAACAACAACAGCACTTCTTATAATATAAAATAATTTTGCCAAAAATAGGAAAAACTAAACTACAATAAATGTTCGAATTGTTTTCCATTGACATCTATCACATTTATCGCATTTCTAATATTTATTGAGACGGCCATGGTAAAAAAAAAGAAAATCGAAATAATCGTAAATGTCAAAAACTAATTTGTGAATTAATTGTGAGTGAGCATTGTTAAAAATGTTTCAATTCAGCAATGGTGAAAAATATGATATGATTAATTATTTTATAGAATGCGGAGAAGATTCAAATTTAGCTTCCGAGCTTTATTTTAATAGGTAAGTTATAGCAGCAAAACTATGTGCCAAAAGTGTCGCCTAAATAATATTTTTAAATATCCAGAAAAGAGACAGCCAGACATAAAAATATTCAAAAGGTTACAACAAAATTTAAAAGACTTTAGATCATTTGTAAAAGCTCGAGCAAAAATATATAATAAAGCAGGTAGAGAAGCTGTAGAAACTGCAAGAAAAAATCCTAACATATCGTCTCGCGAAAAATTTAGGAATCTCAAAAACAACTGCGTTGTGTTGCTTAAAAAAAAATACATTCAAACCCTACAATACTAGGATTAGTCACCATCTATACCCGAACGGCTTTCAAAGGCGTCTCGATTTTTGCCAGTGGTTTTTGCGTCAGTGCAATGCAGTGCCAGGATTTGAAGGAACAATTATATATGGACAGACGAGTCCAGATAAGCAGTGCCGGAGTTTTTATCCGACATAATAACCACCATTGGGCTCATGAAAATCTGCACGTAACCGCTACAGTTAATCGTCAAGGACGATTTGGATTTGGTGTATGTTGCGGTTTTATTGGATACCAAATAATAGGTCCTCATTTTTTTCACAGTAATTTGAATACCGAAAATTCTATTAACATTATACGACAAGAAATAGAGCTCTTTGTAGACATACAATTTCAAAAGATTAATTTACCAACACGATAGCGCCCCAGGTCATACGTCAAATGAAATACGAAATTATTTAAATGCTCAATTTGGGGAGGATTGGATAGGTATCTATATATCACTCAGGACTAGTTTATCAATGTCTAGTTAGTTAACTAAATTAATAACTGAAAATTAATTTAACTAACTGGACATTAATAAACAACAAAGTAGTTTAGGTATTCTTTAATTTTTAGGAAATATTGGTCCTATTTTGTGGCCAGCTAGATCTCCCGATATAACCCCTGCCAACTTTTGGCTTTGGGGTTATTTAAAAAATATTATATGTAGAGAACATTCTAATACCATAGAAGAATTGTAAAACAAAGCATTAGCTGCGTTTCGGACAATAACTTCTGTCGTGCTTGGAAATGCAACAAATGCCGTAAGGAGAAGGTGTCAAAAATTCATAGATGTCAATGGAAGACAATTCAAACATTTATTGTAGCTTAGTTTTTCCTATTTTTAGCAAAATTATTTTATATTGTAAGAAGTGTTGTTGTTGTTGTTGTTGTTAATAGTTTTCCATGACCTCCTCACAAATATATCAAATTTTTCAACAAATTAACCACTATTTCTAGAGATAAATAAGATATATGATATATCGTTGAACAGCTAATTTAAGTTGTGATTGAATAATGACATAACTTACAGGGTGTTTCATTCAAAAAAACACAAGTTATGTCTATATCTCGAAAACTGAGGCATGTGTAATTTTCTTCTTATCAGCAACGAATTGTACTCAAAAAAATGCCTTAAGAATATGAGCTAAAGACTGTTAATAGTGAGCATGCTTGGTCCAATTGTCTCTCGTGTAGTGGATTCGATGTCTAACTCTAGCACTGGTAATGTCGATGGGTAATGGATATTGTTTGCGTTTTTCCAAATGTCTAACCCTGTTCCGGACATAAATGGTTTTGGATTTGGGAGTTGTTTAATATTCGTGGTATGCTTTATCTACATTAGGTGGTTATATTAGCATTCTGTTAAGTTGTAGCGCTGGGCTTTCCTTAATAGTACAAAAACTACAGATTTTAATTTAGAAAGGTTAAATGTCAGTTTTAATCATATTGTTTTCATATTTTTTTATTAGAATATTAGTTCTCGTTATTTTGAAAATTTTAGACATGTTGAGAGGAGTGAACCAAGATTTATTGCATTATTTTACTTGTTTTTTTTTTGTTATGATATTTCAAATAAATAGCATATAGTTGGTTTCTAAGTCATAAAAGTTAGAACAGCTTGTTCCATAAATAAATGGTGTACTGAAAACATTAATTTCAGACACTTGGAGAAAATAAATTTGCATTTCTAAATACATATTATTGGTACTCTTTTCCGTACGTATTGTTCCTGGGCAACATTTAAGCTTTTGGACTTTTTTAATGAATTAACTCGGCTATTGCTTTAGAATTGTTGCTTGCGCAGGATGCCTTAGCCAAATTATTTTCTGAAAAATCCATCAATACAACCGTTTATGCACATTCCATAAGGTTTGAGTTTGTCGTAAAAATTTACTCGCCAACAAGTAGTTGGGACCCCTGTATACTACTTATAAAGTGTCCATATCTTATTTAGTAACAAAGTTAGAGGTTTAAGTAGCTGAAAGGAAATTTTCAAAACGTTACGACTTTTGCTAAAACATTTTTTGTTGTTTTTTCACCGTATGTATCCTATAAGTTAATATCATGAAAATGCTATCCATTAATATGACATTAATTTATAATAAATTATTCAAATGCCGGCTGAAAAAATATAAAAAATATATACAGTGTGTCCTACTTTTCACGATAACACCTAGGTAGCTCAGTTATTAATAAATCGACTTATTTTAAACTTGGTTAAGGTATACACCTCTTGAAGGTAACTAAAAGCTCATGTACCTATTTAATTTATTCCACAGACGTGTGGACTAAGGGGGTGAAAATAGGATAAATTTTCAGATAAATTGTATTGGGGATTTTTTTTTTAAGATTACCACCATCTCATAGGGCATCCTTTAAAACCTCTTTTTGCCAAATTTTGTTAGATTTAAAACAAGTAAACTGTATAGGGCCCGTATAAATGGGCAGAATTTTCTTAGCGTTTTTGGAGAGTACGAAGATATTTTTGATTATTACCTCAAGTTTGTAGCAAAAAATGTGAAATAACTTTGTTTCTAAATTCACCTCGTTCTGAGTTAAAGGCCATTAATTCTTGATAAAACGACATATGTACCTGTTTATACCTCCAAAACTACTAGAGATATTTTAACAAAATTTGGCACAAAGGGGTTTTAAAGAATGCCCTATGAGATGGTGGTAATCTTAAAAAAAAAATCCCTAATACAATTCACCTGAGTATTTACCCCATTTTCACCCCCTTAGTCCGCACGTCTATGGAATAAAACTGAGCTACGTAGGCGATACCGTGAAAAGTGGCACACATTGTATAAATTAACATACCTACAGCAATTATTACAGTAATAGTAATAATAGTATAGTAATTAGAGATTTTAATTTCAGAAAACGTCATAAGAATTAGATTTGTTTTTTTTACAATTTAATAGCAAATGCATTAACAAAAAGTTATGCGGAGGTTTGCTAATTTATAGGGGATGGATGCCACCTTTTTTCAGGAGGTGGTATGTACTTAAAAAAAAATAAAAAACATTGGAGCTGAAAAGAATCAAATTTTGAGAAAAAAAGGATCTATGCAACTTCTCATATAAATTGACAGTTCTTGTGTATAATCTTTATATACGTCGACTTGAAAATTGCGATTTTAGCTTGAAAAACCTTATCTCAAAATGATTTTCGTCAAATAGATCGAAAAATATTGCATTTAGCGAAAAAATTTTAGAGACAAATAAGAAAGCTAATAGACACGATGATTTTCGTTTTTTTGTAGTTTTTGGAGTCAGTGGTATCGGAGATCTGGGAAATACATGCATTCGAATATTTGTAAGACAAAGTACTCACATAAAAAATACTAACAGTTAAATGAAATATTATTAATCAAGCTTTTAAATTATTTTATCTACGATCGACATATTAAGTAGGCTTTTTTACTTACATTTTGAAAGCGCAAAGTTGACGTTTTCCGAGGAGATGTGAATAATGTCACTTTGTCACACGTCTCCCATAACGACGTGCGACAAAATACTTTGACGTACGCTTCAGTGCATCTGCACTTAAACAAGCTTGGTTGGAACATTGACAATGTATTTTTATGAAATAATAATGCCCCAAAACTGTTCTGGTTCTTGTCCATACACTAAATCACAATTTTTTTCATCCACTTTAATAATGGGGTGGGGGTCGTAATGGAGGTGGTTAATGCAAAACATTTTTTTGGGACCTCAGCTTCTCTTGTATATACTAAATTCCAATTTTATAGACTCTTACCTGCTTAATTTACCTATTTACCCCAAATTTACCCCAATTTACCCCCCAACCCTTCGACGGAACAAGATGAAAATACAATCTAGTTCCAGGTCTCGTTAAAGTACATACGTGTATCAAATTTCTAGTCAATATCTTTAACGGTTCCAGAGTAAACGTGCACACAAAAAAAGTTACAGACAGACAGACCGACACACAGTGTGGAATTTACGTATTTTTTTTTGGACAAAATTACCTCCGGCCCTGAATTCTTAACCAACTTTATTGTACTTTGGCTTATAATGTAGGGAATTAAATATACTTTTAGATGTGACTGTCACTTTTCCATTTTGGGGATGATTAATTACTTGAATGAGGGATGCTATCAAGAATTGTTTTCTCCACATCCGAGCCAATCTATGAAGATGAATAAATATATATATGGAAACAATAGAAGAAGATTAAATTTTTGGAGAAAAGATGTTAATATAATTGGAATAGTTGAAAAAAATACTTTGTAATATTTCTTATTATAAACCCTTATAATCCACCACTAAATAGAAAAACAACCCCTAATTAATCATCCCCAAAATGGAAAAGTGGCAGTCACATCTAAAAGTATATTTAATTCCATACATTTTAAGCCAAAGTACACCAAAATTGGTTAAGAATTCAGGGCCGGAGGTAATTTTGTCCAAAAAAATATGTAAATTCCACTTTGTGCGACACACCGACAGACCGACAGACAGATGTTTTTTTTCGCTCAAACTTAAAATCTCGACGTTTCATGAAATTCTAAGCCTATTTGAACAATAAAAATTTTTAAAAATTTTTTTGTCGTTACTATACTTCCACTGGATGTGGAAGTAAAATAACCACACAATATATTAATTTGAAAATTTTAGATACTAATTCTAAATCTATTTTGACGTACTAAAATAAGTTTTACTGACACAAACAATTTTTCACATTTCTCCGCATCAGATATCCATATATTTACGTTACCGCAGCGGTACAGTCATAAATATTACTATTCCTATATTTATGACCCTGGCAGAATATTTAAAATCGTTATTTTGGGTAATTTTATGAATATGAAATATGAAATGCTATTACCAGGAATATACAGGATGTTTCACGACTGGGTGCATATAGTCCAACCATGGATAGAGGAAATCAGGGTGATTTATAATCACCCATGAACACGTCCTTTACCAGAGTCATTCGTTAAAGAATATTGTGGATTTCGCCCAAAACTTCTATGTTGCTAATGGTTAGATATAGTTAAAAAAAAAAAACAAAATTAATCAATACTAACAATCTAGGTCACCATTGTACTTGGAAAATATTCGTCTTCCCCCTCACTGTAAAAGAACATCACATTGTACACGGCTTTTATCAAATTTGATTTCGTATTCTAAAAGTACATGAAAAATTACCCTAAATGTGTGTGTGTTTAACATTTTGGGCACGCGTGTAATGTTCAAGAAATAAATCAACGAAAACGAAGAAAACGGGGCCACATACGGAATCAACAAATATTTAATTTTGAAGGTTTATATTCTTCTACGACTGCTTTAAAAAATGCTTAAAAATTAGCTGCTAATTACGCTTGAAAATTATTGATTTCTCATAGCGTGTGATAAATAGAACATTTTCCAGGCGCTCCTCATATGCTTGTCTATAAATAATATACCTGCATTATACAGGGTGTCCCGAAACTCCCGCCTTCCGCTTTAGGTGCTAATTCTCCATGCAAAAATATTAAGAAAAGTTCATATAAACACGTATCCGGAAATGCTTCCTAAGGGAGCTACGGCCCTCTAAGGATGGCGCAAAAATAGGTGTTTTTACTAATTATCTCTGAAATGATTTGGGACAACTTTGTTAACTATTTTCGATTATTAAATGTTATTATTTTACAGTATTAGCCAAAATTAATTTTATCCAGGGGCGGAGAAACGAGAGGTCGGTGTTCTTTGTTTCTACATATTAATTTTTTCATTTGACATTTTTAGTATTTGAATCCCTGACTGTGATTCCCTGGTTAATTCTACATAGAAAAGGGCCTCTTTACAATTGGCCATATGGCAAGCCGTTTTCGAGTAAAAGCGGTCTAAACGAAATATTGCGTATTCGTTTGCTAAATGCGCATTATTTATATTTCAAAGTAGGCGTATGTCATTCAGTAACAGAAATGGCAGAGTTCACCCCGTAGGAATATCTCGATATGATTATCTGTTATGGTATGATGTCCTAAAGCAACTATTTTTAATTATTTGGTAAAAGAAACATTGTGCAAAAGTTTAATGAACATTTATGATTTAAAAAAGATTATTATTATGACAAAATGTGCTCAAAATGCTTTCCTTCTTGCTCAATGTAGGTCTCAGCACGGCAAACACGATTGAGGCAGCGCGTGATAACTTTTGCCTCGGGAAAATGTGCTTGTCAAATGGAAAAATTAATATGAAAAAACAAAGAACACCGACCCCTGGATAAAATTAATTTTGGCTAATACTGTAAAACAATAACCTTTAATAATCGAAAAAAGTTAACCAAGTTTCATAAAGTTGTCCCAAATCATTTCCGAGATAATTAGTAAAAACACCTATTTTGCGCCATCCTTAGAGGGCCGTAGCTTCCTTAGGAAGCATTTCCGGACACATGTTTATAGGAACTTTTCTTACTATTTTTGCATTGAGAATTAGCACCTAAAGGGGAAGGCGGGAGTTTCGGGACATGTATACTACTAGTATATCACAATTATTCATAATAGTTATTGTACTACTAGTGTTAATAAAACTGTTCGTGAAAGAAGTAACATTATTTCACTCCGATGTATAACCTAATTATAATAATAGTGCAATAGTTGTTTCGCGACCTTCGCTTTAGAAACGTCCAATTACACAGGTCTACGAAGTTTTGTTGTTGGGCAGATGGGGGTCATTTTCGAGGTAATTTTTCGCGCTGAATTCGAATCTGGCCTCAGAATTGGCCCATCACGTCAGGATTTTGAAATATTTGAGGTTAAGTACTTAAAAAATGTCTTTTTTAGCAACTTTTGAAGTTATGCATAGAACTCAAAAAAATTTTCAGCGTATTTCTAATAAATACATCATTTAGTACCATCTTTAAAATAAGCTTTCGAATGGTCGTCTACGGTGTTTCCTCGCAAAGTTATAGCCATTTTAAGGTGACATGAATTTGAAACCATGTTCCCTACAACCCAACAATCATAACTAAACAACTCTAAATGAATTAAGATTTAACACAACAGAAGGGATAACCCAACAATCTTAAACAAAAGTTTGGTTAACTTTGGTTAGCTTGTTAAATTGTAGAGGATCATGGATTTAAATTCATGTCACCTTAAAATGGCTATAACTTTGCGAGGAGACATCGTAGATGACCATTCTAAAGTTTATTTTAAAGAGGAAGGATGGTACTAAATCATGTATTTATTAAAAATAAGCTGAAAAAATTTTTGAGTTCTATACATAACTTCAAAAGTTATTAAAAAAGCCATTTTTTAAGTACTTAACATCAAATATTTCAAAATCCTGACGTGATGGGCCAATTCTGAGGCCAGATTTGGATTTAGCGCGAAAAATTACTTCGGAAATGACCTTCAATTGTCCAACAATATTCATGACCTCTTTATTCGTAGACCTGTGTTGTAGACAAGTCTGAGAACAACCAGAAGGATGATTATGGTACTTTGGCAGCAATCAAATCTTAATAGGAAACTTAAGAAGCAGCAGACCAGTAGACTTCTCTGAACGCTTTAAAATTAGTCAATCTAACAATAATTTGAAAAGGGTTCATCGTAAATTAGCAGATTTAATTTATTTTACTACGAATGTTATTTCTTAAAATCGACTTTTTGAAATTGTAGTGGGGCACCTTGTTGGTTCTTTTTGACGAAAAACGACAGCATGTAAAATATAAATCAATTTAAAGAATATCTAGAGGTGGCTATCATTCTCTAAAGTCTGGAATAAAATAATTTTGTAAATAAGTGCCCACCCTTAAATTGTGTTTGGTCAGTCCTGAGTAGCAGACCCTGCGCTAAACAATCAACGAGTAATAATTCACTTAAGCAATAAAAAAGCAGGTGTCATCCTAACTAACGTACTTAAACTAGTGGATTGTGATTAATTCAGGTACACTGTCAACACTTCCTCTATTCGTCGTAAACAAATGAAATTTATTGAGAAGACTGCGGAGTTTTTGAAAACAGAACTTCAGTCTCCTGTTATTCATTAGGATAAAAACTGATCGAAGACTTTGTTAGATATGACACGGTGAATCACTTTCCAATTCGGGCATGGGAATCTCCATTCCGAAACTAGGATTCGGAACAGGGTAAGTCGCAGCTTTAGCAATTTCTAAGATTGCCTAGACAAAGGATCCTTGCGATCAAATCAATGATGTGGGCGTACTATCAGATTTGTTCAATAATTCTGTGATTCTCTAGGCGCTAAGATTTTCATGTGGACCGGAAATCTTATTTTTACTATCCAAGAATTCTACGAATAAAACCGACTTCATAGACGACGCAGAACTTGCATTGAATGACGCTGATGATATCTCTCTCCCAAAAACCCAACTTAAAAAGTTCCAACCCCAAGATGATTACAACAAGCTATTAAATTTGACTATTATATTTCTTTGTGGCATACCTCCAAAATGTATATTACTCAACCAAAATTGATTCAACAGATTATTGACCGAAGTCTTTCTGCCTATAAACATTATTTACAGCACCAGCTGAACTTCACCGTACCAGAATAGATATATAATATATTCATTGAAGGTTTTAGTTCCAGGACTAGTTTAAACTCACCAATAGGCAAGAGGAAGGCATTGTTGGTATTTCCATTTTTATTGCTATAATTTATGTGCACTTTTGATTACAAGCTGAAGCCCAGAAAATATGAACAATTTACCTCGAAGTAATTTTCACAAACTCTAAAACACTTGCATACTATTACTCGACGCACGTTTCGCCAACGTTTTAATAGTCCCAATAGTATTCAAGTGTTTTGATGTTTGTGGAAACTACTTCAGAGACAGTTTCAAGCGAAGGTTCCAGCCCCCTTCAGGATGAACAAATTAAACAAGCTCCTTCCTAGAATGCAACGAAAAAGTTTTTTGGATATTTATAGTATCTGTAAGAGGAGCTGGTGGCTTTAGCTTTCTTCGATGATCAAGTAAGCCACTAAGAGTGACTTGTGTTAAGAACAAAAAGCGTAAGATAGTAAAGGTAATGCAGAATGAAGGAAGATTTAGTATCAAGCCCATGTCAGGACTACGCTACTTCGATTGCAATGGACATCGGCCGCTAGATGGAGCCTACCGCTTTTGTTGCATGCCGTGGTTTTATAAATCTCGTTATGTACCAAGAGTGATCGAGGGTTTCGTTCCAGTCATTCTGAACCTACCTTGTACAGACGAGAGCCAACAGCTCGAAACTGCAGTCTGCAAGTGGTGTGAAGTGACTGGCATGAGAGCTCCTTTAAGTAGGAATAAGTCTTCCGGCTGGTGTTTGTTGCAATCGAAACTTTAGCGCTTTGTGGCAATACATAGTTATTTCACTTAGCGCGGTCAGGTTTGTAATTTGTAATCCAACCCTCGGCGGGGCATTAGTCCGGTCTTGGTTGAAATCTGTTTTTTTATTCCTCATGTATTCAAAGAAAACAAAACATTACGTTAGTAAACTTCGTATGAGAGTTGTGAATAAGACCGCCGAACGGGAAGTGGCCCTCAAATTGCACCCTTTGGACGAACAGCAAAAATATTGTTAATTGTGGAAGTTGTATGCAAAAACCTCTCGAATACTATTTTTAGTGAAGGGGAAACGTTTTGAAACTTCTCTGCTTAAATAAGTATTTTTTAGCAACGTGTTACAGCACCACCCAAATTAAATATGTTTGTGAAATACATTTGTCATTTTTCTTTAAATTAGTCCAAATAGATATTGGTAGTAGTCATTTTAAATAACTGGACGCGAGAGTAAAATGTCGTATTTAGTGATATTTTTCATTAATAACCCGTGCTAATGTAATTAAGCAAGAAAATAAACGAGTCTATTTTTCAAAATTTCCTTATGTTTACGACAACGCTGTTGGTATTTATTCGTATATGACGCAGGGCTATTCCACATATTAGTTTCGCCGTATCTTTCAACGGGATAGTTGATCATTATTAACACTGACTGATGGAATTTCCACTGTTTACCAAATTCTTATTCTGTTTTGCATTTAATAAAAGAAATATTTTTAAATTACATACCTATACGTCATAGTCATAAACAGTACCAGAAGTATTACCATTAATGGAGTTAATGGAGTTAAGTTTTATGCCCGATAAAATTCATAGTGTTGAAATCTGGCAGAAATATAAGGAAATGTACTAAAATCACAATGAAGAAAAGTTTCCACCTATGCCATATTTGCATCATCCTTTAAAATTGCGAATACCACCCCCTATCCAGGTTGGTTCGCTTATCTGCTAAGCTGTTCCCTATTATGATAAAAAATACTGCTATTCAAAAACGTTTGTTATATAATTTTCGATGAAAAATGTTCTATTTATTTTTCTCCACCAGATGAATAATATTCTCGCAAATGCGGCGAGAAGATGAGCGTAAGTCGGAGCGCTCCACTTGAAACACACCCTGTAAGTTTTAACTGGAAATTGAAACTACCCACTTTTTAATTTTTACTTTTTAGTACTGACTTTATACAAAAAGTGCAAAAAACGCAATCGGTAGGTCGGAAAATGAAGTATAAAATACGCCTGTTATGGTTCACTTTTTGAAAAGTCGAGAGCAAAAGAATAGGAGTCATTGTTGCTGCCGACTTAAAAAAAACGTTTTTAAACCAAGCTTTTATTTAATAAAAACGTACTAAAAAGTAAAAAACCTCTGCTCAAGGAATCGCTACTTCCAGATTTGCTACCCAAGTCTCGCACAACGAAAAAAATTTGTATGTGGAAATAATTGTTTATGGAACTTTAATAACATAATATTTGAAATCTTGTACCCTAAAAACCCATAAAACGATATCCCACATCGGTAATGGAGTCGGAGTAGTGATAGGGGGGTGGTAGTGGGGATGGATGAAGTAAAAAAAATATGTTGAGGTTTTTAGTTCTTGTACACATACTAAATCATCATTTTTTTACCCCCTTTTATAATGAGGTGGGGGTAGTAATAGTAATCTAGTTCTAGATCTCGTTAAAATACATACGTGTACCAGATTTAAACTTAATATCTTAATCTTCATTCATCCCCACTACCACCCCTTATCACTATCCCCAACCCACTACCGATGTGGGATATCGTTTTATGGGTTCTCTTCCTATTCATTTCTGCTAGAGCATTGTTTTTCCATGGTGTTTTCCTTGACAATTTCGAACAAACTAACCAACCTTGAAACATAAGACCATTTAATGATCGAACTCTGCTGAGTCTGACATAAGCTTGCCCAGCGGCGAAAACATTTTGATTTTTCAATTTTGATCAAAAAATCGTAAACCGCGTCCCCGAAAACACCCAGATATCGATTTTCAGTCGTATCGGAACATAAATGAAAAAAATTGATCGCCATCTTGACGCCGCTATTTTGATGTTTTAATTTTGATTAAAAAATCGTAATTCTCGTCCCCGAAAACCTCCAGATATCGAATTTCAGTCGTATCGGACCATAAATGAAGAAAAATGTCTCGGCGCTGCCGTTTAGATTTTTGAATTTTTTTTCAATAACATTACGTTGTCAAATGACATGTGCATAATTTCAGCTTGATAGGATAATAGCAAGTGCGATAAAATTCCATCACAAATTGTTTACCGGAGAGACATAGTTACAAACATTGCAGGTTAAATAAAAGCTTGTAATAATAAAATGTTAAACAACTGTCAATGTGAGACAAAACATCAACATGTTAGCTCTTCTCATTGCTCTTTCTCTTTATGACAAAGACATTAAATTTTTAAAACAACAACAGAGGAACACTAACAAAATAATTTACAGTTCTCGCTTTACAGTCACACTTTGTGAGAAACGGCAACTGAAGCGTTTTAACCTCCCCACAATAAAATTGTGGGACGTTACTGAAATTGGTCCAAAATCGAAAATTGAGATAACATCAAATCTGTACGTTTTGAGGTCCCAGGAACCCAAAAAAGTGGTTTTTAAAAAATGTCTGTGTGTGTGTATGTATGTGAACACGTGGCGGCGAAACTGCTAAACGGATTTGGATGAAACTTTGCATGAGGATTTCTTTAGTGCTCCAGAAGATCTGAAAAGGTTTTGGTTGAGATCGGATTACGTTTAGTGCCGGTTTGGCACAACAAGTTGCTTATTTTATGACTACTTACAATTTGTAATCGAACCACTGAAAAGCAGTAAACATTCCGATTTCAACGATATATCAGACTTACACTCTTTCGATTTGGTTTCCGTGAAAAAAATTAAAAAGGTTTCATTATATGTGCACACATGACAGCATCCAAAAAATATTATTGGTATTATTGTTAGGGGAAAATGTATTCATCTTTCAAAAATATTTGGGTTGGTAACCTTTGTGAATATTGATTTATAGGTTATGGTACATTTATCACCTGACTTCACAGCTAACCTCAAAAATATATATTTCTTAAGAAATATTACGTAGCTGTTATTGAAATTTCTGCCTGGTTCCCGTACTTTCAACTAAAATCTAGTACAGTGTAATGTTTATGAACTTCTAAATACTTTGTCCTAATAAAATAGGACTCTCTTTGTAGGTTGGAAATCTAACCTGTAATTAGCAGTCTATTTTTATTAAAGTGAATTTTTAAATATTTGCTTGGAACCACTGTGGCTCCAAGCTAAAATTGCGTATACAAACATTAAAAATGAGAATAAACTTGAAAAATTTAAACATGATGCAGATGCTCTATTGTATAGGTTATGTCCCTAAATATATTTCATAACCTAAAAATCAACATTCGTAAAGGTTACCAACCCAAATATTTTTGACGGATGTCAAAACTTATTTTAGTTGTATTTTTTTAAGGTTAATTGTTTCTAGCCGTGTTCAGATATTACGTCTGATTGATGGGACACGTCACAATCGTTCGTTTAATGCAAATCGAGCTAACCGAGCTAAATTTGAAACGTTCGAATATTACAAAATAAAGGCCTCGGACGAAGCTCGACCGGGCCTTTTTGATCGAGCAGGAAGATTTTAATTTGACGCATGCCTAGTCTGCTTGAATTGTCCATAATGTTATTGACTTGTTGAGGTTAGAGTGTCATTTTGGCTAAATTCTGTGTTATTTTTTTCGCCATCCAATGTTCTACAAAATCTTCGAAACGTTATCTATTAATACCATTATAATATCCGGCAATTGATTAACATGCAACATAAATAAACATGAAAGGTTATGTTTTAACAGATTGCTTGTAGTCCACTTCAGTTCGTTCGATATTTGTTCATGAAATAAATGGCTCCAAAGTCATGTGTAATTTATCTGTTTGCTCAGTGCTCTGATTTCCGATGTAATATCCAAGCACAGCTTATAAAGGTCCACCGCGTGGGGAGGTTCCAGTAGCTGCCGATTTTTTTCTTCCAAATTAAAGGATCAAATAATCAATTCGCTTAACAAAAGTGAGGATTTACAAAATATCGCGTAATCTTTCGCAATCAAGAGCGAACTATGTGGACATCGCAAGCGCAGGAGAGCGATTTATTCTCGATCTATCAATCTCCCTTGGAAAAAATTGACTCGCCAATTGGTTATGAAAATTTGCTAGTTACTGATTGATCAAAGGTGAGTTATAATGAGATTGTGTTCATAATATGTACTACTACTGTACCACCGAACTTCGCCCTTTCATTTGTGTTTGTTTAATTTTCCTTTTCTTATTTATTGTATTTTAATTCGTATACACAATGAATAAAGGCATTTATTATTACTATTATTATTATTATATACGTCAGGTTGAAATTATGACTATATCATTATTCGTCAGTTGTTACATTTATTATGCAAGGATTATACGATTGTCGTGGATAAATTTATTTTTCTACGACTATTGAATAATTCATTTATTATAAATATGTTTTTGAACATGTAATAGGTCCCATTACTAACGGCCGCAGGAAATAATTCATTATTCAATAGGCTGGTACCAATCACAAAAGTTCATATTCATTATTTAACAGACGAACCAATCACAAGAAATCATATTCATTATTCAACAGTTCTCGTGGAGCAAACGCAAGAGACGATTTAAAAGTTCAAAAACATGTCACACCGAGGAACAATTTACTGTTTTTAAAATCTCCGTAACTTTTTATTTTTTCCGAGATATGGAGGTTTAAAAATGGCGTCAAATGCTTTTATATCTCAGAAACTAAGGCACTTGCGCTAAAAATGTTAAGAAACCAAAGATTATCGATTAAGCCAAAAGTCTTTTTTTTTCAAATTTTTGTCTCCTGCTTTAAAAATAAAGAAGTTATAGTCGATGCAATGTGCGCCTTAGTATTTTCCCCTGAAAATCTCGCCATTTGTCGGCAAATTTACCTTAAAGTGCAACTTCTTGTTAAGTATATTACGATGAAACGTCATCCTCTTGAGTCATATTTATTAGTCGATCGTTGAATAATATACCATTATCCACGACTACCGTATAATTGGATAAATGGATAAGTGCATACATTTATTTGTCCCAATTTTTCATCTTTAACATTTATCTAAATGCCCTACAAATATCCCAGTGTGGCTCGTAACTTAAAATTTATTTGCAAAAAATAACACAAAATTATTATAGATTTTACAGATTTACTAGTATCATTATTTATGAAAGTATTTTTAAAGAATAATTTAAAAAAACAGGAATAAAGATTATCTTGAATTTATGGCACGATTTATGATGCTAACTGTACAAAATAGAACATTTTATGATATACCCAATAATTTTAGATTATTTGTAAATAAATGCAATCAATACTAAGTAATGTAAGCTATAAATTGACTTAAAATGTGATGCTTATGCAATCACATGTATTTTATTTTTAAACAACGCTGACGTAAATAGTCAAAGACTAGTCAACGTATACGTAATAAACGAGTAATACGGAAAATATATACAACAGTCTAACCACCTATATTTAACTATACCGAGTGGGTCGTGAAATATCGGAATTATTTAATTGAAAATTTCATTCATCTTTCAAATTTGAATCATTGACCAATCATACCCCCCCTTGTGAACTTTTTGACAGATAAACCTCAAATTGCATGATAATATTGTACTATGCGTTAGTCGGGAAAGGAGGATAACAGGTTCTATTGGCGTTTAAATTTGGAGAGGGCATAATTCAAATAGTATATTAAAGTATAAGTGGATATTAAGGTCTTTAAAACACGCGCGATTTTTCGAGCACGACGGCGCAGCGGGAGTGTTCGAAATAGAGCAAGTGTTTTAAAGACCAGTTATCCACAAATACTTTACGCTATTTTTTTTATTGGTACACTCTGAAATCATAAATATTGGTATTAAAAAATGGAAGTAAGAATTAAAAATGTAAAATGGTTGAATTCGTGATGTGACATCAGGATACCTGTCAGTGTCATGAAAATGAGAAAACAAAAATTAATTTGTAATATGTCACATAGAATTAATTATTGTCACTACAGTTGTCACTGATTGTATATTGCTTTAAAATGAGTTCTAATATTGATTACTTAAATAGAAAAGCAGAATCGCGGTTAATACCGCAAAAATCGGAAGACGCTTATAAAAAGAATACGACAACTTCATCAAATGGATGGAAGAGCAAAAGGTAACAGATACAGATGAACGAGTTGTACTTGCTTACGTTTGATGTTGCCGTGGTAACTTTAAAACAAGCGCGTTTTTAAAACTTGGATTTAAACACTCTGAGGCCTACTTTAAATAAGCAAAATAGGGTACCAATAAAAAAAATAATTTTTACAAAGGCTTAATAAATCAACGTCGCTCACTCCACTCAGTGACATGTGCCACTTGACACTATTGACAGTTCAGTTCACCACTATACCCTCCTTTCTCAGCTGACGTACACTGCAAATTATCGATATTTTGCACTAATGGAAACATTTATTTATTCACTAAAGTAACATTTAAACATTTAAATCAACTTCAAAATTAAACCTAACTATGATTAGAAGGCACATGATTTGTATCGCAGGTGATGGCAACTCACAGTGACTTATTCGATACACAGCGTGTTCTACTTTTATTGCCCCCCCTTCCATATTTCATTTATTAGTCATCCACATTTAAACCAAATTTGGACTGGTATCAAAGATCATTAATCAATAATATTGTATTAGTTTTCCAATAAAAACATATCCAATATGACTTCTCAAAAAATCGACCGTTTGTTTCTTAATAAAAATGCATGCCAATGACTGAAATAAGTTCTGTTTCACTCAAACAGGACCTAATAAAGGTCATTGATGCCGATTTAAGTTTGGTTCAAATCGGACGACTAATAACTAAGATATGGAGAGGGGGCCACTAAATTTAGGATGCGTTGTATATGGGATCAGCCGCAAGATTTGATTTATTTATGGAATTTTCTGATAAAATTTAACTCGTGCAAGGAATATTTATCCATAATTTTTGTCAAATCTTCACTCATGCGTGTTAAACTGAGAAAGGCACTCATCCATTTTTTTTTACCCATTACCTCCCACGAATATTTTTTCTTTATTCTTATGAGTTTTTTGGTTTAGTTGGCCAATGCACAGTTATACTAGAAAAATTATTACAAAACATTTTTTTTTGAAAAAAAATGGTGTACTCAAATGGGTACAACGGGAGAATGTATAAGAAAATAATGTAAAATTTTAAGTCATAAAAAGTTTTCATTTGTTTTTAAAATGCATTACAGACGAATATTATTTATTTCTTTGAATGAAATGGTATGAAACAGTCAAGCTCCACACATAAAGTGATGTCACACTTTCGACAACTTCATCTTGGTCGTAAGTGACATTGACGATACCTTGCATGCATGTTTTTCGATTCTTTTCGGAAAATGACCCTCGCTGTCTTCCGCGATACTTCTTGGAAGAGAAGCAGGTCGCCTTATCAAAATCTTTTAAGTAATGGCGAGCAACATCTTTCATAAAACCAGGTAAATCAATTTTATCGTTATAAGCATTTACGATTCCAATGTTTAACGAATGAGTAAAGAAGGCCACCACCATTTCTTTCTGCGAATAGATATTCTATAGTTATTTACTGCTTGGTCGAGCAGGTCGACCTCACATATAACTTGAAAACAAATGTGGCTGAAATACTCAATTTTTTGTTTTTCTGCCAAAGACCACTGTTTCAATTTTCCCACGGGCTCTATATTGTCATCATTTGTTACCATAGTGATCGTCATCCCTACAGTAGTCGCTTTCTACTGGTTCCCTATTTCTAGCAGCTACTTCAGATAAGGGAATTTCGTCGTCTGAGGAATTAGTGAAGTTGCACTTCTCCAAGAATATCGCTGGGAAAGTTGAAAATACCCATGTCGTTATCGTCGAATTTTTCCTCATCTGTTTATATATTTACCTCAGGTGGGATAATAACTATTTCTGCTTTGCAGAAGAAACTTCTTCCATTGCTTCTCCTAATGTTTTGAAACGTTTGCCGCAAAAACTTTTTGAAGCGATTGGCTGGAATTCAGAATCCATGTCGAAGCAACTTCTGAAAAGATACTCCGAATTTACTTATATATATCTTCCCATTGTACTCAAATGGCCACCTCATTTTTTTTTTTTTTAGAAATAATGCAAAATGGTGTGTCCCGATATTACAAAATACATACCTCAAAACCTAATTTGCCACCTCAAATGGAATATTTTAACTTTCACGTTATAAAAGCTAATTCTTGAAAACACAGGATTTAGCAAAACTTATTTACTCAATGTCTTAAGTTGTCATTTACTGCAATTGCCCCATCCATAAAAAAACCTTGAAACTACGCGTATACTACACATTGCAGAGTCCTACCAAGACATTAGTTAGTAGAAATATTTTAATTGCCGTCGCTGGGAGGCAAAAATTCACGGTGTACTCAAATAAGTACAGTGGGAGGTAATGGGTTAACTTAATCTCGCATTCTGGCATATTTGCCAAAAATTTTCTAGAATTTTTATTGCACATGGTATATTGCTGTTGATAAATTTCTTACCTTTTTCAATTTCAATAGTTCAAATGACATGCTATACAGCAGAAACGTTTGACAAAAAGCCGCGAATAGGAAGAAAAATTAAACGTAAAAACATCTTTTTTAAAAACTAGCTTTTTTATTTAGATGTACGAAAACGAAAAACATAAAAATAAAAAAAAATAATTGTCCTAAAAACTTGTCGCGAGAAGTACGTGCAGACATTCATTTTGTGTGACAGAGATTGTAAATACTAAGTATATTTTTTTCTATTTGCGCGACAAGCTTTAAAGACAATTAATTTTTTTAATTTTCATTTAGTACATCTAAATAATAATAAATGCTAATTTTTAAAAAGTTTTTTTATGCATTTAATTTAATTTTTTAATTTTTAGTTACTTCTTAACCTATACATTTCTGATAATGCATCGATCCACTTTCGGCTCCATTATTCGACCCTGAATATCGCCTAGGGTCAGAGTACTCATCTAGATAAATTCAACGAGCCCAAATTCGAAGGGGTTCCATTATATTATTGTTGGGTTCAATAATATTGTACCATATTGAACCATAATTATTATGGTACCATAATAATGTATTGTCATCAGAACTACACGTGTATGCAAAGCTCAATTGGACGTCCTATCTCGAAGGACTTCCATTATATTATTGTTGGGTTCCATAATATTTTACTATTAGTACCATAATATTGTATTGTCATCAGAACTACATATGTATGCAAAATGTAAGCTCAAATCGCATATATCCATTACATTATTGGTGGGTTCCATACTATTGTACCATTTGTCTGACTGCTGATTTCCGGGTCTTCTTCTGCGTAGACTTGGTTGAGTGCTTGACGTTTCGACCATCTTGTCGTGGTCTTCTTCTGAAGCGAAGTGAGCTCTACTGGAGTGAGCTCTTCTATTTATACAGGCTATCAGCAGGCGTGTTGCGGATCATTGCTCATGCGGAACAGTGGCTTCCATGTTATTGGTAATTGTAGTCCGATGTCACGATTATAGTTATTCAGATGTTTATTTATTTCAATGGAAGAATTTTTTTAACCACTGTAGTAATTAAATTAATAAAATTTAATTTAATTTCACGACTTAATTCATCACCTCGTTCATTATACCGTTTTATTATTTTTAATTCAAAACTAGATAAATCGAACCCATTGACAACACTGTATGATTGGAAGCGGCCGCCTTACCTACGCCTAAACAACGAAGAATGAACATTTTCTTTGGACCGCAGATGCCGACAGCGGAGGATTCCTTTCATGAAAGAGACACCGGCGTTTTTAAAAAGTTTTTGCGTATCACTATTAAAACAATACACAATAAAAAGGGAGATGTATTTCACAAGAAGACTTTGAACTTGTTCTTCGTTTCTGTCAAAACTGACCTACACAATATTTATATACAATGTTTGACTTGAAAGTATCGTATATTTAGAAAATAATTAATTTAAGCAAAAGCGTTGGAGTAAAGCAAAACATTTATAAGACTTTTTTGCTTCTCTTGGGTCAGTATATTATCATGCAAAATATTTGTACGTATACAGCAGACGTGTGACTGTAAAGTACTAAATAAGACGGAATAAAATAATAATTTTTTCAAGTCTCAGTGTTTTTCCTTTAGGTAAGTACATTATATTTATTAGTTGTGAATTAAAAAAAAAACATATCAATTATTTGCGAGAGTCAGATATCTGTATTTATTGGACGAAATATTAACCGCCACGGAAAAATATTGCACCGAACTTCATTTCCCAACATAAATGTCGAAATGTTTCTTGTTTGCTTTATAACATAAATTTTAAAATGAATTTTATAGCGGTATGTCGTTCAGAAGATGCGGTTAAATCAAGTAATAAAATGTGATGTAAAATATGTATTTCTCAATTTAGCCTCATAGAAATAGAAAGAGAAGTAGTGCTGGAACGAAACTGACAAAATAAAAAGTGTGGTTTGCAAAGCTTCTTGGATCAGATGAAAAACTTCTAGTAATTTAGCTGTTTATTTATTTAAAAACTTTTACCAATTTTCAATTGTTAAAGCAAACAGGATTTTTGGGCGTCATGACAGAGACGGACTTGAAATCTAATACTACATTCCGAAAAACGTGCCATACAATAGTAATAAAAGAAATTGTAGTTTATAACAGTATTTGCGCATTACACGTTAATCTCTTTGCTTGTAAAACTGGCACTGAGGAGCAAAGCATTGACCTTGTATTTTGTTTACATCATTGCTCTATGGATTTAGCGACATGTTTGTGGTTTTTCAGTTTGAGAACTTTTAATATATAAATGTATTGTTATCTGTATACGGCGAGTATAGAGACGTTTGTTGTTGTTATTATATTTTCGTCAATACAAAAACGAAGAGTAGGTATATATTGGATCCACACATTTCTGAAACTACAAACATCGGTCGTAGAGGAGAAAATTTCATATCATTGTGTTAGTAATCGAATTCTCAACCACTTTCAAAATGTCTATCTGTCCATCGCATTTCTTGTAAGCACAGTAACTTTAAAAAATACGTTGTATTCTACATGAATGTTTAATATGTTTAATTATATAAATATTTACTCGATAAGATCCCACAAATACAGAAGTACTGCATATTATACTGATAAATGATTCGCCAATCAAGATGTCATTATCGGGAGATGATTAAATTGATAAATATATCTAAAAAATCAATTATTTTTGAAAAACTGCGAGCAGTGTAATGCTCGACAATTACATAGAAATTTCAATAGTCCTGCAAAAAGTATAATGTTTACATTTAGTTTATTTATATTATATTTTCTGTTTGCTGTAGTGCATTAATGGAGTAAACAAAGACGTGGCAGTTTGCGTCTTCAAAAACAGTGAAATTGTGGATTAGCGATTATTCTGACATGTCCTTTAATGGTGTGAAACTGTTATGTAAAGTGTGCAACGTTAAACTATCATATATGCATAAATAAGCTGCGGTAAAACATGTGCCATCGAAAAAACACCAAAAGGTGATAAACAAACAGAAGCAGTTAACAAATATTTATTATTTATTGCGGATGCTGCATTATGGGGCCAAATTTCGAAAAGCTAGCCAAAATTCATAACATTCAGAACATAGACTAAAATTAATGTCTGTAAGCTTTTGAACTCGCTAATGACGAATCCAATGTCAGAATTTGCAGAACAAGATGATTGATGCAAAATGGCGGAGTGAAACCTGAAAAAAATGTCCAACAAACAAAAAATAAGATAATTCAATACGCATCATTTCTTTAGTTAAGAATCTGATATTATAATTTTCAAATTTAAAATAACAGCTTCAGCATGGCGGTCTGTTAATTTCTTAAATTGTCATGCAGTCTATTATCTATCCCATTAGATCCCACGAATATTTTTTCTTTATTCTTATGAGTTTTTTGCTTTAGTTGGCCACTCCTATGCACACTTTTACTAGAAAAATTATTACAAAAATTTTTTTTGCAAGTTTTTGAAAAAAAATGGTGTACTCAAATGGGTACAATGGGAGAATGTATAAGAAAATAATGCGAAATTTTAAAAGCCATAGTATCTTTTTGTTTGTTTTAGAAATGCATTACATATGAATATTATTTATTTCTTTGAATGAAATGCTATGAAATAATCACGCTTAATACATAAAGTGACTCACACTGTAGGCAACTCCATCTTGCTCGTAGGTGACATTGACGGCACCTTAGTTGTTTTTCAATTTTTTTCGAAAAATGAAAAAATGTAACAGTACCCAGTTGAACTACAAAGCATCCAATGCTTGAAACCAAATCTTACCGGTTTCCCCTTTATAAATTATTTGCCGAAGTGGTGTCCAAAGTATTTGACCATAGCTTCATTTATTGAAAAATTTGGGTGAAGAATTCCCCATTGACGAAAATTTGTATTTAGCAAGTTCATCAGTGGGCGTAGCTTATACATTTTATCAAACTTAGCAAGTTTAGTATTATCAGTAAAGTGTATGTACCTCTTGATTTCTTGAAATTTATTTCGAGACATACTATAGGAGCTGCGAAAGGTACCGAAACACCTTCGTCAACGCACCAATACATGGAATGACGGGGTAATTAGGTATACGGAATATCGGGGTATCCAGAAAGCAATAGAATTCCTAAAAATATTTTAATTGCGGCCTCCCCCCACCGCAAAACCATAGTTATTTTTGTTATCTATAAATATTGACACATACCCCATACTTTTATCCTTCATATAATATCTTCATAATTTTTTGTCAACTTCTCATTTTTACCATTACTTTTTGAGCTTCCAATTTTCTTCGTAAATAGTATCGATAGCGGCACGTCGTTAAAGCTATTATAGTCGTTTTCTAAATGTTCCCTATTTTAGCAGCTATTTCAGATAAGGGAATTTCTTCATCTGAAGAATAGTGAAGTTCTACTTCTCCAGGAATATCACTGGGGAAGTTGAAAATACCCATATCGTTATCGTCAAATTCTTCCACATCTGTTTGCGTATCTACCTCAGGCGGGATAATAACTATTTCTGGGTCGTGCTTTGCAGAAGAAACTGCTTCCATTGCTTCTCTGAATGTTTTGAAACGTTTGCCGTAAAAATTCTTGGAGCGATTGGCTGGAATTCAGAATCCATGTCGAAGCAACTTATACATATCTTCCCATTGTACTCAAATGGGTACACTGCCATTTCTATCAACTTTTTTTATGAAATAATGCAAAATGGTGTGTCCCGATATTATAAACAACTAAAATACATAACTCAAAACCTCATTTACCACCTCGAATGGAATATATTAACTTTCACGTTATAAAAACTAATTTTTGAAAGCATAGGATTTAGCACTCTTAAGTTGTTATTTACTACAAATGCCCCATCCATAAAAAAACTTTGAAAGTACGCGCTTCCTACACATTGAAGAGTCCTACCCCAAGACATTAGTTTGTAGAAATATTTCAATAAAAGTCGCTGGGAGGCAAAAATTCACAGTGTACTCAAATAAGTACAGTGAGGTAATGGGTTATATTGAAGTAGAAATTTAATATTTAAAAATTATAATATCAGATTATTATTTAATGAGATGAAGCATTGTACCTTTTTTTTTCAGATTTTTTATATATTTTTTTTTAGGCTTCAGTCCGCCATATTGAGTCCACCATGCTGTTTCTGCAAATTCTAACATGGGATTGATAAGCGAGTCCCAAAACTTACAGATGTTAATTTTAGTGTACCTACTAACTAGTCCACGTAAATTGGTCATTTTAGAAGAAATAATTTATAAAGTGATAATATTTGAGATGCGTACTTCAGATAGGGTTAGAAATAGATATCCGAAAAGTTTCTCCCTCATTTAGAGGTGAAAGTCCCTTTTTTTTTAAAAAACCACCCCTAACTTAACTCTGGTTTTTCACTTTTATCTTGTAAACCGTTCGTCGAAAGAGAAAAAGTATAGGAAATAAAAAATTTGCCGTTAAATTCTGCATAAAAAATGTCCTTATAACCTATCGTCATCTATTTCCCGCTAACAGCCTCCGAACAGAGAGATATTGGAGCGCACAGGTAAAAATCCATCCTATTCGAAGTTTCACAGCGAATATCTTAAAACCGTTTACTTTAACGAGAAAAATGCTCAGAAATGAACTTATAGAGCGAAATTCACTTTATAAGATACATGTATAGCGGGTTTTGACGCAAGTGATTTTTGTTTATTTTCCCCTTTTTGTCCACAAAGCTGTATTTTTTAATTTGAGCTCGTTTCCACACCACCCTCGAAGTAGAGCTCTCGGTGCGTTTGTTTTAAGTCGTTTCTCCTGTAGGCCTATTCCACTAAAATTCTGACCAATTTTGTTCATTAAGGGGTTCTTCATCGACGAACTCTTCAAATTCGGAATTTAAACATCTTTGTCCATGGAAATTAGAGTATAATGTTGAACAGCGCAATCCAACTTCAACCCAGCTACATCATTTTCCGCAACCCTTTTTGCAGCTGCAGGATATTAACTGTAGGGTGGAAATTGGTGCTGGCAACTCGGTGGTATTGTAGAAGAACGCACTACCGGGCGTCAAAATGACGCGACACCAATTTATTTCTCGGGGGGCGCCAGTCGCGTATTACCCCGTTCTTCTACCTCCCAGGCGGGTTCGAGATAAGATGCACTTCGGTAGCCGAGTAATGGACCAAGGCTGCACAAACCACAGATCGGAAACGACGCTCTCTCTGGACCCGAATTCCCTTGTTAGGGTTTAGGCACCTCTTAATTTCCTGATTTTTTGCATAAAAAAATCCCAACCGAAGAATTTCTCTGCGGAGGGATTAGTTTTGGTACGCGGAAATCACGTTTTGGTCTATTAATAACGGAATTTATTTCTCAAAAAAACGCATAAAAAAATCCCTATCAAACCTCCGTAAAGCAACCAGAAGGTCGAACGTTAATGCGAATTAACTCGACACATCCGGTTTTCTATACGAAAGTTCCAGGGATTATAGACCGTCAACAGGCCTCAAGATCAATTAAGAAACAATAGTTCAAAGAATCCGTTTATTTAACAGAATTGGTTATACAAAATTCTCAAGATAAGAATCGTGCCTTCCCCAATCAAGGTAGTGACTTTCAGACCATACAAGCGAGAGCGCTCACGCTAACGATCGATTAGGTAGAAAAGATTCATACATACCTTCTCAGAATCAAAATGCGAGCTTTTAGAATCATTTCAGACTCTGGGTAAATGAATAATTAAGGCTGACTGAAATTAACTTAAAAAAGTTTTACTAAATGAATTTAGTTTCACTAGAGACTACTTAGCTTTAAAGTTCTTGTATCGTGGAGATTCACGTACTCAAACACATTCAGAGGACTTATTACTGCGTAAGTTGAGTGGCGTTCGATCAGTCCACGACTTACTAACCCTTATCACAGTCGTTCAATATTATCGATATGGCAGCTACTCACCTTCGAGCGACTTTTAGGAAAAATTGAATTTTTGGATTTTTATGCACAAGGCGTTTTCCTCTATAACTTTGTCATTTGAAAAGCCCTGTTATTGGCTTTTCTACCATTGCTTTGTCTGGACCACTCAACGCGCTCGACCAAATTGCGAGCCGCTGAGTCAATCCAAACTCTTTCCATGCGAGAAACCGGCCTTGTATATGTGCATTGATTTTTATCAATTTTTGCTTATCGGCACTACGCCGGCTTTGTCAAAATCTTCTATTTTGCCTTTCGGATGCAGTGCATCGCTAAAATTTTATGCTCATACTTTAGAATTGGGCTTTCAATGACCGTACCTCAAAGGTCTTTGGTGGAGGAATAAAAAAAAAATAAAAAATATTTTAAAGTATATTTTCCTGGTACTTTTTAAACTGACTTTGTGGTACTTTTAAAAAATCTATTTTCGAGCCAAATTTTAAGGTACTTTTGAAAAACTAATCTGCGGGTGAAATTTTGGCGTACTTTTGAAAAATCAATTTTCAAGCCAAATTTCAAGGTAGTTTTGAAAAGTTAATCTGCGGGTGAAATTTTGGCGTACTTTTGAAAAATCGATCTTCAAGCCAAATTTCAACGCAGTTTTGAAAAATTAGTCTGCAAGTGAAATTTTGGCGTACTTTCGATAAATCGATTCCTGAGCCAAATTTTGACGCCCTTCCAAAAATATTATTTTTCAAAGTCCAATTTGTGGTACCTTTGAAAAAGGATATTATTCATAAATCTTTGTCATTATATACTTCTACTCTCATATTCTGAACCAAAAACATTTTTCTTAAGTGAAAATTCGGTGTTTCTTCGAATTTTCACCTGGTCATTTCCAACGCCTTATAGAACCCAAAACGGTCCTTATGGACTGATCTGCGCCTCTGCAGACTCCCAAAAATGTCTTCAAATGAAATTTTTGCCTAAATCGAATTTTGATTCTGTCTTCAACTTAGGACGATTTTGGAGAGTTCTACAGCAGTATAAATGGGTGCTAATATGTTGCCTACTTTCTTCCAACTTAAATCCGTTGGTTTCAAGTTTTCTCCTCGCCAAGATTGAATTTGGAGAAATACTCTCTAAAAATGTTGACATAATGCATCAGATGTTGGTGGCAATCTTGGTAGAATCCAGGCAGTACTGGATTGACCGACCAACTTATTGAAAATAATGAACCTTTGATGATTCAAATATGTCTCTTTTTTGGGGGGCTTTATATAATGCAAGCGCGAATTGCTCTCCAGCACTTGTAATTTCTTGTTTCGTTGAGCTACGGTTGTTGAATATACGGACAACTTCTTCGAGATCTTATCTTTTATTGACGCATTCCACCGTTTGCACTGTTCCTTTACCAAAGAAAGCTGAAGTGGTATCGCATCTGAACGCGTGGGCAAATAAAACTGTCTTCTTACAGCTTTTTAAAATTTCCGAGGACTTGGTTTTTATTTTTTCTCATTAACCCTTTCTCATCGAAGAGAGGAAGGGGAATTGAAGCCAGCTCAAAGTTGAAACATGACTCCAAAAATTATTAATACCTCTGTTTATTTACTTATATTTAATTTTCAGAATATCAGGATCTGAGAGAGAAGTAAATAAAATGATACAGAAAATCCAATATAATATATACGTTTAAGGTAATCATTCATGTCTGAAATTTTTATTGCCGTAATCCTTACGGGTATAGCCTGAGGCCGTCCTTATATCTACGTCAGTACTATACATATTTTACGCTTCTGAAGACTGACGTTTAACATCCACGTTAACGAGACCGTACGAAAGGTCTACTCCTTGTCCAGGAGTCTGTATCCGCTCCTGGCGCGGGGTAGCGGACTAAACAGGACAAATAAAAAATTGTTGTATACGATGGTGATCAGGCCGACCATCACATACGCGGCGCCGGTGTGGTGCAGCATCCCGGCCACGACAATGCGGAAACTTAGAGTTTTAGAACATAAATTTATGCGCCTCATTTCAGACTCAGGTAGGTACACCTCCCTCAGAGACCTCTACGCACGTTGCCACGACATAACCCCACTAGCGGACTTCGTCCGGGAAACATCCCAAAAATTCTACCAATTCAAATTGGGCAACAGTCCGCTAACTCGAGACATAACACGAATCAGCCATTACTTTTCGATATAAGACACCCATTACCATACCAGGCGTTGCCTATCTTTCGGCAACCTCCCTAGCCAAATCTTTCCTATACCAAAATTTCCATTTCACCACCTTTTACCTTTCACCACCTTTTACTCCCAAACCCCTCCTCTATTCTCTCTATTAGTTTTATTTTTGTTCTTTTGTTTCTTTTTGTTCTCTTCACAATCCCCTCTCGACCAATAACTTCTTACAAATCAGAACCTTTTAAATCATAACTTCCCCTTCACCCTACCTTTCCGAAGGCAGGTAGACCATCGGATGAAGGTTGTCATTTGTTTGAACGGGTTTTTCATTGAGTTTTTCCCGTACTAGTAACCCGACCTCTTAAAACAATGCGCGTGTGCGCGCTTAAACAAAATTCGCCATTTTCTATTTATTTCTAAGTAGTTCTAAGTATTTTAAAATCGTTCATGATTATTTTTCAATAAATTGTTAGGTTTAAGTTTTATTTCTTATTAAAACAGGAGCCCTAACCTCCACCCATTTTACTTACTGTTCTAGCCGAGGCTGGACCTGCCCCACCCGGCCACCCATCTACCAGGGCGTTGCGCGCCGTGGTGGTGTGGCCGGCTCTGAACCGGGTTCCAACTCAGGCGCATTTTTTGTAACTGAAATGTTAATAAATCTTTTTGAATTGAATTGAATTGTGTGAAAAAAGGGGAAAATAAATAAAATCACTTGTGTCCAAACCCGATATACATGCATCTTATAGAGTGAATACCGTTCTATAAATTAATTCCTGAGCATTTTCCTCGTTAAAGTAACCGGTTTTAAGGCATTCGCTGTGAAACTTCGAATAAGATTGATTTTTACATGTGCGCTCCAAACTACCCCTCTGTTCGGATGCTGTTAGCACGAAATTGGTAAGATAAGCTACAAGGTTAACAAAACATTTCCTATGCTTTTTTCTCTTCCGACGGTTTACAAGATAAAAGTGAAAAACCAGCTTTAAGTCTTATTTTTTTTTTTGCAAAAAGGGACGTTCCACCCCGAAATGGGGGGGGATTTTTCGGATATCTATTTCTAACCCTATCTAGAGTACGCATCTCAAATATTATTACTTTATAAATTATTTCTTTTATTCACTCTTTTTTAATCTAATTGGCGAGTACTATACGTATAGTACTGCATGCTATGCATTTTTCGAGCTTTTTGGGATTTTGCTTTATAGTGCTCCTCCGTAGCGTATATGAAGGCGAATGGTTCCAGTTTACTAGGAATTAACAATTTTTTTCATGTGACTTGCCTTATCTCGAGTTGCAAAAACAGTTAAAGAATGTTATCACAAAATGGACACACTGATTTCCAATGTAAATAAAGTGTGTCATAAAGCCCCTGAAATCGCACGATTGTTTTGTAAAATTTATCCTTACGTATTGCGTCCCCAACCTTCTTCTAATGAACTGAAAAAAAGTTTATTATTTCGTTATAAATGGAAAAAATGTCCCCACACGCAGAAAAAAACTGTTTTGAATCAAGAATATAATGTTTATCTATACGCAAATAATTAAATTCTTCATATGAAACAAATGCTTTTGTGGCAAGAAATAAAAATCCAGTCGCAAATAAATTTATTTATTACAAACTTATCGTTTCTTGAAACAAAACCATATTGTTTCATATGAAGAATTTATTTATTTGCGTATATATAAATATTATATTCTTGATTCAAATACATTATTTTTTTCGTGCATCACAGTCCGCCTCTATTATTTACGTCAGGATGTCCAAGAATCCCATGTTTGGAAGTCACATTAAGTTGCATTTAAATGTACTTGGTAATTATATTATTTGGATCGCTAAACCCAGGACCGGATTATCCATAAGGCTAACTAGGCTATATCCTAGGGGCGCTAATATGTGACGAGGAGCGCGCTAGGGGGCCGCGAGATCTTTGTGTCTTCTGCTTATTAAAAACAAATTATTTTCTCCCCCACGCTAATCAGTTTTCATTTTCGGAAACATATTTTTCAGATGCCCCCTCACTCATAAATTTTGAAATTTGATTTTTTTTTTATTATGTCGCGCATTAGCAAGATTTAAATATGGTTACGTTACATCCCCACCCCCGCTCATCAATGTTGAAACTTCGTAACCTTGCCTATGAACAAGAGGGCGCAAATATATGATTAGCCTAGGGGCGCGCCAATCATTAATCCGGTCCTGGCTAAACCACAATACCGAGTGTTTGTTGATCTTCATATTTATATAAATCTGTAGATATTAAACGCATAAGTAGTAAATAATTTTAGTACGATATATTATAAAGTAATAAAGTAATTATAGAGCACTTAAAGAAAATCAATTAAATAGAAAATTATTTGTGACAAGCAGTATCTAAAAAATAAAAATAGATATTCTTGATTACTTCAATCTTTAATTCAGTTTAAATATCTCACAATTATTTAAAATAAAATCTATTTTAGTTCTGTTAAATTTATTTTTGTCTTCAATGTTGCGGATATTGATTGGGAGTTTATTGTATAACACTAGACCAGTGAAAGACAGGTGACGTTGATAGAGAGATTTATTATATTCAGGATTTATATTATTAGATTATTCGTCCACTCAACGAATGACCTAAAGACTGGGGTAGAGTGCGTGAGCAGGAACCTAAGCGATTACTTTAGAAAGTTGTTTAGGGTGTTTAGGGAGTGAACATACTGAAAGTTCTGACGTCTAAAAGGTGAGCCGAAGGGGGGCACAAAGAAAGTCCTACTTTTGGTTTTTTCGCTTATATCTCTAAAATGGTGCGTCGGCGTCGCGTCGCAGGGAAACATTTTTTTATACAAAATGAAAGATTAGGAAATTTTTTAGAACTTTCATTTTATATACTTTTTTCTAATTCGTTTATATACTTTTTTCGAAAGTGAAAATATTCGAAAAATAGATTTTTACCTCTTCAACTTTAAGAAAAAGCAAGGTGGGCTTCTCAAAATTGCACTTAAGTCAGAAATCATCAAGGAAGCGGCAGTGATCTTTTACAACTCCTCCTCCACTCAAGGCGAGGTTGAAGAGGCTAGGAGCATTTGATCCCTCAAATGGTATGGGGCACCAGCAAAACAGACCTCCCTCAACCAGTACCGCTTCCAATTGTTCATGAGGTCAGTGGCAATATTAAGCCTGACATCAGCTCCCTACTACCAACTGAGAGCGCAGCTAAACAGCATACCCGGCGCACCTACCACCAAGTGTAGCAGTGGCTCGGGAATAAGCTGCCCACTCAAGAGTGGGGATGGAAACATGTAGAAGACACACTGGTGCCAATTACAAGCACCGGAGGTCCTACTCAAAACGATATTTTGCCGCTGCACTAAGGATTGTATTAGTGGCAAATGTAGATGCCGGAAAGCAATGCTGAACTGTTCTGCGGCGTGTCTCCACTGCCAAGGGAAATGCCTCAACGGCATGCCTATTTACGACGAGGACGACGACGAAGACGACGTAGAGCCCCTTCAGCAAGAATCACCCACCACTGAGAATAAGGATGCCATGGACGAGGAACCCTTACCAGGAGCCTTACGGCCAAAGAGGATGAAAACGTGAATCCAGAGAAAGTTGAGTTTAACATTGAGGAGTTATTGAGAGTGAGAACAATGAGAATTATTGAAATCGAATAAAATTACTTACTTTATATGTGACTTTTTTTATCATCTTTAAAATACAATTTTCTATTTTTCAGGTAAAAATCTATTTTTCGAAATGTTTCACTTTTCCGGAGCGTGTAGTGAAGTTGTAGAAATCCAACTGTCCTACCTGTAGAGTGGGTGAGGACTTTAGAGCCAAAATTCTTTATAGCATTCAGGCTATTTTCTTATGTATTACTCATTGTCTCCATAAAACAGACACAGCTCTCTCCTCTCTGTCTGCACTCAGATGGATGGAAAATACACACCAAGGCAAAGCTCTCAAAATTCGAGGCGTCAATGTATAATAGCAAACAGGCTCAGCTTTTGATAACTGGTTATGCACATCATAAAATGTGAGAATATACCGTTGCCACACTGATAGGATGATTGGTAACAGTGGTAGAAGAATTATAAGCTATATACGTAAGAGGGGAGCCGTGTACGATATAGCTTGAAATTTGCAACAAACTGAATTATGTAATATTACCTAAGGGCTGACCGATTTTTAATATATGTATTTTAATTTAAAGAAATTTAAAATATGATACAAAGAATGGTTAAAATTGGCTGATGATAATCCGTAATTTAAACTACTTTGGACTTCCTTTTCCTCTTTCTTTCTCCCTTAGCTTATTTTCTCGTCATTTGGTGCATTTTTGTTGTCCGACATATAGAAGAAAAGTTGCCTGATCAAAATAAAAAATCTGGTTCTCAGGCATTGAAGACATTATTTTTGGACCGCTACATCTCTCGTATTTATAGCAAGCGAGGGCAGCTTTACGGGGGGGGGGTAATGGTGGTAATTACATCCCCTACCCCGAACTATCCTCCGGCCGCGCCGGTGCAATTAATTTTGCTCCCGTATTTGCGGACGCTTTTCTGCATATAAAGATAAATTCAAAATAATATTTTTTATGTTTTAATATAAAAAAAAATCGTATTCCCCCCCCCCGCTCATAAAAAAATGTTCTTGGATTTGTATCCCTCGCTCGCTAAATAATTTTTTTTTTTGGATTTCTCCCCTGCGCTCATTAAAGTTTTTCTCTTCTTTTCTCGTCGACAAATTTTTCGGATTTCTCTCTTCCATTCATCAAATTTTTTTTTGGATTTCTCCCCCCTCGCTCATAATTTTTTTTTTGGATTTCTACTCCCCGCCCGTCAAAAAATTTTTTGGGTGGTTTCTGCACCTGCTCATAATTTTTTTTCGGATTTCTCCCCTCCGCTCATAAATTTTAAAAAAAAGGCGCCCGTATTTTCTCTCCATGGACCTGCTAGTTACTATTTAAACTGTGTCTGCCCAAAACGCACATGCCCCCCAAAACGAACTGTGCCCCTCCAAGTGCCCCCCTGGATTCCTAGATTCTGTAATAATTTAAATTAACGAAAATATATTTCTGCTTTATTACATTATAATTCCTATATTTCCTTTCCTACTATGCAGTATATAAATAAAACGGTGGCGGCTCGTCAGAGGAGGCAGGGGAGGCTGAGCCTCCTCCAGCACCATATCCAGGGGTGGTGAGGAAATGTACAAATTGTAATCATATTGCAAGTTAATTGTCTTTTAAATATATCAAGCCTCCTCTGCACAAAATATCACGAGCCGCCACTGCTCTAACTAAATAGTCTAAATAGAATTCGCATTTAGCTGGGAATTCGTAGAAATATTTTCGGACTGGGGAACCAATCATCATGTTTTCGTTCTTTGTTATTTATGTTATTAAGTAAAAGTTATGTTTCTGTGTCTCCCTACAAACCTAAAAAAAAAAAAAATGTGCCCCCCCCGGCCTGGCGCCGTCTCTGCAATTTGTGCAAATTAGTAATAGACTAATGGATTACATATTGAGAAGCAAATAGAGATCAATATATTTTTTGTTGTATAGAAAATTTTGATATTTTATTTTTGGCGGAGAATTTCTTCGATTTACGGAGAATTTTAAGACAATAGGCGGAGAATTTTAGAAAGCTCTGTTGGCAACACTGGTAATGTCTGTTATTTTACTAATTTCCGTACTTTTGTGAACTGTTTTCAAATATGCCGAAGGTAGAATTATAATTGTGTGATGTTTCTACTTATATTGGATATTGTTTTATTTCAGTACTATTGCGTTTGTTTACCTGTTAATGTTTCTCAAAAAACAACAAAAGTTCAACATAATGTAAGAGTGCAAAATTACTTCATAACATCAATTAAAGTTCTGAAATGACTAGTAAGTGTTAAGGATAAAGTTCAGTACCTCTGTGCATATAGTTTAGGAGCTGTTTCAATGCACAGTTTTCCAAAAGATAGAAAACTTCGCAATAAGTGGACAATAGCTTTAAACATTGGAAAACCATCTAGAAAATTATATTAAGTAAAACAAATTGCAATTCAAGAGATCATTATTATAGGTACTTTGAAACTTAACCTAACATAGTATCTATAAATGCAGATACAAGTATAAATAACTTACCAGTGAAAAAATTGTCCTGTAGAAAATATTGGCTACACACACATATATTTGCTAGGTATTTTTCCAACTTTTTAAAGTAATTATCCACTTAGGTACTGGCAAGTTTTTTTTGTCTTTAGGAAAACTGTGCATTGACATGGTTTTTGAACAATATGTGCTGCACCGAGGCATTGAATAATATCTTTTACTCTTACCAGTAGTTTTAGCAACTTTATACCTACTGTTATATGTGTAAAACATTTATTATTTTTTGAAAAACATTAACAGGTAAACAGTCTGAAAAGTAATTGTTTTCCTCACTAAACGAATAGTGATGAGCAAAAAAGGTAAATGTATGAAATTCAGCGCAAAAAGCAATCGAACCCGCGCAGGCGTGGAACATGAAATATATTCCTCTCGTTATCGCCTCCTTTCCTATTTATGGTCAACATTGGAAACTAGATAGTGAAATTTACTTCATGGTGAATTTAAGAGGTGATACGCACTTCGTAGTAGCCGTGCACGGTGAAGTTCAGTTCTGCAGGTAGCGATAACGTCATTAACACTAATAAATGTTACTTACAAGTTCAACGACTTTAAACGGAGAGTGAAGGTTCCAGAACCCCGCGACAACTATCAAGCTATCTGAAAGTGATTACAACTTCAAAGGTCGTCCCGCTGGTAACTAAGGCGTCCCCTTGCATCGGGAAAGCTACGTAGAAATCACATACCTCTAACGTAACCACTAGTGGTAAAAACTGCGAGGCAGCGACTATGGATATGTCAAATGAAGTTATTTATACATTAATGTCGAAAATTTAGTGACATACCAGTAATTGTTACTCATTCGAAGTTCCTATCTCAGTTACTGTTACTTTGGTGCTAGTTCGGATAGCAACTAAAAGTGTCGCTAGCTTTCGTACTATAACTTATATATTATTACTAGCTGACCCAGCAAACGTTGTTTTGCCATATAAATTATAAATTTTTGTCCAAAAAATAAAAAGAAAATTTCTGGATAGGGCCACCCTAGAGGTATAAAAAATAGCCTACGACCTATTCTCAGACCTACCAAATATACACCAAAAATTTAATAAAAATCAGTCAAGCCGTTTCGGAGGAGTTCGATAACAAACACTGTGACACGAGATTTTTATATATTAGATAACTTAAATAATAACTTAGTTTCAATAAGGTTTCCTTATTTGGTTACGATAATATAAATAATGAAGATAAGAATATTTATTTCAGATATTTTGGAGCCTACAGTGTGAAATTCAAATTAAAAATAACATGAATTTTATAAACCTGTTGCAAAACAGACACAAGGCCAAAGTCATCAGTGGGTTGATATTCTTTTTTGAAATAAATGACTGAAATTGCAATGACCCATATTAATTATACAACAGTAGGTGACACCATATTTTTAGATTTTGAGGTCATTATTACCTTGTTAATTCAGCTGCATATTAATTGAAAGCGGCAAGTGTCTATGTTAAAAGCGAAAAATTGTTTAATGCAATTGCAACATATAGAGCTTTGCTACTGTCGGAGTTCTGTTAACTTATATTTTGCTAGTGCCAGGTAACTAAAAATAAACGGACAGGTTAATTATTTTAATATGTTACTTTAAGTTGTTTTTTTTTTTATTACTTTTTGGCTCCCATTAAAAATTTTGCTATGGCAAATATTTTTATTGAATTAGGTATATGTTTAACCTGATTTCCTTGGTTATTTCATGTTCTTAATGAGTTTTGCATATATTTTACTATACTTACATCCTAGTAATAACAGTTCTCGTAAGGCTATACATGTCTTATATAAATTGATACTATATTATTTAATATAAATTTCTCTCTTTTGTAATAGACGATGAGCTGCTTCCCTCTCAATCGTTCATTAAAAACTATGTAACAAATTGATATATGTGCATCCACATGAATGGCAAGACTAATTCACTAAAGCTGCTTTAGTATGGCGTTCCACAGGGATCAATTCTGGGCCCAATTTTATTTATGAATTTGTTACATCTAAATCTGTGGGAGATGGATAGATGATAGAAAATAATATATTATTGGAGCCATATGCAAATTCTTCACAAGAAAATTAACCTTTTAAATAATTGGACCATACCAATCGATGAAGATATAAAGTGGAGAGTCGTTAGGCGTAAAAAATGACAAATGTCGAACGAGATCGCCATTTTTTGCATTGTTTTACTAAGACCGAATACTAAAATGTTTAGTAGTTCGAATTTAACGATCTTTGTTTGTTTAATAGTTTATTGAATCATTCAGGAAATAATTGTAAATGAATATCATTATTTATGTTTGAGGGCTAAATAAATAAGTATTCAGGGTCAAAAATTACAAATTTAAAAAAGAATGAATTTTCGCGATTTTTTTCTCTTTCGATCGCTTGTATCTCGAAAATGAAAGGAGATATCGACGCCCCGCTTACCTTTCGTCCTTTCGGTTAAAAAAAACTTGATATGATCAAATAGAATTTTACTTTGGCTGAGATTGAACAATGAAAAGTCGCAATCGTTCACTTAAAAATTTGAAATAATTCATGGGTACGTAAATCGACGAGAAAATGAGAATGGAGTAGATGGCGATTCGATATCTCGAAAGGTAAGCTGGCTGAAGAAGTCGAAAATCCTAGAAAAATCGCTTCTTTCGCATTTCAACGACCGATATCTCAAAAATGTGTAATTTGCTCATAACGCCGCTTCACTGATGCATTCTGATGTCTGTTTTTTATAAGCAAAAATATCAGGACGCCATCCCAAGTAACACATAAAGTCGCGGGAACGTATCGGCGACTATAAAAGCCACGATAAAGTGGACCGCTACCATAGGCAGCCACGTCTACGTCTACGTGGCAGCTACGTAGCCACTACTAAAATGGGGAAAAATTTGTAGTCACCGAGTAGTGTTTCGGGTAATTCCGGCCTCTATAGATGTGACTATGTTTAATTACTATAAAGGATCGGGGAAGTAGCTGGTACTACTCCGCGACTCGGCGGCCTAGTAACTGCCACTGTCACTTTTTAAAATGGTGTTTATCTTTTAGCGATCTCTTTGTTTTTTTTTTTTCATTTATAATAATGGCGCAGAGAAATAATATTATACCAAAAAGATATGTACTTTAGGCGCGTGTTTAAAGTGCTTCTTTAGGCATTTTTTCAAACGTAAACTTACTTTTTTGATATAAGTTGACATATTAAATGATAAAATTTCAACGCGCCCTCAAAATAACCTTTTCTTGTAAGTTTTTGACAAAATAATTTAAAAAGGCAAGATTAAAAAAATTAAATATTTATTAGGAAAACATTTGGAATACTTTCAAAATCATTTTTCGTAAAAGTTTATGATAAGATATTAACATAACCATTGTTTATTTTTGATTAAACCCAATTTTAACAACTAATAATGGCCGATTTTAACAAATGTACTATAAAGTTAGGCCCTCCACCATAAAGTATCTGTGACTTTGGTGACCCAATAGCAACTATCCTGATGTGACTCTATAGTATCAGATTCTATTTTGGAACTATAAACCATACCAAACTATAAACCAAGTACCAACAGAAACTATTTCGCTACCCATGTTACCACTAAAATGCCACGATACTTTAAAGTTCCAAGAGATGATCACTGGAACTATTCTGGAACCTAGATTGCTTCTCTATGTACCTAGTTACTTTATTTAGGCATCTTAGTGGTACTGGTGGGTGGCAGTAATTGATTCACTGGTACTATATAGTTTTTGCCACTATAGAGTAACAATAAAATGATACTGCTTAGTTTCAGTAACTACCCAAATGTTACTTTGAGTGTTTACTGTTCCAATAAATGGTATCGGTGTGGTAACAGTTACTTTAAAAGAACCATATAAAGTAGCCTTACTCAATAAAGTAGCAATATTAGTACCAGGGTGTATCCCAGGAACTAAGGTTTCGTAGCAAAATCGAAACCGAAAGGATTTGGTATCATGTGTGTTACTTGGGATCTGATACTGATTTTGAATTAGAGGATATTATGTGAACCGATGTTAGGAGAGATCGAGAGTTGCGTAGACTATTTCTTCTACGACCAGTCGTAATAAAACAGAAAACCGCTGCCCAAGGAATCACTACTTCCACATCCGGATTTTCTATCCAAGTCACACAACGAAAAAATTTTGTATCTGGAAATAATTGTTTATGGAACTTTAATAATATAATATTTGAAATCCTCTACCCCAAAAACCCATAAAACGATACCCCACATCGGTAGTGGGGTGGGGGTGGTGACAGGGGGTGGGAGTGAGGGGGTGGATAAAGCAAAAAAATATTTTGAGGTTTCTGGTTCTTGTACACACACTAAATCACATTTTTTTTTTCATCCCCTTTAATAATGGGGTGGGGGTGGTAATGGGGGTGGCTAATGCCAAAATTTTTTTTGAGACCTTAGCTTCTCTTGTCTATACTAAATATCAATTTTATGAACTCTTACCTGCTTGATTTACCTATTTACTCCAAATTTACCCCAATTTACCCCCCAACCATCGACGGAACAAGATGAAAATATAATCTAGTTCTAGATCTCGTTAAAGTACATATGTGTACCAAATTTCAAGTCAATATCTTTCACGGTTCCAGAGTAAACGTGCGCACAAAAAAAGTTACAGACCGACAGACCGACAGACAGAATTTTTTTTAGCTCAAACTTGAAATCTCGACGTTTCATGACATTCTAAGCCTATTTGAACAATAAAAATTTTTAGAAATTTTTTTGTCGTTACTATACTTCCACTGGATGTGGAAGTAAAAAACCGCTGCCCAAGGAATCACTACTTCCACATCCAAATTTTTTATCCAAGTCACTCACAACGAAAAAAATTTGTATGTGGAAATAATTGTTTATGGAACTTTAATAATATAATATTTGAAATCCTCTCCCCCAAAAACCCATAAAACGATACCCCACATCGGTAGCGGGGTGGGGGTGGTGATGGGGGTGGTAATGGGGGTGGATGAAGTAAAAAAATATTTTGAGCTTTCTGGTTCTTGTACACACACTAAATCACAATTTTCTTCATCCCCTTTAATAATGGGGTGGGGGTGGTAATGGGGTGGCTAATACCAAAACTTTTTTTGAGACCTTAGCTTCTCTTGTATATACTAAATACCAATTTTATGGACTCTTACCTGCTTGATTTACCTATTTTCCCCAAATTTACCCCAATTTACCCCCCAACCCTTCGATGGAACAAGATGAAAATATAATCTAGTTCTAGATCTCGTTAAAGTACATATGTATACCAAATTTCAAGTCAATATCTCAAACGGTTCCAGAGTAAACGTGCGCACAAAAAAAGTTACAGACAGACCGACAGACCGACAGACAGAAATTTTTTTTCGTTCAGACTTAAAATCTCGACGTTTCGTGACATTCTAAGCCTATTTGAACAATAAAAATTTTTAAAAATTTTTTTGTCGTTACTATACTTCCACTGGATGTGGAAGTAATTAACACTTTATTTCTGAAATTGATAAATTTTAGATCTGTCAGATGTTCAAGGGAATAGTTCATATTGACAGAATGTTGCTGTGTGTCACGTTTCTATCGGTTATAAACTTGTATCTTATTGAAAAATTTGTATCTTAATGAATCTCATTAAAGTACAGGTAAGGAATGTCTAATAAACGAATTAAAGTAGGGGAGTAGAAAAATAATAATATATAACTGGCATACTCTATCATAGGATGCTTAATGATAAAAACAAAATAAATTGCTATAAAAAAAATTAATTTGTTTGTAAATGAAAAGTTATTTAAAAATTCTGCGTTTTCTTCAATTAAAAACAAACACTTATTAGTTCTTGACATTTTAACATTGAAAATGTTTAAGGAATCGGTAGTGTGACGGTGTCAGGAGGCATAAACATGAAAAGTGTGACAAATGTTCGGTCGCGACCGCTGGGCGCAGGGGTTTTCCGATCGAGGTGATTTTGGTACCGTTCTGTAGGTTAGACCTTCCTGTGTCGCATGAAAGTGGTTCGGGCTTCCAAGATTACGGGGGTGGCAATGGGGGAGGAAAATATTGGTGCCCTACATTTTGCCTATTTTACTTTTTTGTAAACACGATAAGTTCTGTTAGACACCATATTTTTATTTCAAATTTGGCGGCATGGTAGCTATACTATATATTATAAACTATGTTTTATTATAATTTTAGAGCAAACTGTTACTATAGTTTTTGATTAAGCACACAAAAATATGATGATGTATAAGTTGTTTAAACCATAATATATAGAGTGTCTCCAAGGTTGGAACCAATTTTGTGCAGATTAGGATATCAATTTTACCTTAAAACGTTATTAAGGTATTTTTAATAACACTAGTATGAAGTAAATAAAAGTTGCAATTGGGCGTTGCCGACGTGCGGTTGAGACGTTTTCATAGTTGTCTGGTAATTTGGTATATTATGAGAGGAGACGTTATTATATCTATAGCGTATTGAAATTTTGCCATAGCCGCTATACAGGGCGAAGGATTTTGATTCAGCATACAAAAATAAGAAGACATACAAAATGTTTAAATAGTAATACACAGGGTGTTTCTAAGGTTGGAACCAACTTTGTGTAGATTAGATTATATATATCAATTCTACCTTAAGACATCATTAAGGTAATTTAGTAAATCTATTATGAAGAAAATAAAAGTTGCCATCGGACGTTACCGACGACCATATCTGTTAAATACGATAACCTCTGTTGAGCTTAACATTTTTATGTCGAATTTGAAACATATAAAATAAGGTAAAATACTTCTTATTAAAATTTGATATTATTTGCCATACAAGGCATGTACATTTTCAAATTTTATATAAACTAGATTTTATTACAATTTTAGAGCAAACTGCTATTAAGGTTTTTGGTTAAGTAAAAATATTAATACGTGCAATAGTTCTAAACTGTCCCTAAGGTTGGATCCAACTTTGTGTAGATTAGGTGATATATCAATCTTACCGTAAAATATCTTTAAAGTATTTTTAATCTGTCATTACGACTGCGAATATCTATTAAATATGATAATTTCTGTTAGACTTAAAATTTTTATTTCGAATTTGGAACATATATAAAATTTAAATTGGATTATATTAGTCATAAAGTGTGTTTTTCAGAGGCGTGTACTATGTTTTATATAAACAATGGCTTGATATTTTAGATCAAAATTTAAAAAGCGGTTTTTATTAAAAACAAAAAAAATGTTCAAAATTTTACAAGATCTATCATCGGAAAATCGGTAATGTACAGTAGGGGAAACAGGTGTCAATTGTAACAGGTGTCGAAAGTAACAGGGTCGATATTGGAGCCATCTTTGGAGAAAGTGGCGAACCGCCTTCATCAAGTCAAAGATAATACATATTTCTTTAACCGACCGCACATTTGTTGACGTGACGCATCTAGTGTTGGTGTTATTAGAAGATTTGTGTTTATTGCAATAACACGTAAATTTCTACTCACAAATATTTTTCGGTATACAACCTAGATTATTATATTTATTCTAAATCTGATTAAAGCCTATTATTACATGCCGTCTTAGTTATCTATTGCATGCTCCAACTTTTATAGGTTATAAAGCATGTATCGTGCAGGCATTGATGAATCAGAAATGTCAATATGGTGTCGATTGTTACATATGAAACGGTGTCAATTGTAACATGTTACAATTGACACCTACATTTTGAAAAACGTAGTACACAACATAGTTCTTTATTTATTTTAGTAACTGCGTAAAAAATGGTAAAACCAAGGACGAGGAAAACTGAAAGGGGAATAATCCCCCGAACAATCTACGAGGAAGCGGCAAAAAAGTCATCGATACCAAGTTATCAGTCAGAGCCATCGCAAAGGACTACGGAATGTGCCATGTTACCTTAAACCGTTTGGTAAATGCCTTGTGTCAAAATAAAAAAATAAACACAGGCCATAAACCTCACAACCGAGTATTTAATGACGAAAATGAAAAACATCTTGTCCAGTACTGCAAAACTTCAGTTGACCTATATTTTGGATTAAACACGAAAGATCTGCGAAAACTAGCTTTTCAGTTTGCCAGCCAAAATAAATTGAAATTCCCAAAAAAATGAAACGAAACTGAGCTTGCTAGTGAAGATTGGCTTGCAGCATTTTTAAGGCGGAATTCAGAACTGTCGCTACAAATCTTAATAGGGCCATGAATTTCAACCGAGTAAATGTAAACAAATTTTTAGATAACTTATCTGCAGTAATGGACCGATGTCACTTTGAGCCACAAAATATTTATAATGCTGACGAAACGGGAATAACAACTGTGCAGAAGCCAAACAAATTTATTGCCAAAAAAGACACAAAACAGGTAGGATCAATCACATCGCAGAAAAGGAGAACTCTAGTGACCATGTGTCTGGCTATGAACGCTGTTGGCAACACAATACCACCCATGTTCGTTTTTCCTCGGTTGAAATTCCAGGACCACTTTGTGAGGGATGACCCAGTTGGATGTATAGGTGCTGGAAACAAATCGGGATGGATGCAAGAAGCTGAGTTTTTAATTTTCGTGAAGCACTTTGCAAAACATGCAAATCCCAGTGAAACCAACAAAGTTCTGCTCATACTGGATAATCATTCATCACACATATCTATCCCCGTGATAGACTTTTGCAAGGCAAATTACATAACACTCTTAACTTTTTCCCCCTCATATATCGCATAGGCTTCAACCTTTGGACAAATGAATTTACAGCCCATTTAAGAAGTCTTTTAACACCTATGCTGATCAGTGGATGAGAAACCACCCTGGAAAGCGTCTTACCATTTACGATTTACCGTCCATAGCCAAGCAGGCCCTCATTGCAGCTTCTACACCCCGAAATATTCAATCTGGCTTTAGTTGTACACGAGTTTTCCCCTTTAACCGAGAAATATTCAACGATGCTGCAGCAAGTGTAACTGATAGGCCCTTCAGTCACGAAGATGGCGATGCACCACAAAGGGACCTACTGCAGAGACTGGTAAAAACCAAATAGAACTGGAATTGATAAACGATCACGACCCAGCAACAAAGCCAAGCACATCTACAAAAGGATTGTTTACACCGACTATATCTGTAGTCAAAAAAACAATTTCTCATACAACACCAGATGCAATAACACCTTTTCCCAAAGGCGACGTTCAGAAACCCACGAGGAGGAGGAGAGCCAAAGGAAAAACAGCAATTTACACTGATGCTCCTGAGAAACAATTATTGATGGAAGCAGATAATTACAAAAAAAAAATGCCTCTGAAACTCAGTGATATAGCCAAACCTAAGAGAGCTAAGAAAAAGAAAATTGTTAATGAGAGCGTCTCATTTGAATAGGATGAGGAAGATAGGGAGACTGTCTATTTAGTCAAACCTAAGAGGGCTAAGAAAAACAAAATTGTTCATGAGAGCGTCTCATTTGAAGAGGACGAGGAGGGCGAGAAGACTATCTGTTTAGTATGTTGTGGCCTATATACCGACAACCACGATGACTGGATCCAGGGCAGGTCCTGTAAACAGTGGGCGCATGTCAGTTGCACTGATGACGATCCTTATTTTGTATGCATTGTTTTTCAGATTAATGTTTTGAGTTTTGTGCAATTTTTTTGTAACTTGCTTAATTTTATCTGTTTTATAATAGGGTTACGTTAGTTCTGAAACCGTTTATTTTTGTTTGGTATTATCTGTAACACCCGTTCTGTTACAACTGACACCAGATAGGTGTCAGTAGTAATAGCTGACATGTCATAAAATTTATGGGTTATGCTATAAGAGGATAATTGACAGGCCAATTATAAAATTGGGATTAGTATGTGAAAACATTACACATTTTTTTCAAAAAATGTCCAATCAAAAATTAAGAATGCTTGGCTCAGCAGAAATGTTTAAACAATTTTTGTTACAATTGACACCGGTCTCCCCTACGTCTTTCAGGTTTGAGCGAACGTAGGTTATATGACATAAATAAATAAAATGTTATTGAGATATTTTTAATAAGACTATTGCGAAACGAAAGGAATTTGCAGTCGGACGTTGTCGAATGTCTTATAGAGACGATGGCTTCTGACATATATTCTTTATTTAAAATGTATAAGAAGACTATTATGAAAAGAATAAAAGGTGAACTAAGGTGTCGTCAACTGCGAATATCTATTAAACATAGTAACTTCTGTTCAACTTAAAATTTGTATTTCAAAATGTTTACATAAGTATATTAAATAGCATGGTGAAATAACCTCCTCGAGAAATTGGATCATATTCGTCAAATAGGGTGATTCAGAGGCGTGGAAACTATCATATTTTGCGTAAACTATGTGTTATTAAAATTTTAAAGCATAATAATCCAAAGGTATAAAAATACAAAGTTGTACAAGATATCTAATTTGCAATATAAAATACGTCTTTTAGGTTATAGATAATTTTACGTAAATTAAATGGTTCATCAATTTTATCTTAACATATTTTTAATAAGACTATTACAATACGAACTGAATTGCAACCGGGAATTGCTGAATACTTATCAAACACAATGACTCTTGACATAATAATGTAGTATAGTATGGTAAAATTGAGATATAACCCGTCGTACAGAGTGATCGCCATAGGACTGCAAACTGTTTTGATGTATATAACTTTCATTAATAAAATTGTCCAATAAAAAAATGCTTAGCATCGGAAAATCGGAAAAAGGTTTAAAAGTAGTGGGTGAAAAGTAGGTCGGAAAATATTGTCACCATCGTGTTCCTTGCCTTTGAAAATTGAGAGAGGTAGATGTCTTGCGGTCCTGTCACAGAACTTTTGGGATTTTTGCCTTTTTTAGCTTACTTCAAGGGACTAATCCTGTTAGTACGCAAATAACATATTTCTCTTTGATTTGTCACAAATGATTTATAAATAATTTGGCATACCGAAATTGTCATATGTCAAATTGTAGTATCGTGATCATAATTTTTTATTAAAAAATTTATATTTCATCCACTAAAACGGTTTGCCAATAATATTTTCTCATAATAAATAGCGTTAATAACATGTAGTTAAAAAATGAAATTGTATACTATCATAAGTTAGAGTGACGCGATATGTACATTCTCGGAATAAAGTAACGAACATACCATCCACTTAAACGGTATGTCAATTGTCAATTCGTGCTATTTATGTTAAAAACAGGTGGTATAGCAAATGACTACTCGAATACTAAAATATATTAGCACTGTAAAAAAATGACAACTTCTGATCAGTATATCGACCCCTTCCACCCACTCTAGAGGTATGCTAATTAGCTTCCGCTCGATTTTTCTTTTTTTCATTTACTAAATGTTAAAAATAATGTTTATATACGACTTACAAATAATATGAACATTAAATGGGTGATGTTTGGTATATAATGCCATCAATTAATCCCACAGGAAATTATGATGAGGGAATTCTGGTTATTATACCCCCTCGTGTACCAATCAGAAAATTATGCATGAATCAGTCTATCTGTGCACATTAAAAATGCCATAGAGATCGGTAACTATGAAAAAAAAAAAAACAAACAGTCACCGTAAACGATCAAAGTAAAAACGGGTTTTGCAAAAAAAGTACATGGATCTTCGGCCGTTGCACGTGACAATAAGCTCATTTTTTTTAAATTACCAAAGAGGTAAATGTACTATTCGACGAATTCAAAAAAATAAGTTTACTGTGTACATGGAAAACAAATAGCAACTTATTTGAATTTGCCAAATCCTGAACATTACACCGGTCATTGCTTTCGGAGACCTTCGGCTACACTATACGTGGATGGGGGTGGCGATATTACGGGGTTGAAGCGTCACGAAGGCTGGAAGTCCTCACTAGTAACTGAAGGATACATCGACCAATCTGTTAAAAATAAAATGATAACAACCGAAACTATTTCAAAGCAAGTGAACAATGCTACAGGGCTTCTACTTCTACAGCTGCTAGAGTTGTTAATGCTGATAGTATTACTACCGTTGAAAATAGTGCAAATCATACTATAACACATCAGTTCAGTTTATTAACTGTAGTAACATTAACTTACATTTTGTTGAAAAGAAAATAAATAATTTAAAAATTAACATTTTTTATGCGTTTATATATTATGTATGTATCAACTATATTTAGTAGTATATAAAGTATGGTATACAACTCACTATAATGGCTATTATTACCTCGGATGGTTACAACACTCTCTCGTTGCGCTCGCTCGAGTTGTAAACTCCATCCTCAATAATAATAGCCTTCATTATAGCATCGTTGTATAATATACTATTATTTGTCTTTATGTCAAATTACACTTATACTTTTTTACTGCAGTTTGGAGAATTGGCCATAAACTGCTCATCCACTGTATTGTATGTTAATTATCTATTATAAGATATCTTGAATAAATAAATAAATAAAATAAATGTAAGCCTTGAATGCCTTCAAATAATTACAGGTTCTAAAAGCAGAGACTCCTGTTTAAAAGACTAGCAATTTCTACACCAGAGGCCTATTAAGCAACGACAGCCCCACCTAAAAACGGCAGTACAAAAAATACACCATTTTATAAATCATGGAGACAATTACATTTCGTGAATTAAATATGATTTACTGACAGTTCGCTCTTGCTTGCTTGATTATAAAATTTCAAATAATTTTTGTAATTAAAAATATGAGTTAGAAAAATCGGATGTTAAAATCTATACATCTTTTCAAATGTTACATTCTGCCGACATATTGTAAATATTGCTATTACAAAGCCGCAACACTCAGTAGTTGCTTCTAAAATATTATTTTTCCCTGTATATATTTTATCACTTTCGTTATGCGATGAATTTCACACGTTTGGGTCCACACCTGGGTGCCCCTAAAACTGGACGCCACTCACGCATGGGAGGTGATAGGGCTTGGGGTTAAGCCACTGTCATAAATGTACCAATCAGCATATTCATGAGTCCATAAAATTTTTCAAAATAATTTTAAAATTCGTCACATTACCAGTTTTTAATATAGTTGTGATTGGAGAACAACACGGCTTTGAAGTTGAAAAATCAACAGCTGTAAAATTCTGTGCTCACAGCTATATTGAGCAAAAAACTGGCACTTACATAGTATATACAAATTTCATCAAGGCCTTTGGTAGAGTAAATCTTAACTTGCTCGATGAGAACTTGTCGGTACTGAAATAATTTTGCTATTTAATAGATCTCACTAAGTTAAAGTCAGTGTTATCTATTAATTTTCACTACTCTGCGTTCCAAAAGCATCTTTAACATCTGTAAAATACTGGAAATTTATACCACAATGCGCAATTTTCCAGATTCTTTAAAAGTGCAAGATGATCTTGATCACTAGTTAAACCCAAATTAGAATATTTTGCCATAATTTGGGCATCACATTAGCTAAACTACATCAAACAAATTAAACATTTGTAAGATAAGTTTCTAAAATACACATCTTATAAACTCAGTTGTAATGGTATTGCTCAGTCTAAGGAAGCAGCAGCTTTCTCTCTAAATCTACTTCTCTTCGAAAATCATCATCAAGTATTATTATCGCTGTTTTGTTTACAAACTAATGAATATTGTTACCATCTCCCTAATTAATTTTTAAATAAAATCCCATTTTGTACCATTTAATAAACAAACAAATAAAACTTACTCACCTATGGAAGTATACACAGTAGCGCAGAACACAATAGCGTTCCACATAGTCCAGAGTTTGTTACCTTTATTCGCAATTATTAGTTCACTTTTCACATGTGCGTCTATTAGATGTAACTTATATTCATCAAATATTAACTTTGCTTTCTCTTCCCAAGTCTTCATCGAGTCTTCATGGGGCATTGCTATAGATAAATTTCTTATTTCCCTAATTAATTTGTACATATCTTTCCTAGTATCACGTACAACTAAAGTACTCTCAGTTGGACCTACAACAGACAAGAAATAATACTTTTAAGTATGTTGTAAGAGTGAGTAATTACATTTTATAGACTAGTTCACAAGTTCAAAGCCGTGTTAATTCTTGATAAAACTCGTAAAAATATGGATTCGGAATGACGCGACGTATAGAAAAATGAATGACGTATAGAAAAAAGTTTCAAACTCGCACATAAACAATTGCAAAAGTTATCAACAAATGATGATTGAAAAAATAACGAGTTTCGTTTTTTGCAAATAACTCGAAAACTTAACATTTAAGAAATTTTAAAGAAAGAAGGAAGAAATTTCCAATAAAAAAGTCTCGACTCCCGAAACTCTAGCTCTGCTAGTAATAATTTTAATTTATTGTTGAAAATAGAGCCCCGCGCGACGAATACTAAGCCGTTACGATGCCGGCCGTAAAAAGTAAAAATATTTTTTTATGTTATTAAATATTAATTTAACAATTTTTAAAAATAATGGTATTATTTAGACACTTAATAAAGATACAATATCCCGTTGGAAAAAAACTGTTTCACCAATTTTTCATAAAATGAACCTATTGTTAATTAACAAATTTCTTTGTAGTTTGCGTTTATATTTCAATTGTTAAACAAATTGTTGAACAAAGGTCACTAAAATTATTTAATTATTTCGCTTCGTGGAGACCAAAAAAATTTTTTGTAGTTAATTTATTTGTTTATTAAACAATGTGTTATTAACAATCGCCGAATGCGTTTATATTTTTTTTAAATAGAAAAAAAATAACAAAAACAACCGTAACATAAATGTCAAAAAAAAATTTTAAATTTTTTTATAGAATTTTAAATTTTCTTTTTTTCACCTTGTAGAGAATTGCAAATAATAAATTTTAAGAATAAAATGTGTTCCTAATAATTTGTTTAAATAATGACAAAAGGAAAAAAATGATTATAAACAATTAAAAAAAGTGTTTATATTCTTTAATCATATTATTTTATAACAAATAAAATGGCAACACATTTTTTTCAAAAATACGTAATTTATCTATTTGACCATAAAATTTGTTTAAACAAATAGCAATACAAATTTGAAGTTTATGTAACCCTATAGTATTTTTAAATATAAAAACAGTGATAATAATTAAAATTAATAAAAAAAATTTCAACCTCTCTTATTTTTTAGTTTTCTGTTAGGTTAAATAACTAATAACTAATAGACTATAACAATTAAAAACTTCGAAATGTCATAATCCCATAAAGTAATCTTTTTTATTTTTTAGTTTTTTGTTAGGTTAAATAACTAATAATTAATAGATTATAACAATTAAAAACTTCGCAATGTCATAATCCCGTAAAGTAAGGTCTCCACGAAGAGAAATAATTTTAGTGGCTTTTGTTTAATAATTATCCGACTTGAAATATAAACGCAAACTCTAAAAAAATTGCTAATTGACAATAGGCTCATTTTATGAAAAATCGGTGAAAAATGCCTTTTCCAACGGGATAATGTTTCTTTAAGTGTCTAAATAATACCATATATTTTAAAAAAAATTTAAATTAATATTTAATAACACAAAAAAATATTTTTACTTGCTACGGCCGGTTTCAGAGCATCGTAACGACTTAGTGTTCGCCGCGCGGAGCTCTATTTTTAACATTAAATTAAAATGATTAATAATAAAGATAAAGTTTCGGGAGTCGCGACTTTTTTATTGGAAATTTCTTCCTCTTTAAGAATCTCTCTTTAAAATTTCTTAAATATTAATAGTTTTCGAGTTATTTGCAAAAAACTAAACTCGTTGTTTTTTCAATTCTCATTTGTTTATAATTTTTGCAATTGTTTATATACGGGTCTGAAACTCTTACACATTTTTCTAGACGTCCTTTATAAATTTATAAATCAGATATTTTTGCGTTAGAATCAAATGTAATGTACCTGGGGGAATTTTGTGTACTTATTAACCTTCATTCATATAAAAAAAATCGTTTTTTCATCAAAGTGATTTTGAGATAATTGATCTCAAAGTTTTTAACAATCTACCAACTTCAACAGTACATAAATTCTTTATAAATTTGTAAATCAGATATCTTTGTATTAGAAACAAATGTAATGTACCTGAGGGAATTTTGTGTACTTATAGCGTATTCCACCGGTCACTTTTTTATGTGAAATTTAATTCTCTACAACTCGCAGCTCTTATCATTTTGGCAACATTTCCATTTTAATGTAGGTATTTTTTTCTAAGTATATTATATATCTACATATTAGTAGCCATATTGGAGCAGCCATTTTGAATTTTGCAATTGTTTGAATTATCTGGGGGGTCGGAAAGGGTCGCCCTACCTTTATGCCAAATTTCAAGTTCCTAGCTCATCGGGAAGTACCCAAACAATTCACCGGGCATATCATCATTAATGATATTAATTTTCATTTCCACTTTGAATTAATTTGCAGCAAAAAGTAAACAACATGTAATAATTAACTACAATAATACAAGAGTTTGTATGTTGGCACAGCATTTTAAAATGCAACCATAGAGATGCATTACACAGAAAAATACGTGTCATATGTAATTGCACACATGCTCAATTTTTTTTTAATAATACCGTACTATTGTCAAACATGAGGGCTCATTTACTCGGTTAGTATACTACTGTGAAACTTTCAACGTCATAACTAATTTTCAAACTAACATTTTCAATATTTTATCAGTAGAAATCATTACTACTTGAATACATTTATATACCTATTTATAAACATACCCTTTTAGAAACGCAAACAAGGTCAGTGTCATTGAACATTGAACTTGATTGCACTTACTAAGCGCTGATGCATTACTTATCTCAGATACTTAAACAAGGATATGAGTGAAGAGTGGCAGTGCCCACCCGTACAACAAATGCTTCTTCCAGGCACCGAAAGTAGACTCAAGACACTCTCGCGTTAGGCGCATCCTTGAGAGCCACTGTGTGCCATGGATTCACATTTTACATTTATTTTATTTTCACTGTGACTTAAATTATTACATAAATATTGCGTTTATTGGAGACTGCATTTAGTTTGATCCCAGTAAACATTTTTTTTGTTTCTGATACGTTTATGAACTAGATTAATTTACTAGAGGTAGGAACCTAGGAACCTCATTTATGTTTCTAATGAAATATTTGAAAAGTTTTGTACTTACTACATTGTGTTAACTACTTCAGAATAGTAATGTTTCATAAATACGTTATTTTTGTTATATATAAAAACTTTTATGGAATGCAAGTATTTGCGCTACCCAAAATTTTAAATTTTTGGTGACACAGCACACAAGAAAAAAGTTCAGACCCAGAAACTAGACCTACCAATCATTATGCACTTTGGCCTCCTGAATTCGATGCCGTCATCAGAATTTAATTTCATCTCTGGGTTTTTTTTTATTTTAGATATTATCTTTAAAATTGCATTTTATCGAAAAAAACGACCAATCGATGTCAGATAAACTCAAAACTAATATAAATTATATTCAGATATATGTTCTTCCATGTATTTTGACGCGCTAAATCCGATTTTTTTTTCACGCCCTGGCGAAGTTTAGCTAAGTAATACTACTCCACCACTTAACATTAGCATTAGCATTAAAGTGATTTTATTAAACATTTGTATTTTCACATGTCAAGGGCTTAAGATATATGAAATTATTTTATTTACATCAGTTAATACGCTTATTAGTCAAAGCGTCACAGACGTCGCGAGAACGTGAGGCGTTTCGACCTGCCGCGCCGGTGTTAAGCAAGGTAAATTCAGAGAGCCGCAGGAATTGATCAGATTGTTGCACTTTGTGATTGACTATTATGCAAATTTTGTTTGTCTTTGAGTTTAAAATATTTTAAAATGAAAAGGATGCTGGCGGAAGAGATTGAGGATTATATTTAAAACATGTAGGAAAATAAAATGAAAAAAATAGTACATTGTAATACAAGTGTGGGCAAGGGCTTGATTGCAAAACGATGCGATGTATGAAAGTAGGAACACGAGAGCAGCGAGTGTTCCTATCATACGAGTTTTGCAATGAGGCTTGCCACAGGTGTGTTACATAATATTTTTTCTTGGGTTATTTCGCTTAAAGTCTTTCAAAATTTTAAATTTGTGAAGGTGTAATCAAGGCGTGTGGCAAATTCTTTACCGCACGGCGTGTGATATAGTGACATTTACTGCACTCATTTTGAAGTTAGAAAATTTGAATTTCAACAAAATTGTACAAAAAATTCTTGCCGCACGGCGTGCGGCAAAGTGACACTTTCCGCAGTCATTTTGAAGTTAGAAAATTTGACTTTTAACACAATTGTAGAAAAACCTACTTTACGACACTTTTTGTCAAGTACGTAAAAAATAATAGTTTCGACGGGTAAAGGATCTATGTGGAATTAAATTTGATTGCAACTTTTATTTCCCACTGGATTCCTTCACTAATTAACCAGGATGGCAAGATGAGATACGGTCACCTATCTAAGTGCCGGACTCGCCCGGCGTGCTTTAACTTTGCCAATCGAAGTCTCGTCATAACAACAACAACAACAACAATAATATTTTTCTACGATTGTGCTGAAAGTCAAATTTTCTAACTTCAAAATGACTGCAGAAAATATCACTTTGCCGCACGCCGCCGTGCGGCAAAGAATTTGCCACATGCCTTGATTATATTTTCACACACCGGAATAAAATAGTGTGTTTACCTTAAAGAATTTTATATTACTTACTAGTAATAACAATTAAATTCTATAAATGTACATTAATTACACATGAATTGCAATTACAAAGTCAAATTTTCTAACTTCAGAATGATTGCGGAAAATGTCACTTTAAATAAAATCTGACAGGCAGCAAATTTAAAATTTTGGAAAGACTAAAAAAGGGAAATAACTTCACAACCGTAGAAAAAATAGTATGTAACACAAATGTGGCAAGTTTCATTGCAAAACTCGTATGACAGGAACACTCGCTGCGCTCGTGTTCCTACTTTCATACATCGTTTTGCAATGAAGCCCTTGCCACACTTGTATTACAATCTATTATTTTCTACGATTGTGCTGAAAGTCAAATTTTCTAACTTCAAAATGACTGCAGAAAATATCACTTTGCCGCGCGCCGCACAGTGGCGAGAAATGCCAGTGTCCCTCCCAAATTACTCTAGAGGTCGTAAATTTTAAGTTATTGACACATTCTTTTTTTTTAAATGTTCGTCTTGAATTTATCTATCGATCCCTCTAGCCGGATTTTGAAATTTTATTTTTAATTTTTTTTAATTTTTAATAGAAAATCATATTTTTACAAAAAAATACTATTTTTTCTATTAAATTTATTCTAACGGGCCGTAAATTTGAGTTTTCGTAACAATTTTTTTTTTAAATCTTCGTCTTTTAATCAGCTATTCATCTGTCTAGATGAATTTTTGATTTAGTTGTTGACAACTGTCAAAATTATTGTCAAATATAAAAAAATACGATTTTTAGATAAATAATTCATACAATAACAGGTTGGTGTTCAGAAAAATATATATAGTGTTTTCAATGTATCTGGTTCCGAAGTTGACATAAAAATATGTATTTCTAAATTTGGCAGCTGCCATAATTGTTGTCAAATTTCCAAAGATAGATGGAAGGGCTTATTAATTTTAAAAATACCCTGTAAATGTATAGAAAAATAGATATATATTGTTTTTGATCTGTTTGATTTAGTAATTGACAGGAAAATATGAGTTTTAAATTTGGCAGCTGTCATAATTGCTGTCAATTTTCAAAATATAGAGGTAACACCTTATTAATTTTAAAAAATGCACTATAAATGTATAGAAAAATAGATATATATATATATATATTGTTTTTAAACTGCCAGATTTAGTAGTTGACAGGAAAATATGGTTTTTAAATTTTTCAGCTACCATAATTGCTGTGAAATTTCAAAAAATAGAAGTTAGAGCTTATTAACTTTAAAAATACCCTGTGAATATATAGCAAAACTGATACAAATTGTCTTTAATGTACCTGGTTCCGAAGTTGACAGGAAAATATGATTTCTGAATTTGGCAGCTGTCATAATTGCCGTCTCATTTCATATAGAGGTAAGAGCTTATAAATTTTAAAAACACCCTATAAATGTATAGAAAAATAGATTTTTGATCTGTCTGATTTCGTAACTGATAGGAAAATATCATTTTTAAATTTGGCCGCTGACATAATTGCTGTCAAATTTCAAAACATGGAGGTAAGAGCTTATTGATTTTAAAAATAAATTATAAATGTATCGAAAAATTGATGTACATTATTTCGTAAGTAATAGGAAGATACAATTATTAAATTTGGCAGCTGCCATAATTGCTGTCAAGTTTTAAGGTGGAGCTGCTAAATTTAGAAATCATGTTTTCCTGTCAACTTCGGAACCAGGTACATTAAAAACAATTTGTATCCGTCTTGCTATATATTCACAGGTTATTTTTAATGTTAATAAGCTCTAACTTCTATTTTTTGAAATTTGACAGCAATTATGGCAGCTGCCAAATTTAAAAACCATGTCAACTACTAAATCTGGCAGTTTAAAAGCAATATATACCTATTTTTCTTTTCATCTTTATAGTGCATTTTTAAAATTAATAAGCACTGTATTTTGAAAATTGACAGCAATTATGACAGCTGCCAAATTTAAAACTCATATTTTCCTGTCAATTACTAAATCAAACAGATCAAAAACAATATATATCTATTTTTCTATACATTTACAGGGTATTTTTAAAATTAATAAGCTCTTCCATCTATCTTTGGAAATTTGGCAACAATTATGGCAGCTGTCAAATTTAGAAATACATATTTTCCTGTCAACTTCGGAACCAGATACATTGAAAACACTATATATATTTTTCTGAACACCAACCTGTTATTGTATGAATTATTTATCTAAAAATCGTATTTTTTTATATTTGACAGTAATTTTGACAGTTGTCATCAACTAAATCGAAAATTCATGTAGACAGATCAATAGCTGACTAAAAGACGAAGATTTAAAAAAAAAATTGTTACGAAAACTCAAATTTACGGCCAGTTAGAATAAATTTAATAGAAAAAACAGTATTTTTTTGTGAAAATATGATTTTCTATTAAAAATTTTAAAAAAATGAAGAATGGAATTTCAAAATCCGACTAGAGGGATCGATAGGTAAATTCAAGACAAACATTTAAAAAAAAGAATGTGTCAATAACTTAAAATTTACGACCTCTAGAGTAATTTGGGTGGGACACTGACGTTTCTCGCCACTGTGCGCCGTGAGAATGACTGCGGAAAATGTCACTTTAAATAAAATCTGACAGGCAGCAAATTTAAAATTTTGGAAAGACTTTAAAAAAGGGAAATAACTTCACAACCGTAGAAAAAATAGTATGTAACACACATGTGGCAAGCTTCATTGCAAAACTCGTATGATAGGAACACGAGCGCAGCGAGTGTTCCTACTTTCATACATCGTTTTGCAATGAAGCCCTTGCCACACTTGTATTACAATCTACTATTTATTTTAAATTAGAATACAATATACTTACTGGTAATAACAATTAAATTCTATAAATGTACATTAATTACACATGAATTGCAATTACAAAGTCAAATTTTCTAACTTCAGAATGACTGCGGAAAATGTCACTTTAAATAAAATCTGACAGGCAGCAAATTTAAAATTTTGGAAAAACTTTAAAAAAGGGAAATAACTTCACAACCGTAGAAAAAATAGTATGTAACACACATGTGGCAAGCTTCATTGCAAAACTCGTATGATACATACATCGTTTTGCAATGAAGTCCTTGCCACACTTGTATTACAATCTACTATTTACTTTAAATTAGAATACAATATATGTGCCTCGCCGGAGTATGGCCCGGAGCCAGCCGCACGACCACGGCGAGTGGCGCCGGGTGTGGGGCTGGGCGGGGTAGGTCCGGTTTGGCTTGGAGACAAGTTCGAGTGGGGGTCAGAAGCCCCTGCCTGCCGCAGGCAGACCTAAAATCTAGGTTAAAATTATTTTTGTTCATATGGACTTAAATTAAAAATAAACACAATAACATTAGGAAAACTAGGATCGTAGGCGGGCGCGCACTATTTGTAATTTTGATTGTTGACACGGGAAACACAACTAAACGAAAAAACCCGTTCGAACAAATGACAACCTTGTGGTCTGATCGCTGACAAGGAAGGTAGGGTGGAAATATATATATATTTTTTAATTAGGATTTAGGTAAGTTTTCGGCCTGGAGGGGACTTACGGAGATAAAAATGAACTAAAATAACAAAAAGGATAAAAGAACAAAATTGTACAAACATAAAGAGGGAGAGAGAGGGATTGGAAATATGTAAAGTTGAGGGAAGATAAATGTAAGGGTAGAGGTCAGTTGTCTTAGGAGGAGTGTGGCTAAGGGAGTTGCTGGAGGATGATCAATGCCTGGTATGGTAGGGGGTTGTCTTATATCAAAAAGTATGGCATTATGCTATCTGATTCGAGTAATATTGCGCATCAAAATACATGGAAAAACATATGCCTGATAAAAAATGTTATTTTTTTCCAGTTCAATTGCCCATAGTGGTCTTTTTTGGTGATAAAATGACTGAATTTGTGAATTTTTAGCAAATACTCACCATAATTTGTCTTGTAGAGCTTTTTTAACGTCAAATTGAGATGAGGTGAGGTACGATACCGGTTTCAGCGGCGAGATCTCGATCGGCAAAGTTAAGGCACGCCGGGCGAGTCCGACACTTAGATGGGTGACCGTATCTCATCTCGCCGTCCTGGATAAGTGGTGGAGTAGCATTAGCTAAACTTCGTCAAGACGTCAAAAAAAAAATAGGATTTAGCGCATCAAAATACATGGAAGAACATATATCTGAATATAATTTATATTAGTTTTAAGTTTATCTGACATCGATTGGTCGTTTTTTGCGATAAAAATGCAATTTTAAAGATAAAATCTAAGATAAAAAAAACGCAAAGATAAAATTAAATTCCAATAGCGGCATCGAATTCAGGAGGTTAAAATACATAAAGATTATTAGGTTTAGTTTCTGGGTCTGAACATTTTTTTGTGTGTGTGCGTGTGTGACCATCATATACAATTGAAATTGTTACTTTTATTAGAAAGACCAATCCAAAATGTTAAATAATAAAGCTTGAAAGACATCGACAAAAGTTGAATTACTGTGCAATGTTAAACTAAGAAATAATGACATGAGCATACTAATTTATTCGTTCAAACACTGCAATTATGATATTTCGGATTGTAGAGAACGTAATTGAAAATTACACTTTTTTATGTTGCAATAATGCTTAGAATTGCAGAGCGCATACTCTTGTTGGCATTCAGATAAGAGAGTTGATGCCTCTTTTAAGAATAGAAAAGAGCATCCTATTGGTGAATTTAATTCTGTAATCTGCAAAGTCAATCTTTTATGACTACAAACCCTTTCATTGGTTCCCAGTTAGCACAAACTAGATTCATTCATTCTTAAAACGGTCAGCACGTTTCTAAAATCAAGGCGTACTCTATCAACGTCTGGAAATATTACTACGACCGGGGATAAAGGTCGCGGAGAGATAATTTTTGGCTTAGTTCAGTTAATATTTTTGTAGCTTGCTTTTCCAGTTTGGTATTAACACATTCACGGTGATCCATTTTTGCATTAAGTAAATCGATTACTAGTACAGTAACTAGAGGTTTTAACTTCGAAATCTTGTCATATGAATTAGATTCAGTTCAGTTTTGGCGACTTAATAGTAAATACATCAAAGAAAAGTTTCTATATCATGCGGAGGCTTGCTAAATTATAGGGGGGTGGATGCCATCACAGAAAACTACCAAATTGGAGATGAATTTCGTTTTTTTTATAATTTATGTAAAATTAATGATTTCGGAGACATGGAAGTATGAAGATGGCGTAATAACGTTTATAGATGAAGTATTTAGTTAAAATGTTAAATATCTCAGAAATTATGGCACTTATCATAAATTCTAACAATCAAAATGAAAAACTATTATTAGTCTTTCAAATGATTTTTTGACTATTTCTATAGCATAAAAAATACAAAAGTTGACAGAAATAATGTGCTTTCCAACATTTTTTTAATAGAAACGCCGTTATTTTGTTAATATAGTAGTCAGTAATTAAAAAAATATATATTCTCACGGACTTTTTCTTTTTGACATATATTATAACCTAGACGCTCAAAGAGTGGCCCCAATAATCGCCCATTTTCTCGCCTTCGAATTTCTTGCTAAATTGTTAATGATGAGAACATCCTGAATAAAAAATTTCAAGACGAGCATATCTTTGATTTTTGAGATCTGAGGGATTAAAGTTGTGATAAGCGTGATGTAATATAGGATCTGAGCAATTTACAAACATTATATTGCATTCAAAAAAAATTTGACATAAATGTAAGTATCCCTTTCCCGAACACCATAGTCTAAAGGTCCGTTTTAAACTCTCAAGTGGATTTTATCCTCTCCTATCTCCTCTTGATTCATTTTCATCACCCAAATGATCCCGAAGGGGTGTTACGAATTTTTAGGACATAAATTCGACCAACACGAAAATTTGATATAAATGTTTTAGGCACACACTTTTAGTCTCACCCGGTATATCATAAATCCGTGCTTGATGCATAAGTGGTAAATGCAGGTTGCACGAGTTAATAGCTATTTATAGTTTTTATTAATTATAAATATCTAGCCGTCGTTTTTGCCGAGAAATCGTTTTTATGGGGAATAAAAAAGGGATTTATCGATGCGGTAGCCATCGCCGAGTCAAGTTAGGAACATTTTATTCTATAGTGAGAATTGGAAGAACAGACACCATTTGGATAATTAAAAATTAAACAAAGTTACGTTTGAAACGGCTTGATCCAGGGTAGTCTGAAGAAGGGCGATATTTATAAGGAGTATCGGTGATACATAGGTGGATAATATCGTCCGTAAACAATTTTATTGGATTTTTTTCTTCGGGGAAAGTGCTGAAATTATAAAACGTCTTCTTGGTGCATCGGGCGTAAGGCACGGGAGGCGAGTTTTATTTAATTTCTTTGCTATTTGTTATAATGTGATTCTCAGAAAATTCCTCTCGATACTATTTCGTAACATCTTATTTTAGGCGTTTTTTTATTTGGTCGGTTGATAACAGAGAGGTACCTGTGTTGTATAATTCTAAGGCGTTCAGGAAGGCCCCAGAGAAGGAGTGTAGAACTCGTTGTATGGAAGGAAAACCCGTTAGTCGGAGAGCAGCCAATCTATAGGAAGCATTTTAAAAGTAGTCTATACAACTCGCGAACACCCACCTAAAAAACAGGTGATATTATGTAAAATGACCTTCTGGATTTGATTTTTGAGTTCGCCCATTAATTTGAGATTGCCAAATCGGTCAATTCGCAAATTTTTCGAAAAATTTTAAAATTATGTGTTAATTTTTGTTTTGCACATAACACATCATATCTTTTTTATTTTAATTCCGATTTTGACCAATATTTTACACATTATCATTCCAATATTCTTGGACAGGCTGACGGCAAAGAATATAGTGTAACTAATAATATAGTGCCTAAAAAAAAATATAATTACCTTCTATTGTCGCGGTTTTTTAAAATTTGCGTTGAAAAATACCCGATCGAGGTAACTTTTTTATTTTTAAAGAGAGAGTTATAGTATAAACGAGAAAAATGTTCCATATACTTTAAACAAACTTTTTTATAAAGATATGTTTTGGAAATTCGGCTCATGTAACGAGATGACGCTGTTGGAAGCGACCGCGCAACTCGTCCGCATTAATTTAAAGCATAACTTCTGTTAACGTCGCCCATCTGTGGTGTCGTTTAAGCGATCAAGTGAGTCTACGGATTATTTAGTTTCTATTTGCAATTAAATGTTATAAAATTATGTAGATAATCTCGAAACATACACATTAAAAAATATATTTTCATTAATTATAACAGCAAGTGGGTACTAAAGATTACATTTTCCTTCGCATAAACAACTTATGTTACATTGCGCGTTTGCTTTGCTACACTTGCAGCTTGTAGTACAGTTATATAATTTACATTTACAAAACGGAGTTAACTCAATAAAATTGGGTTTTGGGCTTTTTGAAATCATCTTTGGAAATAAGATTTCCTCCTTTAGGTACCATCCAAAATCTAAAACATTTATAATTCTGGGCTTAATTTGGTAGACTGTCTTGTAAATAGCACATTGCAGAAATGCCCTTTTTACTTGTATTCTCTGTACTAGGATTTACAATTTCTGATTTTCTTTTATAAGCAGTTCGGGTATACGATCTTCTACATTGTGCATGGTAAACTGGATTTAGTGATAAAAATAAATTTTTCTGTTCTAAATATTGTTTTAGAAATGTCATCGGATTTTGAATTTGATCGGTACATTTTTAAAGCCGTAAATATCGCTCACAGACAAAAAATTTTCATACCATTGTGTTAGTGAACGAATTCTGAACAACTTTCAAAATGTCCGTCTGTCTGTCCATCTGTCTGTCCGTCCGTCACGTTTCTTGTAAGCACGATAACTGAAGAAAGAAAATTCCGATTGTACTGCAATTTGGACAATAAATTAGTGTTAGCTAGAAGAAGAACCCTATTTGAACAAAATCGATCGATAAATAAAAATGTTATTACTTAATGATTTAAATTTGATAAATTAACTCCTATATAAAAAAGTCTATTTGACAGTCACATTTTGTCACTTTGACAGCGATAAAAAAGGTGCATCGTTTCTTATCACGATAAAAATACCTGTTCCTCAAAAGCAGAGTATATCTAGTAGTCGCACGTCATTTTAAAATCTGTACTGTCGGCTATAATTTTTAAGTCTTGTGGAAATTATACTGTACGATATGAGTCGTTTTGAGAAAATTATAATTATTTTTAATTGTTGTTCGTTCACATATTCTGTCGTTAATTTATCTTGCCAAAAATCACTCGAGCTTTTCTTTTATGGATAAATTTCTTTTTAACTCAATATTTTGTCAATCAGTAATTTTGCTCGAAAAACTGACATTTGACAAAATCGCTCGATCTCCGGTCTCGCGATTTTTTCATGTCAGTTTTTCTCATAAAAGCACTGATTGGCAAAATTATTTCGTTACAAAGAGAAATTTATCCGATAAAAAAAGCTCGTGATTTTCCTGTTGAAAATTTTTTTTTTAATTTTTATGTTTTTGTAATTGAATAGAAATCTGGTGAAATATTTCATTTTAATATTTCTAATTATTTATATATTTTACAAATATACATTTCATAATGTAATATACAACCGTGAAAATATGATTTTATAGCTCGTGTCTTATAATATAAAACCGCTGCCCAAGGAATCACTACTTCCACATCCAGATTCTCTATCCAAGTCACTCACAACGAAAAAACTTTGTATGTGAAAATAATTGTTTATGGAACTTTAATAATATAATATTTGAAATCTTCTACCCCAAAAACCCATAAAACGATACCCCACATCGGTAGTGGGGTGGGGGTGATGATAGGGGGGTGGTAGTGGGGGGTGGATGAAGTAAAAAAATATTTTGAGGTTTCTGGTTCCTGGACACACACTAAATCACAATATTTTTTCATCCCCTTTAATAAGGGGGTGGGGGTGGCTAATGCCAAAATTTTTTTTTTGAGACCTTAGCTTCTCTTGTATATACTAAATACCAATTTCGTGGACTCTTACCTGCTTGATTTACCCATTTACCCCAAATTTACCACAATTTACACCCCAACCCTTCGACGTAACAAGATGAAAATATAATCTAGTTCTAGATCTCGTTAAAGTACATATGTGTACCAAATTTCAAGTCAATATCTTAAACGGTTTCAGAGTAAACGTGCGCACAAAAAAAAGTTACAGACAGACCGACAGACAGACAGAAATTTTTTTTTTCGCTCAAACTTAAAATCTCGACGTTTCATGACATTTTAAGCCTATTTGGACAATAAAAATTTTTAAAAATCTTTTTGTCGTTACTATACTTCCACTGGACGTGGAAGTAAAATTTCTTCTACGTGTAAGGTGGTGGTGTAGTTCTTTTGACTCGGAATCGAAACCCAAATGGGGTTTGGTATAGTTTTTTTACCAAGTCTTTTACCAACTAAGATCGTACTATAAAATTAAAAATGTCTAAAAGTAACATTATTTACAAAAAACTGCGAAAAGTATCCTATTGAATGTATAACAATTATATAAAAATCCAGTTAACAGGCGAAGAGTACGTTTTTAGCTTGTTTCCTTTGATTTCCTATCCGAGTAATTATAATTTATTATGCCAAACTATGTGTTTATAACGCACTAAATATAAGCTGAGACAAAAAGCACTTTCAACTTAACATAAATGGATACTGGAAAATAATAATCACCCGGCACGTGTCTGCGTTTAGCTCTTAGATGCGATTGCGGCCGATTCATAGTAGCGCGCATTCGTTCGGACGCTGAAACAATTAATGAATATTTCGATAAGGGAGCAAAATTTCAAAAAAAACTTCTTATAAAAGATTTTATTTAGTTCATTCGGAACATTTTCTTCGATTATAGTAGGCACCTAACTTTAAAAATAAAAAAGACACCTCGATCGGACATTTTACTCTGCAAATTTTAAAGATTTTGCGTCAAAGAAAAGTTGTTATTTTTTTTTGCCAACTAATTATTTTTTAGGTAAAGTTTTTTACTTTCAACATATCAAAGAATAGTTAGAGAATATTATGTAAAAAAATTAAAAAATTCTGAAGTAAAATAAAACATATATGACGTGTTATATGAAAAACAAAAAATAACACATAACTTTTATTTTTTTTAGAAAATTGCCAATTTGGTCATTTTGGCAATCTCAAATCAATGGGCGAATTCAAAAATCAAGTTTAGCGGGTTATTTTACATCAGATTACCTATTTTTTAGGTGGGTGTTCGCGAGTTGTATAGAGGGTGTCGAATTCAGAGGGTCTGGTCTTCCACTACGTGGGCTGTACAGGAAAATAAGACGGGGGAATTTCGTCGCAGTCGGTAGCTCAGTCCCAGGTTCTTTCTTCTACAGGATAAGTACCACATAGTGGAGGTTTTTATTAAAATTAATTTTACGGCAACTAAAGTATTACAAACCTATAAGGTACGTTTTTGTGTTTGCTTTAATAGGCCTACGAAGTAGCATTAGTATAATTATTTTGTAACAGCTACCTAGGCAAAGTTGATAGTTAAGTATCCATCTGAGGATAAAGGTATTTAAGTAAAAGATTTTGGGGGTGTTCACCTTTATCCCGGATTACCCACTCGAGGGTCAGGAGAACTACCAGCTCCACCCTATTTTTTTGTTTAGAATATTAGTTGAAAACTATTTGTTATATAATTTGTTTTGTTCGTTATTTGAACTATTCGTTTAATTAGTGTAATCGTAATATTTGGCTCTTACTATATATTTGTTTATGTCTACAATAAACAGAAGGTGTATTTTTAATTTGGTTGTTGACTTATTTAAACCTAGTTAGTACGGTAGTGTCGTTTTGCCAGATCTAAGTTTAGTAATTTTATTCAGTATCGCGGGTATGTAATTATAGGAAAATTACTTGGCGCCCTGACAGTCGTTTTTTTATGACGTAATAAGTAAGAACGTAATACCCACCCCGACTCCACTGAGTCTAGTCGGACATACCTAATGTTACCAGCGCCAAAACGCACGTAACAATAAATTTGACGCCCTGACGTGGGGCTAGTACAAAAAAAAATTATATATAAGAAAAAAAAATACCACATTTTTTAAATTTTTTAGATAAGTAGTGTATATATTTAAAATTGTTTTTTAGGTAAGTAAATTGTTCTGAAATCACAACCAGATTAAAATTACCACCGAAAATATTCGTTGAAAATAATTTACTTTATTAGATATTTTATAAAACAAGTTATAGGTGAACTCTTTAAAATATTTTGTGTTGTTTAGATTTTTTTTGTCGTGATATACTGATAAGTATTTGATAGAGCAGGTATTTTTTTGTGTGTGCCATTTATATTATTTGGTAGACCTATTAATTACACAGAATTTAACAAAAAGTATTTCCCAGATTCAGTACGATTTTATAGTTTAATTACATTTTTTCGTAACTTCCACACTATTTGGTACTTATTAAGGAATTTATACTTGATAACGCTCCTATTAATTTATTAATCTTTTACGTTCTTTTAAATTCGTAGGATTGGTACGGACGGTAAATAACTGAATTTTTTTCTGATCATTTTTTTCTGATGCGTTTTCGCCAGGTTATTGTCAAGTTTTATTTTACTTTTTATAATGGACAGTAATAGATTGAGTAGAGAGGAATTACTTTATGAACTAGAAGTTAGGGGTTACTCTAATTTGCAATCATTAACAGTGGCGGCGATGCGAAAAAAAATACGAGAGGAATTGCAAAATGAAAATTTCGGGGAAGTCACTACTAATGAAAATTTTCAGCCAGATATTGCTTTCGAAATTAATATATGTAATACAAAAATAGTTGAACTAGAGGCATATATCAATAGCAAAGTAGTAAAACCGAATACTAATGAAAGCCGATATATAGAAACAAAATTACAACATTTATACAGTAGGTTAACCAGATTAAAACCAGGGGAAAATGAAGCAGCTAGGGAATTACGTAATTCGATAAAAAATTTATTTGATCAGCTAGGGGAAATAGACCAACGCTTAGATGATAAAATATTAGCTTCAGAGGTGACAAATGGTACGACCTTGCCAGTTGCGTCAGACGTGAGTGCCCTTACGTCCTTACCTACGACTTCGGTTCAGGTCCATAATAAACTTTTTGTACCGATTTATAAATGGAATATTCATTTTAGCGGGGATTCAAATGATAAGGAGGCTCTGAGTGTTAATGCTTTTATTGAACGAGTTGAAGAGTATCGCGAGGCTCGGGGTGTATCTGAAGATGACCTTGTAAAATCTTTATGCGAATTGCTTAGGGGTAGCGCTCGGTTATGGTATAGTTCTATTAAATCCAAGATCAAAACTTGGCCTCAATTTGTTAAACTGTTGAAGGAAGAATTTTTAGATGCGGATTATGACTATGAACTTCAAAATGCTATTCGGGAACATTATCAGCGTCGTGATGGTACCGAACGGGTAGGCTCTTACTTTGCATGCATGTTAACCCTCTTTAACAGATTGAGAACTCCTCCGTCCGAAGTCGAAAAATTGTGTATATTACGTAGAACTATTGATCCATATTACATTCACCGTCTTGGTCTTGAAGAGATTAATAGTGTGGACGATTTGTTAGCCGCTTGTAAAAAGTTAGAGATGTCTCGCAACTTAGCTAACCAATCAAATAGGTTACCTAATGACCGAATACCTATACTGGAACCTGATTTGGCCTCTCCAAGTTTTTCCAGAGAACGCTCGTCAACTTCAAATAATCATCTACGTTATCATCGTAGTATACATGCTGTAAATAGTATTATTTGCTGGAATTGTAAAGAATCGGGGCACAGTTTTACGGATTGTCAAAAACCTCGGGAAGGTAAATTTTGTTTTCGATGTGGTAAAGAAAATTTCACCAAATATACTTGTCCTTGTTTTCGGGGAAACGCGCAAAGTGGTCGTCAGCACACCGGTCGACGGTCCACTCCGGAAAGCCGGTGAATGAGTCGTGGCAAGCATGGCTTGATTTTGTAGCTGTTCAATATAGAATTAATAAAATTAATGCTTTATTTTCGTCTCATAAACAGGATCCTAGGCCTTATCTAAAAGTTACCATTTTCGATATAAATCTTTTCGGTTTACTTGATTCTGGCGCTTCTCAAACTATTATTGGTAAGCCCGGTTGGGAAAAATTACAACGTTTAGAAATTCGGTTAGAAAAAAATAATTCTTTAGTTAAGGTAGCAAATGGGGGGAAATGTGATGTTTTAGGATTAGTTAGTGTACCTATTAAACTAGACGGTAGGATTAAAGTTATTAAAGCTTTAGTTGTTTTAGATGTGGGGGAAGATATAATTTTAGGTATTGATTTTTGGAAAGATATGAACATTATTTCGGACTTTTCTAATAATTCGTGGCATTTTGGCAAGTCAAGAAAAAATGAGTTAGATTTATCAACTTGTAATAAAATAATTAGTTTGCATACTGTTACGGTTGAGGAACGTTTTCAACTTGATCAACTAGTTTCTAATTTTTTCGATAGAATGGGTACGGAATTAGGTTGCGCAAAAGGCGTGGCACATGTCATTGATACAGGGGACAGCCGTCCAATTAAGCAAAGATATTATCCAGTTTCGCCATATATTCAGGAAAAAATTAATAAGGAGGTAGATAACTTATTACAGTTAGGTGTTATTGAGCCTTCGAAGTCGGCTTGGTCTAGCCCTATTGTTATGGTGAAAAAGCCTAATAATGAATATAGATTTTGTATCGATTTTCGTAAAGTAAATCAAGTCACGAGGAAAGATGCATACCCTCTTCCTTATATAAATAGTATTTTAGATAGGTTAAGGGACGCAAGAGTTTTAAGCTCAATAGATCTAAAAAGCGCATATCATCAAATTTTATTAGACCCATCTAGTAAAGATAAAACTGCTTTCACGGTTCCAAACCGGGGTCTCTTTCATTTCAATCGTATGCCTTTTGGTTTACATAATGCTCCGGCAACTTTACAACGTTTTGTTGATACGGTGTTGGGTGCTGAGTTGGAAGGTTCCGTATTCGTCTATATGGATGATATTGTAATCACTACTAAAGATTTTGCTACACATTTAGATGTTCTTCGAAACATTTTCGATAGGTTGTTGTCCGCCGGGCTAACGGTAAATAAAGAAAAATGTGAGTTTGTCAAATCTGAACTAAAATTTCTGGGTTACGTAGTGGATGCGCATGGACTTCGTACCGATCCTTCTAAAGTAGACAGTATGCTTATCTATCCAACTCCAAAATGTGCTAAAGATGTCAGACGCTTTATTGGTCTTGTATCTTGGTACAGACGTTTCGTACCAAATTTTGCGGCTTTAGTATCGCCTTTAAGCAAATTAACCAGGAAATACGAAAAATTTCACTGGGGTGCCGAACAGGAGTCAGCTTTTCTTTAATTAAAGCAATGTTTAGTGTCATCTCCTATATTATCCTGTCCTGATTTCGCAAGGCAGTTTGTGTTACAGTGTGATGCTTCACAAGTAGCGTTAGGATGTGTTCTCACACAATATTTTGAGGATGGGGAACACGTAATAGCCTACGCTAGTAGGGCACTAACCACCCAAGAAAAAAAGTACTCAGCTACGGAGTTAGAATGTCTTTCAGTATTATGGGCCATAGAGAGATTTAGATGTTATATTGAAGGTGTGAAATTTAAGGTCATTACGGACCATTATTCTTTGCTGTGGTTGCACAAACTTCAAAATCCCTCTGGTCGTTTGGCTCGTTGGTCGTTGAGAATGCAAAGTTATGACTTTGATATAGTTCATCGAAAAGGGAAATCCAATGTAGTTCCTGATGCGCTTTCTAGAGCAGTAAGTTCTATCGATGTTACTCCGGACCACTATGATCCATGGTATCGCGATCTTATGAGTAGAATCACATCAACTCCTCAGAAATATCCAGCGTGGTGTATTCGAGCTGGTCAGGTCTATAAATTATTAGGGTCCCCTTCTTCGTCGAGAAGTGAGGATGATTGGAAGTTGGTAATCCCAAAACCTCTTCGTAAGGCTGTGTTCTTAGAAAATCATGATGCTCCACATTCAGGTCATCTGGGCTATTTTAAAACTAAGGCACGAATCGCTTCTCTATATTATTGGCCTAAAATGAATTCGGATGTAGCTCGATATATTCGACAATGTGATATGTGCAAGTCTCAAAAGCCAGAACAAAAATTACCTTATGGGGTTATGCATAAGAGAAATATTTCTCGTCCTTGGGAGTTAATCTGTACCGATCTCATGGGTCCTTTTCCTTTAAGCAGAAAACAGAATAGATATATTCTGGTGGTGGCCGATCTTTTCACCAAGTATGTCTTAATGTTTCCTATAAAGTCAGCTACGAGTCAGAGAATTGTAGATCATTTAGAAAAAGACGTGTTTATGATTTATGGCGTTCCAGAACGCATTATTTGTGACAATGGTCGCCAATATGTTAGTAAAAATTTTCATAAAATGGTTACTTCGTATGACTGTAAAATTATGTTCAATGCTTACTACCATGCTCAAGCGAACCCAACGGAAAGAGTAAATCGAGTAATTAAAACAATGATCCGTTCCTATGTTAATAATGATCATCGCACTTGGGACGAAAATTTACATAAATTTGGTTTTGCTCTTCGCACTGCAGTCCAGGATTCAGTCCAACCTTTCTTAACTTTGGTCGAGAGGTATATCTATCGGGTAAGTTACATAATAAGTTTGGTCAGGTTAACGAAAATCAAGATATAGACTTTGAAAATCGAGAAAATTGGGCTTCTCACGTGAGAGAACTTAAAGAGATTCGGGATACGGTAAAGTCGCGTTTAGATAAAGCTTATGGCCAAAGTGCGAATCGGTATAATTTGCGGAGAAGAACACCGGTATCGCTAAGCACAGGTCAAGTCGTTTGGAAACGAAACTATACCCTATCCGACGCAGCTAATTATTTTTCTTCGAAATTAGCCCCAAAATATATAAAGTGCAAGGTCGCGGAAAAGATATCACCAAACGTGTATAAGTTAACCGATTTTGAATCAGGACAGTCTTTGGGTACCTGGCATGTTCAAGACATCAAAATTGATTAAAAAAAAAGCCTTTTTTTTATCGAAGTGAAGGGGGAGTGTTACGAATTTTTAGGACATAAATTCGACCAACACGAAAATTTGATATAAATGTTTTAGGCACACACTTTTAGTCTCACCCGGTATATCATAAATTCGTGCTTGATGCATAAGTGGTAAATGCAGGTTGCACGAGTTAATAGCTATTTATAGTTTTTATTAATTATAAATATCTAGCCGTCGTTTTTGCCGAGAAATCGTTTTTATGGGGAATAAAAAAGGGATTTATCGATGCGGTAGCCATCGCCGAGTCAAGGTAGGAACATTTTATTCTATAGTGAGAATTGGAAGAACAGACACCATTTGGATAATTAAAAATTAAACAAAGTTACGTTTGAAACGGCTTGATCCAGGGTAGTCTGAAGAAGGGCGATATTTATAAGGAGTATCGGTGATACATAGGTGGATAATATCGTCCGTAAACAATTTTATTGGATTCTTTTCTTCGGGGAAAGTGCTGAAATTATAAAACGTCTTCTTGGTGCATCGGGCGTAAGGCACGGGAGGTGAGTTTTATTTAATTTCTTTGCTATTTGTTATAATGTGATTCTCAGAAAATTCCTCTCGATACTATTTCGTAACATCTTATTTTAGGCGTTTTTTTATTTGGTCGGTTGATAACAGAGAGGTACCTGTGTGGTATAATTCTAAGGCGTTCAGGAAGGCCCCAGAGAAGGAGTGTAGAACTCGTTGTATGGAAGGAAAACCCGTGGGCTGTAAAGAAAAATAAGACGGGGGGAATTTCGTCGCAGTCGGTAGCTCAGTCCCAGGTTCTTTCTTCTACAGGATAAGTACCACTTAGTGGAGGTTTTTATTAAAATTAATTTTACGGCAACTAAAGTATTACAAACCTATAGGTACGTTTTTGTGTTTGCTTTAATAGGCCTACGAAGTAGCATTAGTATAATTATTTTGTAACAGCTACCTAGGCAAAGTTAATAGTTAAGTATCCATCTGAGGATAAAGGTATTTAAGTAAAAGATTTTGGGGGTGTTCACCTTTATCCCGGATTACCCACTCGAGGGTCAGGAGAACTACCAGCTTCACCCTATTTTTTTGTTTAGAATATTGGTTGAAAACTATTTGTTATATAATTTGTTTTGTTCGTTATTTGAACTATTCGTTTAATTAGTGTAATCGTAATATTTGGCTCTTACTATATATTTGTTTATGTCTACAATAAACAGAAGGTGTATTTTTAATTTGGTTGTTGACTTATTTAAACCTAGTTAGTACGGTAGTGTCGTTTTGCCAGATCTAAGTTTAGTAATTTTATTCAGTATCGCGGGTACGTAATTATAGGAAAATTACTTGGCGCCCTGACAGTCGTTTTTTTATGACGTAATAAGTAAGAACGTAATACCCACCCCGACTCCACTGAGTCTAGTCGGACATACCTAATGTTACCAGCGCCAAAACGCACGTAACAGGGGATCAAGGGGTATTTACTCCCCACCAAGTTTTCATCCCGTTTTCTTACCTCATCGTAAGTGTATCATAAAATAGTTACAAAAATTCTAGTTATCGTCCCACATTCATACCTACTGCAATCAAAATGCGATATCTAGTACATTCACTATTTTTTTCCCTGACTCAAGTTCATAATTCAAGATAAGGGGCAGTTTTTTACCCTATAAAAGATTGTTTTCGTATGCTAGGTCGTAACAGATTTATGGTTCATTCCTATTAATAAAGCTTAGAAGGTTCAAGCTTTTTCACCAGTTGTTGAAGCTATTGTGCAGTTTGATATTCTATTGGGGTAGTTTTCACCCCATTAATGGCGTGTCCCGATTTATTTGTGTGAACCCTAGTCAACACATTCGTTCATGTATTCAGCCAATAGACTTATATTATATTTCTATTCATGGAAGCTCTATAACTCAAGAGCATCATTTTTTCCTATTAACATCCTTATATAGGGGATGCTTTTGGCTCTTCTGAATTAATCAATAGATATACGGATTTTGCGATATTAGATTTGAATTCTGCGTCAAAAAATTCTAGGAATATCTTGATTGTTCTGCCATAGCTGATGAGTATTCATTTTTTGTGGGGCTGTGTATTTTTTGATATGCTCCTATATTGCATCACGCATATCACAACTTCAATCCCTCATACCTCAAAAACCAAACATAAGCTCATCATGAAATTTTGTATTCAGGATGTTCTCATTATTAACAATAATTTAGCACTTAGTTTAAAACAAAATTTGAGGGCGAGAAAATGGGTGATTTTTGGCCTATTTTTGGGGTCACTCAATTTTTCGTCCGTTTAGAACACTTGCTTCAGAGAAAAATTGCATTTTAAACTATAAAGGGATTTTCGATAAAACGTAAAAATTTGTTTCTTTGCATATATCTCAGTAAATATTAGTTTAAGAGATGAAATGGTAGATTTCAAAAATAAAGCTTATAAACTGAGAATGAATTTGTTTTCATTTTATAGTTATGTAGATTAATAGCTTCGTAGATATTTAAATTTATAGATGGCATCGGAAAGATTATAGGATGAAATATTTAGTTTTTAATGTTGAATATCTTAGAAACCATGAAATTTCCGTAAAAATATCTAAGGAACAGAATAGATAATAATTAAACAATCTTTTAAATGATTTTGTTGTTTGTTTTTGTATCATAAAAAATAAAAAAGTTATGGCCGAAACAATGTACGTTTTCACATTTTCTTTTACAAACTGTCACCATTTTGTTATTGTAATTGTCCAGTAATGAATTTATATTTCCAAAATTGCTGTTTTTTGTTAATATATAGCATGACCTAGATGTTCAATTTTTTTTTTGTCCATTTTAAACACTTTCATCCACCATATTGCAGCCACCCGAGAGCCACCATTTTGAGTTTCTAAGTTTTTTAAATTCGTAATTAGCGATCCTAAAAACATAAATATCCTACGTTTTCAGAGTAAATGAGTAATTATTTTTGAAATTCTAAATTTCTAAATATCTTCTAAATATCTAAATTTCGAGGGGGTTTTCATCCCTCGAGATCAAGAGCAAGAATCCGGACTATATATAAATTGAATATAATACCTTTTACTACAATAATAACCCATGAAGATATATTTTCATTACATATGAGATTATTCCGAAATTTTACATATTTTTTATCTATACCTACTTTAATTGTCAATTTTAAACTTACTATAATATTCTTTAACTTAATAAATATAACTATTTGAAAAATCAGTTGTTTGATAAGTACGCTTTGATCTATAGCAGAATAAAATTGTTCTTTTTCTTTCGAATATTTGGAAGGGGAGAAATTTTTAATGAAAATCGTGTTATCAGGAAGTTACAGGGTGGATAAAGTAAAAAAATATTTTGAGGTTTCTGGTTCTTCTACACACACTAAATCACTTTTTTTTTCATCCCCTTTAATAATGGGGTGGGGGTGGTAATGGGGGTGGCTAATGCCAAAATTTTTTTTGAGACCTTAGCTTCTCTTGTCTATACTAAATATCAATTTTATGAACTCTTACCTGCTTGATTTACCTATTTACTCCAAATTTACCCCAATTTACCCTCCAACCCTTCGACGGAACAAGATGAAAATATAATCTAGTTCTAGATCTCGTTAAAGTACATATATGTACCAAATTTCAAGTCAATCTCAAACGTAAAACGTCAATCTCAAACGTAAAGAGTAAACGTGCGCACAAAAAAGTTACAGACGGACAGACCGACAGACAGACCGACAGACCGACAGACAGACAGAATTTTTTTTTCGCTCAAACTTGAAATCTCGACGTTTCATGACATTCTAAGCCTATTTGAACAATAAAAATTTTTAAAAATGTTTTCGTCGTTACTATACTGGATGTGGAAGTAATAACGGTTTGCTAACTCCGTTGAACTTATAATAGTTTAGAGTACTTACATGAAAATGCTAGGCAAAGTTAATTTTCAACTCGGATTTTCAGATGCAACGTAAATAACGTATTTCAGATATTCCATAATCTTAGATACACCAAAGGAAATATTCAATGATTAAAATTTACGAATCTTAAGAGGATACACACTACCTGCAACCAAAGACGAGCAAAGACCACGTGTACCCTTTCCAAACCCCGCGCGTATCTACCGACGTATCTACCAACCGTGGAAGCTACGACACACGCTCCCGTTTTTCTCTTCTCTCAGCCACTGGGGGTGTGGTACGTAAGCGGCGATTAATTGCAACGCCAGTTGCCTAGAATGTCGTTGATATCGATAAGCGCCCTGCAAATGTTGCTGAATGGTTATATAAATAAAATCTGTGTAGTACTTATATCTTATATGCCGAAAGTTACCAATATTTTTTACAGTTAGAAAACTAATGAAATATTATACTAAGAATCTGAAGTGCACTTATAAGCGATTTACGTAGATCAGTGGAATGGAGTCGTTTGAGGACAAGACAGCTGTCAAAACGGAATTGTTTGTTACTTATTATTACAATAATTTTTATTTTTTCCCGTGTTTTGAGATAATGCTCATTATTTAAATGTGTCCTTATCAATCTTTCAAGAAGTAGTTATTTTTGTATATTTATATAACGATAAAAAATATATAAAGTGTGGACAAAACATTTAGTCAAGAGGAGGCCAACATACCTACTACCATAGATACAGATTTTGTCAAATTTCTTGAATTTCACTTTTAAATATAAACTTGCAGTAACTTTTGACGAATGTCAAATAATTTGTATTTAAATCCATCGTTGTAGTGCAGACAATGAAGAATTTCATGCAATAACAAAAATATATCTGACCAGTTGAAACGTTGCAGCCGCATAGGTAATAACAATTACGTATATTTGACTAACAAAAAATTGTTTGAGTAAATCACCTACCTATCGGTTGTATGGGGTGGAGAAAATAGGAATGACAGTGCGTTTTTGCGCGCTTTTTAGGAAATATCTCTTTAAACATTAATGTTTGCAAGAAATGTAAAGAGTACTTTTTTGCAGGTAGTAAATGCATCTTTATTTTGCTTTTTAACAATTTTTTTACGTATTGAAATTGAGTGAGACAGATTTTCTTGAATTTGAGGACTTTTTACATCTTTTGGAAAAGTCAGTTATCCTGATACTTGTTCTTGCGTTTTACTGGAAGGCGAGGTGTTATACGTAAAAAAATATGGTTCAAATGAAGTTGAAAGCTCAATTAGATTTGCTACAGTTTGGTGGTTTATTTGCAGTATAATAAAAATTGACGAAATTATGGGGCAAAAACCATACAAAAATCCATGTATAGGAACAATTAATATTACTAACTACGTCTTAAAAATGTATTCATACGACCTTTTGTCATGGTTTTGCCGGGAAAATTGAATGACAAAAATAGACATTGATTAATTACTTGTTTCCAATAAAAATGCCGTTTTTTGTGAAAAATCCGTGTTATCAGATTTTGTCTTCAGTAATAATAATAAAGTGGTTAAAATATGAGAATAAATTACAGAATTTAAAAGAATATTTCGGTTTCTTTGAAGTCAAACATGATCCGCTGATTACCTTTAGTTTTGATTTTTACAACCAAACAATGCCGCGCGAAACGCAAAAAAATGGTATTTGATAATTTTTGGAGAAATATTACGTATATTTTATTATATTTTATGTATTTTGTTTTATTTATAAGATAAGTCATCCTGGTAACAAACATTTTTTCAGCAACTGTGTTGATGAAATATACATTTTCGAAAATATTTTTCAAGAATTTTAAGAAAAAGTTAAGATTTGCATATTTCTATGTATGACTCAAAAACTGCACGTTTTAGGAAAGAATATGCAAAGTAACAAATTAAAACAAAAAATCATCAGTTTTAATTTGTTACCACTGACATTCTGTTCTAAAACGTACAGTTTTTGAGTTATAAATAGGAATATGTAAATGTTAACTTTCTTTTAAAGTACCTAAATAAATTAAAATTCTTATTTTACAGGTAAAGTCCCTAGTAAAAAACCGCTGCCTAAGGAATCCCTACTTCCACAACCAGACTTCCTATCCAAGTCTCTTACAACGAAAATACTATATTTGCACTCCACTATGTGGAGATAATTGTTTATGGAACTATAATAATATAATATTTGAAATCGTGTACCCCAAAAACACATAAAATGATATAACCACATCGGTAGCGGGGCAAATGAAGTGAAAAAAAAATTTGATGACTTTGGTTCTTCTACATACAATAAATCACAATATGTTTTCACCCCCTTTAATAATGGGGTGGGGGTGGTAACGGGGGTGGCTAATGCCTACTTGCTTGGTTTACCTATTTACCCCCATTTACCCTAATTTTAAAACTTTCAAAAATTCTTTTGCATTAGTATACTTCCACTGGATATGGAAGTAATACGCAGAAAATAGAAAGTAAAAATATAAAATATCATTGTGTGCCGTGGACTACACGATAGAAGTAAAGCTTCTACTTCAAGAATTTTCTTCGAGGAAACCTTCTACGCATCTATACTGCTCGAGGTAACCCACTATGCATCCAATTTACTCGAGGAAAGCCACTGCGCATCCATAAATCTCCAGGAAACCCACTGCGCATTCTCATTGCGTGAAGTAGCCCACTGCGCATCCATCTTACTCGAGAAACCCACTGCGTATCCGTACTACTTGAGGTAACCTACTACGCATCTATAGTACTCGAGACGAGCCACTGTGCATCCAAAATATTCGAGGAAAGCCACTGCGCATCCATAATCCTCGAGGAAACCTACTGCGCATCCATACTACTTGAGATAACTCACTGCGTATCCATTTGACTCGAGGAAACCCACTATGCATCCATACTACTTGAGGTAACCTACTGCGCATTGATGGTACTCGAGAAAAGCCACTGCGCATCCCAAATACCTACTCCGCATCTGAAATACTCGGGAAGACCTACTGCACATCCATAGTACTCGAGGAAACCCACTGCACATCCATACTACTCGAGGTAACCCACTTATTATGGAATCAAGAAAATAATAGAAGATCTATAAAAACCGTACAGGTTGCATGGTATTCTAATTTGAAACCGTAGAAGCTAGACACACACATGTCTGACGGCCTGACGCGTCTCTGACGCTATCTCCTCATCTATCCGTGAAACACTGGTGTCAATTTAGCAACCTACTAAAATAATCTTGAAAGGCAGGCACGCTGATGTTCGTTTGTTTATAGGACTCGAATTACGATGCAACCTGTAGGGTGTTTATAAATCTTAAAATTCCACACCTAGATTTTCTATCCAAGTCTCCCACAACGAAAAAAATTTTGATATTATATTTGCACTTCATTATGTGGAAATTATTGTTTATGGAACTTTAATAACATAATATTTGAAATCCAAAAATCAATAACACGGTACCCCACCCCACATCGGTAGTGGGGTGGGGTAGTGTGGATGGATGAAGTAAAAAAATATATTTTGAGGCCTTTGGTTCTTGTACACACGAAAATCACATTTTTTTTTTTCACCTCCTTTTGTAATGGTGTGGAAGTAGTAATGTGGGTGGCTAATGCAAAAAATTTTTTTGAGACATTAGCTTCTCTTGTATATACTAACTACCAATTTTATGAACTATTACCTGCTTGATTTACCTATTTACACCAATTTACCCCCCAAACCTTCAACGGAATAAGATGAAAATATAATCTACTTCCAGATCTCGTTAAAATACATAAGTGTACCAAATTTCAACTCAATATCTTAATCGTACGCACAAAAAAGAGTTACAGACGGACAGACAGACAGCAAGACCGACAGACAGAACGACAGACAGAATTTTCTTTTGCTCAAACTTAAAATCTCGACGTTTCAAAGCATTCTAAGCCTATCTGAACAATAAAAATTAAAAAAAAATTTTTTGTCGTTACTATACTTCCACTTGATTATGATGTGGATATATCGAGGGATATATTTAAATCCAATAATTAGGAAAATTACATAGGCTTGTTCCACATTTAAAAGAGATACCCTGTATAATACCCGAAAATAGAGAAAAGTATTTAAATAGTTACTCGCCGTCTCTTTTGAGAAATAAAGATTTTTCCTTTGCTGTTCGCATTTAGTACTTATTGATCCTCCCATTATAAAAATCCCTACACTACACTACGAATAAACAATAAATAACACTCACAAATACACGAATAAGCGTACCTTATAATAAATAAATAAAGTAAAGTAATTTATTCACTACACACCAAAAACCTCTAAACTGAAACCCTTTTTTTTTGCAGACTGCGCGGCGCTCTTGATAAGATGCAGAACTGTGCACATGTATTTGTACTGAATAGTTTGGCTAGAGAGCGATATTTTATGGATCATTTAAAAGGCATTTTGTTCTTTTCAAAGTAATACCTTATTGTTACATTATTTAAAACAAAAACCGCTGCCCAAGGAATCACTACTTCCACATCCAGATCTTTTTTGTCTAAGTCACTCAGAACGAAAAAATTTTGTATGTGGAAATAATTGTTTATGGAACTTTAATAATATAATATTTGAAATCCTCTACTCCAAAAACCCATAAAACGATACCTCACATCGGTAGCGGGGTGGGGGTGGTGATAGGGGGTGGTAGTGGGGGGTGGATGAAGTAAAAAAACATTTTGAGATTTCTGGTTCTTGTACACACCCTAAATCACAATTTTTTTTCATCCGCTTTAATAATGGGGTGGGGGTGGTAATGGGGGTGGCTAATGCCAAAATTTTTTTGAGACCTCAGCTTCTCTTGTATATACTAAATACCAATTTTATGGACTCTTACCTACTTTATTTACCTATTTTCCCCAAATTTACCCCAATTTACCCCCCAACCCTTCGACGGAACAAGGTGAAAATATAATCTAGTTCTAGATCTCGTTAAAGTACATATGTGTACAAAATTTCAAGTCAATATCTCAAACGGTTCCAGAGAAAACGTGGGCACAAAAAAAGTTACAGACAGACCGACAGACAGACAGACAGACCGACAGACAGACCGACAGACAGACCGACAGACAGACCGACAGACAGACCGACAGACAGAACTTTTTTTTCGCTCAAACTTAAAATCTCGACGTTTCGTGACATTCTAAGCCTATTTGAACAATAAAAATTTTTAAACATTTTTTTGTCGTTACTATACTTCCACGGGATGTGGAAGTAAAAGCATACCGAAATTACTAAAATAATTCATTGTTTTGTGAAGTGTCCTTCATTTTTTCATTTCCCTTTCTACACAATATAATTTATTCGTAACCAAAAATATGAATATTGGATTTCACCAAACTGTATTTTTTTCTAAGAAAACTGATGCAAACTGCATCAAAATCAGACTATTTTAAAGTAAATTATGCAAAACTCGTTCCGGTGTAGGTATAGAAGTCTCTTAAGTTTTGAACATGAAATAAATAGTGCTAATTTTATATAGCTTACAATTAGAAGTTTATAAAATAGATTTATCGTGGTACTTTAAGTTTCAATATACATTTTTCATATTAATATGAATATAAGATGTTAAAACGTTAAACATTTTCGCGCATAAAGCGTTTGAAACTTTATATGTCTTCTGTTCACTGCAATACGGATAAGTTGACCTAGAAATTTAATACGCACCGGGCATCGCGGTTTTGTTTCCTAAAAGTTCGTGACTGGATCAGATCCAAAGCATTTTCCACACTCAGAGGATATCATTGAACTTCCCATTTCCTACACGTCAATGATATGAAAACGTTTAGGAATAGCCTTCTTCACAAATAAACAATGTATTAATATCTTGAAAATATTACTAACCCTACTCTGCTTAAATAATAATAAATACGACACTTTTTTACTAACTGAATGCTATTGTATATCCCGTGAGTAAAAAAATTAGACCTCGAGTAACTATTTCACTGACTTCAAAAAATTTATTATTGATAAAAAATGTAAACACAAATCCTTGCCTAAATGTTGTATAAACAGAAAATATAAGTTTTATTAAATTTTTATGTGCTTATTAAAACCCCTCTATTAACTTTATTCATACAGGGTATGTGTGGAGTATGATGTCCATAATTACACAAATGATATATTAGATAAAGACAAATCAATCTTAATATTTTATTTTGAACTTGAATTCAGAACGTTAGTCATAAGTACTAGGTTAGTCTGCTCTACATCACACAACGTTATTGTAATTGTAATAATGATTCTGATTCAACCATGTTCAACAATTTTCTCCTTGGTTGGTAGATTGGTTCATTAACAATAACCTGCCTCTAAATGTATCAAAATTTAACATAATATCTCAGCAATATATGCTAACATATAATTATCGTCCAGACCATCATACTCTGGCTCAACATGATACATCGGAATTACCTTTCGTAGAAAATTTTCGTCCACAAACCAAATTGTTTATACATATAACAACAGAATCCTAAGCCTCTTCGTTTTATAATTAGAAACACCTATACACTTAAATTATTATATATACAACATTTGGCATCATTCTGAATATCCTGTCCAACTATCTCGTACACATTGAAAATTTAGAAGAAAAATCAAAGACGTTTTTGAAATAACTAGAATATAAAATAGTCCAAACATATACAGGGTGTAACGCAACGTACCTGAAAACTCTTAACCATGCACCTTTAAATGAGAAGTCGACTTTAAAAAAATAATAATAACACAGAAAAAGATACAAATTGTTAAAGTTCCAAATTAATGGAAATGTAAAATACATCGATATTGTCTACTTCGGTTTGGTACACTTCATTTTTTAAATATCCCCACAAAAAAAGTCAAGAGTATTTAGATCCGGGGACCACGGAGACCAAGATACGGGTCCACCCCGTCCGATCCAACGTATCCCATTTATTTGACTACTAAGCGAGAATGTGGGGGTGCACCATTATGTTAAAACCACATCCGACTTCGGACCTCCAAAGGCACATCTTCAAGAAGACCAGGAAGATCATTGCGGAGAAACTGTAGATATTGCAGACCATCCATCCGATTTGGCAATATGAATGGACCAATTAGGTGTTCATCGACAATACCTGCCCTCACGTTTAAAGAGAACCGATGTTGAAAGTGATTCCGAACTACTGCATGAAGATTCTCAATGGCCCAGACGTGCATATTATGTAGATTGGTTATCCCATTACGCGTAAAAATAGCATCATCTTTCACCAAGACATCGGATGTAAATCGGGCATTTTGATAATTTCTTTGCAACAATCATTCACAGAATTGTGTCCTTAAAGGATAGTCTGAAGACAATAATGCTTTTACCTTCTGGACGTGATAAGGGTACAATTGACCCTCGCTTAGTACACGCCATACTGTTTGATGCGACACAACAGCGACCTGCCGGGCTAGCTGCCTTGTGTTCATTCGCGGATTATCTTCCACAATATCTAAAATTTCTTGTTAGACGTAAACGTAAAACCACTACCGTAAATATTTCGTGATGAGGGCAGTGCCTATTGGGAAATCGCCACATATACCATTTTTATTATAAAAATACACTATCACCTAATTATTAACAATTAGCACACAAGATGACCGTTATCCATTAAAGATAAAATCTACATTGGAGATACGATGACAGTGACAACATGTTCGATAAGCACAATGAACTTGGATATTTTTTTGTCAGTTGTTTTATGCAGTGCTTATTTTAAACCAGTCTACCAGATAGTAGAGATAGAATAGTCCTTCAATTAAGTAGAGTTTAATAAATTACCATTTTCATCATTTTCATCAATTTGTAACTTTAACAATTTGTATGTTTTCTGTGTTGGACTTTTATTAATTTTTTTTAAGAAGTCGACTTATTATTTAAAAGTGCATAGTATGGTTAAAATTTTTCGAGTAAGTTGCATTACACCCTGTATAAATAAATCTGTAATAGTAGGTATTTTTGTAATTTTGTTTTTCTTAGAATTCTCGGTATTTTTTAATAATAATAATAAAGTCCTTACCATACAGAGCGAAGTTTTCAGATTTATCTAATGATACCAAAGCCAAAAAATGTATTTTCAATTTGTTTGTGGGTCTGTCTATCATAACTCAAAAATGGCTCAAATTATGTTGTTAAAATTTGTTATACATGTAGAAATTTTTCCAGCTTAAGAAATAAGCTACTTTACATCGGAGTTTGTCAGAAAGTAGGAAAAAATGATGGAAAGGTGGGGGAGGGTGGAAAAAGATCATGAGTTAGTGAAGGAATGTTGTGGAAAGATAAGAAGAATATGGCAAAATGGTGGAAATGGGAAGAATGTGATGGGAAGGTGAGGAAAGAATATAGAAAAGTGGGAGAGGCTGTAAATGGACAGGGAAAGATGATGAGAAGGGGGTACGGGATACACGTGAGAGTAACCGTGGGAATACGCTAGTGCTCTCATATAATCTGTTTCGTATATCGACTATCAACAAATAAGTACGCTTAATTTTTATGATCACAGATCTTCGTCAAAACTAAACAATTTTGATTTTCCAGCGTCTAGAATCAACTTAAGAAGTACTTAAACAAAGGAAAGTACTTTTTATGTGCAAGTTCTAGGATAAGCTTCATGGTACTGGTGATATTTTCAATTGTAGTACAGCCTCTTTAAAAATCTGTGATGACCTTTTTTTTTGCCTTGTTTTCTTTTGTATACTGTCTAAGTTTTAACTTTGGATTTGAGAGTTGTCCAATATATGTGGTGTGTCTCAAAAGAATTCAAAGAAAACAAGAAAATAACCATTCTTACTATACAGTCCGTCTATTTCATTAGCGCCACGTGAAATATCTTGCTTAATATCTATTGTAGAAGAAAAAAGTTTTAGTAAAAGTTTTCCCAATTTTTGTTATATTTCAGTGAAAAGAATTTCGAAATTCGTAGCCTACTTTGTGAAATATAGTACAAAATCATAAAAAATGGGAAAACCACAAACTCTTGTATTTTCTTTACTTAAGAATATACAGAAAAAAATAAAAAGAATAAATCTCAACGTAGACCATGGCACCATTAAATCCGTCACTTTTTTCTCTTTTCAATGATATAAAACATATCATAAAAATTTTAACTCGTAGTACCAAAATTTAAAATTTTATGAAAACTATAATATCTACATATTGAATCGTTTCGCCTCCCTGCTAATTCGTTGTACTTCGTCCAACAAGCTCTAGAGAAAAATGGGTACCAAAAAATAGTACGAGAGCCAGGCGGCTTTTTCGGCATGTCACTGTTTTATGAGCTTTGTGATATTTTTATCGTTTTATGGATGATAACGATTCACAAAATCGATTTCTGGCAGGGCGCCTCCCGTCAGGTACGTCACGAGCACTGTTTAAAATCAGTGAAACTATTTTAACGTTACAAGGCTCATTTTTTATGTACGCACACCTCTTATGCCTAAAATGAATAAAACGTCAGAGGGCGCAGCCAAAAAGTTGTCAAAGTTGTAAGAAAAACACCTGATCGTTACAAGCTTTTTTTTAGGTTGAAAATGTTTACTTAAATGTATTAAACATAGAAAAAAAAATCCCAGAAATAAACTCTTGTCAGTATAGCTAGCTAGAAAGAAAATATTTAGATATTTTGAAGAAAATTTGATTTTTTTCGCATATTTTATCTCAGAACTGTAAACTCATTGTTACAAGTTCTGGCTCCCTTTTAAAACGTAAATATAAGCTCCCTTAACAATAAACTAGTTTTCCCAGAAAGCTATGACTGTCAACAAAAGTACTATACACTCTTAAATTCGCAGGAATTTAACACTTTCGGCTAACGTAAGTTCGTACCGTATCTCAGATGTATTGTATCAATATTAAAAGGTCGTTTCTATATTTAAAAATTTACAATAAGTCTCCTGACTAAAAACTATGCACCTTAAGACCAAATTCCTGTCAGAACAATTTCTACACGTATATAAAAATGAAGAAGCCCATGATTTTACGCAAAATTGACGTTACCGTCGCATCTCGGAGGTTATAAGTCATTGTTAGAAGTTTTGTCATTTTTTTGCTACCTTAATACAAGTCTCATTAACAAAAAAATATGCTCTACAGAACAAAATGACAGTTATACAAGTTTTACGCTCAGATATAAGGTACCGCATCCTGCTCATTTCAGTCAATTTAATGCGATATATCTCTTATCACTGAGGAATGTTCTGTCATTTATTACTCATGTTGGTAAAGTCCCCTAGATAAATAAATATGCTTCCCAGAACAAGGTGACCATCAAAAAATTTTCAAGTGCATGTAAAAGGCACTGTATCCTTCCAATTTCAGTCAAATGAATGCGATTTCCAGCTTCCGTAAGATCTCAAATTTTAGATATCATTGTTAAACGTTCTGTTTTCATTATGTTGATAAAAGTCTCTTTAACAAAAAATATACTCCCCAGAACAAGATGTCCGTCAAATAAATTTTAATTTTTTTATGTAAAAATATTACATCCTGTCCATATCAGCCAAATTAATGTTATTTCGAGCTTCCCTTGTACTTCAAAGTTCAGATAACATTATTAAATGTTTTGTCTCTTAATATTTGTATTGATAACAAAGTCTCTTCTCACCAGAACGAAGGGAGAATTTTTTCTGTGCTTAAAATGTTTAAATAAACACTCTTAACCTAAAAAGGAGCTTGCAATGATCAGGTGCTATACCTCCACTTTTTTACAACTTTGATCTTTCTGGCTACGCCTCCTGACGTCGCACACTTTCTGGAAATCCTATTTTATTCATTTTAGGCATAAAAGGTGTACGTACACAAAAAATTAGCCTTGTGTCAATGACATAATTTTTTTGTCTTTTGTTACCTTGAACCATGGGCAAATCGATGAAGTCTATTTCGTTGTTATTTAAGTTCAATAGAATTAATCAACGCATAGAAAATACTTGCAAGGATGAGTTTCCAAAAAAGCCACTTAGCTCCCACACTAAAAGGGATATACCACGATTTATAAAAAACTGGAGAAGAACGACAGAAGAACAGGAACGACCTACTACTTCACGGAGAGGTTGAGAAAGTCTTTATTGAAGAATAAAATAGGCATACGTTTCCGAACGGTAAAGAAAATGTAGCTTCCTCAAACAAGGATCCCATCCCTAGATTACTAGCCAAGGGCATTTACCAATTGAACTGTTCATGTGGTAAGAGTTATATCGGACAGACAGAGCGTAATATCCAGTGCAGAATCAAGGAACACGGGAGAAACACACAGGGTACACAGTCGGCAGTGTCAGAACATGTTCGTCAGAATGAGAACTATAAAATCGACTACGAGAACATCAAAAGAATATTGGATAGAAATATGCGTTATTACCCAAGGATACACAGGGTCAGAAAAAAAATGTTTCGTGAGTGAGACTTGCGACCTACTTTTCTTTATGTTTTTCGGGGCGCTGAACACGAATCTGAAGTCTGAATAGCGTGCTTGTGGACGAATTTTCGAACTAGAGACCAAAATTGGGCGAAAATCATAATAACTCGGGATATGGGATAATTTCAGGTTCGAAATGAACAGAAAAAAAATTAGGAAATATGGAAATATTATTTTTGGGAGAAAATACAGTACTTTCCAATCTATTCAATTACTTGATAAAACTTCATGTACAGTGAGTTCACTTTGGACCGCACTATTATACAAAATTTTCGAAGATATTGCTCCCAACGGTGATTTATAAACATATTCGTGTAAATGGATTCGGGATTGTACTTGTCTTCGCGGTGTCGAGCAGAACTGTACATGCGGGAAGAACAATAAAGAGAGGCAGGAATTATATCTCGGGATTGTGTGGAACACTGAGCTTCTGAGATTGGATCCTTTCTAGCATCGACAGGTTTCAACCTTTTGACGCTTACCTTCGGACACCTTGAACCAGTTACAATCATCTTTTTATTTGAGCGTTTCAACATTTATTAGTTTGCATTTGTCTCTCTATTTTCAGTGTAGTATCTTAACTCGTTTATCAAAACGTATTCCTGTTTTACCCTTTCTGTTCTGTTCAATTTTGGTTTATTTAGTTGGCACGTTGATTTATTTAGTTACATTTGCTTAAGAGCTTGTGGTGTGCGCATTTTAATTGTATTAAATTTGAATATTTAGAGCCGTTTCTCCTTTTCAAGGTTGTCGCATTCAACGGGTTCTTTTCGAGGATGCCGAATTCAACGGTGAAAGATGAACACATCGACTTAGAACCATTGAGAATGGTGGACAAAATATCCGCGTAGGCTTTCCGATCAGTTATTTTAAATATACCATATATCACTACAAACAAAAGATCTGTCCCACGCGGTCGTGCCTCTTACCGGGTGATATGGATATAATAGAGCAACTACTGATTGAACCGTTGAAAATCCCCCTCCTTACTTAAAAATAATTAAAATTAAAACTGAAAAACTACCGATTTCGCGCACACGCGAATACTTACAAATTTTGATTGCTGGCACGGGAAAACAAAACTCAACGAAAAAACCCGTTTGAGACAATTCCACCCTGGTAGTCTTCCTGATGCCAGGAAAGTGTCGTGGATATTTAAAAGTGTGTAATGTTATGTGAAATTTTGGTTTATTAAGAGTTTATTGGTCGAGACTGAATTTAGAGACAAAAATGGACAAGGAACAAAAAAGGTAAAAACAAACAGAGGGAATAGAAAGGGGTTGGTTGTAGGTTTTGGTGAAGATTAAAGGTGGGGAAAGGAGAATTTGTCGTAGAGGAAAGTGTGGCTAGAGAGGTTGCCGAAAGATAGGCAACGCCTGGTATGGTAGGCGGTGTCGGATATCGAAAAGGATCGCATTATGCTGTCTGATTCGTGTTATGTTGCGGGTTAGCGGACTATCGCTCAGTTTGAATTGATAGAATTTTTGGGAGATTTCTTGGACGTAGTCCGCTAGTGGCGTTATGTCGTGGCAACGATTATATAGATCTCTGAGGGAGGTGTATCTGCCCGAATCAGAGATGAGGCGCATAAATTTGTGCTCGAGAACTCGGAGTTTTCTCATTGTCGTGATCGGTATGCTGCACCACACCGGCGCCGCGTATGTGATGGCCGGCCTGATCACCATCGTATACAACAATTGTTTATTTGTCCTGTTGAGTCCGCTACTCCTTGCCAGGAGCGGATACAGACTCCTGGGCATGGAGTAGACCTTGCGTATTGTCTCGTTTATGTGAATGTTGAAAAATTGGTTGTTTAATGAATTTAAAACTACTTTTCCTTAACTTGCATCCAAGTTATTTCCCTGACAATCTAGGTGACTTCAGTAAAGAGTAAGGCGAGCGATTCCATCAAGATATCAAGCAAACGAAGAAACGGTATCAAGGAAGATGGGATATCAAATATGATGGCAGACTTTTGTTGGTCATTAAAGAGAGAAACAGTCTAAGAGGCACATGGACAAAAAAGAAATCCATTGCGTAGATCATTCGATGATAAAAGAGTCCGGAAACTGGCAAAAAATAACTGATCTCTAAATTTAGAGGAATACGTCCTGATAAACGAATTAAATTACTATACTAAAAATAAAGAAATAAATTCAGATCGATAATGCTAAAACGCTGAAATAAAAAGTTGATTATAACAGGGGCGCAAGGTAGTCCCAAAGTAAGCGTCAAAAGTTTCATCGCAAGTTGATGCCGGCAAGGGTTCAATCTCACAGGCTGTTCCATACAATCTCGAGATATAATTCCCGCCTCTCCTTATTGTTCTTTCAGAGTGTGCAGTTCTGCTCGGCACCGCGAACACAAATACAATGCCGAATTTCTTCATGAATATGTTTATAAGCCACCGTTTGGAGCAATATCCTCGGAAATTTTGTATAATAGTTCGGTCGAAAGTGAACTCACCGTACATCAAGCTCTATCAAGTAATGCAATACATTTGAAAATACTGTATTTTCTCCCAAAAATGATATTTCCATGTCTCCCAAAATGTTCTATTCATTTCGAACCTGGAATCCCGATTTTTCATGATTTTCGTCCAATTTTGACCTCGAGCTCGAAAATTTGTCAACAAACATGCTATTCTGATTCGAGTTCAGCGCTCCGAAAAACATAAAGAAAAGTGGGTCTTAATTCTCGCTCACGATTTTTCTTTTGTGGGCCTTTGTAATTAGATAATCACTAAAAATTATGAAGAACAGGGACAACTTCAATGAAGAAGATGGGTACTAACTGAGTAATACATGGCTTCGCCACGGTCAACGAAGCACAACAAATGAGCAGCGAAACGACGCAGCGCCAAGGTATATAACGAGGAACAGAACACAACAACTTCAGTCTTTAGCATCATTCTGAAGAAACTGACAGCATGGTCAGCGAAACGTCAAGTCAAATATGACGATAACGGCAACACCCGGAAGAAACCACTTCACTAGACAATGGCTGTGAAATCGTGCATTCTACTAAGGAAGATATTTCTTTTTATTGAAATAAAGCTCAAAAAACGAGGATAAAACTTTGGATAATAAGCGAGATATTTGGCATGGCCCTGGTAAAATAGGTAGACTGTATCGGGGTGCATCGATTTTCTTTTTTTTTACCTAATCCAAAATGGCGGGCGCCAAAAAATTGTGTGATGGGGTTGTAAATAATACGTTAAAATTTCAAATTAAAATATTGACCCTTAGGGGTAGCGGGTTGGGGGTCACAGGTAAACATTTTTGATATTCTATATATTCAAAATGGCGGGTGTGAAAAAGTTGTGCTTGACAGTTATATATGAGAGGTAAAAACTAAAGACAAAAATATTATGATTTAATGGTAGCGGGTTAGGGTTAAAAGTCAACTTGATATTTTCTTTGTTCTGCATCGGATCCATTTCTATTCCCTACAAGCTCAAAGGTACTTATGAGAAAATAAACTTGATTGTATTAAAGAATAAAAAGTAAAAAAAAAATACTAAAACATTATGGCAAAACTTGCTTGTAGTAATCTTTTTTTTGTGTTGAATTTGGGAATTTTGTCGTTGTTCTAATTAATCCATCCAGCGCTGAAGCTTCAGTTACAAGCTTTACTGCCCTTTTCACAGCTTGTGTGTGATTAGGAAATTTCTTTATTTCAATTATCAGACAATTCAGGATTATTTATAATTTGATTAAGGTCCTCTTCGGATAAATCAACTGTTAATGGTGGCTCATTATATTCACATTCTTGAAAATCAATCATCTCATACTAATTTGTAGCATTTAGTTTCAACGGAGTAAATGTAAACTTTCTTAAGTCGGTATTGCTGCCTTTTCTAGCTTTTAATATTCTGCGAACGGCCAACTCCCTAATACTCCGGTTTTCATCGCCCAGCATTCCCAGTAGTATGTTCTCAGGGTGTGCAAAATATCCATTTCGTATTACGACGGGATCAACTACCTACTCCTTTCAACTCTTCTGATAAATATCTGGATAATTGTATGGTTTTCCATACATTTGAAGCACCTTGCAGACATGATGGATGTGCTTCTATTTTGAACCACATTGGCGCATACACTTTGACAACATACGTTGCTGATATAACCAAATCTGCATAGCAACATAAAAGCGAAAGTATTCTATTTGCTGTCGTCAGTCATCGCGAGTGGACTATTTTGCCAGGTTCTCGTTTTGAAAGATTAATAGAAACATATCCCGTTATTACTGCTTGGCATATTTCATAAAAATATAACTGATATGTGTTAAGATCTTTCACCTTAACTATAGGAATTTCGGATTTAATAATCTTAAATGCAGCTACTGGCATCTGCTCGCATTTGACTAACGACTTTCCTATTATACCTGAAAATCTTGAAATCCAGTTCCGTTAATATATTCGATCAAGTGCCTTTTAGTGGAAGTTCATTTGCATGCAGTTGGTAAATGAACCACTGAAGCGGTCTCTTAAAATGTTTTTCAAGTAGAGCTATAACACCACCTTTAGGACCAGTATTTTTAGCCGTTCCATCACATCCGACGACTTTTAAGGTGTTCGTTGGGATTCGAAAGTCTCCAAAATAACTGATAATGGCGTTAATGATGTTTACAGCTGAACCTGTAGAAGGTGTGATATGTCCCAAATATGATGATCCGGGCACTCCAGTTAAAACTATATGTTCTTCGGTTGTTATCTTTCGACGGTTATTTATCAATTTCATGGCCTTGTCTTTACGCCCATCGAAATAAAGTCCACGTAATGATATTGGCGTACCACTACTGTATATTGTTGAACTAATTGTTGATGTCTTGCAGGGGAGATTTCTTGTTGATATATTAGCGTGATCAGACTTCGATCAACAGTCAACAGTATATGGAAAGAACGAATGGTTTCTTTGAAAGTTATCTGCTGAATAACCATAATAAGATTTTTCAATAATTATGAACGCAGAAATAAAAGATTAAAATAAAAGTATTTCGAGACATTATTCATTTAAGAATCTTTCAAATATTCGTCAATAACTGTGTAGAAGAAATTATTCATTCACTCCATTTATTTGGTATAGTTTTGACAACGTGCCAGATAGCAAAATAATTGTTCAAGAATTATTCGAATCATTGCATCAAAACATATGGACTGTAAAGCTTCCTACTTCGTTAATACTTATATTTCCTTAGAAATAAAATCGCAATAAAAAGAATTAAAAACTGAAATGAAGGAAAAAGTCTAAATATTTTTGTAGATGGAAAAATTGACATGTTTATCGGAGATTTATGTTTAATGTAAAGACTTGTTTTTGTGTTAGTATTAATTTATTTTCAAATTTACTTTAAAAATGTTACTTGCTATAGATTGTTTATAAGCATGTAAATTTTAAATTTTATGTTAGTATAATTATTGCATAAAATTAAAAATAGAAGAAAATTGATTTATTTCAGAATAAATATCTAAATATATATTCAAAAGGTTCCAAAAATAAGTCTAGAGAACCTAACCTAGTACACGCGGTTGAAATAGATACAGAGTATAAATAAACAGATTTTATTGCCATGCAAATATGTATTACACACATTACTTATATCACAGAACTGCTCATTCTAATAATTCTGTAGCACTTTTGCTTGGTGGATATTCGGTGAAACTTTTGTAGAACCTTCCAGAATTGACCTAGGTCGAAGCCTAAATCAAAATTCGACTTAGGTAAAAAATTCATTTAAGGACATTTTCAATAGTCTGAGAGACTTCAGAGCCATAACCTAACACAAAAGGAGCAATATGAGTTCATTAAGACATTAGGCACAACTAAGTAAAAAATTTGAACAAACACCAAATTTTTACGAAATTAATTTTTTTTAACTTTTTTATTCCTCCGCCGAAGACTTTGACCATGGAGATACAGTCACTATATATCCTGTTCTAAAGACTGACCATAAAATTTTAACTATGTAATGTATCAAAAGGGGTAAAATCGACAAATATGGCAAAGGCGTATAGCGCCTATGAGCCAATATTGGCAAAAAATCAGTTAAAATGCACAAGGCCGGTTTCTCGCATAAAACAAGTTTGGATTCACCCAGCGACTCATAATTTGGACGAGTGTGTTGGATGGTCAATACAAAGCGATGGTAGGAAAGTCAAATGCACGACTTTTCAAATAATAAAGTTATAGAGAAATCCGCCTTGTGCACAAAGGACTCAAGAATCCATTTTGCCTAAAAGTCGCTCGGAGGCGACTCGGTGTCATTTTTCCGTCCCCTGAATGATATAATCACTATATGGGACCTTTAAGCTACTCATAAGCGAACCAAAATTTTTTAAGTAAAATATTTTTATATTATTTTCAGTCAGCCATAATTACCAAAAATACAAAATTTTTAAGTTCTTTTTAAAAGGCTTGGATTAAATTCTGAGGAAGTTAAATGAAACTTTTCTACCAAATCGATTGTTAGCGTACGCTCTCATTTGTATGATTAAAATTAACTTGCCTTAGTTGGGGAGGCGTGATTCTTTCACATTATATCATTTTGCAGAAAATAACTGCATCGTTTTAAATTTATTAAATAAATGGTATTCTTTGAACTAATTGGAGTTGGAGTTTTCGTTTGGAAGTCCGAAATAACTGAGTATATCGGAATCTCATGATTCCGCAAGTCTGATACTCAGTGTTCTGGTCGCCTTACGGGAGCTTGATAGGGATTATTTTATGCGATTTTTCCAGAAGTCATTAGGTGTAGGATCCATTATTAATAGGTAAACAGGTACCAATAACGTGAAATTTTAATTCCGTCGCGTCGGAGAGAAATCTTCGATGGGGATTTTTTTTATGCAAAAATCGCAATAATCCAAAGACGTATAAACCCTTATTGTCAGTGAATAAATGAAATTACGTCCTAAGAGAGAGTCATTAATGATCTGAGGTGGTGCACACTTGACCTATTACTTGTCTATCGACATTATCGACAGTATCGACGTATATCTCATGTCGAACCCGGTTGGGAGTGGAAGAATGGGGCAGAACGCGGCTGGCGCCCTTCTAAAAATAAATTGGTGTCGCGTCACCCAGACGCACAGTAGTGAGTTCTTCTACAAAACCACCTCATGCAAATGAAAATGACAATTAAAGGAAAATGGTATAAATCTTCTTCTTCTGATTCACAGCATCCTGTCAGACATTTTGTAATTTATGAAAATTATTCTAGTTGGTATCCGCTTGTCGCATAGTTTGTCTGACGACATCACTTCATCTGTCGTGGTTGCCACTTACGCACGTAACCTCATTAAAGTTCTTTTCTATCAGCTTTTTGATGACAGCCCAACATTTTGGAGGGCGTCCTATTCGCCTCGCTTTCTGGCTTTCCCTGATCTGTCGACCGATCTAAATTGTTCTTTCTAAATATAAATCAAATTACGTGAATTATATGAAAAAGAAATTATGCCTTTAATTCTATTTTCCATTATCCGAAATAATGTCATTTGATTTCATATACACTGTGTGTAGTGGCGGGCTAGGTATAGGGAATAAGAATTACAACATCGCGTGTGCCAGCTGGCTGAAATGAAATAACTGAGAGCTGAGATCTTCGCGGACGGGCGAGTTTGCTCTGCAGTGTTGTCATATCTCTCGCGCTACATGAATGTACATACCAAATGGGCAATTACACGCACTGTATTCAGTAGACCAACGATGTCTCAGTGTCCCACGCCCAACTAGCACACGGTGCCTATTTTGCACTACCTACGACTACATTTAAAAAGATTTCTTTCTTATAACGCTTATAATATGTGTGCTATTTGAGCGTGTAGGGTACCGATCACTCGAGGTCCAGTAGTAAAAAATATTTGAATCACAATCCTTTCGAAAGAAAACGATAGCGATATTAGTTATGCATAGAACTAGCACACGAAGGCTTCACCACGGAAACTTGTTTGAGACCTCCAAGGGTGGATATTGTTACGTATATTGCTCATGATCACAGTCATAAGAGCTATGGTCAAAACTCTTGTCGGTTATTATTAGACCTCAAAGGAATAAAATCGATTATGCTTAATAAATATTTTCTCTTCAAAAATACACTTTGCAGGTATAATGTACTATCTACTATTATAATAGTACTAGTTCTGCCTTTACCAGGCATTTTCGTAAGATCTATGAAGCTAGTACTAATTCTCATTTGAAATAAACTAGCCTTATTATTCATGAATAGTGACTATAAAATAATTAAGCCTAGTTTCACTTAAATATATCCGGCATGTTAATATACTTCTTTATGGTTATTTTAACGTATTGTTAAAATTTTTTTAAGAACTTTCCATGCTGTGTGTCCATCTTCACCTTAATCTTCACATTCGTTGAACCGTGAGCCCTCGAGAAGGCGACATAGAATTGTTCTTGATGGAACGCTAGCTTCCATAGGCACACACCAGTGTTTTTTTTAACGCCTTATTTATTTTTACGTTCTGGCGGAGTTTAGCCGCAGGCTATTCTACCATTCAACCAGGACACATACACATAGACAGCAACACAACATCCATTCCCTCAGGAGAGGAGAGCGACTAGCCCACTGCTACCGTCTCGGCAACACGTGAAAAATGCCGCTACATATCCAGAATTCGAACCCGGGACCCCGTGGTCGCAAGCCTAACACCATAAGCAATACGCCACTGAGTCGGTTCTATGCAGGGTTTGATCCTATGATTTGTTTATTGTGAATGAAGATACCCGTTTGATTGAAAATGGTCCTCGGGGCAGCGCAGGATGAAGGAGGCACCCAAATATCATAGGGGATCAGTTCTGGATTAAATACTCGTCTTTTTTGTGATGCTCTAGTTAAAAATTGCTAGTTAAATTTTTTGTCGACGAGCGAGTGGTGACCTTTTGTGTTTACATTTCTGAGTAGCATAATTATTCACCTTCTTTTAAGTTGAAGCTATGAGGTGGAAATCTTGAAGAGGTGAGTTTGTTTAAAAATTCCAGTGGGTAATTATCTCCTTCACAGGCGTCCTCGCAATAGGCTGTATCGATGCTTAGATATTTAGCTGTTTAGAATCTTTTTATTGAAGCTTGTACTATTTTCATTGCGAGGACAAAAGATGACTGTGCTGGAGTACATTTAGACATTGTTTCTTGTTACACTGGTTCTAAAAGTTACCAATGATGAGATTATCTGGACTTTAGTCACGTCACGTTATCTCCTAGACCATCACAGTTTTCAGATCATCAGATAGATTAATTATTAGTCAGGGACTTAATGTGGATTTGATCGATCACACGTTGCCGCGTATTTTAAGATAAAGCATTACCGAAAGTCTCCATTCAAGTAGAATGACTTTCGCATCAAATGGGTCATTAATTCATGCAATTTACAACACATTTATTTGTTTTGGAAAACCTTAATTACATTAAATAAGTTGATTTTAAGACAAAAATATGCGATACATCCTTTTATTTTAATGAGATATAGACAAGGACAAAAAGAATTAAACTAAAATAAAACGGACCAGGAAAAATAAGTGAGTTTTGTTATTTACTTTTGACTATGGAAACTAACATTTTGAAACACTGGAAGTGGGTCTGAACAGGCTACGCTGCACCATGTGAGTACTACATGATGGTGCAAAACTGGCTCCACGTTCTACTTCACAGTCTCAAACATGTCTCCAAACAACCACATTCAATGACGCCAAATTTTGCCCATTACTCTCCAACTTGTTGAGAGGAATTGAGATAAGTATCTTCGAAACGGAAAATGTTTTCTTCAAGGTTCACTCACATTTTTCCATAACAAGAGGAAATGTAGTTTAGGTTACATTTCCTCTTTAACTTAAATGGTAAAGAACAATTTTCGAATTTTTTCATATTATTTGGCTACCCATTGAGGATCAGTGGCTCTCACAACAGAATTGTGTTTACCAGCTTTGAAAATCCCCATATATTTTATAAAACTTAAACTTGAAATATCACCTTTCGTTACCATCCAGGTACTGATTTAGGGTTACCTGACTGTAATTTAAAAAATTATTACGGTGTTACGTTTAGTAGTTTTAAAATACTTTAAAAAACGATTTTCAGCGTGATTGAACAAGTGTGTTTCTTGTCCATAAGATAAGCATGAGGAATTTTGGGACTCAGAAATACGGCTACTTTAAGAATTCGGTGTTTTTTTTACTTGTTCTTAGGAAACTCCAAGCTGAGTTGCAACCTTCTAACTCATTGGGAGGGCAAAACTCAGATTTTATACATGCAGAAGATATTTCATGGAGCCGAAATTAAGTTTAATAATTATACTTATAAAAATAATAACTTTATAATGTATGTAATTAAAAATTTAATATAATGTCAGGTACAAGTCAAAAACTACTCGCATAATAATTTTAAAAAATCGAAAAAAATATATGAATACCTTAATTATAAAAGATAATTTAATTATAAGTAAATTAATTTAGAATATAAAAAATGTATCCCAAGTTGGTATGGTGCTCAGGATTGGCGGCATTCCCTCTCTGAATCGTCAAACTGATCCTCTGTATTAGGTAGCAAGTGCTTTTCTTTTCATTTGAAACGCCGCTAATTTTCTTCTTTGCTTTCAATTGATAGATTTTTTAGCCTCAACACGGCATTGACACAAGGTTTCAACAGAAAAAAGGAAACGCGTTTCCATAGTTCTTTGTATTTACATCTCTTACTATCTTCTCCGATGCGAGCAGCTTCTCCAGGTTTTTGGGCAACGGCGATACAAAAAGATGAGTGGTCTAAGAGAGTCCCTATTGAAGGCGATGGTAAAGTATTCAGCCAAACGTCAGATTCTTTTTGTTGGACTGCGAGCAAACGTGCTTTACCGTTGAAGTCTTGATTCAGTCAGTAGGTTGTTGAGTGTACGTAAACATACTTGCTTATCCCAATTTCTCTGATAAATGCTGGTAATTGGATCCATGCAACTTAGAGTAGACCAATTAGCTAGAGCTTCATCAAAGACTTTGTCAGGACACTGAGAGATATAAAAGGAAAGAATTGAAAGTAGTAATTGTGAAACTTCATTTATGGACCCCAAAAAGGCGGAGTAACATAATGTAGTTACATCTAGGATTCCTAGACCACCTAAAGCTACAAGTTATGTAGATTGAGGCCATGAATTTTCCTTGAAAGTATAATTACAAATTTCTTCCATTTTCCTTTCGAGAAAATGGTCATAGTCAATAAGATCTTCAGGAGAGAAAAGGGGAATAGCGTAATAAGTAGGTTAATTTTTTTTTTTTTTTTGTCTGGTTTGACATTCTCAAAAGTGAAAGTTTTGATAACGGAAAAAGAACTATTTTCCGAAACGTCAACTGCCTTCGTTTTAATTTTTCAATTTATCATTTAACAATTTTGTTTCAGTTTATATATATTTAGGTGTGAGACATTTTGTAATAGAAGTATAAAAACCAACCTCTGTCTGATCCTTTTGGCGCAGAGGTTTATTTCATCAAAATTTTTAAATATTTTTACAGTGGCAAAATACCCAACAAACTAAGAAATCATGAATATGCCACAAATAATAAATTATAAACAATAAGTAGGTTAATATGTGTAATTGATTTATCTCATATTATATTGAAAAAAATATATAATAAACTAGAATATAGATTTTTCCTTCTGGAACCACCAAATGAGTTCTGATGAATTATATTTAACATGATTTTCAAAGTTTGAAAAGTAGCTGTGATATTAAAAAATATTTTATAGGGTTTCGCAAACAACAGAGAAAGTAATCGATGAAAAATCAGAAAAGATAATTTATCTGTAAAAATATTAACTTCAAATCCTTGCATTCTTTTGATAACCTATTGCTGGTTATACTATCAATAGGAGAACTCTAGTTGTGGTATTATTGAACTGTTATTATGAAAATAGTACTAAAAGCGGCAACATGTGCCTTTTATTATAAGACGTAAGTAATATGCCAAGTAATAAAACGATAAGGAGAACTTGAGAATATTATTTTTGTTAGAAACACTTGCCATCTCAAACGGCAGATGTTGAACAGAATGCGACAACTAAGCCCTACAGATTGTTTCCTCGGTTTATAATATTACTAAAGTTGAAATTATAGAATAACATTTTTTATACGAGGGCCTTTAAGAATCAGATTTGCAATAAAGAAAAATTATTTTAACTCTTGGAAGATGACATGAATTTTAGTCCGTTGATAAATCCTCTTTAATAAGTTGAAGGTTTCATCAAGATCGACTAGTGGTTAAAAAATGGTGAATAAAAGTTAAGCTTTAAAAAGTTTGAATTTTTAAGAATTTTTTGGCCTAGAGAGAATTTAGAAGAACAAAAATATGACAAATAAGACAAAAAAGATAAAAAGGATAAAACAGGAACAAAGTAGACAAACAGAAAGAAGAAAGGCGGGAATTAAAGTTATAAAGTTGAGGAGAGATAAAATGTAGGGTAGAAGTAAGTTATTATAGGGGAAAGTGTGGCTAAAGAGGTTGCCGGAAAATAGGCAACAGCTTTTATGGTAGGGAATGTTTGATCTAGAATGGGGCATTATGCATTCTGATTTGGGTTATACTGTGGGTTAACGAACTATCGCCTAGTTTGAAGGAATAAAATTTCTGAGATATTTCTTGGACGTAGTCCGCTAGTGGGGTTATGTCATGACAACGTGCGTATAAATCTCTAAAGGTGTACCTATTGGAATCAGAAATGAGGCGCATACATTTGTGTTCGAGAACTCGAAGTTTCCTCATTGTCATGGCCAGGATGCTGCACCACACCGGCGCCGCGTATACGATGGCCGGCCTGATCACCATCGTGTACAACAATTTTTATTTTGTAGGTTAAGTCCGCTACCCCTGACCAGGAGCGGGTACAGACTTCTGGACATGGAGTAGACCTTTCGTACAGTTTCGTTAATATGTATGTTAAACGGCAGTTGTTTGTGCAAGTTTGTCCTCAGATATTTCAAGCACCGTATGTATGAAATTTGTTGATCCCCGATCGGGATTGGCTTTAAGATTCCATTTTAGTGAATCGGCGCGTTTTCCGAAAAAATGACACGACAGGGAATCCAGGGTAAAAAGTCAAGTGCGCTTGCCTCTCGACGACGCAGTCATGTTATTGATGCTAAGTCATTTAAATGAAATCTAGCTAACAGTCGGATTGTGGAGTATTTCCAGGTAAATAAATACCGTCGGCTTTAGAGGAAACGTATTTAAATTGGCTTTCTTCAAATTAAAAATGTTAATTCGAGTTAGATTCCAAACAACACAAGCATATTCTAATTTTGGCCTTACAGTAGCATTAAATAGAAGAGAATATGTAAAAATGTTCTTCATATATCTTGAGTTTCTAATAATAAGACCTAGATTTTTGTAGGTTTTGTAAATAATGTAATTTATATAGGCAACAATGGTTAAAAATCGACTAAGATATTGTAATGTATTTCAACCCCTAGAATGTAGGCAACACAGAATTCGATTAATTGATTGGATGTCTGCCTAAATATAGAGATTTGCACCTACCAGAGAAAGAACATACTAGAAGGTCTAGAGTGATGACATATCTGTTCTGGAACCATCTGGAGAATGTGACATCATCACAGAAACTTCGAGACCTGTCATCTTTAGGTATATAAGGCATGGAGTAAACCAAAAGGGGGAAGTTAGTGCAGTACTAATTGTCAGTTGAAATGGTCAGAGTAAACACAGTGATAAAGTGACTAAATAACTGAATTGTAGTACACAGTGTATTATTAGCCAAGTAGTTATTGTTGTAATTAGTAGGTTAATAAATTAGTGTTTAGTGTTACCCTGTTGTTATAATTTCCGAACCCACGATACAGGGTGTTTACAAAAAGGGTGTAAGCACGTCACAATTGGTGTCAGAAGCGGAATTATAACAGAAGATTTCTGGACTGCTCAAGAAGAGGTTTCTACAGTGTTCTTCTCGGGAGTTAGTGGTGACATGGAGGATTAACTTACGGGACATTGTTTAAGGACTATTTTTGGACCCAAAACTGTGAAAAAGTGCGATTTCGGGAAAGTGACAGACACTGAAAAAAAAAAGAGACTCATTTGTGTTAGTGCGTGAAAATTATTAGAACTTTTCTATTTGGACATTAGTGGAGATTATTAAATTCTCTAAACTGGATAGTGACAAAAGACTGGATAAGAACTTTTCGTGCTGTTTTGAGATTTTTCTGGAAAGTTCCATTGACGTGATAGTTTTATTATGCAAAAAGCATGGCATCTGAGAAACAAATACAGGACCTATTTGCGGAGTTAATGAGGACGATGGCCCAGCAACGTCAAAAAGAAAAAGAAGAGTATGAAAGAAAACGACAAAAAGAAAAAGAAGAGTATGAAAGAAAATGACAAGAGAAAGAAAAGCGGCGTCAAGAAGAAAGAGAAGAGCAAGAAAGAAGACAAGAGGAAAAAAAGCGTCGTCAAGAAGAGCAAGAAAAAAGACGACAAGAGGCAGAGAAGCTTCGTCAAAAAGAAAAAGAAGAACGAGAGAGAAGACATCAAGAAGAAAAAGAAGAGAAAGAACGACTAGAAAGACAACGTCAAGAGGAAGAGAAGCGGCGTCGAGAAGAAAAATAACAAGAAAGAAGACGGCAAGAAGAAGAGCGTCGTCAAAAAGAAAACGAAGAACAAGAAAGAAGACGTCAAAAAGAAAAAGAAGAACAAGAAAGAAGACGTCAAAAAGAAAAAGAAGAGCAAGAAAGAAAATGTCAAAAAGAAAAAGAACAGCAAGAAAGAAGACGTCAAGAGGAGAAAGAGGAACAAGAAAGACGCCAGGAAGAACTGAGGAAAATCCTGAACGAACAAATGAAAATCCAACATGATGCTATGAATTCAATCATTAATAAAATCAAGGAGGATATAAAGGCTGAAGTCAGTCAAATCAAAAGAAAGATGAGTGAGGTCGAAGGAGAAGTAAAGCGACTTAAGCGACAATTGGTTGAGAAAGGAGGCCAGCTAGTAACATTGTCAGGCCCTTGGTTAAAACCTCCCTCCTTTGACGGCCTAAGCTCATGTACAACCTACAAGAGACAATTTGAGGCGGCTGCAAGTGCAAATAACTGGGATAACGAGGAAAAAGCTATGGCATTAGTTCTGGCGCTAAGGGGCCAAGCCTCAGAGTTGCTTCAGACCATCCCGGTGGAGAAACAAAGAGATTTCAAAGTTTTAGAAGCTGCATTGGACTTGAGATATGGCGACCAACATCTCGCCCAAGTATACCAGGCCCAGCTAAAATCACGGACACAAAAGGCTGGAGAAAGTTTACAAGAATTCGAGGCTGCCATAGAGAGACTGGCACACCTGGCATATCCAAGTGCTCCAAGGGAATTCCAAGAACAATTAGCTGTCGGGGCCTTTTTGGATGGCATAAGGGACGAGGAAGTCAGGCGAGTTCTTAGGTTAACGAGACATCAAAGTATTGGCGAGGCTCTGGTCCGTGCCCTTGAAGTAGAGGCTGCCTATAAAGACACCCCACGGTCAGAAGTGCATGCTGTGACAGTAGAAAAAACACATTCAGACAAGAAGAACCCTGACATGGACATGCATGAAATGCTAAGTAAAGTATTGGCCAAATTGGATTCCTTGGGGAGACAAGACAAACAACAAGGTGAAGCGAAACCAAACGGACGAATCCGATGCTATCAGTGTGGCAAATTAGGGCATATTAAGAGAGATTGTCGACAGTGGAGCCCCGAGAGAGTGAAGGCCACTGGGGCGGTGCTGGCTGAAGAAAAAAATGCGCCCAGGGAAATAAAGGTTTGCCAGCTTCGAAGAATCTCGAATAGTCTACCATTACCAGGACGTGTAAATGGAAGTAAAGAAATTCCAGAGAATTAGACAAAGGAAGTTTTAAGACAAGAGCAACTGGACGATACAGAAATTGGACCTATATTGCGAGCAAAGGAAAAAGGTACCCGACCAGACTGGAAGGATGTTTCAAACCGAGGAGTAGGAGTGAAGGCTTTGTGGTCGCAATGGGATTCACTGAGAGTCTTAGATGGGCTGTTGAGGAGAGCATGGGAAAGCCCGGATGGGATGCAGGTTGCCATGCGTCTAGTGATTCCCAGGTGTCGTGTAGCAGAAGTACTCCAGGAAGCGCATAGTGAAACGTCCGGCGAACACTTCGGCATAAACAAGACATTGAGTAAAGTACGAAAACGATTCTATTGAAAGAAAGGGAAGTCACCGAAACTTCAACCTCCTTGTTAAGGACCTTATACTGTTATTACCCGAATTAATGATGTCGTCTATCGGATTCAACGAAACAAAAAGTCCAAGATGAAGATCGTACATTTGGATAGACTGGCGAAAGAGGCTGAATTGCCTGACCGGGACGTTCAGGCTTAAAGAGGGGGCAGTGTAATGTATTTCAACCCCTAGAATGTAGGCAACACAGAATTCGATTAATTGATTGGATGTCTGCCTAAATATAGAGATTTGCACCTACCAGAGAAAGAACATACTAGAAGGTCTAGAGTGATGACATATCTGTTCTGGAACCATCTGGAGAATGTGACATCATCACAGAAACTTCGAGACCTGTCATCTTTAGGTATATAAGGCATGGAGTAAACCAAAAGGGGGGAAGTTAGTGCAGTACTAATTGTCAGTTGAAATGGTCAGAGAGTAAACACAGTGATAAAGTGACTAAATAACTGAATTGTAGTACACAGTGTATTATTAGCCAAGTAGTTATTGTTGTAATCAGTAGGTTAATAAATTAGTGTTTAGTGTTACCCTGTTGTTATAATTTCCGAACCCACGATACAGGGTGTTTACAAAAAGGGTGTAAGCACGTCACAATATCTTTACTTCATAAAAATATTTGATACCTTTCCTCAAAAGTTAAAGGATATAAAAAGTTTCGCTAGTTTTAAAAAGCAAACAAAATCATATTTCTTGGATAATACGATTTATTCTGTACAAGAATTTCTATATTTAAAAATATAAATATGCATTATAAATATAATAATTTTTCACTGTATAAATACCTCATAAATTATTTGTACTCATTTTTATTCTTTTTATTTATATGCGTATCTGTTTGTAAGTAAATGTTTTTGTGTGTGTCTGTTTATATTCTATACGTGTTATTTTAATATTCTTTAAATTATCTTGACTTACCATGTGTATAAAAATGTATTTAAATAATGGGACAATAAATACCTATCTATCTATGTATCTTTAATTGCATCTAATTGGCCGTTTCATGGCTCATCTTATATGAAAGATATATGGGATTATTTTTCTTCGTTAAAGTCGTGGCATCACATTTTGATATATTTAAGAAGGGTGATCTATTAGTTTTAAGCCATAAACTAATTTTTGATAGCTCATGTAAATGACGACAATCTTCGTCTGCGTTAAGAACATTGCTTTGAATATCTCTACAAATGTCATTGATAAATATATAGTGAATAATACGGTGGTCTCAGAACGAAACTGCGGAACATCTTATGTTGGCTAACACGTCAATAGATGAAAAATCGTGATTTTACATGCTTAATTTTCTGTCACTGAGATAGAATTCTTTTCAGAAAATGACCAGGTATACTGGGTGACTCAGCCGATAGAGACACTCTTGTAACTTTTGAATGAGTGAATAAATTTTCTTCAAATTAGTTCAGTAATATGGGATAAATTTACAACTATATAATGTAAAGCTTCAAAATGGCCGACTTTCGGTTTCGGTACAATTTACATGAAAATCAAATTTTTAAATGGGACAACCCGCACATTTTTGCATGTTTGGATCCTGCTGGCCAAAATACATATGATCTGAGCCTCAAATATTGTTTTGATTTTCAAAAAATATTTAAAAGCCAATTATCAAAACATTCCTTTTTTAATTATAAAAGTACAAACCAATATCGTTGAACTTAAAGAAGGATAAATCGTGTTTAATGTTCGCGGCTTTCTATGATTAAAACTAAAAATTAAAAAAATCTATTTTTTTTTAAATCAAAATAATATTTACATCGAAACCGAAAGTCAGTCATTTTGATTCTCTGCATAATATAATTGCAAATTTCATCCCCAATTCAAAAGTTACAAGAGTGTCCCTATCGGCTGAGCCACCCGGTATATGTGTACTTAAAACTTAGTTTTCGACTGATACTCAATACAACTCGATGGTTGTTGATTGAAATTTAAATGAAATCAGTGCAGAGCAACCTTTTAGTTTCGAAAAAAATCCTTGCTATGCTTAAGCTAATCGGAAATAGGTATATATAAACAAATAAATGAAAACATAGGGGACGAACTCAGAGATTCCTTCCTTTTTTTTAATCATGCAAGAACTATACCACCGTGTTATTTTAAACATAGAATATAAACAAAGTTAGTGAGACATAATAATTAGTAGGTAATATAAAACGTGATTTGCGCAACAAATCTATATAATTTTTGGGAATTAAAAGGGTTTTCTTACCCTGATACAATGTAAGTACTATTAATTTTCTTTCCCTTTTGCGAGTTTCCATGTTTCTTTAAGCCAGCCCTCATGTCCTCAGCCTGTCGGATTTCAAATTAATAAAATTAACGATGTTATCCGTTTGACAATAATTACGGCATGGTAACAAATTCCTAACTATAAAAAATATTCTTACTATTTTTATCCATGGTTCTGTTTTTGCAAGTTAAATATGTTTATAGTTCCAACAGAATCTATATTTGTCACATAACTAAGTTTTAAAGTATTCGCTGAATGTGAATTTGTCAGCTTGTAAATAATCTATACCTGAGATGAGAAACATTTTATATTTAAATAATATCAGAGGCAAAATTAAAATGATAAATAACGGTTCAATTTTGAATTAATTCACAATCACGACTCTTGTACTTCATACATATTTTCAACATTTATAATATTTGGATTGCTTTCTTATGTATGTTATGTATTTTGGCAAAGTACTCTAGTAAGAACTAAATTGGGAAAATGGTGTTTTTGAAAAATATAATTCATTATATTTAGAAAGTCAAGCTCTATCACTCGTTTTAAATTTAAGCAGCATGTGACTGTGTGTAAAACTTATAATTATACTGTTGATATCGATGAGGGTTGTGTACTACTTCAAAGTAATTTAAATGATGTAAATGACTGGTGTTCTCAAAATAATCTGCCCTTTAAACATCGAAAACATTCTGTCTTTCTGTAAGGAGAATAATCCATTGTTATTTGATATTGAACGATACCGTATTGAATAGATCAAATCAGTTCAATGACTTGGGGGTTCTATTCGATTCGAAACCAAATTACTTCCACATCCAGTGGAAGTATAGTAACGACAAAGATAATTTTTAAAATTTTTATTGTTCAAATAGGCTTAGAATGTCATGAAAGGTCGAGATTTTAAGTTTGAGCAAAAAAAATTTTGTCTGTCTGTAACTTTTTTGTGCGCACGATTTACTCTGAAACCGTTTAAGATATTGACTTGAAATTTCACACGTATGTATTTTAACGAGATCTGGAACTAGATTATATTTTCATATTATTCCGTTGAAGTCCTGGGGGATAAATTTGGGTGAATGGGGGTAAGTAGGTAAATCAAGTACTAGTACTAGGCACCCCCATTACCATCCCATTACCATCCCAGCCCATTATCAAAGGGGGTGAAAAAAATTGTGATTTAGTGTGTGTACAAGAACCAAAAACCTCAAAATATTTTTTACTTCATCCACCCCCCCTATCATCACCCCCATCCCATTACCGATGTGTGATATCCTTTTGTGGACGATTTCAAATATTATATTATTAAAATACCATAAACAATTATTTCCACAAACAAAATTTGTTCGTTGTTAGAGACTTGGATAGAAAATCTGGATGTGGAAGAAGTGATTTCTTGGACAGCGGTTTTTAACAAACGTATAGAAAATATTGTTCTCATTAATAAAAGTGATTTGTGATAAGAAAGAGCTTTTTGATAACATTGAATTATTAAATCTCCTTTATACTGCATTTGTTAAATCCAGACTTGAATATGCTTTACTTATTTGGAATTCACGCTATAATAAATATTGTAATTCCATGGAGAATATACAATGGCGGTACCTAAAATTCGTTTCATTCAAAATTTATCATGTATATCCTGTTGTTGGTTTCGAACATGAACAGTTGCTAAATAGATTTGGTTTCCTTAGTTTACCCGACGGCAGGAAACTTTATTCTCATTTATTTTTGCACAAGTCAATTTTTAATATCATCTATTGCCCTAATATCTTGAATATGTAAAATTTTCATTCCCTATTTATTTGGAACGCGTAATCATAAAACGTTTTATCATCCCACCCCACGAACAAATGTTCTGATGTTCTCTCCCTTATTCTTTTTGTGTAACACTTACATGTCTATTCAAGGACAGCTTGATATATTTTACTCGAGTATTTCAAATATTAAGTATATCTTTTCTATAGTAATATATTACGTGCATTAAAAATTATCGAAAACTCAGCGCATGAAAACGTATCGCCTAGAAATTGCTTCATTTGCATTTCATTTTAGTGTGATTTGACAAAAAGTGCCCGAGACGCTGTTGAGGATACTTTTTCAGTCAAAGGCAACAAGCTTTAAATGCTGAATTTTCAGATTAATTTTAATGTATATGTAATATATTTATTAGATTATTTCCAGAATAAAACGTAGAACAAGAAATATTTTTTATTTATATTGATTCAACTGACGTTTTAGCTGTCAATCCCAGTGCAATTCTCGCTGTGATTTTATGTCGTTTCACTTGGAATGCAATTTTTGCTGAATGTTTGTTCTTATTGGTCCAAATTTTCAAATTCTTGCTAATTCATTGGTTCTCATAATGTGACGGAAATAGTCGTAATCTGTGATTTTATTTTTGTATGCTTTTAATCCGTTAAAATATTTTAGATGTTTTTACTCTCTTTTCATTTTTTGTCTGTTTGTATATTTTTTACCACTAGGTATAAATTATTGTGTTTTTTCCTGCAATTAGTTTATACTGTGGGGTGGTGTAAGTACATAAATAAATAAATAAATAAATAAATTTGAAAGCACATAAGTATATTGTTTTACTGATGTAATTGTAAACAAAAATAAAAACTCTAATAGTAAACTCAACAGACATCGATATCGAGGAATCAGTAGAACATATTTGGCACAAGTAATAATATGCACATTTTTTTATAGTATAGTATACCATAAACTGTAAGTGATACTTTCAGATCGAGAATGCAGTTTCCTAAGCACACAAGACCTGAAAAGTTACTTACTCTTTGATTCGTGGTTAGTAAACTGTTTTTACAATACTTGTTCAAATCAGAAAAGGGTAATAAATAATGTGTTAAAACTGAATTATTGACCACAATCTGTCAAAATGGAATTTTCATGTTATAATAAATTAAGAATAAGCTAGAACTAAGAATAAGAAAAGAAATTTTAATAGATAAACAATTTGTTGAAAAGTCAAGTTTGACATGTACTGGTCTATTTACGGTTTTTTGAGTTCAAGTTTAAAATTTACATAAACCGTTTCTTTACAATGCTCTTGAGTAATTCAAAGTTTTTATGTTTATAAAAAAATCTATTTCACCCGCAGTGGAAATATTGAAAATATCATTTACATCCAATGAAAATAAAAGAAGCTCTTGTTCTTTAGGAATATCGTATTTAGCGTTTTCTTACTGCTGTAATAATCCTTATTCAAAACACACTGTTGACGATCTGACAAGTAACCCCTCAAAATATTATACATAATCCCCCCATTTGATGAACCTCGTCAAAAACTGCTTAGGTATTTAAAAGTTTCAGTAAGCTAGTCAAAGTTCTTTAAAACAAAATAACAATTTGTGATAGTTCATCATTTAATCCTATTGCTCTATTCAAAGTAAGCCATCAAATTATTTGGTCACCAGTTTTTTATTAACGAGCTGTATCTCAGTAGCGATGTATTTCCGGATTTATATTTATATAGGAAGGAATAATTTAGAGAGACAGCTGAATAATGGTGGAGTATTGATATTCATAAAACTATCCAATAGAAAGTTAAGACGTGAAGGCATGCATTTCTAGTATAGAACCAAATAAAGAAAAACGTGTCACAATCCACCTTGAATATATAAGACTTATGCCATCTATAGAATGTACTTTAAGGATTAATGATCTTTTATAGACTAACTCAAATGGTGTTTTTAAGAGTACAATATTAGCTTATTTTCATTTAAATATTTAAAATTAACAGCTCCCGACCTACAACAGTTCCTTGTTTTAGCTATTAGGCAGTTTAGGCGACTCAATGGCGTAGTAAATTCGGTGTTAGGCTTGCGACCACGGAGCCCCGGCTTTAAATCCTGGCTAGGCAGGGTATGAATGTGTAGTGGCGTTTTTCACGTATTGCCGACACGGTAGCAGTGGGCTAGGCTGCGGTTGTGTGAAATACAACGCGGCTAGTGGCTCTCCTCTCCTGAGTTCGAGTCTCAGGTGAAGTAGACTGCAATGTCGCAGGGAATGGTTGTTGTGTGCGTGTCCTGATTGAGTTGTGAAATATTCTATGGCTAAACTCCGCCAGGACGTAAAATAAATAAGGCGTAAAAAAATTATTTTGTATTTAAATACAGAGGGCTAACTGGTGTCTCACTTGCCTAAAGATAGAAATAGCAAATACCATAATTGAGTCATTATTGCAAATGGTTTTAAGGAGGGCTTTAAAGGCTTCTGAAAACAATTTACGAAAACTGAAATTTTAAATCTTTTATAGATTCAGTAGTTAGTTCACTTACTCGGCGTCTACGTAAGTCTGATCAAATTGATAAGTTATAATGGAAAAGTGCACCAGCTTCCGGTATCATCTACAGAACGGAACGTAAAACTCTTATTTCCATGTATCTGTGACGTAAGTTTATTAACACTTGCACGCTCTGCGGTAAAATATTCATGCGTCCCCAAAATCGACTCTCCAACATCGTGTTCTTCCGAATCCTTTCATTTTTTTGACCATATCAACCGAAGAGAGGATAATATAGAACGGTTGATAGTTTAAAATACCAGATAGAGAGAGGCCCGTGCCCTCCAAAACTTTGGGCTGATGTTGCCAAAGAGCTGACAGAAGTTTCAATAATGCCTTCAGATATGCTGTGCTATATAACAAGTGGGGGTTATCTAGAATAATTTTCATGAATCACAAAATGTTATGGATATGAAGAAGAGAAAATATTTATGCACTATATAGAATCAAAATGACTATGAGAGACGCAGATAATCCAGAGCAAATGTACCAGGTATTGGATCGAAGTTTAGTGGTATTGAATGACTGAGAAGAAAATACTATTCCTAATTTTAAAGTAGATGTATCGAATGAATACTAGAGATGTGCAGAGGAAACTTTTCATATTTGATAAAAGTGCGTAAAAGTCATGTAAATAATATAATTGTATGCACTTATTTGATATCAAAATGAAGCATATCATGACAAATCAGATTTCACCATAAAATAGGCTATCAATATACCCAATGGAAAGTTAAAAGGAAAATTTCCTGGAAACTTTCAGAGTTTTCAAAACGGAAAATTTCCATGAAATTTTGTTTTTAACTTTCCATTGGGTATATTGATAGGCTATTTTATGGTAAAATCTGATTCGTGATGTTCCAAGCTTCATTGTGATACCAAATAAATGCATACAATTATATTATTTACGTGAATTTTACAGACTTTTGTCAAACATGGAAAGTTTCCTTTGCACATCTCTGATGAATACTGCTAAAATTGAGATTCCAATGTAAATATTAATGAAAACGAACATACATACATACTGACAATGGATTACCTTTAACTTATTTCAAGAAAGTCTAATGGAAAATAGATATGTTTTTATAACAAGCAAGAAAATACATATTTTAATAATATAATAATCCTAAATTTATATAAATTTAATGTGTGTGAACGAATTTAATAATATGAAGTTGTTAAAATCGTTATATATTCTTAACTAATAGCATAAAACTAGGCTTTTGCAAAGTATTATTTCTGGTGGTATTACATTCGTTAAATTTAGTGAAAGTGTTGAATATGGATGGATACCTCTTTATCCTAATAGCTATCATGCATTCGATGATGGATACGTCATGGAAGCGCAAGCGTTTTGATTTACGTACAGAAATATATATATTTAAATACAGAAATATATACCGGTAAACAGGAGGACGAACGGAGAGATGTGCTTTTGTAACAGTAATTACACTGAATTTAGAGAGTAAGTCAAACCTACATATCAGTTAAAATTTCACTGTCGAAAAAAAAAAATGATTGTGAAATGCTACGAATGAAGTTTGGTCGGCATTACGAATTTACCAGTATGGCTTGATTTAAAATACAGACCATACAACATTATACGAGACGATAACACAGCAAACCATGCCGCGTTGACTGGCGCGACAGGGCTAGCCGATGTATCTCTCCTATAAGTTCGATTTTCAGCTGCGGCATATGGCAATATTGCGGGGAATGCTCGCCTGTGTGTGTCCTGAGATGAATGGTGGGATAGCTATGGTTAAACTACATCACGTTAATATAAATGAGGCAGAAAAAATAATTTACTTATTTACTTTACCCAAAATACAAAAATTTACATGGGATAAACTCATGATACGGATAAACATTATAATTTTTTTAATCATTACATACGTACATAATCTAGTAAATTAGTGAATATTTGATGTAGTCACATATGCACTTATATTTATTATACAAGAATGTAATATATACAATGTATTGGGTATAAAATTGGGATTTTAATAATAATAATAATAATAATAATAATGTTTATTTAGGGAATAAAAGTAGTTTACATGAATTACTTGTTAAATAATAGTAATTACATAAATATCTGTATTTCCGAAACCGTTAAGAGTGTAACTAGAATATTTTCTATATGAGTTTTCCATGGTGCTATAGCCAATTAAATTATTTTTATTTTTTTGTCACTTCCAGCTACACCAGAGGAGGCATCAAATATCACTATTTTAAAGGGAACAACTTGTATATTTTTACTTATTTAGAAGTTAATTAAGTCGAAATGTAAAGTGGATCTTATTGCTTGAAGATTCATTTCTTTTAAAAATGATAACCTTCAAATTGTATTACAATTCGTATTCTCCGTTTAAAATTAATGCAATACTGTGTTTTCTTCCCTATATCAAAAGCGCAAGTGCAAATCATACCTAACCAATCGATCCCAAAATATTGTATTTAATGATAACTGTTCAGATAGTATTTCAGTCTTATCAGGAGTGTCTCAGGAATGAATTCTTGGGCCATTAATTTTTCTCTAGATACATCACTGATATATTAAAGTCTGCACATAAAGGTTTATGTAAGTTTTTTACAACAAGATTCTGCCATTGCTCAGCAACAACTTAACCATAACCTTGACATTTAAAAAATGAATCTCTGGAGTATAATCTGAAATTAAATCTTAGCAAGTGTGAACTGAATCTAAAAAATTTTCAAATAAAAATTGGTAATGAATTTTTAGTTCCTGAAAACGACGCAAAAAAACCCTGGTCTCTATGTTGATAAGAAATCAAAATTGTCTCAACATGTTAGTTCTCTCATATTTAAAGCATATGGTGCATTAAAGCTACTGTACATTAGCAGACATATTATGGGGCTAGATCTAAAAAAAGAGCTTAGTGAATCCTTAGTACTATCTTTAATAATGTTGATAAATTACGCATTCACAGGTTGCAAAATTCCTGCTGTCGATTTATTTATGGCCTGAGAAAGTTTATTAGTTTAAACTGGTTAAACATGGAAAACCGCAGAAAGTTACATTTTCTTCTTTATGTTCATCAAATTCTTGTATCCTCTACTCCTTTTTTTTTTGGCTTTTTAATGGTCTTAAGACTAGATCTTATGTATACTCAAAAAATGTTAGATTGTCTCATATTCCTAGACATAGGTCGGCGTTCTACACAAAAAGGTTTCTTATTGTGCTGCTTGTTAGCCTATTATAATAAATTGCCACATGAAATAAAACATTTGTCACTTTTAAAATTCAATTGAAAAAGATCTAGATCTAGATGAGCAACGTAATTAATTTCAGCTTGAATTTTTTTCAAAGCATTATTTAATTGTTGATTTTTTTTTCTGATTTCAGTTCTTATAATAATAAATTTATACATATTCTCTTTCTTTTCCCTTTATTATTTTATTCATATGCAAGTAACCCCTTTATTAATAGTTTTTTCATATATTACTATGTTTTTATATAAGTTCTTGTTTGATTTTTCCGAGCTAAGTGTAAAAATAGCTAGAGATACTAGCTAAACTTCGCCCTTTGAGCTGCTGTCTATGATTATACCTGTATATTTACTGCAATAAAGACGTTTATTATTATTATTTTTTTTTTTCGGTTTCCCGTTGCCGGACAGGGCTTCCGTGGCCTCCGGCACCACACGGTAGCCGCGCCGACTAATTCATTACAGCCACTCTCCACGACCTGTGGAGTTAGTGACTGTAAACACCTGAATCATGTGCCCTAAGCAGACGAAGGGACCCCAAGATAACCGCCTTCTGCATCTGACCTGCCAACTATTCTGCCGAATTCTAACAGGCCGGTATGATTTTTAATTCTGAGAGCAGCGAAGGCTTCATCCCTCCGAGTACGCCGATTATTAGGACGACCATCTTGACCGAGTAGTCTGGGTACAGTACTTGGAGCTCATACCGGAGATCACGATATTTGGTCCGTTTTTCCCCCTCCTTCAAAGCGATGCTTGTCTCAGCAGGTGCTGAGAATTCGATGACAAACATCACTTTGTTCTGATGGTCGAGGAGGACTATGTCAAGCATGTTGGCTTGAATTAGCCTGACGGTCGGGAACGAGTAGTTCCAATAAATTCGGCAACGTTTATTATTATTATTATTATTATTATTATTATTCCTCTGTTGTTCTCAGCTCTTTCTATGCTGGCAATTTTTCATGAGATACGGGCTAAGCCAAGCACTCTCATGCTTATTATTATTATTATTATTATTATTATTATTATTATTATTATTATTATTAAATATTGTCTATTTTATTTTTATTTTAAACACACTGTACAACGCGCTATTTCAAATGTAAATGATTATAACAAAAATAAACTGAAATATTTTTGAACAAAATCTGGGATATTTATTTGTGAAAAATTGATTTGTTATAATAGTAAATATCTCGAAAACGGTATACTGTTGATATAAAGCTATAACATAGTTTTGCATTATCTTTAATTGAATGAAAATTTGGGAGTTGCCATTTAAAAAAATGACTTTTGAAACGTGAGGATAGTTATATTTTGTGACCACTCCGAATAGTTATTTTTGCTTTTGCTTATATATATTTCAATCTATACTATTCTAGTAAAACGCGACTCTTTGCGATTTGACTCAATTGACATGTCAGATATTTATTATTTGTTTTTGTTAAAAATAAAGTGAATGTCCTAAACCGCAAGAGCTTGAAATAAAGTATGTCACTTAAAATGACATTAGAATTGATTACAGAAATTGAGAATTTAAATATACACTGTTCTATTTAAAATGATGAAGTTGGTTGCTTCTTCCGGCATGGCATAAGCGGAAACGAAACAAAAAAAACCGCTGCCCAAGGAATCACTACTTCCACATCCAGATTCTTTATCCAAGTCACTCACAACGAAAAAACTTTGTATGTGAAAATAATTGTTTATGGAACTTTAATAATATAATATTTGAAATCCTCTACCCCAAAAACCCATAAAACGATACCCCACATCGGTAGTGGGGTGGGGGTGGTGATAGGGGGGTGGTAGTGGGGGGGGGGTGGATGAAGTAAAAAAATATTTTGAGGTTTCTGGTTCCTGTACATGCACTAAATCACATTTTTTTTCTCATCCCCTTTAATAAGGAGGTGGGGGTGGTAATGGGGGTGGCTAATGCCAAAAATTTTTTTGACACCTCAGCTTCTCTTGAATATACTAAATACCAATTTCATGGACTCTTACCTGCTTGATTTACCCATTTACCCCAAATTGACCCCAATTTACCCCCCCAACCCTTCAACGGTACAAGATGAAAATATAATCTGGTTCTAGATCTCGTTAAAGTACATATGTGTACTAAATTTCAAGTCAATATCTCAAACGGTTCCAGAGTAAACGTGCGCACAAAAAAAAGTTACAGGCAGACCGACAGACAGAAATTTTTTTTCGCTCAAACTTAAAATCTCGATGTTTCATGACATTTTAAGCCTATTTGGACAATAAAAGTTTTTTAAAATTTTTCTGTCGTTACTATACTTCCACTGGACGTGGAAGTAATAGTTTGATAGAGCACCCCGGAAAACATGAAAAGAGCTGTACTTAAAACAGTTTTTGAGATACTAATAGTTTAGAGTCATCGTGATATACATTATATTGTATTGATATATTCTGAATGAAGTTGGACAAGTCAATTTTATTTTTCTTGTGATTTCATATCTTTTGATTCTGATGTTATGAGGATAATGCCTTCAACGTGAAAGTAATAACATAATCGGCCATTTATTTGTATAACACTTAACTTGAAAACTCTCCCTAAAATGATTTTATGCCTTTAGTTTTTTCATTAAATTATCGAGATTTTCTATCTAATACATAAAAATCTCGTGTCACAGTGTTTGTTATCAAACTCCTCCGAAACGGCTTGACCGATTTTTATGAAATTTTTGGTGTATATTTGGTAGGTCTGAGAATAGGTCGTAGGCTATTTTTTATACCCCTAGGTGATGAGGGTGGCCCTATCCAGAAATTTTCTTTTTATTTTTTGGACAAAAATTTATAATTTATATGGTAAAACAACGTTTGCTGGGTCAGCTAGTAATTTTATACTCTTTAAGTAATGAATAACATTTTCACGACTTCTTAACATTTGTTCGAAGTGGAATTACCCAATATCACTTATATTAACAGTGACCAAGTTTCTCATAGAATATTTGATGGATGCTCGAATTTTCTCTGCGGAGATGTTATTGGTTTGTATCATTTCCTGTCTCGTAGGTCTTCAATATTGTTGGGCTTGTTACTATGATATACCCTTTTCTCTAACCCTGGATAGGAATTTTTGTTACAAAGTGGGGTAATTTTTTCTTTATTCATGTAATTTTTAGGTTTATTTTATTGAGTTAATGGACGATCCAAATGTTTGTGAATATTTTTAATTTATCTATCTTTTGTAAGCCCAAAATACTCTTAATTTATTAAATTTTAGAGACAGACAGACATTTGTGAGTACTCTTTTTCTGAATACGAATACCCTGTACACTTTACTCCCTTTTGCTTAAATACAGTCGCTAAATAATGAGCAGTAAAAGGGGTAATGTATCTGGTGAAAAACTGGAATACATTTCACCACTTATTTTCCTCAAAAAAAATGTAGGTAAATTTTTGTTTATTAACCCTAATTGATGCATAGAAATTCTAAAGCATGGATGTTTTGTTATGTATTTGTAAATAAATCAGATGGAAATGTTCGTTTTTAAGTACTACTCACTATTACGTAAGAAATTCCTACAGCTTTGTCTAATCTAAATGTAAAATTTAAAAAAGTACAAAAATCTTAAATATCCTGATATCATAATATCTATATTATTAAAAGTACCTGTAAAAAATATTAATTATTGTCTGAAATAACAGTCAAATATTTTTTTTTCTAGTAAGTGCCAGAACGAAATTACAATGAAACTGATATTATTTTTATTTAAGGCTTTTGTAATGAGAATTCCAGGGCTGCCGTTAGAGAATATCATCACCGTCTTCCTAATCGTCGAATTTACAATTAATCAACATTTTCCTGTGCTAATCACTATCGGTAATTTTCTTCAGTTCCATTGCGACATCAAATTTAAATAAGAAGTAAATCAGGAAAATGAAATATGGAGAGAGCGAGATAAAACCTTCAATTAGTGCACGAAGAGTAAGTGTAGCTTTAGAAAGAGTTCAGAAAACTTCAAAAACGTACATTTGTATTCAGTCCATTTACAAACCGATCAAAGAATCGAACCAGGAGATGAAATCACTCGAACAACATTTTGTCGTTGGGTACTGAATGTAAGTTTGATTTATAGATTAGTCTCAGTTTATTAGAAACGGTACTAATAATAGCAGACATTTCCATTTATAGACACAAAAAATCCATCGGTATCTCAAGGAAATTCTGAATATAATTTTTTATACATTACTAACACGAAATGGGAGCTAATATTTCAATGATCATCAACTTAACTCGTAATGGTCCAGTTTCCTGGCTCGTACGGTCCCCAGATCTGACTTCTATAGATTATTTTTGATGGCGCCATATAAAGCAAACATAGTATAAGCTAGTTAAGTTTCAACAATAGAAGCATTAAGAGAACGCGTGCAACAAGAATGAACTGATGAATTGTTTTTGTTCAAAAGATGGATTAAGACTAAATTTTAGATGCACTATTTCAGTCCTGCTCTGAAATTTAATGAATTCTGTTGTCTCCCAAATATATTATTTGTAACAAGAGGGCACGCAAATATTTTCAAAATCGATTTAATTTATTTGGTATGATTTAGCTTTTTCTTTTGCATTAATAAATTATGTAGACATCCCATAGTTGGTTCATTAAATAAAGCAATTAAAAAAATATGGCCCGTAGTAAATAGCTTTTCATTTTTTACGACAATTAACAAATTCAACGAATTCAACTAGAAACCTATTCAAATAGTACCGCACCTAAATTACTACAAAATTTCAGCCTTCTTTTAATTTTTTGTAACTTCTAATTTCTTCAGGAGATATTATTATTATTTTATTATTTTTTTTTGTTCAAATGCAATGAAAGTTGGCATATGGCTCTAACTTTCAATGCCAAGTATTTTATCCAAATAGAATTTTTCCGTAAAATTAACAGAAAGACCAGTTTACCCACAATGATTTATTTTCTTTTATTTTCTTCTTAGATTAATTCCGCGAGTTAGATTCCATTTTAACTGAAATTTGGTAAAAATCAATTTTACGTCGAGCAGACCGAGACCGCAGAAAATGAAAGCCGTACTAATTTTTTTTTTTGTATTTTACACCTATCGCAAACACAATCCTGGGACACACTGTATAAACTTATTAAATATTCAACAAAAGTATTGAAATATTCAGCTACGTAGGTATTATAAATATTGAAATATTTTCAACAATATTATATTTTTTCTGGTACATTTAATTTTTTTTATATATAATAAAAAGATAACAGTTTTACAGTAGTATAATCTACTAGAAAGCTCCTGCTGCATTTTTCAGCTAACTAAAAAACTTGATAAACCAATCTATGGCCAATGGCTGGTTCCATCTATTGAAAAACTAAAAGTTGACAAAACATTTGTAGATCTCAGTAGTACGTTCATACTAGTTCTCATGTTACAAGTCAATGAAGATGAATGCTATTGTATATCTTGGTGCTAAGGCTTTCGCGGAGCTGGTGATCTGGCTGCTAGTTTCTGGGTCTTCTTCCGCCTAGACTTGGTTGAGTGCTTGACGTTTCAACCATCTTGTCGTGGTCTTCTTCTGAAGCGAAGTGAGCTCTGCTGGACTGAGCTCCTCTATTTATACAGGTTATCAGGAGGCGTGTTGCGAATCATTGCTCATGCGGAACATTGACTTCCACGTTATTGGTAATTGTAGTCCGGTGTCACGGTTATAGTTATTCGGATGTTTATTTATTTTAATGGCTTCTCTGTATCTTCCTGGCCAATAATTCTTGGTGTTGGCTAATTTTTTGTTTTGTCAAATTTTATCAAATGGCCGGTTTCTTCTGAATGTTCGGCAACTGTTGATTTTGTAGAATTTCCCTTCTTTGCATTTCTAATGTGTTCTCTGAGTCTGGTGTTATACGTCGTTTGGTCTCTCCGATGTAAACTTGTCCGCAGGAACATGGGATGCTATATACTCCTGGTGTTTCTAGTTCTTCTGGACCTTGGTATTTGGGAAAATGTTGTGCCACCTTCTGTTTTGCATTATATATTACTTTGACGTTCTTTTTCTCCAAAACTCTTCCGATTCTGTCCGTACATCCTTGTATATACGGTAGGTAAGCTGTTGCCGTGTATTTATTTTCTTATTTTTCTTCTTCTGTTCTGGTTGTATCTTGTCTCTTTATTGCGTTGTCTATGTCCTTCGGTTTGTATCCATTTTCCTGTAGTGATGTTGTTAAGGTCCGACATTCTTCTTGCAGATGTTCTGACTCGCAAATTTGCTTTGCTCTATGTACTAGTGTGTTAACGACGGCCTGTTTTTGTGCTGGGTGGTGGTGAGAATTAGCGTGCAGGTATCTGTCGGTGTGCGTCTGTTTTCTGTATACCTTGTGTCATAATCCTCCATTGTTATTCCGCTGTTATTTACCCTTCAAGAACATCAGAACATCTAGAGGTCATTTAAGGCATTTTGAGATCATTTTGAGGTCAAATTGAGAAAAAGCGACTAAAAAATCTGAAAAAATGCTTACTTGGGTTGGCTGGACTCTATCACATCGGATTCAAGGTCATCTTAAGGTCCAACTGAGAAAAAGTGGTGTAAAAAATTTGAAATGTTTATGTTTTTGAGTTCACTGAGTTCAATTTTGTCGTTATTTCATCTCAAAGTTTCTTTAAGGCCATATCATGATCAAATTGAAACAAGAATGTTGAAAACCAAGAAACTGAAAAATTTTAGGTATAGGTTTATTTTATTACTGAGTATAAATCTATATTAAGTCATCTGTCATCAACCTATTGACACTTCTGTCAGTTATGTTGTCTACTCGCTTACGTAAGCTTTTCAATATATCTAGCTTCTTATCTGCCTATGTATTCCTAGCCGCCAGCAAACCCATCTGTCTTTCGTATGATTTTCCTAACTGTCTCTCCAACCATTCGTCTATGACAACTGATTCGGACTGAAACATACAAAAACTTTTTCTCAGTTTGACCTTAAAATGACCTTGAATTCGATGTGATAGAGTCCAGCCAACCATAAATTCGAGGTCAGCGACCCAAAAAACCCATGAAGCGTTTTTCCAGATTTTTTAGCCGCTTTTTCTCAATTTGACCTCAAAATGATCTCAAAATGCCTTGAAATGACCTCTAGATGTTCTTGCAGGGTGAAAATAACAGCGGATTTGAATTTAACGACCTCAGAAACATAAACATAATTTTTTTCAAATTTTTTACACCAGTTTTTCTCAGTTTGACCTTCAAATGACCTTGAATCCGATCTGATAGAGTCCAGCCAACCACAGATTCGAGGTCAGCGACGCAATTAGCATTTTTCCAGATTTTTTAGTCGCTTTTTCTCAATATGACCTCAAAATGATCTCAAAATGCCTTGAACTGCCCTCTAGATGTTCTGATGTTCTTGAAGGGTAAAAATAAGAGCGGATTTGAATTCAGCGACCTCAGAAACATAAACATAAATTTTTTTAAACACTTCTCTCAGTTTGACCTTCAAATGACCAAGAACCTGACGTGATGAAGCCTAACCAACCTCGTATTCGGAATCAGCGACCTAAAAAAACCTATGTATACTCTGGTAAAGACTGGTGATTGTTCTTAGATCAAATGTTGACCTGTGTTATCGAACCTGTTCAAAATAGCGTTCAAAAACGCCGCACGCTTTCATACTCAAATATTATACTTAATTACAAACACGTGGTAGACAGAGAGAACATGTTCGATGATTATTTTTTGCTTTTTAGTGCAGTATTTATAAAAGGTGTTTTTTTAGTTTTTTAAACTATTAATTTTATACATACACGCAGTCCTCTCAGTGACTGAAACGACAATCCTTTTAGTATGTTCATACATTGAAAATAAAATATTTTTAATACCTACGCAGTTGACTCCCTGTACACTTTAATACACTTTAATAAATTTAGATATGGCATCTCACACAAGAAAAACAGTTAAATATATACCGAGTTATTTGAAGATAAATAGATAGCGGCGGCGCCTATCTTGATGTCATAACGTAGTACTCCGCACAACGCGACAGCATTTATTTTTCCACCCAAGAAACCTCACTGAACATATTTTTACGTGTTGCTGTTATAGCCCAGTTCAGTTCAATGGATATTCTGTATGTTACTTGGCTTTCCTGCTACTGTGACAAAAAATAGAAAACATGTAATAAAAATAAAGGTAATTAGGGCATATAATATAGGTCATTCTGAAACCGTTTCAGGGTTGTTTTATTTCCACTAGTCTATGTTCTGTCACTTCCAAAACACCTATATACAATAACCCCATAAAAGTAACCTGAAAATTTTTCACCCTTAACCCTCGTTTCTTAAAAGAGATAAGTAGAAAAAATATGTTTACTATAAGCTCTTATTTATGTATAAGAAATTTGAATGGTAAATGACCATCACAATTGTATATATATTAGAGAGGAATAAAAATATATTTATTATCTAAAAAAAAAAAAACTGAACAGTCAATTTCTATCTAATTTATGGTGGTATTTTTTTACATCATATTTTCAATTTTCCGATTAAATTGACAGATTGAAATTTAGGACTTAATCGATGAAGTCATATCCCAGGTAACACGATCACGTCATTTTGACGTTATTTTTTCGGCACCTTTACCACCAATGCGACGTTAAATATGACGTGAAAATGACGTGAAATATGACGGCAAAATATCACAGCCCATTGACGTCACTTACGTGACGTCAATAGACGTCGCTTAAATGACGTCGATGGGCTTACATATGTAAGCTATTTTTGGTTAATAAATAAATGTAGGATTTTTCCATTTTCCGATGTATGATATGCATTACAGGATAAGCTGCCATGTACGATGTAGATGAATGGACAATTAATAGGTGAAGCACTCACTGGTTTTTTTGCTATCTCGGCCCAGCCATATAATAATGATCTTTAACCTGACCATTATAGGATCTATCCAAATCAATCAACGTTTCCTGAATGTACTTGAACATTGCAATTTATATTATTATTTATTTTCTATAAATTCATTAGAGTATAAGGTATAAAGAAGGACTGATTATTTTCTGTGGTTTGTATGTGGCGCCATCTAGAAATTATTTATGCAACAAATAACGTGGTAATGCATAGTTTGCATGTGGCGCCAACTAGAAATAATTTCAGCAATGAAAAAATTACGTCACCAAACGTCGCATCGACGTCTCAACATGACGTCATAATTTAGTCATAATATGACGTTACTGAGACGTCATTTTTTCGTCACGTGACGTCGTCGACCAATGTGACCAAAAAAATGACGTCAGTCTGCTGCCTGGGATAAATTTAGATCACTTTTTGACAAAACCAATATATGACACTGGCTAATGGCTATTGGCCAATGAACCCTATATCGAAAAAAATCCTATACTGTTGATGATATTAATATACAGCCAAAAAATATAATTGTAATTATCCCGACTTAATAAGACGTTAATTATTACCATGTAATTAATGCTAAAGATCCACTTATTATTATTGTATTTTTAAAGATTCTGTAAATAATTATTGCGGTGGCAATTTTGTAAAACTAATGTTTTTTTGTCTGGTGTTTAATATCACTAAATAAAAACGTAATAATGACGAATTTAATCTACGTCATAATGCCGTACTAATGCAGACGTCTTTAAGACGTCACTGGTGTTTAAAATCACTAAATAAAAACGTAATAATGACGAATTTAATGTACTTCATAATGCCGTACAAATGCAGACGTCTTTAAGACGTCACTGGTGTTTAAAATCACCAGATAAAAACGTAATAATGACGAATTTAATGTACGGCATTATGACGTATAAATGCAGACATCTTTAAGACGTCACTGGTGTTTAAAATCACTAAATAAAAACGTAATAATGGCGAATTTAATGTACGGCATTATTACAAATGCAGACGTCATTAAGGCGTCATTTTTTGGTAATATGACGTCGCCGACGAATATTTACCAAAAAATCACGTCAAAATGACGTGACCGTGTTGCCTGGGATGTAACTTGTAAGTTTTGTAAAACTTAAGGATGGACTTTTGCAGAGTGAGAGGGAAATATGCGTTTATTTTCGATTTATTATAAATATTTATTGTAAATGTTTAAAAAACCAAATTTCACTGTTTTAGATACTTGCTATTGTTCGAACGAATACATATATATTTTGTATTGCAAATTTCTGTTGTACTTGAATATTGTAATTTGTCAATGAAAATTGTTCCTAATTTCATTATTAGAGCATGGCATTTGACTATATACAAAAATGATAAAAACTGTATATAGTTGTATTCCTTATAGCAATGGGAAGTACCTGAAACTATTTTAAAGATTATACCATTTATGATTTTTAAATATTTATGATAAACCGAAAATAAACGTATATTTCCCTCTGACTCTGTAAAATCCGATCCTTAAAGGTCATTCAATGACACGGTATTTAAAAGAATTGATGATAGCTTCGTGGTGACGATATTTCCGTGAATATGCCGCGAATTTAAATAAAACGTTTTTCTTGGAATGCCGTTTTTGTTGTGCGAGAAAAAATAGTCACATTTTGTTTTCGGATTCATATTCTTTAAATAAAACAGAAATATTTATGCTAAATTTAAATATTTCCTCTGGCGCTTAAGATGAATAAGATGCCAACGATGTGTTTCGATTTTGAATGTTCCTGTAAGGTGAGTCAATGTGTGTGGACAATTAATATCTTTCCAACTTTTTGAAATTTGAAAACATGTTTGAGATAAACATTGTGGAAGATTAAGAGTGGCATATTATAAAATTATTTTAATTCACACAGCGGTGGCAAGCTATTCCCAGAATTTATTAAAGGGAACACCCAACATTTTTTTATAAATTTGTACTTGACTCTTAATTCTCTATCCAGACGTATATTATTTTTCTACTTATACTGCGGCTCTGTTTTGTTTTCGATTTTTATCGAAAAAAAAAAATGCATTTGAAGGGAAGACTAAAATCTGCAGAAAACGTATTTTTGTAAAGGAGGGGATCGATAAGCTAAGGAAATTGACCCCAATATATGACAAAAAATTTAACTAGTTATATTTCTCATTATTTTAGTAAAATACAGGACACTAACTTAACGCTACAATAGATTAAAAGTAAAAATGACTACGTTTTCTTCAGGAGAAAAATCGACAAACAGGTCAAAATTGTTTTTTTTTGGAAAATTGTACCTTTTTTTTTACTATACCGAGTTTCTTTTAGACATGAGCGCATTTTGTTAGCATGATGATTTTTTCATATGTTGTTCTTTAGATGTCAACAAATATACAAATACAAAAACTGCTAAAATATGCGCTCATGTTTAAAAAAACTCGATATAGTAAAAAAAGGGTACGATTTTCCAAAAAAGCCATTTTGACCTCAATTTGTCGATTTTTCTCGTGAAGAAAACGTAGTCATTTTTATTTTTAATTTATTGTAGCGTTAAGTTAGTGTCCTGTATTTTACTAAAATAATGAGAAATATAAAAAAAATATAGTTAAATTTTTTGTCATATTGGGGTCAATTTTCTTAGCTAATCGATACCCCTCCTTTGACCGTCGTTTCTCTTTGAATGTTAGTCACGATCGTGTACTAATATCTGGGCCTCTCATAGTTGAACACAATTCTACAGGGTGTTCTCCATGATTATTCAAATTTTTAAATTGTTATAATTAAGTTTTTTCAAATTAAACACAATAACAATGATAACAACAAAGCGATATCTTATTATAGTTATTTGTTATTATTATTAGCTTTTCAACGAGGTAAAAATGTTATGAAAAAAAAAACTAGTTTCAGGAAAAAGGGGAGCAGGTAGAGCGCGTTAACTGTTTGATATTTCAGAGAGGGTACCATTTATCTGCTTTTAACGGTACTACGAGCAGTTAAATACTTCAAGCTTCGGAATTAGTGCAGCATTGCGCTATACACAAGCATAAGTACGTTTGCTATCTGACTACTCCACTTTATTTTTTTTCATTGTTATCAAAATATGGCATTCTAGCACCATGGCTGTCCACTCCATTTTCGGATCACAATACGTCAGTGGCTGGATGAACAGTATCCAAATAATTGGATCGGTAGGGGAGGACCAATTCCTTGGCCTGCGAGTTGCCCTGACTTAATTCCATTGGATTTTCATGTTTGGAGGCATGTGAAGGAGTTGGTACACAAAACACCGGTGAACTCTGTAGAACAATTGAGGCAGAGGATAATCGGCACGGAGGAACAAATGAAAAGCAATTTCACTTCAAGAGTGACCAAAACAAAGTGAGGAAGAGACTTCGTGTCTGTATGCGAAACAGAGGTTTTCATTTTGAACAAGATTTGTAATAATGGATAAATTAGTCATCAACTTAAAACTATCGTTTCATTTAATTGTCAACTTCTCTGAAACAATGATCGGGTTCTACCTGCTCACCTGTTATTGAACTTTTTCGTGGAACGAATATATATATTTTTTTCATATAATTTTATCTCGTTGGAAAACTAATAAAAAATATGTTATTTAAATGATTTCTACTACTAATGTATTAATGAATTTTTGTAATAAATCGCCGTCATTGTAACAGAAATAAAAAAATCTAACGTTTTTTTGTTTATTTTTTGTTGCATCTTTGGCCATTGGGTATATTTTACATTTTACTGTCAGTAATACATCGTTGATGAGTTGCCTAAGTAAGAATTAAAATCTGTGTCATTGAATTAATGGTAATTTTACTTCCACATCCGGTGGAAGTATAGTAACGACAAAAATTTTTTAAAAATTTTTATTGTTCAAATAGGCTTAGAATATCATGAAACGTCGATATTTTAAGTTTGAACGAAAAAAAATTCTATCTGTCTGTCGGTCTGTAACTTTTTTTTGTGCGCACGTTTACTCTGGAACCGTTTGAGATATTGACTTGAAATTTGGTACACATATGTATTTTAACGAGATCTAGAACTGGATTATATTTCGTCTTGTTCTGTCGAAGGGTTGGGGGGTAAATGGGGGTAAATTTGGGGTAAATAGGTAAATCAAGCAGGTAAGAGTCCATAAAATTGGTATTTAGTATATACAAGAGAAGTTAAGGTCTCAAAAAAAATTTGGCATTAACCACCCCCATTACCACCCCCACCCCATTATTAAATGGGATGAAAAAAATTTGTGATTTAGTGTGTGTACAAGAACCAGAAACCTCAAAATATTTTTTTTCATCCACCCCCACTACCATTCCCTATCACCACCCCCACCCCACTACCTATGTGGGGTATCGTTTTATGGGTTTTTGGGGTAGAGGATTTCAAATATTATATTATTAAAGTTCCATAAACAATTATTTCGACATACAAAATTTTTTCGTTGTGAGTGACTTGGATAGAAAATCTGGATGTGGAAGTAGTGATTCCTTGGGCAGCGGTTTTTAATTTAATTTCGAATATGCAAAGCGATTTTTCAATAAAAAGTGAAAAATTGAAATATCTCGAAAACTAAAAACTTTTGCTTATAACACATGTGAAATGATTGCAAATTAGGTCCTCTAACACCCCTTGACAGGAATACGTCGAATTACCAGTAACCTTGTATAAAATGAAATGACGGTCAAATTTATAAAAATACGCGTTTTACAGATTTTACCCTTGATCGCTTTAAACACATTTTTCTCGGAAAAAGTCGAATAACGTGGCAACTCCGCAATGTAAGTTCAAAAATAATAAATACCTGGATAGAGAATTAATAGGCAAATACAAGTATTTAAAAAAATGTTGAGAGTTCTATTTAAAACTCCTAGTATTAGCTTTCCACCACCCTGTGAAGCACTCTGTAGATTTTAAAATATTTCAGAATATGCCACTCCTAATGCACACATTATTGACTCACCCTGTATACGACAGATAAATTTACTGTTAATAAACGCAGCTCCATTAAAGAAAGAAATTAAGACAGCCTGTAAAAATTATTTAACTAATGTTTTGCAATTCAAACATTACCTTCAAGGGTAATAAAAGTCAAAGCACCTCCAACTGTATAAATTAACAACACAATACTTAAAAAAAAATGCGTAAACCATTTTTTGCTCCAGGATTTTATTTTTTTGTACAGCCAGTAGGAACATCTTTCGCCGATCCCCATGCCTGATTTCGCAGTATGCATAGTGAAGTCCTTGATGCCATTGAATTGGGCAAACATAAATGTAGAGGCTTTTCTCCCATACATCTCTGGAGGAGGTGCTGTTCCCGGAGTACATGTCAAATGTGCAGTGTAGGGAGAATTAGCCATGTGTGGTTGGGGTGGAGGAATTATTAAAGTTGGGCGAACAAAACCCACCTTTTTACCCCCTTCTGTGGGGGTTTTGGGTTTGCTCACCGCTGATTTTATTGAGCTGTTGTCGCTTGACATTTTTACGGGGTAATTGAAATAAAAAGTCACTATTATTTTACAAGCGTCACTTCACATTATTATAAGGGTTAAAACATCATTTTTTAAAATTATTGTCTGACACTGCTGCTACTAAATTATTAATATTTGCCATTTTCACTTCAAATTAAAACTGACTCACTATTATTCAACTAATATCACGTTAAGATGTTGCTGCACGAGACGGAATTGGAACTATTTTGTAAACGTTTGTTTGTTTTCTAATTGTATAACGCATTCGATTTGAATGTTTAGCAGCATGACCGAGCGTCTGATGGATACAACGCGTCTCGACGACTGATATTGGCTCCCTTTCATTCAGATGCTTCTCTCTCTATGCTCAAGCGATGTTTGTGTCTTTCTAACTATTTCTTAGTAACTGATTGTCATATTTTTCTTGGTTTTTCACAAGAACATTAAAACATATATTTATTATTATGATAACATTTTCTCGTTAACTCTGAATCTGTTTTTAATAGACGCGATAATAACTTTACGGTGTACTTAATTTTTCAAAATAAAATTCTTTGAAAAATTAAATTTACACTTTTGTAGAACAAAGAATCAAAACATGTCACAATAAAGTTTAGGTGAATAAACCAATATAAAAAAAACTTAATATCGGGCATTCAACTTCACTTCAACATATTCTACAGGATCTAGAAGTACTATGTAGCAATACCCTGTAAGCGTATAATGTAGGTTAAAATAATACCTAAACTGCTTGATAAAAAGTTAAAACTTAATTAATGTTATTTCGCCCATAGCTTTTAACTATTTTGTCGATTGTAATAAAATTTTTATAGTATAAATAGTAAATCAGAAAAGGTGATTGAGAAATATGGTACCTCTCGTATCTTTTCTAGGGAGTCTGGGGGTGTTGCACCCCAGACTTATTAGGAGTGTTGCACTTCTAACGCTTTTCCCATAAACTTTAACATAGGTAAAAATCTTTGGCATTTGAGTCACTACGATATGCTATAGAAGATCCTTAATAGATCTCGATGGAGAGAAAAAAAAAATGTTTGTAAGAGATCGAAATTAACATCCTCATCAAATTTTGTACAGAAAGGGAGTATAATTGATCCATTTCACGTTAGAAAGTTTGGTAAAAAGTGTCATGGCGAAAACCATATAGGTATCACGAAAAGTAGTAAAAAGTCACTGCACACGTTGACCAATTCCCAAACTTTCCAAAATGAAATCTACCATAATTCCCATTTCCTTTAAAGTATGTCTTATCTATTTATTAAATTAGATACGTACCCTAATCACAATGTATACAAAAAATGGGATTCAAGATCAATGTAAAAAAAAAAGAAATTAATTTCTGAGTCACACTTCTGACAGATTGACTAAAATTGGGATACTGGGTATATGGCTTGGAGTAATAATACTCAAGCACTAAGTTTACGTTTAATTTTTATGACCATGCAAGTAATATTTTATTATGAAATAACAAGAAACAAGCTAAAAACGCACTCTTCCTCAATTTACTGAACTTTTTATATAATTTTATAGGATACTTTTTGCAGTTTTCTTGTGAATAATGGTAGTTTTTGGACATCCTAAATTTTGTGATACCAACTTTGTTGTGAAAAAATATACACTGTGTCCCACTTTTCACGGTAACATCTTTGTAGCTGAGTTATTAGTCACTCAATTTTAACCAAGTTTGGATGGGTATCAAAGACCTTTATTATACCTTTTTTAAGTAAACCAAAACTTATTTCAGTCATTGGCGTGCATTTTTATTATGAAAAAAATGGTCGATTTTTCTATAAATTATATTAGGCATTTCTTTGTTGAAAAATTAATGCAATATTATTGATCAGCTTGCTGTAAACCACTATACCCAGAATTTAACAACATTTTGATTTTTGGTTTTTGAATTACGGCCCACTTAAAATTACCTATTTTAAACATTAAATAATCAATAAATTGGTAACGAAATTTTTCTCGATAAAAAGTCATTCTTTATTTTCTCTTTAAATTCATTCTTTCTACCACCCCATATTCGGTAATCTTTAATGCCCGAATAATTTACAGGTCTGATGACCCAAAATTCTTGGCCTTGGAAATTTGAAAGTTTAGATGATATGGGATAGTAAAAAAAGTGAATTTAAAGAGAAACTGAAGAATGACTTTTTTTCGAAAAATATTTCGTTACCAATTTATTGATTATTTAAGGTTTAAAATAGGTAATTTTAAGTGGGCCGTAATTCAAAAACCAAAAATCAAAATGTTGTTAAATTCTGGATATAGCGGTTCTACTGATCAATAATATTGTATTAGTTTTTCAACAAAAAAATGCCTAATATAATATCTCGAAAAATCGACCTTTTTTTTTCATAATAAAAATGCACGCCAATGACTGAAATAAGTTTTGTTTACTTAAAAAAGGTATAATAAAGGTCTTTGACACCCATCCAAACTTGGTTAAAATTGGGTGACTAATAACTGAGCTACAAAGGTGTTACCGTGAAAAGTGGGACATACTGTACATGAAAAAAAAATTGAAAAAAAAACATCCAATCTCTCTGGGATTCGAACACATGATTTTTGGATTGCAAGGCTGAAGCTGAACCTGATCACACATTTATTTATATTAGAGCTACAATTATGCGCCTCCTCGAAGCCTTGCCCGGAGCCAGGCAGACAACCACGGCGCGCAGCGCCGGAGTGAATGTGGGTCTGGACGGAGCAGATCCGATTCAGTTTAACCAGTGTTTTCGAGCAATGCTTCTGTTTAAAAAATTAAAAACTTAACATTAACAATAAACAATTTAGATATAATATGCAAAAACACTTAAAAATAATTAAAATAGAACTTCTTAAAATTAATTGTTTGCACACACGCACTAATAAATTTGGGATAAAGTTGGCACGGGAAAACAAGACTAAACGAAAAAACCCGTTCGAAACAGTTCCACCCTGGTGGTCTACCTGCCGCCGGGAAAATAAGGTGAAATAGAAGTTTTCTTATAAAACGTTCAGAATTTTTCGACCTAAAGGGGATTTTAAAAACAAAAGAGGACAAAAGAGACAAAAGAGGACAAACATGAACAGAATTAAACAAATGGAGAAAAGATAGAAAGAGGTTAGTTTAGGTAAGGTAAGTTGTTTAGTTGAGGTAAAGATCAAAGGTGGGGAAATTATAGATTATGGTATAGGAAAGTATGGCTAAGGAAGAGGTTGCCGGAAAATAGGCAACGCCTGATATGGTAGGGTGTGTCGAATATCGTAAAGGATTGCAATATGCTGTCTGATTCGGGTTATGTTGCGGGTTAGCAAGGCAAAACTTTTGGACCATCACACATTGCTGCAAAAATTGAATGTCTACAATATATATTCTTTCATAAAATGAAAGCATTAGGTATATTAGTATGAAATATATATTAGTAAAATGTATAAACAAAAAAAAATATTAGAGAGATAACATTTCGCAAGATTTCTGTTTAAATACAAAATTAAGAAAATATATTTTTTTAAATTAAATGATTAATAACTTTCTTATTTACTAATTGATTTTCTTCAAAAACAATATGGTTCTTCCTCTATCTAACACTAACTTATTTTCCAAATTTTAATACAATCTGACTTTTCTTTCTTAAGTTATCGTATTTACAAGAAACGTGACGGACGGACAGACGGACATTTTTTCAGTTGTTCAGAATTCGTTGATTAACACAATGATATGAAAATTTTTTCTCTACGAGCGATATTTACGGTTTTAAAAATGTGCCGATCAAATGCAATATAGTCTTTGTTTTTGCGAAGAGTATAATAATGGTTTGTCGTCAGATATTTTGCATAGTTATCAAAATTTTTTAGGGAAACAAATGGTTGTGGAACCTTTGGGTACCACTTAAAATGATAAAACAACGATTTATATAGTAGTTACTTGTAGTAGTATATTAATTTCAATGTAGTTGGACATTTTTTTTTATTTCAGATGTCCTATATTCTTGTGTTAGAAAAAAAATAGAATTGAACTATCTGTGTCGTACAAAATTTGAAAATAATCCCACTTTACAATGCCTGAAACATTTTCTTTATATATTTTTTAAATAAATTCACAAATTCAGATCAATAGTTTCAAAACAAGACTATTATCATGTACACAGTTTTATTTGAGACAATGTATAATGTTTAATTTCATAGAATCATCTTGCCAAAAGAAACAATACTAAAAAAATAAAATAACGACAATTTGCTCCACTACTCGGAAACGTGCTTTTATATTTAAATGAAGTTTACATCAATTAGTTTTTGATATATGTTACTGTTATTACAGCGAAAAAAATGGAATCTGTCTTTTCATTCACTTTTTGAAGCTTCTTTTGTCACGTTATTTTTCTACTACATTGCTAGGTAATTTTGCTTCAGCTGCGTAATAGGCCAGTCCAACACGCTGTCACTTTGCTTTGTTTGTACTACAGCAGCCATCTTTTGTTGGTAAGTTAGGGTTTTCGACAGACCTAAAGGGCACCATACACGTTCAGTAATCTCATTACCTGAATTTTCATACTTAATTCAATAATTATAGCTAGATATGCTTTTTTCTTAAATAATGGACATGTAAGGTGTGAAAAATAATGACAGGGAATGACGGGGAAATTTTTAGTAATGATGTTTCTGTAATGATCTGCTGGAATGACATTATTGCTGAACGTGTATGGTGCCTTTTAGGCCTGACAAAAACCCTAACTTACCAACAAAAGATGGCTGCTGTAGTACAAACAAAGCAAAGTGACAGCGTGTTGGACTGGCCTATTGAAACAATAACATCCACTAGTTACTAAAATGTTTAATAATTTTTTATATTGTTATACTCTTAGAGACTAAAGCGTTATTAACATTTTATAGTTGTTCAGACTAGGATATATTTATTATTTAGAAAACAATGTGTCATACTTTTATTGAAATTGAGTGGTGTAAGGTTCAGAGACTTTTCCGGCTTCCAATTCACCTTTTTGTGAAAGTTTCGTCGAAAAACTGTCACAACATAGCGCAGTTGAGCTTCGACTTGTTGATACCAGATTCTTTCGTCGGGTAAGTTTAGATTTAACTGATTTGGAAATAAAGCTGATCGTAAATTGTACGGCGAAATTCGAAAATTGGGCTCGGCACGAACGAATCAAAAGTGACATTTTGTGACATTTCAGAAAATCGAGCACATACACTAAATAAAGGGAACATACGGCGCGCCGCCGGCATGGCAAGTCGGCGCGTTGTGTATTGTGACGTCACGGTAGACTTCAGCCGAGGCGAAGTATTCAAATAAGAAATTGAATAAGTTCGTGAGTTTTTCAGATATCGAGATAATTTTTTTTTTGTTTGACTAGTTATCTGAAAGACTACTAAATGAGGTTGAATGTACATGATATTTCTAAAATAGAAAACCTCCATAATTGACAGATTCGCTCGTTTTTCACCCCTAATCCCAAAAAACACCCCCAAAGCAAACAAAAAAGTGGTCTGGCCTGTGGACCAAATCAGTGTATTCTGATATATTTTGACCCGCTGAAACCGAATCCGAAGTCAGAATTGTCATATTCCCCAACCCCAAAAAACACCACCAAAACAAAAAAGTAGACCAGACCAGTGTATCCTTACCAAATACATAAGGATACACTGCCACTGGTTTGGTCCTCCGGACAGACCATTTTTAGGGTGGGTGTTTTTTAGGGTGGAAAAAAGAAGTAATCTGACAATTCTGAGTTCGGATTCGGTTTCAGCGGGTCCAAATACATAAGGATGTACTGATTTGGTCCGCAGGCCAGACCACTTTTTTTTGGGGAGGGGGTGATTTTTGGGGTTAGGGGTGAAAAATGAGCGAATCTGACAATTTAAACTTCGGATTCGGTTTCAGAGGGTCAAAATACATAAGAATACACTGGTATGGTCCGCAGGTCAGACCACTTTTTTTCCGGGGTGTTTTTTTGGGGTTGTGGGTGAAAAAAGAAGTAATCTGACAATTCCGACTTCGGATTCGGTTTCAGCGGGTCCAAATACACGCGGATACACTGGTCTAGTCCGCAGGCCAAATCATTTTTTTTTGTGTGTGGCTGTGTTATTGTTGAAGAATATTGACCCTATGCCTCGATTACTAATTATCTCACACATTTACTTTTCGTTGGGGTTGAGTATGGGTTTCTCACATCCAGTGAGGGTTATCGCCAGCGACGATTAACGTGTTTTCGTCCAGAAAAGTATCCATTCCATAGATATTTTGTTACGGCTAATGAAATTCATCATTTATTCGCAAAATTCAATTCTGAGCTTCCGGGCCATCTTCAGTTAATTCCTGGTGCATCTACATCTTGTAAGGATTTCTCCTTGCATTTTAACTGTTTTCAGGACAGTAGTATGACCGATATTGTTGTCACAGACCAGTTGCCGTGTTGAAGTCAATAAGTTCTCGTAAGTAGTTACCAACACGTTTAACTTATTATTGTCTCCAACAAAGAGGTGTCGTTACCTAGACACATCCCTGACAGACCCCAGCTAACACAAGGCTGCTTTTGGGATGTCTCAAGAGCATCGAGTTGGCATATTTGAGACATCCCAAGGGCATCCCAAAACCAACTACGTGCAAGCCAGTGCCAGTGCAATCCCTTTGGGACTGTTCAAGATATCCCTGTTATGTTCCAACAACGTCCTTTTAGGTCATATTTGGGACAATATTAGTACCTAACAGGGATATGCTCTAATAGTATACCAGCTAGCTATATACATTCAAATGGATTACAATATTGCCAATGAAATAATTTACACAAATACCAAAGCTTATTATTATATTACACTCGACGCGCATTGCGCGAACCAAGTTGACATCATTGGGGGTAGGTCAGGGGTGCTCGAGGTCAGTATAAGTATACTTAGAGTCAATGTGATATCATATAAAGCAACATAAATGTTAAATGGATCCATATAGATAAGACTTTTGTTTATATCTCTCCTTATGTCAAGTATTCAAAAGGCAATATGCAAAAAAAATACATAATAAGTAATTAAAATTTTATTTGTAGAATAACTGCGTATATTTATTATTATATAATGTGGAACAAAAATCGAACCGCCTTCAAAAGATCTTCAAAAAATATCTCTAGAAACTAAGAAACATAATTTCATTCAGTTTTACAAATATCTGTCTATCTATTAGTGAAAAGTAGCAAGGAACTGTACTTTATTAAATAATATCAAATTGAAATCGGTGCAAAACATATTTTTGAAATTAGATATTTTTGCACCGATTTCAAATTGATATTAGGTAATGAATCACAGCTCCTTACTACTTTCCACTAATAGGTAGACAGATATTTGTAAAACTGAGTGAAATTTTATTTCTTACATTTTAGAGAAATTTTTTGAAGGCGGTTCGGTTCGATTTAAAAAAAAATGTGTTTTCAACCTTTTTGGTAACTTCTTTTATTTATTTAACTTCTACATAGTGAAGGAAACTATTGTGAAATTCTCTTTATGTTAGACACCATATGAAGACGGTTAAAAAAATATTTCCAATTTTTGTTCACCGTACATCAGATGTAGCTTCATAAATTTAGTAGGGGACCACCGCCGGACCATAGCCTACAGTTTGCAACAGGTTTGACAGAAATCGCTTAAGCTACATCAGAGTAATCATTGAACATATAAAAAAACATACTAATATGGGTCGAATTGAGAACCTCCTCCTTTTTTTAAATTTTTTGAAGTCGGTCACTTATTCTCTTCTCGTTTTAAACATTCAAGAGCATGTCTAAGAAAGTTCTTCATAGCTACTCGTCTTCTTTTCGGTATACTTTTTAGCTGTAGGATTTTTTAATGTCCCATCTGAAACAAGAATAAAATTTGCACTGATATTCCGCTTGGATTTCGCGAACAAAATTGGAGCGATATCATTCCCAAATCCTTATACAAAATCACTATAAATATGTTTATCTAATTCTTTTATTTCATTAGAAAACATTATGCAATACACGTATCAAAATTGTACCTAAGTGAAAAGTCACGTATTATTTACTTCAGGAACCATGGGCTCATCAGGGACTCATTAAGGGACTGGGCCGAAGAAGTGGGAATGTCTTCTATTGCACTACAGAAGACAGACCCAGAGCCTGCGTGTATGTAAGTAAAAATCTTTAAGCATGTCTAATGCCAAATTTCTGTTCTAGCGATCTGGTTGCAGTTAAGGAGAGTTCGACAGGGGGAGGGAGCTGGGGACACATTATTGTCTGCTCAGCATACCTACCCTACGATTCACCTTCCCCACCCCCATCGGAGGACTTCAAGAAATTAGTACAATTTTCAAAGGAAAAACAGCTGCCGCTGGTTCTCGGGTGTGATGCCAATGCCCATCACACAGTGTGGGGCAGTTCGGCCGTCAACCCGAGAGGCACGACACTACTGGAATTTCTATGTGCTTCAGACCTGGAGATTGCAAACAAAGGTAGTGCTCCTACGTTCGTAATCCAGGGACGACAAGAAGTAATCGACCTTACCCTGTGCTCCACGGCATTGGAAAACAGAATTAAGGATTGGAGGGTCCTGTCGGAGCCCTCTCTATCGGACCATCGATACATCATATTCGTCCTGGAAGGGGATCCACCGGAACCCGTTATGTACAGGAACCCCAGGTCCACTGACTGGACCTCTTATACGAGAGACCTGCAGGAGAACCTGGAGGAGGTGTCCTGTAGACCAAGAAACCCGCGAGAAGTGGAGACAGCAGCTCTACTGCTGCAGACTGCCATTAACTCCGCGTTTGAAAACAATTGCCCTTTGCAAGTCAGCAAAGGGGAAACTAGCGCCCCATGGTGGAACAAAGAACTAAATGGGTTGCGTAAAGAAACGCGCAAGTTGCTCAATAAGGCAATGCGTTCAAAAGAACCAGCCGACTGGGAAACTTATAAGTTAACCCAGCGAAGGTATAAAAGCTTGATTAACAAGCAGAAAAGAGAGAGCTGGAAGGCCTTCTGTGGTACCATTGAAGACCTACCGGCAGTAGCTAGACTACGCAAAGCTCTCTCAAAAAGCCCATCCTCGCGGCTTGATTGCATCAGGCTGCCAGATGGGTCTTATACAAACAATGACCGGGAGACAATTGAGTGTCTTCTTGATGCTCACTTCCCTGGGTCAAATGTTTTGGAAACAAATCCCTCGACGACAGAATTCAGATCGGAAGCAACTGCCACCGACTGGAAAAAGGCGTCAGAGGTGATTACATATGAAAGACTAAGATGGGCTGTATCAACATTCGACCCATTTAAATCGCCAGGACCTGATGGTATCTACCCAGCCCTTATACAAAAGGGCGCTGAGGTACTATTAGGGCACTTGTATCATCTACTTAGATCCTGCCTAGCTTTAGGATATATCCCAACATCCTGGAGAAAGGTTAAAGTGGTCTTCATACCAAAGACAGGTCGTACTATATACGACCAGACTAAGGCATTTAAACCAATAATCCTGACATCCTTTCTTTTAAAAATATTAGAAAGGCCAATAGAAAGGTATATAAAGAATGAGGTATTGGTGCGATCACCAATTCACCCCAACCAACATGCATACCAAGCTGGGAAATCTGCAGAGACGGCCCTTCATCAAATCGTCGTAAGAGCTGAGAAGGCGCTGAAGCAGAAAGAACTAGCCTTGGTGGTGTTTATGGATATCGAAGGAGCATTTAATAATCCTACCTTCGATTCTCTCTGTCAAGCAGTTGCGGACCGCGGCGTGGACCGTACCATAGTTAGATGGATATCGTCCATGCTGAGAACCCGCGACATTGAAATTACGCTTCGAAATGAAACGGTTAGGGCCAAGGTGGGGCGGGGGTGTCCGCAGGGAGGGGTACTGTCTCCGCTACTGTGGAACCTTCTGCTCGACGGGCTACTGGCCGAATTAAACGAACATATGCAGATGATCTGGCTATCATGATAAGAGGCCGATTTGAAAAGACTATTGCAGGGCTCATGCAAAGGGCTCTCAACATAGTTCAGGAATGGTGCAACAGACACGGGTTCTCTGCCAACCCTGGCAAAACAGAGCTAATGCTGTTCACTAAAAGGAGAAAAGTAAGCGATTTCCCGCTTCCTTCTCTCATGGGCACACGTTTATGTCTTTCCCGCACAGTGAGATATCTAGGGGTAACCTTGGATTCCAAACTGTCATGGAAGGACCACGTGGAAGTTCAAACGAGGAAAGCGTGCGCATCTTTATGGATGTGCAAGCGCATTTTCGGTCTTAAGTGGGGTATAAGTCCAAAGACTACTCTCTGGGCTTACACTGTTATGGTAAAACCCCTCATTACATACGCGGCACTGGTGTGGTGGCGCTCCCTAGAGCGCTCCAAGTTCAAAGACTAGCGTGTCTAGGTATAACACTCGTAATCAGGACCACTCCAACGATTGCGATGGAGGCCATTCTTGGACTCACTCCCTTGCACGTTGAAGTGGAGCTTGAAGCTAGGAAAGCAGCAAACAGACTGTTCAAAAATGGAATGTGGAACATGACGGGCCAAGGGCTAGGGCACACAAAGGCTCTGGCTCTACCGGTAAGGGACCAGGTTATTGCTCAATCAGGTGATGACCGGTGTCTCCCCGTCTACTCTTTCACAATTCCATATATCGTCGTGTTTCCTAGTCGAGATGTCTGGGAACGTGACAAAACGCATCTCCTGAGTCCCGGTGGTCTGGAATGGTACACAAACGGATCCAAGACTCAGGAGGGAACGGGCGCAGGCATACACGGATGCAAACCAAGGGCTTGTATATCAGTGCCACTTGGTAGGTAACCTAGTGTGTTCCAAGCAGAAGTGTATGCCATCCTACGGTGCGCAAGCGAAAATCTCAGCAGAGGTTTCGTAGACAAACATATTTACATATGCAGCGACAATCAGGCGGCTCTGAGGTCCCTTGCGTCAAACAAGGTGACCTCTAGGCTGGTGCTTAACTGTCGAAACATTTTGACCGAACTATGTGAACGCAACTCGGTTAAACTCATATGGGTGCCCGGATACAGTGGTGTGGAGGGCAACGAAGAACCAGATCGTCTGGCGGGAGAAGGAGCAAAAACTCCCTTCCCGTGCCCTGAGCCAGCCTTCGGTCTGCCAAGGAGTCTGATTCACTCAGAACTGCAAGACTGGGCTGCGGCACAGTTTAATAACTATTGGGCTCGAGCCCCCGGAATGAGACAGTCGAGGCTCCACATAAAGGGGCCCTCGGCTGCCTCTACCGTAAAGTGGTTGCTTGGGCTCGATATAAAAAAATGAGACGGATGGTGGGCCTAATAACAGGACACTGTCCTCTGAACAATCACCTACATACAATGAGGTTGAGAGATGATCCAACTTGTCGGATGTGTGGAGTGGAGGATGAAACCATCACTCATATCCTATGCAGTTGCGCCCCATTAGGAGCGTCAAGGTATAGGCTCCTCGAGTGGCAATTCTTGCATCCAGAGGAACTACGGGATATCCCTTGGAACAGGCTGCTCTCCTTTGTGGAGAGCACTGGTCTTTTCTAAGGGATCCTTCACGTCGCGAATGTACAATGGGCCGACAGGCCTGAGTACTGCGGATTTCGACATCTGCTCGCGTTCTCTAACTGTCCGTGCACCCCCCCCCCCCCCCGCCCGATCCTTTGGGACAATGTTTTTCATAAAGATTAAAGCTCAAGGAACAATTTAAGACATGTCCTAAAAAACAAAAAACCGGCTGTAATTTCAAAATGGCGTCCGTTTAAAAAAAATGTAAATATTGTTTTTATCATTTAACACAAAAACTAAAAAAGATGGAGAAAACTTTCTGCACAAAAAACAAAGTGCATAAAACTTTATATAATTTTGTTCCTATACAATATTTGGATAGGAGTTACCATTTTCCAGATATCATTGTTACCGTTTTCGAGATAAATGTCTGCAAATTACAATATTATTATTATTATTAATTTTTTTCAGTTTATTTTATTTTTGTTATGTTAACAATATAAAGTTATATTATACGCCTTACAATTATTTTCACAGTTATTTCCTATAAGTGATTTACCGATATATGAATTTCTATATTTTCTTAATTTTGGACTCATTTATCTGGAAAACTCCTATCAAAATATTGTATAGGAACAAAATTGTAGACCATTTTATGCACGTTGTTTTTTGTGAAAAAAGTTTTTGTCCATCTTTTTTAGTTTTTATGTTAAATGACAAAAGCAACATTGGCAACAGTGTTTTTTAACATATGGCCGCCAGTTTTTTTTTAGGACATGTCTTAAATTGTTCCTTAGGTCTTAATCTTTATGAAAAACATAGTCCCCAAGGATCGGGGGGGGGGGGGGGTGCACCTACAGCTAGGGAGGGCTCCCCGACTAATTGTTTTTATTTCTATATTTTCATATATAATCACGACAAATGTATCTGATGCTTTATTTAGTTCTATGTATTTTAATCTTACTTTAAACATATTTGAACCCAAAATTAAGACTAAATGCAGGATGTTAATAGTTTCATGTCATTAAAAAAAACTTGTAAAGGGGACCGACTAGACACATAAAAAACCTATATGGCCACTTTGAAAAAACTGACCTAGGTCAAAAATTTGAATGTTAAGGTAGGAGACATTTAAGAACCACTGCTTTTCTCGGTCAATAGACGTATAGTTCCGAATCAGAAGTTTCTTACTTACTTTTAAAAAGTCATAAAAAAAAGTGTAAAGATTACCGATTCGTGTCTCACCGCCGGTGCCGTGCCGCGCCGCGCAGTATCAAAGCAAGAAGCACGGCACTTTGATGATGAACGAACTTTTTATACAAATTATAAAAATGTAAATAATTCGTTGTCTCTTTCCACACATCCGCAAACACAGAATGACCGCAGAGTTTAAACAGAGGATTTGTTCACATGTTATGCGTGTTTTTTAATTTGGAACAAAATTATTGGAGCTATTATTGTTGTTTATAATTTTTAAAATTTAAATGTGATTTATTAACAACTGTTCTGTGTTAAACGCTTAAAAAACGAGTAATTATTTCATGAAATTCGAAAACGAACAGTTAGGCCTCTGAGATACGATGCCAGAAAATAGTTATGTGTATTTTAAGATAAGAAAAAACTGATTTTTTCAACGAACTGCGCACATAAATTTTTCCAATCAGGCATCGAAAAGTAAAATTCAAGTCTTTGGTCTCTATGGAAATCAATGTAAACAATAATAAACAAATCAACAAAACAGCGAATAAGAATAATAATAATAATAATAATGATAATGCCTTTATTGCCCCTACCAATAACAGAACAATTCGTTCGAATTGGTCACAAAACCACAAAAGATGCTCATAATAATAAAGTTTAAATACCTAACCCACCAGCAACTTTCATTTGAAAGTGACAGCAATGTGACAGCGCGGTGAATAGGCCTAGTCGAGCAATTTAGAACTTAATCAATAAATTGTTGTTGATTTACACAGATTGTTCGAAGTTACCTCCATCTGCATCAATAAACATTTCGGTACGTCGAACTAAGCACATACGCACTCCGTTCCACACTAAACTATCAACTAGCATTGTCAATAAACAAAAAAAAAATAATAGAAAGAAGCAACACAAAAAGAACGAACAAGTTGTGTCTGTACATAATCAAGTACTTAACGACTTTAACGGTAAGTTAATAAAATAAATCTTAACTAAAATAGAGTAGTTCAAACTTCAAAAAGAACAAAAGCAACATGCAAAAACAACAACGGGTGGGCCGTGTGCACATACTTAACCGAGTAACAACATAAACTAAAATATTGCTTGAGAATATCACCAGGGAGAGTATAGTTGTCTTCAGATCTACTAATCACTCAAAGAATGCGACGATATAAAGCCTATCCCAATATTCCAGCAGTTCTCAAAGAATATTTTCAAAAATTTTCGAAATTTACGTTTTAAATGAAAAATGGCTATCAGTTGATTTGTGTCCAATTGTGATACGTTGCAGTTCGAGACGTGCTGATCAAAAGTTTTTAAGGGCACAAACTTCGAAAATGGCTCAAATTACAGTTAAAAGATGAAGAAATGAATTAGTCTTATATCTAGAATAAAAGCCAATTAATTCAAAAAATCTGTCAGCAAAGTTTTAAGGTATGCGTAGCTCCCACTATGTAACGTGTAATTGTCTTGTAACCAACTGCGATGGAGAGAGAGGCCGGCCGATGACATCATCCTACCATATAAGGAATAAGAGATTTTTATTGGTGACTGTTGACGCTTTTGTGACCCCTCCGGGGAAAAATATATAAACAAGATTTATGGATCGACATGTTAGATTTGATGGGAACTGAGGTGCCTTCTGAGTTTGTAATCAGAAAATTAGTATGCGGTATTGCAAAGTTTAGTGTAATCTCCAGTGATTAATGTTGTTGACGTATAATGTTTAAACTTTCTAACCAGTGGTGTAGTCCAAGTAAATCTGTGTTTAAATAGCAATTTTCCGAATTACTGATGTTTGTCATAAGAAATTGCCTGTTTTGTGTTAACGAACATAATAAATGTGTTCGGCTGTTAACTTTAATGAAGAACTATTCCAGCGTATAGTATTTGTGATCTAGAAAACTGGTTATTGTAGAAGTTACACGGGGTGTCGTAAAATCCCAGCCAGGACAGTAAGTTGTACAAGGGAACAAAACTGTAAGTTCTTTGCTTTTTAAATTACCTTGTTAGAGTAGCCGTATGCTACATATTTTATCGTGGACATTATCAGTTCGTGCCAAGAACAATTAAATTCTTTACTAGTGTTCTTTTAAGGAAATCCTTATGCGGGAGAAACTTTTAGACATCACCATTCCGTGTTATAGACTGATCTACCAATTTTAGGATTTTTTCGAGCCCAGCTAGTACCTAATTTTTCATGTTTATTGTTGATAGGCTTGTAATAAATACTCCATTACATTTGTTTGTAATAGAAGTTTAAGTACATGTTAAGCATTATTTGTTTCGTTGCATTACCGATTCTATCATGTTAATGTGTAATGACATATATACACGTTCCCGTGGAGTCAAGCTTGATTTACTGTATTTTGTATTTATCTATTGTGAGTTGTAAAGAATTTTTATGTACACTGTACAATCATTCTTGTTAATATATTGTTTTCTTTTTCATACGGTGTTGTTATTAATTAGTATTGGTTAAATTTAATCAACATAAAATAACCCGGGTTTCCTTTGTTTTTCTAGGTTATTAAATATATATAGGTAATTAACCTATATTCTTGAGTAAAGTGGCGCCCATAATACCTGTAGAGATTATCTTTTGAGCACCACAAGTATTTATTTATATCGTTTGATGCTAGAGTATAGAGAGCAACTAATAAGGTAAGAGTAATTAGTAATCTGCCACTTTACAATCACGTACCTACACCTAAGAGTTAAAGTCTCAGGCTCGGGCAGTAACGTAGGTCACGTGAATCTATAGTGACTAAAAATTAACGTTATAACTATACAACTACATTTTCTACTGTGCACTTTCTAGAGCTAGCATCTCTCTCTCTCTCTCTCTCTCTCTCTCTCTCTCTCTCTCTCTCTGGGACATGTCAGTTGCTCTTGTCTACATTCTGATGGTCAATCAAATATATGAGTCACACTTCCTCACAGTTTCTCACATCTATACGCCCGAGACAACAGGCGAGTTGCAGTTTTTTGCATTCAGATATTCTGTAGAACATCTACGTGGCACCTTTTAACATCCGAACCTCCAAAGAAACATCTGATTGGCAGTTTCACACGTTCGGATTTTCTATTATACAGACACCTGTAGTTTTCCACCTCCAAACATCGAATAAATCATCCGAATCGCAGCTTTTCATACGGGCCTGTAGCTAGAAAATGCTTTCAGGGCGGGCAAACAATTTTTCAGGACGGGCCCGTAAAAAAAGTCCGAAAAATTTTTTGGTGAGCAGGGGGGAGAAATAAAAAAAAAATGTTTTTGTCCGAAAATTGATGAGCGGGTGGGAGAAATCTAGAAAAAAGGGGGCGAGAAATACAAAAAAAACTTTTTAATCCGAAAAATTTAGACAATTTTTACCCAATCTCTTTCAAAATATTTAAAAGACAGTTAAAATTGCCCTCATTACAATCACCGTAGGTCGGGCGAAACTTATTCCAGGACGGGAAATGCCCGTCCTGGCTCCCCCCTAGCTACAGGCCTGTTTTCATATATGAATCCATTCTTTAATTTCTAGATGTCCGACTAAACATACAAATCTTTTTTATATTCTGACGTAAAAACCACAATTCTGTTTTCCAAAACAAAGTTGCTTGTTGAATAAAATAAAAATTAGCAGTTCTGTTAGCTTGTAATCACCAATTGTTAAAATCTACCACCACTATATTTTTAAAGCTGTGGGAGCAATAAGGTCAAGAAAATGAAGTGTTAAATAATTCATAGTTGTTGTTCTTTTTGCTGTCGTGACCCCCATCTCTTAACTCTTCTCAGCACTATTGGATGATGTTTAAGTGGCCCTTAGAGTACTTTGATTATCGCTTAAATTTAACGCAAATGGAAGCTGCCTGTTTCTAGTAAAAATAATACATAGTTTTATGTTAACTTTTATTATATCCATATTACAGAATCTACCCCCACAACCTCTGCTTTTTAAAATGTGGCAGGCCCTTTAGCAATTTCCTTAGGCAGAAGATAACAAGATTTCTGCAAAAAGTTACGACAAAAGATAAGAAATGCACAATATTAACGTTTCTTTGTATAATTAAGAGCGTTTAGGAGAAGGATATGGTACACATTTTGAGCATCTTATACAGGGTGCGGCGGAGAAACGGGCGATTGTAAAAATGCAATAACTCAATGAAATCCTTTAAGAAATAATAAATATACCGTTTTAAAGTAGAGCGAAACTCATTTTATATTTTGAGGACATCTTGAAAATGACCTCCGCTTCTGCTCAGACACCTCTACAGTCTTAAGCAGTAAAGAGACGGGCATTTATAAAAATCCGCTTTTCCACCAATTCAACGTCAACCGTAATGATCTAACGCCGTCTGGTCATGTATTAAGAGCTTTGAAGGAATCGTTTCTGCATTTAAAAAAGCCCTTGGGTAAAGAAATAAGCGTATGTACGTCAGAAAACATAGCAACAGTCAGGACTGCGGTCAAACATAGTCCACGGCATTCTACACATCATCATAGATAGAGTTAAATTTTCACCTACACAATATCCTGATAATATCAGAATTGAAATTTCACGATCACGTTAGCCGCCCAAATTTTTATCGTCAAGTCTTGGCCATTTTTAGATGAGAATGAAGATCTTATTGTCGATCTGTTTATGGCTGATGAAGCCTAGTTTCATCTTTCCAGTTTTGTGAATAAACCAAATTTTTGGAATTAGTCAGATGAAATTTTCACCAAATGCACGAGAAACCTTTACATAGTGCCACAGTTACAATCTGGTGTACGCTGTACAATACTGTATTTCGACGTGAATGGCCCTTAGTCCTTTGAAGATCAAAATGAAAATGCAAAAATAGTTATATCAGTCTCTTATGTCGACATGATCGAGACGTTATTCACACACGAATTAACTAAGTTTCCTCTTGTTAATATGACACACGGTTTTAGCAAACTGGACCGACTTCTCGTACCACCAAAATATCGATGAACGCTGTAAGACTGTTGTTTCTCAATCATGTCATGTCCAGTAATGGGATGTTCCTTGGGCAGCAATATCGCCTGACGCAATATTGCCGAGCTCAAACTCAGAATTTAAGAGGAAATAACCAGAAATTGAGTTAATATGATACACCGTGTAATGAGCAATATGCTCTCAAGATTAGGGGAGAGCCTGCATAGAGACCGGAGTTGCTTTTAAGACGCTGTCCCCTTAAAAAAACGTTTTTCTCTACTTTAAGACAGTATATGCATACCTAAATAAAGCATTTCAATAAGTTATTGAGCTCTTATAATCGCCTGTTTCTTTGTTGTACCCTTACCACCAATTATAAGTTTTTATTTTTTTTGACTTAATCCCTTGGAATATTTAGAAAATAAAAAATGCATTTTATTCCTCTCGAAATTAAATTTCAAACGCTTTTAATATATATAAAAATTAGGGATGGTTGCACCTCTCTTGATGAAGATGGACTAACGCTAAACTGTAGTCAATGGGGAAAAAAAAATGACGTGTTTTAGTATTTCTTTTAGAAATAATGTATATCCAAGTCACAAAATGCATTCCAGTTAAACTTTCCACACTGTGTGTAGCTATTATAATAAAGTCATGCAATTTTTATAAATAAATAAATACAAATAGTTCAAAACATAAAATAATGACAATAAAGCTGTGGTGGGTAATAAAATCAGTATGTAGACAAACAACTTGCGTGTTTATATTTACTATGTCGTTAATAATAAAGGATTAAACGACTCCCACTCTTATTTCATCTCTATAACCTCACACTCTCAGAATTCAATGTTCTGTGAAAGTCAAAGTTTTCAAGTAACAGATTACTAGATCAGAATTTTTCCAACGTCAGATAATCCCTCCTTGAGTTGTGGGCAAATTTTAACTTTTGCTACATCCTCACCACGCATGATTTTTTGCCGACTTAACGACGCTTACACAGTTACTCATGGGAAGCAAATTACCTACAGCTACTTCCCACGTCCCGTAGAGTTAATGACTCTCGTAGATACTAAATGGTCTAGTCTGAAAAAGCTAAAAAAGTAGAAATACAAATATATAAATGGATTTGGATGAAAACTTTTGTATCGTATTTGTATTTGCTGGAATATGAACGTTAAAAAAAGTTAAAATGCGCGCTTTTAATTACTTCCACGTCCAGTGGAAGTATAGTAACGACAAAAAAATTTTCAAAAATTTTTATTGTTCAAATAGGCTTAAAATGCCATGAAACGTCGAGATTTTAAGTTTGAGCGAAAAAAAAATTTCTGTCTGTCTGTCTGTCTGTGTAACTTTTTTTTGTGCGCACGTTTACTCTGGAACCATTTAAGATATTGACTTGAAATTTGGTACACATATATACTTTAACGAGATCTGGAACTAGATTATATTTTCATGTTGTTCCGACGAAGGGTAGGGGGGTAAATTGGGGTAAACTTGGGGTAAATGGGTAAATAAAGCAGGTAAGAGTCCATAAAATTGGTATTTAGTACATACAAGGGAAGCTAAGGTCTCAAAAAAATTTTTGGCATTAGCCACCCCCATTACCACCCCCACCCCCCTTATTAAAGGGGATGAAAAAAAATGTGATTTAGTGAATGTACAAGAACCAAAAACCTCAAAATATTTTTTAACTTCATCCACCCCTTTCACCACCCCCATCCCACTACCGATGTGGGGTATCGTTTTATGGGTTTTTGGGGTAGAGGATTTCAAATATTATATTATGAAAGTTCCATAAACAATCATTTCCACATACAAAGTTTTTTCGTTGTGATTGACTTGGATGTGGAACTAGTGATTCCTTGGGCAGCGGTTTTTTTAATAGCTTAAAAAACATATAATTTTGTTATTTTATCAGAAAATATTTCGAAATGAGTGATACATATAGTTCATGTGACTCGTGTAAGTAATTTAAAACCTTACAAGTCTAACTCTGAAGTAGCTTCTACAAACACCAAATCACTTGAACACTACACCTGAATACTATCACTCGACGCTCATTTCGTTAACCATGTTGGCATCATTTAGAGAGGATTAAAATTGAGTTTTAATCATCTCCAACATGGTTGGGAAAATGCGCGCCGAGTGAGAGTATTCGAGCGCAGTGTTTTCATGTTTGTGGAAACTACTTCAGAGTCAGCGCTATACCGTAGGCTGCAGCTCTCTTCAGGAGTATATACAGGGTGCTTAGTAAAGCGATACCGACCCTGAACAGGAAGGTATAGGAGGTCATTTAACCTATACCTATATGAAAAATGCTACGTTTTTTTTATAATGAGGATTTTGTTCTTTTACTATTAAAAATACGAACAAATTTAAAGGTAGTGTAGAGGTATCCAGTACATCTATGATTCCGCCTGGAACGTAAGGAACTGCAACATTGTTTTCAAAAAACAAAAAAATAATAAAATGGTGTTGTTTTTATAAGGTTGCGACTCCAAAAGGATTTTTCTCAGCTTTTTGGTGTGTAATATTTATCTGTTTTAAAAATTTGCGAATATGTTTCTTCGAGTATTTTTTTACTTAACTTGCGCTTTTCAAAGGGGTGTCAACTTTATTAATTTATATATATTAATTAATAAAAATTACAACATTTTCACGTTTTAATATTGATATCAAAAATACAGAAAAAGACTGCTGTCTATGGAATCACTACTTCCACATCCAAATCTCCTACAACAACAAAAAAAAACCGCTGCCCAAGGAATCACTACTTCCACATCCAGATTCTCTATCCAAGTCACTCACAACGAAAAAACTTTGTATGTGAAAATAATTGTTTATGGAACTTTAATAATATAATATTTGAAATCCTCTACCCCAAAAACCCATAAAACAATACCCCACATCGGTAGTGGGGTGGGGGTGGTGATAGGGGGGTGGTAGTGGGGGGTGGATGAAGTAAAAAAATATTTTGAGGTTTCTGGTTCCTGTACATAAACTGAATCACATTTTTTTTTTCATCCCCTTTAATAAGGAAGTGGGGGTGGTAATGGGGGTGGCTAATGCCAAAAATTTTTTGAGACCTTAGGTTCTCTTGTATATACTAAATACCAATTTCATGGACTCTTACTGGCTTGATTTACCAAATTTACCCCAATTTACCCCCCAACCCTTCGACGGAACAAGATGAAAATATAATCTAGTTCTAGATCTCGTTAAAGTACATATGTGCACCAAATTTCAAGTCAATATTTTAAACGGTTCCAGAGTAAACGTGCGCACAAAAAAAAGTTACAGACAGGCAGACCGACAGACCGACAGACAGACAGACCGACAGACAGACCGACAGACAGACCGACAGACAGACCGACAGACAGACAGAAAATTTGTTTTCGCTCAAACTTAAAATCTCGACGTTTCATGACATTTGGACAATAAAAATTTTTAAAAATTTTTTGTCGTTACTATACTTCCACTGGACGTGGAAGTAATTAGATACTATATTTACACTCCGCTATGTTGTTTGAAATCGCCTTCTCCAAAAACCTATTAAACGGTATACCATACGGTAGAGGGGGATAGTAGAATAAATTTTGAGGCCTTGAGTTTTTGTATACAGAATAAATCAAAATTTTACTTTCTTACCCCCCTTTAATAATGGGGTGGGAATGGTAGAGAGGATGGCTGATGCCAAAATAGTAGATTGTAATACAAGTGTGGCAAGGGCTTCATTGCAAAACGATGTATGAAAGTAGGAACACGAGCGCAGCGAGTGTTCCTATCATACGAGTTTTACAATAAAGCTTGCCACATGTGTGTTACATACTATTTTTTTCTACGGTTGTGAAGGTATTCCCCTTTTTTAAATTTCTTGCCTGTCAGATTTTATTTAAAGTGACATTTTCCGCAGTCATTCTGAAGTTAGAAAATATGACTTTGTAATTGCAATTCATGTGTAATTAATGTACATTTATAGAATTTAATTCTTATTACCAGTAAGTAATATAAAATTCTTTAAGGTAAACACACAATTACTTCCACCTCCAGTGGAAGTATAGTAACGACAAAAAATTTTTTTAAAATTTTTATTGTCCAAATAGGCTTAAAATGTCATGAAACGTCGAGATTTTAAGTTTGAGCGAAAAAAAAATTTCTGTCTGTCTGTCGGTCTGTCTGTCTGTCGGTCTGTCGGTCTGTCTGTAACTTTTTTTGTGCGCACGTTTACTCTGGAACCGTTTAAGATATTGACTTGAAATTTGGTACACATATGTACTTTAACGAGATCTAGAACTAGATTATATTTTCATCTTGTTCCGTCGAAGGGTTGGGGGGTAAATTGGGGTAAATTTGGGGTAAATTTGTAAATCAAGCAGGTAAGAGTCCATGAAATTGGTATTTAGTATATACAAGAGAAGCTAAGGTCTCAAAAAAATTTTTGGCATTAACCACCCCCATTACCACCCCCACCTCCTTATTAAAGGGGATGAAAAAAAATGTGATTTAGTGTATGTGCAGGAACCAGAAACCTCAAAACATTTTTTTACTTCATCCACCCCCCACTACCACCCCCTATCACCACCCCCACCCCACTACCGATGTGGGGTATCGTTTTATGGGTTTTTGGGGTAGAGGATTTCAAATATTATATTATTAAAGTTCCATAAACAATTATTTTCACATACAAACTTTTTTCGTTGTGAATGACTTGGATAGAGAATCTGGATGTGGAAGTAGTGATTCCTTGGGCAGCGGTTTTTTATTCCGGTGTGTGAAGATATAATCAAGGCGTGTGGCAAAGTGATATTTTCTGCAGTCATTTTGAAGGCAGAAAATTTGACTTTCAGCACAATCGTAGAAAAACAATTTTAAGGCCTTTCGTATATGTAGGTACGCATGCTAAATCACAATTTTATTTTTTTACCCCGTTCATTATTGGTGTGGGGGTGGTAATGGGGATGATAGTTGGGACGCCGTTTTCAAAAAGTATGTTGATATGTTCTTGTACACAGTTTTATTATTATGCCGATTTTGTACTGTTACTATTAAAAATATGAAAAAATCTAAAGGTAGTGTACAGGTATCGAGTACATCCACGATTCCGCCTGGAACGCAAGAAACTACATTATTTTTTGTAAAAAAAAAAAAAATAAAATTGTGTCATTCTTATAGTATAGTATGACTTCAAAAGAATTTTGCTGGTGGTGCAATTTCCATCTATTTTAAAAATTTGCAAATATGTTTCTTCGAGTGTTTTTTCATTTAAGTTGCGCTTTTCAAAGGAGTGTCAATACACAAAAATGCCGCTGTCTAAGGAACCACTACTTCCATATCCAAGTCTCCTACAACAACAAAAAATGAGATACTATATTTACACTCCATTATGTTGTTTGAAATCGTCTTCCCCAAAACCCCATTAAACGGTTTACCACACGGTAGAGGGGGGGGTAGATATGATGCCAAAGTAAATTTTGAGGCCTTTGGTTTTTGTTCACAGACTAAATCACAATTTTACTTTCTTACCCCCTTTAATAATGGGGTGGGAATGGTAGAGAGGGTGGCTGATGCCAAAAAAAAATTTAAAGATTTTCGTACATGTACACACACTAAGTCACAATTTTATTTTTTTACCCCGTTTAATATTGGTGTGGGGGTGGTAATAGGGATCATAGTGTGGAAGGCCGACGCCAAAAAATATGTTGAGATCTTTACTTCTCGTAAATACACTAAATCTCTCGTTTGCTGTATCGATTTATCTCCAACACAACGGAATAAGATCAAAATATAATCTAGTTTTAGATCTCTTTATAATACATAAGTACCTATGCCAAATTTTAAGTCAATGACATAAATCATTCCAGAGTAATCGTTACAGTCAGACCGACACAAAAGGTTTTTTTTTCTCAAACTTAAAATATCGACGTTTCATGACATTTTAAGCCTATTTGAGCTAGATTAGATTAGATTAGATTGAAGGGAGGAGCTGGCCGCTTAGCGTTGGCCACCGCGACCCCTTTGGATCTATTGTGGCGCTCCTAATCTAATTCATTTAGAGTTCCTCATCCAGCTTTGTCTTTTGTACCAGACTCCATAGCCTTGATAGGGGCTCCTTAGTATAGCTATCCGCTCTTGGTTTTTCCTCACCAAGTATTTGGAATCTCAGTCTGGCTAGGCCATCACAATGGCACAGCACATGTACTGAGGTTTCCTCTTCCTCTTGACAGAATGAATCTGCATGTTGCATCATCTGCCAAACCCATCAGACTCATATGCCTATTGAGTCTACAATGTCCAGTTAGAAGACCCACTATTATCCTAATGGCCTTTCTACTTTGGCCTAGTAGATCTTCCGTGAATTTGGCTGACCGTTCTTTAATGAACTCTTTGGCCTGTCTCTGTCGCGGGAAACTCTTCCACCATTCTAGAGATTTGTCCTGTACCCATTTATTAATGGATTCTCGTTTGCATGGCTTAGCCACGCCCCGTTCGGGGCCTACCAGGGCATTAGATGCGCCTTCCCGAGCCAGCTCATCAGCCTTTTCATTTCCCCTGTGTCCCTCATGACCTGGTACCCATGCCACGGTCACTTTGTTCTGACTTCCTAGGTCCATAAGGGCGTTAATGCAATCCCATACTAGTCTTGAGTCGACCTGCATGGAATCGATTGCCTTTTAGCGTCGCTTGGCTGTCGGAAAAAATGGCAATTGACTGGTTGACAGTTCCTTGCCTCATTATTTCCCTTGCACACCACTGTATAGCGGCCACTTCTGCCTGAAATACTGTGGCATGCATTCCTAGACTTATCGGGATTTCCGTTTTCGACCTTATCCCGTAAATCCCAGCTCCTGCTCCATGTTCTGTCTTGGAGCCGTCCGTGTACCAGACTATTTGTGCTGATATCGGAGGGCCATTCTTCCAGTCCCCTCTGTCTGGTATCTTGATTTGAAAGTTTTTATAGAAGTTATACTTTGGGACCATGCTGTCCGTGGGCATTCCCAGAATGCCTTCAGCTCTGAGTATAACTTTTGGTGCTCTGTACCGTGTTGCTGCCTTATGGGTGTTGTGCCTTGCATTAGCCTGTGCAACACCGAACGAGCTTCCCCTGGATGAAAATGTGTAGTGGTGGCAAATCTAGAAGGACCTCCAAAGCCGCCGTGGGAGCAGATTTTATGGCCCCTGTGGCGCACAGGCAAGCAAGCCTTTGTGCGCCACTTAATAGCCTTACTGCTCCCGGCTGTAATGTCTTGGTCCACCATACCACCGATCCACAGGTTATCATGGGTCTAACGACCCTAGTATATAACCATAGGGACATATTGGGGTTTAATCCCCAGTTTTTTCCACACATCTGCCTGCACCTTCCCAGGGCAATCGTTGCTTTTTGTGTGACTTTTTGGATGTGGGTATTCCATGTCAGTTTTTGGTCAAAAATGACTCCTAGGTATTTAGCCTCACTGGCAAATGAAATTTCCACTCCATTGAGCCTTGGTTTTAGGCCTCCCAAGGATCTTTTTCGTGTGAAAGTGACCACTGTGGTTTTGTGAGGATTTATGGATAGTCCTTCCTCACTACACCACCTGTCAACAATGTTTATGGCTCTTTGCGAACGCTCTGATATGGTGTTCGCAAATCGCCCCTTGACTACTATTGCTAGGTCGTCAGCGTATCCTAGGCAATAAAAGCCTTCTGCGGAAACTTTCCGGAGGAGTTCGAGGGCAGCCTGTACTCACCTTCGCCTCAATGGTAGCCTCGCCCAGATTGGATACTATTACCCTCTTATCTAGGATGGCCTTAATCCACTGGCAGAGTACTGTTGGGACTCCTCTATTTGACAACGAGTTCGTTAATGATTGCGTTGTCGCGTTGTTGAACGCTCCTTCTATATCAAGAAATGTTGCCACTGCTATTTCTTTGTCATCCAGTGACTTTGACAGTAGCCTGTTCAAATCATCCAGCGCGAGGTCTGTTGACTTTCCCGGCTGGTATGCATATTGACGTTCACTAAGGGGGTTTTCCCTTAGTACCTCGTCTCTAATGTACCTGTCCAGTAGTCTTTCCAACGTTTTAAGTAGGAAAGAGGATAGGCTTATGGGTCTGTATGACTTGGGCGTTTGGTCTGATATCCTGCCTACTTTTGGTAGGTAGGTGACCTTCACCTTCCGCCACATGTGTGGTATGTATTTCCAGGCCAGGCAGGCTCTGAATATTTTGCACAGATGTGATACTATTATATCCTGCTCTTTTTGGAGCAGAATCGGGTAAATTCCATCCATACCAGGAGATTTGTATGGTTGGAACTTGTTAATTGCCCATCTGATTTTGTTGGGTTTCGCTACCTCGTTGGCTAGCCTCCAATCCTCAGGTCTGGGCCGTTCAGGCCTTTGATCTGGGAATTGCACGGCCTCCGATCCCTTCACTACCAGTGAGCCCGGAAAGTGTGCCTCCATGAGCAGTTCAATACTTTCCGTCAGTGTTTCCGTGTAGGTTCCGTCCTCCTCTTTAAGGAGGCCTACTTCATTTGCAGTGCAACCATCCTTGGCCAAGACCCTGTGGATTCTAGAGGCTGCAGGGCCATCATCGACCTCTTCACAGAACCTCCTCCATGAGTCTCCTTTGGCCTTACGGATTTCTTTGTTGTACTGCGTGAGTTTGACTTTGTAGGTATCCCAGTCTTGTCTGGATTTGGCCTTATTGAACAGTTTTCTCACTTCTGTTCTGAGGCCTTCCAGATGTTTGTTCCACCAGACTGTTTTACCCCTGTTTTTCCTTGTTTTCTCTGGACAGTTTTCCTGGTAAGCAGCCATTATGGCCTCGCTTACCTGTTCCACTGCTACCTCAAGGCTCCCTACATCCCTTCCAGATGCTGTCCCTCCCTGCAGGTGCCTTCTGAGGGACTCTAAGGTAGCCTTCCCAGTTGGTCTCTCGGGGATTTCTGAACTTTGTCTCTGTCAGGGATGGGGTCGTAATGTCAAATCTTATGTGCATGTGATCGGAACCTGATGGCTCTTCTGACACATGCCAGTTTATAATGTTAGCGCTTGTATTACTCGTACATAAGGTTATATCTAAGACTTCTTTACGTACCGAAGTAACGAAAGTAGGTTTTTTGCCTGTATTGGCTATTAGTAACCCTTCACCTAGAATGAACTGTAATAAAGACTCACCCCTTGTGTTGACGTTGGTGCTTCCCCATACCATATGGTGTGCGTTGGCATCACATCCCGTTATCATTGGAAGGTTCTTTTCTCCGCAGTAGGCAACTATGTCGCTCAGGAGTTGCGGAGAGCAGAACCTTTCCTCGCCTGGGAAGTAGGCGGAGCATATAATCCAGCTCTTCATCCCCTCCTCCGTAGACGCTGTTAGGGTAGCTGTAACAAAGTCATCGGTGCAAAGCACCGGAATTAATGTGCAACTTACTCTACTGCTATATACGATACATGCTCTAGGTCTAGTTGAGGATGCATTGTACAGTAACTTACCTTGCAATGGTTTTAAGCCTCCAGGCCTTCCTTTGACAAGCCAGGGTTCCTGCAGTAGGGCCACATCTATGCCTTCTTCCTCAAATCTCCTACATAAAATGGCCGAAGCGGCCTTGGCATGATGGAGATTCGCCTGCAGGACCTTGATTTCTTCTCTTTTTTTGGTGAAGATCCTAGGTTTACTGGTCCTCCCCAGCAAGTTCCTCCACCTCCATGAGCGCCGTCCGCTCCTGGGCTGAAAGCCTCTTAAGCGGACTTAGCCCACTTTGCCTCGAGGAGCTTCCTTCCTGGGAAGGGAAGGCCTTTTCCTTGCCTTCTCCCTTCTCCCTCTGTGTTCCACTACCCGAGGCCGTTTGGCTGTCTTCCGGGATTTGTGTTACTTTTTTGGGTCCCTGCTCCTTCGGGCGGAATTTTATCCTTCCCATTCCGAAGTAGGGACTCAAATCAAGTTTACGGAGCTCCTCCATGGACTATTTGTCCATGGAGAAGGTCCACAATTGCCCTTTTTCGGACGGTGTTTTCCCAAACACCGTCCAGAGGTTGGTGTTTAGGCCCCTATTACTCACCCGTAATCTGGTGAGTATTCTATCGGCCTCTAATCTCTGGCCATCCTCATCGGGGACATACACAGAGCACGAGTGTAACCCCGGAATCTCGCTCCTCTCCAGTGCTCTGAGGCTTGCGCCCTCCCAAGGCTGGAGCGTGGGAACGACATCCCGCAGCCACCCTGCGCTTGTTGCATCTGCGCATGTCACCAGGAGGTAGCCTGGCCTATGTGTGCACCTGGCAAAGCGCACCTGAGGTCCTTCCAGTGGAATCCTCTCATAAGCCTCCATTATGGAGCTTTGGACGGCTTTCAGCCTTTCCGGCTCCATTGTTTCCAATGGGAAACCGTCCTGCACCACAGCGACCTTCTCGGCAGATAGGGCCTCCTTGAAGGATAAATCCTCCAATTTGGCCTTTTTCTTACGTCGCTGGGGCCTTTTTTGGGCCTCATGTCGGCCTTCTTGGCTCTCCTTTTTTTCCCCTTTGGGCCTTTGTTTGGCCTTCCTGGGGTCTTTAGTCTGTAATTGGCCTTTTTGGAATCTGACCAAGTTCTCTTTGATTACGGCCCTTTTGGCCTGTATGTAATCTTGACCTGCCTTGGTCCGATCCTGGAGCTTCTTTCTGGCGGCTCCTGACAGACGCGCGAAGTGAACTTCGTCGTCTGACATTAGGTCAACCTCTTCAAGCGAGTTGACCCTGAGGCTACCCTTGGATCGAGATGTGCTTGGCTCTTCAGCTTTAGCACCCTGTTGATCTTTGGGTTTGGTGATTTCCGGGCTGTTGGCCTTCGGCACGACCGTTTGGCCTTCTGATTGCGCTTTTGACTCTACAGCCTGCGCAGCCATCTGGCCTTCTGGTTGTGCTTCTGGCCTTTTAGCCTGCACTACCTTGTTTTTTTTATTTTTCTTTGAACTTTCCATTTAGTTCCCACGAGTAGCTAGGGAAGTATAAGTCCACTCGGTCAGAGCCCCGCATGACCGAGTAAGGCGTGGGATACAAGGGGGTTCCGCCTGGTGCCCCCAGGGAAACGTTTGCGACCGCATTTAACCCTGCGGCCATTCAGCCCTCGGCACGTTATCTTCCACCTTGGCTTGGGTTGAGTCGTCCTTAGTTTTCGCCGCTCATCTTTGACCTTACCGGCATGGGTGACCCTACTACTCGGAGGGGTATTTGAGCTAATAAAGATTCATTTTTTTTTTACCGTAACTATAATTCCACTCCACTGTGTGGATATGAAAGTAAAATAGTTCGAAGTGCATGATGTTGTAGCACATAAGCTTCAATGTATATGTTTGCTTTCTTGAAACCAATTATTTTTCAAACTGACAATATTTGTTAGAATCGAGATAAAAATGAAATCATTTGTAATGATCAGAAGCTCCGAAGTTAACAATACTTATATTTTTATACCATTTTCATAAAAAAATCTTGATTCTTTAAATGGCTATAAAAAACGACATATTGATTGATTGATTGATTAATTGATTTCCCAGCGTGCGGTAGGCATTGCAGTCACTCCCTGGTATACAGCCTGTTACGTCCACGCTGGGTTGGATTAGGGTCATGCTTGTTACCAGCAGCGAGAGCCACATGGCGCATGGTAAAGGAATGTGGGATGGGAGGTGTAGGTATTTGTGAGATGCGTTACCGCATTGTGCCGTGAAAGAGCATTTAAGCTCCCTTTTTTGGGTTTTTGGTTATGGACTTCTGCCTCTTCTAAGTCTTCTTGTGAAATATGTTGCCGCATTGTGTCGCGATATGGAGTATTTATGCCCCTCTTTTTGTGTTTCTGTTTCTTCGAGTCTTCTTTTTTCTGAGTCTTCGAATTCCTCGGTTTCCGATGTTGGGTTGGATTTAGGTTATGTTTGTTGTCAGCTGCGAGAGCCACATGATACATGCTACAGGAGTGGGGGATAGGCAGTGTAGTTGTTTGTGAAATGCATTGCCGTATTGTGTTCGTGATATTTAATGTTTATGCTCCTCTTTTTTGTGCTTCTGCTTCTACAGATTTTCTTCTTCTCCTTCTGAGCCTTCTGATTCCTCCGTTTCTGGTTCTGGTAGAGTATATAGAGTAGGTATTTGTGAAATGCGTGGCCGCATTATGTCATGATGTGGAGTGTTTATGCTCTTCTTTTTGAATTTCTGCTTCTATAAGTCTTCTTCTTTTAAGTCTTCTGATTTCTTGGTTTCTGGTACTAGTAGAGTATATATCGCTGCGATCTCTTTATGGAATTAATTTTTTCCCCTCGCTTTTCTTTCCCAGTATATTTGGTTCTTTCCCAGTTTATTCATGATTCTCTCGGTTGTTTTGCACGTAACCTGGTCTCGCTATTTTAGTGTAGAATTTAATGTACAATTTTTCACTTATCAACGAGCGCAATTTTGACCTGAAAAACCTCACTTGATAATTTACCTAAGAAAATATTATGACCATACTTTAAGAGTACTGCATTTGATTATTACGGCTGTTACGCTAATATGTTCCACTCTATTATATAGAATTTTTTCACTTAACAACGGTCTTTTTTTCACTTCGTTTTTGTTCACTTCGTTGCACTGAGAGATTTAATCACCTATATTAATTAAATATTAGCTATATCACCTAATTGTTGTTATGCTATTAGTATGTACCACTCTACGTAGACTTTTTCACTTAACAACGATCGTAATTTTGACCTGAAAAACCTCACTTGATAATTTACCTAAGAAAATATTATCACCATGCTTTAAGAGTAATGCATTTGATTATTACGGGTGTTATACTAATATGTTCCACTCTCTGTACAATTTTTTTACTTAACAACGGTCTTTATCTCCCTTTTTTTAATCACCTATATTAGTTGAATATTAGCTATATCACTTAATTGTTATGCTAGTATGTACCACTCAACGAATGTTTCCCCTTATAACGAGCGTAATTTTGACCTGAAAAACCTCACTTGATAATTTAGCTAAGAAGATATTATGACCATACTTTAAGAGTAATGCATTTGGTTATTACGGGCTTAATTTACATTAAATTCCTTTGAGTACTTTTAATAATTATGGGAAAAGATTATTTGAAGGTTAACATAAGAAATTTATAATTTACGTTATTGATTATTTCGGGTACAATCTAAATTAAATTCATTTGAATATTTTTATAATGGTTAAAAAGTAATTTACTTGAAGCTTTACAGAGGGATATTATAATTCAATAATTTATTTCCCCCATTTTGTTGACAAATGTCGACTTTTCAAGGGTTTGATGGGCTTAAACACTTCAATTTCTTAGAAATGAAAAGGGTACTTTTCTTTTTTGTCTGCGTTGGGTGGTTTGGTTGTTTACGATCTTTACGTTTCTTTATACACAGCACAGGTCACTAAATGACTTTTCCAAGGAGCTGTGAGACCTTGTCGTTGGTGGAGAGGCTTAAGTAACCGCGGTGATCCTGAGAGCAATGCCGGCAGGAGAAATAGTCTCCTGGTAGGGTCACCCATGCCGGCAAGGTCGAGGGTGAGCGGCGAAAACTAAGGACAGCTCAAACCTCAGGATCCACACCGTAAAGGGTGTGGCTAAGGGATCTGGCGCACCCCGGGGTAATCCGAGCTACGGGCGAGTTGTGCCACTCGTCCGATTAACACCGTAATTACAGCCCACGCTTCAACGACCTTTGCGAAAAAAAAATGGCACCGCATGGGTACGTCGGGTGGTAACTGTGACCGGAGGGCTTGCCTTAACTGGCCGACCCACGAGGAGAAAACCTCTATAAAGAAACCGACAGCAAAGTCGAAAGAACCTGTGGACACCGGGCGACCTCCGCAGTATGTAGCCTTGCCCCCGGGATGGGCGTCACCCGGGGTCGACCAAATATCGACCCGACTCGTGGGATGAACTATGGAGAAATTAAGTAAAACAGATGAGAACCAAAAAGGTGAGAAGAGAATGGAGGAGAAGAAAGCTGCCACGAGCAAGAGCACACTTGAAACAGTAGAACATGCAAAAATGACTACTATCATAAACAAGCCTATCACGGTAAAGTTGATGCCTGTGAAAGCAAGCCCAGGAGACAAGGAGAGCAATCTCTTCAAGAGGCGGGACAGCATAGCCAGGTCCCCAACAAGGTCCCCAGCAGTGGCCGACCGAACACCTGTGGAAGTAACGGGTACAATAGGTAGTTGTGAGGAGAGCAGAAAGCGTAAGGCGCATGATACCTCTATCGGCAAATACGACATCGAGCCGTACAAGAGGAAAGAGAGTGCGCTGTCATTTACACTAAGAGAAGCTCTAAATGTTATAACCGGACAGGTAAAGAGGCTGGAAAAAATAATAGATGAGAACCCGAACACAAAACGGGAAATAAAGGAGCTCGCGATCAAGCTGAAAAAGAGCGTTGATACTGTCAACAGAGATTCCATCACACAATGGTTGGAGGGCAATAAATGGGAGACGGTCGAAAAACAAATTTTCGATATAGATACCCAGACCGAATCCTGCGAGGACTCTAAATCAGGCATGGTGGTAGATATAACACCAGAAATGAAAGAAATAGGAACACAGACTGACCCTATGCAGACGGATATCCCCATTCCGAGAGCAAGAAGTGCTAACGTAAGGGAGAAAAGAACGGGAACAACCCTCATAGTTAACGATATCGAGGCTACTGCCTCTCCAGAAGAAGTTAAAGCTGCTCTGGGAAAAGCCACGGGAAAAATAAAGGCGGTGGTAGAAATAAAATCGATGAAGGAGTACACAAATGGTATTAAATCTGCGATTGTTACCATAGACAAAGACAGAGTTGGGGCACTCACCAAGGCGGGAAGGGTGAGAATCGGATGGGGTTACTGCCGGGTCAGAGAGATGACCAAGGTAGCCAGATGCTTTAAATGCTTGGCCTTTGGACATACAACCAGGGGATGTCAGGGCGAGGACAGAAGAGGGTACTGCCTTAAATGTGGAAAAACAGGCCACAAAGCCAAAGATTGTACTAATCAAGAATATTGCCACACCCCACACCTAACTTACTGCAGGGGAGGGAGACTCCTGCACCGGTCGGGCAAAGGATTGGGAGGACAGGCCCCGCCCGACCGTCATCGAGCGTCTGTCGCCGCCGGGAGGAGAAATCTTGTCTAAGGATCCTCCAGACGAATCTACAAAGATCGTAAATGGATAAAGGATAGGAGAACCGATGTTGCAGTGCTCATACTGAACAGGCAGGTGGAAATAGAACGAACACATATTGACGAAGGATTTATAATTGTAGAACTAAAAATGGTTAAATTGGTGTGCTGTTATAGCTCGCCGAACATCCCGTTAGATACATTTAAGGAAAGCATAGACAAAATGATGAACGTAATACGTTCCAATCCAAAAGAGGTAATAATTGTGGGAGACTTCAACGCGAAATCCCCACAATGGGGTTCGAAAATAGAAGACAGAAGGGGTGAATACTGGACGGACTGGTTGGCGGCCAATGATATGGTGGTCCATAATGATGGCAGGATCCCAACATGGTTCAGAGGGACTAGCGAAAGCTTCATAGATATAACCTGCTCCACTCAGGGCATCGCAAAGCTAGTGGAAGGATGGGAAGTATTAACAGGAGAAAGTTTGAGTGACCATAGACACATCTTCTTCCGAATCAGAGGGCAAAAAAAAGATGAATCTGGGGGAGGGAGGAGAAAAAAACTCCTGCTTGATAAAACAAAATTTAGGGCAAACCTCGAGCGGGAGGTCACGGCAAACTTCCCGGAAAACCACCAGTGGTTTGCCGAAGAATGCGCAATACTAGTGGGCAGGATATATAAAGACAGCTGAGTTACAAGATCGGATAGAGGTCCAGCCAAAGTCCCATACTGGTGGAACATGGAGATCGAAGAGGCGAGGAACAAGTCTAATAGAGCGAGAAGGGTGCTTGTCAGGGCAGGAGACGAAACGAGAGCAGCAGCTAAAGAGGATTATAAACAAAAGAAACGGGAACTCGTGAGGAAGATCCGCCATTCAAAGAGGACTCACTGGGACGAGCTGTGTGGCGAACTCGAAAACAACATCTGGGGAGATGGCTACAAAATTGTGGTTAAGAGTCTGAGAGGTATGGAGACGCCGTATGACCTCAGCATCGAAAAGAAAAGAGACATCGCTGAGCAGCTCTTCCCAGTAGACGAAGAGGAACTTAGCAGGGAGGAAGCAGAAGTCGAGGATATAGTGGAAGCCCCACCCCCACCCCCATCCTTCACTATGGAAGAGGTAGTAGCTGCTGTGGGTAGGATGAAGACGGGGAAGAGCCCTGGCCCAGATGGGTTACCAACGAAGGCCCTAGTTGAGGTCACGAAGGCGGTACCACAGATGTTGAGGGACGTTATGAATAACCTGTTGAGGGAGATGAGGTTCCCCAGAGACTGGAAGGTGGCAAAACTGGTGCTTCTATGGAAAGGAAAATGGCCCGTGGAGGAGGCCTCGTCGCAAAGGCCAATATGCCTACTCAACACGCTAGGAAAGTTGTTCGAGACCCTCATAAGAGATCGAGTTGAAGTTGAAATTGAAATTGAAGAGAGAGGTGGACTTTCTGAGGCACAATACGGCTTCAGAAAGAAAAGATCGACGATCCAGGCGGCGGAGCTTATTAAAAACTGGGCCGCAGACGGAAGCCACAAAGTAAAACTTATGGTAACTTTGGACATTAAAAATGCGTTCAACTCAGTCTCATGGGGAGAAATAAGGAGGGAACTATATAGAATAGGTATCCCCCAGTACCTCATCTGCCTCATAAAGGACTATTTAAGAGATAGAAAGATCATAATATCAAAAAACGTAGAAATACAAATGACGAGAGGAGTTCCACAGGGGTCAGTGCTTGAAACTACCATGTGGAACATTTTCTACGATGGAGTGCTGAGGATTCCACTGGGACCGAACACAAAGCTAGTGGGCTTTGCCGACGACCTGGCGCTAATAACAGGAGCGAACGAGAAAAAGACATTAGAAAGACAGGCAAACGGCGCCCTAAGCAGAGTTAGTAAATGGATAGAGGACCACGGCCTGTCATTAGCCCCGGAGAAGTCAGAGGCGATCCTGCTAAAAGGACACAGGATCAAAGGAAATATGACGGTCAACATTAACGATCGAGAGATCGGATGTACCAAACACACTAGATACCTTGGAATCGAAATGGATGTACAGGGCACTTTCGGGGAGCATGTAAAAAGGAGTATCAAAAAAGCGGAAAGAAGGGTCGCAGCGCTAACCAGGCTGATGCCCAACATCGGAGGACCGAGTGCCCGGAGAAGGCACATGCTCTACGGAGTGGTACAATCGACTATCCTGTACGGGGCGCCGGTCTGGTATACTGTACTAAGGATCGGTAGGTATAGGATGATGCTGGAGAGAGCTCAACGGAAAATGCTCCTTAGAGTGGTAGGGGCCTACAAAACGGTGTCCGCGCATGCGGTTCAAGTGATTGCAGGAGTACCACCAATCGACCTCCTGGTCCTGGAAAGGAGGAGGCTACACGAGCCGGGAGAGGGACATATAACCTTGAGGAAAAAAGCCGAAAGGGAAGAAAGTATAAGAAACTGGCAGCTGAGATGGGAACAAGAGGACAGAGTGGCAAGTCGGACAAAGACCTTAATTCCCGACATAAAAGAATGGTTGAAGTGCGAGCATAGGAACCCAGAATACTATTTGACCCAAGTACTAACAGGACATGGGTCTTTTAGGAAATTCACCCATCGCATAAGAAAAGCGAGGGACGAATACTGTACTTACTGCGGACAGGAAAATGGGATAATAGACGACGTGAAACACACCGTGTTCAGCTGCCCTAGATAGGATAGGGAGAGAAACAGGATGTACATGGAAGTGGGCGCTCCCATAAGCGAAGAGAATATGGTAGCCGAGATGACACGTAGCCCAGAAAAGTGGAAGACTATCCACGATTACGTTAAAATAATTATGAAGCAAAAAGAAGAAGAAGAAAGAGAATTCCAGATTAACAATCCGGAATAAAACGACAGCAATTGAAAGAAAAGGATAAAAATGGATGTAAAAAAGGAGGAAATACCGCCGTACTTGAGTATGTCAGAAATGACGGTTCCAAGACACGGAATAGGTAGGGAGGGGTTTTAGCTCGGTTAAAGTCCAGCACTACCCGCCGCGATAGACACTAAGTGGCGGGTGTCATGATGATTTCCCCTCTCAAAGAAAAAAAAAAGTGCTAAACTAGCCGAGGAAGTAAGTAAGGCCATCAAAGAAGGAAAGAGCTTTGATGACTACATGGAGCTGGTGGAAAAGATCTGGCCTCCGCAGGTGTTCGAGAGGGTCGAGGAGGTAGAAGGTAACCCAGTATGGGAGCCAAAGGAAAATGATCTTGCGCTCTGCATCCAAGGAAGTGAAGAGCTGAATAAGAGAATAGGGAGGCAATTTAAGATGAGGTTCCCCGAGTTAGCTGAATTGGACAATGACTCGCCGGAGAAGGAAGGGGTCATGCATATTAAGTATGAGACCAGCTCAACAGTGGCCACCAAGAAGAGGGAGGTTAAGGAACGCTTCCTTTATAGGATAATGATGGACAGCAGTGAGGAAAACACCTACGGCAATATAATAAAATGGAAAGAATGGCTGGTGGGCAACGGCCGGACAAGGGTAGCTTTACCTCGTACGGAGTGTAACTGGAGTAGGGTAAAGAAAATGATGGAGTTTATAATGTCCGACACTGACATCAAACTAGTTGGCTACTATCCACCAGGGAAAAAGGGAGAGAAGCAAGACGGAGACACTGTACACACTGCCACTGTGACCGAGAAGGTGAAAGAAAGAGGTGAAAGAAAGAGAGCATATTAGGCGGAATAAGGAAAGGCAGGTACTGTCCTCTGAAACTACAAGAGGTAGAGGAGCAAGGGGAGATAAGGGCGTCCTGTTCGTCAGCGAGAAAGGAGCGACTTACAAGGATCTCCTGAATAAAATTAAAAGAGTAGATGTAAAGGCGCTGGGAGCAGACATCACAGCCCTGAGGAGGACAAAGAGGGGCGAAATGCTTATAGAAGTCAACGGAGGGAGAGGGGCCGCAGAGCCGCTAAAGAACGCCATTGAGAAAGTGAAAGGGGTGGCTGTAAGGATGAAAAAGGCGGGAACGGTAATAACTATAAAGGATCTGGATGCGACCGTAACCAAGGAAGAGATCGTAAAGGCGATAGCAGAGGAGACTAAAACAAAGGAGGATTTAGTAGTGGAAAGCCTGAGGTTGGCATTCGGAGAGAACCAGGTGGCTACGGTAAGGGTACCAGACAATGCTGCAAGAGAGCTCATACTAAAACGAAGCTTGAGAGTTGGATGGCTTAGATGCAGGGTGCGCGAGCGGGCTGAGATCCAAATTTGCTACAGATGTTAGAGACACGGGCACACAAGGGAGAATTGCAAAGGCCCAGACAGATCAAAGGCCTGTCTCAGGTGTGCAGAGGAAGGGCACCAAGCGAAGGAATGTAGAAACACGGCATTCTGCCCCATCGGTAACAAGGAAGGGCATCGGGCCGTTTCAGCGCCATGCCCGCTAAATCGAGAAGAGTCAAGGGGGGCAAGACGAATGGAAGATGGTAGCGGGGCATCTTCAAAGTAAGGCAGATAAACCTTAATAGATGTCGGGCCGCCCAAGATCTTGTATGGGCGGTAGGAAGGAGGAAAGGGGAGGACGTACTGATTATCAGTGAACCGAACAAAATGACGTCGAGCAGATCACGACCCAACTGGTTTACGGATGAGAACCTGGACGCAGCCATCGGGCTGATTAATAACAAGATCAGCATCTACAGGAGCGGGAAGGGCCGAGGGTTTGTATGGTTAGAGCTGAAGGAAGTGTATGTAGTTAGCTGTTACTTCTCCCCAAATAGCACGATGGAAGAATTCGAGGAATCATTATCGAATCTGGAAGAAGTAGTTAGAGAAATGAGGAACACCCGGAAGGAAGCCATCGTGGCAGGAGACTTCAATGCCAGGGCCCCAGAATGGGGAATGAGGGAAACGAACGCAAGAGGCAGGCTTGTGACCCAATGGATCTCTCAGCTTGATCTCCTCGTGATGAACGAAGGAGACGAACACACCTTCGTTAGAAGGGGACAGCGGCTCCATACCCGATATCACGGTTGCCTCTGCGGGGATCGCGGGGAAAATCACGGGGTGGAAGGTGGCAGGCGACGAGGAGTCATTAAGTGACCACAGGTATATCTGCTTCGAGGTAGGGCAACAACCCCCCCCCCCCCCAGCGACTTCTAGGCCGACGGGACGGAAACTCAGCCAACTAGACAGACCAAGACTCCAAAGAGCTATAAGGGAGCAGGTAGGAAACAACCCCAACCATACTGACGCAACCCTGTCACAGGCCATCACCAGAGCTTGTGACGAGGCCATGCCGAAGAAAAGGGCAGCAAGGGTACATAGAGGCATTTACTGGTGGAACGAAGATCTAGCAAGACTAAGAGATGTATGCATCGCTGCCAGGAGACAGTATTCCAGGAGAATCCGGAGACAGGGCAGACAGAATGATAATGAAGTCTCCCGAGCCTACAAAGAAGCAAAGAAGGCGCTTAGAGAGGCGATATCCGATGCAAAAAGAAAGAAATGGCAGGAGCTATGCGCAAGCATAGATGAAGATGTATGGTGTGACGGCTACAAAATAGCCCTCCAGCTTTTCCACTGGAGAAGATGAGGGAGATAGCTGACGCACTCTTTCCCCACAGGGAGGAAGAAAGGTGGGATGACATGGATGTAGCGGATGTCCCCCCATTCACAGAAAATGAACTGAAGGGGGCAATCGAGAGACTAAAGAGCGGCCGATCCCCGGGTCCGGATAACATCCCCCCGGAGGTGATCAAAATAGTCGTCGAATAATCCCCCGAAGCGGTCTTAAGGGTCATGAATCGAGCGTTGGAGAGAGGAGACTTTCCATCCAGATAGAGGAAAGCAAGGCTCGTCCTCATTATTAAAGGGAACGGAAAACCTGAAGAACCATCCTCCTTCAGGCCCACCTGCTTGTTGGATGCCTTGGGAAAGGTGCTGGAATACTTAATCCTGGGAAGGCTAGAGCTAGAAATTGACCAGAGGGATGACTTGTCGAACTACCAGTTCGGATTCCGCAGAGGAATGTCGAAGGTGGATGCTGTGACCCGCATCACGAGCAAGGCAACAGAAGCCATGGAGGCAAAGAGAATGTGCTTAATCGTCGCCCTTGATATCAGGAACGCATTTAACACTGCAGGATGCGGAGCGACTATAAGCAAACTAGAGAGATTGGAAGTGGCACCTTATATCATTAATATCATTAAGAGTTACTTCAGGGATAGGCAAATAAGGATGGACGCAAATAACACCTTTGAATGGAGAAACGTGACCTGCGGTGTCCCACAGGGTTCGGTACTCGGGCCAACACTGTGGAACATTATGTTCGACGACGTCCCCTCGCAAATGGGGTCACCCTTACGGGCTACGCCGACGATATTGCCCTAACTGTGACTGGAAACTGAACAGAGCTAATCGAGGAGAAGGCGAATACCACTATTGAGAGAATAGAGGAATGGCGGCGGAGCGTAAAATTAAAACTTGCTCCGGAAAAAACCGAAGCAGTGATGATCACAAGGAAAAGAACTGTCCAGCCTGTCACCATCAGGGTTGGACAGATGGAAATTAGACCGGGGAATGGACTTAAATATCTCGGAATCTGGCTGGACCCAAAACTAACATTCAGGTGTCACATAACAAAAACGACGGAAAAAGCGGGGAAATCGGCAACCGCTCTGGGAAGAGTGATGTGCAACACGAAGGGGCCAAAGGCCAGCAAAAGAAGAGTGCTTTGTGGCGTGGTGCATTCAGTCATATTATATGCCGCCCCGGTCTGGGGATACGCCTTAGAAGAAAGGGCTAATGCCAAAGTAAGCCTGGCAAGGATTCAACGGCAGATGGCACTGAGGGTATGTAGCGCCTATCGGACAGTCTCGTACGAGGCAGTGCTGGTGGTAGTAGGGATCCCTCCAGTGGATTTACTGGTCAAGGAAAGGGTAGAAGTGTACGAAGGAGTCGAGAGAGGAACCGCCAGGGAAAGACTGTTCGAAAGATGGCAGAACAGATGGGAGAACGCCCATAAAGGAAGATGGACTCACCGTACGATCCCTACAGTCAAAGAGTGGGTGGAAAGGAAACGCGGAGAAGTAGGGTATCATCTCATGCAGGCCCTGTTTTGCCGAAAAAAAATTGTGATTTAGTGTATGTATAGGAACCAGAAACCTCAAAATATTTTTTTACTTCATCCACCCCCACTACCACCCCCCCTATCACCACCCCCACCCCACTATCGATGTGGGGTATCGTTTTATGGGTTTTTGGGGTAGAGGATTTCAAATATTATATTATTAAAGTTCCATAAACAATTATTTTCAAATACAAAGTTTTTTCGTTGTGAATGACTTGGATAGAGAATCTGGATGTGGAAGTAGTGATTCCTTGGGCAGCGGTTTTTTCTATAACTTATTATCATATACCTATATTCATATATGTTTCTTCCTCAAGTAATATGAAATTCACTTTTTACCACAAAAGTACAAATGCGTTCATCAAGACTTCAGACGAGTCAGAATGCCACGGATTTAATAAACTTAAAAGTATTAACAGAGGTATTTTACCATCAACTAGCATTCTTGAATTGCGACAGACTTAACAAAAGTGTTGGCCATCCATTGCGCTATTTGTGTTAATGGTCTATCAACGTATTCGCCTGTGAAAATAAAAGAATGGCAGTAAAAGGTTGTCATCCAAATACTGCCGATTATACTTCTAATGTATGGCCAGCTATTTTGAAGCTAACATTTTGTATTTTCATTCCAAATTTCGTTATTGTATATCCCCTAGGTGTTGCTCTATTTTCTGTCAACGATCCAGCGCTCAGTTTCAGTGAGAAAAGTAATTTTTAATCCGTTAAATTAATCAACAAGGAACCGATTTTAATTATACTTTTTTGAAAAAGGAATACTACTATAAAAAATGCTACCATTTTTAGATTGACTTGAATTTAAACAGTATTATGGCAAAAAATGGTCAAAAATAGCCAAAAATTGGCTAAAACGGTAGTTTTAGCTAAAAAATTGACATTTTGAAATGTAATTTTTAAAGTTTTCGTTAATCTTTAACAACGCCTTTTAATGCAAAGTAAAATAGTCACATATATTATTTTATTAATTAAGACTATTTAAAATATTCAATGTTTACCAATTTTCAGGCCCCTGACTTTTTATAAACAATTAGTCATAACTTGGACTTTTTCAACTTTCAACTTCAACAAAAGCAAACACGAGACAAGAGGTTTCTTTCATATCTGTTCACCATAGTTGAGTTTCTACGTGAAAACCCGATATAGATTGGACTAAACATCGTGTGCCCCAAACAGACGCAGGAACCCTAGGATGTCTGTATTCTGCATTTTAAAAGCTCAGCGGTTAGCATGCCTTAGCTTAAACTCTGGAAACTCAAGCCCCACATACAGGAAGGTAACTTCTTATTGTAAATTATCTCCAAGAAGTAGTTCGGATTGCACTATCAATTATAGGCACCCACTTTTACTCAGACAAATCTAGATCCCTAAGGTCATTGATGACATGGCACGCAGTTAAAAACATTTTCAAATATTTAGCCATGTATCAGTTTTACATAATTTGTCATCCTTTTTAATTAAAAATATTGTGAAGAACATCTCAATTACACGCTGTATATACGGCTTCAGAATTAATTTGGCAGACTTACCATTGCGTTTTTATTTTCTGTGACACTGACGTGCGTTAGCCTTCGTATAGATTGCAGTGGATTAATCATAAAATCGCGATGTTTTGATTTGGAGTCTATAATTATCCAACTGAATCAGATGCTTTAAGGGTGATTCATTGAATAGAATATATTACCTTATTATTAATATTGTTTGGTAGTTTAATGTGATAATTAAATATTTATGTAATTTTTAACTTTCCGCGAATTAAGCTAATTATCTGACTTGGCAACTTACCTACCTATTAACGTAGTTTACTCTTAATGCTGTGTGCTCAATTTCTGTCAATATTATGCCAGCTGTTCAACGGATTCGTAGTTCTGGGATATCGAGTATAAAATTATTTTACTCGTTTGATCTACCTGAGGAACAATTAATTAAGTAAAGTTATTGTTATTACTAGTTAAACTGGATCCTCCGCCAAAATTGCTAATGTCTAACGTTACTATATATATGTTCGCCCCAATTAACGCTAGCTTATCACTTATAGCTCAGGAATTGTGGTCTTTGAGGTGGAATTTTTTTAAACAAGCTGGTTCTTTCAGAATCGATAAAGAAAGTTGTTCTAAAAAACATACTAAAATTCCCATAAACTCCCATAATGGGAACATTGAAAAAAAAAAAAAAAGGTGAAGCTTTTTCAATGACTCTTTTTTTTTTAATAAGTCCTTTAAAATGGTTTATCTCAAAAATTATCAAGAAAGCTTCTTTTTTTAGATAATAAAGAAATACACGTTTTTCGTTTTTTTGTCGATATAATCAAAACTGTAAAAGTTATAACGTTTTGTATTAATATAATATAGAAGATTCATACCTTTTTGCGCTTTAGATAAAAAAATACGATATTTGGGAAGATTTTACTATGGAATTTATTGTTTTTTTTTAACAAGTATACCTTCTTGCTAATAAATTATAATATTTTATAACTTAGTCTAACTCTTCTACCTCAGCATTCATGCAACTGTTTTTGCAAGTTAATGCGTTGTATTGTATACGCTTCGCATTTTATTCTTAGTCTTTTGCATGAATCACTTTTTACGCATGAGCTTTTTTAATTGGAATCAATTTTCTTTTTTCCATCATCAATCTAACGAATTCATTTGTTTTCTAAACCATTCTTATTCTTATTTTTTCTCTAAATAGAAGTTAATGCCTCACCTATGAATCTAAGAATATGTTACTTGTCCTCTTTTTCCGTAGGTGGTAATTAGATTATTTGGAACTAGCCCTTGTCTATTTGAAATTTTAATATGCATTATGTAACGGTATGCATATAAACTTTTAATTTGATTTGCTCCATGCCACTTTAGCAAACATTCCATGCCAATATTTAATAATTCTTTTTTGGTTAAATATTTCTTAAAAAACAGACTGACTGAGGGATTTTTTTGAAAAATAGAAAATAGTTAATTTTGCATGTCTTAAACAAGAATGGAATCCCGGCATCTGATGTAAAAATATAATGCAGTTTTTCATACGTCTCAGTCGTTTTTGTATTGGCTTATTTAAGTGACCTTGTCCCTTTTCCTGTCTCATAATGAAAATATTTGATGTTTTTGTATGATGAATAAGTAAGACCATAACATCAGTATCTTCAGAAATAACTATTATTGTATCATACAACTCACTTTTTTCAACACCTCTTAAAGTTATTAATACAATTGGATCTCTTGGGGTCTGGTTTACTAGAAAACATGTCTAAATTAAATATTTGAGGAAATCAATAATATTATATGGTGCTTATTTTGATTGTTTTTAAGAAAATTTACTCGAGAAATTGCAACAATAAATTCAGGTTGAATCGATACTTCTATGCTTTTTTGCGACATAAACTGCTGCAGTAACGGAGTGGTGTAGCTCCGAAACGAGTGACGCTACAGAAATGTAGACATATCAATGGAAAGCCCAAAGTAAGAAGAGAAATGTTTATTCGGGTACGTTTTCCCCTCCGAGTCTTCATTTATCCGCAATAGCATCATTTTGGAATTTTTTCAATTTTTTATCATTTTGACAGGATTAGAATGGAAAACTATGAACAAAATATACATGGAGCATTTGAAATACGAACGAATATGCTTCTCCGAAGCTTGTAGGATCATTTCGACTCAAATCGAACCAGTAACAACCTTTAAACCTACACTTTATAGCCAGCTCTGCAATTTCTGCAACTTAGGCACTTGTTGCTCCGTAAAAACAGGAAAGCCGACGGGGGAGAGTCGGGGACTTTTTGGTACTGTCGTGGCCAAAAAAAAAAATAGGAAGTAAATGTGTCTCTCTTTGAATATGTAATGAGTAGCCGAAATAAAACACTTAGCACTTTTATTTTATTTTTTATTGTAATGCTGTAGTTGTTGCTATTGCAAATGATGGATGATCAATGAGACAAGTTGCACTGCGTTATAACATTAACAAAAATTTGGTGTATAACATTTTAAAAAAGTGGAGAATAAACGACACAATAAGTATAAATCCTGGATCAGGGGACAAAGGATATCCAACTTAACAAGAAACTAACTATTAATATTTCATTATTGCACCATTTCTATTTATAACTTCGATAAGTCTGTTCGGCATAGAATTAAATAACCGTATACAATAATTATCAGTTATAATATTTTCCCATGCATTATTTATTATTTCCAGTAATTCTTGGGCATTCCGTGGTCTCACATTTAGTTTCTGTATACTTCTTACGAATAGTCCCCATACGTCCCCCCATAAATAATTGTAACATAGAAGGGAGCATAATATTGTCTAAAATCCTAATATAGGTTTCGCTCTTAAATCGTTACTCGATATGCCACAAAACACCAGGACCACGTGCAGATATCCAAGCCCACATATTAACGGAAAATTCACCACTTTTGTTATTGTTAGATATATATTGCTCATCGAATCGAGTATTCGGAGGTCGGTAAGAACGAATTCAACCGCTGTGTGTTGGAAAGTTTTTTCGTCTGTAAAACTACATTGTTCCAAAAATTTACATCGTGCACTAAAAATTCAAGCGCAAATCCTAGTCGAGCTTCTTTATGCTCAGCTTTAAGTAAGTATTTCTTTGCTGCTGGATGACAGCGTAGCTCCGTCGGCGACCAGTACTACTCGAACCAGGAAAATTCGTTTCTTTAGCAGCCTAAATAACTGACTAAAATGGATTTTCTACTAATGTATTTACTAATTGCAAATCTTGTGTTGAGTTGATATCCTTCGTCGTCCTGACCCAGGATTTCTATAATCGTACCGTTTATTCTCCACTTTTTAAAATGTTAAACACCGAATTGTTGTTAATATTTTATAATGCAGTGCAATTTGTCTCATTGACCATCCATCTTCTGCTTTAGCAATAACTCCAGCTTTAACTAAATCGCTTATATGGGGCACACTTGCAATGAATTTTGACAAATTATTGACAATGTCACAAAAATTAAAGTTAGATGTACACAACTAGATTTTAGCAAAAAATACGTTATAAGACTTGTCCCATTTTTTTTGCGCACGACAGTACGTATTGTCCTGGGCTAAAACTACAATCCTGCAAATTTTCAGCTTTACAATAATTAATAAGGAACTAGTTCTCTTTTCTGTGTCCTGACTTCTCAGATCCCTAAGAGCATTCAAACAGTCCTATACTAGTAACCAACCAACCCGTATGGAACTAATTTCCTTTAGCGTTGCTTAGCTATCGGATAAATGGTAATCGAATGGTAAACAGTTCCTTGCCTCATTATTTCATTTGCACACTACTGTATTGCGGCCAGAAATGCTGTGGCCATCTTCTTATATTTTAACCGTAAAAAGATGATAGTGAGGAAATGAACTATCAAGGGTGTCAAGCGGCACATGTAACACAGGGATGTTAATTTGATAAGCCTTTGTAAAACTTATATTGAATTACACCCCCCCCCCCCAAATTTAAACGCCAATAGGATGCGTTGCTCCGCTGATTACGTGTATTTTTTTACTATTCTCCTTTTACAGTTAAGGTACAGACTTAACGGGAATTTTGTTTTTGACCTCCAGCTCCGACTTTCTGTCATATCCTGGAGTTGTCAATATACCATATATTTGTGACCAGTTTCCTTTGTCTGACATTTTGATTTGAAATTATTTATTACAGTTATGCTTTGAGACTATAGTATCAATGGACATTTCTAAAATGGAATCTGCCTTTTACTCTGAATATAACTATTGGTGCTCTTTTCTGTGTAAGTTGTGGTTTGCATAATACCTAAATAATATTCTCTAATCATAATTAAAGCAAATAAATAAAAAATAATTAATTGCAAAATTAAATCATGAATTAGCTTCTCCTTGTAGTAGAGTAAAATCTGGAAGTAAAGTCGCTTAGTTTTCGAGAAAAAAAAACCGGCGTAGAACCAAACCAGACTTAGTGGGATTCTTTAGTAAGATAATCGTGTACACGAAATCGTTTTTTACGACATTTTTCGGACATGTCCCACGTGAACCCGATTTATTTTTTTTTAAGTTGGTAAAATAATAGGAAACTCAAACTTGTTATTTTCAGTAGCGTAATTTTAGGCAATCGAGAAAAAAGTTTATTTATGAAAATTTGTATATACATGCTGCGTACAAATTGAAGCCAATAGTTGAAAAAAGTTTTTAGGATAAAAATTTTTCATGTCCCGTTCATAGTATTGTCAGCGATTTTTTTTAACGGACCAAAGTCATATTCTTGCGCGCTCGGCTGTAGCAAGCCTGCCGACTGCAACGATCTGACGATCCCGGTCGGGGTGTATATAGTAGTTTAACTTATATCACCAGTAGTGATCAAAAGCATCTAGGGGACCAATATTATTGTTCAATATTTCATATATTGTACAGTAGTATTGATCATATGTTATTAATATTAAGAAATTGTATAATAGATATTAAATAGTCTCCTTTTAATAATAAAAAGACAGGTGGTAGTAGTACAGTACCTAGAGGTAAAAAATATGCAAAACTTCGAAGTAATGTCATATTGAACGGATTTCGTTCATTTTTGGCAGTATAATAGTAAATGTTTCACAGAAAAGTTTCTATATTGAGCGGGGGCTTGTTAATTTATTTATATTTTAAGAAGAAAAGGTTCTATGCAATTTTTCACATACATTAATAGTTTTTAAGTTATAACGACTTCAAAATTGCGATTTTAGCTTAAAAAAATGTATTTCTAAACGGCTTTCGTCAAGTATCTCAAAAAGTATTACTTTATCGAAAAAATGTTATAGACCAATTACAGAAAGTACAAACTGGGAATTAATTATATTTTTTGTTTATTGATGTAGGATTAATAATTTCGGAGATATTTAAGTTTACATTTGGCATCCAAGTGTTCGTAAGATAACTATTTAGAGTGAGAGTTAAATATCTCAGAAACTGTGACACCTACGTCAAGGATACTGATAGCTACAATAATAGGTACAATTAATTAAGCTCTTAACTATTTTTTTATTTGTTTATGTAGCATAAAAAACAAAGAAGTTATGACCGAAGCAATGTCCGTCTACACATTATTTTAATAACAACGTCGCCATTTTGTTACTGTAATTAGCCAGTAATTAAAAAAAAATTAATTTCAAACACGGTTTCTCATTAATATACAGCATGACGTAGATGCTCAAATTTTTTGGTTCGTATACAGCACTTGCTTTAGAAAAATACAGTTTAAACTATATTCGATAACTATATTCGATAAAACGTATTTTTTTTCCTATTCCAAATATCTCAATAAATATTAGTTTTGTTCAAAAATGTGTAGAGACCAAAAATAAGCTCATAAACTAATAATGAATTTCGCTTGTTTATTTATTTACATAGATTTAATAGTTTCGGAGATAAGAGTTTACAAATGGCATCCGAACGTTCATAAGACGAAAAATGCAGTTTAAATGTAAATATCTCAGAAATTGTGACGCATGCTAAGAAAGGAAATTAAAGACAATTAATTGCGCTTTCAAATTATTTTTTACTCGTTTTGTTACTCTAATTAGCCAATAATTTAAAAAAATTATCTCAAATACAGTTTTTCGTTAAAATGTAGCATTACCTAAATGCTCAAATTCTTTTTTGCTCATTTAAAGCACTTGCTTTAGAAAAAAATGCATTTTAAACTTTAAAGATAATTTCGAAACCCTTGCATACCAAATATAAACTTAAATATTTCCGAAATTATTAATCCTACATCAATAAACAAAAAATATAATTAATTCCCAGTTTGTAGGGTGCTTTCTCTAATTGGTCTATAAAATTTTTTCGATAAAGTAATACTTTTCGAGATACTTGTCGAAAGCCGTTTGAAAATACCTTTTTTAAAAGCTTTTATTTTAAGCTAAAATCGCAATTTTGAAGTCGTTATAGCTTAAAAACTATCAATTTATGTGAAAAATTGCATGGAACATTTTCTTCTTAAAATTTGATTCTATTTCAGCTCCAATAAATATATATATTTTTTAAGTGCCACCCCTCAGAGGGGGTGGCACATTTTTTATGAATGATATCTAATTTTTTAGATGACAGTAAGTAACTCCACCCCAACTTAGAATGCCATATATTAATCTAGATTCAACTGACGCTACGTCTACGCGACTAATCTGACCAACCCTGCATGCGAGGTGTATTAATTGCGTCCCAATGTCGCGTTTAGCGCTGATAAAAAAAATCGCTGTTGCCAAACGGTACACTTTAGGAAAAAACATATTGTTTCAAAAACTTTTGTGATTATTAGGCTTTATTTTCTTCGCTGCATGTATGCAAATATTTTCAAAAATAAAAAAGTTTATCGATTGGTGAAGATTTCAATACACAAAATATGTATTTTTAGTTTATTTGATTTTTAGAGAAATGAAAGTGCGAATTGTGCCCAAACCGTTTATATTGGTAAAAGCGCTACAGTGTGTGCTTTAATTTGACACAAAACAAATTTCGGTACCTTTAATAGTTTTAAAGATATGGCGGTGGAAACAAAAAAAAAACAATTTTCTATAAAAATACATTTTTTTCACTTTTTATCGATTTAAAAAGTTCGAGACCACAAAAAAATGTCGTAAAATCTGATTTCATATGCTCGGTGACTTACTCAAAGGAACCTAATATGTTTGACCTGGTTCTACGCAAAAAAAAAAAAAACGACACGATAGACTTACGAAATCGCTGCTCTATTGAATTTTTAATTCTTTTGCTTTTGAGATTCCTACGTTTGAACTTTCTGAAAATATGCAGCTGACGCACGGCCTTCGACCCCCCCACTTGGCAAAATAGTCAGGAGGTATCCTCGGACACTTATGAAACACCATTTTTGCAAAAAAAATCCTGTTGATTCTGATACAGCGTCCGCCAAAAAGTCTGCACCATAAGGGAAACTCTGTTGTTACTGACTTTCTGAAAAAATGTATTTGTGATAAAAATTAGTACATGCTCTCAAACGAAAAATGGGCTGCATAAATGTGTGTTAGTTCTGGCGTTTAGGTCGGAAATTTAATTTGTTTGAAATTGTCTCAGGTGTAAACTACACCTTTATTTTTGAAGATATAGAAAATTGTTATTTAAAGAAGTTGCTCATAATGCGTTTCCCAGATGTCAAATTTGGTGGTTCTGTTTTAAATTTAAAAATTTTCCACTTTTTTACGCATAATTCCTGAAGTATATTTTTAAATATTTTTCTGTTATTAATAATTCTCTCTATTTAATAGTTTCAGTCATAATAATGGATTATAATTCACTTTTTGAAGAACTTTTAGCAGTACTTTTTTAATCAAATAAATAATTTGGGAGAAAATGCAGAATTTCTTGGTGCATAGTTCTCTTTTTTTCTAATGTTAACTTTTTCGAAATTTTTAAATACAAGCCGCTAAATGAAACTTTTCTTAAGCGATTTGTATTAAAAAATTTCGAAAAGTTAACATTGGAAAAAAGAGAATAACTATGCATCAGAAATTCAGCATTTTTTCCAAAATATTTATTTGGTCGAGAAAATACTGCTAACAGTTCTTCAAAGTGGATTTTAACCCATTACTTAAGCTAAAACTATTAACTAGAAAGAATTATTAATAACAGAAAAATATTTAAAAATATAGTTTAGGAATTATGCGTAAAAGAGTGTTTTTTTTTATTTTTAAAATAGAACAGCCAAATTTGATATCTAGATAGAAGTTTGCATTATAAGCAACTTTTTAAACAACATTTTTCGATATTTTCAAAAATAAAGGTAGTTTACTCTTGAAACAATTAAAAAAAACATTTTTCGACCTAACCGCCAGGAATAACACACATTTGTGTAGCCCCTTTCTTGTTTGAGAACATGCACTAACTTTTATCAAAAAAAAAAATGTTTCAGATAGTCAATAGCAACAGAGTTTCCCATATGGTACAGACTTTTTGGCGGACACTGTATAATGTGAGTAAATTTAAGCCAGTTTCTTCTACCCAATGAACTTTTATTGAATTGAATTTTTACAGTTTACAGTTTCTGAGGCATACACTCGTTTATCGTGTATTACATTTCTAATTAATCTTAAGTTACTGATACTGATGCTGAGCAACACTAAACTTTTTAGTCCGTCCATATATGTCACGGATTATATGCTCCTTGGACATAGTTATAATTGAACACGTTTGTCCAGCATACTGTAAATTAGAATCTTCATAATTTATTTGGGTTAATTCAATTTTATCCTTATAAATGACAATAGATATCAATAACTTAAAGTTAATTAGAACAAACAATAGACAACTGGATGCTTTTGAAATGGTGGAAAATGTAAAATAAATAAATAACATGTTATGATACAGTGATATACTGTCGCAAAATATTAAAAGTATTCAACAAGACATAACGATGTTTAATTTTAAAGTAGTCACACAAATAAATTATTTTGTCCAGGCAATATAGATTACAAATAAAAAAACCGCTGTCCAAGGAATCACTACTTCCACATCCAGATTTTCCATCCAAGTCTCTCACAATGAAAAAAAATTGTATGTGGAAATAATTGTTTATGAAACTTTAATAATCTAATATTTGAAATGGTCTACCTCAAAAAGCCATAAAACGATATCCCACATCGGTAGTGGCTTGGGGGTGGTGATGGGTGGATGAAGTAAAAACATATTTTGAGGTTTTTGGTTCTTGTACACACACTAAATCACAATTTTTTCCACCCCCTTTAATAATGGGGTGGGGGTGATAATGGGGGTGGCTAACGCTAAAATTTTTTTGAGACCTTTTAGCTTCTCTTGTATATACCAAATACCAATTTTATGGACTCTTATCTGCTTGATTTATCTATTTTCCCCCAGTTACCACAATTTACCCCCCGAACCCTTCAACGGAATAAGATGAAAATATAATCTAGTTCCAGATCACGTTAAAATACATAAGTGTCTCAAATTTCAAGTCAATATCTTTAACGGTTCCAGAGTAATCGTGCGCACAAAATAAATTACAGACAGAAATTTTTTTTCTCTGAAACTTAAAATCTCGACGTTTCATGACATTCTAAGCCTATTTGAACAATAAAAATTTTCAAATTTTTTTTCGCCGTTACTAATCTTCCACTGGAAGTAATTAATATTTATTCATTTTCCTATAGTCGTAAATAATTTTTCTATGTATCCTGTTTGCGTTTTTCAGTATATTCCTTTTTCAAGTTTTAGGTCACTTGGCAGCATTCTCTTCACTTGTTTGCACTAGTTCCATTAAAAATTAAGGACAATTTGCTTTTAAATAGGTCTGTACGACACAGAGACTAGGCGCAGCGACGCCAATCTTTTTCAAGTTGGCAATTATGTACCTATTTATTTGACTATAGACAAACACCATATAGGACGTCGTCAGTATCGTAGTTAGGAATGCTTTATGTATATTTAGATATAGTAATTAAAAAAATATGTAGGTTTTAAGCCACAAACGACATTGCTGTTATTATCTAATAATAATAATAATAAATATTTGTCTAATGAAAGGTGCTTTTTAATTAAAAGTGCATTTTCATTTTACAGTAAGGATAAAAATTAGTTAAATGACAATCACGTTTCTAACTTACTTGTGAATTTCAGTAATCAAATTTGCCATGCCATGGCATGGCAGACTACGTGGCGCCGTGATTATTGATATTGTGCTGTCCGTATGCAGTTAAACTTTATTTTGCAGACAAGAAATAATGATTTAATTTAATTATATCTGAATAAAATGCTAGAAAATAACAACTTTTTTAGATGTATAACGTTTCTTTCCTGTAATTCGCAATAATAAAAAAAAATCAACTTTTGTTTTATTGAATTTCGTATTTTTTTCCTCTTAACATCAATATAATAACTTTCCTTGGGTGACTAGTACAGTTAGTTTCAATGCCATTTCTACGTAGGCAGACGATTTTTCTCGTAGCTTTATCTCTAATAAACGCTTCCCAAAATGGTCAAAATCAAGTTTCGGTAAACTATATATATCAAAAATAAGTTTGCTTCCTTCGTCTACTTATGAATGAATGAATTAAACTTTATTTAGATTTAGGTTTAGATTTACAAAAATTACAAATTTTTAAGATGAGGTACAGGAGTATAGAATTAAAATTAACTTATTATATTTACAAAATATGATATGCATAAATAAAGAAAATGGTACAGTCACTAAGGTAGCAAGCTACCAGCGCGTGACCATTTCAGTTTCTCACGTTTATTGATAAAATAAATAATGAATCAGAAGTCGGAAAAATCGGCAGTGTTGCGAAAGTTTACCTTAAGCGTTTTTGAAGTATAAAAACACATTCCTGATCCTTTACGTTACCCCAACAAGGTATGCACGATATACATGAATAAGCATACGCGCTAGAGCATCTTCAATTGTAAGAGAGACAAATATACTTCATTCAATTGTTTACATACATGTTCTATAGGGTATCAAATAACAATCTTGAATTAAAATATGTACCAAGAAGTTCTGCGTTTGAGGATGTGGTAAAATTGTCAATGTGTCAATGTGTCAAAACTCCTCAAGGCTGCGTGCAGAGACCGTTATTGGTGATCATCTATAAACATAGTTATGCGATCATTCATTATTTGACTCGGCAAGTCAATAACACAGAGGAGGAAAAACAATGACCCTAATAAAGGTCCCTGAGGAACTGGTAGACTTGCAGATTGGCCTTTCTTCACCTCGACCTCAAAGGTCTTTTGTGAGTTACCCTGCATCTAGTTGTTGCCCAGGATTCCAAGACTTTTTGCAAAGCTTGCGATTTTCCTGGGAGCTAATTTACCTATGCCTTCAGGCGTTAATTCCGCCTGTTCTAGGTATTTTAGCCTAAGGCGGATTAGCACCTTGCATTCACAAAGTATATGTTCCGCAGTTTCAGTTGCAGCTTCACAGTATCTGCATTTGTCATCTCCTGCCATGCCCATGTTCTTGAGATGATATCTCAAGGGGCAATGGCCAGTTAGAAGGCCTATGATCAGCCTTAGGTCGGACTTTTCAAGTTCGAGAAGCCTTGTGGCATTCTTTGTTGAATAGGTTATAAACCTTTTTGCTTGTCTTTGGCCTGGAGTGTTCCTCCAGTAGGACTCCTCTTGTTCCTTTTCCCATTTTAGGTCCTCCCCCATTATGTGTCCCTTGGATAAGCCACAGAATGGTTCGGGTCCAAAAAACGGGCCTCCAGCCCCTTTTCTTGCGAGGCTATCAGCCAATTCGTTGCCTTCTATCCCCTCATGCCCTGGCACCCACATCAAGGTAACCTTGTTGTTTTTTGCCAGTTGCTTCAGGGATTGTCTGCATTCCCAGTCAATTTTTGACTCGAAAGTATATGACCTGAGAGCCTTTAATGCTGCCTGATTATCTGAAAGTATATAGATCTTTGCCCTTCGAGTGCCTCTATTTAGGCATTCCTGGGCACATAAATCTATAGCATAAATTTCTGCTTGGAAGATGGTTGGGGTGTTACCAAGGGCTTTAGATAGCCTGCATTTAGGCCCTGCTACGCCCACACCTTCATCCATCTTGGATCCATCTGTGTACCAGATGTGTGACTCTTTCTCCAACCGCAGTGCTCCGACCCTGCCCGCCTGACGGCTTTCAATCAGCACATCAAACGGGCAGTCGAAGTCATGCTTGATTGGCATTGAGTCAACTCCTAGACTTACATCACAAGTTTCTGACATGGCTTGCCTTAGTCTTACGTTTAAGGTTCTATCTTTCATGTAGGACTTTATCCATTCTAAGATATGTCCTCGGATACCTATATAGTGTAACTTTTATTTTAGTAGCTCTTTATTGATAGTGTCGAATGCTTTGGATAGGTCAAATAGTAGCGAAATTACATAATTACCATTGTCCAGACATAAGAACACATATTCCAATAAATGAGAAGATGCTGACTCAACAGACTTTCCCGACCTGAAGCCATGTTGTAACGAAGTGAGCAATTTATTTGTTTGAGCATAAGAGCATAATCGATTGCACACAACTCTTTCAAGCAATTTGGAGATTATACTCAGAACCGATATTTGACGATAGTTGTAATTCAGTAATATTACGGTTCAAATTGCGATATATCCGACAAAATTCATAAAGTTTTGAAAATTGGTGGAAATAATCAGGACAGCATATGTAATAATAAACCGAAAAGTTCTAAATTGTGTGCTTCATCCCCTACGACATAGTATTCACCCCAATTTTCGCTTTTTTAAAATTATCCATGAAATGGTGCATTTTACGACAAAAATCCCTATGTACAAAAGTGTTCTACAGGAAATTCTCTACAAAAAAGGTTTTTAGACCATTTCTCCTCAAACGAATAGTACGTTGGTAAATCAGGGCCGTAATTAGCGCAAGTCATATAATTCGTTATCTATTTACCATCACCGAAATGTTCGGTGTTACTATGCAGCACATCATTCCGCACTTCCATAGGTCATTGTCCTTTACGGGTTGGTACTTCATCGCAGATGCAATAGTATATTATTTTGGCGCTTGTTGTATTACCTACCCCCTCAGTAGGCTGCGTGTATTTTGTCGCGTAACATCAAACAAACTTTTCGTGTGTTTTTACTTAGTTTATACTGACATTTGTGATACAGCGATTAAAAATTCATACGTTATTGTTTGTCGCGTATTATTAAATAAACTAGACTAGTTGGTAAAGCCAGCAACACTGTTATGTTGTCAAAACTTCCACCAACTTCTGCTGCCGCTCGACAACACTGTTATCGAGTTTTTCACCAAATTCAAACATGGAAAAACGTGACGCTCAAAGCTACCAATTGGGGGTGGAAAAAAGTTGGCGGTATATTAATCCCAATAATGACTATAAAAGAACCAGCTCCCGAATCTGTTTTAACGCTTATTTCATGTTCATGTAAATTAGGGTGCGAATACAGGTGTAGTTGCAGAAGAGCAGGCTTGCGTTGCTCTACAATGTGTTATCATTGCCATGGACAATCATGCTTGAATGTTGAATCTGTGGAAGACCACCAAGATTTATAATTAACATTTGATAATTAGTGGATTAGGCCTACAGGGGATACCACTTTAAAAAAAACGCGCCAAGTACTTTACCTCTAAGGTGGTGTGGAAATAAGTACAACACGGTCTTTTTATAGAGGTGAGGGGGTGGAAGTTGTATGTTTATTAAAATTGTAAATAAATTTTAGTGCCTACTGCTATTTTAAGAGTTAAACGTTAAACTTTAAGGTAGATCGTACTGTAGAGAGTGCTAGTCGGAACCAACCCTCATGTTTGCGCCATGTTTCCCACGTTATTATTAATTTTAGGAAAAAAGTGGTAAAAACCTTTTTGATAGAGAATTTTCCAAGGAACAATTTTGTATATAGGTATTTTTGTCGAAAATTAAATGGAGGTAGACAGGACGTCCTGGGGGATGAAGCACACTATTTAGGGATGGGAACTTTTTGGTTTAGTAATCCTTATGCTATTCCCAATATACCCACCAATTTTCAAATCTTTATGAATTTTGTCGGAATAAAAACGTAATATTCCTGAACTATTGTCAATATTTTCAGGAATAATATTTTATTTCCAAGGCAGTAATAACTTTGGTGAATTTTTTGAATGATGATAAAGTTTTTCCATATTTTTTTAATCTAGAATTATCAATTGAATCTTTCCAGATCTATTAAATTTTTATATTTAATTTCACAAAGGCCCACTCACTCATGATGGAATTTTGCGTCGTCAAAACAATATAATATTTCTGGCATTTAAACTCGCATAAAACTTAGTGACATATTAATTTGTAGCATTGGTGACGTATCACATTTAAATAAAAGCACTGTGCTATTTTAAAGGCACGGGATGAGTCCGGTTCTAACTTTAGAAACGGTCTAATGTTTTGTTCCAGTAAATGTCCATTGGATACGTATTATGACGGACGTATTTATTTATAAACTTTAAATCCGCTACTCAGTAAAACAGTACAATTTTCCTATACGGGGTATCTCAAGAAGATGTATCACTGAGTAGATTTTAAAGTAGAACATTTCACTAATAGCAAAGTGCTCCCGGATGAGTTGGAGTATCACATAATTGGCAACTTAGAATTGTTTTTAGTGTCACTCAACTACTATCTACAATAAGAATTAAGACTTTATATTATGTATAAAAATTACTGACAGTTCTATAGAAAAGCTTGTTTCCTAGAAAATGCACGTTTACTTTCACTATTCCTTGAAAAATAGACCTAAACGGTAGGTTGAGTAGTTTAGCCGAATTGACGATTTGCACGAAAGAAAGTTTGGTAAAAAGTGTCTAGATTGGTATCACTGTAATTCACTGCACATGTTGACCAACTTGTCTAATTTCCAAACTTTGCAACTCTCAGTTTAGAAGAGTTGGCAGCAGTGATTGACAAAATGCATAATTCGACATTTTTTAAATATTGTAAGACTACGAAACAACCTAATAAAGATGATTTACATTCAATGGAAGCAGAGCTATTCCAAAGCACTGTGCTTAGTGCTTGTCTAAGCACTCTAAGCACTTTTGTGCTCAGAAGCACTGTGCTTAAGAGCACTTCTTAAAATCGGTGCTTAGTGCTTAGGTCTTCGAGCACCTTTCGGAAGGGCTTAGTGTTTAGTAATCCCGCAAAGTGCTCGCGAGCACTCAAAAAAGGCTCGTAAGCACTTTAGTGCTCAGGAGCATTCGAAAGTGCTCGCAAGCACTCGAAAAGGCTCGTAAACACTTTTTTTAGCGCTCGCGAGCACTAAAGTGCTTGCGAGCTCTAAAATGCTTGCGAGCACTCCAAAAAGCTCCCAAGCACTTTATGACTCGTGAGCATTTTAAAATTTTCGCAAGCAAAGAATCATTTCTGCATGAAATTTGTGAATTCACACCCAATTTAGAAAAAAATGTTGACTAAACAGAATTTATTTTATGACGAAGAAAAAATATATAATGAATTACATCAAAATTTGATTTACATCAAATCTCGTGCAATAATAATAATTCTTAAGAAAATGCTTTATAATAAATTGTTTTCATTCAATACTTTCTTCAAAATAGTCTCAAACAATTTTTTCTAAATTGGGTGTGTGCCAAGTTAATGGTGGTTTCGGCTGGGATTATCAAATTCATCTATACATCATCATCAGTCATCATATTATGTTACATTTTACATTACAAGCACAATAAGCATACTTCCCAGATAGGGTCATTTAGTGATATGGCAGTTTCCTACTTTTTCTTCCTCATTTTAAAGTATAACAAACCAATAGCCTCAGAAAAAAATTTCAGCTCAATTGAATCAATAGCCACAGAAATATTCGCATTTGAATAGAAACACGCTCGACCGGCCAACAGTCCGTAGAGTGACGTCACTTGGCGTGCGCCGATACCTATATTAGAGCAGCGATTTCGTAAGTCTATCGTGTCGTTTTTGTTTTTTTTTGGCGTAGAACCAGATCAAACATGTTAGGTTCCTTTGTGTATGTCACCGGGCATATGAAATGATATTTGCCGACATTTTTTCGTGGTCTCGAACTTTTTAAATCAATTAAAAGTGAAAAAAATGTATTTTTAAATAAATATATTTTTTTTTTGTTTCCACCGCCATATCTTAAAAACTATTAAAGGTACCGAAATTTGTTTTGTGTCAAATTAAAGCACACACTGTAGCGCTTTTACCAATATAAACGGTTTGGGCACAATTCGCACTTTCATTTCTCTAAAAATCAGATAAACTAAAAATATATATTTTATGTCTTCACCAATCGATAAACTTTTTTATTTTTGAAAATATTTACATACATGCAGCGAAGAAAATAAAGCCTAATAATCACAAAAGTTTTTAAAACAATATATTTTTTCCTAAAATGTACCGTGCGGCAACAGCGATTTTTTTTATCAGCGCTAAATGCGACATTGGGACGCAATTAATACATCTCGCATGCAGGGTTGGTCAGATTAGTTGCGTAGAAGTGGCGGTTGTCGAAAATCATTAAGTATTCATTGTTCGGATAAAAATTGTGACAATCGAAAATGTGCTTGTTTTAAGGAAGGCCTAAAATGTTGCAACGAGTGCAAATGTCGTTCCTGTAACAACATTATTACAGATTTCGAGGCAGATATGAACGAATTAGAATGCTATTAATGTAGGGCCTACATAAAGTACATACTACATATTTATCTATCTAAATAGAAAATTTATTTCAACAATAAAACTCATTTTATGCGTACGTTTTTACTTTCATTCATTTAAAAATGTCTAATAAACTTACTAATTAGGTGGGTAGTTAGTAACACTGATTGATATTTATATCTACCTACCCGTCTTTTTATTACTAAAGGGAGACTATTTTATATTTATTGTACAATTTCTTAATATTAACAACATATGATCAATACTACTGTACAATATATGAAATATTGAACAATAATATTGATCCCCTAGATGCTTTTGATCACTACTGATTTTGTATGTATTGATACCGTGCGTGTAGCGGAGCGCTAGGCATAGGGAGTAAAATTACAACATCGCGCGTGCCAGCTGGCTGAAATGAAATAACAGAGCTGGGATGCTCCGCCCGACGGAGGAATTTACGGCAGCTGTGTTGTCATATCTCTCGCGCTACGTGAATGTACTTGCTTAATGGGAAATTACACGCACGGTATAAGTTAAACTACTACACACCCCCGACCGGGACCGTCAGATCGTTGCAGTCGGCAGGCTTGCTACAGCTGAGCGTGCAAGAATATGACTTTGGCCAACACCACCTAGAGATTAAAGCCACATAACCAGCTGGTGACGTCACTGAAGGAAGGCGGCGTAATGCATTAAAGCAATGCTATTATACTACATGTGACTACTCCCAAATAAGAAATATTTATTACCTGCGGTAATGTTTGCTGTTTTTAAGCTTAGAGTGATGTTTTACTTATACTATAATAAAAAATATGCATATATTGGTTTTAGATATTGAGATACATAATACATTTGGACGTAATTAGAACAATAAAAATCACTTCTAATTTGCTTCTACTAATTCTTATAATATAAAACGGTTTTTTTTTTAATAAAAGAGGTTCCTAATTAAATTCTGAGGCAAAACTAACTAACGAAAAGCGTATTTGGTCACTCAAATAAGATAAGTGAAAACCTAGCCTCAATTTTAGTTTCGTTCGATTTAGATTACGAGACTTAAAAATAATAACTCACCAGAGTGCATAGAAATTTTAAAATTTTCTCGATGAATAGCTTTAATCCATTTGTTTCTCAGTTTCTCATCTTTGGGAAATTTAAAAACGTGTACCTTTTCCCCGGTGGCATAATTACCAGTACAGCGAGGAACGCAGCATTTGTTTACCATTTTGCATGGCAATTAAGTATTTTATAACTATCACTGGAATGTATTATTTGTTGACTGTTTTAGATGGGGGTTTTAGATCACATTTACACGTTTAAAACACACAATAAACAATAAGATACATTTGACACTACACTTGACAACCGTTGAAGCGTGACGTCATGTCAGCTGGTTGTCTGGCTTTAATCTCTAGGTGGTGTTGCTTTGGCCCGTTAAAAAAAATCGCTGACGCAATACTATGAACGGAACATGAAAAATTTTTATCCTAAAAACTTTTTTCAACTATTGGCTTCAATTTGTACGCAGCAGGTATATACAAATTTTCATAAATAAATTTTTTTCTCTATTGTCTAAAATTACACTACTGAAAATAACAAGTTTGAGTTTCCTATTATTTTTCCAACTTAAAAAAAAATAAATCGGGTTCACGTGGGACGTTGTTCGAAGCGCTATTGTGTCTACTTTAATCTAAAAAAAAAATAGCTTGATAGCACAAATATTTTCAGAGATATGGGGGTGGAGACGTTAAAAAACATATTTCATTAAAAATCTATTTCTTTGAGTTTTCCCGCAATAAAAAAGTTCTCGACCACCAAAAAAGTCGTAAAAAATGATTTCGTGTACACGATTATCTTACTAAAGAATCCCACTAAGTCTGGTTTGGTTCTACTCCGGTTTTTCTCGAAAACTAAGCGACAGATTTTACTCTACTAACTTAAATTCATAGCCGTGTTCACTGGGCGGTTCAGCCATCTGACGTCACAACTCAACTACATGGTTATCCCGAGCGTTTTTAAGCGCGCCGACTTTAATCATTTTTTTATACATGAAGGCGGCGTCAGTAAATTCTAATTTTTGGCATACTTAGTACACTCACCAAGCTCTTTCAGAATATGTAATAATAAAAAATTGTTAAATGAGCCTATTCACGCAAAGATGATACCTTTGTCATTTATCAAATTATTAACTATATTCTGTTCTAGTCAGAGGTACAAATGGTGTACCCTCCTACCCTCTACCTAGAAGCATGATGTGAAATGTCATAGTGATAAATTGTCTCTTTCATTAAAAAATAATTCTCCACCGAGGTAAAAATCGGAATAGTATGCAGTATTACACCTAACTACACTTGCAATCTTTGTTATTTTGCATTCTTATTTTGCGCTTTTAGAGAAAAAGTCACTCTTCATAAAATGTTTTGCTTACTGTGAAAAGTCGTCAGTCATAGTCAGAATTTCGAAATAACGTACAGGATGGTTAACAAATAAGGAAACGTGAATTTGTGCCAAAAATAAAGTATAAGTATTTTGAAAGGAGATTGTTACAGGAAAAAGTTGTTTCTAATGTCAACAAAAGGTCAGCTATGTTTTAACATCGTATCTCACAGGTAGTATTTTTGCCAAAATTATGATTAAAATAATTAAAAAAAAAAACGCTTCCTAAGGAATCACTGCTTGCACATCCAGATTTCCTACGTACTATATTTGCACTCCACTATGTGGAAATAATTGTTTATGGAACTTTAATAATATAATATTTGAAATCGTGTACTCCAAAATGATATGCCACATCAGTAGTGGTGGTGGGGGTGAATGAAGTGAAAAAAATTCTTGATGACTTTGATTCTTGTACATACACTAAATCAGAATATTTTTTCACCCCCTTTAATAATGGGGTGGAGGGTGGTCAAAAAATGTTTTGAGACCATTACTCCTCTTATATTTACTAAATACCAATTTCATGGACTCTTACTTGCTTGATTTCCCTATTTACCCCCCATTTATCCAATTTACCCCTCAACTCTTCAACGGAATAAGATCAATATATAATCTAGTTCCAGATCTCCTTAAAATACATACGTGTGCCAAATTTTAAGTCTTAAACGGTTCCAGAGTAATAGTGAGCACCAAAAGCACCAAAAAGTTACACATTAAAATATTGACGTTTCATGACATTCTAAGCCTATTTGAACATTGAAAATTTTCAAAAAATTTTTTCGCATCAGTATTCTTCCACTGGATGTGGAATTAATACGCAGAAAATGGCATGATAAAGATATAAAAAATCATTGTCTTCGAGGAAACCTACTACTACCTACTACTCGAGGTAACCCACTGTGGATCCAATTTACTCGAGAAAACTCACTGCGCATCCATACTAAATATTTGAAATAATCTACGCCAAAAACTTATAAAATATTATGCCACATCGGTAGTGGGGGTAAGGGTGGTGGTAGAGGGTTAGAAGTGGGGGTGGGTGAAGTAAAAAAAATTTTGAGACCTTAGAATCTTGTATACACGCTAAATTACAATGTTATTTTTTCACCCCCTTTAATAATGAAGTGGGGGGGGTGGGGGGTGTCTAATACCAAAAATTTTTTTGAGACCTTAACTTCTTTTATATATACTAAATACCAATTTTACGGACTCTTATTGCTTGATTTACCCCCATTTACACCAATTTATCCCCCAACCCTTCAACGAAATAAGGTCAAAATATATTCAGTATCTTAAACGGTTCCAGAGTAAACGTGCGCATAAAAAAAATTACAGACAGACTGACCGACAGACAGAATTTTTTTTTATCAAACTTAAAATCTCGACGTTTCATGACATTCTAAGCCTATTTGAATAATAAAAATTATTTTTTTTGCGTTACTATACTTCTACTGGATGTGGAACTAAAAATGAATTAAAGAAATATGAAAAATAAAAAAATATATAATATTTCTATTATCATATTGATGTTTTGTTATCATGTTATTATGCACTTTGGTTCAATTTAATTATTTTAATCATAATTTTAGCAAAAATATCAACTTTGAGATACGACGCCGACGTTTAAATTTCACATCTGAACTTTCATTGGCACTAGAAACAACTTTTTCCTGTAACATATTTCCTCTCAAAAATCTCTCAATTTCTTTCTAGGTTCTAGTTCTTAGTAATCGCGAGCACTCTACTATTAACAGTGCTTAGTGCTCGAAAAAATAAAGCACTTTTTTTGAGTGCTTAGTGCTCGCGAGCAGTTTTTAGCAGTGCTCGCTCAGCTCTGAATGGAAGTAGGTTTGACATTAAAGATAATGAAAACAATGTTATGATTATTATATTATAGGTATTTAATTGTTGCAAAGTTTGGAAATTAGACGAGCTGGTCAACATGTGCAGTGAATTACAGTGATACCAATCTAAATTGTTGCAAAGTTTGGAAATTAGAGGAGTTGGTCAACATGTGCAGTGAATTATGGTGATACCAATCTATACACTTTTACCAAACTTTCTTTCGTGCAAATCGTCAATTGTGATTTGACATGGCGAAAATACATAACCACGATTTTATTGTTTTAAGTTGATGGGTTGGACATCCAAAACAAGCCCTTATAGCGTGCCAATTGATGTCATACCGGATAAGGGATGTGGGGGGTCGTAAAGTTGAAAAATCGTTTTTTCGCGTTTAAATAGAAGGCTAATAATCTGAGAGGAAAGTTCAAATGGAAAAGTTATATGTATTAAAAAAACCTATAAAGTGAGCCCTCGAATGTTAAGGTAGCTTTAATAGATCAGGAGTAAAGTCAAAAAAAACGAAATTTCGAAAAAAAAAATTTATTTCAGCAAAATTTTAGAAAAATTTTTGAAATTATACTAAAGTGCGTGCTATATAGGAGGGAACATCTGATATAAATTTCAGATCGATATCTGCATTATTTTTTGATAGATTCAATTTAAAAAAAAGGGTCTTCGAAAAATGGCTATAGTCCGGTAAACTCTAAGGTGGCGTATGTATGAGTTGGTAACACGACATACGATTTGATATTGAGACGCCCCGTATCTAGGTCGTCTATTTGTGAAAGAAATTCCCTAATCTATTAATCAAATTTTACTTATTTTTGGATATTAAATAAAACTAAATTGCCGCCTAATAATTAGAAACCATTTCGCTTTATCATTTTTCGATATAAAACTTCAGTTCTATTAGATATGCTAATTACAGTTCCATAATATTTAAAATAATTTTATTCCTGTATAGAAATCGTTTTGAATATTTCTTTTAAACGCAGTTTCGTGCCTTGAAACTCACAGATTTTATGGTGTTAAAATAAACATATTAAAGTAATGGACTAGCCACGTTTACTTCAGGGTAACGAGAACAAAGAACGGACCGTATCAGCATCCGCGGAGATATTACCTAACTCACTTACTCTTTCATATCAAATAGATATGTTCTCTTAAACAACGCTGAGGAAATTTCGTATAAAAAGGACACCACAAATTGATTTCTTGGTCAGTTATATCAAACCAAGAAACTATGCTAGAACCATCTACTTATGCTTAACCTGGTCCTAACTGTCAAACATTTTGCACCCAACAAGAAACTTAGTCTTTATAGACCTGTTTTTCTGCTGAGCGCTAGAAAATAGAAACTTAGTCTTTATAGACCTATTTTTCTATTGAGCACTAGAAACTTAGTCTAGGAGCACGCTTCGGCGTCTTCATGGACCTATTTTTCTCGAATACACCAGGACTTAGTCTGGATACTGGGGGAGAAGAAATACTGGTAGTATAACAATGTATCAAATAATATTTATTTAAATATCAGTAAAGTAAACGACTTTATATCTTTGGCTTCGCGATTGCGACAATACTGTGGTACCTTTTGATTAGCTAATTTATTTGGAATTGTACTATATTGGTTTATTTCACCGTACCTATAGCTAATTATATTCAGAATTAACTTACTATTTTATTTGATTAATAAATGGGAAGTTTTCTTTGGTTTTTAAAATCTGATTACAACGATTGTTGTTATAGTCCAGGCAATATTCAGCTTAGCTATACAAACGCTATTTGCACATCCGCGATGTTGTAGCTTTAGATTTGGCAATTATTTACTTTTGCAGGATTCTGCTTCACAGAGTTCTTAATTGTCATCTCTGTGGTTATAAGTGGAACATATCTGTTATTTACATATGATAAGATCTGAACACAGCTCTTTGTTATCAATTATATTTTCGAATATTTTCGAAAGGCAATCACAAGATTTTGTTGGTTGTCGCCTCATCTAGAAATATATCAGGTGTTAAATTTGAGATCTATTGATCTCGGCCAAGTACAATTATAACTAGCCATACTATGAATCTTCGAAACACCGAAACCAAACCTTCGACAGTTGTCGTTATACAGGATTTTGTTGACTGTCTTTTGTATTATAATAGCACACTGGGAGATTTCCCGAGTTTTGTGTCAGATTTTACGTATGCCGACTTCAACTATAAATATTTCAAAGTAATGACTATTGTCATTGTAAGCAATTTATTTAATTGTTTGCATAGCTGACCTGATTGTTCTATGGAAGTAATTGTGATGATTTTTCACAAAGAATTCTTTCCATTATTTTTATGTGGCTCTTGCCCCAACGAATATTTAATTTAAAATTAGGTATAGTAAATTATTGTGACTATTGTCCCAACTTATTTTTGTATTATTTTCATGTAAAATGTGGCAGTTGCCCAATAAATCTATGTGTAATCTATACTAATGAATATGGCGATTGTCTTTAAATAAATGTATTAAAACACTTTCGGTATTTTCTTTCAATATTATACTTTTTCAGGAATAACCAATTAAATAAAATTATAATTCTTTAGACAAATAAATCAATTATAAATAAAATTGTAATCACAGTGAAATCTTTATTAAACAAAATACAAACAAATAAAGGTACCAAAATAAAGAGAATTATTAAATTAACGTTTCCAAAATTAAGGTAAATAAATTAAATCAGTAAACAGAAACAAGTAATATCAAACTTTAAAAAGAACCTGCTCAATAAAATTACTATCACAACGTAAAGGGTCCTAACTAAACAAAAATAGACGATCACGTAAAAGCTAGAATTTTTATGTTATCGAAAAGGGGAAAAATATACAAGGCCTAGATACAAACCTCTTCAATATGCAATGCGCATAAAGCTATTGCAGTGACATAGAGATGGGCCCAGGGAGGTGGGCCGAAATCGTCTGCACCGCTCACATTTGTGAGTGGGGCCGACGTAAAGTAAGTTCGCCCGCCCTGCACGAGGCTGGTCCCCGGTCTACAGCGATGTACTGGGGTAAAGGGCAATAGTCCTGCCCGGCCCCAATCATCCGAGAGCGACATCTTTAGCCAAGAATATTGGCGGCGAGATGCGTATGTCTTATTCTCTTAGTTTATATGATGAAGCGACCTTTGGACGCGCCAGCTTAGAGTTTACTCGACTATATAAGTACTTCACTTTCTGTCAGATTTTGCTATGAGAAGAAAAATTCTACTCTTCGAGAGTTGTTCAATATTTAAAAATTCTTTCTATATGATTATTCAGAAAAAAATGGTGAAAATTTAATTTGAAAAAAAAAATATTTTGCATAAAAAAATCCAATTAAAGTTAAATATCTTTTGAATGAAATGCAGTGTCAAAACATCATGTCTACCATTTTGAAGTGCTATTTTTTTAGTTCACCTCAAAAAAAAACCGCTGCCCAAGGAATCACTACTTCCACATCCAGATTCTCTATCCAAGTCACTCACAACGAACAAACTTTGTATGTGAAAATATTTGTTTATGGAACTTTAATAATATAATATTTGAAATCCTCTACCCCAAAAACCCGTATAACGATACCCCACATCGGTAGTGGGGTGGGGGTGGTGATAGGGGGGTGGTAGTGGGGGGTGGATGAAGCAAAAACATATTTTGAGGTTTCTGGTCCCTGTACATGCACTAAATCACATTTTTTTTCATCCCCTTTAATAAGGAGGTAGGGGTGGTAATGGGGGTGGCTAATGCCAAAAATTTTTTTCAGACCTCAGCTTCTCTTTCACGGACTCTTACCTGCTTGATTTACCCATTTACCCCAAATTTACCCCAATTTACCCCCCAACCCTTCGACGGAACAAGATGAAAATATAATCTAGTTCTAGATCTCGTTAAAGTACATATGTGTACCAAATTTCAAGTCAATATCTTAAACGGTTTCAGAGCAAACGTGCGCACAAAAAAAAAAGTTACAGACAGACCGACAGACAGACAGAAATTTTTTTTCCCTCAAACTTAAAATCTCGACGTTTCATGACATTTTAAGCCTATTTGGACAATAAAAATTTTTAAATTTTTTTTTGTCGTTACTATACTTCCACTGGACGTGGAAGTAATTACTCTATGATAATTGGTTTTCGAGAAATATGAAAAAGTAGTGTGCGCGAGCGTAACGGTCCGTGGTTTGGGTAGTCATAAAATGCGTTCGGGCATAATAGTTGAGACAAAATATTTGCTACTTAGTTTTTATTTTTTATATTTTTAAAATATGACGGCAGTTGTAATTATATACACAATTATTTAAAAATAATTATTTTTATTTCATATAGAATTTTTTTAAATTAAATGAATTTCATACACTCGCCAAATAAATCGCTTACCTACATATATAATAATAATACACTTTATTCAGTAATGACATGAAAGGGCGAAGTTCAGCAAAGGGCAAATGCCCATTGTGCTGGTTGCTCTGGGGCCGGGCACAGGTAAATATATATTTATTCCGTCGCATAAAAAATCCGATGGCCAAAAATATTTAAACGGCAGATATTTTCCCTCCTTAGTCCTTACTTAGAACTAAAGAAATCTCAGTTGTGATTTTTAGGGTGCTATCTTAAAAACTCGGCCACTGACATAAATGCCAAATATCATTTATAAAAGTTTATTAAACTAATAACCTAATTTTGCATGTTCGTCCCAAATTCTACAAAATGAATCGATATTGACAACAATGTTTTTAGATACCATTGACTTTCCATTTTTAGTGGCGTTTTTAAAAATTTTACCGAAACGGTAGCAGTCTGCGCTAGACCGTGGTTGAGTCGGACTACATGGTAGTACTTTGAATCTTTAAATCATTTTTGCAATTACATGAAAAAAGGAAAATTCGTTTGACGAAACCTATTTTTGGAAGAAAATGTTTTTGTAGCTCGAATATCTAACTTTTCATTAAAATGGAAAATTAGAGATTGACCTTGACAAACACAAAATTTTCGCCTGAGGCGTATTTTGTGCCCTTGGGTCTTGGTCCACAAAAAAAAAATTGATTCTACCCTGGCCCACTCGAATTTGAGATTCTGGTTGGGTGCTTGATTGGGCCGTTTCTCCAAAATTGCCAGGGCCGGTTGGATTGACCCATCCTCGGCTAGTGCTGCAATAATTCTACTATTCACTGCTTCAAGGATCGTGACAAACTGGTTTACGATTCGCCAATATTCTTGGCTATAGATGTCGGTCTCGGATGACTGGGGTCGGGCAGGACTATTGCCCTTTACCCCAATACATCGCTGTAGACCGGGGACCAGCCTCGTGCAGGGCGGGCGAACTTACTTTACGTCGGCCCCACTCACAAATGTGAGCGGTGCAGACGATTTCGGCCCACCTCCCTGGGTCCTGGCTCGTTGGACCTTGCTGGCTAAGGCCTCTTCTGGCGCTCTTCTGTCTTGATCTTCTCTCTTCGCCAGCTTGTCCCCTCGGGGGGTGTCATCTGTCAGTTGGGTGTTTTTGGGTTTTTGGCAGGAATGACTGCCGGTACACCGAATGCCAATTGACATCTTGTCATCCGAATCATCGGTAGGGTAAGGATAAGCTGTGTAGCTCGAGGAAGGGCAGACCTAACTGCTTTGGTAGCATTTTCGGTCTACCCGAAGCTAGGGGGACTACAGGTACTGGACGATTGTTTGTCCGGTACCCGCAGGGTCTTGGGTGGGTAGTTGGGTGATCGTCCTGTCTCTTCCGTGGGGTGTCTTCATCGAACGGTGGTATGTTTTATACTCACCCGTTATCCAGTAGCTGCATCTTCGGCCGCTTGTGCCTCGGAGCATCTGCTGGGTCATAGTCAGTGGCCTCCCTGACCAGTGGGTTCCCATGCTCCTCAGCAAGGGCGTACATCTTCCTGGCTCTTTCCTTGATAATTTCAGTGACCGGGGTGTACTCCAGGTCCCTGAAGATGTCCTCGTTGCGCATGAACCAAGGTGCGTTGACTCCTGTCCGGCGGAGGGCGACGTTCTCCACTCTCTGGATCTGTTGAAGGTAGCTCTGTGCTTGGTAGCCCCATGCTACCGAAGCATACGTCAGTTGAGGCCAGATGAGGGACCTGATAAGCGTGAGCTTGTTCCTCAGGTTGAGTCTGCTCTGTCTACCCGTCATCGGGTAGATTAGGGCTCTCGTCCTTCTGGCTTTCTTGACGATATCCTCCGTGTTCTGTCTCCATGTTAGGCCTTTGTCCATGATCCCGCCAAGGTAGTTGACGGAATCGTGCCATTGGATGTCTTCACTAAACATGGAGACGTGTCCTGTGGGGTTTTGCTTCCTTTTCTTGAAGAGGACCGCCTTGCTCTTCTCGGCGTTGACGGCTACCTTCCATCGGTTGCACCAGTCCTCTAGGAGGGTGGCCGCCTCCTAGAGGTTTCTGGTGGCTAGCCTCTCGTTCCAGGATCTGGCTGTCAGGGCTGTGTCATCGGCGTAGAGGGCCATGGAGGTCCTCTCCGTCCGGGGTAGATCGGATGTGCAGATGGAGAACAAGTGCGGGGAGAGCACCGAGCCTTGGGGGACTCCTGCCTCCATTGTTCTGTACGTGGACACCCTGTCCACGACCTTCACCCTCATCTGTCTCCTGTGGAGGTATGACCTCACTTGCTTGATGAGTGCAATGGGGTAACCCATACTCATCATTTTGGCTAGGAGACCATCGTGCCAGACCCTGTCGAAGGCTTTGGCGACGTCCAGGAACAGCGCTGCCGTGACCTGTCTCTGATTGAACCCTTCAGTGATCTCTTCGGTGAGGCGAAGCACTTGGAGTTCGGTAGAGTGTCCGGTCCTGTAGGCAAACTGTTCGTCCGGGAGAATGTCCAGCTCTTCTGTCTTCTCGACTATCCTCTTGAGGATGATCCTTTCGGCTACCTTGCTTATCGTTGGGAGGAGACTGATTGGCTTGTAAGAAGAGGGAAAGATTAGATTGTTGCCTGGCTTCGGGATGACTATGACGTCGGCCTTCTTCCACCTGGTGGGGAAATGTCTCAATCTCAACATTGCGTTGATGATGTTCGCTGCTACTCCTTTCCCGGGTAGCTTCTTGAGGGCGATGTTCCCAATGCCATCACATCCTGGAGCCTTCCTGGGTTTTAGGCTCCTTAGGATCTCCTTGACCTCCTCGGGGGTGGTCGGAAGGATGTGGTCGTCATCTGGCAGGCGGTTCATCCGACGTACCCTGCGCTCCACGTCGTCCACCCAGTCCTCGTCCTCATCATCGAGCTGGTTTTCCCTACACTGCAGTTCCAAGATGTCGGCGAATGCCTCGGCTTTTTCCTGGCGAGTGTAGACAATACCATTCTCTCCGTGGATCGGGGGCATGGGTGTCCTACGGTTTCACAGGGCCCGTTGGGTGGCCCAGAAACTTCTGTCCTGTGTGTCCAGTGACTCCAGGTGGAGCTGCCAGCCTTTTTGCCTATGTTCCTGGAGGGCAGCCTTGACTCTCCTGCTAAGGATGTTGTACTCCCTCCTGTCTTCTGGCAGTCTGGTTCTCATGGCCCGTCTCTTCGCACTTCGTCTGTACCTTATCAGCTGCCTGGTATCCTCTGGGAGGTTTGCCATCGGCGCTGGTGCTCGTCTCGTCTCCGTTTCGGTGGTACTTTCCCTCAGTGCCGCCTGGATCTGGTTTTCTAGGGAGGTGATGGCCCTCTCCACGTCTGCCTCGGTTTCGAGTCTGGGAATTTGTGCAATGTCCCTCTGCAGTATTGCACGGAACAATTCCCAGTCCGTCCTCCTTTTGATGAAAGTTGTCGTGTTCTTGTTGTAGAACTCTCCAAAATCGTCCTAAGTTGAAGACAGAATCAAAATTCGACTTAGGCAAAAATTTCATTTGATGACATTTTGGGAGTCTGCAGAGGCGCAGATCAGTCCATAAGGACCGTTTTGGATTCTATAAAGCGTTGGAAATGACCAGGTGAAAATTCGAAGAAACACCGAATTTTCACTTAGGAAAAATGTTTTTGGTTCAGAATATGAGAGCAGAAGTATATAATGACAAAGATTTATGAATAATATTTTCAAAGGTACCACAAATTGGACTTTGAAAAACAATATTTTTGGAAGGGCGTCAAAATTTGGCTCAGGAATCGATTTATCGAAAATACGCCAAAATTTCACTTGCAGACTAATTTTTCAAAACTGCGTTGAAATTTGGCTTGAAGATCGATTTTTCAAAAGTACGCCAAAATTTCACCCGCGGATTAGCTCTTCAAAAGTACCTTGAAATTTGGCTTGAAAATCGATTTTTCAAAAGTACGCCAAAATTTCACCCGCAGATTACCTTTTCAAAAGTACCTTGAAATTTGGCTTGAAAATCGATTTTTCAAAAGTACGCCAAAATTTCACCCGCAGATTAGTTTTTCAAAAGTACCTTGAAATTTGGCTTGAAAATTGATTTTTCAAAAGTACGCCGAAATTGGTCTTAGACTAGATTTTTCAAAAGTACCACAAAGTCAGTTTAAAAAGTACCACGAAAATATATTTTGAATTATTTTTTATTTTTTATTCCTCCACCAAAGACATTGACCTTTGAAGTACGGTCATTGAAAGCCCAATTCTAAAGTATGAGCAGTTTTAGCGATGCACTGCATCCAAAAGGCAAAATAGAAGATTTTGACAAAGCCGGCGTAGTGCCGATAAGCAAAAATTGATAAAAATCAATGCACATGTACAAGGCCGGTTTCTCGCATGGAAAGAGTGTGGATTGACTCAGCGGCTCGCAATTTGGTCGAGCGCGTTGAGTGGTCCAGACAAAGCAATGGTAGAAAAGCCAATAACGGGGCTTTTCAAATGACAAAGTTATAGAGGAAAACGCCTTGTGCATAAAAATCCAAAAATTCAATTTTGCCTAAAAGCCGCTCGAAGGTGGGTCGCTGCCAAATCGATAATATTGAACGACTGTGATAAGGGCTAGTAAGTCGTGGACTGATCGAACGCCATTCAACTTACGCAGTAATAAGTCCTCTGAATGTGTTCGAGTACGTGGCTCTTCACGATACAAGAACTTTAAAGCTAAGTAGTCTCTAGCGAACCTAAATTCATTGAGTAAAACTTTTTTAAGTTATTTTAGTCAGCCATAATTATTCATTTACCCAGAGTCTGAGACGACTCTAAAAATGCTCGCATTTTGATTCTGAGAAGGTATGTATGAATCTTTTCTACCTAATCGATCGTTAGCGTGAGCGCTCTCGCTTGTATGGTCTGAAAGTCATTACCTTGATTGGGGAAGGCACGATTCTTATCTTGAGAATTTTGTAAAACCAATTTTGTTAAATAAACGGATTCTTTGAACTATTGTTTCTTAATTGATCTTGAGGCCTGTTGACGGTCTATAATCCCTGGAACTTTCGTATAGAAAGCCGGATGTGTCGAGTTAATTCACATTAACGTTCGACCTTCTGGTTGCTTTACGGAAGTTTGAGAGGGATTTTTTTATGCGTTTTTTGAGAAATAGATTCCGTCATTAACGGACCAAAACGTGGTTTCCACGTACAAAAATTAATCCCTCCGCAGAGAAATTCTTCGGTTGGGATTTTTTTATGCAAAATTTCAGGAAATTAAGAGGTGCCCAAACCCCTAACGAGGGAATTCAGGTCCAGAGAGAGCGTCATTTCCGATCTGTGGTAGTGCAGCCTTGGTCCATTGCTCGGCTATCGAAGTGCATCATATCTCGAACCCGCCTGGGAGGTAGAAGAACGGGGTAATACGCGACTGGCGCCCCCTGAGAAATAAATTGGTGTCGCGTCATTTTGACGCCCGGTAGTGCGTTCTTCTACATTCTCACCGACCTTTTCTCCTAGTTCTAGGAGAATTGGGTTGTGCTCGGTGGAATCATCCATCATGGCGGTGATTTCGGCTTCGAGGGTCACCTCCTTCAGCATCGCAATGTCCAGTACATCCGGCCTGTGTCTACCATTGTCATGAGTCGGTCCGACCGGCCCAAGGACCAACAGGTTGCCATCGTGCTGTCCCAGGAATCGCAGTAGATCCCGTCCTCGGGGGTTTGTTGTCCTACTGTGCCATTCCGGGGACTTGGCGTTGAAGTCGCCGATGGCAACCGTCTGGGTCCTTGGGGGTAGGACCGCCTCCAGGTCGGCGTCCAGCATCCTGACATTAGGTGGTTGGTAGCAGGAGACCACTGTGATGTCGCCATTTCGTGCCGTGGACACTACTACGGCGGTGGCCTCAATGTTCTCCCTCTCCGGGAGAAGGATAGGATGGTGTGCGATGCTCGTCTTAACTAGCAGGGCTGCTACGTGGTAGCCTGGGAAGTGGATAGCCTGGTCTTGTCGCAGCCTCGTTTCCTGCAGTGCCATCACGTCTATGTTACCCCTGGCGAGAAGCTCCTCCACCTCTAGTTTGCGTTCTCGCAGTCCGTTGACATTCCATGAGGCGATCTGCAGGAATCCCGGTTTGACCTGAAACATCATTTAAATATTAGTGAATGCTGGCATTTGTGCAAAAAATGCGCTCATTGCTGAGCACATTTGTTGCATCTGTGCAAGCACCGCGGTGAGGTTTTGGGCCTCAGCGGGTGCCTGCTGCTTGTGGGCTGAGCTGGTGGGCTGCCCTGCTTTTCCCTGAGCTACCCTGGCGTAGCTCAGGCCTCCAGTGGTGGGTGTTGCCTTCCTTGGGGCAGCACCGGACTGGAACGGCTTAGCTGCGGAGGCTGGTTTCGTTGCCGCCGTCTTTTTGGGTACCTTGGGCCTCTGTAGTTGGCTGGGTGTGCCCCCTGGCAGTTGGCACACTTCGCCGGCGTCTCCCTGGGCTTCTTGCAGTTGCCAGAGTGGTGGGGTTCTCCGCATTTTACGCACTTTGCCTGCGCCGTGCAACGTTTTTGGGCGTGACCGAAACGTTGGCAGCGATGGCACTGTGCGATGTCTAGGGCGGCTTTCTGTCGTTCTGTCCTCACCACTAGCGAGCAGCATCGGTTGACGTCCAAGATTTTTTCCTCCGTGAGGGGGATTGGACCAGCTATGAGAGGAATCTCTTTTTTGGTCCGTCTTGACGTCATCCGGTGGACGGAGACTGGGGAGAAGCCCTGGGTTTGGAGATCCTCTTTGACCTCCTCGTTTGTCACTCCGCTGGGGAGTGTGGTATTCGCGCTTCTCCTGCGCGAATATCTTGGTCATCCTTCGGTAGTCCTCGGGCGTTTGGTGCTCAATGGCGATCCCCTCTCGCACGGTCCTTTTTTTTTTTTTTTTTTTTTTTTTTTTTTGCGGGGGGGGAGAAGGGGAAATCCATCATGGACACCCAGCGCCTTGGATCTATCACGCTGGGTAGTGCTGGACTCTAACCAGCTAAAACCCCTCCGGAGCCCCCTCCCTGTCTTCAGTGTTTCCTCATATCCTGGAACCGCTCTCGCTTACCGTCAGAATATCAGGTCAATCTTAGTGTTAGGTGTTCGAAATAATCTGCCCCTGCAGAGATGTCCTCTTATTACTACATCCTTGAAACAATTAAAGGTTCAAGTTTCTTTCGTCTACTTCCTTGATTTTCATAACTGATGTTATCATGTCCTCCAAGAGTTGCCAGTTTTCCTCTGATTCTAGCATCCTCAGCACTATGTCATCGGGTGTAACTGGGCCGCCTAGCCTGTTTATGACTCGTAGCCTTTCTTCTCTCCACCTGCTACACCAGAACACAGTATGCTCCGCGTCGTCTATCTCCCCGCAGTACATGCATTCTCGGTCTTCAATCTTCCCGATGTCGTAGACGTACTCTGCAAAACATCCGTGTCCTGTTAGGGCCTGAGTAAGGTAGAACCCAACCTCCCCGTGTCCTCTCTCCACCCATCTTTTAATATCCGGAATGAGTCTCCTCGTCCATCTTCCCTTACTCGAGATATTCCATCTTTCCTGCCACCTCTGATAGAGTCTATCATTGGCCTCCTTCCTGCCACTTCCCTCGTATATCTCCCACCTTTCTTTTGCCAGAAGGTCAATGGGAGGGATCCCTGCCACTATCAGCACTGCCTCGTAGGAGACCGTTCTGTAGGCACTGCAGACTCTCAGTGCTGCACATCGCTGTACCCTGGCCAGTCTTCTTCGCGTTCTTTCCACTGCCATCGCACTTACCCATACCGGGGCCGCGTACAGGAGAATGGAGTGCACCACGCTACACAGCACTCTCCTCTTGCTGGCCTTCGGTCCACTGGTGTTATGCATTAGCCTGCCTATGGCTGTGGCCACCCGCCCAGCTTTTTCTTCCAATTTCGTCACATGCACCCCGTATGTCAATTTCGAATCGAGCCATATGCCCAGGTACTTTATCGCTTGGCTCGGGCCAATTTCCAGCTCCCCTACCCTTATTCTCATGATAGGGAGATTCCTCTTTCTGGTTATGATTACCAGCTCGGTTTTTCCAGGGGCAAGTTCGAGCTTCTTGCCCCTTACCCATCTCTCTATTTTTGCAATGGCCGTGTTCGCCGCCTCCTCGATTTCCCTCACCGTTCTGGCCGTGACTGTTACTGCCAGATCGTCGGCATATCCGATCACCTTAACGTTCTCCGGTTGGGGTAAGCGTAACGCATCGTCGAACATTATATTCCACAAGGTTGGGCCCAGGACCGATCCCTGCGGAACACCACAAGTCATTTTTCTCCACTGGGTAGTGCCCTCAACCTCCAGCCCTGTCCACCTGTTCTCAAGGTAGCTCTTTACTATCCTGAGCAGGTACGGGGCTATTCTTAATTTTCGCAACTTCTCAACTATCTCGCCCCAATCCGCCGTGTTGAAAGCATTCCGAACATCCAGCGTTACTATCGCACAGATCTTCTTGGCCCTCATAGCCTCCCCGGCTATCTCGGTTATGCGCCTTATCGCTCCTACCGTGGATCTACCTTTCCTAAAACCGAACTGGGTCTCCGATAACCCTCCCTTCTCTTCAATGTCAACCTCTAACCTCCCCCGAAGCAGATATTCCATTAACTTACCCATCGTATCGAGTAGACATACCGGCCTATATGAGGACGGTTCATCTGGTGGCTTGTCCCCTTTCTTTATCAACACCAGTCTTGCCTTCTTCCATCTCTCGGGGAAGTTTCCCCTTTCCAGGGCGCGATTCATAACCCATAGGATTACCCTAGGTTGTTCTTCCGCCACCAGCTTTACTATTTCCGGGGGGATTTCATCCGGTCCAGAAGCCTTTCCGCTCTTGAGCCTACCACACGCCTCCGACATTTCCTCCTCGGTAAAACGGGGAACTTCTCCCACCTCCGTTGGTCTCCATATTATTTCGTCCCTTTCTGGGAATAGGGCATTCACGATCTCCACCATCTTTTCGGCTGGTATAGTCGGAGGAGGGGCTTTCATGCGTCTCGTCGCAATCTTGAACCCATCCCCCCACACGTCTCTATCTATGTCTTGGCACAACTCTTTCCATTTGTCATTTTTTGACTTCTTGATTGCGTCTCTTAGTCTCTTCTTTGTCTCCCGGTAGTGTTGTAAGGCTGCGTTCTCCTCTTGTACTCCTTGTCTCCTGTTTCCCCTAACGTATCTTCTTCTGGCCACAACACACTCCTCCCTGAGATCGGAGATTTCTTCGGTCCACCAATATACCAAGCCGTTTGGTCTTATAACTCTCCTCCTCGGCATTGCTTGATCGCAGGCTCTAGTAACTGCCCTGATTAGGTCTTCCTCTGTTGCCGCATTACCACCTGTCACCTGTTCTTTAAGAGCTCTCTTGAAGATACCTCTGTCCAACCGGCCTAACTTCCAGCCTCTTCCCCGTATCACCGGTGTTTCGGTCCGTTGACCCACTTCGTATTCTATATATCGGTGGTCGCTCAATGTTTCCTCCAAGAGAACCCTCCAGTTGCTAATCCTCCTCACTGCGCCTGTTGAGGCCAGCGTTATGTCTGGGATAGAGCCACTATTACCTCTCACGAATGTGAACGTCGCTCCCTCGTTTATGACCTGTAGGTTGATCTGGGCTGACCACTCTACTATTACATTTCCTCGGCGGTCTGTGGACTCCATTCCCCATTCAGGAGCTCTGCCATTAAAATCACCCGCTACGATTACGTCTTTCTTGGTCCTCCTAATTAGCTCCCTAATCCTATGCCCCATTTCTTCTAGGGCCCCTTCTAGGTCTCCCAGCATGGCGTTGGGTGAGAAGTAGCAGCTGAATATAATCACTTCATTCAGCTCCACCCAGACGAATCCGTGCCCACTCCCACTCCTGTGCACACAGATTTCCCGGCTTAGGATCCCAATGGCAGCGTCTCGGTTGCCTTCGACGTACCATCCGGGCCTGTTTTTGCCAACCATCCTTTTGTTAGGTTCGCTAACTATGAGAACCCCAATTCCCTTCTGCTTTGCAGACGCCCAAAGAAGATCTTGGGCGGCCCGGCACCTATTTAGGTTTATTTGCTTCACAGTGAATGTGTAGCATTTTTCCCCTCCCCTTCTTGCTCAGTCCTCCCCGGAGCTTTCCGGAACAGGGGGCACGCTCTTGAATCCGCCCTATGCCCCCCTTTGTTGCAGACGGGACAGAAAATAAGCCCATTGCAATCTCTAGCCTGGTGGTTTTCTTTCCCACATTTGAAACAGGCTTTCGAGCGGTCAGTGCCATTACAATTATCCTTAGTGTGGCCGTACCCCCAGCATCTATAACACTTCATATCTGTCCCAGTGTCTCTTATCCTCTCTGCTATTCTGCACTTGAGCCACCCTATTCTCACCCTTTTTTTTTCCACTAACTCCATCGCCTCCTTTTCGGGTAGCCTTACCGTGGCGGTCTGGTTTTCCCCGAAAGATGGCCTTAGCCTCTCCACGACCACTTCCTCCTCCTTGATCTTCATTTCTTCAGCTAGACTTTTGCGTACTTCTTCGCTTGTAATAGCTGCATCGAGATCCTTAATGATAACCACCTTATCAGCTCCTCTAGTCCTTATAGAGACTCCGAGCTTATCAATCTCCTTCTTTAACGGGGATGCAGCGTCTTTCCCCCCTTTGATCTCAATGAGCATCTCACCCTTTTTAGTCTTCCTTAATGCTGTGATCTCTGTTCCCAAGGCTTTTATATCAACCTTCTTAATTTTGGTAAGAAGCTCCTTATATTCCACCCCCTCCTTGCTCAGGAACAGTACCTGCCTTTCTTTATTCCGCCTAATATGCTCTCTTCCTGTCACCTTCTCGGTCACAGTAGCTTCCTTGTGCAGAGTATCTCCATCTTGCTTCTCCCCCCTTTTCCCTGGTGGAGAGTATCCAATTACTTTGATGTCCGTGTCGGACATTATAAATTCCATCATCTTCTTTACCCTACTCCAGTTACATTCCGTACGAGGTAAAGCTACCCTTGTCCGGCCGTTGTCCACCAGCCATTCTTTCCATTTTAATATATTGCCGTAGGTGTTTTCCTCACTGCTGTCCATCATTATCCTATATAGGAAGCGTTCCTTAACCTCCCTCTTCTTGGTGGCCACTGTTGAACTGGTTTCATACTTAATATGCATGACCCCTTCTTTCTCCGGCGAGTCATTGTCCAACTCAGCTAACTCGGGAAATCTCATCTTAAATTGCTTCCCTATTCCCTTATTCAGCTCTTCATTTCCTTGAATGCAGAGCGCCAGATCGCTTTCCTTCGGCTCCCATAACGGGTTCCCTTCTGCCTCCTCAACTCTTTCGAATACCTGGGGAGGCCAGATCTTTTCCACCAACTCCTTGTAGTCATCAAAGCTCTTCCCTTCTTTGATAGCCTTACGTACTTCCTCGGCTAGTTTAGCACTTCTTACCCTCGGTATGGGGATATCTGTCTGCATAGGATCAGTCTGTGTCCCTATTTCTTTCATCTCTGGTGTTACATCTACCACCATGTCCGATTTAGAATCTCCGCAGTCTTCGGTCTGAGTATCTATGTCGAAAATTTGTTTTTCGACCGCCTCCCACTTATTATCCTCCAACCATTGTGTGATGGAATCTCTATTGACGATATCAATGCTTTTTTTCAGCTTGATCGCGAGCTCTTTTATTTCCCGTTTTGTGTTCGGGTTCTCGTCTATCACTTTTTCCAGCCGCTTTACCTGTCCGGTTATAGCATTTAAAGCTTCTCTCAATGTAAATGACAGTGCATTCTCCTTCCTCTTGTACGGCTCGATGTCGTATTTGCCGATCGAGGTATCATGCACCTTACGCTTTCTGCTCTCCTCACCGACTGAGTTACTCCTCGTGAGTGTGCTGACCGGGTTGGCTGGGGACCTTGTTGGGGACCTGGCAATGCTGTCCCGCCTCCTGAAGGGATCTCTCTCCTTGTCTCCTGAGCTTGTTTTCACCGGTGTCAAGGTTACCATAATAGGTCTGTTTATGCTAGTGGTCTTTCTTGCATGTTCTCCTGTTTCAGGTGTGCCCTTGGTCGTGGCAGCTTTCTTCTCCTCCATTTTCTCGCACGGTCCTGGCCTTGGTGAACTTTACCCGAGTCTCGTCCAGTCTCTGCCGGACAGCCGACCATGTTTCCGCCTTTCGGAGAATCACCGCTGGGATTTTGGGGGCCTTTTCCCTGGGGGGTGCTTGGTTGGGGGCCTGACTGGACGTTGGTGCATCCTTGCTGGTGCTGGGTTGCACCTGGTTTTCTGGCTGGGCCGTCTTTTTCGCCCTTGTCCTGGTGACAAGGGTGAATTCGCCGTCGCTGTCCTCAGTTTCAGCTTTCCTCTTTGGAGCCTCTTTCGGTACGGGTTGCACCGCTGAGGCCTGAGGTTGGACCTGGGGCTGGGCCTGGGGCTGGGGGTCCTTCTCGGCCCTTATGGCTGCTAGGAGCTTGGCGTGCTGGAGCTTCTGTGCCTCGTGTTGGATTCTCTGGGATTTCAACTGCTTGACCACATCAGCCCTGAGTTGAGCCATCCTCTGACTCATTTCCGCAAGCTGCGCTTTCAGCGAGTTGTTTTCAGCGATGAGCTTTCGGATGAGCTCATCTCTGCCGTCTTCTTGCTCCATAGGCCTGGGGGTTCCTCTTTGAGAGGTGCCGTCCTCCCTTTGGTCGGGTATACTGTCCTCCACAGTATTGTCCTGGTTTCCTGAAAGAAAATATCTGTTAGTAATGTTTAAAAATAGGACAAGGAAGGGAAAGGTAAAAAATAAATGGTGTCTCCAATGGGGGAGACTTTATTTATCTTTTTTATATTAGCGTCTTAACTGATGATGGTTTACGATTCGGCAGGAACCCATGTATAAATAGTCCCCCTTTGAAGGATTTGGGTCTACTTCATCATATCAAAGACCTTTGTATGTATTAGTATGCAAGTGTCACTATGCTACACAGAAACATGTCCCTGTAGGTGTGTTCATTTCCATGAGTCCAGTTGGTATATATACGTACAAACAAAGGGATTAAAGCTCTAAATTGTAAAAATTCCAAGAAAATAAAGTTTTATAAATCCTTGCAATACAAGAATAATGTAAGATTCAACGAAATCATTACAATTAAATGTAATATTAATAATACAATAATAATGCCATGTATAATAATTAACAAATTGTATAACGATAAAATATTTAACCTTAATCGTTACACAATAAAGTAAATTTCAATTACATTTTGCAGAATTGTGTTACTTACATTCTGAAGGTGTATTAAAAATAATTATAGATATTAAAAAATGTAAGATATACAAACGGTTTTTTTTTTGAAAACACAGTCGTCCGACTGCCCAATCCGCGCATCGTTACGCTCTCGCACATTACTTTTTCATATTTTTCGAAAATCAATTATCATAGAGTAATGTTTTCTTTGAGGTGAACTAAAAAATAGCACTTCAAAAGGGTAGACATGATGTTTCGACATTGCATTCCATTCAAAAGATATTTAACTTTAATTGGATTTATTTTATGCAATTTTTTTTCTTCAAATTAAATTTTCACCAATTTTTTCTGAATATTGACCATATAGAAAAAAATTGTAAATATTGAATAACTCTTGAAGAATAGAATTTTTCTTCTCAAAGCAAAATCTGACAGAAAGTGAAGTACCAATAGCCATTTTTCGAAAATCCTTTTTTTTTTCAGAAAAATTTAATCTATCAAAAAATAATGCAGATATCGATCTGAAATTTTTATCAGACGTTCCCTCCTACGTAGCACGTACTTTAGTAAAATTTCAAAAATATTTCTAAAATTTTGCTGAAATTAAAATTTTTGTTCAAAACTTCGGTTTCTTTGAATTCACTCCTGACCTATTAAACTATCTTAACGTTCGAGGACTCATCTTATAGGTTCTTTAATTTTAACTTTCCTCTCAGATTACTAGCCTTCTATTTAAACGCGAAAAAACTATTTTTCAACTTTACGACCCCCCCAGTATGACATCAATTAGCACGCTATAAGGGCTTGTTTGGATGTCCAACCCATCAACTTAAACAATAAAATCGTGGTTATGTATTTTCGCCACATTTTAATACTATTCTTGACAATTCGACTGGACTAGAGGGCCCTTTTCAAATAATGAGTTTGTGTTCGATATATAATTTTTTCGCCTATTATTACATTAAAGTTATTATTGTTAATATTTTTAATGTTATCACAATGAATTGAATAATTTTTATAGCGAGAGTTGTTTTTTTTTATCTATTTATTTAACGTCGGCCTATTTCCGCTACCAGGGCCTATCACCGACGCCAGGAGACGAGCTACCCCTATAAGATGAGCCCAACCTGGAAATTTTGCCGAACCTCTTCCCTTAAGAAGAGTAGGGATCTTTTACTTGCCTAACATTTAATAGACAAGGGACCGGACCGCCTGCTTTACATCCCCTCCGAAGGATGGTATATCCACTACGTAATCCTCGTCTGAAATTACGTATCTTCCGCGTATACACTGATATACAAGCCGCTAGAAGGTGGGAAGAGAACGCTGTATTTCCAAGTACTAACCGTGCTCGACGTTGCTTCAACGGAATATCGACTGACATTCACATTGAAATCGCCTCTACGCTCGCCCCTAGCGAGAGTTGTATTTTATAGATTTCCTCACAAAGTGAAGTTCTTATATTACTTACTTAACTATTTTTTATTTAATATTTAACATAACGTAAAGAACATATTTTATATGAATTCAAAGCTTTTGTCACCTTCGCAAACACCAAGACATACACTCAAATACTGTACTGTAGACGAGCGTTTGGTCAACCATGTTGGTATCATCTGGATGTATTTAAAGTAATCTTTGATTTTGATTGCCTTCAGATGATGTCATGGTGTTCAATAGTTTTGGTGTTTATAGGAACAGTCTCATCGTCAGTGTCACGCTAAAGTATCCAAACCCCTCCAGGTCAACCTTAGTATTGAAAACTTTAGAAATTGCCAGGCAAGGTATGACTTTCCTGGGGTAATCCAAAGCACTGCTGACACTCAAATTGCTTCCAAATGACGCCGTCACATCACCGTTGATGGTGAGATTATCTGGGAATTCGATCACATCTCCTCGATCATCATAATTTTTTAAATCACCTTCCCTCGAGCTTAATTAGCTAAAGGAACTAAATAAGGAACAGGCGATCAAACATGGCTGTGCTAATTGAAGGTTTTGAATTATGTCTAATAGTACAATAACTAAAGGTTTTAATTTCGAAATAATGTCATATGAATTAGATTTCGTCTCAATAAATATCAGTTTTAGCGAAGAAATGGATATCAAAGATGAACCTAATAAACTGAGAATTCATTTATTTTTTTTATATATTTTTATGTACTACTGCCCGTTTTTAAGCCTTGACTTTCAATTTAGCCGCCCATCCTACTCTGTTTGTCGCTGCCCTTCTCTAGACTCAGGCCTCTAAAAGATTTTTTGTGTCTTTGGCCACTTTGTCTTCTCATCTGTTCCTAGACTTACCAGTTCTGCTGATTCTTTGCATTTTTCCATTGAGGCTTTCTTTTGGGATTCTATGACCGTCCATTTTCGCAACACATCCTACTCAGACAGTAGGGGTTCTTATATTATTGATATAATTCGAAATTATATTTTATTCGTTATGATCCGTTATCGTTGACTGCATCCAAAATGGTCCTTGGTGTTTTTTCTCTCGAAAGCACCCTTTGTATTTGCTGTTTTGAATGTTATGGTTCACATCAACTGAGGTCAGTTGATCCTAATTTCGAAAAACCAATCACTGAATCCTGCTTACCTGCCTTATTGAAAACATTAAGATATAATAAAATTTCTTGAAATTTAAATGCGAAACAATAATTTTCAAAATTTTGGGTACCATTCAAGTACCGATTTAAGGTTAGATTGCTGAAATTAAGAAAAAATTACTACAGCATTATGTTCAGCAATATTATAAATCCTTGAAAATAAAATTTCAGCGGGATCGAACGAACTCTGTATTTTCATGCCAAATTTCAACATATTATAAGAATATTGGCTAGCTTCTTCCTTTCAGTTACCCATAAATTGCTTCCAAATAAAATTCTAGTTTCTAATTATATTTTTCTGGAATACTGCTTCTTATGCTTTCATTTATAGTTTGTGGGGAATCAATAGCGAATCACAACATAACCGAAATTTAAAAAGAAATTGCAGAAGAAAACAAGCATGCAAATTGATTTTTTAAGTTTATACTCAAATATTACTACATATGCCTGCCTAACTTATGTAATATCACTATATCTTAGCCGGTAAAGGAGGATAGTGATGGATTGAACTGTTAATAGTGTGAAGTGGCACATGTCACTGAGCGATGTTGATTTGAAAAGCTTTTGTAAAAATTATTTTGATTCAAACGCCAATGGGATCTGTTGCACATACTGATTTCGTGTATTTATTACCATCCTCCTTTCCCGGATAACGTATTTAGAGTACTTAGAATTTTAAGTGAAATTTTTTTTTCGGGAACCCAGAAATGTAAACTGTGTAAAGTGTCAGTTTATTATCTGATTAAATACTGAACGCCTTATAGCGAGGGATATAATTCTTGAAAATAAACTGTCAATTTACACCAATTTTATATTATTATACCAACATTATGCATATTCGTTGACCTGGTCAAAGTATTTGATACGGTGAGTCAATCTGATCTATTGGACTCATTGTAGCTCAATTAATAGGTAAAAAAGGTGTGTTCATGATGTAAAAATAGCTTCAGTTTTCTGTTTTAAAGTGGTTGGGGGATAATTCTGAGCGAGATTTCCTCTTTGACGGATTTCCTCGGATTTTCGCAAAGATTTCCTGAGATTTCCTCTTTGATAAAAAAAAATTTGATGAGCGGGACGGGGGTGAGAAATCCGAAAAAGAAAGATTAGATTTCCGAATTTCCTAAGATTTCTTCCAAATTTCCTTAAAGATTTCCTGAGATTTCCTCGGATTTTCTCAGATTTCCTGGGATTTCTTTCTGAATTTACACCAGCTTCCTTTCGCGGTTTGCCCCTCGATTCTGAGTATTTTGTCAAGTTGGCGGGGTCGGCGGTGGTTGGGATTAGTTGCCACCTGCGAAAAGTCAATGGGAAATATCCCGCGAACCATTGATACTACGGCAAAAATGCTCATCCTTAACCTTTTTTGCTCAACACTAAATTCTCTATAAAATCCTTAACACGCCTATTTTCGTAGAGCTAAACATTTACGAGTTACAGCGTCTAAGATTTCAAAGCGTAGTTTTCGCGGATTATTTCGTACGTTAAAATGTCAAATGAAAATCTTAAATAGCACTAGTTTCTGTCAGATAGTATTTTCTAAAACTAATAGTTCATGAGCTACAGTCCGTGAAAAGTTAAAAAAAAAAAGTTTTTTTTCTTCAAGCGTATTAAAATATTTAAATTATGTCACCAAAAACAGAAGTAGAAGTAGGACATTGTTTTACTAGTAACGAAATGTTTGTACCGAACGCCACCGTAGTGGACATTGTTTTACTAGTAACATAATGTTAGTTCCGAAAGCGCCGCCGTAGTGGGTATTGTTTTACTAGTAACATAATGTTAATACCGAAAGCCACCGGTGGCGCGCTATCCACTAGCCACTTGTCATATTGTGTCAACATGTAAGACTGTAGTTTGAATATTTGTACATTTATGATAAATAAATGAATTTTTGCATTTTAATACGCTTGAAGAAAAAATAGTATATATTACACGGAGTAGAACGCCTTTTTTGTGTTTCGCCCAGTTTGCAAATCCTGGGCTAAACACAAAAAAAGAGTGCGTTCTACTCCTAGTAATATAATATACTATTTTTTCAAAATATCTCGTTAACTATTGGTCGGATATAAAAGTATGTAGTAGTAAACTTGTAGAGCATTAAGTTCACTACAATTTTTATAAAAAACTTTTTTGTAACGGTTTAAAAATATGTTTTAATAAACATCTCGTCAACTATTATTAATGTAGCATAAAAATATGTAATTACAATCTTGTAACTAAATTGTAGAGAATTTAGTGCTCTACAAAATTGATAACAATATATTCGAGTGTACGATGGGGATATATTTCCAAAAAACTATTTTCTTATAGAAAAACTATTTTTGATAGAAAAAAGTACCTATTGATTGGACTACGGGAGAATATCTGTTTTCGAGGAACGACTTTGCAGCTGATGAAAAGTTACCTGACTTAGCGACAACAATGTGTAAGTATTAATGACCAATTAAGGGCAATATTAACGGTTATTTATGGTGTCCCACAAGGATCCGTCCTAAGACCAATTTTATTCATTTTGTATGTTAATGACTTGTTTACATTGCCCCTTATTGGAGAAATAATTAGTTTTGCAGATGACACTGCCGTCTTTTATAACGATAAAACGTGGAACGGCTTAAAGAATACAGTGGAAAAGAAATTTTGAAGTGATAGATTTTTTAAATTTAAAACTGTGTACAGTTAATGTTAAACAACTTATTTCTTACCTTTTACTTGTTATCCTAAATATCTGCGAGATTTTGAAGCACTGACAATAGTATGTGAAGACCAAAATATTACAATAACATCTGTTAAAAGAGTTAAATATCTCGGGGTTATAATTGACAGCTATCTTAAATGGGAGCTTCATATGAATGCTCTAATAAATAAAAATATTTCATTACAAAATTGAAATTGTTAAAGCTGATACTAGATGTATCTTTTATAAAATTCATGTATTACGCCTTAGTTCAATTTCACCTTACTTATGGAATTATTGCTTAGTGAAGTGTCATCAATCCCTACCTGAAAAATTTGGAAATCGTCCAAAAATGGTTTATTAAAATTATATTTGTCAAATGGCCTCTATAGAGAAGCCAACATGCTTGATATGTTGTTATTATTATTACCATTATTATATATTGGCAAATTAGCTCGAGCAAAAATTTATAGACAAAAATGAAATACGAGTGTTATTTGGGGAGAATATTTCGAATAAAACATGACATACGTCAAACGGGCTTTCATTGGCTACCATGTTAATGAGTGAAATAATCATAGCAAATCACGTTTTACCTACTAGTCTAGGTGCCCGCGTACATAAATGCAATTTATACATATCCTCGTATAACTTCTTGTACGGCATAATTGCGCTTAGTCTACCACTTTTTTCCTCTGCGAAAATTTTCGTAAACGCGGCGTTCCTCCTCGGCATGAAAAAGACGATTTCCACACGTCGGACTGGAAAATCGGCCAGTATATTTTGTTCGACAATTCGAAAATTGGATTCTACATATTTTTATTAAGCAATCTTGAAAAAATCAGTTGGTTATCAATAAATGTTTTAAAGTTATGTTATGTTTAGGGTGGTAGACACCCTTAACATTCCAAAATTTTTGTCGGACAGTTTGTAGAAATCTATAGAATATATATGTAGAATCCAATTCTCAAATTGTCCGACAAAATATATTTGCCGATTTTCCAGTCCGACGCGTGGAAATCGTCTTTTTCATGCCGAGGAGGTACGCCGCATTTACAAAAATTTTCGCAGAGGAAAAAAGTGATAGACTAGGCGCAATTATGCCGTACAAAAAGTTATACCAGAATATGTATAAACTGCATTTATGTACGCGGGCACCTAGACTATACCTATATATTATATTAGTCAGACACTAAACTGTCAAATGACGCTCTTTATGGTATTAGGCAACCACGCTCTCGAAAAAGTTTTAACAATAAAATTCTGAGTACTAAAGATATAATATTACATAAGATAATTTATATATTAACTTTGATTTAAAATTCAAAATTGGCAAATGTTATGTACGACTAAACTGCAATCTTTTAATGGATTTTCCTTTTGCTATTTCAATTAGAGGACGCACTTTGTTTTTGAAGTTGTTAATTTTGGCACATATTTGACTGCTCTCATTAAAAACCACAAAAAGATGCTCTCTGTTTACTCCTTTCAATAATAGACTAGTTCACAAGTTCAAAGCCGTGTTAATTCTTGATAAAGCTAATAAAAATATGAGTGAGAGCTCATTGGATTCGTAATGACGTCTAGAAAAATGTGCAAAAGTTATAAACAAATGAATATTGAAAAAATAACGAGTTTCGTTTTTTGCAAATAACTCGAAAACTATTAATATTTAAGAAATTTTAAAGAACGATTCTTAAAGAGGAAGAAATTTCCAATAAAAAAAGTCCGGACTCCCGAAACTCTATCTCTATTATTAACAATTTTAATTTGATGTTGAAAATAGAGCTCCGCGCACCGAACACTAAACCGTTACGATGCTCTGAAATCGTCCGTAACAAGTAAAAACATTTTTTTTATATTATTAAGCATTAATTTAAAAATTTTAAGAAAAATATGGTATTATTTAGACATTTAAAGGAACAATATCCCGATGGAAAAAAAGTTTTCACCGTTTTTTCATAAAATGAGCCTATTGTTATGTAACAATTTTTTTTAGAGTTTACGTCTATATTTCAAGTCAAATAATTATTAAACAAAAGCCACTAAAATTATTTCGCTTCGTGGAGATCTTGGTCAACAATAACAAAAACAACCGTATACACGAACATGTAAAAAAAAAATTTACTATTTTTTATAGAATTTTAAATTTCGTATGTTTTGTTGATTTTGTTACTTTTTTTATATCTAAAAAAACATAAACGTATTCGGTGATTGTTAATAACAAATCGTTTATTAAATAAACAAAAAAATTAACAACAACAAAAATTTTCTTTTCCCACCTTATAGAGAATTGCAAATAATATAAATTTAAGAATTTTTTTCTTAATCATTTATTTGAATATTAAAAAAATAAAAAAAATTATAAACAATTTAAAAAATTTTATAAGATTTTTTTGAATCACAATGTTTTATAACAAATAAAATGGCAAAAATACGTAATTTATCTATTTTTTTATAAAAAAAATTTAAACCAATGGCAATAAAAATTTAAAGTTTATAGTGTTTTTGAATATAAAAAGAGTAATAATAATAAAATTAATAAAAAAAAAAAATTCGACCTCTCGTTTTCATTTTTTAGTTTTTTTTTAGGTTAAATAATTAATACCTAATAGACCATAACAATTAAAAACATCGCAATGTCATAATCCCATAAAGTATATTTGACATAAGGTTTCCACGAAGCGAAATAATTTTAATGGCTTTTGTTTAACAATTATTCGACTTGAAATATAAACGCAAACTCTAAAAAAATTTGTTACTTAACCATAGGCTCATTTGTTTATAACTTTTGTAATTGTTTATGTACGGGTTTGAATCTTTTGCACATTTTTCTAGACGTTGCGTCGTTTCGAATCCAATGAGTCCTCACTCATATTTTTACGAGCTTTATCAAGAATTAACACGGCTTTGAACTTGTGAACTAGTCTAAAAGTTCATTTTTTAAACAAACAGAAGAAAAAATTAGGAGTATTGTTTTCGACTCGAAAAAATCACTTGTAAAGAAATGAATTATTAATTTCTATTTTATTTTTTCTATTTCCCTATCCTCATTTCGTATGTTACATAAAGTCATACAATTTGGTTGCTAGTAATAGCTATTTGTGTATTAAGAACGCAAAGATGCTACATTGTCGCACGATAGTGTAAGTTGACGCGCGACGTGAAGTGTAGCGCTCAAACAGTTGGAGCGACAATGACACTTTGCGCTCAAATTACACTCATAATTACTTCCACATCCAGTGGAAGTATAGTAACGACAAAAAAATTGACTTGAAATTTGGTACACATATGTAGTTTAACGAGACCTAGAACTAGATTATATTTTCATCTTGTTCCGTCGAAGGGGGGTAAATGGGGGGGGGGGTAAATTGGGGTGAATTTGGGGTAAATAGGTAAATCAAACAGGTAAGAGTCCATAAAATTGGTATTTAGTATATATAAGAGAAGCTAAGGTCTCAAAAAAAATTTTGGCATTAGCCACCCCCATTACCACCCCCACCCCATTATCAAAGGAGATGAAAAAAAATTGGGATTTAGTGTATGTACAAGAACTAGAAGCCTGAAAATATTTTTTTACTTCATCCACCAACACTACCACCCCCTATCACCACCCCCACCCCACTACCGATGTGGGGTATCGCTTTATGGGTTTTTGGGGTAGAGGATTTCAAATATTATATTATTAAAGTTCCATAAACAATTATTTCCACATACAAAGTTTTTTCGATGCGAGTGACTTGGATAGAGAATCTGGATGTGGAAGTAGTGATTCCTTGGGCAGCGGTTTTTTATCTTCGATCGTTTGAAAATAAAAAACCGCTGCCCAAGGAATCCCTACTTGCACATCCAGATTTTCTATCCAAGTCACTCACAACGAAAAAGTTTATAGAAGCAGAAATAATGGGTAAGACAACATTCAATGAGAACTTACCACCGAGTCCACCGGGGTTGGAAGAAAATTCAATCTGGTATCACTCCACTTTAAAGGATCTTACTCCTAAAACATTACTTACTTTTATATTATGCAAGTGTAAAACGGAATGTGGAAAATCTTGCGATTGCAGAAAGGCAGGTTTGAAATGTTTAGTCATTTGTAGTTTCTGTAATGGAAAATCTTGCGAAAATGTCGCACAAGACATACTTGAGGCATCCGATGAAGATGAGGACTTAGACTTGGCTCTTGACACTATTATATCAAATGAGGAAATTGGTATGTGGAAATAATTGTTTATGGAACTTTAATAATATAATATTTGACATCCTCTACCCAAAAAACCCATAAAACGATACCCCACATCGGTAGTGGGGTGGGGGTGGTGATAGGGGGTGGTAGTGGGGGTGGATGAAGTAAAAAATATTTTGAGGTTTCTGGTTCTTGTACACACTAAATCACATTTTTTTCATCCCTTTAATAATGGGGTGGGGGTGGTAATGGGGGTGGTTAATGCCAAATTTTTTTTGAGACCTTTTTTTTTTTTTTTGTATATACTAAATATCAATTTTATAGGCTCTTACCTGCTTGATTTACCTATTTACCCCAAATTTACCCCCCACCTTTCGACGGAACAAGATGAAAATATAACTTAGTTCTAGATCTCGTTAAAGTACATATGTGTACCAAATTTCAAGTCAATATCTCAAACGGTTCCAGAGTAAACGTGCGCACAAAAAAAAAGTTACAGACAGACCGACAGACAGACAGAAATTTTTTTTCGCTCAAACTTAAAATCTCGACGTTTCATGACATTCTAAGCCTATTTGAACAATAAAAATTTTTTTTAAATTTTTTGTCGTTACTATACTTCCACTGGATGTGGAAGTAATAGCATAACAAAAGGAATAGTTAAGTTTAATTTCGTCTGGAAATGGCGATTCATCAACATATTATACATCCCCTTGTGATCAAAATAAACAGACGAAAGAAACACAATCGCTGTCAGTTTATTTAAGTTTTATTAATTATTATAAAATTCGTATTCTTCGTATAAATATATTAGGTAAATAATTGTTACCCTTACATCAACTCCCATTATATTAAAAACAGTTTTGGGGCATTATTATTTCATAAAAATACATTGTCAATGGCCTAGTTTACACCGACAGCTTGGTCTGCGAACCAAGTACCTTTTGCGAACCATACTCTGCATTAAACGTATAGTGCGTTCGATGTAAACAATCTGAACTAAGCTGGTCCCGCCTTTGATCTGATTCTCTTGAGCAGGAATATCAGACCATATATAATTCGCGGTTTAATACCGAACCTAATGTCAAATGCGATGTAAACGTAGATGTATCAGACAAATTTAGCAAATGTCAAGTTTGAAAGGTTGGAATGGGGCGAGCGTAGAGGCGACTTCAATGTGAATATCAGTCGATATTCCGTTGAAGCAACGTCGAGCGCGGTTAGTACTTGGATGGGCTCCCATCTTGGGAAATACAGCGTTCTCGTCCCACCTTCTACAGGCTTGTATATCAGTGTATACTCGGAAGTTACGTAATTTCAGACGAGAATTACGTAGTGGATATACCATCCTTCGGAGGGGATGTAAAGCAGGCGGTCCCTTGTCTATTAAATGTTAGACAAGTAAAAGATCCCTACTCTTCTTAAGGGAAGAGGTTCGGCAAAATTTCCAGGTTGGGGGTAGCTCGTCTCCTGGCGTCGGTGATAGGCCCTGGTAGCGGAAATAGGCCGACGTTAAATAGTTAAAAAAAAAAAAAGGTTGGAATCGTCATTCCCGCATAAAGAACACTAAAAACATTATATAAAGAAAATTTTTAAATATAATAATAATTGTGATTATTAAAGTAATTCAACAAAGTGCTTTGTTGTATACACCTAACAGTTAATTGGTTTTGTAAATGAAAACGTGTTCTCTTAAGCATTTCTAACTTTTTCCATCTATTTCGTTGAATGGTAGCACTACATTAAAAATCGCAAATGTAATTTTCTTTTTAAGTGACATTTTGACATAAATAAAGCGTTTATAGATTAGGTTTGCTTGCTCCTGGTGCTCATAAACTAATCCAAACAAATTCAGGTTTAGTGATGTGATGTAAATAGGCACAAACTAAATTAATTCGAGTCGAACTATCCCCACTCCATTAGTTCCCTCGGATCAGACCAAATTATTTCACGGTGTAAACTAGGCCAATGTTTCAACCAAGTGTGTTTAAGTACAGATGCACTGAAGTGTGCGTCAAAGTACTTTGTTGCACGTTGTTATGGGAGACGTGCGGCAAAGTGACATTATTCACAGTTCCTCGGCAAACGTCAACTTTGCGCTATCAAAATATGAATAAAGAAGTCTAATTTATATGTTGATCGTAGATAGAATTATTTTCGGCATTTCCTTAAATATAATTTCTAACCTAAGTAAGAAGACAACTAAGAAAGTTTACAGAAACTTGGCAAGAAAAAGATGTACAAATGAAGGTTGAAAAGAAGGAAAACAGATTTAGTATATTTCTAGATTACGATAGCTCAAATTCACAGTGTACAGTCCGTCAATTTGCCTTCGCCTCCATAATTCGTAGGTCATCAATTTTCAAATTATTCAAGCTACATATATTTGCACGGTTATAAAAGACCAGTGCATGAGCAGATAAATGAATCACTTTGATTCACATACTGATATTTGTAAAACAGTGTTCTGCCTTCACATTGTTAGGCCCAAACAACTGCACATATCTATTTGAAATCAATATTTTCCCTGTTGCTGACAGACTTAATTTCAGGTTAGTGAAGTACAGAAAAAATGTATTTATTGCGTGAAGGCCATATTCAAACATTTCAAAAAGTTTTTTGGCAAGTATTTTTTTTCATTTTATCACCTTTTTCACTTTACTGTTCTGGTGCAGTTTAGCCGTAGTTGTTCCACCACTCAACCAGGACACGCCGTACACAGAGGCAACAATACAAAACAACAGCCATTCCCTGAGGCATTACCATCTTCCCATCTTCCTTGGCTGAGACTCGAACTTAGGAGAGATAACGGCGACTAACTATGTCTCACTCAACAGTGGGCCAGCCCACTGCTACCGTCTCGGCAACACGTGAAAAATGCCACTAAATATTCATACCCTATAGTCGACTGATTAAGCAACATATTTTACAAAAAACTGCACTTTTTGCGGAGGACACCAAACTTGCCGTGCATTATGTCCAGACACATTATTAATGTTTAGGAAGTGGAGCCACCTTAAACCTATCCCCCTAACAAAATGGCGGTCATGTCTCCCAAAATTTAAATTATTTTAATATAATAAACTTAGGTGTCTAATTATGTTTTTAGGAAAGCTGAATTTAAAAAGACTCTAAAACAAACTCAGAAGTTCATAGGAAGAAATATCCAACATGGAGACCAAAATGGCCGCCACAAGATTTAAGCTTAATAATTTATTAATCCTTCGTAAATTTGCAAATACAATTTTAAAAAGTGGCGGTAGTCTTAATATGATCACCTCAACTAGGCCGTGGCCAATTGTTATTCTTACCTCACCCTAAAACTAACCAACAGCAATTGCCAATTGATGCTAGTATTCTCCTGACGTACGTTTGGTAAATACTATATTGTTTTCTCCAATCAACGTCATCATTTTGATCAGTGGTTAGTAGTAAACGCCATTTTTTATCTGTCGTTTGACTAATGATTAGTTATAAGAATATTTTTTCTATACGAGCAGTGTTTATAACATATATTTCTTTGTTTAATTTGAACTGAAATGGGGATACAATTTTAGATATTTCATTTTTTTTTTCTTTATTTTTATGTTTTCCGAAAAGGAAAAGCACTATCCAGAATCTGTAGAGTGACGTACACCTGTTTTAGGGATATCTTACTATGGTGCGGGAGCTAAGTGGCTTTTTCGAACACTCATGGTTACAAGCATTTTCTATGCGCTGATTAATTCTATCGAACTTAAATAACGACAAAATAGACTTCTGGCATATGTCAGCTCGTCGAGTTGGCCATGGTTCAAGATATAAAAATCAGTGAAATTATATCATCGTTACAAAGCCAATTTTTTTTGTGTGTACACATTTTATGTTTAGAATAAATAAGATCGCCAGAAAGTGTGGGCCAACAGGGGCGCAACCGGAAAGGTCAAAGAGGTAAAAAAACGGTGTTATATAACATCATCGTTACAAACTTTTTTAAGGTTAAGCATGTTTAGTTAAATGTTTTGAACACAGAAAAAAATTCCCAGAAAGAAACTCCCGTCAGTAAGGCTAGCCAGAAGGAAAATGTTTAGGATTTTGAAGAAAATTGGATTTTTTTTTCGCATATTTCATCTCAGAACTCTAAACTCATCGTTACATATTCTGGATCCTTTTTAAAACGTAAATATAAGCTCCCTCAACAATAGAATAACCTCCCCGTAAAGTTCTTAGTGTCAACAAAAATACCATTGGCTCTTAAATATACAGGAATTTAACACTTTCGGCTAACTTGACTCCGTACCGTGCCTCAGATGTATTGTATCATTATTACCTTTCTGGCTGCGCCTCCTGACGGCCAACACTTTCTGGCGATCTTATTTTATTCATTCTAAACATAAAACGTTTACACACAAAAAAAATGAGCCGTGTAACGATGACATGATTTCACTAATTTTTAAACAGTGTTCGTGACGCTCCCGCCAGAAGTCGATTTTATGAATCGTTATCATCCATTAAACCATAAAAATATCTCAAATTTCATAAAACGATGAGCTGCCAAAAAAGCCACCTAGCTCCCGCTCTACTATTAGTATGAATAGAAAACTTGGCACGTAAAGTTTCTTCAAGTATGAACTGTCCCTATCCTCCAAGTCTGTCTTCTGCTGGTCACCTTCGTCATGCAATTGGAAAAGCAGGTTTACTTGACCTTTACGAAAATATGGTTAATGAAGATGATCGTAAATATCCAGGTACACTTGATGTCATCTTATATGTTGGAGCTGCTCTCATTCATTCAGTTCATCCACGTGTGTCGTGTACCTTTGGAGAGTACTGAGTTTGGGAATTCCAACAGAGCATTGTGAGATGTATTCAGAGCGTCTCTTCTACAAGGCTTGATATGGTTTGGGATATGTACAGCCCGGAAACTCAAAAGAACAGTATACGTAATGCGTCGTCAAGTTGTTGCCAAGTTTTGCCAAACTCACCAGCGCCTCTAAATTTGCGTGAATTTCTTAGAAACAATAACCATAAAAAAGATCTTTTTTCTCTCCTAGGAAGAAATTTGGTTGGTAATGGGCGAACTGTAAAAGTCGTCACTAACACCGGAGACAAATATGTCAGTTCTGACACCGCGTCAACATCTCGTGATGGACTTACTTGCACTTGCATCATACAAAATTCAGTGCCTGGAACACATGGGAGTGCTACGATAAAGCTACTTCTACATTCACTGCAATTTTAAGTCCACTTCCAGAATTGCAAAAGGATGTGCTTCATGAGCTAGAATATTCTTAGTTTACATGTACCACAAAATATCCTTGGGTTTGACTCTGGATAAGGAGAGACAGTTCTTTCTAGTTCCGAAGAGAAACTGTTTAACAAACTCCCTCCAACAACAGAAGCACTCCGACAGCATGCTTTGAGCGCTGTTTATTAGGGCGGTCATTTGGGGTCAGTGCATAAACTCACATACGGACATTCCTATTCCAGATAATTGGGGATGAACGAAAGATGATTTATACTGGCTATTGAAGTGGACATATCTTCTCACGACATGGCAGGTCTGTCGTGACCTTGTAAAGTGTAGGTGCAAAGCAAGGTGCTCATCAAGTCCAAACTGCAGCTGTAAACGCTCCCTAGTAGAATGTGTACCTCTCCTGTTTGTCAATTGCAAAAATTACACCAACATGACTAGGTCTTCAGTCTGAAACAAACCAATGTCATTGATTTCACAAATGATAGCGGTAAAGTTAAATATCTTTTTTATACCAATGATGCAACAGCATTTTCAAAATATTTGTAGCGTTCCTTTAAAAATATTCGTCTTTCCTATACTACACTCTGTCATTTGGGGTCAACTACTACCTTCATCATACAACTTAAAATTTATAGAAAGACATTAAATAGTATTTATCAGCTGAAAAGGATAAAAATAGAACTCTTACCACATTACAAAATTATACTGTGGCCATTTTGGTCGCCATGTTGGTTATTTCGTCCTATCGACTTTTGACAACGTTTTAGGGCTATTCTTTTAATTCAGCGTCCTTAAAAATATATAATTAAACACCTAAGTTTATTATATTAAAATAATGTAAAAAAATTAAATGTTATGGGGCCATTTTGGAAAAAATGACCGCTATTTTGTTACGGGGACAGGTTTCCCTTGCTAAACGTTGACAATGGGTCTGGACATGATGCATGGTAAGTTTGGTGTACTCCGCAAAAAGTGCAGTTTTTTTTGCTTACTCGACAGACTACTATCCAGAATTCAAATCCGGAACCTATCAAGGCTAACACGTAAGCCACCAAGCGACAAAAATGCGGCAATCCCCTCATAAACATAAATTTCACCGTTCTTTTTTATATCTCGCCAGATTATTGCAGAACGCCATCTATCTTATAATTAAAAATATCGTTCATAATGATGGCAATTTAATTAAAATTGCTATATTTAATTAAAGCTATGTTCCATAACATAGCACTCCTTCACGGTATTCTCGAGCAGACATTGAATTTGTGTGTTTTGACCCCAGATATTCTTTCAGGTAGGAATACTTTAGGTACAGTGAGTGATATTAAATGTGGTATTTAATGATTTTATTCTATGACCACTAATTCCATGTCGATGATTAAAAAAATTGTTTCGTTAAAATGTGGTCAACACTGAGAAGGTAGCTTTAAATAGTTTCTATTCTGGATATAGAAAAGTTCTTCACAATTTCAACTTAATTTTAAAATTAAATACAATACATTGTTTTATTTTTTTGATTCTGGATAAATTTTTGGGGCATGGCTCAACGGCAATAGCTAAAATTGACAAGAACCGGAAACCTCAAAATATTTTTTACTTTATTAATGGAGCAATAAAAATAAAATATGTAGTAGCAAGGAAAAAGATATTTATTCACCATGAAATGAGAGTATAAAAGATGAACTTGTTATTATTATTTTAAAGGAGAAATCATAAGGTATTATAATAACCTGCAACGATCGATTATTACGAAACATAGTAAGGCCTAACTGCAAAAAAAAATATAAAAAATCACAGGTATTTACAAGAAAATCGGCATCTTATAAAATAAGAATGATATAAAAGAATTGAGAAATTGGTGTTTACCCATAAATCAGTGACTAAAAAAATGCGCATCAAAAAAAATTTTGTTTTTGATAATTTTTTTGTGGAACCTCGGTGGTTGTAATATAAAGCTTATTAAAAGAAACACGCCTTTCTGTCACACCCTGTGGATAGTAAGGTGCACCAAAATAAAAGATTCGGGCAAAACTCGCTGTTTTACATATTAATGATCTGTTAAATCCTGAAAACCACCTGTTGATATCTGTTCTCTTTCTCAAAACATGTGGCTTTAATTCTACCTAAACACCCGCTTGGCCCGTTTTAACTGGCCAGCAGTTTAGATCGATTAAGGGCGAATTGGATGTGTTTGTGTTCCAATGTTCTCTATGGCGTTTTGTCGACAATTTTTTATATTTCCTTACACAGATCGATGAAATTAAATCCATCGGCCTTAGATGGGGTCAGTTTGTGTTCCACCACCATCTGTGATGTCTTGTCGAGAATTTTTTAAATTATGGTAGTTTCGGATATAGGTGGATGAAAATAGATCAATTGATATCAAATCGGAGCAGTTTGTTTTCCATTTATTTGTGTAGTATCTTATGGACAATGTTTGGTATGCCTGAAGGGATCTTTAATAATATTTTCTAAAACGGGGGTGTAAGGGAAATATTTTCGGTAATCAAACGAACTCTGATTTCACGTATAAGATATCAAATACTTTTTTATCTACTTCTAAGTATGTTCATATACAATATTTTGATAGGAGTTACCATTTTCCAGATAAATGAGTCCAAATTTAAGAATACATGGAAATTCATGTATCGGTAAATCACTTAGAGGAAATAACTGTGACAATTATTATAAGGCGTATAATATAACTTTATATTATTAACATAACAAACAATAAAATAAACTGAAAAAAGTTAATAATAATAATAGTAATATTATAATTTGCAGACATTTATCTCGAAAACGGTAACAAGGGTTATGAAAAGATTAGGGTTAAAAGTGTTGATAGTGACATCTTTTGGATTCTGCTGGCTCATTCCAATAAAATTAAATGTAAATTACTCTTTGATACCGGATTTGGAAATAAAATAACTTATTAACATATCCGCATTAGCAGAATAGTATAGACCTCAAAAATGTTCGGCATTACTTCGCCTTCATTCATTTCCTAATTGCCATTAGACAGAAATGTGGTGACAAAGATTTGTCTTTATCAATTGACACTAAAGTTGATTTTTCTTCGATTCCACCATCAAGAGCTTGCTTTATCGAGCATATTAAAAGGAGTGTTTCCCAAACGCGTATTTGGCGATTATCCGACGAAGTCATTCCCAATATTCCAAAGCCTTGAAAAATGGAGAACCTCTTTGGAGGTGAGCAAATAAAATAGTGCCTCAATCGCTTTTTTAGTTTTTGTGTTAAATGACAAAAACAATATTTGCAATTTTTTTTTAAAGGGACGCCATTTTTTTTAGGACATGTCTTAAATTGTTCCTCAGGGTTTAATCTTTATGAAAAACATTGTCCCAAGGATCGGGGTGGGGAAGGGGGGGCTGCACGGGCAGTTCGGGTGGGCTCCCGTAGTACTACGTTTTATATTGAATTTTATATTTTATTCTAAGAGCTGGATCATTTATCTGGAAAATGGTGACTCCAATCCAAATATTGTTTGTAGAAAATTGTATGAAATTTGTTTTTTGTGCAGAAAGTTTTTCTCCATCTTTTTTAGTTTCTGTGTTAAATGACAAAAACAATATTTGCAAATTTTTTTTTAACGGACGCCATTTTGAAAGTACAGCCAGTTTTTTTTTAGGACATATCTTAAATTGTTCCTTAGGCTTTAATCTTTATGAAAAACATTGCCCCAAGAATCGGGGGGGGGGGGGGGGGTGCACGGTCAGTTAGGGTGGGCTCCCGTAGTAATTGGCTTCTTAGACTTTGATCATGCCTGTCGGAGGCACATTTTCATACTACTTTGAGCAATTAAAATTGGAAGGCTAATGGCTGTGTATTTAATATCAGTAACACCACGTAAAAGTGAATCGATTGTATTCTAGCAAAATGTTAACCAAAGGTCGTAGTCAACTATACTAATCTTGCCCTAGTTGGAGCAAGCTGATTTTCTCACCCCCTTTCACATACACTCAGGGATTGTTCCAGAAGTTTTTACGTTTTCAAGTTATTTAAACTCTACAGTGTCGTCCAACATTGTATCCATGTATCTCTGACAGTTTTTAATCTATTGTATTATTTATTATTTACTTGCATTTTTGGGTAGAATAATAAGTTTAGTGACATCCGAATTGCACTGCATTAATCTTTGTTGTTCTGTCCACATGCTAGCATGCTGATCGCTAGAACTAGCTAAAGCCTTCCCTGAAAAGAGATTTATTATTCCTCTAAATGGGTCAAGGTGTTTTTGAGTTGGGAAGCTATCGACTCACAGACAAACATATGCGTTAAATGCATAGCACTCGTCCTATCCCTCCTTGGGGATTAAAAAATAAAAAATGATTTAGTATTTTAATGGAAGGTGCTTATTTTTGTATCAACAAATATAAAACTTCCCAATTACGTAACATATAAACAAACATAAAATTATGATAATTATCTATATGTCAGCGAAATTTTCGAGGTCTATTTTACGTACATACATTAAATAGATTAAAGGTTAATGGATGGATTTTTGAGGAAACATGCAATAAACAGATGCTATATTTGATTTTCCGGCAAAATCTAAACATCACGCACTTATATCTTATTTCATGGAATTTTAGTAGACACAAAAGTTTTAATATACTTTTCTTTCATCTCTATTTTTGAAAGGGAATTTCATAGATTGTATTTTAAAACAAAAGTTTTACGAAATAGCTGTATGAGATCCAACTGATGTAACTATTTGATTTCTAATTTAAAAAGATAAAAAAAATATACGTGAAAAAAGTGTGAAGTAATTTATTTTTAAAATATTTGATCTTTATTCATCAGTTTACCTATAAAACTTTCAATAGATTCATCAAGATATGTCATCACATATGTTATATTACTATTACAATTTAAAAATTCATTTTTCTTCAAGACAGTTTATCGTATAAAAGTAAATGTAGTAAAAACGATTTTTTCTCTCGTTTCAGATGACGGAAAACATTCGCCTTCACATTGCCCACGAATGTCATTTGTGTTTCAAATATTAAAATAGGGGAGTATTGACCATTACAATTACACTACATTGAATATGTCTGTAGACCGAACGAGTAAAAAGTACGCAAGCATGCTAGGAATAGGTGATTAGGAGGTAGTAAATAAGACGATCTACCTTGGAGCCATTGTGGACAACACTGGCAACTGCGAATATTAAATCTGAAGAATACTACAGACGACAAAATCTACGACGTACCATTTGAACAAAAGGCAGGACAGTAATATCGCTAAACGCACAAAGATCAGTTTTGCTAGCGCCCTAGTTTTCACCATTTTTCTTTACTCCTCTAATACGTATACCGTTAACGAGGCAGACAGACGACGTATTGATCTTTTCGAGATGGTTTGGAGATGTTTGTTACAAATTCCCTGGACAGCCTATGGTACTAACACATTGCTTCTCCAAGAAATACGTCTCCCAATGCAACTCTCGAGAATTGGATTTTCCAGATTTTCCTGAAATTTTTTGGTCACACTGGAGAAAGGACATTTAAAGAATGGTTGATAGTTCATGGAAAACCAGATGACAATAAGCGAAAAGGACGCCCTCTTAAACGTTAGACTGATATCACCAAGGAGCTGATGGGAAAAAAATTTTCGCGAGGCTGGGCGCCTAACAAGCAAACGCGACAGATGTCATGATGATATCAGACGTACCATACAGCAAAGAGATGCAAAGTATCTACTATCTACCAACACGTTGTGAAGAAGAAGAATAAGGAGAAGATGAAAAAGTATGTCTGCTGAAAATAGCAAACTTCTACCAGTTCATCGTATTTGAGATGGTATTTTACGTTCAATAAAAAAAAAATTAGTTAATAAAGTTAATAATTTTCTACTCTTAGACTATTAAATTTAGAAAAAAAAGTGTTATGAGAAATGTGCATGGTCCTTTGTCACAATTTTAAAACTTCTGTACATATTTAATCCTGCTTTCGCAAAATATTTTGGTAAGATAGACGAAGCCGAGGCTAGTGTTTATTTGAAATAATAAAATAGGATCATTATTCACTTACGATGAATATAAAATGATTTATTAATTTTATTCTAGTTTTTTTCACTGAAATATGCTCAGCACTCTATAATACTTTATAAACTACACCTTTAATAATATTTTGTCAGATTTATCTAAGGGTTTTCTTTGCTACGTATCCGTCTTCATCTGCCTTCTAGCCCTTCAATTGCCACGGCGCTCTGGTACCATGGCTATTTGGCCGTATCAGGAAGTGAGTGTCCCGTAGATATTATCTGTATGTAACCCGTGAATTTATTTGATTGGATTTGATTCAATTGACTTACATCTTCATATCCGATGCACAGCGAACCCTTAAAAAGGTGATAGAGTTGTCTGTGACTGAACACCGGTTTCTGCAGATACCTACTCTGTCCAGGGTCTGATCCTGTGATTTGTAGTACAATCAATCCGGAATGAGTCCGTGCAGTTTGGGTAGGTAGCGATTTCGTTTTCGGGTTTCGTAGGTGGGTCGGTCGTGAGGGTAAAATTGAGCTTCTGCACCTATATATTTGTTGTTATTTATTCCCGTAATAGTGAATTTGAGAAAATATTTTAAAAGAGCATGATTTTAGACAATGCCATTCTCTACAATATCTATCAGTAACTTTCGGCGTAACTAAAATAATAAAAAGGTTATGAGCAGAGAAGGATACAAAAATTAGGGGATGAAAAACTTTTGGGTGAAATAACTCTTTTATTCTCAATTCGATAAAAAAATTTCTTATCTTTCTTATAGAGCATTTCCCAGCAATCGATTAAACCGGTTTACTTCCTTTGTTCGATTATTTTTTATTTTTTTATTAGTTTTTCAGCTCTACAAAGGAAGGTAAGTATGTAAGCTACTTCAGTACATTTACATTTCCACACCACCGTCGAGATACAGTTTTAGATAGGCTTTTTACGTGGCATCCCCAATAGGCCTAATCCACGAATCTTATAACATTATGTGCATTTTCTTTTTTTTTGAGGGTCAGGTTGTGGGTCTTCGGTAGGAACGTCGTCGATGAAAACCTGAGCGTCCTCGTCGATGGCAATCTCCTCATCGAGAGGAATCTTCGTGTAGGCCCCCACGTCGTTTGTCAATTCCTCTTATAACATTGATATTCATTAGTCCTGGTTTTCTCTTCATCAAGCAAGTACCTAACCGGTTTGGTGACCGATTTACTATGCAAGGTTTTCGCCGCCGCTCTATAAAGCGGTAAAAAAGAGTTCACTTTTACGCTTTTTAGAGCGGGGTCCACTTGTTGAAATATCTCTATCCAGAAGGCAGCACTAGGGCATAGTGGCCAAGAATATAATATTCATTTATACGGTTCGCATGCATCCATCCAGAGTGTATCCTACAGACTTGACTGGAAAGGTGCAATGGTCCAGAATCATGTGAATGGAGAAAACATCACGCATGCTCATACAGGTACAGTTCATTCCGTGGTATCTCGTATTGAGAATGCGGCTGATATGAAAATGTCTAACCTGAGGTTTATTGATGTCGAAGGTGACTTTGATAAAACAACCTTCGAGAGTATAGGCATAGCTCTTCAAACGCATGGTGTTATCAACACACTTAGTGAATAGATAACACACATGCTCAAATGGAGAGCCATCCGAATAAATGTGGGCTTGGTCAATAGAGACTGTTCACAAGGTGGCGTTTTATTACCCCCATTGTAGATTATGTCGCCGGCAGCCTCGTACACCCTCTCAATGACTGGCATCTATACGCAGATGACATTACCATCTTGCTAAACGGAAACTTTGAGGGACCGCTATGCGAAGTTATAGAACCCTCAAGCTGCTCGATAATTGGTGCACAGAACATTCCCTCTCGGTCAGCCCTCAGAAAACTGAGCTAGTACTATTCACCAAGAAAAGGAAACTACCAAATATGAAAATGCTTAAATTATCAGGAACTTAACTACACTTAGCGAGTGAGGTCAAGTACCTGGGAGTTATACTTTACCACATTCTGAACTGGGCACGTGCGGTTTTCTGGAAGTGTCTCAGGGCAGTCAGTGGGTCCTGAGGTTTCTCATCCAGGATCTCCATCTGGCTGTACACTGCTGTAATAAGACCCATCCTATGTTACGCAGTTATAGTGGCGGTTAGGCAAAAAGCAGCAGCATCTTAACTGGATCATGTTCAAAGACTGGCATGCCTCCGCGTTACTGGTGGTGCGATGAAAACGACGCCTACAGCTGCAATGGAGATTGTACTCTGCATCCCCCCTTCTGAATCTATGTATAGAGGAAGTGGCGTTGAGGACTGCTCCGAGATTGCAATCTACAGGTCAATATTAAGGGAACGGCTACGAGACATGCCCGTATCCTAGAAGAGGCTGCAAAACAAATTCCTCTTTTGGGATGGGGACCGACCGTATCCCGTATGTATAATTTTAGCAAGAAATTTGAGGTAAGTTTGAATGTGTCCGATAATGGCGAGCAAGACATATCAATCTACACCGATCGTTCAAAAACGGATTGTGAATCAGGAGCTGGGGTTTACTCAGAAAACGTAGATCTACACTCGATAATACTACTAGGCACACATGCTACTGTTTTCCAGGCGAAACTAGTAGGGATCCTGCAAGCGATAATACGATGCGTATATCAACGGAGAGCAGAGCAGCCTTGCTTGTCCTAAATTAGTGTAGAACGGGCTCTAGACTGGTTCTGCAAATTAGAAGAACCCTAGATGTGCTCGCACAAAATAATAGTGTTCAGCTCCGGTCGGTAAAAGGACACGATGGAATTCAGGGTAACGGAGAAGCGGACGCTTTAACCCGCAAGGGATCTGAGAGCGTCCTGTAGTCCACAGTTCCCTGCTAAGGAATTATACACTGAAACGCCACGCGAGCTGTTGGAGTGGTCTAAGCAGCTAAGGACATAGCAGAATAGCTTTTTTCCACACCCAGTCGTAAGCTAGGCAAACACTGTCTCCCGACGCCCAGGAGTAATCTGCGCATCTGTGTAGGGGACACTGTAGACTAAACAAACACCTTCATACACTGGGAGTTATGGACAACATCAGGTGTAGAGGGTGTAATCTGGATAACGAGATGCCGAGCATGTACTGCCACTGTTCTTTCAACGAAACGAGAATCCATACTTGGGGACTTCTGGCCCAGTATGGCCAGTATAATTAGCGTTTCGCCTGACCTTCTTCTCAAATACATCACAAGTGTTGGTTGGCTTGAGGAATGAGAGGCTCGATGGACATGCCACCACTTACGAGGGTAGCACAATGGGCGCAAGCTCACCCCCCGCCAAGTAATCCAGAATCCAGTACAGTGCACTAAGGGGCCCGCGCTTCGAGACCTTCTCAAATTGATCTTTTGCAGGTGAATGACCGAGTGCCGCACAGCCTGAGATTGCTAGTAGAGAAAAGCTAAGAGCTTTTATTTCAGGATTGAAAATGAAAACTCTTGGCTTTCTTATAGAGCATTTCCTAGTAAATAATTTAACTTATTTATTTTTTATTAGGTTCACTTTTATTGGTTTATCAGCGTTGTAAAGGGAGGCGAGAAAGTGAGATACTTAAGTATAAAAACTGTTGATACTTGTTTTCAGTAATATTATATTTACATTGAACTCTTTTCCACACCACCCTTAAGGTAGAGTTTTTGCCGTGCTATTTCTTACGTGGCATCTCCTGAAGGTTTAATCCACGAGTCATACTTATAGCATTATGTACATTTCTTCTTGAGGAGCCAGGTTGTGGATTTTCTGTAGGAACTTCGTCGATGAAACCTCGGGGTTTTCGTCGATAGAAATCTCCATGTCCTATTTTATAGGAATCTCCATGACGACTCGGGCGTCGTTAATTAATTCTGCGGATAACACCGATACTCATTCGTCCTCGATTTCTACTTAATCAAGTAGGCTTAAAACTACCACTATGTTCTCACACGTTCCATCAATGACTTATTGACAGCTGACAAAACATTTTAAGCTAGCCTACCGGCATCCTCAGGCCATGCGGCACTTGTCATTCACCTGTAAAGGATCAATTTGAGAAGATCTTGAGGCGCGTGCTCCTTGATGCACTCACGGGTACTCAGGCTTAATAGGTGGCCCCATTGTGCTACCCCGGTAAGTGGTGGCATGTCCACCGAGCCTCTCATTCCTCAAACCAACCAACACTTGTGATGTATTTGAGAAGAAGGCTAGGCTACTGCCCATATTGAGCTAGAAGTCTTCAAGTATGGATTTTTTTCATTAAAAGAGCAGGGTAGTGACACAGCACATGCTCAGCAGTCTCATCATCCAGATTACACTCTCTACACCTGGTGTTGTCTATAACTCCCAGTGTTTGCTTAATCTGCAGTGTCCTGGTAGTAATCTTACATACTCCCGGACATCTGAAGACAGTGCTTGCCTAGCTTACGACTGGGTGTAAGTCCGAGTGGCGTTTGAGTGTATAAAAGCGCTATTGCAGATTCCGGACCATACAGGGTGCTCTCAGATCCCTTGTGGGCTAAAGCGTCCGCTTCTTTGTTACCCTGAATTCCATCGTGTCCTTTCACTCAATGGAGCTGGACACTATTGTTTTGTGCAAGCACATCTAGGGTCTTTCAAATTTGAAGAACTAGCCCAGAGCCTGTCCTGCACTTATTTAGGGCAAGCAGGGCTGCTCTGCTGTCCGTTGATATGTGCCTCGTTTTACTACTGATGTTTGTCTTCGTCGTTTCTATTACCGCTTACAGGATCAGTACTAGTTCCGCCTGGAAAATTGTAGCATGTGTACCCACCTATCGAGTGTAGATCTAGATCTTCTGAGTATACTCCTGATCCACAGACCATTTTTGAGCCATGGGTGTAGATTGATATATCCGACACGTCATTACCGGACGCATTCAAACTTATCTCAATGTTCTTGTTAAAATTGTATATAGTGGGGATACGGCCGGTCCCTATTCCTAGAAGGGGAATTTGCTTTGCAGCTTCTTCTTGGATTCGGGCATGTCCCGTAGCCGTACCCTTAATATACCATGGCCCTACAGATTGCAATCTCAGAATAGTCCTAGACGCCAACTCGTTCCACGCAAAGACAGTTAGAAGAAACATAAAAAAGAGAGGTTATGTCTTTCATAGTTTAGCAGTATTTTGATGCGAAAACTCGCTAACCACTTCAACCAATTTTCTGGTAATAGTTTGGCCAATATGACCGGTTAAATTTTCCATTTGACGAAAAAAGTTTATTAAATCTTTTACAGTCATATTCTGGCTTATTTCTAGCATCATTACCTAAACATATGCCAAATGATGATAACTTGCCGCCATGTTTTGTATCAATCAAGAAGAATCATTCATTTTCAACATTTTATTAATTATACCTATAAAATAACGTTTTGATTTACTAATTCGATACTTTAATAAGTTTTAATAACCTTACCATCGATTGTGCTTCTTGAGATTATAAAATGTTTAAATGTATATATTTCAAATTAATTTAATTATACCTAAAATTTAGAGGTCCCTTTGTTTTTATGAATATTTCATATAAGTTTACAGAAAAAAATTGTGCGTTGATAAAATTTAACCCTCTTAATTGACCATATATTATGCAATTATAATATTCATATAATTTTGAAGATGAACAAACTATAAGTATGATGGATGTCTATTTTATCTAACAACAACTGCTTAAAGCCAAAAGATGGCCATAATAGTGTTCTTGTTTAATTTTAGCCCTAAAAGTCATGATTTAGTCACGGTGAAGTAGATACATCACTCATCTCGCCATAAGAGCCATTTCATAGCTAGTAATAAAGCAGCCACAAAAATCAAAAAGAGAGCCAAATGAGTTGCACGCGTTACGGCCATTTGGCTCAAGTTGCGTTTTGATGACCAAGATATGATTCCCCATTTTCACCTTCAGAACGTAATAATTCAGTTTTAATAATCGCCACTATAAACAAATATAGCTTTTTAGCTACTGTAACATGGTGATAACCAAAATACAACTCCTTGTGTTACGTGGGATAACTTACATATGTCTCGTCCAGTATAGGGTGCTGTCAAATATGACCCCCAAGTACCTGAGCTCACTTGCTAAGTGGAGTTGAATGCCCGATAATTTGGGCATATTCATATTTGGTAGTTTCCTTTTCTTGGTGAATAGTAAGTACCAGTTCAGTTTTCTGGGAGGTGACCGAGAGGTAATGTTCTGTGCACCAATTATACAGTAGGTATATATAATCATATACAATTTTTTATACTTAAATATCTCATTTTCTTGTTTCCCTTTACAGCGCTGAAAAACCAATAAAAATGAACCGAACAAAAAGTAAATAAGTTAAATTGTTTACTAGGAAATGCTCTATAAGAAAGCTAAGAATTTTTATTTCAGGACTGAAAATAAAAGAATTATTTCACTTCAAAATTTTCCATCCTCTAATTTTTCGTGTTTTTCTGCTCATAACTTTTGTATTACTTTAGTTACGCTGAAAAGTTACAGTTATATAACTTACAGATAACAGCACTATCTACAAAAATGTTATTTTAAAATATTTTTTCAAACTCACGGTTACGGAGATGAATAAAAAAACTAATTTCACCTTTATTTTGAAGACGGTAGCCGAATAACAACACCCAGAGGTGCGGAAATTTAGTTTTATACTCACCTCCGACTCCTTTATGAAATAAAAAAAAAAACTACCCACCCAAAATGCACGGTTTTCCTATTTACAAAAAAGGTTTAACTGTGTTATTGATTAATGTGATCGAAAACCCACTTTGCCGGCCTTCGGTACAGGGTGAAAGAGATGCCTGGATTACTGAGGGATAAACTGATCCTAGGAATAAATACTGGGATCCTTGTGTTAATCCAGATCCTAGTAGTTATCAGTTCCTGCTTGTTTATAAAATTCCACACCGATTGGATTCAGCTCAAAGTTAAAATTCTGGGGACTGCACTAGATATAATCGTGAGTCTAGATAATTTAACCCTTTCGCTCATGGTGTCCACTGCAGTGGACATAACCTTTGTGATTTTTTTTTAAATTTACGCACTATGATTTCAGCAATCTGTCAAGTTCCCTATTCAGTTGATACAATTGTTAATAGAAAGTGACAAGTTCTACAATCTAGATGTGAATAGTAAAAGTTCACTTTTATGCAGAAGGTTCTTACTCATGTTAATTATTAGTGCGCACTGTAGTCTCCTAGATAATTTTAGTTCAAGCAAATACATAATTGGTGAAACTCTTGTTGATTTTTCTGCGTGTTTATATGTGTTTATTTTTTGATATCCTGGAATTTTCGTTGCATTTTGAATCAACTGGGCTGTGTTTTTTGTCATTTGAAGTATGTGCAACACAGTGGACACTGTAGTCAACGACATAAATTCCATGGGTGAATCTAACCTTATTTTTTTTAAATTTTTGCTATATTTAAACTATTTTGTAAAGATTTATGTCAAAATGGCTCATAGGAAATGGCTAACGGACCAGGAGCTTTTTGAATTCCTTCAAGATGATACGTCGGACCTAGACCTCCTTAGTGAGGAGGAAGGAGAGGGTTGGGAGAGTGACCACTTTCTCCCTCCAAAAGGTATCCTTATTCTAATTTTTTGCTTAAATCATCAGCTAATAATTTGCTCTTTGGATCTTGATGATGAGGAAGCTACGACTGCATCAGAGTCCGAAGAAGACCTGGAGTTATCCCATACCATACCATGTTATACCATACCAAACAAATTTTTCTTTTTTTTTTATTAATTAATCATAATTATGATATTTTCGATAATAAATAAACGTTATAATAATTTATTTTCTGTGTGTTTAATAATTTATTCAATTATACTTGGTTATTTATGAAAGTGTGGCATTTGTGGATCTACCGTTGAGTCACAGCGTCCACTATAGTGGACGTCAATTTTTTACAAACCGTAACAGATAGACACTTTGACACTTACAACTAACGTCAAAAATTTCAAAATAAATGGAATAATATGCATGCTATATTTCAGAATTTACTCATGAAAACTAAAAAATCGTGAGCGAAAGGGTTAATGACCCAATAATATTTTAATAAAAGATTTAGGAACGCCAAACATGTAAATGTATGCAACCAGAAAATCAATGTATTCAGTGAAATACAGCCGGTGAACAATAACTGGGAATACACGGTTTAAGCTGTTTGATTAATATATTTAACTTTAAAAAAAGTTAAAACTATACTACAGTAACTAGAAGCTTTAACTTAGAAATAATGCCATATATGAATTAGATTATTTTTGGTAATTTAATAGTGAATACGACAAAAAAGTTTCTGTATTATCCGGGGACTTGCTAATTTATATGGTGCGAATGACACCCATTTTCAGGAGTGGCACCTGAAATAATTATTTTTATACCAAGGCCGCGAAATTCCTTTTTACGTACCGAGAGAAAAATTATCGCCGAGGCCACTTGCGGCCGAGGCAAGATAATCTCGAGGGCGCCAAAAAAATTCGCGGCCATGGTATAAACACTATTTTTTGTGCAACCGTAAATTATAGTTAGTATAGATGGTGAAAATGACACCACCGTTTATGCTATATTTTGCTAAATAATCGCAGTGGCGTTAACGTCAGAGCGTTTCTATGGAAACGGTATATTTTGAATGTATACTTGAAAGTTCTCGAATAATCGTAAAAATGTCTGAGAGCGATAATGAGATTTCAATTTCTTGTACTCCTCCAGAGTTAAAAAGTATTATAAATTCGGCGCTTGCCGATTTATTACCAGAAAAATCCAAACGGATATGTTACAGCGAATTTAAAGATTGGAATGAGAAACAAAATGTTAAGACGGTGTCTGAAAACATTTTGTTAGCTTATTTGATGGAGAAATCAAAAGTTGCAGAGTTCAACTTTATGGAGCATTTATTCTATGTTGAAGTGTATGCTCAACGTTCGGGATGGGATCGATGTGAGGAAGTTTTTAAAATTGGTACCTTTTCTGAAAAAAAAACAATTTGTGTTTATCATATTTTAGAAGTGTCAATTTTGAAGTGAATTAAACGTCAATTATTATGAAAGTGACTTTTAGTTTTTCGGCCGTTACTAAGGGTAACGGCCGTGAAATTGAATTTCTCAGACTGTTTTGAGAACTCGAAATACTCATTACACGTACGGTTGCACAAAAAAAATATTGAAGCTGAGAAAGAATCAAATTTTCAGAAAAAAGGGCGGTATGCAACTTTTCAAATAATTTGACGATTTTAACTTGAAAAAAGAAGTATTTCAAAACGGTTTTCGTCAAATAGTTAAAAAATGCTAGAGCTAAATCGGAAGGGTACTAAATTGAGAATGAATTTCATTTTATCCTAGTTTCTGTAGAATTAATGGTTTCGAAAATCTGGAATTATAAAGATGGTGTCCGAACATTTATAAGACAAAGAATTTAGTTTAAATGTTAAATATCTCAGAAACTATAGCACTTACATCAGAAATTCCACCAACCAAAATAAAAGAATGTTAGTTAAGCTTTCCAATGATTTTCTTACTATTTATGTAGCAAAGAAAAACAAAGAAGTCACAACAGGAAGAATGTGCCTTTTCACAATCTAATATATAAAAATCTCGTATCACAGTCCTCCGAAACGGCTTGACCGATTTTTATGAAATTTTTGGTGTATATTTGGTAGGTCTGAGAATAGGTCGTAGGCTATTTTTTATACCCCTAGGTGATAAGGGTGGCCCTATCCAGAAATTTTCTTTTTATTTTTTGGACAAAAATTTATAATTTATATGGCAAAACAACGTTTGCTGGGTCAGCTAGTTTTTTAATAAAAACGTCGCCATTTTGTTATTGTAAGTAGTCAGTAATTAAAATTTTTTTTTTTAAATACTGTTTTTCGTTAACATATTTAACATTGTAAACTATAGAAACGTTTTCGAAAAAACGTAAAATTTTTGTTTCTTTTCAGATATATTAATAAATATTAGTCAAAAAATTGATGGAGATAAAAATAAAGCTTATAAACTGAGATTGAATTTATTTTCTCTCAAATTTATGTAGAATTAACAGTTTCGGAGAAATTTAAGTTTAAAGATGGCGTCCGAATGTTAAAGACGTTAGTTTAAATGAAGAATATCTTAGAAACCATGACACTTGCGTAAAAAAATTTAAGGACGTCGCAGCTGATCAATATTTTTATTCAATGTATTTAATACTGTATTATATATTTGAATAACCGTTTTTTTCATATTTAATTAATAGAAAACTTTCGCGCTTAAAAACATCTTGAATTATATAAGTTAATATAACAAGAGAGAAATACATTATTTAAAAATCAATGAAAGGGGACTTTTATTTCCATTATTTTATTTATTTTTGCGCATAATTTGATATCAGACTTTCAATGTCGCTCTTTTCGCTATCTTTCTCGTCATTGGCGTCATCGGAATCGAACGCCTCTATCTCTCCCTCCTCATTATCTGTAAATAAAATATGATGATTCACGAAAAATTGAAGCGTTAGTTAATTAATATTATGTAGTTGTTTATAAAACATACAAATTGTAGTACTAAAGCAAAAACGAATAATTTCTTTTGAAATTAGAGAACACAGATCTTGTATCATAATTTACATATTTTTATCTTAGTTTTATAAAATCAAATATTGTATAAAATTATTATTACTTAAAATTAACATAAAATAATAATTTTTTAATACCTCCACTATTATCTGCAATTGGATCAAGTGTAATTTCAGAAATGGTTGATGGCAATTGTTCTCCTTCGAACCATTTGAAAAAATATTTGTTTTCCTTTTTTTCCCAATTATATTCATCCAGAACAAACTGACTTGGAATTGTGTATGTGCCCAGAAATATCTATATTTAACACAATAATAACCAAGCAGAAAACGGATAAAAAAGAAACGGTATACTGTCTCATATGCTGTATATTCAAGCTATTTTTAAGCTCGAAAATTTTCTCTTAATTAAATAGGAAAAAAACTGTTATTTAAATATATAACACAGTATTAAATACATTGAATAAAAATAATGATCAGCTGGATCTGTCATAAGGGAAAAGCTGATAGCTTTAGTTATGAATTACAATATTTATGGAGTCATCTGGCGACCTTCTCCCCTCTTGCCATCAGCTGACTTAATTTTTCGTCAAATACATTATACGTATTTTTATATAACAAAATGTGAACCTCAATGAAATTACTAAAATTTAAAGTTTAAATCAACATGTTTTTATGAGCAGCGGACGCTATTTTAACAGCTGACTAAAATTTTTTATCACTTTTTAACATTATTAAATAACATCAAAAATTTCAAATGGTATGTTTTTATTTCAATAAATTTTTTTACAAGTGGGTGGCGTTCTCGTATCTTCCCCTACCGCGGGAGGCCAGTTGACCACCGTTTTATGTATGTACACACAATAAACTACTATACAGGGTCATTCACGGAAAGCGGGTATTAGACGTTTCTTGGAATCTGTCGAGTTTAGAAATTTGAAAATTTGTATGAGGAGGTTTTTGGGTATGACGGATCCAACGAAAATATTTTCATGCTTGTGCTACTTCCGCTTATACCGGATGTAGCACCTAACTTTGTTATTTTAAATGGAACACCCTGTATTTTATTGCATATTTCGATTCCTCATAAAATTTTAGCTTAGGTTTATGTACCATAACATACTCTTAAACATACTGGTTTTCGAGATAATTAATATTTTTGGAGATTTTTGACGGTTCCCACCCTTCGGTAAAAAAATCAATATCTTCTATCATGTAGCCGATTAGAAATTTTCTTTTCAAACTCTTACGAGTATCCTATGACCTAACTAAAAGTTCTCTTATGTTTTCACAATATCATACATAGTATTTTATTTTCACAGTCGAACATTGTTTTAGTTTAAACGTCAAAAAGTCATTTTTTTCAAATGGAACTCCCTGTATATTTTCACAGAATCTAATAGAGGATTGGATTCTGCATCGATTGATGTTACCATTTCCTATACCTATCTCTCTTTGTTTTCTTATTGTGGACGAATATTTGTTAAACGTACAAACAAAATCAGCACTGTTTGTTAGTAGGCAATACAAGTCATAACTTGGTTCCTTTTTTATCATAAACGAGAATAATCATGTAGATAATTGATAATCATTTGTTTATTATCAAAATGACAGCTTCAAAAACGAGAGATTAGATTTATAACAAATACTTTGGGACAAAAATTTACAAAATTAATGAACACTTTGAATATAAATATTTAATGCAGCAACTGTTCAAAATGCTCTCCACTTGCACTTACAGTGGCTTGGCTAATTCATGGGGATTTGTTAAAATGTAGCCCGTTCTCTGTTCTTTGGATCTTCTTTGGTAGTAGCAGAAGTGGTATAAACAATATTTTTGATACCCCAAAGGTCCAAAGTCTAAGGGGGTCAAATCAGGGGACCTTGTTGGCCATCTCTAAGGTCCTCCGTAGCAAAACCACCTACCTTCGAACGTCGCTACTAATTCGTCATAAACTTCCCGTGGACCGCAACCATTCATTTGAAAATACATAGAATTATAAATATTTAGGGGCAAATTATCAATAAAAGTTACTGTTCGCAAAATCTTCGCATATTTATTGCTATTTAAATTCTCCTCGTAGATATGATACTATCAAAAATATTGTTTATGCCACCACGGCTACTACCAAAGAAGATCCAAAGAAGAGAATACGGACTGCATTTCAGTAAATAAATACCCACGAAATTCGCCGAGCCATTGTAAGTGCCGTAAATTCCAGGATATTGGTTGGTAAAATTTTATGAGGAATCGAAATATGCAATAAAATACAGGGTGTTCCATTTAAAACAACAAAGTTAAGTGCTACATCCGGTATAAGCGGAAGTAGCACAAGCATGAAAATATTTTAGTTGGATCCGCCATATCTAAAAACCCCCTCATACCAATTTTCAAATTTCTAAACTCGACAGATCTCAAGAAACGTCTAATACCCGCTTTCCGTGAATGACCCTGTATACGTGAAAACCAGCCTAAATGGTATGAGTGCCAAAAATGTGTCACTATCTCCCGGAGCCTCCCGAAGTTTAACAACACGATCAGAAAATACAAATAGAGAAATTGCTCTATTAGTCCAGTCAACGAATTGCTCAAAGGGTGGTGTAGAGTGCGTGAGCAGGGACCTAAGCGATTCCTTTAGAAAGTTGTTCAGGGTACTTAAGGAGTGAACATACTAAAAGTCCTGATGCCTAGGAGGTGAGGTGAGCTGGAGCGGAGAGAATATCCCACTTTTGTTTTTTTCGCTTATATCTCGTAAATGGTGAGTCGTAGGGAAAAATTTTTTCTTATGCCAAATGAAAGCTCATGAAATTCTCTACAACTTTTATTTTATATACTTTTTTCGAATTCTCAACGTTTTCGAGCTACACGCTCCGGAATAGTAAAAATTTTCGAAAAACGAATTTTTACCTCTTTACGCCACAGCTAGGGTATATGCACCGGTTGTGGCCACTGTCGTAGTTATTTTGCTCATTCTTCCTTCCCACAAACCAGTGACATTATGTCAATTGCGAATGGGGTGGTGGGAGATGCCACAATAAATTGCTACGATGCTGTTCGAGTTGGTAAAGAGGCAATGAATAAGATAGTGGACTTGCCATTCTCAGACATCAAGTTGTCCCGCAAAGATCGTGCATTCACTCTTTCCTCTGTCAGCTCATCGATAAAAATTCACGATGAAAAGGTTGCAGTTGACCCAACAATGATATTTCACCGAATGTATATAAGCAAACGATCAGAGGAGGATTTGATGAAATTCTTGGAGTACGAGTTGGCCCCATTTCCCTTGGCATTGTTCGATGAAAGTGGGATGAGGAAGACAACAAAATCTGTCCTGTACACCATGTTCGAGCCTACCGATAAGGCTGCTCAGATGAACATAGTAGTAGATGGAGGATTCCTACTGCACAAAATAATTTGGCAAAAAGATGCCGGCAAGATGCTTTCTACTTAAGCAGTCAAAAAATATATGATCCAAATCTGCAGTGACATTGCAAGTATCGCACAAATCTGTGTCCACAACTCCTACCTTCTTGAGGTGCGTCGGATAGACCCGTGGCCAAATTATAGTCTGTCTATTGTAGATACTTCTCTTCTTGAGTATTTTAAATCTTTATGCCAGTAACAAGTAGGAATATCTGGATGAATGGTTGTGTAGCGAGTAGCATTTGTTATGCTATATTATTTCCATAAGGTTGACCACGCATTTTTACTTTCTTTTTTTCAATATACTTATACACTCTTGGACGTGTAGTCCACTATTCAAAATTTCTCCATCGTTAATACCTTTTTTGTTATGATGTCTACTTCTTCATTATGTTCTAAGCCTGTATGACCTTCCTATTTCTTTTAATTTATTTACTAACATTTTAATTTCAGCAATACGCGTATGAATAGTGTAGTTAATGCCTTGACTGTTAGCAATACTTTGAAGAACAGACAGCGAATCCGATAAACAGTGCAATGTTCATGTTCATTCCTGACGACATATTCTAAGGCTCTGAGGATAGCCATAGCCTCGGCACTATAAATTATGACGTGGTTTCTTCCAGTCGCCTAGCGCATAAATGAGTGGAAGCGTCACTTTGACACCGAAATCTACTTCGGTATCACTCGGGCGCCACCTTTACAATTTTTACGTGGGGCAAAGGTCCCACATTAGCCTCCTCACGCAGCCTGTTGCAGTAGGGCTGGGATAAACTCAGTGAAGAAACGGAAATGTCCAGGGGTCAAAAATTTGAGATTAGATTTTCAGGCACATTCAAACAGTAAAACTCAAAACTCGGTAAATAACAACGTTTATTAAAACATGATAAATTCAATAATAGTAACAAAAATGTGCAGGTACTCAAATACTCATAAGGAGTTTATCACAGATAAAACTTATGATATTTTATTTTACAATAGGTAAAACATCGCGAATAACTAAAAAAAAAACTGACTAATCAAGCGGGCTAGCTAATCAAGCTGACTAACCAATCAAGCGGACAGACTAATCAAGCTGACTAACCAATCAAGCTGGGAGAAGATAGATTAATCGGGGTGTTGCAAATGTTAAGGTTACTATTAAACGGGTTTGTTACTAGTGGCAAGCGGGCAATCCACAGGATGCTAAGCAGTAGATAAGCAACAAAAAAAAATGGTAAGCAGTATGCAAAGTAACAACAGGCAGTATATACAAAAAACATATATACAAAATAGCATAAAAAAGTTAGAACAGGCAGTGCTAGAATTCGGGGTGGTAGCAAGGCAATTATTTACAGCAATATAGGCATGCACGAAATAATAATCAGGAAACAGTATTAAAGAACACGACTTTGTTATTTCTAATAATCAGGAAGTACGGTCAAAGAACACGGCTTTGTTCTTTTACTTCCGATCTGGAGGTTTGCCTGCGGTTTTCGGGGTGGCAAACGCCTGGCGGGAGATGTGCTGCCTTTTTTAGCCAAACGCAAATTTGTCAGAGCGGTTTCAGATTATGTTACGTAGTAACATATGAAAAATAATTAATTTTCGGGATTGTCGGATTTTCGCGTCAAGTTCCCGGACTATGACAAAGTTTCATAAATTTCTCAGGATACTGGATTTTATTGATTATTCATAAAGAGTAGTAATTGTTAAAATACTTTAGCATGAAAACAGTTTCTAAATACGGTAAATTGTCAGGTATTATTTTATAACAAATTTTCATAACTTCTTCAGAATACAGTATTTTATTTTTAATTTATATCAACACGACGTGGTTAAATTAAAGCAGGTAGAAAACAGATTCTAAATACGGTAAATTATTAAACATTAGTTTATCTCCTTGAATAGAAAAACACGGTACAAGTTAAAATAATCTGGTAAAAAACGGTTTACCGTTTTTCTCTCAAAAATGTCTACTATGTTTCTTTTTCTTGGTTCGGTCCTAAGAAAAATTACGGAACATAACTGTTTTGGACAAAATCTCGAGAATTTATCGGTCTGTCTCTATAACACGCCGACGTTAACAAAAATTATAAGTACTGTATCTGGATAATTCGGGAATTGACAATCGCATTTTATACATTTTGATCGAAATTACTTGAAATTAACAGTTGAATACACTTAATCATGTCGGACAATCTTAACAGTTGGATGTACGGGATCTGACAAATTTGCCACGGAGCTACCCACTTAATAAAATTACTGCATCTTACCTCAACAAGAGCTGATACGGGAATGACCAAAAAGCCTTTACACTAACTTTGATATTCCCGAAATGAATTACGGCCAGCGACACTGGTGACAATTTTGTAAATTATATTGATATGTCGCGCTATCTATCTTCTCACTTCAAGATTTAATACAGTTTACATGAAATAAGATTCTACAACGCGGTTCTTTACTTTGGGAGTTCCTCAGTTGCACGGATGAGGGTGAGGAAAATCCATGCAATTAATTAAAACAAGTAAATTTTTCAGGTAAACTGGACAAGCAACGAAGCGTAGGGTTAATTTACTGCATTTTATCATAAAAAAAACACTTCGTTACAAAATAGAGGTATCTTCGTTAAGTTTATCTCTGATCTGTGTATAAAATTAAATGAATAAAATTACTTACCTTATATGTGACTTTTTTTATCATCTTTAAAATACAATTTTCTATTTTTCAGGTAAAAATCTGTTTTTCGAAAGTTTTTACTTTTTCGGAGCGTGTAGCTCGAAAACGGTTGCGAATTCGAAAAAAATATATAAAATGAAAGTTGTCAAGAATTTCATAAGCTTTCATTCGGTATAAGAAAATTTTTCCCTACGACGCATCATTTTCGAGATATAAGCGAAAAAACCAAAAGTGGGACATTCTTCCCTCCCCCTACCCCTCCGGATCTCCTCCTAGACGTCAGGACTTTTAGTATGTTTACTCCCTAAGAACCCTGAACAACTTTCTGAAGGAATCGCTTAGGTCTATGCTCACGCACTCTACACCTCCTTTATTGACTGAGCTATATGTGTAGTTCTCCTCATATGAAAGATATCCTCACTTATGTTGGCTGTAGCTTGTGCAATTTTCTCTTTCAAAAAATTTACGATATCGTGGAGATCATGACCATACTCTTTCTGCTTTAGATGTCCCCATAAAAAAAACTGTGATAATGTCAAAGGAGCGTGCGGGTCATTTTATAGGACCAAACTGTCGAATTTATTTATTATGAAAATTTATAAAACCAGTGTCTAACTCAAATTGCACTTATTATGATAAAAGTGTCCATCTAGTTTGAGATACAACGTTCAAATTTCATATCTGAACATTTATTGATATTGGAAACCTCTTTTTCCTGTAACATTTTTAATCTCCTCTCATAAAACTCATACTTTATTATTGACATCCACATTTCCTTATTTCTTAACCATCCTGTAAGTTATTTTGAAACTCTAATTATGGTTAAAGACTTCTCAGAATAAGCAAAACAATTTCTGATTAATTACTTTTTTTTTAATATGAAATAAGAAGTATAGTTAGGTTCACCTAGGGACACACCATATATCTTGATATGAATATGATATAAAATGTAAACTGAAATATAATTAAAACAAAATTTAAAAATTTAATTTTTTTGAATTTTTTATTTATTTATTTTTAAAAATATAGGTACATTAGTTATTCATGCATATTCATGCATATTGTATACCTAATATTTACTGAAAATATACTCTTTTTGCAGATAGCTATCAATAACTTCATAGAATATTTTATAATCAACCTTGCTTAAAATATAATATGTATATAAATTAACACAGCTCAATCATCACAAATTTTATTACTACTCTTAGCTCTCTTTCTCCGCTATGGGCGCAACTTTTTCATTGTCTTTATCACTATCAACCGGTAGAACAGATGGATCATGTACGGCTGCGAGTTCAACATTTTCTGGAGTAACTATACTACCATCTTCTTCCGCTTGGAATCCAATGGTGGCTCTAATCTTAGCGGAAGCTTGTTTAAAAGTATCACTTAATTTTTCTTGAACAACGTTAATACACATAGACATGAGCGCTAGTCCAAAAACTAAATAAAAAATTGAAACAATCATGCAAAGAATTTGTTCTGGCACGAAATCTCCAAATCCAATAGTGGACATAGAGATAAACACAAAATAGAAGGATTCATCAAATTTCCAGTCCTCCCACACCCAATATACTACTGCCCCGATGAACATATAGGAAACGAGAATAAAGAGAGCTAACGATATTGGTAGGTTGAATTCGTCGTTAATTTCAAAATTTGATAAGGCAGGTGTTGTGGGTGTCTCTGTTGATTCAGACGTAACAAGTGGAGGTTGAGGCACTTGTTGAGGTATAACTGTTTCTGGGTTTTCTGGATCGACTATTGCCGATGGTCGTCTAAATGTGGCAAAATCGTACATCATTTGGGCTCCTTTGAATATACTCTGAAAGAAAGAAATATTTAGGTAAGAATTAAGTATTTTTTTAAAACTGTTATTGTATAATTCACCTAAGCTTTAATTTGTCCCACAAATTTTACATTATTTTAATTTTTCTTGGCGACTCTGAAAGTTGTTAGGTGAAGACCACAATATAGCGCCTCAAAAATGAATATATGAAAATCTAACTTACAATCTAATCTATCAATTTTCTAATATATTCGAATAAAACTACGATTTTTTTCAACGACTGGGGGAGGATTGGCTTTTTCTTTTATGGAAATGCAATATATATGTTATCACGAAGTGACGGTAAAGTTTTGTACAATATGAGAGGTGAGGGTATCTTGGAAATTAAGCTTTAATTTTGATAAACGTGTTTTTGTTTCGTGTCTTTTTAATATCGAATATTTTACCGTGTCAGCCACTTTGCAGGTAGATTTGTTTATTTGTAAAAAACATTAAAAAAAATAGTAGCTGAAATCCGCTATTCTGATTTTTCATTGGCTGACGTTTCTTAATAATTACAGGAAGACAAAAACACAACCGTCTTATTCTATGTTTTTTGACATGTTGAAACCAATTCTGATATTAAAAAAAATCTACCGCATCAGTTTTTGTCTTTTATCCCAAAAAAAGGCAAAAAAAAGTCTTGTCCTAAGGTTCTGATATAACTTTTCTGAAGTATTTTGACGCGCTGAAGCCAATTTTAGACAGAAAAATTGTTTCTATCGAGTCAGTTTCCTCTACAAGGTGACACAGAAAAACTGACATGGTAGAATTTTTTTTGCCCAAAATTAGCTTCAGCACATCAAAATACTTCAGAAAACTTAGATCAGAACCTTACGATAAGACCTATTTTTGCCCCTTTTAAGAAAAAAAACGGGTGGTTCTAGTGTTCTAGTTTTCTAAGTACGCGTTACGCTATTTATAAATTCTCAATTGGCTTTAAAGAATAAACCAGATCATTAGCAAAAATAGTGCATAATAGAGGGCCCAGGATGGAGCCTTGTGGGACACTTTGAGTTACCTTCCTAGGTTCACTTTGACATTCTTGACTTGAACAAATTGTTCTTGATTATTTAGGTATGATTTTATAAAAAAAATTATATTTTATTTTATTAATAATCTTTCAATTTGGTCCATACTATTTTTGACATAGCTTCTGAGATATTTAAACTTTGTCTTTTAGACGTTAGGACGCCATCTAATAATATTTTATTCTGCGAAAACAGTTTTGAGATACCTGCTTTCTCAAGCTAACATCGCAATTTTTAAGTCATTATAACATAAAAACTTCATTGGTTATTTTTTTGCAGACTTTTTGCAGATATAGAAACATTTCTTTGATGCATTTACTTCAAATTATCGAAAAAAGGACGAAATTTAATCCATATGACAATCTTTCTATATAAAATCTCTTGTTACTGTACTATATAGGACAAACTGAAACTAGCTGCAGTTAGATTTAAAACATGTTAGGCTGGTGCCAAAGCGGATTTTGAATGCTGGAAAAAAATTTATTAACAAGCAAAGGTCAGCCAGAGGATTTAGTTAAGGTTATAATGAAGAGAAAAAATAAAAATTAAACACGAGAATTTTTGAATCCACGTTACTACAACTTAATAAACCATAACAATCATGAAGTGTACATGCTTTTTAACAGTTCTCAGTGAAGAAATATTTTTTTTGGAGGGCTTTTATTTTTTTTTATATTTTTTATTGCGACGCTTGAGTTCGAGTTTGTCCACTTTCTTCAATTAAAACCATTCAACTTTAGTAATATTACATAGAAGTAAATTCTGTCATTGAAATTTAATTTATTATTTACATAAATAATAAAAAAATATTGAAAATAATATATAATATTGAAAAATTCGTGATCCGGAAAGTAATTTTTTTGGTTTCTCTCAATTTTAAGCGGTTTCATGAAAAATAAACCATCAACATGTAAGACCATTTTAAAGTAGACATTTCAACGGTTAAAATGAGCCCAGATAGAATATTGAAATCGAAAAAACACCAATAAAGTTTTCCGTGGAAGATTTTGTTTTTTTTTTCGAAAAATGTAAATATCTCGGAAACTACTTGTTTCCCAGATTCTAAAAAAATCATGCTTATTCAATGCAAAAAATGTATACCTTCACAAAATTGTAAATGAAAATTGAATTATTTTTACGAGTGAAAAATAAAAAACCGGAAAATCGTTTCTCCGCTATTTTCTCGGAAAATTTGAGGTTATGATGAAAAATGCCTTACATGAAAGTCTTAGATTTTTTATTATTTACAACTTTTGTGAAGGACATTTTCCGCTAGGAGGTCACTTTTCGCCGAAAATCGCAAGAAACCACTTTCAAATCCTAAACAGCACCCCCTCACAATTTCACTTCTTCTCGAGTTTAACTTTTGTTTTTCCTCTTCTTTATAACCTTAACTAAATTCTCCGGCTGGTCCTTGCCTGTTAATATATTTTTTTTCTTTCAAAAAGGTATTGGCACTAGCCATGTTTTTTTCATATACTTTTTGAAAAAAACCGCTGCCCAAGGAATCACTACTTCCACATCCGGATTTTCTATCCAAGTCCCACAACGAAAAAATTTTGCATGTGGAAATAATTGTTTATGGAACTTTAATAACATAATATTTGAAATCCTCTACCCCAAAAACCCATAAAACGATACCCCACATCGGTAGTGGGGTGGGGGTAGTGACAGGGGGTGGGAGTGGGAGGTGGATAAAGTAAAAAAATATTTTGAGGTTTCTAGTTCTTGTACACACACTAAATCACATTTTTTTTTCATCCCCTTTAATAATGGGGTGGGGGTGGTAATGGGGGTGGTTAATGCCAACATTTTTTTTGAGACCTTAGCTTCTCTTGTCTATACTAAATATCAATTTTATGAACTCTTACCTGCTTGATTTACCTATTTACTCCAAATTTACCCCAATTTACCCCCCAACCCTTCGACGGAACAAGATGAAAATATAATCTAGTTCTAGATCTCGTTAAAGTACATATGTGTACCAAATTTCAAGTCAATATCTCAAACGGTTCCAGAGTAAACGTGCGCACAAAAAAAGTTACAGACCGACAGACAGAAATTTTTTTTTCGCTCAAACTTGAAATCTCGACGTTTCATGACATTCTAAGCCTATTTGAACAATAAAAATTTTAAAAAATTTTTTTGTCGTTACTATACTTCCACTGGATGTGGAAGTAATTATGTTATCAAAAAAACATTGATTTGTAACTTTTGCTTTTTAATTTTTGTACAATAATTGGTAGGTGCATCTGCCTTATTAAACTAACATTATGTTAAATTTAAAGAGAATATAAAAAACTTTCAAGTTAAGTTGTTTTGAGGTGATATACCTGAACGTGGGTTTCCTTTCTAGCTCTTCTACAGCTACCAGTGTAATACACTCTTCTAACAAATGACCATACGAATTTTATACCTCTTGTAAATAGTTTACCGAAGTCAGTAAGGGCTATAAGAAACAACGGAATACCTATGATTGCGTAAACTATAGTCAGAGCCCTTCCCGCTATTGTCGTTGGATAGAAACGGCCATAACCTGAAATCATAAAAAATTGATTTAGAATCCTTTAAATTAAATAATATTCCTATAGTAATATCGTCAATCAGTTGAGGTATAAATAAATTTAAAATATTTTCAGTTTTAATTGTTTGACTAGAAAATAGAATATATATAAATATAAAAAATGTACATTTTTGTATTATAGCCTACCGGATAATTTTTATTTGTATCGACAGTTTTCATAAAAAACCCGGGGAAGAATTTATTCTATATTTTTCCGCGGGTGGAATAGGTCGCCACACTAAGCTTAACTGGTAAATGTTTGAATAAAAAAAATCTACCGGCTGATTTTTGGTATATTTCCTATTTGAATTATAAACTACTACTACTACTACTTAAAACTACTTGTACCATATGGGTTGAGTGGATGGAAGCGCTAGCCGTACTTGTGCAAAGGTGTGTTTTTTTTTTTCAGTACACATTATATAATAGCCTACCGATGGCACTTGTTTTTTCATTAATTTATAACAAAAATATATTCCATAAATATTATTGCCATACCAAACATATGGATGTAAAGTTTTGCCATACTGAGAAAAAGCTTATACAATTTGATGTAATAATTTATCGTGCTGTATTACTTCAAAATAAAACCTATACGTGCGACTCTTTGTTGTTTATCAATTTATGGCAAATATAGTTAAAAGGTACTGTTGCCATACCAAACCTGTGGATGAAAGTGGTTGTTATACATACAAGTAATTTAAAAATGTGCGTTATTTTCACATGATATTTTAAAATATATATTAAAAATCTAAAATTGCACTCATTTTAAATAAAGTTTTCTTGCATAAATAAACACGTCAAAGCAGATAAATGACAGTTTAAACAGAAAATAATTAACTAAAAATGTCTTTAGTAAAATGAAATATTACAATACACATTAAATAATTAATTAATAATTAATTATTTGTGTGGAACTGCCATCGTGCCATCATTATCATCATATAACTCATCTTCTTCCTCGTTACATCCGTTGTATTTATCGCCACTGGCACTACTGTAACTGCCTGTAACTTCATCTGTAATTGCATTATTATAATGTTTATGCAAGTTGTAAAGAAGTGTTTTTCCGATGCTAAAAATGCATTTAACTAATTCTATCCTTCGTTACTTGTTCCGCTTACATTCGAATTTATTTGTTTTAAATCATTGTATTCAGGATAAAACGGTTTCTGCGATAATTATTTTAGGTCAAACTATTCATATTTATTTTATTGCCAACATCTGTGCAATAGGGAAACTTAAATGTATTGCGAACCGCGATTATAGATTTCTCATAGATTAAATGGTTTAACCGCGATGTAGGATTCTACTTTATGTAGAAAAATGTAATAAGTCTGGATGTGAGAAGGTTACCTGAAATATTAACAAATAATTACAAACATAGACACTAACGGCGCTGCTCGACTGAAAGCAAATATTCAGTTATTGAAATGAGATTTAAAAATTATTCCTTTCCGATCGTCCAGTATTAACCGAGTTGGGAGCACCGTTTTTTTTTTAATCAGAGTTTTTACATTTACAGGATAAAACTATTCTACTAGAATAAGTGTATAAAAGTGATAATTTAAAATAATCCCGAATGAAATGTATATGATTGCTGATTGCCGAACCGCTAAGGTATGTTTCATACTAAATATAAATTATTAACGTATTTGTGCTCTGAAAAGAGGCTGTTGAGAAGTTTCCATGGAGTCGCTAAGAAACAAAAAGGAAAACTCGATCCATAATGGAGAAGTTTCCATGGAGTCGCTAAGAAAAAAAAAACATTCGATATAAAAATAAAATATCAATATACTTAAAAAATACCAATATCACATAAAATATGAACATGTATTAAAAACAAATATACGAATATTAACTTCGATTTTAATTTTATTTATAGCGATTACGCTATAAATTTGGTGCCTAAATAATATTCTCTAATCATGATCAAAGCAAATAAACAAAAAATAATTAATTGTAAAAATAAATCAAGAATAGGCTTGTAAATAATGAATGAATGTTTCTATACTCTACTGATGAGAACTAACGAGTTCGAAAAAACTTGTACAACTTTTCTAGAGTTGAAATAGAATGTATGGTTCAATAATTGTTGTGAATGACTGAATTTCAATAAATAATTTAACTATTTTCAATATATTTTTTTTCGCCTTAAAATGCCAGGAATCCTATCATGTAATTCAATACTTCGTCAGTATTAGCTAGAAGAGTAGTTGTTTTGATTGGTTTTCCAATAATCAGTGTTTTAAAGTGTTTTCCTAAGTAGTATATTAGCGTGACCCGATTAAGGCACTAATATACAGAAAGTAGATAATTTCATATTAAATAAAAAAGTGTGAATGATTAAATTTGAATAAATGATTTAAGTATTTTCAATATATTTTTTTCTTTAAAATGCTAAGAATCCTATCATGTAATTCAATACTTCGTCAGTATTAGCTAGAAGAGTAGTTGTTTTGATTGATTCTCCAATAATGAGTGTTTTAAAGTATTTACCTGACTAGTATATTAGCGTGCCCAGATTAGGGCAACAATATACAGAAAGTAGGTATTTTCATAATAAATAAAAAGTGTGTAAGTTGTGATTTGCATAATACCTAAATAATATTCTCTAATCATGATCAAAGCAAATAAACAAAAAATAATTAATTGTAAAAATAAATCAAGAATAGGCTTGTAAATAATGAATGAATGTTTCTATACTCTACTGATGAGAACTAACGAGTTCGAAAAAACTTGTACAACTTTTCTAGAGTTGAAATAGAATGTATGGTTCAATAATTGTTGTGAATGACTGAATTTCAATAAATAATTTAACTATTTTCAATATATTTTTTTCGCCTTAAAATGCCAGGAATCCTATCATGTAATTCAATACTTCGTCAGTATTAGCTAGAAGAGTAGTTGTTTTGATTGGTTTTCCAATAATCAGTGTTTTAAAGTGTTTTCCTAAGTAGTATATTAGCGTGACCCGATTAAGGCACTAATATACAGAAAGTAGATAATTTCATATTAAATAAAAAAGTGTGAATGATTAAATTTGAATAAATGATTTAAGTATTTTCAATATATTTTTTTCTTTAAAATGCTAAGAATCCTATCATGTAATTCAATACTTCGTCAGTATTAGCTAGAAGAGTAGTTGTTTTGATTGATTCTCCAATAATGAGTGTTTTAAAGTATTTACCTGACTAGTATATTAGCGTGCCCAGATTAGGGCAACAATATACAGAAAGTAGGTATTTTCATAATAAATAAAAAGTGTGTAAGTTGTGACTTGCATAATACCTAAATAATATTCTCTAATCATGATCAAAGCAAATAAACAAAAAATAATTAATTGTAAAAATAAATCAAGAATAGGCTTGTAAATAATGAATGAATGTTTCTATACTCTACTGATGAGAACTAACGAGTTCGAAAAAACTTGTACAACTTTTCTAGAGTTGAAATAGAATGTATGGTTCAATAATTGTTGTGAATGACTGAATTTCAATAAATAATTTAACTATTTTCAATATATTTTTTTTCGCCTTAAAATGCCAGGAATCCTATCATGTAATTCAATACTTCGTCAGTATTAGCTAGAAGAGTAGTTGTTTTGATTGGTTTTCCAATAATCAGTGTTTTAAAGTGTTTTCCTAAGTAGTATATTAGCGTGACCCGATTAAGGCACTAATATACAGAAAGTAGATAATTTCATATTAAATAAAAAAGTGTGAATGATTAAATTTGAATAAATGATTTAAGTATTTTCAATATATTTTTTTCTTTAAAATGCTAAGAATCCTATCATGTAATTCAATACTTCGTCAGTATTAGCTAGAAGAGTAGTTGTTTTGATTGATTCTCCAATAATGAGTGTTTTAAAGTATTTACCTGACTAGTATATTAGCGTGCCCAGATTAGGGCAACAATATACAGAAAGTAGGTATTTTCATAATAAATAAAAAGTGTGTAAGTTGTGATTTGCATAATACCTAAATAATATTCTCTAATCATGATCAAAGCAAATAAACAAAAAATAATTAATTGTAAAAATAAATCAAGAATAGGCTTGTAAATAATGAATGAATGTTTCTATACTCTACTGATGAGAACTAACGAGTTCGAAAAAACTTGTACAACTTTTCTAGAGTTGAAATAGAATGTATGGTTCAATAATTGTTGTGAATGACTGAATTTCAATAAATAATTTAACTATTTTCAATATATTTTTTTCGCCTTAAAATGCCAGGAATCCTATCATGTAATTCAATACTTCGTCAGTATTAGCTAGAAGAGTAGTTGTTTTGATTGGTTTTCCAATAATCAGTGTTTTAAAGTGTTTTCCTAAGTAGTATATTAGCGTGACCCGATTAAGGCACTAATATACAGAAAGTAGATAATTTCATATTAAATAAAAAAGTGTGAATGATTAAATTTGAATAAATGATTTAAGTATTTTCAATATATTTTTTTCTTTAAAATGCTAAGAATCCTATCATGTAATTCAATACTTCGTCAGTATTAGCTAGAAGAGTAGTTGTTTTGATTGATTCTCCAATAATGAGTGTTTTAAAGTATTTACCTGACTAGTATATTAGCGTGCCCAGATTAGGGCAACAATATACAGAAAGTAGGTATTTTCATAATAAATAAAAAGTGTGTAAGTTGTGATTTGCATAATACCTAAATAATATTCTCTAATCATGATCAAAGCAAATAAACAAAAAATAATTAATTGTAAAAATAAATCAAGAATAGGCTTGTAAATAATGAATGAATGTTTCTATACTCTACTGATGAGAACTAACGAGTTCGAAAAAACTTGTACAACTTTTCTAGAGTTGAAATAGAATGTATGGTTCAATAATTGTTGTGAATGACTGAATTTCAATAAATAATTTAACTATTTTCAATATATTTTTTTTCGCCTTAAAATGCCAGGAATCCTATCATGTAATTCAATACTTCGTCAGTATTAGCTAGAAGAGTAGTTGTTTTGATTGGTTTTCCAATAATCAGTGTTTTAAAGTGTTTTCCTAAGTAGTATATTAGCGTGACCCGATTAAGGCACTAATATACAGAAAGTAGATAATTTCATATTAAATAAAAAAGTGTGAATGATTAAATTTGAATAAATGATTTAAGTATTTTCAATATATTTTTTTCTTTAAAATGCTAAGAATCCTATCATGTAATTCAATACTTCGTCAGTATTAGCTAGAAGAGTAGTTGTTTTGATTGATTCTCCAATAATGAGTGTTTTAAAGTATTTACCTGACTAGTATATTAGCGTGCCCAGATTAGGGCAACAATATACAGAAAGTAGGTATTTTCATAATAAATAAAAAGTGTGTAAGTTGTGATTTGCATAATACCTAAATAATATTCTCTAATCATGATCAAAGCAAATAAACAAAAAATAATTAATTGTAAAAATAAATCAAGAATAGGCTTGTAAATAATGAATGAATGTTTCTATACTCTACTGATGAGAACTAACGAGTTCGAAAAAACTTGTACAACTTTTCTAGAGTTGAAATAGAATGTATGGTTCAATAATTGTTGTGAATGACTGAATTTCAATAAATAATTTAACTATTTTCAATATATTTTTTTCGCCTTAAAATGCCAGGAATCCTATCATGTAATTCAATACTTCGTCAGTATTAGCTAGAAGAGTAGTTGTTTTGATTGGTTTTCCAATAATCAGTGTTTTAAAGTGTTTTCCTAAGTAGTATATTAGCGTGACCCGATTAAGGCACTAATATACAGAAAGTAGATAATTTCATATTAAATAAAAAAGTGTGAATGATTAAATTTGAATAAATGATTTAAGTATTTTCAATATATTTTTTTCTTTAAAATGCTAAGAATCCTATCATGTAATTCAATACTTCGTCAGTATTAGCTAGAAGAGTAGTTGTTTTGATTGATTCTCCAATAATGAGTGTTTTAAAGTATTTACCTGACTAGTATATTAGCGTGCCCAGATTAGGGCAACAATATACAGAAAGTAGGTATTTTCATAATAAATAAAAAGTGTGTAAGTTGTGATTTGCATAATACCTAAATAATATTCTCTAATCATGATCAAAGCAAATAAACAAAAAATAATTAATTGTAAAAATAAATCAAGAATAGGCTTGTAAATAATGAATGAATGTTTCTATACTCTACTGATGAGAACTAACGAGTTCGAAAAAACTTGTACAACTTTTCTAGAGTTGAAATAGAATGTATGGTTCAATAATTGTTGTGAATGACTGAATTTCAATAAATAATTTAACTATTTTCAATATATTTTTTTTCGCCTTAAAATGCCAGGAATCCTATCATGTAATTCAATACTTCGTCAGTATTAGCTAGAAGAGTAGTTGTTTTGATTGGTTTTCCAATAATCAGTGTTTTAAAGTGTTTTCCTAAGTAGTATATTAGCGTGACCCGATTAAGGCACTAATATACAGAAAGTAGATAATTTCATATTAAATAAAAAAGTGTGAATGATTAAATTTGAATAAATGATTTAAGTATTTTCAATATATTTTTTTCTTTAAAATGCTAAGAATCCTATCATGTAATTCAATACTTCGTCAGTATTAGCTAGAAGAGTAGTTGTTTTGATTGATTCTCCAATAATGAGTGTTTTAAAGTATTTACCTGACTAGTATATTAGCGTGCCCAGATTAGGGCAACAATATACAGAAAGTAGGTATTTTCATAATAAATAAAAAGTGTGTAAGTTGTGATTTGCATAATACCTAAATAATATTCTCTAATCATGATCAAAGCAAATAAACAAAAAATAATTAATTGTAAAAATAAATCAAGAATAGGCTTGTAAATAATGAATGAATGTTTCTATACTCTACTGATGAGAACTAACGAGTTCGAAAAAACTTGTACAACTTTTCTAGAGTTGAAATAGAATGTATGGTTCAATAATTGTTGTGAATGACTGAATTTCAATAAATAATTTAACTATTTTCAATATATTTTTTTCGCCTTAAAATGCCAGGAATCCTATCATGTAATTCAATACTTCGTCAGTATTAGCTAGAAGAGTAGTTGTTTTGATTGGTTTTCCAATAATCAGTGTTTTAAAGTGTTTTCCTAAGTAGTATATTAGCGTGACCCGATTAAGGCACTAATATACAGAAAGTAGATAATTTCATATTAAATAAAAAAGTGTGAATGATTAAATTTGAATAAATGATTTAAGTATTTTCAATATATTTTTTTCTTTAAAATGCTAAGAATCCTATCATGTAATTCAATACTTCGTCAGTATTAGCTAGAAGAGTAGTTGTTTTGATTGATTCTCCAATAATGAGTGTTTTAAAGTATTTACCTGACTAGTATATTAGCGTGCCCAGATTAGGGCAACAATATACAGAAAGTAGGTATTTTCATAATAAATAAAAAGTGTGTAAGTTGTGATTTGCATAATACCTAAATAATATTCTCTAATCATGATCAAAGCAAATAAACAAAAAATAATTAATTGTAAAAATAAATCAAGAATAGGCTTGTAAATAATGAATGAATGTTTCTATACTCTACTGATGAGAACTAACGAGTTCGAAAAAACTTGTACAACTTTTCTAGAGTTGAAATAGAATGTATGGTTCAATAATTGTTGTGAATGACTGAATTTCAATAAATAATTTAACTATTTTCAATATATTTTTTTTCGCCTTAAAATGCCAGGAATCCTATCATGTAATTCAATACTTCGTCAGTATTAGCTAGAAGAGTAGTTGTTTTGATTGGTTTTCCAATAATCAGTGTTTTAAAGTGTTTTCCTAAGTAGTATATTAGCGTGACCCGATTAAGGCACTAATATACAGAAAGTAGATAATTTCATATTAAATAAAAAAGTGTGAATGATTAAATTTGAATAAATGATTTAAGTATTTTCAATATATTTTCTTTAAAATGCTAAGAATCCTATCATGTAATTCAATACTTCGTCAGTATTAGCTAGAAGAGTAGTTGTTTTGATTGATTCTCCAATAATGAGTGTTTTAAAGTATTTACCTGACTAGTATATTAGCGTGCCCAGATTAGGGCAACAATATACAGAAAGTAGGTATTTTCATAATAAATAAAAAGTGTGTAAGTTGTGATTTGCATAATACCTAAATAATATTCTCTAATCATGATCAAAGCAAATAAACAAAAAATAATTAATTGTAAAAATAAATCAAGAATAGGCTTGTAAATAATGAATGAATGTTTCTATACTCTACTGATGAGAACTAACGAGTTCGAAAAAACTTGTACAACTTTTCTAGAGTTGAAATAGAATGTATGGTTCAATAATTGTTGTGAATGACTGAATTTCAATAAATAATTTAACTATTTTCAATATATTTTTTTTCGCCTTAAAATGCCAGGAATCCTATCATGTAATTCAATACTTCGTCAGTATTAGCTAGAAGAGTAGTTGTTTTGATTGGTTTTCCAATAATCAGTGTTTTAAAGTGTTTTCCTAAGTAGTATATTAGCGTGACCCGATTAAGGCACTAATATACAGAAAGTAGATAATTTCATATTAAATAAAAAAGTGTGAATGATTAAATTTGAATAAATGATTTAAGTATTTTCAATATATTTTTTTCTTTAAAATGCTAAGAATCCTATCATGTAATTCAATACTTCGTCAGTATTAGCTAGAAGAGTAGTTGTTTTGATTGATTCTCCAATAATGAGTGTTTTAAAGTATTTACCTGACTAGTATATTAGCATGCCCAGATTAGGGCAACAATATACAGAAAGTAGGTATTTTCATAATAAATAAAAAGTGTGTAAGTTGTGATTTGCATAATACCTAAATAATATTCTCTACTCCTGGTTATACTGAACAAAAGTTCTTATGGGCACAATGCTCAAAATTCAATAGTTCGGCCGCCAGTGGTCTTTGAAATCTAAAAATATAAAGCTCTTATAATATAGTCCCTTGAGGTAAAGCTTTGACCCCAAAATTTCTGTGACTGGATATCATTTTTGAGGCCGGGAAACACGATGATGATAATATTTCCGACCTACCCTTCATTCGCCTCCCTTAGACTGGAAAAACCACCCCTTTTGGGTGGTAGGCTTGCGAGGCTTGTCGGATCGGGTTTTTTTGCCAACTGGAACAAAATAAGTAAATATTGATCACGGGTGACCTAACCGACCCCGGGTGGTTGAAACTACCTATACCTCCAATAACAAAATGCCACGAAAATAACGAAAATCAGCTGAAAAACGGCATGTCTCTGTTCTGAAGGCGAGGATCACAATGGTGACGACATTTCCCGATCTACCCTTCATTCACTACCTCTAAACCGAAAAAACGATTTTCCGGTGCTAGGCTTGCGAGGGTTGTCAATTCGAATAAAATAAGTAAAGATTAACCACAGGTGACCTAACCCCTCCACCGGGGGTTGAAACTACTGCCTCCAAATAACGAAATACCACGAAAATAACGAAATTCAGCTTGAAAATGGTATACTCCTGTTTTCGAAAGCGGGGAACACATTAATGACAAAATTTTCGACCTATCCTTCACTCACTATCCCTGAACCTGAAAACCACCCCCTTTTTCGATTTTCCGCTGCTAGGCTTATAGGATAGGATTTTTTTCCGTCAATTCGAATAAAATAAATAAACCTCAATCAGACGAGACCCAAACAACTCGGGGTTCAAGCAGCCTATACACGAAAGTGGACTTTTCCTTCAGTGACTGTGACGTACATTTCGACTCGGATGAACAGTGTGGTTATAACTGTAAGCGTCAAAAGATCTATTAGCATAGAATGAGCATTGTATATAATGAACCAGATGTAACGAATGATCATTGAATGAATAAAAACGAGAATATTTTTACATTTACAATGAAAAACAAAAATATATACATATACCAGTGACCCGTGTTAATCAATTCCCTACAAGCCACTGAAAGAAAAGTTTACTTTATGTAAATGCTGCTTGAACCCCGGGGTTGGTTAGGTCTCGTCTGGCATTTGGTTATTGGGAGTGGCGGTAGTTTCAACCCCCGGGGGTGGGAGGGTCACCTGTGGTCAATCGTTACTTAGTTTATTCGAATTGACAAAAAAACCGATCCGACAAGTCCTCGCAAGCCTAGCACCGGTTTAGGGGTAGAGGGTGAAGGGTATGTCGGAAAACATTGTCACCATCGTATTTCCCGCACTCGAAAATGGAGGAGTAGATGTCTTACGGTCCAGTCACAGAACTTTTGGAGTCAAAGCTTTACCTCAAAGGACTATATAAGAACTTTATATTTTTAGAGTTCAAAGGCCACTGGCGGTTGAACTATTGAATTTGGAGCATTGTGCCCATAAGAACTTTTGTTCGGTATAACCAGGAGAACTTTTTCCCAAAATTTTAACAATTTTGACCGAAAGGCCATTTCCTATACTTTTGTGCGCGGGGTCCTTTGTTATAATCCGGGGAGACTTAGTGCAAAATCTAAAAACTCCGTATAAAATAACTATCTTAATATTTTGATACTTAGCATTTTCCGTATTAACTCTGATACATTATTGCTTGGCTGGCAGCGTCAACGCACATTCCACTACGCGTTAACCCCTCCGTAAACCATATTCATTTCACAGGCAACTCTCTTGTCCGCATTAAAGTTCCGACCGCCGACCGATTCAGCCATGTACTCAACAGACATCCAGTAGTGTGATTTTCCAAAACTTAGCTGTGAGGTTTGAGAGGCTTGGCAAACTAATAAGAATCATGTTTAATATAATATAGCCGAAGAATGTTATGATTATTTTCTGTGTGTCCGTCCTGACAAATAATCTCCGCCGTAAACTGATACCAATTACAAGCCGAAAAATTATCCGATCCGAATTTAATTTATTTTACAAACCGAACTGAATCCGTGTGTTCTTTGGGTTTTTCTTGTCTGACGTATTGAGAAATATTCCAAGACGTGCGTACACCGATAGCCGATTTATATACTTGTTTGGCATCCGTTTCATATGGTTTTGCCGAGTTCTTTAGCCTTACATTATGCATGATTATTAGTGTAAATAATTGCTTTTCTATTGCCTGTTTTTCTACTGCTTATTTTTTTACTACCTGACAGATTTAACTCTTTTTCATCTACTGCTCTGTAGGCCGCTTGCTTACTACTGCTGATAATAATAAAAAAAGCAAAAATAAATCCGAATCAATAATAAAACCTAGTAGTACCGCCAAAACTTCTAACCTTCCGTTTAAAATACCTTCTCTCCGCTTGGTTTCTCGTTCTAGTAGCTTTGCATGTTGTTAAATGACATATTTTAAAGTTTTATTTATGATGAACTCCTTATGAGTAAATTGGATACTTGACCGTTTTATTGTCTATTTTATCATATTTTTGTTATTTACAAATTTTTGCGTTTTACTGTTGAATGCTAGTGAAAATATAATCTGCCGTACCACCTGGACATATCCGTTTCTTCACTGAAGCTATCCCTACTGCAACAGGCTGTGCTAAGAGGCTAGTGTGGGACTTTTGCCCCACGTAAAAATTGTAAAGGTGGCGCTCGAGGTAAAGCGAATATAACCGAAATAGAGCTCAGCGCAAGGTGACGTTTCCACATGCGCTAGGCAACTGGAAGAAAGTTCGTCACAAAGTTCTTATTGTAACTTCTGATGTTACTAATTTTTTTTTATTTAAAGTTTAGAACTTATGTAAAATAGGATGGTAGAATGCCCCCTATTTAAATTATGTGATATCCATTTTGCAGGACGATCTGCAAAAACCACGTAAAAGTGAATGTAAATGTTAATGAAATAGGAACTCTAATCCAGGCGTTTTAGTAGAATTGACCTCTGTGCTAAATTCGTGCCCTACGAAAAAAGTTTTTTTTATTGTGTTTATTTGGGCGTCTTGAATAACACTTGCTAGTTACGCCACGATACACCTGGATGATTTAGTGAAAACCGCGTCGGAAGGCAGGCTCCCCACATCAAACCATAGGCCCCGGTACCAAATTCACTGGCGGGCCCCCGCGCCTAATAATTAAGGAGCGGGAAAATTTTTTTTTGTCAAAATCTCTGGCGGGGCTCCGCCCTTAATAATTGATGAGCGGGGCGGAGAAATTAAAAAAAAAATTGTCGAGATCTCTGCTTGGCCCCCGCGCCTAATAATTGATAAGAGGGGAGGGGGAGAGAAATATGAAAAATCAAATTTTGTCAAGATCTCTGGCGGGCCTCTCGGAAGCCCGGGCCCCTAAACTCAGTACCCAATAGACCTCCATACGGGGGCCTGTCGCAAGGTCGCGGAAACTGCAGATTAGCGACTAACTCAGTTTTTATGGCCCAGACGGTAACAAAACCTATTATTAAAGTTGTACATTTGTAAATTCTCTACCTTAAGGATCCTATACATTTTTTTCGTACGCCTAACCGTTTTGGAGATACGACGCGAACTAAGTGAAAAATGACATATTGTAAAATTCAAATTTTTGCAACTGTTCGAAGGGTTGTGCAGGAAAATGTAGCTGTAGGAAAGTAGGACTGAATTGTTCAACAGCTTGTGGCCATTGCCACGGTAACTCCGGATTGAATACCGCACTTATAATTGCTATGATTGACGAAATAGACGACGTAGAATCTTATCAGAATGAAAGTAATGGCAACGATTTATCATTGGACGATAACCTTTCAGATACCGAAGAAGTCGGAAATATTGACTAATTTAAGATCCGGCATGGATTAGGCCTCCTGGGGAAACCATGTAAAAAAAGGCGCGCCGAGCATTCTACCTCCAAGGTGGTGCAGAAATGAATGCATTTTTTGACTTATTCACTGTAAATAAAATGTATAAGACATTCTGGTAGAGAATAAAGTTCACCGAGCTCTATAACAGCAATATTTAATTTTCATTCTGAGACATAGAAAGCAAGATAATTGCGAAATATGTGGTGCGAAAGAGGTTTGGCGGAATTAAATGCATTTTTCACTTAATCCGCGTCGTATCTTCAAAACGGTTAGGCGTACGAAAAAAATATGTAGGACCTTTAAGCTAGAGAATTTACGGATGTAAAATTTTTATAATAAGTGTTGTTCCCGTTTGGGCCATAAAAACTGAGTTAATCGCGAATCCGCGGTTTCCGCGACCTTCCGACACGGTTTTCACGAACTCCTCCAGGCGTAACTATTAAGTGTTATTCAAGACGTCCAAATAAACACAATAAAAAAATTTTTTCGAGGGCACGAATTTGGCAGCAAAAGTCTAAAACGCCTGGAGTACTCGTTTATATATAGAATCTCTATCTATATTGTCTCAGCTAATAAACTGTTGTAAGTAGTTTGTTCGTATCGACTGTAATTTATTGATTTAATTATCTGATCATTTCTTTTTCAGAAAAAGGTCACGTTCCCGCATTTAAAACAACAACATACTTGAAATTATTTGGTTTCAAAATATATTCTTGGCATCATTTCTCGGGAGTAAAGTACTAAATGACAAGTTATAACGTCAGTTTAAAAATATATTTTGATTTCACTGAATTTACAACTGCATAATCAACTTTTAGTAGGTGTATTACATGTGAAAAAAAATGGCAATGTTATGACTCTACAATTCTGTTTGTCTGGTCAAGTGGGGCCAAGCGCCGTGTATTTTTAGATGATAAATTGTTGGCATAGTTTTGTTTAATTTGTTCATCTGAATATAACCGAAAATTTAAAATATCTAGACAGAGAATTAAATTAACTTAGATAAACTTTTTGAAAAAGGACGGGAAAGATAAAGAAATAGATAGACTGAACCAAAGCTGATTAAACTGTCTAATAACAAATTAGACGTATTCAAAGATTACAAATATAACAATATAAAATAGTGCGAATATTAGGCTTCCAATAAGAAAACATTTCGATTTATATATTATGACTACGTTCTATTGTAAAAGTTCAATGAAAGTAGGCTTTTTATTTATTTACTTCTAAATAGAAAATATAATACTATATTTATTGAAACTACTGTTTTTAATGCCCGACAGAATAAGGTGGGGTGTTTAAGTGAAGTAGTAGCTTTACACACGTTGTGTGATGCGTAAAGTTAAATTGTACGGACTTGTGCGTAAACTAAAAATGTAAAACATTGCATATTGGAGTGTTCATAATAATTTCACATTAATCTTACTATTAAAAGATTAAAAATAAGTTACTTAATTTTATATCGTTCTTTATTTATCACTTGATCATAAAATATACCGGGTGTCAACGGAATCATTAGACAAGTTTTCAAGATATGAGTCTTAAATTTGACAGGGGTACTATATACCAAAAACAGCGAATTTTTCATAATTTGACACTTTTTCATCACTTCCGATTTCGGAGGAAATGACCCAAACTTTGATTTTAAATGGAACACCCTGTATATTTTTACATTTTTGGATTCCGGAGACGATTTTAAATACGACTGCGCAGTCTTAAAATTTTTTTGAGACTACTTGATTTTTATTTTTGCATCTAGAGTACAGTGAATGCACTCAGATCAATCAAATGGACCAAAACAATAAGAGAAAAATGTAAACGTGAGATTTTTCGAATTGGTTTAGTGTTTACGACAAACCAAAATTTCCGAAATCACTAATTTGTAATTATGTTAACTTTTTCAAATGACAACATCTTTTAGACACTCAGTAGTTAAATACTACTACTCACGACAAATTCATTAATACCTTCAAATTGAAAATCGGGTTGATATTTATTAACCCAAATACACAAGTTCTTTGGTGGATAATAATTAAAATATCGAGAAAATATGCTTATCAAGTAAGTATGCCGTGAAAATTCAATAAAACTAGATTCAAAACATTAATCTCAAAACATTCAAAAAGTGTGCTGTGGAAACAAAAAGAGGTTTGACGGATAATAATATGCATGTGTATTGTTAACTAATAAGTTTGCTCTTTGTCTTTAAATTTGTTGCTGTTTGTTAATTATTGTTATTATTGTTTAACATGAATATAAGGAATGAAAAAATGGATATGTTATTAATTTTTGGACAATGCCTCAAAAATTCCAGGAACGCCGCAGATTTGTATGCCCAAATGTATTCGAACAGATATCATCTCCGATTAAAGAACTTATATCTAGATACATAACAGCTATCTTTTCACTATATACCTTATTTGCTCCTAACATAGTCACATTATATGTCAATTAAAAAGGATAGATGAACATCACATCCCATAAGCAATAGTGGCAGGTATGTGTAGAAGGGTAAATATTTTCATTAAAATGAATTATTGCAATTCCTGCATGACCGGCTCTTTATACAACGTGATGTAGGCATACAATATTACAGTGTAAGATAATGCTTGATATATTTCAAATTTAATTAACCTAAACTTTGAAATATATCTATTGTTACAAATCTGTAAAATGTCTCAACATTCATAGAAATTACATTTCTCTATTCTTTCATATAATAAGAGGGTACATGTTATACATACTTACATGGTAAATTGTTAATATTTCTTATTTTTATATTGGTCATTACAAGTTATTATGTTTCTGCACTATTGAATGGCATATTTAATAAACACATCACAAATTAGACAAGCCTTAAATTCAATTGTACCTATTTTATGTAATAATTTTTGGTTAAATTTTCATAACCTCTAGGAACATAACCGTGGATTTAAAAAATATAATAGGTGGAGATGTTTTATTCAAGGGAAATATGTATTGAAAGGATATTAAAATTTAATTTCTATTCACTTTATTGCAACTGTCATCATCTTACGACTATGGAACGATCGATTTTCTTCTTTTCTAAAATGTTTTCTACAAACGGCACAGCACTTCACCATTTTACACTAAATATATTGTCACTAGACTGTGTAAATATGAATAGAGAATATTATTTAGGTATTAAGCAAATCACAACTTAAAATAAAACGACTTCTTCCCCACATTTTGATCGAAAAACACGAAAAACACTTATTAACATTAATGGTGGACACTGTCAAACTGAGATTATGACAATCGAACTGAACTGATCGTGCCCGAAACGGCCGCGAATAGAACGACTAGCCGATCAAGATTGTGACTATCTCAGCAACATACAAACCAATACAATTATGTATCTAGATACAAGTTCTTTAATCGGAGGATATCATCCATGTTTTCAATACTTTCCAATTGTGGAGAAACAAATCAGGAGAGGAACTGATAACAATCCTGCAGCTTTCATCGTTGATGAAGTGACAAAAATTAATGTCTTGGCTTTTGTAGAAGTGAACCCTACTGCATCTACTAGAGAAATTGACCGCGAGGTGCAAATTAGTCATGAATCAGCAAGAAAGATTCTCAAAAAATATGGTTACCGCTCGTTTAAATATCAAGTGCACCAGCATTTGTACGAAGATGATGGCAACCAAAGATTAGGTCATTGTGACTGGTTACTTCAGAACAATTTTGTTTTTTTGATGTTGTTTTCTTATGAGTCGAGATTCACCAACAATGGAATGAATAAACAAAACAATAGATATTGGGAGCAGGAAAATCAACATTTAATGAAGTAAGGTAATGTTCAGGTGCCAAGGCATGTGATGTCCCACTCGGCCTCTTAATTGAGATCCGGGGTGGGTCGGAACACGCCAGGAACGGTTGATGCGTTTCAGCGCTTTCCACGTGGTGCGGTCTGCGCAGGGCGTGTGCTTGTGCATATTGAGTGCAAACTACTTGTGCTTAGTATGTGCAAGTGCATGCTGGGTGCCGGCTGTGTAACGTGGATTTGCCCCTAGCCTCTCACCGCTCAAGATCGTCCGCACGTGATGATGAATCACAAGCTGCACGAGGTGGCACTGCTTTAACAAAAGGCGGCGGATCTAGACCGGAAGGTCAATAAACATTCCCCAAGCCAAGGTGTAAGCTATCGTGCCGAGGGTTGTATGGTACCAGGGAGATGATTACCTTTAACGATGCCTGTGGGAAACCGGGCGAAATCCCACAGTATGTAGCCTTACCCCCACAAGCGGGCTCTGTGGGGGCGACCTTCTTTTCCCGCGAGGAGCATTGTCTACTAAGGCAAACACTCGTGACTGTTAGTCAGATTCAAATTATAACTAAATTTCGATTAATAATTATTTATTTTTCCTAAAGTCACGAGGAGCGTTGTCTGCTAAGGCAAACACTCGTGACTGTTCGACGAGGGCATGCAAAATACAGGGGGAAAGAATCCTGGTAATCTTACCGTGTACACAGGTAAAGGTAATGTAACTTAAATAATTATCGTAAAATGGCCAATTAACTTTAATTTGTTTATTCATTTCTATCTAAATTTCTACAAATTCTTGGCTACACGAATTACATTTATACAATTCACGACTTTATATTAAACCACCCCAACGTAAATACTGTAATACTATCGGTTACTGTGATACCATGACCGTAATATTAATTGAGGGTAATTAGTTACTCATAAGCCATTACTCATAGTAATTTGTTGTTATCAATTTAGGGCAAACTATTCGAATAAGATACGTTTAATTAAGTGTAATCATTTTGTCTTTTATTTTTCTTATGAATTGTGATAAGGGTTGCGCAGAGAGAATTTCTTTGTGATTGAACAATCAAGCTGTGAAATGGTCAGTTAAGCATAGCAAAACAAACTTATTAGATCACTAACCTTTCGGACCGCGGTCAGCTGTGTCCTTACGATGATGTCCACCCCTCTAGATACTTTCTGTGTTGAACTTTATGAGCCATCGGTGGTTAACCCACTTTGTTAGCTTTTAAGTGTTCTACGCAGGGGGTATTGTTAATAAGGATGTTATTTAATAAGGTTTGACAGTAGCTCCTATCTCAAAGTAATGGATGATTCGGTTATAATCCGAATGCCTAACACAGGATTTTATTGATGGTGTTATCAATTTATATAAAATAAATAACTACGAAGCGTATCATCGGGCATAGACAACTAGTTTTGTCTACCCCGCCAGCGAATACGCAAAGGTCCCTGTTGGCCTACTTACCTACACACCCCCCTGTTGGGGTGTGTATGCGACGAATCCTTGAAAATTGTAAATACCATCACATAGATTTTTGTGTGGGTTTGGTTGGTCAATGTTGCGGGAAATTTCCCGGAGCCTACTGTGAAACTTTATGTTGACCGAATACAAAATTACTAGTTTTCGGAAAACAAACATTACTGGTTGTTTGCATATTTGTGTTGATCATTTCAGAGTCGTAAGTGGCAATGTTCCCTGCGCACTCTTTATATTTTATTTTTATTAGGACGATTTGTCCCAACAATGATTATACATCTATATATACTTAGACATACATTTTACTATAATCGAGGCTGTTGCCCCAGCTTCTGTTCATATCGTATAAAATAAACGTATTAAAACGTTTTCTGTGTTTTCCTTCCACGTTTTACTTTTTCAGGAATAAGTGAGATTAAATAAGACTATAATTCTTTAAACAAATAAAACAAGTACTGATAAAATTTGTAATCACTGTGAAATCAGTCTTAAATAAAGTGTAGAACAAATAAAAGAGTACAAAAGTAAAAGTTCGCATTAAACGAGATTTTCCAAATAATATCATAATAATAATAATTATATTTCAAGCAGTAAATAGGAACAAGTAATATCAAACTTTATAAAAAGAATCTGTTTTAAATAAAATTACTATCACAACGTAAATTTGGGTCCTAACTTTAAAAATCTAAACGATCACGTAAACTGCCAAATTTGTGTATTTTTCTGTCTGAACAAAAAGAGAAGATAAATACACGACTGGAGTACGGGGTGTTTCACCATACTATATTTCGGATCCGGTACACGTTATTAATAGTAAAACTGTAAATACCAATAAACTATAGACCTAGTAGATAGAAAAAAAAAGCGATTTTATTTTATATTTTCATATGTATACTAGGGATTTTACTCACTTGAGGGTGGTTTTACCTCTTTTGCGGAATAGTTTTGAACTTGGTTTGATGTCAAAAATAAGTAGCAACTAAAATTCATGAGTACTATACACTGTCTGGCAAAGTTTTTTCCTACCTAAATTTTATTAAGCTGCCTTTTTATTCCATATCTGGTCCATTTTTCGACTCTAAATAGATTATAAGAAATTGTGACAATTTCGATGCCAGATTCGGATTTTGTAGCTCAAATAACATACAAGTAGAATTTTTTTTCTTTTTTTTTTTTTTGGTGTTACTTAAACTTGATAATATGAATTTCTGATTTATTGGATCATTAGGTTGTTGGGCCGTTGGGTTATTGTTATTTTATGGGTCATTACGTATACATTTCGAAGATAAAAGAGTACGAATGCATCACTGAACAAGGAATTTTTCTTTTAAATTACGAACTTTGGTGGTATGAATTGCTGATTTATTGAGTCATTGGGTTATTGGGTCGTTGGGTTATTGCTAGGTTATGGGTCTTGTTGTTATCTGCTTTATCATTACCACCTCGAAAGTATGTATTGGTGCTGTCTTCAATATACGCCAACGCTACTGCCAATGATCTTGAAAGGTTAATACGACGAATTAATTAATTTCGAGCTTTTTTTCCATCCTAACTCATAAATTCGTCCAGGAAGATACTATTCTGATGCCAGATTCGTGTTCAGCGAATGAAAATCCATGGGAATATGTGGGTCTGATCACTTTTTTGTTCTTGTCGACATGTGTTATTTAATGTTAAAGAAAACTGTGAATCAAATTATTGTTAACCTTTGGATATGGAGATCCTAAAAGATGCTGATCAATAATATTGCGTCAGTATTTCAGTAGAAAAATGTCTAATATGACTTCTAGAAAAATCTACCGTTTTTTCTTAATTAAAATTCATGTCAATGACGTCAATAACTGAAATCATTTTTGTTTCACTCATAAAGGACATAATAAAGATCTTTGATATTAGTCCAAGTTTTGTAGAAATAGAAATCGGATAACTAATAACTGAGATATGAAATGGGGGGAGGCGTTAAAAGTGGGGCACGGCGTATATTATATTGTAACCTCATAAGCAACGATTATACATTCTAGAGTTAAAAATAAACAAGACTAAATATTTATAATATTTAAAATAACTTTCTCAAAATTTCATTAACATACAATTAAGGTTAGCCGAAGTAAAAGACTTGAAATATGAACTATAGACCATCCTGTATATCTATTAAAATATTAATTATCCAAAATATTAACATGGATTTGAAATGTGCATATTTACACTGTTCACGATTATGAATATTACAGTTAATAAATTTTACGTACGCAATTTAAACACTAGTATTATACAGTGTAATGCATTTTTGCACATCAATATATCGGGTAATATAATAACCGTTTTAATGAACCAAATAATTCCTTTCATCTTTTCTTATCACTGGAACCAAAACGATGCTATTAAAATGAGATAAACTAAAATCATTAAGACTAATATTTCTATTTTTATGGTTGTTTATGGTTTCATTATATTACTTTGAATTTCTATTTTTAGAAACTTACATTACGAGCATATGAATTTAAAATACATATGTGTGTATTGTGTAATTCAAAATGTGTAGTATATTGATTTAATACTGTTATATACTTTCCGATGCAAATGTTTTTCGTGTTTTTTACGTTTCACTTTGATTTCAATAACAGTTTAACTTTTAAATAGACAATTATTTATAACCTAGTCATTTTAGGTTTTGGCCGAGAAAAAATATTGTAAATCTGTAAACTGGTAAAAATGTCGCATATAATTTACCAAACAACATACTAAAAGCCCTGTGGTCTTATATGTATGTCTCTTGATATTTAGTGTGCAAAAATTATGTAAGTGAAGGTATCATATTAATTTTGAAAAACATAAAGTATCTATTTCAGTACCTTTGTAAAATACACCTTGTCACAGTGCAGACTACGCCCACAGCCGTATTCAAGTAAATTATACGTGGCCACAGAGCCTTCGTGTAATCTAAACCCGACTGCTAGACTAATAAATAATACTTTTTGAAGTATTGTTAACTTTTGAAATAAGTACCTCAGTGAGTAAGTGTTGATAAATTCACAATAATAGACGATGTCAAAAACAAATTATTAGCAGTCTGTGACAATCAAAGCGAATTTTCGGATGAAATCTTGGTCAATGACAGAGATTTTAGGGTGTTAGTGCGAACGAAATATAATCTTGACTATCGACTTTTCTAACCTCAAAAACACAGTGGAAAGTTGGAAAACTTGGCCTAATCTCTCGAAAATGCCATACCGCAAAAATATGTCTGCCATCATAACAGTTTCAATAAAGTGAATAAATCTAACAGAAAAAAGGGAACTGTGAGAATGAAGGGGAAAATGTGCTATACAGAAATTGATTTTAAGTTTAAATAGATAACTCATTTTGCCAACTTCTACCTACTATACATTTAATCCTTTAAAATACACTTTATATTTTGACTAAAATAAAAATTCTCTTAATAAGCAGACTTATATTTTCTACGCATCTTTATTAAAAAAATATTGAATACAAAAATAACAAAGCAAAACGCACAACTGATATCGTGAATCGAGATAAACGTAGTGGAGTAAAAAACAGGGGAAAAGTCGCTTCCTTCTTGAGTTTTTTTTTTTAATCTTAGAACAAACTGAGACATATACCATTTCGTTAAGTAGGTCGATGTTCATTAGAAATCATGAAATACGACATTTTTTAGTGGTCACAGAATTTGTTATTTTTAAAAAGGTGTGAAATTTTGTTTTTTTTTAAATCATGTTTTTTTGAACATCTAATGCCGTATCTCAAAAACGAATGGAGATATCCACATGAACTTTTTTTTGTTATAAAACACACACTTAAGCGCTTCTATCTGTGTATAGTATTGTTAATTAAAACATTTTTAAGCATGTTAAAAACTTAGATAACCTTGAAAGTTCAGAAAATACGCAGTCAAATTTTCACTAACCTACAAACTTTTTTGTTTTTGGAAATTTTGTATAACATGCTGCGAAGAAAATAAAGCCAAAAGACTAAAAAAGTTTTTAATAGCATAATTCTTATTGTGTCTTTGATAGTTTAGGTACAGTGATTTTTTTGGAGCGCGCAAATTGTAGAAATTGAGTATTAATACGCCCGCGTCCACTAAAACTAACTAGTCTCAGGGCGGTGTACGATCAACGTTATTCGTTTTCGTCGAAGGTCAAATTATAAAACCGTTGCCCAAGGAATCACTACTTCCACATCCAGATCTTCTACCTAAGTCTCTCACAACGAAAAAAATTTGAATGTGGAAATAATTGTTTATGAAACTTTTATAATAAAATATTTCAAATCGTCTACCCCAAAAACCTATAAAACGATATGCCACATCGGTAGTGGGGCTGAGGGTGGTGGTAGTAGTGGTGGATAAAGTAAAAAAAAAAATTTGAGGCCTTCGGTTTTTGTACACACATTAAATGACAATTTCATTTTTTTCGCCCCTTTGAATAATGAGGTGGGAGTTGGTAATGGGGGTGGTTAATGCCAAAAAATTTTGAGACTTAGCTTCTCTTATATATACTAAATACCAATTGTATGGACTCTTACTTGCTTGATTTGCCTATTTACCCCCCAACCCTTTAACGGAATAATCTAGTTTCAGATCTCGTTAAAATACATGGGTACGTGTACCAAATTTCAAGTCAGTATCTTAAACGGTTCCGGAGTAATTGTGCGCACAGACCGACAAACAGAATTTTTTATTTGCTCAAACTTAAAATCTCGACGTTTCATAACATTCTAAGCCTATTTGGACAATAAAATTTTTCAAAAATATTTTTGTCGATACTATACTTACACTGGATGTGGAAGTAAAATGTGTAACGATATTCTCTCCCCTATTACCACTTGTATTATATTGTAGAACGTATGGCCATTGTGCGAATTGCGCGTGGATTATCTGCTAAAAAAATATTTAAAATAAAAAAGCAATCTAAGTTTCATTGTAAAATGGAGTGGATTTTATGTGGCGTAGTAATAGAGGAGAACGATAAACTTGTGCATAAGCCATGGAAACAGTGTTTCTATAATTAGGGCTGCGGAAATTAAAAGAAACTTAATTCAGGATATTTTTTTCTTTTTTGTTACCTAATTTAGGCGAAAATAACACGTTTACTCAATTATTGTGTGACACAGGAAATGTCGGATACAAATATTAAGATTGCCACGTTCAAAAAAAAGTGCTTTAAGGAACTGTCTTTTCTATTTAGCTCCAATAATAACGCAAAAAAAGGAAAACTCGATAGTTTACTTTTTATCAAAACACTCCAAAATCATTACTTTTCCTAAACTTCTGTTTATGGAATTTTATTAGCCCCCTAGTTGCGCAACTTTTTTTCCATTACTGTAATATTATTTTTTACCGTTTTCGAGATCCCAATGCAATGCATTTTTATCCCAGATACTCTATTTGAGATTTTTAATTCCTTTTTGCCTTTAACCTTAATGCGCCACTGGAAAATTAAGTTATCCTTTCAGATCCTAAAACGTGATAAAACAGTCCTAAACATAAAAAAATAATAATGAAAAGTTCCGTTACATACATAATCATTATTATTCTTAAGTGCCGCGCGCGTACGCTTCGACAATTCCTCCACACTAAAAAATTCGTAACTAGCAAACTGTTGCTAATAATGAAATTTTTTTTTTTAGTCTATTGACTTAATTTTCTTCATAGCATGTTACACAAAATTTTCAAAAACAAAAAAGTTCCTCGCTTAGTGAAAATTTGATGGCGTATTCTCTAAACTTTCAAGGTCATCTACGTTTTTGACATGTTCACATTTTTTTTTATTAGCAATCCTATGTATAGAAAGTAGCTTAAGTGTGTGTTTTATAACAAAAAGTTCACATCGATAGCTCAATTCATTTTTGAGATATGGCAATAGACGTACAAAAAAAAACATGATTTAAAAAAAAATTAAATTTTACACTTTTTTTTAAATAAGAATATCTGTGACCACTACAAAATGTCGTATTTCGTGTTTTTATGTGTAAAATGATGTTGTCGGTAATACCCACTGTGTCTGATCTTGTTCTAAGCTGATAAAAAAAACGACACAATTTTACCTCTTTTTCGCTCCTCTAGTAGGCAACAGACACTCGGGTACGTTTTATTGAAAACTCTGTACGCGGGTATACTTTCAATTAACCAATGGGCGTGGTCTGCACTGTGACAAGGTATATTTTACAAAAACGCTACTGGGACTTTGGCGCACATCGCACAGCAAGCGCATCGCAAGATCATGCGTTTTCATATTGCACGAGACGATATCGTTGTCGTCGAACAGTAACGACATCCGACAGACGAGAATATCGGGCACGCTTTCACACTATACGACAGGTCGTGACGATCAGCGGTCAGTATTAATCATGGCGGCGTGTCATAGAAGGCTTACCTTACTGCATCTTTTGTATTTAAGATGAAAGGCACACTAAGTAAAAGAAAATATTGGATACACCCGATTGTAAAGGCTAGATACATCGAGGGAGCATTATACGTTCTCTTTGAAAGATTACAAAATGAACCTTCTAAATCTACTTTCGTATCAGAGAATGCACATTCGACTACTTATTAACTCATCTAATATGAACCGTATAAAAAAGCAAAATACACTGATCAAATTGTAAATACACTCTATTTTGTCGTCCGGCAGCTACGGGGAGCGATGAAGTCTACGATATGTCGTGTACCGTTAGCGATGTCGTTACCGTTACCGGACAGTATGAAAACGTGCCATACGTTTCCATAAATTTTGCGTGCCCCGATATTGTGTCGTCTGATGGTAACGATATCGTATCGTGCAACGTGAAAACGCTGTAACAGTCACAAGAAACCATTTGCAGGAGCTTATTAGAGACATGTGTTAAGTAAGTTTCGTGACGTACCAACTTTTCGTTACATTTGTTCGGTTCTCACGAAAGAACGAATTTCTGACCTGAAATAAACTCTTATTTTTGACAACTGATTCACTGCACTTACACACTTTTTGAATGTGAAACATTATGAAACCGACGCAGGGGACCTTGCAGTTTTAGTATGTATTGTCTACAAATTTACAGATTTACGATGATATGAGGAAGAGACATTACTTTGTTCTATATCACAATATTTATTGTAGTTGAAGCAGTCTCAATAGTATGCGGGGTTATGACGCTCTGACGGGCGAGAAGAATGAATAGGCCGTCAAGTAGATCTCCCGTCTTTATTCCACTTTTACATTAAGTAAAGAGAGAGAATATACCGGCGATTCCATGTGAACTATCTGACGTGGCGTGTGGGCGTAAACTTGCAGGTGTATTGTTTAACCCAGGACCGTAATTAGAGACACCGCAGTCGAGCTTATACTGTCGGGATGAAGATATAATTCGATAATTACTTTATATTTCTTTATTTGGTAATGTGTTTTTGAAAATAATTTTAGTAAGTTTTGTTACCAATTCATAGCAGTGCTTTGGGGGATATTGCAAGTGTAATATTATAAAAAGTAAACGAGCGAACAATATAATTAAATTCGGCTCTGCGTTCTGCACCCCTTGCATCTCAACAACACCGCCTAGATAGGCGGTACGTCGATCACTATTGCAATTGCGACAACTATAACTTAAGAGGAGACAGCGCCAATCACAAAGTTCATCGGTAAAGCTAAAACTGAAGTGGGGCTAAGGGTAGCCAGTGTGACTATTATAAGTTTTCTGCACGTGACGTCACAGCTAACCTGAAAAATATGTGTTTCTTAAGATTTAAGAGTATTACGCAGCTGTTATTAAAATTTCTGCCTGGTTCCCATATTTTCAACTAAAATCTAGTTGAGTGTAATGTTTATGAAGTTCTAAATACTTTGTCCTAATAAAATAGGACTCTTTTTGTAAGTTCGAAATCTAACCTGTAATTAGCAGTCCACTTTTATTACTCAACAATATTGGAAAATTATTTACGTGAATTTTTAAATATTTTCTTGGAGCCAGTACGGCTTCAAGCTAAAAATGCGTATAAAACATTAAAAATGAGAATAAACTTGAATAACTTAAAATTTAAGGTTCTGTTGGTTGATGATGCAGATGCCCTATTGTAGTGCTGTAGGTGGCACCATCTATTAAAAAGCACTGTACTAAAAATCTTGACTGGGAAAAAGTAGTTTTTAGCCAAACGGCTGGTGTTATTAAACTGAAAAAAAGATATTTTTGTAAGTAAATGAATACTACACTTCTATTGAAGTACATTTTCAGCTAAAACTTGTTTATTAGGAAGATCTTTCTTCACATTGGCTAATAAACAAGTTTTAGCTAAAAATATTCTTCAGTAGAAGTGTAGTATTCATTTACTTACAGGAATATCTCTTGATCAATTTAATAACATGCCAGTTCGCTAAAAAATGCTTTTTGCTGGAAATTTTTTTAGTACAATGCTGTTTTAATAGATGGAGTCACTTCAATATAATTAAAAATGATTGCAAAAATAATTACATTTATAACCAATGCGCACCATTTCGTGTATTTGAAGCTTGGTCTCGATGTGTTCTTGACCTTTCAGGCGTGATTGTAAGTAGGTAGAGCAATAGTAAAGAAAGTATGAATGCCAAAGCTAGACAACCAACACAACAGCTCTCTGTACTTTATTGGTTCATTTCCACACACTCCCCTCTGATTTGATCGCGTTGCTCCCTCTTAACGTCACTGCAGTTTCGGCATATTCAAACAAGTGATTCAAATGAATGAATTTACAAATGAATATGGATATTAATGAACTATGTTATTACAGAATAAAATTTGGTTATTCATTTACCTGGAATATTAATAAAATAGTTAAAAGCATTGATATCTAAAGTTATATTTTGATGTAGTATATAAATCAAGTTAAATATAAAACACGTTTATAAATAAGCAATGAAACAGACACAAGGCCAAAGTCATAAGTGGGCTGTAATCTTTCTAGACTGATGTTACTGATATTATACTGACCCACATTCCAGAAATTTGTTTTTAAATAATGCATATTCAAAAATATGAAAATACTGGCATTTTGCTAGTTTTCGTTGAAATTCTTGTTGTCAAATCAAAGCTGCTAAAATTTATAGTTTGTGTGATGAAATTTTATTAACCAATAGATCCGTTAACTGTCGCAATAAATAAACTGTTAATTATTTTCATCACATTAAATCTTTTAACTTCCTGCGTTTGATATTTATCGAGATTTAAATGAAAAATAAAAATATCTGATGCGGTCACCACACAAATTTCATAAATGCGGATATACATTATGCATTAACTCAATACTACTCCATTATTATTTCGTGTCTCTAAATCTGAAAAAAATGTCATGTGATTCTGTGATTGCGTATTATTGAGAGATTTTATCAACCAGTCAGCATAAAATGTTAAAATTTTTTAAACAGATTTTTAAATCTTAAACAATTTAAAAAAATAAAAATCTTTCCAACTTCGAATTAACCGCACGACAGAAAACAATTTCAAAGTTCTTCAAATTACCACCAATAATGCTGTTGAAAGATCTATATAAAACTTGGAAAAAATACCCACATCAAAATGAAGACGCCGTCAAAATGGCAAGAACTGTGAAAAAACTATAATAGAAACCAAATTATAGAGAACAAAATTTCACCTAGAAAAGTGAGTGGCGGCATCTTTTATTGTTTTGGCAATATATACTTTTGTGTGAAAAGTTACATAGAACCTTTTCTTTTTAAAATTGGATTCTCTTCCAGCTCAAATGTTTTTTGTTATGTGCTACCTTTAAATTAGCAAGCCACAGCATAATATAGAAATTTTTCTTTGATGCATTTACTATTAAGTTGCCAAAAATGAACGAAATCTAATTCATATTACATTATTTCGAACTTAACCTCTATATAGTTACTAGGGTGGCCCATCTCTATAGGGGGTGAATTTTTTTTGCGTATTTTTTAAGTCTCACCCCACGAAAAAATACTATTATACTAGGAATAATTTATGTCAAAGTTTCAGATAATTCGGTGAACGGTAACCCGTGCCGCATTCAGGTAGAAATTTGTAGATAAGATTTTATTACGGTAACCCGTGCCGCATTCAGGTAGAAGTTTGTAGATAAAATTTTATTACGGTGATACACTTAAATTTTACTTAAAATGCAAATATCTACCTCTTTTCTCATAATGTTTTATTGGTGTAATTATTTCCTAGAAATTATTTGTTTTGGAAGTTTGGAAATATAATGCACCTACGGTAGGTTTTTATGTCAGTTTGCAATTGTGTTTTACAGTGGTGACATTATAAGTTCTAGAATACGTTCCTTTTTGAAAAAACATTTAACGATGGCTGATGTTAGATCCTTACGAAAGGATACTTTCATTTACTTAGTTGGACACTATTCGTCACAAATCATTGGCAATAAATTGCCGTCTAATAGACAAGTATTACAAGTGCTCTTTTATAACATTCGTGAAGTGAAGCTAAGTGTACATGAAAGTGCTAAATTAACAATAAAAGAGGTGTCAGTTTTTTGGGATAAAGCTCGCATTCCGACACGTCAGGATTTTCATTGTGTTAAACAATTAGATAAACTTTATACAGAGTGGAGGAACTTACAAAAATCGGCTAAAAGGGCCAGTGCGGGAGTAAAGAAAAAAATTTCGTTGAAAAATTGGACGATCTTTTTGACATTTCTCATGCAAATGCATTGGAGTTGATGAAAATAGATGAAGATAAGCAGTTTTTAATTAACCAAAGAAAAAAGGGACGTCCTGGATTTATGCATGGTATTGATTACCAACTTGCTTCTCAAGAAAAATCAGCCGAGGAGAAATTACAGAAATTATCCGAACGAATGCAACGAAGTCAACAAGAAAAAGCTAGATTAGAGGAAACAGTCACCTGTCCATCATCAAGTAGTAATTCAGCCGACTCCAACGAAAATGAAGATGAAATAATTGAAGCCCAAGAAGAGTTGTTACAAGACCAGCCTGGCCCGTCACAGCCAAAAAAGAGGAGATTGTATGGAACATGTAACATCATCACACCAAAAATAGCCGCTGCATTTGATGCTTGCAAAATAAGCGACAGGTATGGAGTCCATATTTTGACGGCAGTAGCAGAAGCACTAGGACATGACACCACATCTTTGTCCATCAGCAGAACCACACTTCAGCGCTCTAGACAACGCATCCGCGAAGAAAGAGCTGAAATATTAAAAACTGCCTTCGGTAATTCTGAATTGCCGGCCCCAGTCATCCATTGGGATGGAAAACTTTTACCTTCTCTCACTGGAATGGGAAATATCGATAGACTTGCTGTCTTAGTTATTAGTGGAGATATTGAACAACTACTTGGAGTACCAGCTTTGCCCAATTCTACTGGAAGAGAACAGACTGAAGCAGTTTATGATGTGCTTTGTGAATGGAATTTGGACGAAAAGGTAATAGCTTTGTGTTGTGATACAACAGCATCAAATATGGGTTATATAATTGGGGCAGCAACACTATTGCAACAAAAATTAGAAAGAGATATTCTATATTTTCCTTGTAGACATCATATTTTTGAAGGGGTTTTGAGAAGTGTGTTTGACACAAAAATGCCTTCCTCATCTGGTCCAAATGTGCCACTATTTAAACGTTTTAGGGAATTTTGGCCTAAAATAGATCAAAATAAACTAAAAACTGGATTTCAGGTATCAAAAATTAAACACATTTTACAACCAGTTAAAGCCGAAATTGTAAAGTTTCTAAATGCAGCTTTAACTTTGCAACAGCCTCGTGATGATTATAAAGAATTTTTAATGCTTTCTAAACTTTTTGTTGAAGAAGAGCCCACTCACACGACACTCTATCAACCAGGGGCATTTCATCATGCACGTTGGATGGCCAAAGCCATTTACTGTCTAAAAATATTTTTTTTCCAAGATCAGTTCCAACTAACTAAAAACGAAAAAATAGGTATTGAAGATATATGTCTCTTTATTGTAAAGGTTTATGTAAAGGCCTGGTTTACAGCGTCATTTGCTAGTAAAGCACCGCTTCATGACTTAGACTTTTGTAAAGAACTCATTAATTATCAAAATATTGACAAAGAAATATCTCAAGCCGCAAGTAGGAAAATAGTGAACCATTTGTTGTACCTTAATTCAGTAAATGTTGGCTTGGAATTTTTGGAAAATGATCCAACAACATGGAGGGAAAATGAAAGTTATACCCGACGTTTCAATATTGTAACAAAATTAAAGTTGTAAATGATGCCGTTGAGAGAGGAATCAAACTTATTACTGACTATATTGACATTTTAATGACATGCTTTGGCCTAGTGCAAAAAATATTGTTTTTATTACTATATGTCTTGTAGATTTAGGATAATATTTGGTACTATGTATGAAAAAAACGTTTCATAATAAAATACACAAAGATAAAACGAGAGTTTTATTTCAAAAACTTCTAGTCTAGTTTTCTTAGACTACGAATTTACAGTAGTATGACACATGTCATAGTCACAACAGATAATGTCTTTGATATTTGTATGACTTGATTAGTCATTCTAAAGATAAATGTTGCTGATTAAAAAAAAAAAACAATGCATCAACCAAAGAATGTAAATAATTCCATTTACTTTTATTATTGCATAATAATGCATTCTGCGGCACCCCTTGCCTTCAATTTGCCTCAATAATATTTTGAGGGGACTGTTTTTTCTTCAAATGGAACCATTTGCAGGGGTGAGAAATAAAAAATTTCGATTTCGAAAAAGATGGGCCACCCTAATAGTTACTGTACTATTATGTGGTATCATTGCATTAAGAAAATCACGTAGATTTCATAAGAGTAATATATAGCATTTCATTCGAAAATCAAAAGTTGGTACCATTTCCACCGAAAGTAGAAAAGAAATTAAGTTATATGTCAAAAAGTGACGTCTATGAAGTACAGATGATGCACGGTCATTAAACTATAACGGTTACCTCATACAGTAGCTTCTAGACGAGAGAGCGCGCGGGGGGGGGGGGAACTTGGGTCTAGCGCCTACGTCATGTAGCCACCGATATCTTTATCTCTATCTTTTGCATGGGAATTGGATATCTGTCTCTCTTGCACGCTTTATTTGTTTAATCACTCAGATCAAGGTCAAAGTCTAGGTATATCCAGAGCCGGCACTAGTTGCCGCGTGTCGTGTTTTCAGTTTGTCTGGCCTATTACAATGACAGTGTGTTTATTTTTATATTGTTTGTCGCACGTCGCACTGTCACTGTCTGGTGTAATAAACTAGTTTGCTGTCGTCCCAGTGTATGCTATTCGTTTATATCAGTGTTTATTAATTGAGTGAGTAGCAAAATATCTAGTGCCGGCCCTGGCTGGGTCTAGAGACTACGTCATTTTCGGTTACCTCCCCCGCGCGCTCCTTCATCTAAAAGCTGTGGGATGATGCAACCGTATAGTTTACTGACCGTGCAGATGATGTACCACGTTTCGATAATTTTTCTGCAAAAATAAAGAAAAAATTCAATGTGTTTCGTACAACATGAAAAGAAATGTATGTGTTTATTAGTTGTTTTTGTCGTCTAGTTCCCTAATAAACTTTTTAAATTTTATGATATTTTATAGTGCATATTTAATTACTTATTTAATTACTTATTTAATTATGAATTATTTGTTAATACTTTTTAAAGCATAAAACCTAAGTACATACTATTGACCTATGACTGATTTAGAGCATAGAAATATTTATTTATATTTACAAACAACGGGCAATGGGGAACTTGCCCATTTTTTTTTATTTCATTAAAGTGTGTATTTATGTATAAAAACACGCCACGCCGAATATCAGCTCTTAAATCGCAGTACTTAGTATGCAATAAATAATTAAAGTAGAAATCGTCGCCACTCCTCACGGAAAGCACTGTAACATCACTTAGCGAAAACTAGTCTCGCGTAATGTCTCACAGATGGCGGTACGTCTTCATCCTAATTAATAGACTGGGCGGCGATTGGCTTTGAAACGTCCGCGTATTCGGTCATAAGTCTTTTGTTTTTTATGTTAGAAAAAAATTTAAAAAAGTGTCGGAAAGGTCAATCAATTCTCTTTACACATTATAGGTTAAGCGCCAGAGGTTTTTGAATGAAACGTCTTGTGGGACAACGATATTTTTTTATCAAATTCTGAAACTTTGAGGTACCTTATACCCCCTGAACATTGATATTATATGTTTAGTACGTTAAATTTTTCAAAAAAGCAGCAGATCAGTGGCGCAGCCAGAAAATTCATCTGGGGGGGGGGCAATAGAACCGGCCTCCCCAGAGGATGAGAAAAATTTTTCAGAAAATGGTTGAAAACGGATGTGTATGTAGATTCCTCTATTAGATAATATTGGCATTAATTACAAAATATTTATTTCAAGGGATAATTTAGATACCGCTTTGTACTGCTTCTTTAATTTTTGGCTCATGGAAGACGGCTTGGGGGAGGCCCGGGCCCCATGGCTCCCCCCCTGGCTGCGCCCATGCAGCAGATACCGGTGTCCTCTTTGGCCCAGCAAAATTACTAGCGGTCATCGATGTCCGTTGTGGCCCAGCAGGATAGCAATACAAGCAGACATGATAATGCTCAAAAGGGTAAAAAAAAGTTACTACTTTTTATTCAAATTGCGACGAAAATCCACGATTTTTTTAAAATGTTTCAACACATTTTATATGAAATAAATGAAATAGTTTACCTTTATGCAGTACAGAATTTAGTGTTTTCTTGTCTTTGGAATAATGTATTTGCTTATGTTTGTTTTGTTTTGTTGGTATACGAGCAATATTTGTTGGTATTCTTACAAGTGTTGTATTTTTGATTTGTTCGCCAAAAAATGTCACACATTTACATAATATTTTTGTCCAAACAAAAATACTACTAGCCTGGTAACAGCTTGTAGTAGTGCAGGGCCAGGGCAGACACGCTACGATATTAAATCCATTACAAGTGTGTTTGCTTGGCGCTGCTGGCACCTTAAAGTTTGGAAAGTGCAGCGGACACGGGTGTCCGCCATGTAATCCAGGGAAATGAGGTTTTGGCCGGGACTGTGACTCATCCAGGCAGAGACCACTATTTTTAGGTAGTATAGGTGTCAATAAATGAAACCTATATAAAATCTGCGGTCGATTTTCTGCATATGTTTATTTACAGCCATTTTAATGCAAAAAAATGGAAAAAAACGTGTTTTTTCACACTTTTTCACCTGCCAGTAAAAAGTAAACTATCTTACAGATAAATCAAATGAATCACCTTGTAGGAAATTAAAAAAGCTTTAAAATGGCGTTGTTAAATGTCGATATAGTTAATTGTTGCTAAGATAATTGCAAAATGCGGAATTTTATTCAATAAACAATATCTTGTGTAAAAAACAATCTACTGTTTTGTCCTTGCGTAAATAGTTGACTCTCATAGTGCTTAATATCTGGTAAAAATTTCTAATCGATTCGTGAAATAGTTTTTGCAAAATTGCATTAATTTATCCCAGAGACCTTTTTTTTGCAACCCCACCACGTCCAGAGAAATCAAAATACAATGATTCTACGGCCTCCACCTGAAAGGGAAAGACTTGATTTACCAAAATGCTTTGTTAGATATCGAAAAAATTAATTTTCAGACCTGCAAAATGACGTTGCAAAAGAACTCAGATTTTTGCCTTATAAACAAATAGAATAATTTTTTAACAATTGATTGTAGAGCATCGGTTTTTCGATATTTGAAAAGCTGATATTTTTAGACGAATTTTGAAAAAAAAAGAAGGTCCTAGGTCAATTTAGGGCAAAGTTAGCAATTTTTTTTCAAAAATTCATAGCTCCTTTGTTTATAATAATTAAGAAACGTAACAAGCGCCATTTTAAAGGGGAAGAGTTCAACTTTTAGTGTAAAAAATTTGAAAATGATTGCACTTTCTCAAAACTGTTGGCAAAGCTTCTAAACTGAGGCTCGAATCAACTTAGCTCGCGCATTCAAAAATTGAAACAGCATCTTCAAACTGACCACATAAGTCATAACTTTGGTGTTTGTTAACCGATTTTGATGTTTCTTTTTTCAATTTGGGGTACCTTTTTGCGTACGTTAATAATATTCAATCTGTTAAACTATTAACATTAATATTAACAATGTAATTTGTTTAAACATTAAAAAAAATATATTTTTTTTTTGCAAAATATCAAAATTTTTTGTTTTGTTCTTGTTGAAAGTTGTAGAAAAGGCTTATGTACACGTAAATATATACCTTATTGTTATAAACAATTGAATTTTTCAAATTTATAAAATAAAAACACTTTATTCGATATAATTTACATTTTTAAGATATTTTTCAAATGCAAAATTACCATACAATTTATGAAAAGTGCTCTTATTAATTTGCGTATTATTAATTATTAATAAATAATAAAACAAACCATTACTTCCTTCGTAGAAGTATACAACACGCGTGTGAATGTACATGTAGTGACAGCGTTTGTCATGTATAATGGTTTGTATGATACAGTAGAAACTTTCTATGGTTCAACACATCTGCTCCAAAATAATAAGAGAGTAATAATTACCTGTAATTTGTTTAAACATTTTACAAAAAAATATTTTTATACATTATCAAAATTTTTGTATTATTCTTATTGAAAATTATAGGAAAGGTTTGTGTACAATTAAATATATAAATTACTGTTATATTAAGTTACAAACAATAGAATTTGTAAAGTGTGAAAAGAAACACATTGTTCGATATAAATAACGCTGTAATTTATAATAATACAGAATATTTGTTGATTCACATATAAATTTACTTAATAATATACCTATACACATCCTAATAAGGTAAAATCAATCAACTCGTATTTTTTTTAGGATCGGCTCATTATCATCAACATTAGAATGATCAAAGTTATCTAACATTCAATTAATATTCTCAATATCATCATCGTCGTCATTACAATTAATTTCACAATCATTTTCTTTTTTTTTACACTAAAAGTTGAACTCTTCCCCTTTAAAATGGCGCTTGTTACGTTTCTTAATTATTATAAACAAAGGAGCTATGAATTTTTGAAAAAAAATTGCTAACTTTGCCCCAAATTGACCTAGGACCTTCTTTTTTTTTTCAAAATTCGTGTAAAAATATCAGCTTTTCAAATATCGAAAAACCGATGCTCTACAATCAATTGTTAAAAAATTATTCTATTTGTTTATAAGGTAAAAATCTGAGTTCTTTTGCAACGTCATTTTGCAGGTCTGAAAATTAATTTTTTCGATATCTAACAAAGCATTTTGGTAAATCAAGTCATTTCCTTTCAGGTGGAGGCCGTAGAACCATTGTATTTTGATTTCTCTGGACGTGGTGGGGTTGCAAAAAAAAGGTCTGTGGGATAAATTAATGCAATTTTGCAAAAACTATTTCACGAATCGATTAGAAATTTTTACCAGATATTAAGCACTATGAGAGTCAACTATTTACGCAAGGACAAAACAGTAGATTGTTTTTTACACAAGATATTGTTTATTGAGGTCCAGTGGGATAGGTCGGAGTGATCGGTTGTGCGTCTGAAACCCTCCCACTTAAAAACGTTAAAAACCCGGTAAAACTGTGTTAAATTTGACAAAGCTTAGGTGAATTGTAGCTTAAGAAATCCGGATTAAATTGATGTGTTATAACAAAAGAACAAAGTTGAAATATAATTAATATTTTGAAATAACTAATACAGAGTTATTTAGTGGCAATCAGTGTGGTGATAAAGAAATGAGCTTAAAGAAACGAATATATAAACACGACCCAAACTCAGGCCTAAAAGAGATAAGTACATCTTAGTTTACTAGTGTCTTAATGACTACAAGTGTCTGCCCATAAAACCCTTGAAGAATCGACATCTGTTGAAAAATTTATGAGAGCAGTAAAAATATGGCTAAATAAATTGTTTTCAATCATTATAAAAATATTCAAATGATTTAATTTAAATTGTATCCGAAATAATCAATAACGTATCGTAAAATATGGTCATATATTTCTTTCTCCCAAATAATTCTGTTTTTCATAGTTATAAAAAATACTCAAAAACGAATTTAAAAGTAATGCATTTGATTATTGCGGGTTTAATTTATATTAAAGTAGGGACAGAAGAATTTCTTACGTAAATTTTCAAGTGAGGTTTTTATAATTATTAAAAGTACTCAAACGAACTTAATTTGGATTAAACCCGAAATAATCAATGAGACATTGTTGATATACGGCGTCAAAATTGAATTCTCAGATTCTCACAGCACTTCAACGGAGATATGCGTGGTGCAGGCTTCTTTCAGAAAAATGGTATTTTCTAAGAAAAGATACACATCGCCGATGATCTCCTAATCACCGCAGGACCAGGTGCGTACGTAGGGGGGCAAGGGGGGCAACTACCCCCAGGCCCGGCGTGGTTTAAGATGTTCGGGATACTGACAATTATTTCATATCTTTTTTGCATACCAAATATTAGTTTAACTTTGTTTTTAAACATATGCCAAAAAAAGTGACGTTTTTAAGTTCCACTGTGCTGTGTTATGTGTTTATTTGGTCCCCCCTCAGAACACATTCCTGCTTACGCGCCTGCGCAGGACACATCTGGAGAGAAAACAAACTTCAAGAAGAAAAGCCTAATAATAGAGTGAGAGCCGTCAACAAAAGAGAGTTGGACCAGCGGAGTGGAACATAAAATACGGAGTCAAAATTGAATTCTCAGATTCTCAAAGCACTTAATCTAAGAAAACATACACATATGCCGATGATCTTCTAATTGCCGCAGGTGCGTACGCACGGGGGCAAGGGGGCAACTACCTTCCAGGCGCGGCGCGTGGTTTAAGAAGTTTGGGATAGTGACAATTATTTCAGATCTGTTCTTGCATACCAAATATTAGTTTAACTTAGCTTTTAAACATATGCCAAAAAAAGTGAAGTTTTAAGTTCCACTGTGCTGTGTTATGTGCTTATTTGGTTCCCCCTGGTTGCCCTCCCCCCAGGCGCGGCGAGGTTGAGAATTTTTGGGATAGTGGCAATCATTTCATATGTGTTTTTACATACCAAATATTAGTTTAAATTCGTTTTTACGCATACGCCAAAAAGAAATGTGAGGTTTTAAGTTCCACTGTGCTGTGTTATGTGTTTATTTGGTCCCCCCCCTGGTTGCCCCCCCCCCCCCCCCCCGTAGGACACATCTGGACTGAAAACAAACTGCAAGAAAAGCTTAATAATGGAGTGTGAGCCGTCAACAAAAGAGAGTTGGACCAGCGGAGTGGAACACAAGATAAATGAATACTCCCTAAGAATAATGAACAAATTGAAGAACCAAAATCAGAAACGGAGGAATCAGAAGATTCAGAAGAAAAAGAAGATTTATAGAAGCAGAAGAACAAAAGTAGGAGCACAAACAGCAGCGACACAATGCGGCAACATATATCACAAGGAGACCCAGAAGAGGCAGAAGTCCAGAACCAAAAATACAAAAAAAAGGGAGCTTAAACGCTCCCTCACGACACAATGCGGTAATGCATGTCACAAATACCTATGCCTCCCATCCCACATTTCTTTACCATGCGCCATGTGGCACTCGCTGCTGGCAACAAGCATGACCTTAGTCCAACCCAGCGTGGACGTAGCAGGCCCAGCTGTATAATCCTTGGGAGTGGCAGAAATGCCACACGCTGGTAAATCAATTAATCAATCAACACAATGCGACAACACATTGGACTTGCCATCTTGCTGTCGAGGCGACCAGACCTGCTTTATAATGCTCTGTCACCAATGGATACACATAAAAGTTTATAAAAGTTAAATAGTGACAACGTGTAAAAAATATAGTTAAAAAAAGTATAAGTGGATGTGTTTGTAAAATAATACATATCTCGGAACATTTTCAGTAATTGATAAGAAATATTAGATAGTGTTTAATTAGGTATACAAACCAAAACTTTACACAGTGATTCCCCTCTAGAGCAGTAAAAATGGTATCTATAGTGCAGTGAAATCGTGCCAGATGGCAAAGAGGAGAAATAAATCAGTAATAACCGAAGAGAGGACTGTCTATATGGAGCACTAAGCAATGAATTAGAAAAAGAAAACCGGCACACACTAACGCTATGAAAAATCAAGAAAAATGTCCATTATACTATTAGGAAACTTCAATGCACATATACTCCACACATGGCCTAACGAAAATGGAAACGCGCTGAAAAACCTAGCACACATGTTTGGACTTAACAATAAGAAATACATGGAGCAAAAGTCAAACCTGCATTGACACCTGGAGTAATGGAAGCTCAATCACACAAATAGACCATACCCTGGTAAGCAGAGAGAAAGGGCAAGGATCAAGAAGGTTAAAGCAAAAAGGACAGCAGAAGAAAGCGCTAACACTGAACAGCAGCAAACTAAAAATAGGGAGACCATGTTACACGTGGAAAATAACAATCGAGAGGGAAAAATAACTAGGAAAAAAATAGGGAGGAAAAAACATGCGTCATATGGCTCTCGCTGCTGACAACAGGCATGACCCAAATCCAACCCAGCATCGGAAACCGAGGAATCAGAAGACTCAGCGAAAGAAGATTTGAAGAAGCAGAAGCACAAAAACAGGGTCATAAAAACTCCATATCAAAACATAGCACATATTTCACACGAAGATTCAGAAGAGGCAAATGCCTAGAACCAAAAACACAAAAAAGGGAGCTTAAACGCTCCCTCACGACACAATGCGGTAACGCATCTCATAAATACCTACACCTCCCATCCCATGTTCCTTTACCATGCGCCATGTGGCTCTCGCTGCTGGCAACAAGCGAGACCTTAGTCCAACCCAGCGTGGACGTAGCAGGCCCAGCTGTATAACCCGGGGAGTGGCAGCAATGCCTACCGCACGCTGGTAAATCAATCAATCAATCAATCAAGATATTGTTTATTGAATAAAATTCCGCATTTTGCAATTATCTTAGCAACAATTAACTATATCGACATTTAACAACCGCCATTTTAAAGCTTTTTTAATTTCCTACCAGGTGATTCATTTGATTTATCTGTAAGATAGTTTACTTTTTACTGGCAGGTGAAAAAGTGTGAAAAAACACGTTTTTTTCATTTTTTTGCATTAACATCGCTGTAAATAAACATATGCAGAAAATCGACCGTAGATTTTATATAGGTTTCATTTATTGACATCTATACTACCTAAAAATCGTGGTCTCTGCCTGGATGAGTCACAGTCCCGAACATGGTACTTTTTTTACTCATTTCCCTGGACTAATGGCCCTGACGGCAAGTAGCCGAACAGACACCGGTGTCCGCTACGGCGCTTAACCTGATAAGCTATCTACAAATTGTTCGAAAAAAACGATAATTATCGAGATATTCGAGGAAATGTAGGATATTACACGTTTTCCTATAGAGTGAATGTAAATCTTAAAAAAAATAATTTTTCTCAGAAACCTTTGTTTCTAAGGGCCGAGATTAACGAAGCGTTAAAGTAGTAGATGATATTAAGTGAACATCGTATATGAGATCGATTTCAGTTAATTACCGATTAATTACAGTAACAAAATGGAGAAATTTTACCGAAAAAAAAACCTCAAATCCCTCCCACTCTAATTCTTTCATTTTTGTCGGAATTCAAAAACTAAAAAAAAAATTTTAGCAAATTCAATTCTATTTAAATTAGCTAGAGTAGTCTTTTGGCGTAGGAGCCAAGATTAAAAAGTTGCCAACTGTAGAAGCTCAAAATTTGCGATTTTTTGCTTTACATGGCCGACATTTCAGAAGTTATCTCCGAAACGAAAAAAAAAAAAAATCAAAATTCTGATGGTAGCAAAATACTCGTTTGACCTAATTTTTTATTTCGGGCTAACTCCCACCGTTTCGGAGATATCTGCGAGAAATAGCAAAACACAGCTTACATTTCGGAGCCAAAAAAATTGCAAAAACATCCAATCTTGACACGTTAATATTTTTGAAAAACACCATTGGGACGGCCGTACAATGTCGTAACGTAAAGAGGAAGTCTTCCAGATAAACCTGATCGTAAATTGCACGGCGAAATTCGAAAAGACTCGGCACGAACGAATCAAAAGTAGCATTTTGTGACATTTCAGAATATTCAAGATGTTTTTCCAACGAATATGTTTAAATTTTAGGTTAGGTTGTGTTCACTGCTAGTTGTTTCCTGACAAATGCGCATGCCAAAGCAGAATCGGTGTCGCCGTCATCCAACTTTCTGCATCTGACGTCACGTTTCAGGAGTGGGTAAAATCAACACCACCTAGAGATAAATAAGATATATAAATATATATAAATTAGTCAGTATTTTTAAGAGAGAGGCTCATAGGGAGAGTGACCGAAACGGCCGGCCACTTTTCTTTTATTCACTAATATTTATTTTAGTTTTTACTGCCATAATGTAGTTTTTAGGACTCTTTTTTATTATAGTATAAGTAAGTAAAACATCACTCTAAGCTTAAAAACAGCAAACATTACCGCAGGTAATAAATATTTCTTATTTGGGAGTAGTCACATGTAGTATAATAGCATTGCTTTAATGCATTACGCCGTATATGCTGGGCCTTCCTTCAGTGACGTCACCAGCTGGTTGTCTGGCTTTAATCTCTAGGTGGTGTTGGTAAAATCCGGCAGATTTATATTGCTTATATTTCTGGAAGAGATCAATTTTATTTTTTGGACAAGTTCCCTATTACAGATTTAACTTTAGTGGCATCCAATATTTTAATTCCAAAGTACTAATTATACATCGTTAGCAAAATGTTCGCATCCGCATTGGACATTAAAGTAAATAAACATTAAAAGAACTCATGCCGATAATGTATTATCCAATGCACTGTCAAAAAGGTATTAAAAAAGACACATACTCACCTATAGTAGTATAAACAGTGGTGCAATACACAACAGCATTCCACATGGTCCATATTTTATCGCCAGTATTCGATACAACAAGTGGATGCTTTTCGTAAGCTTCTATTAGTTTTTTCTCAAATGCCTCGAGTTTTTTTTCCGCTTCCCCCTCCCAAAAGTGTATTGATTCATTTTTTGGTAACGTTAAAGAATCTACCCTTAATTTTCTGAGCAACTGGTCCATATCTTTATTAATAGCTCTTAACACTTTCTCTTCATTCTGACCTGTAAAGAAATAGTTGACTTAAATATTGTTCTCTCATCTTACAAATAATACAGGTTTTAAATTATTACACAGGTCTAAGCCATCTCCAGATGTATGGGTGATCGAGTCGATACACTAAGTCCGTAGAGCATAAAATTCCTAAGAAAATAGGAATTGCCACAATCATTAATTAATGTTTTCCACAAAAACATTATTACCGCTGTAGATGCCGTGTTGAAAAAATTACTGTCAAGGTAGATTTTTCTCGAATCCTTTTTGCAGGGAATAAGAAAAGCCACAACTTATTTCCGTATTAGTGGAGTCAAAATAAATTTTCACTTGTTATTTCCCTAGTGCTTGAATTATTTCCGGAAATTTTTTTGAGGTCCGAATTTTCTTTAAAAATTCGTGAGCGAGAAAAAATATCCGGATTTTTAATTCAAGAGCGAGGGAGATTCGGTAAGAAAATTTTAGACCAAAATTACTTGACAAAAAAAAACTTTAGAAATGTTTGCAAAACCGTGTAGGCTGGTGCCGGTATTAGATTTGTTTTTTATGTGGTTTCCTCATATCTTAGTAAAATTAAATATTTAATAGTAGATAGGAATATGGTAAAAAATATATTGATTGTTTATATTTTTCATACTAGGATTCAGGGAAACGCTAGTAAGAAATAATGAGAGTGAAGTAAAATTAAAACAAGTTTAGTATACTTATTTCTTATATTCCCTACGCTCTAGTCGCATAAAAATAATATAGCGAATTAATATCAGTCATAATAATTTATTTCGTATACAATCTTTATACTACAGTAAAGGGAAACCAGGATGAAATAGTATATTACCGAGGTGGAAAGTGTTTTATTGTTGTCGAGAGATAAGATAAAATAAACGTCGAGTTCCGCCATGTTTCTTCGGACAGTTTTCGCATATCAGTATTGGATTTGACATAAACATTACGTTTTTTAACCAAATAATGATGAATCTGTTACCAATTTTCTGAAAATAGGTAGTGCCATATCGTATAGTTTACCTATTTGAAAAAATTAGAAAAAAAGGTCAGCTTTATCCACAGAAGAATCGACAAAAAACCTCATTTTCAATTGCGTTTTTGACCCTACATTTTCGTAAAAAAAAAACAGAAAATATTTTTACTGCATTATCAATTACTGCACGAAGAATGTTATTAAGCATATTGTAGACTAAACACATTTGTTTTCTTTTAATGCACTTGTATATAAATTGATAAGTTGATAGTTGAATTCTAACCTTGCAACCAGTTCTTTATTCTTGCTTTCAGTCATTTTACGGCCAGGATACTTGAGCTAGCGCCTTAATTGAGCACAAGTGTGTTCTTCCACAATGTTGTGTACTAATTTTGCACCGTCAATCACACTTTCGTCTAAATTAATGTGAAAAAATTATACCCGTCCAGCCATTTTGACAACCAAGTGTCCGAACATTTCATAGTTCCCGCAAACAAACATAGCGGCAGCACATGCGCGGGCTTATGATGAAAAGGTCTATATGTCATGAAACGGCTTTGTGCTTTATTTTCTGAGGAAAGATGTACAAGTGGAATTTTTAAAGCATTTGGAATTAGTTAATGATGTAAGGAAACATAGTAAGCCAGAATTGTACTAATTTAATTTAAAATAAATATAAAAATGTTTTTCATAATATAAACGCTATTATCTAATCATTGCTGTCAAACCAGGGAAATTTCCACTTATTAATCACATAGGTAGGTGGTCATGGGTAAGTAAGATTTCTCCAAAAAATTGATGGTTGTCATAGCAACAATGACAAAATAAACGTGTCCGATTGGCTAATAATGTTTGGTATAAAATTTTCAATGAAATTGTTTGGCTGCAGCAATTTTACCAGTTTAATTTATTTTATGTGTAATAATGTGTAAACAATTGCTGAGCAGTTTTAAATCGGTCCATTGCTTTTTGTAATATCTTAATAATTTATTTTTTCTTTAATCGTTCCAAAAGTAGGTACTTTCGGTACGATTGTTTGTACCGAAAGTAGCGTATTCTAGTACCAGCCGCGAAAGTAGCTATTACGGTATAAAATTTTCAATGAAATTGTTTGGCTGCAGTAATTTTACCAGTTTAATTTATTTTATGTGTAATAATGTGTAAACAATTGCTGAGCACTGTTAAATCGGTCCATTGCTTTTTGTAATATCTTAATAATTTATTTTTTCTTCAATCGTTCCAAAAGTAGGTACTTTCGGTACGATTGTTTGTACCGAAAATAGCGTATTCTAGTACCAGCCGCGAAAGTAGCTATTACGAGTACCAGTACTGTAAAGTGACAGATCATCTAAACGTCAATGTAAATTTACAGGTTATATTTTACTACGAATCACATTAATCACATTCGTACTCGACGCTAAACAGTCGTGTTGCTGTGGTATCAAAATAATGACGCTTAAAACGGTCAGATAATGGTTATTTCAAAATGGACAGTGATTGACATTTTGAAAGTATGCAAGATTTACAAGTTCCAAATGCATTATCTTCTTCTGATACTACAATTAATATCCCAAATGTTTCAAGTCAGTCATATCCACTAAACATAAGCCATAATAATAATTGTACAATTAATATTAATATTTATAAATAGTCAAAGTATATAAATTTTTGGTTTCATTAAAGAAACGATTGAATAAAAAATATTGTACATAACACGCCCCGAAAATACTTTTACTGGACTCACAAGCTTCCAGGCCTCGCCTACGCCTACTTACTCGTCCAGTAAAAGACCACTTTCGGAACTAGTTACGTAAATAACTATTATTTCATAAACAATCCATATTCTTTTTGATATCTATCTGATGGTTTTTTCGGGATTTATTTTCCCTTTCTTCACAGATTTATTTAAAATCTCCTACGAAATCTCCAAAATAGAAAACAATGCAAAAATTATGGTTTTATTTATTTGACAGTGACAAGCTAAAGACAAAAAAGGATTATAATGACAGTATGAAATAAAATATTATACGATACATGTCCGCTAGGTCTCATTACAGCACTCGCTAAAAACAAATATGACTGTTAAGGATGTAATTTTCATCATGTCTGCCTGATTTTTTGATAAATGTGATATTGAGTTCAACAACAGGTGTCCCTTAGCTACTCCAACATCATATTTTCCAACATGTTATGACAATATCGATTGGAGAGAGGAAAATAAAGAGCAGTAAACCGCTTTATGAAAATCAAATGGAAGCGACAAGAATGACATCCACTAAAACCTACAGCAAAAAAGACCAAGCCACAAAACTTATTTCAGAATGGTGGTAACCGTGACCTGTAATTTCTGCCGTGATGAAATGGCATTTTCATCACGGAAATGGAGTAAGTGGAAGATGATGTGGATAAACCCTTCAGACCACATAAGAGACTGTTAAGTTCGTATGGTACCAAATGCAAGAGTTTTCGAAGGAGCAAAAATTGAATAATAAGCTGCCCTAGCATAGCAGCTGCTGTTCGAATGGTACTGTCGTGAGCAAAAAAAAATGGGATAACTATTTTTTTCTAATGTACATCTGTCTCTATTTGCACACTTGCATGAATTTTGATAAATAACTGACAATGTTACAAAAATTAAAGTTAGATGTACACAACTAGATTTTAGCAAAAATACGTTATAAGACTTGTCCCATTTTTTTTTGCTTACGACAGTACCTGATGTAGAACGATTCCCATTACAGAGAAAATTGACGAATATATTTTATAATCTGACCAAGAGTCAGATGATGGCTGACGTTCTACATTAGCAGGTTTTATTGTACTTATCCAATATATTGATTTGATAAAGAGTAACGCGAACAGTTGAGGTTTGAAACTGAGGTATTTTTGTGTTATTCTGCACTCTGGCAAAGTTGACTTTGATTATGGGGAAAAATGTTGATCCAATTTGATAAATTAAAGAGAGGAAAATACTTCTTAATACTTGTATATCAGAAAAAACTTTAGTGAGAGAGATTTTTTAGCATCACCTTGGAAAAACCGCTGCCCAAGGAATCACTACTTCCACATCCAGATTCTCTATCCAAGTCACTCACAACGAAAAAACTTTGTATGTGGAAATAATTGTTCATGGAACTTTAACAATATAATATTTGAAATCCTCTACCCCAAGAACCCATAAAACGATACCCCACATCGGTAGTGGGGTGGGGGTGGTGATAGAGGGATGGTAGTGGGGGTGGATGAAGTAAAAAAATATTTTGAGGTTTCTGGTTCTTGTACATACACTAAATCACAATTATTTTTCATCCCCTTTAATAATGGGGTGGGGGTGGTAAGGGGGGTGGCTAATGCCAAAAATTTTTTGAGACCTTAGCTTCTCTTGTAGATACTAAATACCAATCTTATGGACTCTTACCTGCTTGATTTACCCATTTACCCCAAATTTATCCCAATTTACCCCCCAACCCTTCGACCGAACATGATGAAAATATAATCTAGTTCCAGATCTCGTTAATATACATATGTGTACCAAATTTCAAGTCAATATCTTAAACAGTTCCAGAGTAAACGTGCGCACAAAAAAGTTACAGACAGACCGACAGACAGACAGAATTTTTTTTTTCGCTCAAACTTAAAATCTCGACGTGCCATGACATTTTAAGCCCATTTGAACAATAAAAATTTTTAAAAAAATTTTTGTCATTACTATACTTCCACTGGATGTGGAAGTAATAAATACCACATTCTCGAGGAAAAGGGACCAGAACTTATTATATATACATAGTGCTAATTTAAAGTTAGTCAAACGAACGTAGCAAGTGTTAAACACATCAAAGCAAAAAAGGTATGTTATTCGAAATTTTTAAAATTTGTTTAGTAACAATGCACTCTCTCAGATTTCAGTAAAAACCGCTGCCCAAGGAATCACTACTTCCGCATCCAGATTCTCTATCCAAGTCACTCACAACGAAAAAACTTTGTATGTGAAAATAATTGTTTATGGAACTTTAATAATATAATATTTGAAATCCTCTATCCCAAAAACCCATAAAACGATACCCCACATCGGTAGTGGGGTGGGGGTAGTGATAGGGGGGTGATAGTGGGGGGTGGATGAAGTAAAAAATATTTTGAAGTTTCTGGTTCCTGTATATAAACTAAATCACATTTTGTTTTTCATCCCCTTTAATAAGGAGGTGGGGGTGGTAATGGGGGTGGCTAATGACAAAAAATGTTTTGAGACCTTAGCTTCTCTTGTATATACTAAATACCAATTTCATGGACTCTTACCTGCTTGATTTACCCATTTACCCCAAATTTACCCCAATTTACCCCCCAACCATTCGACGGAACAAGATGAAAATATAATCTAGTTCTAGATCTCGTTAAAGTACATATGTGTACCAAATTTCAAGTCAATATCTTAAACGGTTCCAGAGTAAACGTGCGCACAAAAAGAAGTTACAGACAGACAGACAGACCGACAGACCGACAGACCGACAGACCGACAGACCGACAGACCGACAGACCGACAGACCGACAGACCGACAGACAGACAGAAAATTTTTTTTCGCTCAAACTTAAAATCTCGACGTTTCATGACATTTTAAGCCTATTTGGACAATAAAAATTTTTAAAAAATTTTTTGTCGTTACTATACTTCCACTAAATACCACTGGACGTGGAAGTAAAATAAATTGTTGATGTGTAATTATTGATAGAACTTTTAAATGAAAAGGAAATTACCCTAAAAGAAAATTATGATATGAGGAAAACACGTTAAGTACTTTGTTTTATATCACTAAATTTATTGTAATAATGTTACTGCAGTTTCGGAACTTTAACGTTAAGTTACAATAAATTTAGTGCTATAAAACAAACTAAAGTGTGTTCCTTCTATTCTCACGATCAATTATCACAAAGTAACGGATTCCACAATACCATTATGAAAGGAAATTCCTTCATTTAATACGTTTTAAGAAAATGTATAATGATAATAATAACAATGATAAAATGTAAACCAAATAATTTCTACACATTTTTACGAAACTGGAGACCCTGAAGAGATGGGTAATACTCTAATAAATAACTTTAAAACTGCTATACAAAATGCAACCAAAAAAATAAGATTAAAAAATTTAAAAAAGAGAAAAAATGGATTACAATAGGTTTAATAACATCGATCGAAACTCGTGATAAAATGTACCAAGATTTACTAAAACAACCTTTAAACGTAGACTTAAAACAAAAATATAAAATATATAGAAATAAAGTAAATTCACTGATTAAAAAAACTAAAAAAGATTATTATGAGAAACAAATTGAAAATAATAACCACTGTAGTAAAACTCTCTGGAAAATAACAAAGGATATTACCAAAAGTCAAAGACAAAATCAGGAAATAACACAAATTAAATTAGATAACAATTATGTAGTAAATGACGAAAAACAAATTGCAAACGAGTTTAATAAGCATTACACAGAAATAGGAGAAAAATTAGCAAATAAAATAGATTTACCAAATACAACCTTCCCTATTGCAATTACCAATCATTCTTTTTTTCTTACACCAGTAGACGACAAGGAAATAAACGAATACATAAAAGAACTAAAAAATAATAAGGCTCCTGGATTTGACGGCAGGCATCACATCAGAAATGTTAAAAGAAAAAATAAATATAATAACACCATTATTAGTCAATCTCATAAATAACATTTTTCAATCCGGAATATGTCCATCCAATTTCAAGGTTGCTATAATTAAACTTTTATATAAGAAGGGGGACAAAAATTTGATGGAAAATTACCGACCTATATCTTTGACTTCTATTGCAAAAATTTTCGAAAAAGCGTTAAAAAAAAAGATTAGTGCAATACCTCAACAAATTTAATTTGTTATCAAAAAACCAGTTTGGGTTCCAAGAAAATACATCAACAAGTGATGCTATAGCCTGCCTGACTAAAAAAGTTTATGAATGTTTGGATAACAGTACACCATCTCTCTGTGTTTTTATAGATCTGGAAAAGGCCTTTGACACAATTAGTCACAATAAAATATTAAAAAAATTAGAAAATTTGGGTATAAGAGATCTTTGCCACGATTTATTGAAAAATTATTTAGATAAAAGGACACAAGTTGTAAAAATAGGAAACCAAACAAGCAAAGCAAGAACCGTGCTCTATGGTCTTCCACAAGGTACGGTTCTTGCCCCAATTTTATTTATTATGTATCTAAATGACATATTTAGGCTAAATATTAGAGGAGATATAGTATCATTTGTAGATGACATCGCCATATTTTTTAAAGGAAATTCATGGGAGGAAGTGAAAAGAATTTCGGAATTGGACTTAAAGGTGATTAAGGATTGGTTTGATGAAAATATCTTGACCCTTAGTATCTCAAAAACAAAATATTTGCCATTTTGCTCCTATAGAAGCAATTTACCTTTATTTAATGAAATAAATATTGTTAACACTAATTTGGTCATAACTACCTGTGAAAAAATTAACTATCTGGGAATAACTTTAGACCCTCATTTAAAATGGAATCACCATGTCACCAACACTGTAAAAAAACTAAGATTTTTAATTTATAGATTTAAAATATTAAAAGATATATTAAGCAAAAAACACATTAAAATCATTTACTATGGCATGATTGAATCGATTTTAAAATATGGCATTATAGCATGGGGAGGTGCAAACAAAACTAACATTACACCGTTAATATTAATCCAAAAAATATATTTAAAGACCTTATATGGAAAACCCAACCTTTATCCTACTGAATTATTATACAAAGAGTCAGAATTATTAAATGTGCGTAAGCTATATTCTCAATGTTTATTAATGTACCAATACAAAATATACTCAGAAACAACACTCGTTGATCATAGCTACTACACAAGAGGTAAAGATAAAAAACAAATAGGTAGTCGTTGCACAAAAGACTATAGGAACAAAATGTTTTGTCTACTTAGGTCCTAGATTATATAATAAGCTCCCAGAAAATATTGAACAAGTTAGATCTGTAACAAAATATAAAAAAGAAATAAAAAAATGGCTGCTGAACATAAATTACACAGAAATAGATACATTTATTAATACTGGAAGTCTTTAAGCTTTCTTTTAGTCTTTAACTTTTCTAATTCCTCAAATTTATGTTTTTTAATTGTAAATTTTCGTTTTAAGTTAACTTCTAATATTTTAATTTTAATATTTTTCTTAATATTGATACCTAAAAATTCACCCGCATCAAATTCTTTTATAAGTAAATGTAAATACATGTTTTATAAAATCCATGAAAATATATTTATAATACGCAACACTGGTCTATTGCCTTTGCATTCAGGTTCTTAGGACCCTTCGCAAAATAAATAGAACTTAGTTGGGTATTTCGCATATGTACGGACACACTTATCAAACTACCAATTGCTCACAGACTCTAACGAGTCTAAGCAATCATTCATTTATTTATTTATACCTATAGATATTAAAATTAATCATTGTATCTTTTGTTAACCTATATAAATAAATAAATATTCTATTCTATTCTATTCTATGTGTAGTCAATAATATTTTCTATATAACTGTTGAATATTTTTTTTAGAAATAGGCTAATTTCCATATTTATAATTTTATCATCTCCCGACCATGCAATATTGATTAGCGAAACTCTCGACAGTAAACTATGCTATATTTTGTGTTTTTCGAATCTTATCAAAGGTTACAAAGTCTTCACGTATATCTTTTTACTTAAAGCGTTTCATACCACCTATATTTACTGACCGATTTTTTTCAAAATCAGTAAGATTTTTTTCTCTAGCTAACAATAACTTAATATTTCAATACTTTTCCTCTTAACACGTTCACGGCGTTGGGTCATCCCGACGTAATTACGTCTGGGACGCATTTTTTTCTTCAGTTTTATATTTAGATTTTGTATTTTTGTAATAAATAAAGACGTAAACTTTAACTTTATGTTTTGAGCCTTCCTTTACATGTACCACTCATGGTACGTGACGCCCACAGTGCAAAATTTTGCGTTGGTGGCGTCGTGTACCACCTATGGTCATGAGTAAAAAAGGTTCAAAACATTTCATAATTCATTTTTATTTCAAAAAGAAACAAAAATAGTTTATTGCAAGGCATTTTTCGACCTTTAAAATGTTAAAACTTTTAAAAACAGTGTTTTATTTTTATATAACACCCATATCCGTGGACGAGTGCGCGATCGGAAGTACATAAGTATTCATATATCATTTTTATAGCCATAACACGTATATGAAACCTCGATATCATGGATGTTGGAAGTTATATAGGCTGGTGTACCACCGTTGACGCAAGACGGCTACAAGTGAGATTGGCAATGTACCAGCAGGGGCACACGACGTCGTGAACGTGTTAAGTTGTGCTTATAAGACGTATGCGCGCACCTACTTCCACGCACACACAGACATACCAGACATTTTTTATTCGATGTAGTTCAGCATATTATAACAGGGTTTTCTGTACATTTTATTTTCTATGACGATATAGTCGGGGGCCCTCCCTAGCTGTACGTGCACCCCTCGCCCGATCCTTGGGAACAATGTTTTTCATAAAGATTAAAGCCTAGGGAACAATTTAAGACATGTCCTAAAAAAAAAACTGGCTGTACTTTCAAAATGGCGGCCATATGTTGAAAAAAACTGTTGCCAATGTTGTTTTTGTCATTTAACACAAAAACTAAAAAAGATGGACAAAAACTTTTTTCACAAAAAACAACGAGCATAAAATTTTCTACAATTCTGTTTCTATACAATATTTTGATAGGAGTACCATTTTCCAGATAAATGAGTCCAAAATTAAGAAAACATGGAAATTCATATATCGGTAAATCACCTAGAGGAAATAACTGTGACAATTATTGTAAGGCGTATGATATAGCTTTTTATTAACATAACAAAAAATAAAATAAACTGAAAAAAAATTAATAATAATATAATTTGCAGACATTTATCTCGAAAACGGTAACAACGGTATTTGGAAAATGGTAACTCCTATCCAAATATTGTATAGAAACAAAATTGTAGAAAATTTTATGCACTTTGTTTTTGGTGCAGAAAGTTTTTCTCCATCTTTTTTATTTTTTGTGTTAAATGACAAAAACAATATTTGCATTTTTTTAAACAGACGCCATTTTGAAAGTACAGCCAGTTAGGACATGTCTTAAATTGTTCCTTAGGCTTTAATCGATCGGGGGGGTGGGGGGGTACGAACAGTTAGGGTAGGCTCCAGTAGTATTACGTTTTATATTGAATGTTATATTTTATTTTAAGAGCTGAATCATTTATCTGGAAAATGGTAACTCCTATCCAAATATTGTATAGGAACAAAATTGTAGAATGCACTTTATTTTTTGTGCAGAAAGTGTTTCTCCATCTTTTTTAGTTTTTGTGTTAAATGACAAAAACCATGTTTGCAATTTTTTTTTAACGGACGCCATTTTGAAAGTGCAGCCAGTTTTTTTTAGGACATGTCTTAAATTGTTCCTTAAACTTTAATCTTTATGAAAAACATTGCCCCAAGGATCGGGGGTCGGGGGTCACGGACATTTAGGGTGGGCTCCCGTAGAAATACTTACAAATGTTTATCCGGTTATAATATACCTATTGAATTAAGGTAGTACTGTCGATACTGCAAGAGTCAAAAGCATACACTGTCTCGACTTACGCAGTATTTAGACTAGGCAACGTCGCGATGGTATTCCCCCAGGTCACTACAAACCCAAATTTTTTCTAACAACTGTCATATGATTACCTATGACTCTTCATCAAAACCATTAAAAATTTTATCATAAATAAAGATGAGAACGGTGTTGTTAAAGTTACCAAACACAAAAATTGTTATAGAGAATTTTTAATTTTTTTAGAAAATAAAGAAAAAAAATAACCAAAAAAATCATTATTAGGTATAAGATTAATTACTAACATATCAGTCATTTATATTTTATTAGATTTAATAAATATGGCTGTGCTAATAAAACATCGTTCATGTTATTTTTAATAAAGAATTTTTATAAAACCTACATTCTCGTATTCCATGCATTTTTAAATTTCACGCGCGTTGTAACCTCTTTTACGACGTTGCCATGTCAAATGAACTATGCTATAAAAAGTACATTTTTGACATTTATTCGCTAATTACTATTATCACATGCTTTAAAGCTGTACTTTTAAGTGTCTAAAATCTTTTATATATTTTCTCTTGTTTTCTCCTTTGTTATTGAAATCTGAACAGTACTTTTTGTAAAATATGATAAAACTTGTGATTTCTCATAAGTACCAATGTTAAAAGCATAAAATTTCAAATGACAATATTTTTTTACTGGTTCTGTGTAGCTCTTCAAAAATTTAATTAGATCATTATCTTACCATGATCTACTAATATGCCGAATTTTATTAAATTCTGAACATTATTCCGACAGTACTACCTTAATTTGTTTTGTAGCCGTATGCAGTATGCATGCTACAATATTTAAGATTTTCAATAGAGATTTAATAAAATTAGAATATACTTTAAACCTGTACACCTTTTGCTGCAATACGGAAAAATTGACCTAGAAGTTTCGTATGGTTATATGTTTATTGCTTCCTAAGAGTTCGTTACTGGAGTCAAGCCAACACGATAATCAATTTCAGAAGTAACGTTTTAACTAGGAATATCAAAAGGTTCCGCAACTTCCCTTTCACTACTACTATAAATGATTTGATTTCTTTTTGCAGATTTTCGGACAAGTTTGCGCCAGGATATATTGAAATATTGAAAAATGAGATGAAAAATAGATATAATGTCCCGTTTCTATATATTGCATGGAATATATAATACGTGGCAATTGTAAAATTCTACTTATTTTTAAGTAGTAACTGTTTTGTGGCGTCAATTTATTTCATTTGTACAATTATTTATTTATTTATAGTTTATTACGTATTTTCCTTTTCGAATAACTGTTACAAATTTCGAAAGAAAACTCTTTTTTCAAAAGTGAGCTTAACTTTATAGAACGAATTATACGGGGTATTAAAACATTTCCGAAGGAATGGGTTTCCAATCCATAGAACAGTAAAAAATAATATTGTGTAATTTTTCTTGTGTGACAGTCACTTAAAATAAAATTACAGAAAATCAGAGCACTAATAGTACCTGTCATGTGCATCGTGGTATAGCTGTAGCTGTAGTTGAATTTGATGTGAGAAAAATATATCTTCAGTAATTTTCAAATTCCGTTAAAGGATTATGGAGATCCGCTTAAAAATACGGGAAAAGGATATCTTGGTAACTTCATTAAATGTCATAAACGTCATAAAATTCATTGTTCTCGAAACAGTTACTTATGCAACAAGTGCATAAAGTAGTCGCTTTATGTATGAGTTTCGAAAATATTAGCAACTTCAATTATTTTCAAAATTCAAAGCACCCTTATGATTCGGCTATACACCAGAGGGAAATATAACTGCTTCTTTCACGTTTTCTACATTTTCTTACTATTACCATAAACATATGGCTTATCCACAGAAAAGGTACAGTTTCTTATATACCAAATGTCACATCAAATGATAAATACGAAATTACAAGGATGCAGTCCGATATCACTAATTTTCAAAATATTTCATTAAATAAATTAAGAAAAGTAATTTTTAATTTAAAAAACAAAGCCAGTGGAGAAAATAATATTACAGTGTACGTAATCAAAGTCCTTTTTGACGTTATTGGATATCCGTTATTAAATTTAATTAATACATCTCTGAAAACTGGAAAAATTCCTTCCGATCTAAAATGTAGTGTTATCGTGCCAGTTCCCAAAATAAGTGATCCTAAAAAACCGGAACAATGTAGACCAATAAATTTATTACCTGCTGTAGAAAAAATTATGGAAATAATAGTAGATGAGCAATTATATGACTATTTTAATATAAACAATATTTTGTATAGTGGACAGTCTGGATTTCGACAACGACATTCTTGTGAAACGTCAGTGCAGTTGGTGTGTTCAAAATGGAGGCGAGATATTGATCAAGGTGATATTGTCCTCATTGTCTTTGTGGATCTACAGCGAGCATTTGAAACAATCAATAGGCGGGATTTAATAGAAAAATGTGAAAGGTATGGGGTAAAAAATGATGTTTTGGCTTGGATTAAAAACTATTTAGACGAAAGGTATCATAGAACTAAGATCAATATGGTTTTATCGGATAAAATCAGAAGTGAATATGGTGTCCCTCAAGGGAGTGTGCCGGGTCCTCTATTATTTATTGTTTATATGAATGATATAAGTAATGTATTAAATAATTCATTTGTAAATCTGTTTGCTGACGATACACTTATATCAGTATCTGGTAAAAATTATAAAGAAGAAGTTGAGACGATGAACCAAGAAATGGAACACCTATACACATGGTTATGCAACAACAAATTAAAGTTAAATTCATCCAAAACCAAATGTATGGTTTTGGGCACTAGAAACAGTTACGAAGCATTTATGAGTCAAAATTTCTCTGTAAAAATAAATAATATAAAAATTGACTTTGTAGATGAAATAAAATATTTAGGTATTATTCTGGACCCATATTTAAATTTTACAAAACACGTAGATTTTTTAGTTAAGAAAAAAAATTGCGTATTTTTACAGAATTTCAAACAATCTCTCTAAATGGAGCAAATTTTTAGTGTATAATACTATTATTTATCCTCATTTTAATTATTGCATGTCGTTATTAATTTCCTGTAGTAAGTGCGATCTTCACAAACTGCAGATATTGCAAAATAAAATAATGAGAGTAATTCTGAATTGTGATATATATGAACCAATAAAAGTAATGTTATCTAATTTAAGATGGCTAAATATTGAACAAATAATCGAACAATCTGCTCTAATATTAATATATAAAATAGCAAATAACTTAGCCCCACAGTACTTACAGACATTCTTAATTAAAAGATCGAGCATACATACATATCAGACAAGAAATCGGGCAAATTATCATATTGAAAAATGCAATTCAAATGTTCTAAAATAATCACTTTTTTGTGAATGCCTTAAACTTTTTAACGAAGTACCCACAGAAATTAAAATGTCAAAAAATAATCAAACTTTCAAACAAATGACAAAGATGTTATATTTACGTGTAGGTACATAGTTTCTATTTTATGTTAAGTTAGATTTAAAATTGAACAATGTTTTAACTTTGTATATAATATTTTTCTTTAAGTTTGTAACAAATGTTTTTAATTCTTGTAACTAGCAAACTGCTAAATAAACTGTTTATTTATTTATTTATTCTTTTACAGCAATAAAGGTATGAAGAGTATGCAACACATAAAGATATAGAATGACAGCAGAATTCGGTTTTGCAAATTTAACGTTCGTAAGAAAATAATCTCTTACTAGTTGTATAACTAACTATTTTCTAATTGTAAATAGCAAATAAATAAAAAACATTTGTATAGTGAAAATATTGTTTCATTCACATAAAACGTCTAAAAATTAAATTTCAACTTGATCTGGCACCATAATATGCCTGTCGTCAGATATTTCGGATATATTGCTTTACTGTCTTAGTCGAGTCAATGAAGCCTAAAAATCGTCAAAACCTCTTAATTCTCAGCAACAGCTCCGATTTTGATCATTCTTTTTTTTTAAATGTGTCTTTTTTAAATATTATTCAAAATCAGAAATATCCCAAGTGGCGCAAATCATTATTTATATTGTTTAAACAATAATAATAATATTTACAAAAAAATATATTTTAAAAAATTTTTTTCGCGATATTATAAAACATTGTTTTTATTTTGTTTATTTAAAATTAAAGTTAAAAAATGTTTCTCACAGTCGGGGTTGATAATTATTTATATTGTTTAAACAATAATAACAACTTTTACAGGAAAAATCTATTCTTTTATGTTTTTTTCCCGATATTCATGAAAAAGTTATTTTAGTCCAGTGTTTAAATGTTTTTCGCTCAGAATTCTTTCGGATAAAACCGATTGACGTGAAATTTGGACAGTAATTAGGGAATGGCGCAAGGAACAAAAGTTATATAGTGCCGATGTGTGCTTTTACCCTGACGGTGGATGCCTCACCTTCTCGGGGAAAAGCCACTGGTTTCATTGCTGATTTTTTCTCCGAAAAAAAGATACAACCATTTCCATTTCATCAACTCCGTTAGTTTTTATGCTAACGACTTTTACCAAAGTTCATTTTAAAGGTATTTTCAAGCAAGTACTTTTAAGAAAATGTCTTAGTGCTTTACTCCAAATAGTTATTTGACGTTGAAAGGATCGAATTCAGTTTTCAGCGAACAAAAAGTCACCTTCAACGAGCCATAACTCGGTTCGTGTTGTATTTACAGAAATTAAAAAAAAACCAATCGATTTGTTATTTTATAGACTTCATTTTTGCTTATAATAACTTTTTTGATAAAACGTAAGGTCTTCGAGTTGTTCGTGAAAAATCATTCTAAAACATGCATTTTTTAGATGAAAAATCAACATTTTCAATCACGAATAACTCAAAAAGTATTGACTCATTGAAAAAACTTCATAGAACATTTTTTGCTTAGAATCGACATCTGCGATTATTTTGAATGTAATAATTTCCACCCCCGAGAAGGGGTGGCATGCACCCCAGGGTATTTGCACCACTTGGGATGTTTCTGATTTTGAATAGTATTAAAAAACACACATTTAAAAAAAATGATCAAAATGGAAGCTGTCGCTGAGAATTAAGAAGTGAAAACTTTCATTTACTCGACTAGCTCCGTTCAATAGAAAAATTAAAAAGATTAGCAGTATACGTAACACTAAAGATATCCCGTATTTAAAACTGAATAATGTTATGGCTAAGTTAAATACTCATTAATAGGTATTGAAATTCGGAACACCCAGCTGCAAATTATCTTCGCTTATTTATTTTACTTGCTGTGTCCGTGACGCCGCGACTACGTTCGCGTGGAATTTTGGAATTAGTTAAGCAACATTTGAGGTAGAATCACCATTCTGGAATATTTCAAAAGGCTTACAAATTTTCTGGAATGTTCCAGAATACTCTCGAACTTTCTAGAATATTGCAGAATAGAAAATTTATACGTAAATACGCTTATTAGTGGGTGGTGCTGTGTTAAAAAGAGACATTCCGCGTGCAGGTTGATGATTAAATGTAAAGAGGGGGACATGTGGAACACGAAAATCATTTGAGGACATCTACGGATCGTGTCTGTCGATTTCTTGATGAGGGAAGGGGAGTTCTGTAAGCTAAATTCTAAAGATCAGTTGATAACTCCATAACCATCAACTTTACGAAAAAGAGCTATATGACCAAAATGAAAGATAATAAATTTTTTCTACAATAGTAATTGTCCTATGCGCTTACGTGCTACGAGCAAGCGTTCATGAGATGAATGTGCTACTTATGTTATCGAAAGAGTATTACTATACAATAATTAAATTAATTTAATTGTTTTACTGAATGTCAAGTTTAATTGGTCAATAACACTATGCGAACTAAAACATTTATAGGACCAAAATTAAAGATAATATACTTCTCTACAATAGTTTAATATGCACATATGTGCTACGAACAGGCGTTAGTGAAATTATGTGTTTTCCTGTATGCAACCACATACTAGGAGTTCTCTACTGAGAAACTCAGTTAGTGCATCTTTCGTCTTGGTATGTAGAGTAGTTTCTCTAAAGTTATTGCTTTTATGCTTGTATTTCCTTCGATCTTGTATCTTGGGGGTGGAATGCTTTTTAATGACGTAATCTTTCAGCTGCTTTCAGCGAGTTATCTATCTGAAAAACTTCGGTACTTTGTGAACATTTTGTCACAAAACTAATCAGCAAAATCTGAAAAAGTAGCTGCTTATTTTAGCTTTAGAGACTACAGCTCAGCCATACCATAAATTCAGTAAAAAAATTAAATTACTATGTGTAACGGTATTGTATAATAATACTCTTTCCATAATATAATTAATACATTTTATTTTATCTCACGAACGCTTGCTCGTAGCATATTGGCGTATAGGACAACTATTGTAGAAAAATTTATAGTCATTCATTTTGGTCCTATAACTTTTCGTAAAGTTGATGGTATAGGAGTTGTCAACTGATCTTTAGATTCTAACTTACCGAACTAATTATTTATATAAGTCATACGTCGATAAAAAATAAAAACAATGTTTCTTTCGTAATGTTAAAATGTGATCTATAAAATGATAAAGTTCTCTGCGATTACTGAACGTAAATTACATTCGTTCTAGGATGATTCCTAGTCATCGATATCCTTTAAAAAACAAGTTATAAGTGAAGTTGTAATATGTACAATGTATCTTCAATAAGACATAATATTTAGAAAACTGAAAGTCAACATTTTAAATTATAAACGATGAAAACATTGGATACGTGGCACATAATTAAAGTTATTCGAATTATTAGAAACTTGAAATATAAAGATTTCAATTTTTGTTCGATTCCTACAATGAAATGGTTATCGTATTATATTTATATTGACATAGCTATTCAAATTTTTTTGAATGTTATATTTAGTTGTCTGCGTAAGATCATGTTTTCTTTGTATTCTTATACACGTTTTTCTCTTCTCAAAATATAAATGTTTCTTGAAAACCGTCTTAAAATTTGTTGTTTTTCTCGACATTTCTTGTGTATTTTTTAATGAGGCAAACAATGCTTTGAGGATTTCGTATTGTATCGATTACAACAGTTACTTTGATATTAATATTACTTTCATTCGATGTATTTCTAAAATAAGCTCGGCATAATGACGGTAATATGTAGTATAATAACAATTTAATTGTCGGAGTTGGAGGCAAATTGAAATCCTAGTATTTTAAAGCTTCTTTCTAATCGTACAAACAGCTTTAATTCTGCAACATTTATCCAAAGTCTCTATACCGTTAATAATAATCTAATATTTCGATCTTCACTTTTCGAAATGAATTGAAATTGAAGATGAATTACAAGATATTACTTTTTTAAGTGGACAAAGTCAATGTTTAACAATCATCCTAGAACGAATGTAATTTAGGTTTAAAAATCTTAGAGAAGTTCTTGGTTTCATAGGTGCCCATTTTAAAAATAAAATAAATATTGTTTTAATCTATTTTTTTGCAGAAAAGGCTGTCATTTTGGAAGGCAATTAAACATCGATAAAAAATAAAAACAATTAGTATTCTCCCTCAGATACACAATTGTTTAGCTGATCTACGACGTAGACTCTTGTAAACTGTTCTATTTTTGATTTTCCGAGAAAAAGTCATTCTTTATAAAAAGTTTTGCTTGTCTTAGGAAGTCATAAACAGTTGTCAAACTTATATATAAATTATACAGTGTATTCTAAAAATTAGAAAATATGAAATCGACTATAAGCAAACTTCCTTTTTTTACATTTTTATTGAAAATATTATTTAACAAAGTTTTTTCAATTATGAAGGAAACCCTAAATACGAAATTTAATTGCAAAATAAGGAAATAGCAATTTTCAAAAAAAAACAAACATGTTATTCAACTAAATTGAACAGTATCCACATATAGACCTCCTACCAGTACACATTTTTCTAGTCTTTTTCTAAATTTTTCATAGACAGATGAGATTATATCAAGTAATACCATAGATTAATGTTAATATCAGTGTAATAGATATGTATTCGTATTTTGTATTTTCTGTAAAAATTTTAATTACTAATTATTGAATTATGCTGACCCAGGAACAACGAATTTACTTGATCAAATGCTATCGAATCGAAAATGTTTCTTATAAATACGCAATAGAAATTTTTAATGAGAAGTATCCAGATGTTAAAGTGACGAAGTACGTAAATTAATTTATAAATCTGATTGCACTGAGGATGTAAAAAATATCAAAAAAAGTAAAGAAACAATTAAATGAAGATGACGCTGCTATCCTTGTAGTTTTAGACTCTGTACAAGAGCACTCAAGATGGTCGTTAAGGAAAAGATATATAAATGTAAGTATTACCTAATATCATATTCAGAGGATTTTAGTCAGCAACAAATTTTATCGATTCAAACTAAAATTTATCCACAAACTTCAAGGTGGAGATGAATGCTCGTCGTTTGGACTTTTGTTTAACTATAGGTATGAAAATTTTAGCAGATAGATCATTTCATTTCGTCTAAACATTTTATTCAAGGATAAACCTACTTTCACGACTAATGGGGTAGCCTCTTCTCAAAATTGTAAGTACTGTGCTCAGAAAATCCTAATTTCCGAATTACCACTAATAGTCAAAAGCTTAAGAAAGTAAATGTTTGGTTCAGCATAATGCATGCGTCACACAATAATTGACCCTTCTTTTATGGATCGAATTTTGAATCAAAATACTTATTTAGAAATTTTGAGTAATTTCGTTTTGGGCGAACTGGACAACGAAATTATAGAATTTAGAAGAGAGAAAAATTTGTCAGCAAGATGGATGCTCAGGTCATTCTACAATTTTAGACGGTGATTAGACAATCACTTCTACAACGGGTGGATTGGCTACTATGGACAAGCAGCATGGGCAAGTCGTTCGCCGCCAGATCTAACTCCGTTAGGTCACTTCTTATGGAGGTATTTAAACCAAAGACTATACGAAAATGATTTCGAAGACGATGTAAATTTATTAAAACGAAAAATTGTGGATGCTGTTGCACCCATAGATGAAGATGTGATCTCCTCACCTATCCATGAAAAGTTTAGAAAAAGATTAGAAAAATGAGTACTAGTAGTAGAACAGGAGTCCGCCAACCATTAATTGTGTGTCAAGGTTTACTCCCAAACTGTGTGAATTATTGTTAATTTGGAGTAGTAGAGCACAGAAATGTCCATGTCAGCCCCTTTTTTTGGTACAGGGGCGTACGACAGGCCCCCAAATGTGTAAGAAATATGACTTGTAAAAGTAAAAAAACGCCACGAATAAGTCATAGGTTTACGCATGGGGGTCGGAGGGATTTGTTTACCCCCAAAAAACATGAATCCGGACTCCCATTCACTCCCTCAAGGAGGCGTTACGCTCGCCTAAATTTGAAAAAAAAAATCAGGTAAAAAAATGATAAGTTTATGAATAGCAATCAGGAACATGGTAAGTATGAACCTCCTGAGTGCGAAAAGACATTCGCCATCTTTGAAAAGTAGTGCGAACATCTTGCCTTTCACGATAATTGACGGCACATCGGCTCTTCCCACCGCATGTACTAGTTACCCTTGTAATTCGATAAACATCGTAAATTTACGACTAGCAATCAGATACTTGGTAAGTATGAACCTCCTGATTGCGAAAATGCGTTATCTTTGACAAGTGGTCTTGCCTTTCACGATAATTGACGGCGTATCGCATGTAATAATTACTCGTGTAATTTGATGAATATCATAAATTTACGACTGGCAATCAGATACTTGGTAAGTATCAACCTCCTGAGGGCGAAAATATATTCGCCATTTTTGAAAAGTGGTGCGAAGGTCACGGTAATTCATGGCCTATCGGAGTTTCCTGCGGCATGAACTGATTACTCCTGTAATTCGATGAATATCATAAATTTACGACTGGAAATCAGAAACTTGATAAGTATGAACGTCCTGATTTCGAAAATACGTGTGCCATCTTTGACAAGTGATAAAAAGGTCTTGCCTTTCACGATAATTGACTGAGTATCGGAGTTTAATACCACATTTAATAGTTACCCGTGTAATTTGATGGGTATCATAAATTTATGATTGGTAATCAGAAATTTGGTAAGCATGAACCTCCTGATTGCGAAAATATGCGCACCATCTTTGACAAGTGGTGCAAAGGTCTTGCCTTTCACGATAATTGATCGAGTATCGGAGCTTCCTACTGCAGATATTGGTTGATATTTACCAAGTGTCTCATTGCCAGTCGTAAAATTATGATATTTATCAAATTACACGAGTAACTATTACATGCGGTAGGAAGCTCTGGTACCCCGTCAATTATCGTGAAAGGCAAGATCCTTTCACAACTTGACAAAAATAGCGCACATATTTTCGCAATCAGTAGGTTCGTACTTATCAAGTATCTGATTGCTAGTAGTAAATTTATGATACTCATCGAATTACAAGGGTAACTAGTACATGCGGTAGGAAGAGCTGATACACCGTCAATTATCGTGAAAGGCAAGACCTTCCAAGAACTTTTTAAATATGGTGAATGTATTTTCGCACTCAAGAGGTTCATACTTACCAAGTTTATAATTGCCAGTCGTAAATTTGTGATACTCATCAAATTACAAGGGTAACTAGTTGCTGCGTGGGAAGAGACGATACGCCGCTAATTATCGTGAGAAGTAAGACATTCGCACCACTTTTCAAAGATGGCGAATCTTTTTTCGCACTCAGAAGGTTCGTAAATTTATGATATTTATCGAATTACAAGTTTACCAAGTGTCTGATTGTCATTCATAAACTTATCATTTTATTAAATAACTTTTTTTTTAAAATTTGGTCGAGCATAGCGCCTCCTTGTATCACTCAAAATGAATGGGAGTCTGGATTCATGATTTTTGGGGGTAAATTAACGAATCCCTCCAACCCACATGCGTAAACCTATGACTTATTTGTGACTTCCTTTTACTTTTACTAGTCATATTTCTTACACATTTGGGGGCCTGCCGTACGCCCCTGTACCAAAAAAAAGGATATTTCTGTGCTCTACTACTCCAAATTAGCAACAATTCACACATTTTGGGGACACACAATTAGTGGTCTATAGGTGGTCTACATGTGAAAGAGTTTTCAACTTAGTTGAGTAAAATGTAATTTTTTTCAAAATTGTTATTTCCTTATATTGCAACTAAACTCCGTATTTAAGCTTTTCCTAATCCTTGAAAAAGACTTTGTTAAACAAAATTTTCAAAAAAAATGCGAAAAAAGTAGTTTGCATAAAGTTGATTTCATATTTTCTAATTTATAGAATACCCTGTATAGTTTATCTTAAGTTTGACTACTGTTTATGACTTCCTAAGATAAGCAAAACTATTTTTAGAGAATGACTTTTTCTCGACAAAAATAAGAGAGTTTATAAGAGTGCGGTACCCCAACCGGGGACACACTGTATGTGTGTTGATTTGTGTAAAATAATTGTTTTTGCTATACACCAATAAATACTGACACCAAATCTGAAAACAGACTATATCGTGTTCAATAGCTAGTCGCTGTAGCCGCTGTAGCTTTCACTCTTTTCATAATTAATCTTGTTAAAAATATCTTGATAATATTTAAAAATAAAATTGATATATCATCCAAACTATGTAAAATTCGTTCGAACTTGAGAGACACCGTATTGTATTAGTGGATTGTGTGAGTCAGACGAAAACCCGACTATTATCTGATGCAACCAGATTAGTTCTACCCCCCCGTTTTCGAGAATGCTGAACACCGTGGTGGTGGCAGAATTTCTCGTTGCATGCCCGTAATCGGCCAAAAACCATTCCCACATGGGGGTTAACGCGTATTATAATTGCTTGAGTTCAGTACTTGGTGATCCTCCGTATTTGAGGATGCTGAACACTGCGGGGATGGTGGAATTCCTCCCCGGGGTGATCCACCCCGGTAAATGGCCAATAACAACTCTCCAAAGGGGTGAGAGTGCACTCTCAGCATAACCCCTGGCAAAATTAAAACAATAAATTTATTTATTTATTTATTTATTTTAAATTATTTTTTTTACGTTCTTTGAACCCGTGCAGTTATAGACCGGCGGTACATGACCAGTCAGGTGCAACATTTTTAAAATGCATGCCAATGTAATTACCATGAATATGACAGAAACTGCAGTCGTCGCGTGCAGAAGGGTGTGCAAATCGATTTTTTTTGTCTTTTTTTGTGTTTTTTTTAATTTTAAAATGGATGCTAATAGTGCCAAACGAAAAGCCGTGAAAAAATCCAAAATAAAAATCATCCAAAATCAAAAATACCAAAAAACTTTACGATTTAATGTGCGCACCAAAATTTGTTTTGCGCGCGGAAACTGCATGCCAAATAATTTTTGCTGGATTTTTTTCACGTCTTTTTTAAAATTTAAAAAAAACACAAAAAAAACAAAAAAAAATCGATTTGCACACCTTTCTGCATGCGACGACTGCCTAAAATTTGCGTTTCTGGCATATTCATGGTAATTAAATTAATATATATGATTGGCATATATTTTAAAAACGTTGCACCTGACTGGTCATGTACCGCCAGTCTATGACACTCATTATGAAAATGCAAAGGGATATTTTTTTCCATTGAGGGGGTGAAGGGTGAATGGGTGTCAAGCACTCGGTTCGTGGTCCTCTCCATGTTCGGCATGCTCGAAAATGGGAGGGAAACCTTTTTGTCCAGTGGTATGATGAGAGCGTTCTCTTTGGAGGGTGGTTATTGGTCGTTTAGGAGGTGGGCGATTGCCAGGCATGCGTCCCAGGGTCCTCCCCACAATTGGCATGCTCAATAAGTTATATTCCGTGAAACACGATCAATACGCTTTGACTCTATTTGGGAGTGGTCCTTGGCCGTTTGCGGGGGTGGGTCACCCCAACGAGAAATTCTGCCACCAACACGGTGTTCAGCATCCTCAAAAACGGGTGGGGGGGGGGGGAACTACTTTGGTTATATCAGACAGTAGACGGGTTTTTCGGGTCTCTCTCCGACGTACACAATCCACTATATATTGCAATTTAGATATCTTCTACGTTTTCGTATTTGTGTGAGCTTAAACATTTTGCTCTAAAATAGTTATCGAAAATAGTAAATAGAAAATAGGGCAGTTTACACGACTCGATCATCTTGTATAAGGGATAATAATTTCAATAGAACATATTCTACCATGCTATTTTATACATAATCTAAATTTGAAATAAATACCCATGTCTAATAGAAGTTGTCGTGTTTACAATAAACAGCCTACGCACATACATATAAACATAACTTAAATATGCTTAGTTTTAGAATATATTTCTTTTTTCAAATTAATACTAAAAAGGAGAATTTTATTAATTTGAAGGTGAAATATAAAAATGGAAATTAACATTTTAACATTATATCGATGGCCTTTCTCAATGTTGGGCAGTAAACTTCATGCACATCTAAAAATAGTGTATTGTGCGTAGCTAAACGTAAATATATTGTTTCAGTATTTTATTTAGTACTATAATTCTGAATTACACTTACTCCAATTGAAACTTTACAGACCAGAAACAGAAATGACCGTAATTAGTATAACAATTATTCTATTCTTCTAGCGTTCTTCGCAATTTCAATTGTTTTCATTAAATTTGATCATAGACTCCATTGATACAAAAACACAATAAAAGATATATCAAATTACTGAAACAGGAAAATAAATTCTTAATGGAAAAACAATGTACGTAGAAAAAACTCGAGTGAAACAAATACTGTAGTTTTATTATATTGAGCTGTAAAGAAATCCAGTGAAAACATACTACCAGATCATATAAAAGTCGCAGTGCAAATTTTGAACACGAATAATGTTTCGGTTACCCTATGTACAGAATTTCTTGAGTAAAATTGAATGAAATTCTCCTTTGATACTTAAATAAGATATGTGCTGCTCTTTTATACGCGTAAAGTACGTGTGATACCGTTGAATTTATTGAAGCCAAGTAAGAGTACTTTTAAAAAACGTTTAGAAAATATGCTTTCCTTGCTTAGAGTTCAAAAATTTTACCTCTCTCGAAGTGGGATGTCGTCCTTTAAAGATACTCCGTTCTAACTTAATAGGGGGGAAATGAGCTTACTTACGAAGTTGAATTAGAGATTTACTTACTACGCAAACCACCGAATTTAAAAAATTCCCTACCGATCTTATGGAAAATGACTTTCAGTTATATTGTTCAAATTTTATATCTTGAAGAGTTTTTGTTTTTGTTGTAAACAAAAATCGAGATAGGCAGTCAAACAAAATTTTAAAATAACGTACGTAAATTAAATAGTTTTGAGAATTATATAGGCAGAGTAATAATAAAATGGTAACAGATATATGCATTATTAGAGGAATTAGTAATCTAAATAATTTTACTTGTGATTGAGCCTAATTCCTCGAATTTCAGGTGCGTTAAAGCAATAATTTGAGCTGATGAACTAAACTGTATATATAAATAAACATTATCTCTTTGTGTTTCTGTCCTCCTAAAATAAAATTATTAGTTATTTTTCTATTTAACTTAACCTTTAACCAGCTTATAGTGATTACAAATAGTTGAAAAGCAACTTTTACACTCCTTCACAATCCGTTTTGAAGCTACTCGAAGAAACTCGGTAGTTCCACGTAATAAACCAAATAATCTGAATTTCAGTTTTCTATTAATTATTGAAAGTCCAAATAATTTCTAGTATGATTTTAGACACTTTCAAACATAAACAATCCGATAAAAATACATTTAGGCGTAAAATTGACAGTCACATGTAACCCTATTGTTACGTGTTTATGTAGAAGAACTCACTACCAAGCGTCTAGGTGACGCGACACCAATTTATATTTAGAAGGGCGCTGGTTCGAAATAAGATATACTTCGATAGATGGGTAATGGGTCAAGGCTGCACTACCTCGGAGCATTAGCGAAGCTCTCTCATGACGTGATTTCAATTATTAACTGACAATAAGGGCTTTTACGTCTTTGGATTATTGCGATTTTTGCAAAAGGATTTCTCTCCGACGGGATTGAAATTTGACGTGTTTTTGATCTGTTTATACACTGTGTGGTTCGACGTCTTTTGGTTTCTGCTATTTTTGCATAAAAAAATCCCTATCGAAGATTTCTCTCCGACGGGATTGGAATTTGACGTGATCTGTATGTATTTACCTACTAATAATAGGCTCCGTACTTAAAGATTTCTGGAGAAATCGCATAAAAAAATCCCTATCAAGCTCCCGTAAGGCGACCAGAACACTGAGTATCAGGCTTAGGGAATCATGAGATCTCGATTAACTCAGTTGTTTAGGTCTTCCAAACGAGAAATCTAGGGATTAAAACTAGCCCTTACACCAATAAAATACAATTAATTAAAAGATTGCCATTTATTTAATAAGTATAAAATAATACAATAGTTTCCTGCAAAATGATATAATGTGAAAGAATCACGCCTCCCCAACTAAGGCAAATTACTTTTTAACCATACAAGTGACATCGTGTGCTAACAATCGATTTGGCAGAGAAGATTAATTTAACCTCCTCAGGATTTAATGCAAGCCTTTTAAAAATAATTTAAAAATTTTGGATTTTGGTAATTATGGCTGACTGAAAATAAAATAAAAATATTTTATTTGAAAAATTGTGGTTCGCTTATGAATAGCTTAAAGCCCAGATCGTGATTTTATTATTCACGGGACGGAGTTCGACTAATACATGAGTTTAATAACTTTCGGCCTGTCTTACGACGTACTTGTCCTCATGCAGGTTCAATATAGGAAAAATGACAGCGAGTCGCCTTCGGACGACTTTTAGGCAAAATGGTCTTTTGAGTCCTTTGTGCACAAGGTGGTTTTCTTTATAATATTTTTTCTCTTTAATATTTGGAAAGCTCTGCAGTTGGCTTTCTTACGATCGCTTTGTATTGACCACCCAACGTACTCGACCAAATTACGAGTCGCTGGGTGAATCCAAACTTGTTTTATGCGAGAAATCGACCTTGCCAATTTTCATTGATTTTTTGCCAATTTTTGCTTATAGGCCAGGGTGTATTAAATAGGTGATGCGACAAGGACCCGTTGAGTGGCTTCATAAGTGCTTACTTTGTACATAATGTAATAGACGGCAGGAGCAATAGCGTCCGTCGTTATTTACGCATTGAAAAATAATTTTGCAGGTTCTGTACATACGTGCATACAGTGTTGCATACATTCCCGGCCTTTCGTTTGTGTTTAGTGAAATATCTTGTAGTCAAACAAGATATCAGTGACATTTGACATCAAATACCTAGAAGAAATACTTTCAATACGCTAGCGCTAAATATAAAAAAGTCAGCTATATTTTCATAAAACATGGTTAGAAAATATGGAGTGCTTATTTGTGTACTTATTCTTATTACTGTAAAGACCAAAAATTATCACTTTTCTTAGTGCCAAAAAATACTGAAGAGCTAGAAATGTGATAGTTTACAAAGTACCTACTTGAAATAAAAAGCCACATGTTTGTGAAAAACATTTTTGCTCCAGCAGTATAAAAAGTAATTTTACTTCACAGTCTGAAAATGGAGTTGTTATATACACTGGAAATTTACATAAATATTTGTAACATAACCTATAGGTATAAAAACGTCTTTTTAAATATATTTTATGCTTTTAGCGGCAGTTTTAAAGAAAAAGGATGAAGAAAGGTTCATTTCCAAGCAGATTAGATGCTTGTTTTTCAGAACATGTCCCTATGAAAATTAAGAAGCTATTATTATGAGTGATGTTAACGATAGTATAATTTATCCTTATTTCTAAGAATTTGTATTTACACTTACTAGACAAAATTTTGTCTGAAGAATGTGACGTCAAATTACCAAATAAGAATTGGGGTATTCATAAATGTATTGAAAGTAGAAGCTTAGTGTTTACATAAGGCAGAATAGCATGATAAATTAATTACAACATGTTTTAAGACGATAAGTGCTTTTTAAATAGTATTTGTTTCCAAATGATAATTTAGTTTTTCAAGTAATTATTTGTGTAATTTCTATTTTCAGGTTGGGTTTGGTCCCTTATTTGGTCCTACAAGAGAGGTTATTTTTTGCATAAGGATATTAAGTTAACATTAATCAGTAAACCGTAGAATAATTGGAGCATATTTTATAAAAATATGCTCCAATTGACTACAACGCTTGCTTACGTGGACCAAGTACAAATATTATTATCAAAGTGTTCATTCTGATGTGCAATTAAAGTCAACTCATGTTGGGGGCATAGAGAATGCTCAGTAATTTTGGAGATAGGAACTATTTGTAAACATATTGTGTAAATCTTGTTCTTATAATATTGCAACCCATTACGCCTAGTATTGTTGTTACAAATAAATTTGTATATTTTACATAAGTTTTGTTTTCTTACCATACCTAAATGAATCTGAAACTGGTGAATATTTGTTCCTTTACATAACTGAAACTGCTGTTCAGTTATGAATATATGCAACACTATATGCAGGAAAGTAAATTCATATATCTATATCCAGGTTTTTGTAGTACCTTAAAGCTCGCGCCATCTACTAAATTAAATAGAAAGCATGCATTTATGAAGCCATTATTATCATAGGAAAGTGCCGTATGTCGGACCACCTATTTAATACACCCTGTTATAGGCGCTACTCCGCTTTTGCCAAATTTGTCGGTTTCGCCTTTTTGATATATTGCTTTGTTGAAATTTTATTGTCAGTCTTTAGAACAGGGTATATAGTGACTGTACCTCCATGGTCAATGTCTTCGGCGGAGGAATTAAAGTTGAAAATATTTTGAATATTTTCAAAGTACTTTTTTGGCTTACATTTTAAAATGTATGTGATTGGTTTTTCCATGACCATCATATACTTTCACTCTCATATCCTGGACCAAAATATATTTTCCTAAGTAAAAATCCGGTGTTTCTTCGAATTTTTACCCGGATGTGCCTAATGTATTATCGAACTCATAACGGTCATTTTAGACTAGTTTGTGGCTCTGAAGTCTCTCAGACTCTTCAAAATGTCCTTAAATGAATTTTTTGCCTAAGTCGAATTTTTTATTTTAGCTTCGACTTAAGTCAATTCTGGAAGCTTCTACAACATTTCTCAGTAAACACCCTGTACTGTGGGTTCGGAAATTATAACATTATAACACCAGGGTAATTCATTAACTTACGTACTAATTTACAACAAATAATCACTTCACTAATATAATCCCGAGTACTAGAATTCAATAAGTCACTTTGTTTACTTCTCTTGGTCTTATCTGACTCACTAACTGAACTAAACTGTTCTCACTGTCTTCTCCATTCCCTTGTATACCTAAAGATGAGAGCTCTGAAATGTTCTGATCCATTATGTAATTTTCTAGGAGGCTAAGAACAGCAGAATTTGGATGTTTGCTAGACGCTGACACCGCGCGCCATCTCTGGAACAATTTCCGAACTAACCGACGAACTTAGCTTTCTGTTTCTTATAGATGAAACTTAGAGGAATCTCCAATAGATGTCTATAGGGGTATGAAGTTTATAGTACTGACATGAACTTCTAGGAAACTGTAGAATATTATTTTTTTAAAGTTTTATGCAGAATTTTATTTTATTTAGGTTAATACATGTTCACATCGGTTCAAGTTAAAAAGAGTTATTTTAGAAAAACTACTGTCCTGCGAAACATGCTAAAAGAACGGTTGGAAATGATCTACTATAAGACGTCTTAGCATCCACCTGTTCGAGTTAGAGGGTTGTTTTTTAGATCTATAATGACTGAGTGTACCTTAACTTACCATTACATCACTTTTACGCGTGATCATCAGAATTATCAGAGGTAGTGATATTTCAAGATATAACTTGAGAATATGCTAATAAAATACGCAAGAAGATTGATTTGTAACATGTTTTAATTTGGCTAATTTGCTAATTTCCTTTTATCTTTATTTAATATAAACATATTACGGAAAATATTATAAACCTCCAACCCGACATAAAAAGAAATGTTAATTGATGTTTATCTGAGCTTAATGATAGTTAGCCAAAGTTGTATATCTTGCCAAAATTGTTTAAATTGTGGGCTTATTTACGTTACATTCTCAACATACCTCCATTTATATTTGAAAAATGTGAAACTAGAAGGTAGTATGATTTTATTAACGTTCAAAATTTATGACAGATGTGCCTGCGAGGTAGTCAAGTAGGATCTCAAAAAATAAATACACTTCATAAATAAAAAATAAATAAATAACTCATAAACAAAAATGTATGCCCACAGTTAGATGGGTGGATAAGTAAACTTTTTATTTATCATTTTACGCGAAAAATTTATTCTTCATAAAAAGTGTTGTGTTTATTAAGAATATGATTACCATAGGGTAAGTTAACATGTCAGGTAAAGGGTGTTTAGAAAATTAAAAAATCTGATAAATATATAAGAGTAAACTACGGCCAATTTTAACGATATGAAAAACTTACTAAGAAAAGTTTAGAATTAAAATTTATGTCAGAATTCCAATTTGTGGATAAATATGTCTAATTCGACTTTTGTGAAAAATTCTCTAAGTATCAAGTGGTATCATGCGGTAAAACCTATCGTAAAATAAAAATTATTTTCTTCTTATAAACATTATTAAATAAAACGGCTAGTTATACTCGTAATTATATTAAACTACTTTTATATCTAACAGCATTGAAAATATTTAAAAGGGAAACTAAAACAAATTTTAAATAAAATATATTATTCAAACAGATCTCCACCATGCTCCACGCATTTTTGAAAGCGAGTGTAAAGCTGTTTGTAACTGTCTTTAACCTCTTGTAAGGATATTGACCGAATAACTTCCTAAGATTCCAAATGCGATCTTTCAACAGATCAGTGTTATTATCTGAAGGCCTACTGTATACAATTTGTTTCAGTCAAGAATAAAAATCCATATTTGTTAAATTGGGAGACCTCGGAGGCCATGGATTTGGACCATACTGACCAATCCATCGGTCATCAAACTTATCCCGTAAGCAGGTTCTAACATTTGCGGCAAAATGAGTCGGACAACCATCTTGTTGAAAATAAAATGAATTGACCCAACGGTAAATTTTCTAATTCATCCGTGAAAAAAGTTTGCTGCATATTCAAATAACTATTGCTGTCACAAGTATCTTCAAAAAAGCATGGTCCTATAATTCCATGGTAAGACATTGCGCACCAAACATATAATTTTTTAAAGTATTGTCGCCTACATTGTATAGTGGAGTTGAAATCAAGATCTTTGTTGACTTCCGTGGAACATGAAAGGTAAAAATGTGCTGATTACGTCATTATATAATACTTGACGTGTATATACACCCCCTAAATTCGTCTGGCGATATTGGTGTCCAAACAACCCCAGGGGTGAAAAACCGAAACAAGCAGAAAATTAGATATTTGTTTCATCTTTCTAGCAGTTTTTTAATTTTTGATGAATTATCCATAATAACAAAGTTATGGCTATTTATATGCAAAAGAACTGTATTGTTTAAAGCGTAAAATATTTCCTAAAACCTTGCGTGGCTCTCTTATGCGAATATTTATTTTGTTATTTTGGCAAATTCGTTCCACTCGTGATTGTGGACAGACCAACTAAAATTTTAAAAATTTAATAAGAATGAAAGTTGTAGCGTATACTATCAAGATTCGATTACTTTTTTCAGTTTTAAATTTCGATCATAAATAAGCGAGTTATGAATTAAATAGTTAGTTGTTGTCAAAATTTTGCCACAACCCCAGTCGCATCTATCTCTACTTCAACCGTTTCCCGTCGCATTCTAAGATGTCTGCCCACCCGTCACGCGGCCCGCGGAGCTCTATATACTCACGCCCGAATGCATATTTATAATAGGTACTGGCATGTAGAAAATTGTTAATTACATCTTTTTAGTGTTTTTTTACTCTTATATATTTATACAATTATTGTAAAATATGGAGTCTTCATCTAACAATACGGATTAAACGACAAATGTTTGTAAATCACATTGTATAATTTAATAATTTGTAACTAAACTGGTAAATTATGTGAAAGTACTACTGACTAAAACTATATAAAAATAATAATTTTAGTAAACAATGTGGACTGTGCAAAATATTTGCCATTGAAAACTCAAAGGTAATGTGGCATAAAACTCTCACAAGCAAAAAAATATTTCTCTTTGAAATAATAGGAAGATGGATATTATTATATTATATTAGAGAGACTGAAATCAGAACCAGCGGGAATAAATTACGGAATTATTGTAAACCAGACAAGAATACCGTAATTCGAGTATATTTTTTAAATAAATGTCATTTCAGCAATGATTAGTGAATTTTCTCTAATATTTGATTTCAAGATGTGCAATGGGGGTCGGACAATTCAAATTTGTAGTGAAAAGAAAGAAATTAGAACAAAATCGGCTGAACACGTGCCTCCGAGGTCATCTATTTTATTTCCACGAATGAACCTCCATAAAATCCTTTTATAGGGTTCTAGAAATGACCGTAAGGGCAAACATAGAGTATCGCGTACTTTTAATTTTAATTTTTGTTTATTTGTAATTTTTTGTACAACCTATTATATTATATTATTAATTAGTGTTTGAGTTTTTTTTAACATTTTTAAGCATTTGAAATTGTTTAAACAATTATATTTTGATATACATTAAATTTATAGCAAAATAAAATTGTTAAATAAATTATTATTGTTTGAACAATATTATAAACATTAAAACATAGTGTATAGTGTACGTCAAAAATAATAATAATAATTTTATTTATATTAAGTCCTGGCGGAGTTTAACATAGCTACCCCACCAGTCAACCAGGGAATTCGCGATACTCTATTTGTCGACTTACGGGGTCACCTTTGGGACCCTATAAAAGAGTCTTATGGGGGTTAAATTTGAAGAGGAACGGTTAATTTTCGAATATATCTGGCGGTAAGACAGAAAAAATCGAACCTATTTTTTCTCTGGTATAAATTTGAACTACCCTATTGCGCATCCTGAAATGATATTTATTTAAAAAAATTTAGTTGTATCGATTTACGGCAGTATTATCTGCTTTACAACAATTCCTTAATTTTTTCCACTGTTTCTGATTGCTGCAACGTCGCGTCGCTTTACAGAGCACCTTCCCATTATTTAAAAGATAAATATTTTTTTGCTTGTGAAAACAGAGTAAAAGGTTTTATGCACTTTGAGTTTTTAATATCCATAATAATGTTTACTAAATTTGTTATTTTTAAACAGTTTTAGTCAGTAGTAGTTTCACATAATTTACCAGTTTAGTTACAAATTATTAAATTATACAATTTGATTTACAAACATTTCTCGTTTAATCCCTATTGCTAAATGAAGACTCGATATTTTACAATAATTTTATAAATATATAAGAGTACTTAATCAAAAAAACACTAAAAAGATGTAATTAACAATTTTCTACATGCCAGTACCTATTATAAATATGCATTCGCGCGTGAGTATATAGAGCTCCGCGGGCCGCGTGACGGGTGGGCAGACATCTTAGAATGCGACGGGAAACGGTTGAAGTAGAGATAGATGCGACTGGGGTTGTGGCATAATTTTGACAACAACTAACTATTTAATTCATAACTCGCTTATTTATGATCGAAATTCGAAACTCAAGTAATCGAATCTTGATAGTATACGCTACAACTTTTATTCTTATTAAATTTTTAAAATTTTAGTTGGTCTGTCCACAATCACGAGTGGAACGAATTTGCCAAAATAACAAAATAAATATTCGCATAATAAGAGAGCCACGCAAGGTTTTAGGAAATATTTTACGCTTTAAACAATACAGTTCCTTTGCATATAAATAGCCATAACTTTGTTATTATGGATAATTCATCAAAAATTAAAAAACTGCTAGAAAGGTGAAGAAAATATCTAATTTTCCGTTTTTTTTTCGGTTTTTCACTCCTGGGGGTTGTTTGGACACCGATATCGCCAGACGAATTTAGAGGGTGTATATACATATCAAGTACTATATAATAGCGCAATCAGTACATTTTTACCTTTCAATGTTCCACGGGACACGTTTCTAAACGACTTTTTCGAATTCTGAACCTCCACTAGTATTCTACAATTAGGAACAACATCACTCCACTATCGACTATGGTGCGTAGATACAATCCCATTAGTCCAGAAAGTGGATTCATCTGTAAAGATAAATTTTTTATAAAAATTTCTACTCATGTTTTCAATCCGCAAAACAAAAATAAAGACGTTTTACTTCATCGCCTGTCTTTGAGATGTTGATGAAAATCGGTTTGTAAGGACATATCTCATGTGTTTTAAAACTTTTTTAATCTGAGAATTTTTAACCACTTCCAAATATTCCGCTCGTCTTCTTAATGACAGTCTGGGATATTTCTCTATTGACCGTAATACTAACAGAGCGCTGGCATCATCTCCATAATATATTTTTTTTAAGTCCTGGTATTTTCAACAACAATCCAGTTCTTAAAAATTTTTGTACTAACTTGTGGCAAGTCGATTGTACAACACGCACGCCTAGGTAAATTTTACCGCATGATACCATTTGATACTTATGAAAGGAGGCCCTTTTTTGGCCCCAACAACGCTTTTTTTAAAATTCGAGGCAAAATAAAAAAAACTACTATTTTTTCAAACTTCAACATTTGCAGGTACGACAAACAATATACATTTTACGTAGTTCGATTTTTTACCATTGATAAAGATCCAAAAATACGTCAAAATCACAATTTTTTGTGCTTTTGGTTGGTTGTTTTACACTGAGCGCAAGAGAGTATGGCAAAGATTTTTAAATATGTAGTGTGAAAACGTAAAATCTTTGACATATGTAAGAATCAAAGTGGTACTGGCTTGTGCTCAGCTAGGGCCAAATAAGGGGCTTATGGACATCCCTTCTTTTTTAAAAAAAAAGTTGAATTCAGCAGATTTATCCACAAATTGGAATGCTGGCATACATATTAATTCGAAACAACTTTTCTTAGTGACAGTTTTTCATATTGTTAAGATTGATCGTAGCTTACTCTTACATAATTTTCAGATTTTTTAATTTTTTGAACCATCTGTACATGACATGTTAACTTGCTCCATGGCAATCCTATTTTTAACAAAACCAAAACTTTTTATAAAAATAAATTTTCCGCGTAAAATGGGAAATAAAAAAGTTTACCCTCTTGTCCACTCTAACTGTGGACATACTGTATACATAAATAAATGAAATGTGCAGTGCAAAATACCTGTAACAGATCTATCTATTTTAATAATTTTTATACCAATTTAATTTAATTAGTTCTTAGTGAGCCATAATTATACACTTAAATGTTGATGTAAAAATGTGTCACCGGTAAAGATGTCTATGTGAATTGTAATGTTGGCAATATTTTTTAGAAAGATCATCACTTGTTATTTGCGACTAAACTAATCAACTACTGTTAAATATAGCTGAACTGAAAACCTATTGATGTCATATCGACCCAAATATATAAAACTGACAAGATGTGAAGCCATTTCTTTTAATTAACATTGTATTTTATACCATCTTCTTATAGCCCCCCTTTTTTAAGATATATTATTGTCTTTCCTGAATTCTATCAAATAAATTAAATGTAAAAGAAAACTTTTTTAAAAACAAGCTTTTATTATTTAGGTGTACTAAAATGAAAGAAATAAAAATAAATAATTGTCTTATAAGCTTGTCACGCGCGAGAAGTTCATACAGACATTATTTTTTTTTGACAGAGATTGTAAGTATTGAGTCGTTCCTATCCGATATAAAACGTATAGTTTAAACCGGATCCTTCACCATTTCTTAGAATGCAACGTATAAGCGAATACACATACGATCAAATTATAGTGTTAAAAGTAAACAAATTTGTCCGCCATTTTGGGGCGTCCGCCATATTGAATTTAGTGTGACGTCATTTTATTTTCGTATTCTTCTCAGTAAACCCTTTCATTTGATACACATATCATGGGGGTCCATAAAAAATAACTGGTCCGCCATCTTTGGGAGTCCGCCATATTGGATTTAGAATGACGTCACTTAGCTAACCATGCATTGTCATCCAAACTAAACGTGTATGCAAAATTTCAGCTCAATCGGTTGCGGATAACTGTTTTAAAATTGACTTGCAAGATTTGAACTAAACAAACAAACTAACGTACATACAAAGCAAGTTAAATAAAAGCTTGTAAAAATAATAATCATCTTTACAGCTTAAATTATAAAATTTGTTCAATATATTTAATCAATATTATAAAGACATGGATGGATATAATTATTTATTTTAAACGTCTATACTAAATAAATTGCCAGTAAATTCACCAAGGTAAGGTGGTTGCTTCATGGATGTGTGTCTTTTGAAAATATTTTGCATGAAACGGAAATTGATATACCGTGTGTCCACGTATGGATCCGGAAGAGGAAAACTGTTTAATTCTTGAAAAAGTAATTCTTGATGGAAAAGTATGCTTTACAAGAAACCCTCTTTGGAAAAATCAGAATAGGGGATGGTAGTAGTTTTTTTGAGAGAAAAAGTACACCACCATCATGTCCGTGGTACGATAGAACGTTGGGAGTATGTGACTAGAGACATTTTAAACGGTTCAGAAGTCTCGTTTCAACACGTGTCGTTCTATTAGATTTAATAGCCACTTAACCCCGATTTTAGGGATGAAATGTCAATTCACGTAAAACTGAGCTGCTAAATATATATTCTTGACGTGATATTTGAAATCCGCAGTTTAAAAAACATTAGAAGGGCACCTAGAATAGATGCTCTTGACCCTTGGAAAAAAAATTTTTGTTTGTCAGTGTTATTAATAATTCCCAAATATTTTGAAAATATTTGCGGAAAACACTTTCAAATGAAGTTTCTACACGATATTAGGGAAACAAATATAATTTATTTTTCTATTTTTCTCGTGCTCACATGCTCTTGTGTGTGCGTGCATGTGTATCAAAAACAAGTAGGCATTGTGCCTATTTTTGTGAATTTTCTTTGTTTATTTTTCAAATGTTATTAATTAACGCATATTAATTTTTTTTTTTTTACTTTTCTATTGTGATTCGTTTCATAGCAACATATGTAATAATATATTGTGTATTTAGATGTGAAAGAAATACATTCCCGGACGACGATGCAAATTGATGCAACTAGCATCGAAGTCCGGGAATGTGCTTTCACACCGAAGTACACATACTATTTTTTCTGAAATCACAATCAATATTATTATAAATTAAGGAATTTGTATTAATGCATAACATTTCTTCATTACAATCTAACTGCTTGCTAATAAATGCAATTGTAATGTAAGTTGGCTTGTCTGCGTGTATTTATTTACTGTCTAAAATATACATAAAAAACCGTACAGGAATTGTAACATTCCCAAACGGTTTTGTTGATCGTTGTTTGGCAACGGATCTTTTTCGGTCTGTTTTCTGATAGTTTCTTAGCAATGGACTAAAATACTGGAATTGTGCATTTTTCGATCTAAAATCGCGCCGAAAATGTAGACATGCCTATCGATTTCAGAAAAAATTAGTTTCCATGATTATCGATCAAGTTAGCAGTCATTGATAATGAAGAACATCTAATATTTCTTTAGATACTAAATTATTGTAACTGTTGCTTAATTCATTAGAATCAGATTTTTGTAACAAACTAAAAAAGATTCGCATATTTAAAGCGATATTCAATCACACCTTAGAAGTTGTGGATCGGAGAAAATATCCTTAGAAAAGACGATTTGTTGAAAACATAATTTTGCCGATGAAGCAACTTTTTACACTAATGGGCCAGTTGAGATGCAAAATTCTAGATATTGGAGCAGTGATAATTCAAATTTTCGTATACGGAATCGGAAGTTTTGCTTTTGGGATTGCATAGTTTCAACGACTTAACCGACCGCCCAGAATAAAGGCGTCTACCAATACCCTAGCAGAGGCAAAGTGTGACACGCCCCTTAATGTGCGGCATTGCTTGCTTTGCTCTCGCTTGCTCTTATTGCCGTACCAAATCGAACACTTTCCGATACTGTACAGTGTAGGAAACAATATTTGAAAAAAAGTCAACGTTTGGAATAATTGAACCAAGTGTTTTTGAGCAAAATCAACATTGAACATCTTCACATGTTCAGTACCGTTTTTCTTAATTATTTGAACAATTTACCCCTAGCAAGTCGATTAAATTGTATTTCCAATAAGGATAATATTCACTTTATTCCACTTTATTTGTTTGTCAGTGGTTAAATACTCAATTTGGGAATAAATGGATCAGAGGATATGGACCGATACCTTGACCATCTAATAGCCCTGATTTCAAGATTATGGAATTTTATTTGTGGGAATACCTTAAACAAAAAGTGTATGCATACAAGATTCAGAATAGTGTCGATTTCATAAAACATAAAATAAGAGAGGCTATTGCAGATATACCACTAAACTAAATTCAAAACGATACCGGGAATTGAGAGCTCAAGTAGAACTGCAGAACTTGATAGTGGTATTTTTAAATACCTTTTTATACTCATAAACACACCACATATAGCAGACAATCCCCAAATCCAAAGCTATGACTCTTCGGAGTGGGGTTACACATTAGGAAAAACGAAGACATACATCTATACCCCCGGCATTGTCAGTGCCAAGGCTGAGGATCGAACTCAGTACGTGATGGACAGTACGGTATTTGCCACACAATAGGCCTTAGCCGACTGAGCTACGGTGCCAGTTGCCGATGAGTTGGTATTTTTATTTTTGAAAATGTGTTATTCTTCATAAAAATTATTTTTCTTACTTAAAATTGGAAAATCTCGATTTTTAATATGGATATATCATAATTTCGAAATATATGTAAATTTTCCAAAATCAAATCAAGATTTTTGGCTAACCCTGTAGGGCTGGCACAGATCCGATAACTGAAAAGAGGGTTTCTGGTGAAGCAGACGTTTTCATAAAGAATTACTTTTTTCGTAAAATCAAGAATTAAAAAGTTTTTCCTCTTTCGGACTCCATTCGTGGACACACTGTATTTATACATTCATCCTAATGCTTCCTACGTGTAGTTTAATAAAAAAAAACAAAAAAAAATTAGATATAATAGATAGATTTTCATTTTTAATTAGTCATAAAATATTTTTTTTGCTATTTGCAAAATTCTATAAAAATATTTTTCTTTTTAATTGTAAGCAAAAAAAATGATTATTGAACTTATAGGTAAACTACGTCAACGGAAGGTGAAATGCATTTGCTTGTTTTAAAATTTAGAAAATTACCTTGCCGATGGAAATATTGAGATATGATATACCTATGATATCTCAATATTTTACCTTAAGTCAACTTCAAAACAGTCGAAATTTGCTAAAACAAACATTACCATATTTCATATAGTTTCTTCTCACTAAGTCTGCCATGGTTTCCAAAAACTGATTGAAGACTTTTCGATTATAACTGCTATCGTTCATAACATTGTCAAAATATATATCTTCATTATTATATCTTCGATGTTCTCTAATTTTTTTCACTTAGTATTCCTTCAATTTTGATACTGTTAATAACACACATCTTTTAAATATGCTCATTATTTTTTTATTTTAAGAGGATTATTGAGTAATAATTTAAACTGTTTATAGGATAAAATTACAAATTAAAAACGGGAATTTTTGATATTTTACACCATTGGCATTGTGAAAGCGCTGCAAATAAGACGTACACGAATTTTTCTTTTTATAAAGAAAACCTTTTTAATAAAGAAAGAAAGGTACATGGATATTTAGAGACACTTGTTAATTTAATTGGTAATCGAGAAAAATGTTGCTCATTTTGGGTTCTGCATAAGATTTATCAAAAAGTGTCTTGTCCTGAGACATGTAATTTTAGAATAACTGACAACGTTAAAGTCGGGCTCAGCGTTCATGTCGTATGTACGGCTCGAGCTACGCCTTCCTTTAAGATTTGTTCTCACTCATACACATATCATTCGGTAATTGTAAAGCTACCTACGATTTTCCACTCTGTAAAACTTCTACAATTATACGTTCATCTCTTTCATTCTTTCATGCGGTTAATATTGATAATGGGGCAACGTTTGTGCGCACTCAATTATTTTCGACATAGCCGTGTGACAATATTTTGGATATTAAATAAGTAATAGATAAATAATAATCGCTTGAATAACGGATTATTTTTATTATTCAAGCTCTATGTGTATTAAATATTGTTGTATTAAATTAAATGAAGCGTGAGTGTAATTAAATGTTTTCAATATATTCAAAATGTTTCAATTAACTTGATGTAGGTATATCCTGAGATTATCGGTCTTTATAATAAAATTACCCTTTTCCTGTATATTTCGATTCATTAAATTAAATATAAAAAGATAATATTATTATATACCTTAAATATTTTTGCATCTTTCCACCAAGTTTACTAAATATAGTATTTTTAAACCATAAAATTTCACACTACCCTCTAACAAAAACTTCAAATCTAATACACATCAATTAAGTCTTATCTACAATAACATAAACAAATCACTATATTCAATGCAGTTAGACAATACTTAATTTCAGTTTTTAGTTGTTTTTAAACACTCATATATAACACACCTAAAATGTAAATAGTTGTAGTGTGAAATTCAATAATATTAACTCATGTAAGTAATTTATATCCATGTGTATAAAAAATGGCATTAAAAAAATTTTTTTTTTTTCTTCTCCTCTTGGCTTTGGATGAAACCATCAGCCAGTAGCTCTTGATTTATAACACACTCGTGACACATGCAAACAAAACTCTTCCAGCATATATGATATTCAACCCTGTTATTGCCTACTATTAACCTAACCAACGCTATATATATGAAAGTGTAAAGTATGCATGCAATACACGTACGTGTATGCGAAAAAAAAAATTGTCCTTCACTTAATTATAGTTCTCTGACGATGGTTGAATAAATCGAAACGCAAAAATAGAGAAATTTTATTATAAAAACCGATAATCCCAGGATATATCTACATCAAGTTAATTTGATATCAACGGTCAAGAAAATAAAAACAACAAAAAGTTTTAAAAACATTTTACAAAATATTTTCGAAATTACTTTAATAGAATTAAATATTTTGAAAATGTCCGTTCGTTCACACACAAAATACTTTAATAATATTGTGAAAACTTTTAATCATATTTAATTAAATATTGTGAAATACTAAAATGTTTTTAAAGTGAAGGAGAGAAAGACTGAATCTTTTTTTTTATTTCAATAATAAATATTTACAACTATTTATTAATCTTAAGTCTTTATTTTTTTTGTTATCTTTCATTATTTACTTTCATTTTTTTAAAGAAAAATTGGTTTGTTTAATTTTGAATATGTTTTATTTAATTTTAAATAAATCTATTTGAGAGATGATTGATTTTATTTATTTCATTCATTTCAACCTCAGTGCAAACAAAACTGATTGATCCGACACTGCTCGTCCCTCGCTTCAAAGAAAATATTAGTTCTGACTGGCAAATGTCTGGCAAATGAATATAATTTTTAAAGTACTGAACAAAAGTCTAAAAAAGAAATAACAGTTTTGCTATGTGTTAGACGTGCGAGCCCGGCCAACACTTTGCTCCGTCTGGCAAGATGATCTTTGCCTAGCAGTTGTATATTAGCATTAAGAGGGTTCTAATTTAAAGTTTAAGAAACAACCCATATAATTATGATCTGAGTTCGGGAATTTTATCTCTGTGACGTCAAAAGCAGGGTTGGCTTTAGGTCAGCGCGGAAATATTTCTATGCTATTTTTTTTTGTTCTTATGCGGCATCAATATCTATGGTTATTAGCCGCCACTGTTGTATACGTGAAGAATATTATGGATGACTTATATTTTCGTTATTAGTTGCGTTTCATGTAAAAATGTAATAAGTTTTTTTACGTTGGCATATTCATTATTTAAGCAAACACTGATTTTATTGGCCAATACATTTCTAACTCTGCTTGCAGTATATTTTCTACAATGTAGAAGTACGTGGCTTACAGTTAAATGAGTATTACATACGTCACATCTCGGTTGTCTATTATTTAAATGAATTCGTCAGTCTCGTGTGGCCTATTCTTAATCTTGTTATTGCTATTTGTTCTCTTTTTTTTACTCTTACAGGAAGCATCCATTTTTCAACACTTGGTTTGTTGCTTTTCAGACGTGTGTCAGTATTATGCCACTCGTGTTACCACTGCGTCATTATTTTATCTTTTATATATATTTTTGCGTCGGATTGACGAACAGGGATGTTTTCTGTAATATTGTTCTCTAGTGCTTCTCGTGCAGCTTCATCTACTAATTCATTTTCTTTAATGCCTGAATGACTCGGAGTCCATACAAATTGTACTAGCTTATTATTTTGTAGTGTACTAAGTTGATGTAGAGTCTTTTGGATTAAAGGATCTGAATTATGAGGATTGCTCAGAGCCTGTAATGAGCTAAGCGAATCGGAACATATAACGGAAAGATTTTGCTGAACATCAGTGTTTACAAAACGGATGGCTTGCCATGTGGCATATAACTCTGAAGTAAAGATAGAAGCACAATGAGGAAGAGTCCATGAGTATGTTCGACCTGTGGTATAAAAGTAAGTTTTTGTTTATTTCAGATTTCTTATATTTTGTACATTCCAAATTTATTTCAGGTTGCTCCAGTTTCCATGGTCAGATTTCATTAGGGTCCTGTTTATATATTACAGGTAAGTTTATTTCATATTTATCTGAATCGCACAGCAACTGGTTTGGTTATGGTGGGACGACCTCGTAGATATCTCTTCTATCATCGTTAAATAGTATTTTGTAGTTTGGATGTTGTGGCTGAGAGGAGATGTTAAGTGCATAATTTAAAAGTAATTGGTTTCTTCTCAAATGCAGGGGTAATATACTTACTTCACAGTTTAGCGATTGATTTCTATGCTATTATGACACAATATATCTTGCCTGCACTTTTTTTAGGGATTCCATAATATTCAAAGTTTCACAATTTCGGCGGCGTCACCTAATTAAAGGAGTTAATAAAACTGCATTAGTAAAAAACACACCGCCGTACACTGAATCAACTACGTTTTTAGGAAATTGTCAGTACAGTTCACAAATGTAGGAGATTAGATAAAAATAGGTTACGTATTAATATTTTAAAATGAAATAAAATTCACTTTTATCACATAGAGTTCATTTGTGATGCACACGGTACATGGCAGTTTTAACTTAACTTCCCAAGCAACACACATTTGTATATTTATGGTGTATTATACGTATGTTGGGTATATTTTTGGTATAAATATATATATATGGTATATACAGGGTGTTACAACGTTTAGCCGTAGACAAGTCGATTTAACTCAAAAAGTAGTGGTTTAACTCTTTTCGTTTTCAAGATACAGGGTGGCAAAGTAAAGAAATTGTATTCTTAATTTGTCTCTATCTTGGAGACTACTATACGTATCTACTTCAAAGTTGGTAACGACATGTTTTTCAGGTCGCTAATTACAATGGTGATATTGCCGATGCCATGTTTTATAGATGACGCTAGTTACAAGACTTTTACGTGACACTTTAAGCCATAACTTTTTTGAGGGTAGGTTTTGGACATCGTCTTCTACTATAATCGAAACGCAATTTAGTTTCCTAAAGAAATGGTGTGCTTGTTTAAAACGAGGGAATACCTGTACAAAATGTTAGGAATGTTAGGAATACCATGGCAATATTTGGGAATATCAGGAATACTAGGAAATACGCGGGAATACATGAGAATATTCGGAAATATCAGGGAATACTCAGGAATAACTGGAAACAACGGGGAATATCTAGGAATAATCGGGAATACATCGGAAATATTCAAGAATAGACATAATCCTGAATATTTCGGAGAATCTCGGGAGACGTCGGCCGACGATCTTCCTTTCTGTACATTTGCGAGGAACACACGCAAACTATCATCAGTCATCACACAGTGAATTACATTGTTTTCTCGATATTTTATTATTGTTAATAAACGTTAACGTGAAACTGAGCATGAGGAAATACAAAGCCATTTGACGGCAATAAAATTCTTTATCATAAAAGATAACAACTGTTAGTGATTCGAATTTAGCTCAAAAATCGCTTATTTCTGATAGTTCGGCCCGTGTTACAGAATTAAAACTAGATAAAACTTGCACATGGTGTAAATATATGGCGAGAAAACTATAGAAATCGCTACTTCGTGTATTGTAACACTCTTGAAGCTCTGGTTCAATAATAATCGAAAGGCCTAAGGACCTGTATTATTTTGAACAGAAGGTAGATTAAGTATCCTTTATATTGGTGTATAATTTTTAAGATATACATTAATATACATTTAAAAATAGTTGCTTTAAATTTCTACGAAATATTAAATAAATCTATTAACTATGCGCATCATAGGTATCTTTTATTTTTCACGATACCAATTTTGTTTAAAGTATTTTCTGTCTGATGTCTATCTGTCTGTTGGCGCTATATCTATAAAACTATTTGACGGAGAAAATATTTGGTAGGCAGTAGACTATTATCTAGGAAAAAATATCCCATTTCTTTCACACTATTAATGAAAAATATACAGGGTGGAAACCTAAAAAAATAAATAATGAAAAAAATTTGACGGAGGACAAAAATATTTTGCATGTAGTTAACACAATTGCCACTGAAGATATCTGCAATACTTTTAGAAAAAAATATACAGGGTGAACACGCTTAAAAATTAATAATATTAGTAATAATTAATTAACAAAAGATGGTGGAAAATATTTTGAAAGTAGTTGGCATTATTACCGAAGAGGAAACCTGATAAACTTTTAGTGAAAATATACACGATGTTCACTATAAAGAAATGATTAAAAAACGACGCGACGGAGGCAAGTAACTAATATTTATGATGTAGTTGTCGCAATTGCCAGCAAGAAATAATATAAGGTGGTCATCCAACAGATTTACAAAAAAAGAAGGGCTTGTCCTAAGGTTCTCATCTAACTTTTCTGAAGTACCTTGACGCTCTGAAGCCAATTTTGAACACACAAAATTTTTCTATCGGATCAGTTTCCCTCTACCACTCCCTTTTATTTCCTAAAAAGGTCAAAAATGAGATTCTCCTTCATATATCGACAATTAATGGAAAATATATTTTCTTTATTTGATGATGTGATTATTTGCCTATATACAGGGTGAAATTTGAAAAAGTCTCAGATAAAAATTATTTGAGAAGTGTGGCATATTCTAAAATGATATTAAAATCTACAGGGTGTTTCACAGAGTAGTGGCAAACTAATACTAGGATTTTTTAAATAGAACACCCAATCTTTCTTTATATATTCGTATTTGACTCTTACTTCTCTATCCAGAAATATATTATTTTTGAATTTACACTGCAGCATTGTTACTTTTCCATTTTTTCCGAAAAAATACGTTTGCAGCTGTCAAGAGAAAAATCTGCATTTTGAATATTCTCAAGACCGTGTACTAATTTCCAGGATTCTCAGAACCCAAATCTAGAGGGTGTTCTCCATGTTGATTCAAACTTTTACTAGGTATTTAACTCAGTTTTTTCAAATGGAACACCCTGTATATTTTTATTTAAAAAGTTTCGGCAATCAATTACCTACATGCTGATATCTCATAGTGACTACTTTTTTCGATGGTTTCAAGCGCGAAAAAAAGTAGTCATAGATTTAATAAGTGTTCAAAATGATGCTCTCTTTTGCACAAGTGTACTTTGCTACTAGGGTAGATTACAGATTTTTATTTTAATAATTACTTAGTATTAATCTCGATATTGATTATTGGTTGTATTGATTATAACAACGCATAGTACGCATACAAATTATTTTTAATACAAAACATTTTAAAAGGAAGTTTTTAAAGGCAGGTGCGAAAAGTGGTCTTAAATATTGAGCTTTTCATTGCACTTTCAAAATTATAAGTACGCCCACTGGCTATGAATTATAACTTGCTTCAAACATTTCAGTTTATTAATCAGTTAATAATGGCGAGAATAATGGTATAAAAAAATTGATGATATATGTTGTGGCCCATCCCGTAACAAAATTGTAGATGGCATATTTTACTTTCTCATAAAATATGGAACACTCTGTATATCGTACAATTATTTTACCTATACGTTTAACAAAAATAAAGGCCCATTTTATCGTTATTAGAGCGGCAGTCGAAAAACACGAGGAATAATGTATGCATCTCGGGCCGTATACAGAGTGACCCAATTAAAATGGGAGCACTCTTATAACTTTTTTAATTTTTTTTCCGATTTGAACCAAATTGGGATCTACTACTTATTGCCAAAAACACATTCGCCTCCTACAAGTGCAAAGTCACGGTGTCGAAATAAACAGAAAAAATCAGGGATTTTCTTCTATCGAAAAATTTTATTAATGAAAATTGTTCTCCAAAATTTAATCAAAAATATTGAAATTTTGTTTAAAATAGTGTGCAAGTCCGAAAATATAATTCTGTTATTTTTTTTTGTTTAGAAAATTGTGCTGACAATTTTGTTAGAAATTAAACCGAAACTGTTAGGCAGTTGTCAAATAATGGGTAGCTTTTTCTTATTATTTTTCAGTGTTAAATTTTTTTAATTTAAAAGTTTTCAATCTTTTTTATTTTCATGACATTTTGGAAAATTCTGAACAACTTTTATTAATAAAATTTTCCGTTAAACAAATGCCTAATCCTAATACGATTTATTGATTTTTTTTCGTTTATTTTGGTACCGCAGAGGGCTTTGCATTTGTAGGAGGCGAACGTTTTTGGACTCTAGGTAGATCCTAATTTGTTCTATGCTTGAGTGAAATTTGGTTGAAATCAGAAAAAAAGTTATACCTAAGGGTGCTCACAGCCAGCCTCGCAGCCAGCCATGAGAAGTGAAATTTCCGAGAAATTTCAGACTGTACACGCACACAATCGCTTTTATCTCTGTTTTTATTGTCGAATACCTTTCTGTTGGGTACGGTTAGGTTAAAACAGTTTAGTGCATCATTTAACTAATATAAAACATTTAAAAGTGATATGTTAAAATCTGGGAATACAGGAAATATTTAGGAAATAATTGGGAATGTTTGGAAATACTCGAAAAAACTTGGGAATAACTGAGAATACTTGGAAATAACTGATAATTCTCGGGAATAGTTGGGAATAACTAATAATTATCGGAAATACTTGGGAATAACTAAAAATTCTTGGGAATATGTGGAATAAGTCGGGAATAGAGGGTATTCCCGGAATACCTATACAAAATTTTGAGAGTGGCTGACCCCTCGGTTTAAACGTAATAAAATGCACCTTTTCAGAGAAAAAAGCGATTTACAATTTTGTCACACACCAGTTCGAAGAAATTCAACAGTCGTTTTGAAAAGATTGAGACACCGCTTATCATAGACTCTTGACATCAAAACAAGTTGATTTAACCCAAAAAGTAGCGGTCTAACAGTTTCGTTTTCAAGATACAGAATGGTATAGTAAAAAAATTGTTTTCATATTTTGTTTCTATCTTGGAGAATATTATACGTATCTACAACAAGCACTATTGACGATTTCAAGACATCATACTTGACTAAAATACTAAATAAGAAAACCGCTTTTAGGTATAATTGAATTTCCTCGAACTGGTGCGTGATAAAGTTGTAAATAGCGTATTTCTCTGAAAGGGTGCATTTTATCAACAGTAAAATCACAAGAGCTTTTTTTTTATCGGATAAATTTCTTTTTGTAACGAAATAATTTTGCCAATCAGTGATTTTATGAGAAAAACTGACATGAAAAAATCGCGAGACCGGAGGTCGAGCGATTTTGTCAAATGTCAGTTTTTCGAGCAAAATTGGAAAAATTTTGAGTTAAAAAGAAATTTATCCATAAAAGAAAAGCTCGAGTGTTTTTTGGCAAGATAAATTAACGACAGAATATGTGAACGAACAACAACAATTAAAAATAATTATAATTTTCTCAAAACGACTCATATCGTACAGTATAGTTTCCACAAGACTTAAAAATTATAGCCGACCGTAAAGATTTTAAAATGACGTGCGACTACTAGATATACTCTGCTTTTGAGGAACAGACATTTTTATCGTGATAAAAAACGATGCACCTTTTTTATCGCTGTCAAAGTGACAAAATGTGACTGTCAAATTTACTTTTTTATATAGGAGTTAATTTATCACGTTTAAACAAGTACACATTTTCTTTAGGAAACTAAATTGCGTTTCGACACTAGTAGAAGACGATGTCCAAAACCTAACCTCAAAAAAGTTATGGCTTAAAGTGTCACGTTAAAGACCTGTAACTAGCGCCATCTATAAAATATGGCATCGGTAATAGCACCATTGTAATTAGCGATCTGAAAAACATGACGTTACCAACTTTGAAGTAGATACGTATAATAGTCTATAAGATAGAGACAAATTACGAATACATTTTTTTTACTTTGCCACCCTGTATCTTGAAAACGAAAAGAGTTAGACTACTACTTTTTGAGTTAAATCGACTTTTTTTGATGTCAAGAATCTACGTCTAAGCGTTGTCCCAATCTTTTCGGAACACCCTGTATAATAAGCATTTTTATACGTAATGTTTATCACGTTCTTTAAACTTTAATTGAAAATTACAACATTTTTGCTGATTTTAAATAATGAAACTTACAGATTTGGTATTTCAATCTTGTTTATTTCAATATTTTCATTGAATCTTAAAAGATTGTTTATGGCGTTTCCATTTAACGTTTAATATACGTTATATTGATATTTAAGAAAATCGTGTTTTCAACGTTACAAAATAAATAATATTTCAAATACAATTTTTATAAGTTTTTAATAATTTTTTTTATGCCAAACCAATTTTTTTCATTGATTTTCACAGTTTAAGTTTTTTATTTTGTTTAATGGTTTTGTCATATACCGGCAGTATACGTTTATGGCGTGGACATTTTCACGTATATATAACGTATATTCAGAAAATCAAACGGTTTATTTATTGGGAAAAAATGTTTTATATTGCCAGCAGCTTATTGGATTTTTATATCTAATTATAGTGAAAATAAACATAATAAACACGTCACACATATTAAACAGAACAGGGGAGTGTGGGTTTGATTCAAAATTGTTTTTTTTTTATTTGTTAGATATGTATTACATTAAATTAAATGTATTACCAAAAATACGTTGTAGCTGGCAATGATGAATATTTTACAATTTTGTCGTTTTTCTGAAGGTTTCAGTAGGTGTTTGCCATATAATATTATGTCTATATGAGAGCCGTCTCTGGCGCCGCGATAAACTTCCCGAGCCCTGATTATGACGTATATGATCTTTGTAAAAATGCAACCCACGCACATCTGGCAACCCTTTAAATTACAAAGTACATTATGTAAACAACGAGCAATTTCCAAGCGATATGAGTTAACTATTTTTTTAAATTAATTTTCTGGCACTCTTAAGTTCCAAATATTTTTACGTTGTCTGTTTCGTTATTTGTTATTTTTTCGTTATTTGTCTACAAGAAAAAAATAGGTCTTGTCCTAAGATTCTCATCTAACTTTTTTGAAATATTTTGACGCGTTGAAGCTAATTTTGGACAAAAAAAGTTTTCAATCTTGTCAGTTTCTATCTATCATCCCCTAAAAAGGGCAAATAAAAAGGTTTTGTCTTAAGGTTCTCATCTAAGTTTTCTGAAGTATTTTGACGCGCTGATCCCAACTTTGGGCATGAAAAATTTGTCTATTGAGTCTGAGAACTTTTCTCTTTAACATTTTTTGATATTTTGAGAAATAACGTCAGTTGTCGGCATTTAAAAAGAAGTCATATATAATACACAAAGAAAATCACGTACTTAGTTGTTTTTGTGCACATCATTTGACATTATTTTTTAATCACAAACTATTGACAAAGTTCAAATTGACCTAAATAGATTAATCAAAATGTTTCCCATAGGATGCAGATTTTATTGATGACGCTGTATAAAAAAAGAACTTCTTCACCCATTATAATAGTGAATCAAATTTAATAGAAATAAAAGTAACAAAATTACCTTCTATTGTAATAAAAATGACTGCACCTCCGATGGTATAAAGTAACAACACAATAGTCAAAAAACAATGCGTGAACCATTTTTTACTCCACGATCTTATTTTATTGTACATCCAATAGGAACATTTTTCTCCGATCCCCATCCCGGATTTTGCGGTGTTCATGGTAAAGTCTTTAATTCCATTAAATTGATCAAACATAAACATCGAGGCTTTTCTCCCGTACATCTGTGGGGTTGGTCCTGCCCCTGCAGTATACGCTAAATTCGCACTGTAGGGTGAAGGGGTCGTACGTGCCTGGGGCGGTGGAATTATCAAAGTTGGTCTAGCAAAACCTACCCTTTTGCCGCCTTCTGTGGGGGTTTTAGGTTTGCTAGACGTTGACCTCAAAGAACTGTTATCACTTGCCATTTTCGCGATTTATTTTAATTAATTCACTAAAGTCTAATAAATATCACATGACATATTATCTCACTGGGCGCTACGAATTTATTTTATTTATTTCGGGTTTGTTTATTTTCGTGTTATGTATAGCGCATTGAGATTAAATGTTTAGCAGCATGACCGACTGTCAGTTAGATACAAAGCGTCCCGACGACTAGTATATGCTCCATTTCATTGAGTTTCTCGGCTCTCTGTCTCTCCCGCTTTGCCTTTATTCCGTAGCGATATTTCTAACATCAAGTTGTTCCTTTAACCGATGGCAGACTTCCTTTCCTTTTCACCGCGAATATTAGAGGACTTTTATTAATATTCCTGATACTTCTTTCTTAGTAACTACTATGAATATAGAAATACTGAAAAAATTAAATTGATGACAATATTTTGCTCACGATGTTTAAAATAAAATTCTTTGAAGAGCGTTTTTTTTTCACTAAGTAACTGTTAATTTTGGCTCAAATACATGTAAAATAGGTGAATAAACTTCTTGTAAGTGAAGTTTACAAATATTTGCCAGATAATGTAAATATGTTTGTAACAGATATTCAGTGATATTTGAAATATGTCTTTCATATTAAAATTCAATTAATCTATTATATTACAATATTAATTAATAAAGAATGAGGGTCCATAACTTAAGAAAAATTGCTCTTAAAATTGATACACGTTGATATACTTTGTTATTGATAATATATTATGTATTATTAAGTGATTAATAAAATAAATAAATATAAATGTGTATCAAAGGCGATGATTTCTCGTTATTCTCGTCATGTTTAAACTATGAGCGAAACGTTGATACACTTTTATATTTACATTAACTTGATGTAGGTATATCCTGGGTTATCGGTCTTTTTAATAAAACTACCCTTTTTTTACGTTTCAGTTTATTCAACCATCGTCAGAGGACTACAATTAAGTGAAGACAGGATATACCTACATCAAGTTAATTTGATAGCAACGGTCAAGAAAATAAAAATTTATATTTACATATTTTATTAGTCACTTAATACATAACATTTATCGGTAACAAAGTGTATCAACGTGTATCAATTTTCAGAGCAATTTTTCTTATGTTATTAACTCTCATCATTTCATACTCAAGATTTTTTAATGATAATAATAATAAGTTTACTGATTTAAAAGATCAATACAGGTATAAAACAAGTCGACAGATAATTTTTGCACAAACTACATAAAAAAATTATAAAAGAAAAGATACATTGATACGTCTATCAAATACATAAAACATTTTACAAAAGGAAAGAGGTCAAATTGAGAAAAAATCATGCACAACACATGCCTTGAAGAAGTTATTTTTTCAGTGACTTTTTGAAAGTGAAGTAGGTAGGCTGTTCCTTTATAGATGTTGGAATTGTGTTGTAGATTCTGATGCCAGTACTTAGTGGCCCTCTTAAAGTTAAGGTTAGGATTTTGCAGAGTGAGAGGGAAATATGAATTTATTTTTGGTTTATTATAGATAATTAAATAACCAAACATAGTATAATCTTTAAAACTATTTTAGATACTTGCTATTGTTTTAATGAATACAACTATATATATTTTTTTATTGTAAATTTCTGTTTGTCAATAAAAATAGTTCCTAATTTCATTATTAAAGCATGGCTTTTAGCTATATACAAAAAGTTTATGATAAAAACTGTATATGGTTGTATTTCTTGGAGCAATGGAGAGTATCTGAAACTGTTTTAAAGATTATACCATTTATGATTTTTTAAATATTTATAATATATATAATTTATATTTATTATAAATTTAAATATTTATAATAAACCGAAAATAAACGCATAGTTCCCTCTCACTCTGCAAAATCCTATCCTATTTTGGGGTGTACAGAGTAGGTCCCGGTTTCTTGTATTGTAGTTATGTATATAACTTTGACGAGAAATGTTACATTTACATTTGAATATATAACAGGCAACTTCTTGAATATAAGAGGCAGCATAGGGGAAGTATATTTAGATGTACAAATATGTTTCGACATGATTCTCTTTGGCCTTTATTTAAAATAGCACGTATGCATCTTTTTTGAATTAAGAATATTTTTTTGCTGCTGGGGATGTACCTCACAATATAATTCCATATAGAAGGTGAGATTGTATCTCTGCGAAATAATTTTTTTTTATTACTTTTATATCAAGTAGTTTCCGCATACATCTTATTTGGTATATTTTGCTATTTAATTTTTTTTATTTCGCCGCATATGTGACTATCCCATTCAAGGGTATCACTTAGTGTTATCGCTTAAAATTTTACTGTATTATTTCTGTTCATATCCATATCACCTAGACTTACAGTTATATTTTCTACCTTTTTCTGCTTAGTATGAAACAATAGATATTCAGTTTTACTAGAGTTTAAATATAACATATTTTTGGAGAACCATTGTACTATTTTATCCATTAGGTGTTTACAGGCTGACTGATTAAGTTCAGGAGATTACCTTGAAATTAATATGAATAAGTCATCAGCATACATAGTTATTTTTATTCCTATAAATATTTTGCGATGTCGGCCACATAAAGAGAAAATAACGTAGGCGCAAGAATACTTCCCTGAGGTACTCCTACATCCACACTTGCACAGGTAGAGCAATGTTTGCTGGTGCTCCCTCCTTCACTGTGAGATATTTCAACATATTGTTTTCTATTTTCAAGATAAGATGTGAACCAGTGGTGTGCATTGCCTCTAATGCCTAGCGCCCAGAGCTTGTAAAGTAATCGGGCATGAGGAACACAGTTAAATACTTTGCTCAAATCGCAACTACTGGGCACCTTCTCTTGTATAGCTCATCAAGGATGTAAGTATAGAACTTCGGTTGTGGCTGACATTGTCGATTGGCGCGGTAGCTCAATCGGTTAAGGCGTATTGAGTGGCGAATATGCTGATCGACTGTCTACCGCGCTCTGGGTTCGACCCCCCAGCCCCGGTATTGACAACACCGGTGGGTGTGGATGTATGTCTGCGTTTTTCCAAATGTGTAACCCCCTTCCGCACAGCCTTGGCCATGGATTTGGGGGTTGTCTACTATCTGTGGTGTGTTTATTCTTTCTGAATCCATGTTGTTCATTGGGTATCAATCTATGTCTTTTGATGAAGGAGTCGAGCCTCTCCAGCATACAGAACTCAAAAATTTTAGAGATTGCTGATGTTAACGAAATTGGCCAGTAATTATCAACACAATTTTTTGAATTTTTTATGGATAGGTACTACTTTTGCTAATTTTAAGCTCTCTGGGACGATCCAGATTTGAGAGAGCAGTTGACAAGATGGGTTATGGGTTTTAATATATACTTGCTAAATTCTTTTATGATATTGCTTGGAATATCATCGGGTCTTGCAGACGATTTATTTTTCAACTTAGAAAAAATTTTCAGCATTTCCACTTCTGAAAAAGGAAGTACTACCATAGAATGCGGATTACTATCTCATCATTGTAATTATTGTTATTTACCTCTGTAATAGTTTGGACAACAGCCTTTGGTACATTGATGAAAAAATTATTGAAAATATTCGCCATTTTATTTGGTGACTTTATTACCTCATTATTATGTATTATTTCTAGATTTGATGAATTAGGACTCTTTTTGTTCTGAAGTTTGTTAATCATTGACCAGGCAGATTTGCTTTTATTTAACGAATTTTGGATAATGTTATTAAAGTGGCATTTTTTACTATTTTCTACCAGATGTTTATGTTCGGATTTTATTCTCTTATATAGAGGATGGAGATTTGGATACTGCTTTTGAATTATGTCTAGGTACCTTAGTCGAGTGCTGGACGAACTTACTTCAAGAGAAACTCAAGCTGTTCTTTAGATTTTATTGAAGTTTTTGTAATTGGAAATGAGTTGTTAAAATGAGCCAACAGAGTACCTACTCACAATCTTCTCAAATTTGTTGCTTATGTTATCAGCATCGTAAACTTTTTCCCACGTTTCTATTTTAAGTGTATTTTCAAAAAGTGTTTTTTTTTTTTGTTATATATGCTATAAGAATGACGAACATGGTACCTACCACTTGAAGTGTTACTTGAATAAGTTTTCGTTTTATGGGATTATTTAGAAACTGAAATGATTTGTGAAAGTGCTTCTAAGAATAAAAATTAAGAATAAATTCTGCATACCAAAAAAAAAAAAAACAAGAAGATAAATAAAATATTTATTATAAGAATTTTACATACTCTTGAATAATAACGTGATACGGTGGTAAGATCATCGCTCTGACTATGAGATCGATGAAAAAAGAAAATGACATTTCTTGGATGATATCCCAGCTAAAAATTATAAATTATTTCAATTCGACCTATTTATAGGTCAGAATATTTGATTGACCAGCTTAGTGACAAAGAAATCTATTATAAATTGACCATAAATTTACAAAAATGTAAGGAAAAACCGCTGCTCGAGGAATCACTACTTTCACATCCAGATTTCATCAGAGTTCAAGTCTCTCACGACGAAAACAATTTTGATACAATATTTGCACTCGACTATGTGGAAATAAGCTCATTATGGAACTTTAATAATACAATATTTGAAATCGTCGACCCCAAAAAATCCTTAAAACGATATGCCACATCGATAGTGGGGGTGGGGATAGGGTGGTAATGGAGGTGGGAAGTAAAAAAAATTGTTGAGGCCTTTAGTTCTTGTACACTAATGGTGGTGGCGGTAATGGTGATGGTAATGGTAGTGGTAATGGAGGTGGCTAATGCTAAAAAAATTTTTGAGACCTTAGCTTCTCTTATATATACTAAATACCTATCAATTTTGTTCCAGATTTTGTTAAAATACATATGCGTACCAAACAAGTCAATATTTTAAACAGTTCTAGAGAAAACGTGCGCAAAAAAAAGTTACAGACAGACAGAATGACACATTTTTTTTCTCAAATTTAAAATCTCGAGGTTTCATGACATTCTAAGCAAGCCTATTTAAACAATAAAAAAATGTTCCAATTTTTTTTGCACTGCTATATGTGGAAGTAAAATTGCGGTAAATTCGAAGCCGAAAATAGGCAGACAGATTAAATGCAGTGAAATGTTACAGGGTTATGAAATATTATTTTGGGTATTCAGCAGATAACTTTCTAAGAAATCATTCGTTTCTTTCATATATTATGGATCTAAATCTGACCAAGCTAGAATATCGACAGAGTCCCCTTACGAACAAACTTGTCAATTTCTTTTCTTTATACATTTACTATATCTAACATTCAATATGAAAAAACAAGAAAATAACAATTCTTTCTATATTCTGATGATCTAAGTCTGATCATGCCAATATATTATCAGGGTTCTGTTAATAAGTTAATTTTTGAAAATTTTAAGGTGATTGTTATGGTTATTTGATTTAATCAAACATATATTATAACCGGACACAAATTTTTGCACATAAATTCGTAGTATAACACGCTGAATTTAAATATTGAATAAAAAAATGTGTGTGTGTGGGTGTATGTGTGTAAGATAATAAAGTTTCTTTTAGATTTGAAATTTTCGTTTCTTTGACACGTATGTAAAAATAATTTCTTGAATCAAGAATCCATTGTTTCAACGAATACGCAAATAAATAAATTCTTCATACAAAACAAGTACTTGCCAAGCGCTTTGAGAGCTTCTTGGCGAGTAAATATATTTGTCAAAAATTAAAAGACTTTCTAACTGTCGACTTAAAGGAAAGCGATTTCAATAATTTTTGCATATTGGGGAAAGATACTGATACCCCTATTGAAATTGAATTAATATTATATCCTAAAAAAATATGTACATTTTAGAAGACTGTTATAAATTGAAGGGCACTAACGTCACAATTAACCACAACCAAACTTTAAAAAAAAGACAGATAACAAGGTGCTAAGAAAACACCTGTATGAAGCCTAACAGGATAAATGCAATATAAGCTTCATAAAAAAATAAACTACACATAAATAAAAACAGCTATTCAGTAGAAAAACTAATTGAAATAGAACACCGGGAGGAAAGCGTTAACTGTGAACAAAATAGTACTCCAGCTACATCAAACCAAGTCAGTAACAAAAACCAAACAACAGAACTAGGGATTGCAATACCGGTTAACCGGTTAACCGGTTATCAGGACAAAAAACACATGACGATAATTAACGGTTATTTTAATTTTTTTACCGGTTATTTCGGTAAATTCTGAACTTACGATACGTCACGTATTCGACGTTTCTATTTATGTCAGTGACTAGTATTCACTAAATACAGAGTGACTGTCCCAACACTAAGCACTTTTAACAATAAATAAATAATATTATAAAAAGTAAAATCCAAACACCAAGACCTAAGAAAGACATTGACAATATCTTGCGACAGGAAATTGAATATTTCACTGCCGCAAATATCCGTGGAATACAATTAGAAGTACGTTATTACCAATTCTTATTAACTTATCGACCCACCAATATCGATTGAGGAAGGGCATCTTCAGCTGGTGGTATTCTATGCACAAATATCAGACGACTAACAGATATAGCTTTGAAAAACTAACCCTTTTAACAGGCTATTTTAAAAAATATATTGTATTTTTAGATTAGGTATTCAGTAAATGCCCCATTTGAGTTTATGTTCATAATTTTTGTTATTTAAGTTGATATTTTTGTTATTCACAGAATAATTATTTATTTAAATTTATTTCATTTATAATTTTTCCTTTTGATAAACAACTTTTTTTTTGTTCATTATATTAAATATACGTATATAATAGTATATTATTCAACGAGCATATAATAATGGCTTTTATTCACGAGGGTGAAGTTTAAGACACGAGCCGTGGGCGAGTCGCAAATCTCCAGAGTGAATAGTAGCCATTATATGCGAGTAGAATACTATACTTTGTCCACTATTAAATATTTTTGGTTAAATTGTTTAGAGAAGAAATTAATTAATGAATTAATTATATTATTCTTTTTGGGTAATATGTAAAATTATTGTAAATAACGTTGACGTTTAAATTTAATTTGACAAGCCGTTCTTTGATACATAACGGCCTACTGAATCAAATTTAAAAACGAAATTGTATTATAAAAGAGGGTCTGTTTCTGAAACGCTAAATACAGTTATCTATTCATAAATTTGATAATAACAGTAAAATTGTTCACACAATTGTAGCTGTGACAGTTAACGAATAATTCTATTTAAGGTTTCTGAAACTAGCCATAAATTCTACTAAAAAGTTGCGAGATTGCACTCAAATTTATCGTGACTTCTTATAAACAACTGACTGTCCTCACTATTCACTAGTGAATAATGAAATCATTATTCGCTGCAGGGAATAATGGATAGCATTATCCTTGAGGAAATACATACATAATATGAGTACATTATTTAATAGTCGTGGACAAAAATATTTTTTGTTAAATTTAGATAATTTTGTACATGGAAAAAAACAATTGCCTTTTTTTGCCACCCTAATCATTCCTTCTAAAAATTACCGGTAAATACCGGTTAACCGGTTATTTACATTTTCATTTACCGATTTACCGGTTATTAAAACTTCCGGTAAATTGCAATCCCTAAACAGAACAAGGAAAAATCCACAATGGGAAAAACGAAAACTCCCAAAACAGGTACTGTCATGCGCAAAAAAATGGGACAAGTCTCAAAACATATTTTTGCTAAAATCTAGTTGTGTACATCTAATTTTAATTTTTGTGACATTGTCAGTTACTTGTCAAAATTCATTCAAAATAGACCTTTTCATCATAAAAGCGCGCATGTGCTGCCTCTACGTTGGTTTGCGGGAACTATGAAATGTTCGGACACTTGGATTGTCAAAATGGTTGGACCGGTATCATTTTCTCATATTAATTTAGACGAAAGTGTGATTGACGATGCAAAATTAGTACACAACATTGTGGAAGAACACACTTGCGCTCAATTAACTGGTTGCAAGGTTAGAATTCAACTATCAACTTATCAATTTATATACAAGTGCATTAAAGGAAAACAAATGTGTTTGGTCTACAATATGCTTAATAACATTCTTCGTGCAGTAATTGATAATGCAGTAAAAATATTTTCTGTTTTTTTACGAGAATGTACAGTCAAAAATGCAATTGAAAATGAGATTTTTTGTTGATCTTTCTGTGGATAAAGGTGGCTCCCTTTTTTCTAATTTTTTCAAATAGGTAAACTATACGATATGGCACTACATATTTTCAGAAAATTGGTAACAAATTCATCATTATTTGGTTAAAAAACGTAATGTTTATGTCAAATCCAATATTGACATGCGAAAACTGTCCGAACAAACATGGAACTCGGCGTTTTTTAAACAAATAATGATGAATCTGTTACCAATTTTTTGAAAATAGGTAGTGCCATATCGTATAGTTTACCTGTTTGAAAGAATTAGAAAAAAAGAAGCCAGCTTTATCCACAGAAGGATCGACAAAAAACCTCATTTTCAATTGTATTTTTGACCCTATATTTTCGTAAAAAAACAGAAAATATTTTTACTGCATTATCAATTACTGCACGAAGAATGTTATTCAGCATATTGTAGACTAAACACATTTGTTTTCTTTTAATGCACTTGTATATAAACTGATAAGTTGATAGTTGAATTCTAACCGTGCAACCAGTTCTTTATTCTTGCTTCCACTCATTTTACGGCCAGGATACTTGAGCCAGCGCCTTAATTAACCGCAATGTTGTGTACTAATTTTGTACCGTCAATCACACTTTCGTCTAAATTAATGTTAAAAAATGATACCGGTCCAGCCATTTTGACAACCAAGTGTCCGAAGCAGCACATGCGCGCTCTTATGATGAAAAGGCCTATAGGGACAGATTTACATTAGAAAAAATAGTTGTCCTATTTTGTTTTGCTCACGACAGTACCATAAAGAAAACAAATACCAAAGTATCAGAGAATTAAAAAAACGCGTAGTTATAAAATATATATATCTTTGTATGTACAACGTAATCTATCATGACATGCGGAAAATTTAACAGTAGGTTGTCCCCACCGAAAGGAGTTAAAAAAATGAAAAACTAAAAACAAATGTCCAAAAAAAAATACTTTTTTGATCTCGCCGGCCGGCTTCACTTTTTATGCCAATTAAGGAAATGTAAACAACTCGAATACGTCCTTTCACAAGTAAGTTCATCGACCTATTCAGGAGTAGGTCAGGACTTACTCAACATCAGTAGTGTATCTTCGCAAATTTACTAATAATTTAATATACTAAATTACCTCAGAATACTCTAAAATGTGCAGGGGCTTTCCCACTTTGAAGACTAGTACACCATTTTATTTTCCGCATTTCTTGGTAGATCACGCTGTATGTATGCATGTAATTGTAACTAATTCAATATACTTAAGAAAATTTAAGAAAATAAATTTAAATAAATTAATTAGAAATGGATCCCTTCATAAATTATAGTATTAGTTGCTGATGACATAATCATTCGAATCTTTATAATTACACCGCCACACAAAAGAAAAAAAGTTGTCTGAAATGTACAGGGTTATTCATTATATTTAGGTCACCCTTTATTATTGTTATTATTGGAGATCGAAAAAAAAGTTGTAACTTGTAACTTTAATAAATTAATGGAAGCACAGTGGCGTGCAGAAATTGAGAGGTACAAGAAGCAATAATATTTTTTTAAATGGAACACCTTGGCATATTGTTGAATTTTTGAATTATTCTTTTTTTTTCTGATTTCAAAAATATGACATATAATAGTCCTATCTTTAACCGTTTTCAAGTTATTGAACATTGAAAATCGTATTTAAGCTATTATTATGCGAAGGGAAATTACAATAATTATTACAGTAGTCTATGAAAATGACTGTATTCTGTTATTATATGAATCGCTGATAGATTTAATAACAGAATACTTATCATTTTTATAGACTACTTTAATGATCGCAATTTCCGTTCGTATAATAAATAGCTTAAATACGATTTTCAATGTTCAATAACTCGAAAATGATTAAAGATAGGAATATAATTTTTTTGAAATCAGAAAAAGAGAATAATTAAAAAATTCAACAATATGCAGGGTTCCATTTAAAAAAATATTATTGCTTCTTATACCCCTCAATTTATGCACGCCACTGTGCTTCCATTAACTTATTAAAGTTCTACAACTTTTGTCCGAAACTTTTTTTTCTACCTCCAATAATAATGATAATAAAAGGTGGCCTAAATATAATAAATAACCCTCTACATACGATATATGGTTTCTGAAGTATTTTTTCTCGCTGAACACGAATCCGGTGGCAAAATTCCTCCTTCACCTACTATTTTTTTGTAAGTCGAGAAAAAATAACTTTAAAAATATTCATATTTAGGATATTTTCTAGGAAATGGCGGAGGATACGGTGATATTCAATATTACACAGGCATATATATAAAAGAATTGTCTGTTTCTGGGACTCCATTGAGCAACCCTTGTGTATTTCGACGTGCTGAATACGTTTAACTCCATCACCCACCAATTTTTAGTAAATCCCAAAAATAACCTAAATTATTATTTTCTTTAGGTTATTTTCGCGACTTACAAAAAAAAAAAAAGGTGGGTGATGGAGCAATTCTGTGGGAAAAAACTTCAGAAACCATATATCGCATGTACATTTCAGATAACTTTTTTTTGTGTGGCGGTGTTATTTTTATTTTATTATATATACATGTTAGATCACTGTTTGCGTGATTGAGTTTTTAAAACCTTTTTATTTGGTTACATGAGGAATCAACGTTGATTCCTAAATAAAAGATACAATTTATGTATGATACATTTAATATGAAGTGAGTATGATAACTGCCGGTACAAATGCTCGTTAGTCTTATTTATAAGTTTTCAAATGATGTGTCAGTCAAAGTTGAACAAAGGAAATGCAAGCTAGCTAATCAGCATAATATTGTGAGAAGTTAAAATGAAACTTAATATCTAGATAAGCAATTCTCAAAGGAAGCTGTTATCTAATACTGTAATATGATGCTATCTGTAATATCGCTTTATATCTTGATGATATAGCGTATAATTTTATATAACAACTTCCCCCTTAATAAAAAAGTTGATGTTATGCAGCAACTTTTGAAAATTGTTAAAAAACGTTAAATGGATATAATGCAAAATAAATTGGAACAATGCTGAATGAATACAAAGCAAAATAATAACATGTGTAAAAGTTAAAATTGGTAAACGATAATAATGTAATAGGAATAAAATACAATGGTCTAAATTAATAGACGGGGGTAAAACTCCACATATGAAAGTCTATGTTAACTCGATGTCCTCTTCTTCTTGAGGTTTAATACCGAGTCGCTTTGTTGGAGGGATGGATAAGTCTAGGAAATTTGGTAAATACTCTGCTTCGCTCTGAAGGAGGTGAAGGAGGGTTATCCGTCGAGGGTTGGATTCGCAATGCTCCACATCTTCTTCTTCTGCATTTACAAGTTATGTAAAGTAGAACTAATAGAATGATGAGAGTGATTATGAAATATGTGAACCAAGATACATGTTTGGTAACAAAAGGTTCGTTTATGAGGTCGTCCAGGTCTAGTTTGCTTTTAGCAATGTTCAGGTCTTCTACGTCGAGAGTGTTTAATTTGAGAGGTTTTAATTTTGGAATTTCGATTTTGTCGGGCATGTGATTACAGCATTCAAAAGGAATTTGGATAGGGTATAAGTTGTCCTTAATTTCAGAAAAGTCTTTAGCACTGGCTTGTATTCGGGTGATGCCTGCATAGGCGTAACATCCTGGTTGTAGTTTGATGATGGAATTTTTGTTGATTAGCTCTGTTGTGGATTCTCTCTTTGGACAGTTGATGGTAATGTGAAGTGGTTCGGAATTAATTATTAGCCATGAGTTGTCTTCAAGTTCTTGGACATTGTACCCTTGGCTGATGATGAAGGAGGTCTGGCAGTTTTCTGGGAGTCTAACTAGTGGTTTGAGGATTCTGGCTTCGCATATGGCATTTTGATCGATGGGATAAGCGTATAGGTTTGAGCATAGTTTGGTTCCAAAATAAAGAGGTTTGCATTCTTTCAAATTTTGTATAGGTATGTACATTAAAGAATCATCGTCTCTCGCGATAAAATTTTGTGAGATAGATAAAATGTGATGTAGACCAGTTCTGTTATCAAGTATCGGGATAGGGTATAGGCGATAGGTGTTATAATTTTGGGGTTCAACAAGTGGTATTGTTACAACAAATACTAAGTTAGAATCCATTTGAAACGCTTGTAATTCAATAATATCCAAATACTTAGCAACTGCCGATAATTTAATGGGGAGAGGCAAATTGTTCCTTCATAAGCTCTGTGAAACTTCTTGTAGTGCTGTCACTAAGTGATTAGGGGTTATGATTGACGTGTGAATGATTCCTAGTCTGGCAAATGTTATTGAATTTAGAATGTCGTTTAAATTATCTTCGATATACAAATAGCTTGCCATTAGTTGTTCGGAAATGTATAAGAATTTTAGTTTTATATGAGCGGCCTCAATAGCTTGAGTCATGGTTTGAATTGTGCCTTCGATTTCTTCGAGAGCTTTGTTAAACGTTTCCTCGTCAATTTGTAATTTTTGTATAGTCGAGTTGAAGTTTTTAATAACAGAAGTCGTAAATGAAATTTGATTTTTGATTAAGTTTTCCTATTGATGTTCGTCGTTATTTAGTTTATTTATACAATTAGTATAGTACTGGCCATCTTCAGCATCTAGAAAGAAACCTAATATGATGAAGGATAATAATCACGTACCTATTTAACACACTTGTCAAGGAGCTTCTATTTTTAGTGAAAAATTTGATCTTCCTAGAAAAATAATTAATTACGAAACAAAAGATAAAAATAAAACTTGGAATATAGTTGACATATTTGCCAAGGAAGAAAGCATAAAATATTTCTGTCAAAACTAAATAAAAAAAACCGCTGCCCAAGGAATCACTACTTCCACATCCAGATTTTCTATCCAAGTCACTCACAACGAAAAAATTTTGTATGTGGAAATAATTGCTTATGGAACTTTAATAATGTAAAATTTGAAATCCTCTACCCCAAAAACCTATAAAACGATACCCCACATCGGTAGTGGGTAGGTTTTGGGGTGGGGGTGGTAATAGGGGGTGGTAGTGGGGGTGGATGAAGTAAAAAAATATTTTGAGGTTTCTGGTTCTTGTACACACACTAAATCACAATTTTTTTTCACCTCCTTTAATAATGGGGTGGGGGTGGTAATAGGGGTGGCTAATGCCAAAAAATTTTTTGAGACTTTAGCTTCTCTTTAGTAAACTAAATACCAATTTTCTGGACTCTTACCTGCTTAATTTACTTATTTACCTCAAATTTACCCCAATTTACCCCCAACCCTTCGATGGAACAAGATGAAAATATAATCTAGTTCCAGATCACGTTAAAATACATACGTGTACCAAATTTGAAGTCAATATCTTAAACGGTTCCAGAATAAACGTGCGCACAAAAAAAAGTTACAGACCGACAGACCGACAGACAGAAATTTTTTTTTCGCTCAAACTTAAAATCTCGACGTTTCATGGCATTCTAAGCCTATTTGAACAATAAAAATTTTTAAAAATTTTTTTGTCGTTACTATACTTCCACTGGATGTGGAAGTAATAATTATTTGCCAGATAGAGAGGGAAGCATTTCGTAAACACTTTGGAGTGAAAATATGGTATCCAAGTTTTTTGCGTTGTGAGAGACTTGGATAGAAAATCTGGATGTGGAACTATTGATTTCTTGGGCAGCAGTTTTTAAATATTGTGTTAAGGAGTTAAGGATAAGATTCTGCAGAGTGAGAAGGAAATATGCGTTTAATTTCAGTAGATATTTAAGAAATCATAAATGGTATAGTCTTTAAAATAGTTTCCATTTTTATCACAAATTTTGTATATAGTTAAATGCCACACTCTAACAATTAAATTAGGAACTATTTTCATTGACAAACGCATATTCTCTCTCACTCTGCAAAATTCTATCCTTAATAACATATCATTGTAACGCATACAATTACACCATACACTGGAAATTAATATTACTTCCATATCCAGTGGAAGTATAGTAACGACAAAAAAAAATTTTGAAATTTTTATTGTTCAGATAGGCTTAGAATGTCATGAAACGTCGAGATTTTAAGTTTGAGCGAAAAAATATTTCTGTCTGTCGGTAACTTTTTTTTGTGCGCACGGTTACTCTGGAACCGTTTAAGATATTGACTTGAAATTTGGTACACGTATGTGCTTTAACGAGATCTAGAACTAGATTATATTTTCATCTTGTTCCGTCGAAGGGTTGGGGGGTAAATTGGGGTAAATTTGGGGTAAATAGATAGATCAAGCAGGTAAGAGTCCATAAAATTGGTATTTAGCATATACAAGAGAAGCTAAGGTCTCAAAAAAAATTTGGCATTAGCCACCCCCATTACCATCCCCACCCCATTATTAAACGGGATGAAAAAAAAATGTGATTTAGTGCGTGTACAAGAACCAGAAACCTCAAAATATTCTTTTACTTCATCCACCTCCACTAACACCCCCATCACCACCCCCACCCCACTATCGATGTGGGGTATCGTTTTATGGGTTTTTGGGGTAGAGGATTTCAAATATTATATTATTAAATTTCCATAAACAATTATTTCCACATACGAAATTTTTTCGTTGTGGAAGTGGATGTGGAAGTAGTGATTCCTTGGGCAGCGGTTTTAGTATTGTAATATCGTCGGATATAGGTACCCCTTTAGGTAATTAAACTAATTAACTAACCTTACTTCGCTTAAATTTCAAACAGAAATTTTCAATCATTTTCATATAACGTGTAAAATTATCTGTGACTAAGAGGTGTTTGAGATTCTATATTATTTAAATATAAAAATAAATATTTTAAAGATAAATCAGACTTCATAATTTAATTTTTATAACTACAGAATATACACAAAAGGGATGGCATAATGTAAATTGAGATTTGAATTACGGAACTACTAAATATAAATTTCAAATGTTATTATTTTATAAACATATTATATAAAAATGTAAATTTATTTTGGTTTCCAAAACATATTGCGCATATTTCTCATAAATATTATTCACACTAGAAGGTGGTATTTTAAACCGTTCTAAATAAATTTATTTTTAAATTAATACAGGAGTGTAGGGACCTTTTTATTAATTATTATGATAACATATCCTAGTAGGTGCAGTGGAATAAAACAGTCCTTATCAAACTAAATGCCCACGTTTTGAAAAATTTGAAAATTTTTTTTTCATTTTCAAATACTCACTAATGCAAAACTTATTTAATGACAAAAATGTGTAAATTTAGTAACAATTAATTGCAATACCGGGCCAACAGTCACTCATATCTATACAGTTTTCTCGAAAACGGTTCATCCTAGCAAAAAAGTTTCAAATAGAACAGTTATGTCCATTCTTTTTATATATTCAAGTGTAAATTATCACATTTTATCGACACAACTTTATAAAAAAAAACAGATATTTTACTCTGGCCAATGTTTGACATTTATATGAACACATTTTATTAACAAGTATGCAGTGATAATATGATGAAAATCTTAGACCAACTCATTGTTCTGTTTTAGTTAGAGCAAGTTGAATGAACACTAAAATAGAAAGAACACTAATGAATTTCATAATGATGCATCGTGTAGTTTAATTGTTATAAATAATAATTTAACACCGTCAACCGAGTTTTCGTCATCTATTGGATAAATAAAACAATTATTTCTATAATTGTTTTATTTATCCAATAGATGACGAAAACTCGGTTGACGGTGTTAAATTATTATTTATAACAATTAAACTACACGATGCATCATTATGAAATTCATTAGTGTTCTATTCTGATAATAGACGAAGCGATTAAAAATGAATTCAAGTAGATCCGTTAAGTATTGTGATTTGTACAGAATTTCCGTACATACGTACATACATTGAACATACGTAGAGACCAACTGATGGAGACCTATGGCAGTTTTCAGTACCAAGTTTAGAACTTAATAAAAGTTCAAATCAATTTGAAAATATAGTACCATTTTTTTTATTGGATAAAATCTTCCCTTTCAAAAAGCTAAAATTAAAATCGATTCCTTGCAGAATTAAGGAAATAAGAACACTTTTATCAGCGAACGGGGTGCTAGCTCGCTGATCGAGAATAGAGCAAAACTCAACGGAGTGTGCAATAAAGTTCAGAACGGCTGAGACAAGGACAGTTTGCCCCGTTCGATCACAAGCAGGTGGTAATTAATTTAAAAGCAGTCATAGTAATAATAGGGAACGTAAGCTGGGTTTAGACCGTCGCGTCGTGAGAGATGTTAGTTTTATCCTACTGATGACTCGGCGTTGCGATAGTAATCTTGCTCAGTACGAGAGGAATCGCAGGTTCGGACATTTGGTTCACGCACTCGCTCGAGCGGGCGGTGGTGCGAAGCTACCATCCGTGAGATTATGTTTGAACACCTCTAAGGCCGTATCCATTCTAGTCGAAGGTAGCACCGATATCTCTTAGAGTTCCGAGAGTCGAGAGGCTCAAAACAATGAGACTTTACTAGGCGGTCGCGGTTCGTCGCGATCACCCCACTAGCCCTATTCTAACTCCATTTTTTTCTAAGATTTCAAATAACCGATTATAATATATTAAGATATGCTTAAAATTGCTTGTAACACACTCATGAAGTCTTCAAAGGATTTATATCTGCAATGAGCTTCTATTACTCCTTCCTAATTTTCAAATAGTTTTAAATAAAGCGTAATATGTGTACCAATATTCTGTAGGATCTTAAATAAACAACTGTACAGTAAGCACATATGTATTGATGAAAGACAGCCTTTAGTTGACTTAAAAATTGATCAGTAGGGTGGCGCGAAATGTTTTTCTGAAATCTTCGCTGCACTGTGAATGCTAAATTTTATTTGAATTGAAACTGATGACCTTGAACAGCTGATTTTAAAAATAAACAATAAAATTTTTGCCTCCTATTTTTTTTTTAATCGTAACATTTCCTATTTGCTGTCAATTATTATTGTCTTAGACTGACACTCTCACTCAGTCAGTTTCAGTTATTTCGTACCCTGTAACTATTTCTCCCACTTCACAAATTTGACTATTCTAAACAAATCGCTAGAGATTAGTGGAAATTAGTTCTAAAACAATATCTGCCTGTAAGTTTGTTTCTCAGTTCTTCTAGTGTTTTGAGTGTGTCCATTGCAATAAAATGCCTAAAACCAGGACAGATTTTAATTGTTCCCTGTTTAGATTTTCCGAAATCTTGAATGGCAACTTTATTTTAATATGTTTGAATTGTTACTAAACTTTATTTTTCGTAGATAATGTACTTCTACCAACTTATATCGACATCAAATTTTATATGTTAATCAGAAATTACATTTTATGGTCGTCAAATGAAAAAGATCACTGTAAAATACAAGACAAGACCTAACTATTGATGTCAAGAATCGTTATCATCGCAACTAAGATTATCTTTAAGCCATCTTCCACCGGTTTTCGACAGATTTGCATCAATTATAGCAACCGCCTTTCTTCACGACCTTGGAATAGCTAAAGAAAAAAGCAATCTAAAGACAGAAATAGATCAAGATTAGAGAAGCGAAAAAAGTTGTTTTGAACTGAGGAAGTTTTTTGTTGGGGTGATTTACAGGGTCTTTATTTTGGCGGGAGGAAAGACAAAATTTTAAAAGAAGAAAACAGAGGGAACAAGTTTTATAGTTTTATCGTAGAGGAACATATTGCTCTTGTTTGTCAACCTGGATCGCAATACATCGACTACGTAACACCGTCGCCTGGATCTGCAGAAAGTACCCAGAAAATTATCATGTATTTCTTGAGTACAAAAGTTTCCGATTTTACCAATCCTATTGCATATGATGGAGCCGTCTTTAACACCGGTTTAACAAATGAAGTGATCTCTGAAATTAAGATAAAATTAGGTACTCCACGTAAATAAATTACCGCTACTAACCCAGGCGTTTTAGTTGTAAAATTGACCTCTGTGCTAAATTCGTGCCCTACGAAAAAATTTTCTTTTATTGTGTCTATTTGGACGTGAAGGCGTTGGAAGGTCGCCGAAACCGCGGATTCGCGATTAACCAGTTTATATGGCCCAAACGGGAACAACACCTATTATAAAAGTTGTATACTACCTTAAAGATCTTATATATTTTTTTCGTACGCCTAACCATTTTGGAGATACAACCAAGTGAAAAATGTATTGTTCCGTTTGTTTTTTTTTTATATTGGACAGCGCCAGCGCAGAATTGTTGAGACCTGCTATTGATTCTATCAATTAGCCTTGAACCGCTTACAGCTGCCACATTACTACGGACTTCCTCCAGTTTATACCTGCTGAGCAGTGGGGCTAGAATAGGAAGAATGATATTTTGCAGCCAGTTGAACCAACGCAGTTACCACCAGCACCAGACATATTGTTAAATTCAATTTTTTGCAACTGTACGAAGGGTTGTGCAGGACAATAGGAAAGTAGGACTACATTGTTCAACAGCTTGTGGCCATTGCCACGGTCACTCCTGCTTGAATACCGCACCTATAATTGCTATGAATGACGAAATGGACGACGTAGAATCTTATCAGAATGAAAGTAATGACAACGACTTGACATTGGACGATAACGTTTCAAATACCGAAGGAGTCGAAAATATTGACTAATTTAAGATCCGGCATGGATTAGGCCTCATGTAAAAAAAAGCGCGCCGAGTATTCTACCTCTAAGGTGGTGCGGAAATGAATGCATTTTTTGACTTATTCACTGAAATAAATGTAAATAAAATGTATAAGACATTCTGGTAGAGAATAAAGCTCACCGAGTTTTATAACAGCAATATTTAATTTTCATTCTGAGACATAGAAAAGCAAGATAATTGCGAAATATACGCTGCGGAAGAGGTTTGGAGGAACTAAATGCATTTTTCACTTAGTCCGCGTCGTATCTCCAAAACGGTTAGGCGTACGAAAAAAATGTGTAGAACCTTTAAGGCAGAGAATTTACAGATGTAAAACTATTATAAAAGGTGTTGTTCCCGTTTGGGCCATAAAAACTGAGTTAATCGCGAATCCGCGGTTTCCGTGACCTTCCGACGGAATTTTCACGAACTCCTCCAGGTGTATCGTGGCGTAACTACCAAGTGTTATTCAAGACGTCCAAATAAACACGATAAAAACAATTTTTTTCATAGGGCACGAATTTGGCAGCAAAAGTCTAAAACGCTTGGGTGTAAGGGTGTATACATTTTTCGCAATTTGATTATGGCTCCACTTCTGGTCCTAAATATTACATAGGTTTAGGAAAGTTATTACAAATTAAAGCAGGATTTCCTGTCGTTCACCAAAAGACTTGGCGCATTCCAGATGGCTCACTATGCAACTAGGATATTGCGTTTACGTGTAGAAACTGAAAAATCATCAGAAAATATTAATTCTCTGGTATATTCAATTATTTAAAAAAAAAAATACATTACTTTGCGTATTCACAAATGTTTTGTTAACAATGTTACAAGATAAAAGATAGCATACACAAGAATTGATTACTAGAATTAAGGAAAATGGGAATAGCCACAAATATTCGTCAATTCATAGCAACAGAGCTGAATTTTGACCCTGAGGAATATTATGAATTAAGAAATTAACTGAACGTCCTCTTACGAAGAAATAGAATGAAGAAGATTCGAAATAAATGAGTGTTTCTAGATACTTCAAAATGACATGATGGTGATGACTCATCTCTAGACGACTTGGTTCTTATTTTCTTTTCTTATATACCCGCCATTCACAGGTTACAAAATAACTTGAAGATTGTTTTAAAACCTTAAGCGTTCCATTTTCCATAATATTGTTTCCCTTTTAACTACAGAAAGCAAAGAAATTTATGGCGCTACAGTAGCTTTCTTGCATAAAACTGTAACATCGATATAAATTTGTTTCAATCTCCTAGAACATGGATCTTCTGTGGCTAATGGCAACTTCTAAACTCAACCCAACTTTACACACACACACTCATGTTAATGAATTCTACGACTAATACTACGTCATCATGATAAACATCAAGACAAATTGGGAGAATTTTTTTTAAATTAAACATGATAATCCTGGATGAGGCTGAAACCTTCGGTGTGAAGCTGCCTCTGAAGTAGTTTCTTCAAACGCCAAAACGCTTAAATTCTATTATTCGACGCGCGTTTCTCCAACTATGTTGGGATCCTCTGGAGATGATTAAAATAAAAGTATTACTAAAAAAGTTCCTGTATTTATACATGGTTTACCTCACTCAACCAACTATGGCATCTTTACCTAAACTTTGAATCAGTCTAATAATCCGGAACTATTTGGAATAGGCCCTTTGACTCTAGTCCTACCATTTTTACAGTATGTAATTTATAAACTCTCAAAAGCATCCAGCTGTCTGTTATTTGTTACATTTCTATTTAACCTCAAGCTATTGTGATTTATTATATGACTGTTGTTAATGCATCTTAGGCTTGTCCCATTTTTCCATTTTTGGATGAGCCATATTATGTCCTTTAAATCTCGTTAAAATAGTGTATCTGTATAACAAAACCTAATCTAACAGGAACTCATACTCAACTTTTTCAAGTGCGATGTATTTGATTATTTTATATTTTCAGCATCTTATAGTCTAGTCGAATTAGACATCATAAAAAAATTTGCGTACTGTGGACTTTTTTTATGGAAGTTGTTTAAGAGGGCATAATAAGCAAGCACAGAAAACTACACCCTGCTACACCATGTGCGTCCCCTATTTTTAAGGGTTGAAACTTTCAAATTTTACTTATGTGTCTATATCTTTTTCCCTATTGCTCGTAGGGCTCTTTACCAAGTTACACTTTTTGAATCCATCTCTCCTTTACATAACATATATATATTACACATTTGCCGTAGGACAAACGGTTTTGGCTGTACGAGGCCGGAAAGGTCGCGCTGTCCGAATTTGGGGGTCTTCTGTACGGCACAAACGGCTAGTATTTCCAATCTACAATACTACACATACTAATGCCCTTAAGGAGGGATGATGATATGTGAAAAAACTTTCATCGAATACCGCGCGGTTTTCATGATACGGGATGTTGATTTTTTTTTTTTTTTTTAAAGTGAACCTACTTTTTTCCGCCCATTTTTTTTTTCATGCATGTACGACCCTAATATAATATATAGGAAAATTGATGTTGGTTTCATTTTAATACATTCGTTGGTTTAGGAGCTAGACAGCAAAATATGCCAAAAATGGCTATTTTGGTATTGTTGCATTAAAAAAACAAAACCAGTATAATTCTGGTAAGTGCCTTTGTTTATCCTGAAAGTCCAATTCATTGTGCATAGAAAATGTGTTTTTGTATTTAAATAGGATCAACACTTATTGTGTAATAACGATTTATGTCATGTGTTCTCCAGTCTCCTTTGTCACATTTTTTTTTGCGGCCTTATGGTTCATAGTAGAGCAGAAAGCAATGTATACCTGAACAGGGCACATATTAGGGTGTTAAAATGGATCTCTTGTTAAAATGCTATAGGACGTACCGTTTTCGAGTAAAACGCACTTGTTTGCAAACAATTATTTCAGATCACACTTTTCATCGACTGACTAGTAAATACGACTACGAAAAAATAAAACTATATGTCGCTTCTTGCTTTTTCTGTTTATGCGGGATATCGCTAATGAAAAAGAAGGGACTCGGACAGAATAGGAGGTTCTCACTACCCTATTTGAAGGTTCACGCTTGTCTCGAATCATCATTGCAACTTATTTTGTGTCTATAACAAAATCCACAGTAATTTTACCTTCCTCGAGAAACAGCTATTATATGTCCATTTCATCGGAAAATGATTTAAAAAAACAAACTTCTAAGAAAGAGAACACCAAAATGTAGAATTTATTTATCAGATCACAATTCAGAACAAAATGAAAACTCAAAGCAAACATAACCAAACAAGTGCGTTTTACTCGAAAACGATACGTCATATCGCATTTTAACAAGAGACCCATTTTAACACCCTATTATGTGCCCTGTTCATGTGTATAATGCTTTCTGCCCTACTATGAACCATAAGGCCGCAAAAAAAAATTGTGAAAAAGGAGACTGGAGAACACATGACATTAATCGTTATTACACAATAAGTGTTGATCCTACTTAAATACAAAAACACATTTTCTATGCGCAAAGGATAAACAAAAACACTTACCAGAATTATACTGGTTTTGGTTTTTTTAATGCAACAATACCAAAATAGCCATTTTTGGCATATTCTGCTGTCTAGCTCCTAAACCAACGAATGTATTAAAATGAAACCAACGTAAATTTTCTAATATTAGGGTCGTACATGCATGAAAAAAAAATGGGCGAAAAAAAGTAGGTTCACTTTTTTCTTAAAAAGGAGGTTTTCAAAATTTCAACATCCCGTATCATGAAAACCGCGCGATATTCGATGAAAGTTTTTTCACAAATCATAATCCCTCCTTAAGGGCATTAGTATGTGTAGTATTGTAGATTGGAAATAATAGCCATTTGTCCTGTACAGAAAACCCCCAAATTCGGACAGCGCGTCCTTTCCGGCCTCGTACAGCCAAAACCGTTTGTCCTACGGCAATTGTGTAATATATATATATATATATATATATATATATATATATATATATATATATATATATATATATATATATATATATATATATATATATTATGTAGAGGAGGGATGAATCTTCAAAAAGTGTAACTTGGTAAAGAGCAATAAGGAAAAAGATATGGACACATAAGTAAAATTTCAAAGTTTCAACCCCTAATGTAGCAGGGTGTAGTTTTCTGTGCTTACTTATTATGCCCTCTTAAATAACTTCCACAAAAAAAAGTCCGCAGTACGCAAAATTTTTTATTATGTCTAATTCGACTGGAGTATTAATATAAAATATGTCATCCACATCGACTTCTAAACATTATTTTCGTATTCAGGAGGTCAAAACTAACTAGAAATTATACTCTACATGAAAAATTTAGATAAGGTATTTTTTTTTTCAAAAAATGGCTGCCATATTGGTTCCTAAAGTGGAAATGTTGACGCGTCCTAATTGAAAATGCATCTCCTTGGATTAAGGAATAACTATGCCAAATGGAATCCCGTGAAGTTGAGATGCCGAAAGCCTCTGCTAACAGGCCTTTTATTTTTGAAGATAATTGTTTGAAATTTGGGATATCCTATACATAATAACCGGTACTTTTTAACATTAAGTGATTTATTTTTACTTCCGGTTTCGCCGGAAGTGACACTAACTTTCGATTTTTAAATGAAACACCCTGTATATTATTGCATTTTTGAATTCTGCATAATTTTCTCATACCAAATAAGTGACATTTCAAACGTCAATATTTTTTATAATATAATTTTTGGTTTTCCATTTAAGTGTGCCATGGAGGTTCCGATTTACAAACAATACAAACAATATTACAGCTAAAAGAAAATAAGAAAATAAAATTTTGTTCTAATTATCTTGTTATACATAAGGTGGCTTTAGAATATAAAAAATGAAGAATGTTCGCCAATTGCTGCGCCGCTATGCTATTAATTGCGCGACTTACTCGTAGCTCCATGTCTTCACGGATTGTAACGGCTGTTGCGTAGACAATATATTTTAAGTGACCCCAAACAAAGGAATCAAGGGGTGTTAAATCAGGTGACCTTGGAGGCCACCTCACAGGACCACTGTATTTTTTATTTTCTTTTAGCTGCAATTTTGTTTGTATTTGACGCACATTTTAATACGACATCTGAATAAATTCCTTATTAACAGTACTAATAAATGGTACCACGGTAGTATCTGAAAAAATTGGGTTTTGCCCCAAAAACCATTTTGATGAAATTTGTTTGCTCATAAAATACGTAATTTAGTATTTTTTGCGGGATTTCGATTTTTCTAGCATTAGACGGGTCATTTAGAATAAATCGGAACCATCATGGCACATTTAAATGGAAAACTAAAAATTATATTATAAAAACTGTTGACGTTTTAAATTTCACTTATTTGGTATCGTTGGATTCAGAAAATTATGCAGAATTCAAAATGCAATAATATACAGGATGTTCCATTTAAAAATCGAAAGTTAGTGTCACTTTCGGCGAAACCGGAAGTAATTATCTTCAAAACTAATGTGTATCATAATACTGTTACACCCGGTATAATCGAAGTACGAAAATAATGAAACGTTTAAAATTATAAATAGGTACATACAAAATTTAACTCTTTTAAATGAAGCTATTGGTAGCTTTTTGTAGCTTCCTATGAGAAAAAGGAATTCATATCTATGTTCAGGATGCAAAAAGCTGCCGAACACCATACCCAACAGGTTCAATTTGAAAATATCACTTATTAAAAAAATTTTACCATGTATTTGATGAAAATATAGCGGCCGTATTGCTTTCTAGAGGAAAACAGACACCGTATTCGTATTAGCCAGATAAAATTTAACCATATGAGTGATTGTAATTAATTTTTTTTCCAAAAAATGGCCGGAAAATATTGTCGCGTCCTAATCGAAAATGAATCTCTTTGGTGTACGGACCAACCGTGCCAAATTACACCCTGTTCAGTTGAAGTGACTATTTATGCATCGCGGCGTACCGCACCCACTAGTAGTAAGCGTTGGCTCTCCTCTACAAAGCTATAATAATAAAGAAATTGTTTGAGGACATGAAAACTTGCCCTCCATCGATCGGTTCTTGTAGTGCGGTCCCAAAAAATGTGCCAGTTTTTTTTACTGAGGGGCGCGATAGATCGCTTTATGTTTTTTACAATTTAGGAGCATTAACTCAGCCCCCACCCAGCCAATTGGGTGCTAGTTATTTATTTTGGGACGTAACGGAGCACATAACGGGTGTAAACTTTTGAGAAAGAAAAAATATTTCAAAAAATAGATGAGGGAAGCCAACTTAGTCCACCTCAACTTTTTTCAATTTCAACGAATAGGTAGTTTTCAAAATATCAATGATGCCTAATTATAACCTATTCACCACTCAAATTCCTTAATTTAAAAAAAGACCACTCATAATAAACGTTTTTGTAACTGTCTGTATTTAAAATTAGAGAATCATTGACTTTTAAGTAGACATAAAAATTGGTGACAATAAATTGAACTTATAGTGACGTCGTGTGTTTATATAAAGACACACTGCTATTTTAGATGAATAAGATGAGGCAGGTTCTAAGTTTAGAAACGTTCTAAAAGTTTTCTCCAGTAAATATCAGTTGGCTACAGATTATGACGGGTTACTTATTTATAAACATTGAAATACGTGAAAAGGTAAAAATCTGTTTATTTATTATTTCATCATCTGCTGCTTTTGTATAAAAAAATATCAGCATATTAAAAATTATTGTGGTATAGTAAATATCGGTGGTGGTCTATTAATATCACGTTTTTAGTTTTTTATGAATGTTTATCCAGTTCCAGTTGGTTTATATTGAGTTTAATATTTTACAAAACTCGTTAAAATGTGTTTGGGTGCATTATTCATTTAATAAAAGCTTAAACTATCAATTAATTACGTTTCAAACATACTTATTTTTATGAATATTGAAAAACTTACATTATTATAAAGGGAAATAAAACGATTGAAACTACTTTCTGGACAAATTTGGAAGCACATTGATGTATAGACCAGTGCCAATAGTTCTTGAAAAAAAAAATTCTTAGCAGTATATGGTTGGTGGGAAAATTTAAGCTTAATAGTATATAAATGGGGAAAGATCGATTGGATCGCAACAAATAATCGGAAGTGGGGTGTGGGGTGTGAAAAGGTGTGTTTTTAGAGGTAAAACATGGTTTTTTACGATTTTTGGCAAAAGTAGACCTCCTACCGAAAAGTTTAATGTAAAAGTTGTAGATAATTGAGAGATCTACAACTTTTATTTGAACCATTTCTTTTACATAAACCCAAACATTTTGAGAAAAACGCCAAAAACCAATTTTTTGTTTTCTTATTTTTATCTTCTACAAGAATAATTTAATTTTGATGAAATTCGGTGAAAATGTACATTTTTATGCATCAAAAAAAGTTGTAATTTTTTTGAGGCGTAATATTCATTTTTTGATTTTTTTGCGAATTTAATTTGAAAAAAAGGCCGCCTAATTTTCAGTAAAAAAAGTTGATTAACAAAGTTTTGATTTTTGAAAATTTCAGGACGGTATTTTTTTCGTTGAAACCTCTACTTTAAGATGGTGTAAAAAATCACACTGTTACTGTGGAAAAACATTGTCAAAAATGGAAAAAACCAAAAAACACTTTTTTCAAGATCGATTTTCCGTAAATGTCACTAATTCTTCATTGTTCATTTAAATGAAGTATTGCAAAATGGTAATTTCAATGTAATATGTAATAAGGGAACTTTAATTAACCCTTTAAGGTTCGGACTGCCGAAAACCAAAATGTTTAAACAATAATTTTACCTAAGAAATTGCTAAAAATTACCATTTTTAGGCAAGAAAAAAACTTTTTTATGCTTTATGTGCAGTCTCACATCAGAAATAAGTTTATTACGTATTTTACATTAAATTAATTTACAAAGTAGAAATACATAATCAAAATTTATAATAATCTCATTTTTTTGGGAAGCTGCTCTACATCATCAGACTCAACACATTGTTCGGTTTCTTCAGGAACTTCGATAAGGTCTTCGACTACATCAAGGTCCTCAAGTTCATCAAGATCTTTATTTTCAATATTATTTTGAACATTTGTTTCGTCACACATCTCTTCCGAATCGCTGATTTCTTCTAATGGTTGTATTTCAGAGTTAGAACAGTTTTCGGCCCCGTGACAATTCGAACATAGAATAAAGCATTCGATAGCCGCATCTTTTATTACCACAACCAGTTTCACAACTGCAGCAATTAATTCTTTTTCTGCCAGTTTAGGCATTATTCCGGTTAGATGGTGTTTCCATCCCCAATCCGTAGCTGTAAATCTGTTACCAAGCCAAGTTTGTATTTGAAAATAAGCCCTGTAGCAGTGTTGTTCAGCTGCTCCTTCAGTTGGTGGTAGTTTTTCTAAATTAAATGAAGTCCTTATCGTAGCGGTTTGATACATTTCAAACCTCAATTCGTTCAGTGACATATCCTTTTTCTGACATTTATAAATAGACGCTATTAGCTTCAATCCATTTTCGGCTATTTTTTATTTGTCTGCATTTCTCCGACAAAAAATTTCTGTGAGCTTTGATAAATTTTGGTTAGCCAGTAATGATTTTACAAAACTGGAAGTCGTGTCACATCCAGAAAAATAGTGGAGGAACGCAACAATGTTCTTTTTTGATTCATGTTTGAAGCTGTTTGAAGTGTAAAATGTATCTTTTGTATTACCTGAACCTGGTTTGTGAAAATAAATATCGGAATTATTTGAATTTAATTGGTTCAACAAAACTAGAAGATCAATATCCTGACCCATAATTACTACGATTTTTGTAGATCTTCAGCTAATTCAATGGCTGTATTAATAATTAGGGCATCAGCATCTTCTTCCGCTTGTTTACATAAAATTCGTTCCGATTGAAATTTTTCTGACAATGTTTCTATCAATTTTTTTTTATTTTGTTCATTAGACAAACATTTCTCTGGAGTAAATGGAATTTTTGTAGAAATACTTTCTCCTGTTTTTCTGCGTGAACGTTCGTCTTTCTTCGTACTCAGTGAATTTTCTGTTGAAGCGGTTAATGTTGATGCTGTCTTTGTAAGAGTCACATCAGCTTATATGTGAGAAGAAGCTCAGAAGTTAATATTGAAAATTACGATGAATAATGGTGTAAATAACGACGTGCCAGTTGTGAACGCGTGAAAAGGCAAGGACAGGTGGGTTGCAAGCGAGCTGGAAGAAAAGAACCAAAAAGAAGTGCGCGTGCACTCGAGGGCACGTAATAGAAAAACAGCCCCAACATAATTCAATTTTTCAACTTTGAATATTTTGAAATATGTATGTCAATAAAATTGTTTCAATGTATTTGTGCCCATAAGGCATAAAAAAGTTTTTTTCTTGCCTAAAAATGGTCATTTTTAGCAATTTCTTAGGTAAAATTAATGTTAAAACATTTCGGTTTTCAGCAGTCCGAACCTTAAACGGTTAATTAAAGTTCCCTTATTACATATTACATTGAAATTACCGTTTTGCACCACTTACAACACTTCATTTAAATGAACAATGAAGAATTAGTGAAAAATCGATCTTGAAAAAAGTGTTTTTTTGGTTTTTTCCATTTTTGACAATGTCTTTCCACAGTAACAGTGTGATTTTTTGCCACCTTAAAGTAGAGGTTTCAACCAAAAAAATACCGTCCTGAAGTTTTCAAAAATCAATCCTTTGTTAATCAACTTTTTTCAAATTAAAATCACAAAAAAATCAAAAAATTAATATTACGCTTCAAAAAAATTACAGCTTTTTTGATCCATAAAAGTGAACATTTTCACTGAGTTTCATCAAAATTAAATTATTTTTGGGGAAGATAAAAATAAAAAAAGAAAAAATTGGTTCTTGGCGTTTTTCTCAAAATTTTTGAGGTTATGTAAAAAAATAGTTCAAATAAAAGTTGTAGATCTCTCAATTATCTACAACTTTTACATTAAACTTTTTTCAATAGGAGGTCTACTTTTGCCAAAAATCGTAAAAAATCTAAAAACACACCTTTTCGTATCCCCACCTCACTTCCGGTTATCTGTTGCGGTCCAATCGATTTTTCCCCATTTATATACCATTAATCCTAAATTTTCCCACCACCCATATACTGCTAAGAATTTTTCAGATTTTTGGCCTCTGGAAACCGGTTTGGCACTGGTCTATGTAATGCAGTATTACCGAGAGGGACAACATGCTTACACAAGGTTGTTTCTAGTGAGGTTTCTTGAATGCCTGTAAGTACATCGCGGTGTCTCAAAAATTTTGATACACTTTTTTTTAATCACAGCGACTTGCCAGAGATTTTGTGTCAGGCCACCGTTTGCCATATGGTACATATAACGGTATCCACGTAAATTAGGTATTTTAGAAGAAATAATTTATAAAGTAATAATATTTGGGATGCGTACTCTAGATAGGGTTAGAAATAGATACCCGAAAAGTTCCCACCTCCCAATTTAGGAACGTCCTTTTTTTGCAAAAAATCCACCCACAACGGGGACTTAACGCTGGTTTTTCACTTGTATTTTGTAAATCGTTCATCGGAAGAGAAAAAAGTATACGAAATAAAAAATTTGTCGTTAAATTCTGCCTAAAAAATGGCCTTTTAATCTTGTAGCTTATCCTCACCTATTTCGCGCTAACAACGTCCGAACAGGGGCGCAGAGGTAAAAATCGGTCCTATTCCAAGTTTCACAGCGAATATCTTAAAATCGGTTACTTTAAAGAGAAAAATGCTCAGGAATGAATTTATAGAGCAGAATTTTCTCTGTAAGATGCATAATAGCGGGTTTTGACGCAAGTGATTTCTATGTATTTTCCCCTTTTCTTCCACAAAGCTGTGTTTTTCAATTTGAGCTCGTTTCCACACCACCCACGAGCTCTCGGTGCGTTTTTTTTTAAGGTGGTTTTCCCTGTAGGCCTATTCCACTAAAATTCTTTCCAATTTTACTCATTAAGGAGTTCTTTATCGACGAACTCTTCTTCGAATTCAGAATTTAAACATCCTTGCCCATGGCAATTAGAGCATATTGTTGAGCAGCGCAATCCAACCTTAACACAGCTGCATCGTTTTCCGCGAACCTTTTTGCAGCCACAGGATATTAGCTTTATGGTGGAAATTGGTGCTGGTAACTCGGTGGTATAAATGGGTGCTAAAATGTTGTCTTCTTTCTTTTAACCCCATTCCGTTGGTTCCAAGTTTTCTCCTCGCCAAGCATGAATTTGGAGAAATACTAAGACTGTTGACGTGATGCCTCAGATGTTGGTGTCAGTCTTGGTAGAATCCCGGCAATACTAGATTGACCGACTTATTGAAGATAATGAATCTTTGATGATGTCTCTTTTTTGGGGGTTTTGTATACTGCTAGCGCGAATTGCTCTCCAGCACTTGTAATTTCTTTTTTGTTGAGCTACGGTTGTTGAATATACGAACAATCTCTTCGAGATCTTTTCTTTTATTGACACATTCCACCGTTTGCACTTTTCCTTTACCAAATAAAGCTTAAGTTGTATCGCACGCGTAGAAAACAAAACTGTCTCCTTACAGCTTTTTAAAACTTCCGAGGAATGCAATTCACGAGAACTGTAAGCTTCGTCTACAGCAGTAATTGTTTTGATTCCCTCGTTTTTAAATCTCTCCACCAATTGCCAGATAAACCATTCCTTGTTTGTGAGATTTTTTATCATTTTATTTTGCATTTCAGTGGCGTGTTCTCAATGAAAATAATTTCCGGTGAAATGCGTTTCAAAAGTCGCTGCTGTCTTTCGATGTTCTTCGTACTGCAGGCACTGTCAGCATATCCGTCACAGTCATTTTTTAGACGTAATGATTACGAATAAATCGAACGTAGGCTGTATAAACATCGTCAAAAGTATCCTGCTTCGGCCGTACTACACGATGAATCAAATTGCCGCCATCAACAATGAACTGGCAATCGGAAAAATCTTTTGGCCTCTCTCGTATAGCATTGAAAATATCATACAGAGACGATTTCTTAGTTTTTCTCATTAACCCTTTCTCATTGAAGAGAGGAAGAGGGATTGAAGCAAGCTCAAAGTTGAAACATGACTTCAAATCTTCTTTTGAGTGAACAGTACAGATTATCCTCTGATATAATTGCGTGGAGTCGAAAAATACAGCTTTGTGGAAAAAAGGGGAAAATGCTCAAACTGTTCACAGATTTACCAATGTGGGGAAGAAATGAAAGTAAATTTGAGGTCGAGAATAGGCAAGCAAATGCATTTTGGTCAAGATGTTGAGACAGTGAAATGTTACGTAGCCCTTATTAGTAAGTTAATTTGTGGCAATTTAGCTTCCACATCCAGTGTAAGTATATCAACGCAAAAAAAATTGAAAATTTTTTATTTTTCAAATGGGCTTAGACGTCGAGATTTTAAATTTGAGCAAAAAACCTTTTCTGCTTGTCGGTCGGTCGGCCTCTGTCTGTAACTTTTTTGTGCGCACGATTACTCTGAAACCGTTTAAGATATTGACTTGTTTGGTACACATATGTATTTTAATGAGATCTGGAACTACATTATATTTGGAACTTATTTCGTTGAAGGGTTGGGGGGTAAATTGGGGTAAATAGGTAAATCAAGCAAGAGTCCATAAAACTGGTATTTAGTATATATAAGAGAAGCTAAGGCCTCAATTTTTTCTGCATTACCCACCCCCATCCCAATATTAAAGAGGATGAAAAAAATAAAATTTTGATTTAGTGTGTGTACAAGAACCAAACCACCTCCCTATCGCTACCCCATTACCGTTGTGGAATACGTTTTATGGGTTTTTGGGCTAGACGATTTCAAATATTATATTATTAAAGTTCCACAAAACAATTATTTCGACATACAAATTTTTTTCGTTGTAAGTGCCTGGGGTAGCAAATCTGGATGTGGAAGTAGTGATTCCTTGGGCAGCGGTTTTTTAAATCAATAATAAAGTTTTTTTTTTCATAACACCACTTTTTTAATCGATATAAATTAATTATTTAATCAGATCAGATTGTGAATTATACCTAAAGGGGATACCATGTAAAAAAATGCGCCAAGCACTACCTCGAAAGTGGTGCGGAAAAGAGTGCATATTATGAAAAATATGAGTTTTGCAATTTCTTAAATCGCGATAACTCTCAAACAATCATTTATATAAAAAAAATGTATGAATCTCTTTTGTAGAGAATCGCATGCTCTATGAATGTTATATCAACTATCTTTAAGAAAAAACTCACGGTTTAAGAAATATTTTTAAAAAATCGTTTTTTTGCATCTTTGTCCTTGAATAAAACTTTTAGCATAAGTCGGATCAATGGTGACTTTTGATATTCCATTTAAGATGATGATTTAAAGGTCTGTATAAATTTTCAACTACATCGGAATTTTTCCGATGTCGAATGCCTATTCTGACTGGACCAATATAAGGCGGTCACCAAAAATAAAGAATAATTAATAAATAAAAGTTGACAAATATATAGTGGCGTGGTTTTTGCAAATACTTTTACAGATACTTTACTACCCTCGTTTACTGAAGGGAAAATATTGTAATCGTGAGAAAATCACAATCCCAGTTTATTTGGGATTTTTATATTTTAGATTATCTAGATTATGCAAATAATGAGGTATTTCAATTCAGTCATTCACTCTATCTGTCTGTCGGCCTGTTTGTGTGTTAGCTAAAGAAAAATGTATTTCAAACATCCCACCGTTTAATCTCGATGGGATTAGTTACATTCATATATATTTTGAGTTATCGATATTTAATAACAAATCAACAACGCCCACCCATGCTCGCGACCTAAAATACAGAAGAAACATACTTACAACTTTCTGGTGTGGGCGTAAAACAAAATCTATTAACACATTGAGTTGCTGTAATGAATGTCAATTCTCTACTGAAATGTTTATGAAAAATAGGTAGAATATTGTCAATATCCTAGATAAATTATAAAAAAAGCTTTTATTCCACATACGCTTGTGATAATATTTTTTTGACCCATCAGTTTTTCTTTAATTCCATTTATATATTAAACAATAAGTAACTATGTGATTATTTTTTTTAAGGCAGAATTTTTTCACGCAGACTGATGTGTGTTAACATCAATGTGCTGAAATAGGTAGGCTTCTGTGTGAAAGGTTATTTTGATATCCTCACGTATTTGTATTTTAAACGTGCTGTCGAAATCACTCAGTGCTTTTGTGTATCTTTTTTAAAGTGACTGGCATGAATAGCAACATTGACGTGCTCAATAATAGAACAATTCTCTCATCTCAAAGCAAATTGTATAAAATACATAATATTGTGCTCATCACTCCTCAATTAGGCCGGCGCCAGGTACGTTGGGAGTGGGAAAAATTTAAAGTGGAAATTGTATCATTATAAACATAAACAGAAAATTCAAATTATTAACGAGTAGAAGTGGCAGCTGAGCGAGGTCGACTGCGAATACCTATTTGATTGACATTTTGTTTTAATACGATTCAATTCTCTATTACGTTATGCCACGATATGCACATTTTGCCAATTCCTGTTGCAACCATTATATTTTTATTATCCGTTAAATCTTATGTAAATCCACAAATTGTCTTTAAATAACTTTAATATCTCGGCAGAATAAAGCAATATAACCCTAGACTGTACAAATGCACATAGCGCGAAGTTGTAAACATCACGCGCAGGTGCAGAACATTACCACAGAAGAAGAAACAATCAGAATATAATGTCGGCAAAATCTTTTGATCTTTTATAGCAAAAGTCCGCCATAGTGAAGTTCCGGGAACCCAGGACGGTACTCAATATTTTTTAACCCTTTTAGGAACGGCCTGGTAGAGATTTTTCTGCTAGAATAAAATCAGAAAACCTGTGAAACATTAGACGAAGACAAAGAATATTTTTTTTAGTTTTTCAATATTTCTTAAATTGTGTCTTTTTGCGCTTAACTTATTTCCGATTACAGAAAACATAATATAGTCAATGTACAAAATTAGGATATAACAACTAAATTAAATAAACGGTACGAGTTTAGTGTAAAAAATAAAGTTGAAAATTTTTATCAGCATGCAACGGTTTTTATAAATAAATACCTATCACAGGCAATACAATCACGAAGCCATAAATGATGTTCTGAAACAGGAATGAAGTATTGTTGCAGTCAGATTTTTCCTCAGAAATAATTTATTGAACAAATACATTATTTATGACAATTTATTTAGCCTAATTTCTTTACATATACAATACAACATAACTAGATGCAAGTTAACATGTTAACAACAATAATATACTAAGCATATCACTACTGAATTTGCTAAATCTGGCAAAGTTGGGGGTAACGTACTCCCCATAACTCCCTTCGCTACGCTCCTGTACAATATAGTGATTTTTAATAAATCCCTAAAATATATTTTCTTTCGAACTAGTTCATACCTACTCACCTCAGTAATAGTAATTGTAATTGAGTATTAACAACAATTTAATATTGTAAATAGTGCGATAACACTATTTGAACAGTAAAACGAAATATTTAAATGCATGGCACCTAGTGATGTGTTCTTTGGTAAAATAAAAATGAAATTTAATCCTACTTTTTATTATTAAATCATAAATATTCTAAAAAATGTTGACATCATCAGGTCTCTTCTTTTCTCTTCTATTCACGTCTTGTCAGACGTTTTCTCGTTTTCTGATTCATGAATTATTCTCCGCTTACCTATAGCTCATTAGGCGGCATCATGATATAAATTGTATCACGAGGCGGTATCACTCCACATGCCATCTGTCCCAGACGAACCGGTCACAGAAGAAATTTGTTATCCGTTACTGGCACAATTTTTTACAGTTCGGTCCGAGATTGACAGTGCGCGATGTAGATGCGCGAACTTTTCCCATCAATAAGAGATTCTATTCTGATTGTTTCTTCTTCTGTGGCATTGCCCCGTGTTAATGTTATAGAACCCTCCAGAATCGAACCCAAAATAAAAATTCGACTTAGGCAAAAATTTCATTTAAGGACATTTTCAAGAGTTTGAGGAACTTCAGAGCCACAGTTTAGTAAAAAAGGACCGTTATGAGTCCATTAAGATATTAGGCACGACCGGGTAAAAATTCGAAGAAACACCGAATTTTTACTTAGGAAAATATATTTTGGCCCAGGAATTGAGAGTGAAAGTATGATGGTCATGGAAAAATGAATCGGGTATACCCTGTTTTAAGGACTGACTATAAAATTTTATCGATGCAATGCATCAGAAAGGCGAAACCGATGAACTTGACAAAGGCGACCAAGCGCCTACAGGCAAAAATTGACACAGTTTCAATGAAAATGTACAAGGCCGGTTTCTCGAATAAAACGAGTTTGGATTCACCCAGCAACTTGCAATTTGGTTGAGTGCGTTGGGTAGTCAATACAAAACGATAGTAGGAAAGCCAATAGCAGGGTTTTCCAAATAATAAAGTTATAAAGAAAAACGCCTTGTGCATATAAAGGCCAGAAGTCATTCGGAGGTGGATCGCTGCCATTTTTCCAATATTGAACACCTACATCAAGGGCAAGTAAGTTGTGAACTGACCGAACGCTATCGAAATTGTGTAGTAAGCAAGTCCTCTTGAATGTGTTTTAGTGCGTGAACTCTCACGTTACGAAACTTTAAAGCTAAGTAGTCTCTAGCGGAACTAAATTGTTTTTAGTAAAACATGTTTATGTTATATCAGTCAGCCGTAATTACCATATTACAAAAAGTCTCAGACATTTCTGAAAAGGCTTATATTTGATTCTGGGAAGGTTTGCATGAATCTTTTCTACCAAATCGATTGTTAGCGTATGCTCTCATTTGTATGGTTAAAAAGCCATTTGCCTTAGTTGGGGAGGCGTGATTCTTAATATAAGAATTTTGCATGATCCATTTTGTATATTACATATCTGTTAAATAAACGGTATTCTTTGAACTAATTGCATCTTAATTGATCTTGAGACTTATTGCTAGTCCTCACCGCTTGAGAGCTTTCGTTTGGAAGACCGACCGCGTCGAGTTAATGCACCACTAGATTCGACCTTCTGGTTGCCTTACGAGGGTTTGATAGGGATTTTTTTATGCATTTTTCATAGAAATATATAGGTGTAGAATCCGTTATTAGCAGATAAAAACGTGAGAAACACGTCAAATCCAATCCCGTCGGAGAGAAATCTTCGATTGGGATTTTTCTTATGCCAAAATTTAATAAATAAGAAGGCGTCAAAGCTCTATTCAACAGTAAAAAATAGGAATCACGCCCTGAGAGAGCGTCGTTAATGATCTAAGGTAGAGCAGCCTTGATCCATTACTCGTCTATCGAAGTGCATCTTATCTCGAACCCGTGTGGGAGTAGAAGAACGGGGCTGCCGCCCCTTAATAAATAAATTGGTGTTGCGCCAACTTGATGCCCGGTAGTGTGTTCTTCAATATTAACAACGGTGACTCGCCAGTCCAGCGCCTACAGCTGACCTGAGTGGATGTGTGCACTAGCTCCGAACCGCAACGTCAGAAATTTTAGGTTAAATTTCGAAGTTAAATTTTTATTAAATTTTAAGTTCGAAAATACACTTCTTTTTCTACGATTGTGCTGAAAGTCAAATTTTCTAACTTCAAAATGACTGCCACACGCCTTGATTACATCTTCACGCACCGGAATAAAATAGTGTGTTTACTTTAAAGAATTTTATATTACTTACTGGTAATAACAATTAAATTCTATAAATGTACATTAATTACACATGAATTGCAATTACAAAGTCAAATTTTCTTACTTCAGAATGACAGCGGAAAATGTCACTTTAAATAAAATCTGACAAGCAGCAAATTTAAAATTTTGGAAAGACTTTGAAAAGGGAAATAACTTCACAACCGTAGAAAAAATAGTATGTAACACACGTGTGGCAAGCTTCATTGCAAAACTCGTATGATAGGAACACATCGTTTTGCAATGAAGCCCTTGCTACACCTGTATTACAATCTACTATTTTCTACGATTGTGCTGAAAGTCAAATTTTCTACCTTCAAAATGACTGCAGAAAATATCACTTTGCCGCATGCTTTGATTAGATCTTCACACACCGGAATAAAATTAAAGAATTTTATATTACTTACTTGTAATAACAATTAAATTCTATATAATAGGTAGTGACTTGGATAAAACGAAAGACCTGTACTAATAATTCTTTTGCTTTTTTCAGGAATATTTTATTTTACTACTCTCAACCAGGGCGCTTTAATTGTAATTAATCATACATTGTTTCAAGCCAGGAGTTGTAGAAAGTGTTTAACTAATCATATATCTTTTCAGTTTATATGTACTGCGTATTAGCCTAGTCTGAAACCTAGAGTTAGAATTTTGCTGTGTAATTATCTGTTGTTTTTGCTTTCTCATTCCTGGTATCCAAACACCGTTTGTAACATAACTGACTTCACCGCTTTCACCGCCTTCCCCGCTAATCCACCGCTTTATTTATCACAAATCAGTTGTGGCGATCAGTTCACTTGCTGGGTAAATATATGTCACACACCCCAAGCTCAAGTAACCAAGGTCCCGGAAGAAAAAACAAAATAATGTATAATAACAATTTTATCGAATAACAATAATAACATGTATTTTATTTTAAAATGTTATTTTTTAAAGAAACTATTCGAATATATATATTATATTACTAAATTTTATTTATTGAATTCATATCAGCTATAATTGGTGACCCCTCGAAGAATACGCAGCATAAACAAAAATTTTTGTTAGTTTGGAAATAGACCAGAATTGTTAATTAACAGAATCCAAACATCAGAGCTCCAACAAACAGTCCTGGAGAGACTCTAAAAGTTTGAGGATACTTTGAATTGAGAGAAGATTTACATAGGCTATAAACAAGTTATGGATTACATCTATTCAAATCAAGCAAGTAATCTCTATTAAAAAACCTGGAAGATTGGAAGACAAATTCAAATTCATAGACTTGGAAGTAAATATATTCCCGACTTTCTCCTAATCAATTCTAGACGGCGAAGAAGCAAGACTTTATTGAATTAAATTAATCCTAGACGGCGAAGCAGCAAACTTTATTTATCTAGTAAGTGAATTGTTTTGCCATTTATCATTATTTCTACGTTATTAAAGGGAATCAGTCAGTCATTCAACGTTGACGTCTCAAAAAACATCTCATTCAAAAACATCACAAATAGCATATTATATTCAATCAATTCATCAATCAATCAATTAGTCATCGATTTATTATTTCTTTTTTTTTAAAATGACACCACATACAGATAATATTTTATTAGATGACATACCAATTTCATCAGGTGCAGGGACATTTCATGGTAATTACGTCGCGACCATTAAATTACCACCTTTCTGGGTATCTAAACCAGAAATATGGTTTACTCAAATTGAATCGCAATTTTCTATTCACAGGATTGTTAGCGATCGAAAAAAATACGATTATGTCATTGCCAGTTTATCCCCTGAAATTATTACCACGGTGTATGACGTTGTCACTAATCAGCCAGAAAGAGATCTATATGACAACTTGAAAAATATTCTAATTTCTCGTTTGACCTCAAGCGAGGAAAAGCGGTTGGAGGACCTACTCTCCGGTTCCCAGATGGGAGACCAAAAGCCATCAGATTTTTACCGGTCAATGCTATCAACGGTCGGAGGTTCCCATGTGGTGAGCCAGGAGCTCCTGGTCAAGTTGTGGAAGCGGCGGTTACCAAAAACAATCTTCATTGCAATTACCGCGTCAGGAAAAACTGAGATTAAGGAATTAATTGACATCGCCGATCGTATATGGGAGTCGTGTCAGAATTCTACGACTTCCCTTACCTCAAATTCGATTTGTAACGTCAATCCCACAGTTTCTACATCTAATTTGATCGCAACATTTCAAGACACGTTAAATAAGATGTTACCCAAACAAGAAATCTTTACATCTCAATGACTTGCTATTGAATCTAAAGTTTCTTCAATACCTTCCACTACTCCTACAGTTTCTGGAACTTATTGCGATAGTTGTAGAAGTCGACTCGACTCAAGAAATCGCAGAGGCTCGAGACCCTGTTCTAACAGTCGAAGTGGTACCAGCGTTAGATATAATCCATCTAATACCAAAGTTTGCTATTACCATCAACTTTATGGTCGTAAAGCATTTAAGTGCCTCGGAGATTGGTGCACTTTCGCCAAAGATGTCAAAACCGACAATCAAAGATGACTAAATGTCAATAATATTTTGACAACTGACGTTAAAACTTTGGATAGTAAACGTCGTCTTTTTATATTTGATAATACTAATAAATTAGAATTTCTCATTGACGCGGGCGCTGATTTATCAATTATACCTCGGAATCTGTTAACGAATACTAGGAGAAACCCCGATGTTGTACAGCAGCTAATGGTTTAGTTATAAATACCTTCGGGAAGAAATTTTTGAAAATTGATTTAAACTTACGTAGGTTATTTCCTTTCGTTTTTAATATAGCAAATATTAATATCGCCATTATCGGAGCAGACTTTTTAGCTCATTTTGGCTTAGTTGTTGATTTGAAAAATAAATGTTTAATCGACAATATGACTAGTTTGTCAACATATTTATTTTCAAACAATGGTCCGTCACATTCTCCTAAGTTATTTAGCATATCAAATGAATTCACTGCATTACTTTTACGATTTCCTACTTTAATTAGCTCTCCAAATTACAATTTGCCCGTTAAACATTCCGTTGAGCATCATATTGTTACAGAAGGTCATTTACCTTTCTCACGTCCACGTAGGTTGGATAGCATTAAATTCAAGATAGCTCAGGATGAATTCAATTCTATGGTAGAATTAGGTATTTGTGTACCTTCTTCTTCTTCCGTATCCTTGTAGAAGAACGCACTACCGGGCGTCAAAATGACGCGACACCAATTTATTTCTCAGGGGGCGCCAGTCGCGTATTACCCCGTTCTTCTACCTCCCAGGCGGGTTCGAGATAAGATGACTTCGGTAGCCGAAAAGCGGGACCAAGGCTGCACTACCACAGATCGGAAACTACGCTCTCTCTGGACCCGAATTCCCTCGTTAGGGGTTTAGGCACCTCTTAATTTCCTGAATTTTTGCATAAAAAAATCCCAACCGAAGAATTTCTCTGCGGAGGGATTAGTTTTGGTACGCGAAAATCGCGTTTTGGTCCATTAATAACGGAATATATTTCTCAAAAAACGCATAAAAAAATCCCTATCGAACCTCCGTAAAACAACCAGAAGGTCGAACGTTAATGCGAATTAACTCGACACATCCGGTTTTCTATACGAAAGTTCCAGGGATTATAGACCGTCAACAGGCCTCAAGATCAATTAAGAAACATTAGTTCAAAGAATCCGTTTATTTAACAGAATTGGTTATACAAAATTCTCAAGAAAGAATCGTGCCTTCCCCAATCAAGGTAGTGACTTTCAGACCATACAAGCGAGAGCGCTCGCGCTAACGATCGATTAGGTAGAAAAGATTCATACGTACCTTCTCAGAATCAAAATGCGAGCTTTTAGAATCATTTCAGACTCTGGGTAAATGAATAATTAAGGCTGACTGAAATTAACTTAAAAAAGTTTTACTAAATGAATTTAGTTTCACTAGAGACTACCTAGCTTTAAAGTTCTTGTATCGTGGAAATTCACGTACTCAAACACATTCAGAGGACTTATTACTGCATAAGTTGAGTGGCGTTCGATCAGTCCACGACTTACTAACCCTTATCACAGTCGATTAATAATATCGATTTGGCAGCGTCTCACCTTCGAGCGACTATTAGGCAAAATTGAATTTTTGGATTTTTATGCACAAGGCGTTTTCCTCTATAACTTTGTCATTTGAAAAGCCCCGTTATTGGCTTTTCTACCATCACTTTGTCTGGACCACTCAACGCGCTCGACCAAATTGCGAGCCGCTGGGTCAATCCAAACTCTTTCCATGCGAGAAACCGGCCTTGTACATGTGCATTGATTTTTATCAATTTTTGCTTATCGGCACTACGCCGGCTTTGACAAAATCTTCTATTTTGCCTTTTGGATGCAGTGCATCGTTAAAATTTTATGCTCATACTTTAGAATTGTGCTTTCAATGATCGTACCTCAAAGGTCAATGTCTTTGGTTGAGGAATAAAAAATAAAAAATAATTTAAAGTATATTTTCGTGGTACTTTTTAAACTGACTTCGTGGTACTTTTGAAAAATCCAGTTTAAGACCAATTTTAGCGTACTTTTGAAAAATCGATTTTCGAGCCAAATTTCAAGGTACTTTTGAAAAACTAATCTGCGGGTGAAATTTTGGCGTACTTTTGAAAAATCGATTTTCAAGCCAAATTTCAAGGTACTTTTGAAAAGTTAATCTGCGGGTGAAATTTTGGCGTACTTTTGAAAAATTGATTTTCAAGCCAAATTTCAAGGTACTTTTGAAAAGTTAATCTGCGGGTGAAATTTTGGCGTACTTTTGAAAAATCGATTTTCAAGCCAAATTTCAAGGTACTTTTGAAAAGTTAATCTGCGGGTGAAATTTTGGCGTACTTTTGAAAAATCGATCTTCAAGCCAAATTTCAACGCAGTTTTGAAAAATTAGTCTGCAAGTGAAACTTTGGCGTACTTTCGATAAATCGATTCTTGAGCCAAATTTTGACGCCCTTCCAAAAATATTATTTTTCAAAGTCCAATTTATGGTACCTTTGAAAAAGTATATTATTCATAAATCTTTGTCATTATATACTTCTACTCTGATATTCTGAACCAAAAACATTTTTCCTAAGTGAAAATTCGGTGTTTCTTCGAATTTTCACCTGGTCATTTCCAACGCCTTATAGAACCCAAAACGGCCCTTGTGGACTGATCTGCGCCTCTGCAGACTCCCAAAAATGTCTTTAAATGAAATTTTCGCCTAAGTCGAATTTTAATTATGTCTTCAACTTAGGACGATTTTGGAGAGTTCTACAACACTCCCCTCCTTTGGTTGAATCTTTTCTACTCATCGATTGCCTTTAATTTCCATATTCACTTGTATGTCTGTATGCCTTCATTCGACGGTCTGACCTATGGTACAGATGTTTAAAAATAACGGCCTTAATTGGGGCAGACGGCTGATTCGCCTATCTAACTTAAAAATAAATACATTTTTTAAACAATACGCCAAGTTGATACAACATTTTTATCAACTTAATTACACCCGCGTCGAGGTGCGAAGCGAAGCGAAGCGTAGCACAATTTTGATTTAGCGTCCACTCTCACTAATTCGTTGCACTCGCTTTTTCGCCCTGGTCTCGCTCTTGCTTAACTTCGGCCCTTTCTAGAAGAGGCTGTCTATATCTCCATGCCGCAGCTTGGACGGTCCTCGCCTTTGAGTTCCAGACTTCACCATGCCGCGCCCTTGCGACAGGCTGGGTCATCTTTCCATTTCTGCACATGGAAAATGCAGTTCTGCAACTAGATTGACTTTTTAGCAAGTCGTCGACTGGGACGCGTCGACTAACAAACACAATGTGTTGTTTTTAATGAAATATTTTTCTAACATGAATTTTGTTAACTTATAATGGTTAGAAATTGGTTCTTCGTAAGGTAGATTGAATCGGCTTACGATACTCGTGCGGTCATCACTACTTTGTGAAAAAAATATAAAAAAAAAATTGAAGCGTCTTCTTGAGCGAAGAACGGCTTCTGAAACTCGTCTCGTAGTTTCTACTTCGTAAGGTAGATTAAATCGGCTTACGATACTCGTGCGGTCATCACTACTTTGTGAAAAAAGTATAAAAAAAAAATTGAAGCGTCTTCTTGAGCGAAGAACGGCTTCTGAAACTCGTAGTTTCCATTTGGGGTATACGTTAATTTTGTTGACTTAAAATGATTAAAATAGAAGTTGTCTTCTTGCATAAGAAAAACAGCTTCCGAAACTCGTACTGATTCGTACTTATGCCTACGTCCATTACTCGAACTTGGCGGCTCTCGCTCTTGAGAAGCTAGGCTTACCGGATCGCGCTCTTGCGTCGGGTTCGCCGTCTTTCCATGTCTGCTCATGGAGTAGACTTTAAATTTTCGATTCGACCGCATATAGGTCAAAATCGCCACTTAGAATTTTGAGAAAAAATATAAAAAAAAGCGAAAACGGCTATTAGCCGTGGTCGACCTCAGAAATATCTAGAGGTGACTCTTCTATATCTGGCTCATCTCGAGCATCTTCGGGATCTCGACTTATTACATCCGGCTCATCTTGAGCACTTGCGGGAACATTGATTTGAACTAGTGTGGTATCGCTACGTCGCTCTGACCTGGGCGCGATCTCATTGTCTGATGAGGAAGCGTCGTCACTAAGATGAGTTTCATCCGGACTATCTTCTGATTCTTCAGACAATTCCAATTCAACATCGGGGTCTCCCTTAGGTGCCGGCCTGATGGCATCGACATGTAACCTCGTCGAAGTTACCCCCTTGTGAATGAGGTAAACTTCATTAGACAATCTCTTTAAAACCTTGTGTGGCCCACTCCACGACGGTGTGAAGGTATGATCCTTCCTGATCCTTTTAGTCATTACCATATCTCCCACTTTATATACGACCGGCGTTACCGCCACTTTGGGCGCGTAACGCCATTGGTAATTTGTTTGATTTTTACGAATTTCCTTGACTCTTTCAAGGCGGGGAACGTCCGCTTGATTACGACGTTCTTGTCTATAAGCGAACATATTCCAATCACCAATCTGCGGTAATTCATAGCCGAGCACTACGAAACTGGGCGTATGCCCCGTAGCGGCGTTTTTTCTTGTTCTCAAGATATATGCCATCTGACTAACATGTCGATCCCACTCGTCGTTGGGTGAACCATATAATAAGGTTTTTAAGATCTTCTTAGCTTCTTGCACCCTCCTTTCTATTGGATTAGCCTGTTGGTGGTAAGCTGCTGTGAAGAATCTTTCAATATTGTTACGTGTACAGAACGTATCGTAAAAGCCGGAATTGAAGTGGCCTCCCTGGTCGGAAATGATGACCCTCGGAACGCCATATCTCGCCACTAGTTCCTCTTCGATAAATTGTGCTATTGTTTTTCCACTGACTTGGGTGAACGCCTTGGCTTCGACCCACTTACTAAATACATCCTCTACCATTAATATATATCGGTTATCTGCATCTTTGGTTCGCTGAAGCGGTCCGATTACATCGACGCTTAGAACTTCGAACGGATGCGATGGAGCATGGCTTCTGAGAGGAGCCTTCGGTTGTGACTGTCTGCTTTTTACGGAATTACAAATAATGCACTCATTTAAATATTTGTTAACCAGTCTCGACAAATTATTAAAATAATAGCGGCCCGAGATGATTCTAACAGTTTCATCGCGGCCGGGGTGACCTACTTCCGGTCGATCGTGAAAATGAGATATTACTCTCATGACCATACGTTTTGGTACGTATAATTTTTCTATAACATTTTCGCCTCTCGTCCAAAGTGTGCCGCCTATCACTTGTCTTGTATTGACGAATTTCACCTCTGCCTCGGTTTTATCTGCTTGTCGCACTAGAGTATTCCATCGTTCAATTTGGTCTTGGATATCTCTGGAGTGCGTTTGCGCTTCTCTGACCTGATCGTTTAATTCCAATGTGGTAATCACTGATATTCGTTCCTTGTACGAGAATTTTGGTGGGTACATTCTCTCCTCTTCGTCGTCTGCTTCGACGTTTGGGCCTTGAGGATTCCTGCTAAGATAGTCAGCCAATATATTTTCCTTGCCGGGACAATGTTCTATGGTGAAGCTGTATTCCTGAAGTAATAATGACCAACGAGTAAATTTCGTTTTCTCGTCCTTATGCTTATTTAACCATAGTAAAGCTCGATTGTCGGTTTTGACTATAAATGGACGGTCTGCCAAATATATTTTGTATTTTCTTATATAATTAACGACGCTCAAACATTCCAATTCATTAATATGGTATTTTCTCTCCGTCGGAGATAACGTATTACTAGCATAAGAGACGATGTGCTTCTGGTCATTATCCCCCAATTGATATAATACTGCAGATAATCCTATTAAGGATGCGTCCGTCTGCAGTATGAACATTTTATTGAAATCTGGCCGGTGCAGTCCTAGAGGTTTATTCAATACTTCTTTTAGTAAAATAAAAGCTTCTTGGGCTTCCGGATTCCACTTGAAGCGCCAGTCTTTCGAGAGTAGTCGGGTCAAGGGCTTTGTAATTATTGCAACATTAGGGATATATTCACGTACCCAATTACATAGACCAAGGAAACTCTGAAGCTGGCGCCTTGTCGTAGGGGCCGGATAATTTTGTATCTGTAATATGTGTTTTTCTAATGGTTGAGTGGTGTTGGCATTTATTTGATGCCCGAGATAGGTTATGCTTGACGTGGCTACCACACATTTTTCCGGTGACACCTTTAAATTATGCAAACGCAGGCGTTCAAAGACGGCTCTCAGATGGTTTACATGCTGTTCTATATTTTCGCTGTAGATGATAATATCATCGAGATATACTTTGCAGAAATGATGCAAGTAGCCGGTCAATACGTCTCTTGCCATAAATTTTTGGAATGTACATGGAGCGGTCTTCAATCCGAAAGGCATCACGTTAAATCGGTAAGATGCTCCATCTAATGTTGTAAACGTAGAATAGTTTTTTGACGACTCCTCAAGAGGGATTTGCCAATATCCGCTCTTGAGGTCCAACACCGTAAATATGTTGGCGTTTCCTAGATCCTTTATACTCTCGTATATCTTTGGTAAGACGGATGCTTCGTCTTCCGTTACTTCATTTAAGTGACGATAATCAATGCAGAAGCGAGGCTTCTTGCCGGGCCTTTCAATTATAATGGGAGGCGAACTGTACTGAGCGGTACTCGGTTCTATGACCCCGGCTTTCAGCATCTCTTCAATTTGATCGTACATAACTTTTTTCTTAGAAGGAGACATGGGGTAGGGTTTGATATTGAACGGGCGGTCGTCTTTAACTTTTATTTTATGTTTCGTTGTCACCGTGGTAGCTTGGGTAGGCACCGCGGTGAACAATTCAGCGAATTCCTCGAATAGAGGTTTTAAATTATCGTTTCCGATGATCAGTTCTTCGGGAAGCCGGCATTGCTTCCTTGCTTGATGTGCTGCTTGATTCCAGAAGACGGTTATTCGCTCTTCAGTGCCGACGTAGACACATTTACGTTGATAATCGAATACGACATTGTGAGCATATAAAAATGGGGCTCCCAGAATGAGCTCTTCATTTAAATTTTGAATGACCTGAAACGTGGTCTGAAAGGGTACATCTAGTACATTAACGTTTATGGTCGTAGTCCCGAGGGATTCTACTAAACCATCGCCACAAGCCATAACAAAAGTTTGGGGAGCTGTAAGTTGATCAATGTCGTTCAAAAATTTCGGTTGGATAATATTCCTTGTCGAACCTGTATCCAATAAAGCGTTAACCGCTCGATTATTAATTATAATCTTAATGCGAGGCAGAGGGAAAGCGTCGTTGGTTTGATTGATAGATTCTAATGGAGTGAATCGGTGGGGAGATAGGTTGACTTCTTGATCCTTAAACAGGTAATTAAGGTCAGGAAGGTCATCGAAATTTTTTAATTTAAACTTCTTGCTTCGGAGCTTCCCCGAGGGTCGCTTCGAGCCTGCTGGGGCCTGGTAGGCGGGGCTGGTACAGTTCGGCCTGGGCCATCGCCTCTGACCCCCGCTTGGTTTCCCGTATTCATATTACGATAGGGATTGTTTGGGCATTCCGCATGAAAATGCCACTGCTCCGTTGGGCAATATCTGCAAGGGCGATACGGGACTCGGGAGTTCCTTACGTCTCCAGTACCCCTTCTCGGTATATCCCCTCTAGGCAGCGAGGAAATATTATTTGCAAAATGCACCCTTGGTGCTGGCGGATTATCTCTTCTTTGAGATCCATTGAATGGTGTCCTAGATGCACCAAAGGAACTGGAGGACGGCTTCGCTAATGCGGAGGGTTCCGTTCTCCAGTTACTGCTCGATTGCTGATTCCCTTGAGCTGAAGCGGTAGAGGTGGACGCTTCTCGGTCTTTGCTTTTCTTTGCATTTTGCAGAATCTCGAATTCTTTATTCTCATCCATGATTTTGGCCATTTGTTCGGTCATCGTCACTAGTGTATTTGTATCTAGTATGACGGCACTCTTTAGGAGCATTTTCATATCAGGTCTCAACTGATTGAAGATGGTAGCCGCCTTCATCGCCTCCGGCTTAAACGGATCGATCCTCTTGAAGAGGCATACTTTCCTTGAAATAAATACTGACGTATTTTCCTCGGCATCTTGTTTCTTGCCATATAAATTAGCTACTGCTTCGGTGAGTACTTCACCTGAATCATAACGGCTTCTGAACCGCTCGAGGAATAGAGGATACGTGGTAATTAGGGTTCGATATTGTTCGAACCATTTCTTAGCATCATCTTTGAGCTGTTCTGATATTTTATATAGTCGGTCGTTATCCTGCGTAATTCGTACTCGGACGAAAAATTCCTCCATTTGATAAATGAAGGTTTCAGGGTCTTCGTGTTCGAAGCCATGAAATTCCGCATTTGGATGCTTCGACCGATACTTATGCTCGTGCGTGGCTTCGCTTAGAGCTTTGGCAAGACCTGCTGCCATTTGGGCGAACACTTGTTCTGAGGAGGGCTGTATGACTCCTTCAGTGGTACTCGGGCCAACCCCCGAACTACCCAGTACATCCTCCGCGCACGGCCTCTCTAACCCTCTAGAGACGTTGTCCATCACAGATGTCGGCTCGTCGTAAAACTGGAAAGGCGTTGATTCATCCATATCCTTTCCAGAAAGCCCTGCTGACTAACAACGCCCCACGTTGGGCGCCATGTAGAAGAACGCACTACCGGGCGTCAAAATGACGCGACACCAATTTATTTCTCAGGGGGCGCCAGTCGCGTATTACCCCGTTCTTCTACCTCCCAGGCGGGTTCGAGATAAGATGACTTCGGTAGCCGAAAAGCGGGACCAAGGCTGCACTACCACAGATCGGAAACTACGCTCTCTCTGGACCCGAATTCCCTCGTTAGGGGTTTAGGCACCTCTTAATTTCCTGAATTTTTGCATAAAAAAATCCCAACCGAAGAATTTCTCTGCGGAGGGATTAGTTTTGGTACGCGAAAATCGCGTTTTGGTCCATTAATAACGGAATATATTTCTCAAAAAACGCATAAAAAAATCCCTATCGAACCTCCGTAAAACAACCAGAAGGTCGAACGTTAATGCGAATTAACTCGACACATCCGGTTTTCTATACGAAAGTTCCAGGGATTATAGACCGTCAACAGGCCTCAAGATCAATTAAGAAACATTAGTTCAAAGAATCCGTTTATTTAACAGAATTGGTTATACAAAATTCTCAAGAAAGAATCGTGCCTTCCCCAATCAAGGTAGTGACTTTCAGACCATACAAGCGAGAGCGCTCGCGCTAACGATCGATTAGGTAGAAAAGATTCATACGTACCTTCTCAGAATCAAAATGCGAGCTTTTAGAATCATTTCAGACTCTGGGTAAATGAATAATTAAGGCTGACTGAAATTAACTTAAAAAAAGTTTTACTAAATGAATTTAGTTTCACTAGAGACTACCTAGCTTTAAAGTTCTTGTATCGTGGAAATTCACGTACTCAAACACATTCAGAGGACTTATTACTGCATAAGTTGAGTGGCGTTCGATCAGTCCACGACTTACTAACCCTTATCACAGTCGATTAATAATATCGATTTGGCAGCGTCTCACCTTCGAGCGACTATTAGGCAAAATTGAATTTTTGGATTTTTATGCACAAGGCGTTTTCCTCTATAACTTTGTCATTTGAAAAGCCCCGTTATTGGCTTTTCTACCATCACTTTGTCTGGACCACTCAACGCGCTCGACCAAATTGCGAGCCGCTGGGTCAATCCAAACTCTTTCCATGCGAGAAACCGGCCTTGTACATGTGCATTGATTTTTATCAATTTTTGCTTATCGGCACTACGCCGGCTTTGACAAAATCTTCTATTTTGCCTTTTGGATGCAGTGCATCGTTAAAATTTTATGCTCATACTTTAGAATTGTGCTTTCAATGATCGTACCTCAAAGGTCAATGTCTTTGGTTGAGGAATAAAAAATAAAAAATAATTTAAAGTATATTTTCGTGGTACTTTTTAAACTGACTTCGTGGTACTTTTGAAAAATCCAGTTTAAGACCAATTTTAGCGTACTTTTGAAAAATCGATTTTCGAGCCAAATTTCAAGGTACTTTTGAAAAACTAATCTGCGGGTGAAATTTTGGCGTACTTTTGAAAAATCGATTTTCAAGCCAAATTTCAAGGTACTTTTGAAAAGTTAATCTGCGGGTGAAATTTTGGCGTACTTTTGAAAAATTGATTTTCAAGCCAAATTTCAAGGTACTTTTGAAAAGTTAATCTGCGGGTGAAATTTTGGCGTACTTTTGAAAAATCGATTTTCAAGCCAAATTTCAAGGTACTTTTGAAAAGTTAATCTGCGGGTGAAATTTTGGCGTACTTTTGAAAAATCGATCTTCAAGCCAAATTTCAACGCAGTTTTGAAAAATTAGTCTGCAAGTGAAACTTTGGCGTACTTTCGATAAATCGATTCTTGGGCCAAATTTTGACGCCCTTCCAAAAATATTATTTTTCAAAGTCCAATTTATGGTACCTTTGAAAAAGTATATTATTCATAAATCTTTGTCATTATATACTTCTACTCTGATATTCTGAACCAAAAACATTTTTCCTAAGTGAAAATTCGGTGTTTCTTCGAATTTTCACCTGGTCATTTCCAACGCCTTATAGAACCCAAAACGGCCCTTGTGGACTGATCTGCGCCTCTGCAGACTCCCAAAAATGTCTTTAAATGAAATTTTCGCCTAAGTCGAATTTTAATTATGTCTTCAACTTAGGACGATTTTGGAGAGTTCTACAACATCCTCACCATTGCATATGGTGGAAAAAAAGAGCTGCGACTGAAGGCCTTGTGGAGACTATCGTCGTCTAAATTCAATTACTGTTCCTGACAGATACCCGTTGCCCCACATCCATGATTTTAACTCGCAGTTGTATAATTGTGTCATTTTTTTAAAAATAGATTTGGTACGTGCTTATCACCAAATACCTGTCGCAAAAAGTGACGTTTTTAAAACAGCGATTACTACTCCTTTCGGTTTGTTTAAATTTGGGCGTATGCCTTTCGGCTTACGTAACGCCGGTCAAACTTTCCAACGTTTCATGAACGAAGTTTTAGTAGGTTTACCTTTTATTTTCGTCTATTTAGATGACATCCTGATTGCAAGTAAATCTAGTTCGAAACATTTAGAGCACTTGAAACTTGTTTTTCAAAGGTTAGAATTGTACGGCATTAATACTAAACCGTCAAAATGCATATTAGGTGTCAGTCATTTGACATTTTTAGGACACAATATTTCTTCAGCTGGCATTTTACCTTCTTCTGAACGTGTTGATGTCATAAATAATTTTCCCTTACCTACTACAGCCAAACAACTTCAGCGTTTCATAGGTATGATTAACTTTTATCATCGTTTCATACCTTCTTTCGCTGAAATCTTAATTCCTTTACATGCACTTTGTACTAAATTACTGCATGATAAAGTTAAACTAATAAATGATTGGCCTACCGACTGTCTTGACAGTTTTTCCAAAGCTAAAGCTGCTATAACTGGCGCAACCTTTTTAGCACATCCACGTTGTGATGATAGCTCGTTTTTATCGCTGACTGTTGATTGTTCTAATGTCTCTATGGGGGCAGTTCTTGAACAGCGCGATGACGAAGGTGTACTTGCCTCATTAGCCTTCTTCTCACGAAAGCTTACCTTGGCACAGACCAAATACAGTTCCTTTGACAAGGAACTTCTTTCTTTATTTACAGCGATTAAACATTCCAGATTTTTACTTGAAGGTCGCACATTTATTTGCTTTACTGACCATAAACCTTTGGTCAAAGCATTATTCACTAAAACTGAAAGATCTCCCAGGCAAATTAGACGTTTAGAATTCATTGCTCAGTTTGCCTGCGAAATCAGACATATCAAAGGAAAAAATAACATTGTTGCAGACACCTTATCACGTGAGCATGATACGTCTTCTTTACAACAATGCATTTCCCCAATTGTTACCCAAAAGTCTAACCTAGTTGATATTAACTTTGACTTCAATTTATTGAGCGAAGCTCAGGAAGATGATTCTGACCTTAAATTTTTATTATCAGATACTTCATCGAACACAAAGAGAACTTTTCATTTAAAGAAAATTAGAATTCCACTTTCTGACAAGTTTATTTGGTGTGACGTTTCCCGCCCTAAACTTCGTCCTTATGTTCTTATCGTTTATAGACGAACAATTTTTGATATATTTCATGGTTTATCTCACCCTGGTATCAAAGCGACAAATTATTTTTGGCCTAAAATGACTTCAGATTGTAATCTCTGGGCAAAAACTTGTATTAGCTGTCAAACTAATAAAGTGACAAGACATACGAGGAGCCCGATTACTGACTTCGATATACCTAAAGGACGATTCGACCACATACATATAGATTTAATAGGACCATTACCTCCTTCTAAAGGTTGTTCTTATATTCTTACTGTGATCGAGCGTTTTACTAGATGGCCCGAAGCTTATCCACTTCAGGATATTACTGCGGAAACTGTAGCGCGTACGTTATTTCAGAATTATGTTTGTCGATTCGGTGTCCCTGTCACAGTGACAACCGACCAAGGCGTTCAATTTGAATCAAAACTGTTCAAAGAATTTTCAAAATTTCTGGGATTTCATAGAATTCGTACGACGCCATATCATCCTTCTTCGAACGGAATGATTGAAAGGTTTAATAAATCTCTTAAAACTGCTCTGAGAGCTAAGTCTTCTACACCACATTGGGTAGATGAACTTCCTATTATACTATTAGCTCTCAGAACCATCCCAAAAGACGATTTGCAATGTTCCTCCGCAGAACTCGTTTTTGGTCAAACTTTACGAATACCTGGTGAATTTTTTATTAAATCATATACTTGTCCGGATATTCCTTATTTTATTACTAAATTACGTACTTCATTTAATAATTTAACGTTCATTCCACCTGTTCACCACGTTAATTACAAATCATTTGTCAGTCCAGACATCTCGAATTGTAGTTTTGTTTTCGTTCGGAAAGAACGTTTTAAGAAATCTTTTACTCCACTGTATGATTGACCTTTTAAAGTGTTGTCCCGTACAGATAAATTGGTTACTTTTGTTAAAGGAACTAAAGCCGTCACGGTAAACATTGACAGGACTAAACCAGCATATTTATTATCTGACAAATGTGATGTCACTCCACCTTTGATTAAGAAAGTTCGTTTTGCTATTGACGAATTGAATGGCTGACTGATCTATGTCTTAGCGGGGGAGTAGTGTGGCGATCAGTTCACTTGCTGGGTAAATATAAGTCACACACCTCAGGCTCAAGTAACCAAGGACCCGGAAGAAAAAACAAAATAATATATAATAACAATTTTATCGAATAACAATAATAACATGTATTTTATTTTAAAATGTTATTTTTTAAAGAAACTATTCGAATATATATATATATATATATATATATATATATATATATATATATATATATATATATATATATATATATATACATGCATTTAGTACTCATACACCTCCGAATGTTATATGGTTAGGTGGTGTTTGCCTCCGATTTTACGCGTTCGCCTCCGATTTCGGAGGCGGAGACGTTTTGTGTTGTTTTCATCGCGAATGTCTTGATAATTAATAAATTCATGACTCATTATTATCAATAATGATCAGCTTTATTGGTGCGCATATAAGATTATGACAAAAAGGGAAGAAATAGAGAGATAGAAGCATTTAACGACACTTTTTTTGGAGGCGGAAAATACCTATAAACATATGTAAACATACACCATAGTCCACTACATTTTTTACCAGGTGGCGCTGCTGTTTTAAACACTTGATGTATATAGGTATTAAATGCTTCCTTACAATAAAGTAGCGATATCGCCTCCTAAACTTGGCAACATAGTAAAGAGGCATACTATTCCTAAATACATCTATAGATATGGTAACTAAAATTATCTTACTAAAAATATAAATAACTTTTATACACAGAAATAATACTTTCTAGAGATAAATGGGTTTTTAAATTTTTTCAATTTGGGAATAAAAAAACGTTTATTTTGTTCAGAAACAAATATTTTTGTACCCCTTTATAGCTTAGAGCAAATTAAAAAAGGTATTTAACAGGACACGAACATTCCTTAACGTAACTAGTTGCCCTTGGGGGGGGGGGGGGGGGCTAAAAAGCAGAAAATAAAAGAATAATAATAACGCAGGCCAACATTTAGTTTAAAAAAATACACAGGACTCTACCTAGATATCCAAGGGTTTTTGGAGTCGCTGATTCCGATGCCGAGGTCGGTTAAGCTCTATCACGTCAGGTTCAAGGACATCTAAAGGTCAAACTAAGAAAAGGTGGTTGAAAAAATCTGAGAAAATTTACACATAGGTTTTTGGGGTCGCTGAGTCCGAATTCGGTGTTCGCTTACTCTTAAAAGGCATCCGGAGGTCATTTCAAGGTTAATTTAAGAAAAACGGAGAGGAAGCTGTTAAAAAATCTGAAAAAATTTACATATAGGGTTTTTGGGTCGCTGAGTCTGTATCCGATGCCGGTTGACCTCTATCACGTCAGTTTCAAGGTCACTTGAAGGTCAAACTAAGTAAAGGTGATTGAAAAAATCTGAAAAAATTCACGCATAGGTTTTTGGGATCGGTGAGTCCGAATCCGGTGTTCGTTTACCCTTAAAAGGCATCCGGAGATCATTTCAAGGTTAGTTTGAGAAAAACAGAGGAGAAGCTGTCAAAAAATCTGAAAAAACTTATATATAGGTTTTTTGAGTCGCTGAGTCTGCATTCGATGTCGGTTGACCTCTATCACGTCAGTTTCAAGGTCATTTGATGGTTAAAGTAAGAAAAGGTGGTTGAAAGAATCTGAAAAAATTCACACAGGTTTTCCGGGTCGCTGAGTCCGAATCCATTGTTCGCTTACCCTTAAAAAAAAGAGGCATGCAGAGGTCATCTCAAGGTCATTCTGAGGTCATTTCAAGCCGGCATTCGTCCGCCAGCTTTAGCTGCACATGAAGATTCTTCGGCTATCTCAGTTTCGGCTATCTCAGTGCAAATATATTTAACTCAATGAATCACCTACCTATTTTCTTCTGTGAAAGGATGGCCTTTAGGTATAGTTGCAGAAGCAGAGCGAACATGCAAGTAAAGAGTACCACGGGCGTTGGCTTCACTCACTTGGAGCTCAATCAGTGCTGGTTTTGCCTATAAGCTGAGTAAACGCCAGCTTAGGGCCTCGCATTTAGGGGGCCTCAGAACTCAGATTTCATACGCAGATATGCACGTTTATTTTATTAGAAGAGAAAGCTTCAACGAAAAACATACCTAGAGCTTAGGGCCTCCGGTTACCTAAAACCGGCCCTGAGCTCAATCCTGTCAGGGTCAAAGTAATTTAATGGTTTCCTGAGTCAGACAAACTGACAAGGAGGCAGACAGACTGTCAGATAGAAACATTTAGTCATTCAGTCAGACAGAATTACTGACAGAAAGGCAGGATGTCAAATAGATGGACAGAGAGAAAATGCAGGCGGATGATAAATACAGACTAACAAGCAAACAAACAGGTGTGCAGGTATAAGGGCAGACAGATAAACAGACAATAAGTAGGCAGGTGAGCATTCGTATAAATTTTTTCTAATTTTTTTCACCTCCTATTCTTACTTTAACCTTCAAATGACCTTGGACATGAGGTGATAAAGGTCAACCGACATCGGATTCGGACTCAGAGACCCCCCAAGAGCCTAGGTGTGAATTTTTTAGATTTTTTCAAAAAGCTTTTCTTAGGTTGACCTTCAAATGACCTTGAACTTGACGTGATAGAGCTTAACCGACCTCGGCAACGGAATCTGCGACCCCAAAACCCCTGGGTACCTAGGTAGAGTCCGGTGTATTTTTTCAAACTGAATGTTGACCAGTGTAATCTTCCACCTTCCAAAGATATTTTAAAAACCTAGATTACTCTGGAGCAAAAATGTAAATATTTCCCTCTAGCAAGAAATAAAAATGTTTTAAAAAGCATTCGAGACCAAAACTCTAGAATATATTTGTTGGTTAATCATAAATTTTGCTATACTAATTAATGATAGTTTGTTGGAGTCATCTCAAATTTTTAAACAATTCAAAAATTTTTCTCTTGCTGGAGGGAAATATTTACATTTTTGCTCCAAAATGATTAAGTTTTGAACATTTTACTTCTTTAAGTATATCATCTCTTTGAAATATTTTATATTATTTTCTGCTTTTCTGCATTCCGTTGGTTCCAAGTTTTCTCCTCGTCAAACATGAATTTGGAGAAATACTCTGTAAGAATGTTGACGTAATGCCTCGGATGTTGCTGGCAGTCTTCGTAGAAACCCGGTAGTACTAGATTGGCGGACTAACTTATTGAAGATAATAAATCTTTGATGATTCAAAGATGTAATTTCTTTTTTCGTTGAGCTACGGTTGTTGAATATACGGACAACCTCTTCGAGATCTTTTCTTTTATTGACGCATTCCACCGTTTGCACTTTTCCTTTACCAAAGAAAGCTGAAGTGTTATCGCATCCACTGAACGTGTGGCCATACAGCTTTTTAAAACTTCCGAGGACTGCAAGTCACGAGAACTGTAATCTTTATTTTTTATTTATCTCTGAGCCTCTCTTAAGAAACGGATATCTTTATCTTCAGGTGCGAGAGCGATAATCAATGCGAGAAGATCAATATCTTGTCCGAGGATGACCACTGTATCGTTTCCATGAGATTCGTTTAAGGCGGTTTGAACTATGAGTACGTCAACGTCGTCTACAGTAGTAATTGTTTTAATTCCCTCGTTTTTAAATCTCTCCACCAATTGCGAAATAAACCGTTCCTTTTTGTGAGATTGTTTATCATTTTATTTTGCGTTTCAGTCAGTGGCGTGTTCTCATGAAAAATAATTTCCGGTGAAATGCGTTTCAAAAGACGCTGCCGTCTTTCGATGCTCTTCATACTGCAGTCAGCATATCCGTCAAACACTACAGTCACTTTTTGGCCGTAATGTTTACGAATAAAGCTGCTTCGGCCATACTACACGATTAATCAAATTGCCGCCATCAACAATGAACTGGCAATCGGAAAAATCTATTGGCCTCTCTCGTACAGCATTGAAAATATCATACAGATGATTTCTTAATTTTCCTCATTGACCCTTTCTTATTGGAGAGAAGAAGTGGAATTGAAGCAAGCTCAGAGTTGAAATATGACTCCAAATCTTCTTTTGTGTGAACAGTACAGATTATCCTCTAATATAATTGCAAAGAAGGGGAAAATACATAAACTACTTGCGACAAAACCCTCTATATATGCATCTAATAGGGAAAATTCTGCTCAATAAATTCATTCCTGAGCATTTTTCTCGTTAAAGTAACCGGTTTTAAGATATTCGGAGTCAAACCTGGAATAGGGTGGATTTTTACCTCTGCGCCCCAAACTACGCCTCTGTTCGGACGCTGTTAGCGCGAAATAGGTGAGGATAAGCTACAAGGTTAATAGTACATTTTTTATGCAGAATTTAACATGACGATTTTTTTATTTCCTATACTTTTTTCTCTTTCGACGAACGGTTTACAAGATAAAAGTGAAAAACCAGCGTTAAGTCCCCGTAATATGGCCGAAGCAGCTCTATTCATAATCATTACGAACGTTTCACCCCTAAATTGTGGGGAACTATTCGGGTATCTATTTCGAACCCTATCTAGATTACGCATCCCAAATATTATTACTTTATAAATTATTTCTTCTAAAATATCTAATTTACGTGGACTAATACGTAACAATTGTGTTACAAAAAACCGCTGCCCAAGGAATCACTACTTCCACATCCAGATTCTCTATCCAAGTCACTCACACAACGAAAAAACTTTGTATGTGAAAATAATTGTTTATGGAACTTTAATAATATAATATTTGAAATCCTCAACCCCAAAAATCCATAAAACGATACCCCACATCGGTAGTGGGGTGGGGGTGGTGATAGGGGGGTGGTAGTGGGGGGGTGGATGAAGTAAAAAAATATTTTGAGGTTTCTGGTTCCTGTACATACATTAAATCGCAATTTTTTTTCATCCCCTTTAATAAGGAGGTGGGGGTGATAATGAGGGTGGCTAATGCCAAAAATTTTTTTGAAACCTTAGCTTCTCTTGTATATACCAAATACCAATTTCATGGACTCTTACCTGCTTGATTTACCCATTTACCCCAAATTTACCCCAATTTACCCCCAACCCTTCGGCGGAACAAGACGAAAATATAATCTAGTTCAAGATCTCATTAAAGTACATATGTGTACCAAATTTCAAGTCAATATCTTAAACGGTTCCAGAGTAAACGTGCGCACAAAAAAAAAGTTACAGACAGACAGACCGACAGACAGACCGACAGACAGACAGACCGACACAGACAGACCGACAGACAGACCGACAGACAGAATTTTTTTTTCGCTCAAACTTAAAATCTCGACGTTTCATGACATTTTAAGCCTATTTGGAAAATAAAAGTTTTTTTAAATTTTTTTGTCGTCACTATACATCCAGTGGACGCGGAAGTAATTGAAGTGATTCAGTGATGTATTTTGAAAAGCATTTTAAATAGTAATAATAATTCCCTTAAGAACATATTTTGAATTACATATATTATTCTACAATAGATATTTAGCGTGAACGGTTCATTTTAAAACAGATAATCGCACATTATCGGGTAAAACACCAATGTAATCTGATAGAGTATAACTTACACAATATGAATCATCATAATAACAAACGCACACGATTGCATAGCGCAACTAATTGCGCAAGCGCTAGAGCATTTTACACTATAGAAGTCTGGCAACCTCGAAGGAGGTAAAGTCTACCGTTATATATAACAGTTTTAAATACATTGAGTCAGAGAGGTACTATTTATATAACGAGGTGTAAACATACCAATCGTATCAACAAAAAAGTGTATGTAAAAAAAGATAAAAATCCTTTCCCCTCTCCGCGTGCCCTTGGTAAGTGAAATTTGGCGGTTATGTATATGTAAACAGAACTAATCTATCTATATTATTTCTAGTGGAGGTGCGGGCGCCACAAATTTGTAAGGAGGCGGACACGATACAAATGCACATATATATATATATATATATATATATATATATATATATATATATATATATATATATATATATATATATATATATATATATATATATATATATATATATATATATATATATATATATATATATATATATATATATATATATATTATATTATATTACTAAATTTTATTTATTGAATTCATATCAGCTATATCAGTATCATTCGTCCCTAGATGACGTCATAACTCTGCATGCTTTCACCTGTCGCAATTAAACCGTAACTTAAATCAGCGCATCACCATAGTTTAACCATAGCCTGAGGGTTTAGTGTCTTGTAACCGTTAAAGTAGGATAAACTGTATACAGTATTTGGGAACTGTAAAATAGTAATAAAGATTTATTGAATACCGAATTGTGCGTTTTACTGCTGTGTATGTGAAAGTCTAATTTTCCCTATTTGACTCACTGGAACTTTCCGTTTCTCCACTGTAGCTACTCCAGACTCACTTTACAGACTATCTGAGGGACGTGGCGTTTCCTCACGAAGGAAACTGGCGCCCGAGAAAGCGATCTAGTAGTACCGCTGTTGCTAAGTTGTCAAAATATAACGCTTTCAGGCCTCACCGGAAAGTACGTTACATTATTTTTATTGTATCTTCTAGCAACATTTTGAAGTAAAACCAAAAAATAATGTGATCTAAACTATCTAAACTTTGTTAGAAACTGAAAGACATAGGTTGTCTTTCTTGGCAATATTGTCAACTACACTCTAAATATTATTTCCCTTTTTTATTATTTTAATTAACTACTTTTTCAGCGTGACCGTTCTGCATATTGTCAAATGCCAAATATTATTGCGCTCCATTGCATATTTTTTTCGTTAGTTTTTAGAGTATCCATTCCATAAATTTTGCATTAATAGTACATTAAATTTCTTCGCTGGTAATAGCGTCGATAATCTACCAAATATTATGTTTCTTCATCAAAGAGTTTTGTAGACATGGCACCAACAGATAAACACCAAATCGGAAACTCCGGAATTTTCGTAATCTATATACTTATTCTAAAACACGAACGTATAAAGAAATCTCGGCGAGAATTGTTTTTACAATTACAATAGTTTCCTTAGGTAAATGAGATAAATAAATGTCCTTGTTAAGTGTTACTCTAATAATAAAATAAAATAAAATAAAATAAAATAAAATAAAATAAAATAAAATAAAATAAAATAAAATAAAATAAAATAAAATAAAATAAAATAAAATAAAATAAAATAAAATAAAATAAAATAAAATAAAATAAAATAAAATAAAATAAAATAAAATAAAATAAAATAAAATAAAATAAAATAAAATAAAATAAAATAAAATAAAATAAAATAAAATAAAATAAAATAAAATAAAATAAAATAAAATAAAATAAAATAAAATAAAATAAAATAAAATAAAATAAAATAAAATAAAATAAAATAAAATAAAATAAAATAAAATAAAATAAAATAAAATAAAATAAAATAAAATAAAATAAAATAAAATAAAATAAAATAAAATAAAATAAAATAAAATAAAATAAAATAAAATAAAATAAAATAAAATAACAATAGAATAGAATAGAATAGAATAGAATAGAATAGAATAGAATAGAATAGAATAGAATAGAATAGAATAGAATAGAATAGAATAGAATAGAATAGAATAGAATAGAATAGAATAGAATAGAATAGAATAGAATAGAATAGAATAGAATAGAATAGAATAGAATAGAATAGAATAGAATAGAATAGAATAGAATAGAATAGAATAGAATAGAATAGAATAGAATAGAATAGAATAGAATAGAATAGAATAGAATAGAATAGAATAGAATAGAATAGAATAGAATAGAATAGAATAGAATAGAATAGAATAGAATAGAATAGAATAGAATAGAATAGAATAGAATAGAATAGAATAGAATAGAATAGAATAGAATAGAATAGAATAGAATAGAATAGAATAGAATAGAATAGAATAGAATAGAATAGAATAGAATAGAATAGAATAGAATAGAATAGAATAGAATAGAATAGAATAGAATAGAATAGAATAGAATAGAATAGAATAGAATAGAATAGAATAGAATAGAATAGAATAGAATAGAATAGAATAGAATAGAATAGAATAGAATAGAATAGAATAGAATAGAATAGAATAGAATAGAATAGAATAGAATAGAATAGAATAGAATAGAATAGAATAGAATAGAATAGAATAGAATAGAATAGAATAGAATAGAATAGAATAGAATAGAATAGAATAGAATAGAATAGAATAGAATAGAATAGAATAGAATAGAATAGAATAGAATAGAATAGAATAGAATAGAATAGAATAGAATAGAATAGAATAGAATAGAATAGAATAGAATAGAATAGAATAGAATAGAATAGAATAGAATAGAATAGAATAGAATAGAATAGAATAGAATAGAATAGAATAGAATAGAATAGAATAGAATAGAATAGAATAGAATAGAATAGAATAGAATAGAATAGAATAGAATAGAATAGAATAGAATAGAATAGAATAGAATAGAATAGAATAGAATAGAATAGAATAGAATAGAATAGAATAGAATAGAATAGAATAGAATAGAATAGAATAGAATAGAATAGAATAGAATAGAATAGAATAGAATAGAATAGAATAGAATAGAATAGAATAGAATAGAATAGAATAGAATAGAATAGAATAGAATAGAATAGAATAGAATAGAATAGAATAGAATAGAATAGAATAGAATAGAATAGAATAGAATAGAATAGAATAGAATAGAATAGAATAGAATAGAATAGAATAGAATAGAATAGAATAGAATAGAATAGAATAGAATAGAATAGAATAGAATAGAATAGAATAGAATAGAATAGAATAGAATAGAATAGAATAGAATAGAATAGAATAAAATAAAATATCATTTGGTAGGTATATATAATACCTGACTATTTTCACACTTCTACGATCACTTTGTATAACGAATATGAATCTATATCATTAGGAGGGATTCTACCATGCAATTTTACGATTTCTGAGTTCTAAATTTGAAATGAACGAGTTAAGTCTAACAAAAGGTAATCGCCTTTAACGTGGATTCGCAGTCGCAATGCCCGCGCACCATTGAAACTTTCAGCCGTTTCGCAACAGTCTTATTAAAAACATCTCAATAACACTTTAAGCTAACATTGATATATCTTCTAATATGCGTATAGTCATTCTAACCTGAGAGATACACTGCATGTCGCAGTTTCAATAATGTAACGTAGGAAACCATCCTTGCAAATTCCGTGGGTTCTAAAAATTATAACAAGAGATAACCACTAACATACTTTATTAAATAATGTACTGGATACTTCACAATACTATTATTAATTTAGATGTACTTTACTGAGTAAGAATAACAAAGTTTATCACTTTGTAGTCTTAACCTCACTTGTCAAATCAAAACTTCTTCCTTCCGGCCGAGAATACGGCCTTATATACCCCTAGAGACGGCGCGGCGTTATCTAGAAGTCTCTTTTCTCTAATGTTCCAGAACGTTTCTACTGTTTCTACTGTCTCACAGATGGCATAACGTACAACATGTATTTTGTACATGTATTTAGTTCTGCCTATCCCCAAGGGGTGGATATTTGTAACACTGCCCCCTCCTTAAGCCTGAACATCCCGGTCAGGCAATTCAGCCTCTTTCATATACTTCGCCAGCCTATCCAAGTGTACAATCTTCATCTTGGACTTTTTGCTTCGTTGAATCCGATAGACGACATCATTAATTCGGGTAATAACAGTATACGGTCCATTCCAAGGAAGTTGAAGTTTCGGGGATCTCCATTCCTTCCGCTGTGGGTTGTACAGCCAAACCAGATACCCCACCTTGAATGCCCCTGTACTGGCATTCTTATCATAACGAGCCTTCAATCGGTTACTAGCTTTGGTCATCTGCTCTCGGTCATTCTTCGGCTGTTCTCGACTTTCATTTCTGTAGTTGCTCATGGAAAATGGTTCCCCACTGGCAGCACAATTCTTACACTTGCGACACCAGGCTTCCACATCCTGGCGACTATTAACCCAATAGAACCGTTCCCGTGCTCTACTCAATGTCTTGTTTATGCCGAAGTGTCTGCTGGACGTTTCATTTTGCGCTTCCTGGAGTACTTCTGGTACACGACACCTGGGAATCACTAGACGCATGGCAACCTGCTTCCCATCTGGGCTTTCCCACGCTCTCCTCAAAAGCCCGTCTACGGCCATAAGTGAATCCCATTGTGACCATAAAGCCTTCAGCCCCACTTCTTTGTTGGAAACATCCTTTCATACTGGACGCGTTCCCCTTTCTTTTGCTCTCAACATGGGTCCGATTTCTACATCGCGCAATTGCTCTTGCCTCAGAGTTTTCTTCGACCAACTGTCTGGAAGATCGACCTTGACAGTGTTGACTTCAACCATGTTCGGCAATTTTCTCACCTGAGGGTAGTGCTTGCAATCTTCCTTGTCTGGTTTTCTGGATAATGCAGGAGTCTTGACTGCCTGCGTTGTCAATAGCTTTGATTTCTGACATGGTCGTTCACTTTTGACAGAATAATTTGTTCGTTCCCAATCCTTAAGACTCGCTTTCCTACGTCAACAATAAATCCATACTGTTCCATAATGTCCAGTCCCAAAATGAAGTTATCATGATGTCAGCCATGATGACCCTGTGGTCGATCCTTAAATGTCCAATCTGCAAACCCAGGTCTACTTCTCCATGAACCGTAGCCCTGTCTCCCGTAGCTGTCCTGACGATCACTTCATTTTGCCTCTCTAATCTTTATGCCCGATATAAATCCTGGCCGTACTGTTGATGACGTAGTACTTGTGTCGATGGTAAACAAACATTTTCTTCCATTCACATAGCCTTAACAGCAGACTATTCGAAATTTCCCGAAGCTGGAAAATCTTTGTTTCTCTGAGGGTACTGCATTTCCTAGCCAGCACAACTCCCCTGGTATAGTTCTCCTGCTTCTCTTCAACATTCACAGCATTTACTCGACTCTCCGAGTTCTGCTGTCGACAGTCTCGTTTCTTATGTCCTACCTTGCCGCAGTTGTAACATTTAATACCACCACTCGGCTTTCCTTTGTTTTGCTGTTTTTCCTGCTTTCCGAGGTCATCCAGTTTATCGAATAATTTGGTAAACATTTTCTGCATCTCGGTCAACATAGGTTCGTTTCTGGTTGTGATTCTTCGAGAGTCACAGCTCGCACTCTCGACCTTGGAGTATCTCTATATGCGGCTTCTACTTCAAGTGCACGCACCAAAGCTTCGCTACAACTTTGGTGTCTCGTCAGCCTCAGAACTCGCCTGACCTCTTCGTCCTTTATGCCATCTAAAAAGGCTCCTACGGCTAATTGTTCCTGAAATTCTCTAGGTGCACTCGGATACGCCAGGTGTGCCAGTCTATCTATGGCAGCCTCGAATTCTTGTAAACTTTCTCCAGCCTTTTGTGTCCGTGATTATAGCTGGGCCTGGTATACTTGGGCGAGATTTTGGTCGCCATATCTCAAGTCCAATGCAGCTTCCAAGACTTTGAAGTCCCTTTGTTTCTCCACTGGGATAGTCTGAAGTAATTCTGAGGCCTGGCCCCTTAACGCCAGAACTAATGCCATAGCCTTTTCCTCGTTATCCCAGTTATTCGCCGATGCCGCTGCCTCGAATTGTCTCTTGTAGGTTGTCCATGAGCTTTGGCCGTCAAAGGAGGAAGGTTTTAATCGAGGGCCTGATGATGCTACTAGCTGCCCCCCTTTGTCTTTCAACTGTAGTTTAAAGCGTTCTACTTCTACTTCGACCTCGCTCATTTTTCCTCTGATGTCATCTACTTCCCCTTTTACTTGACTGACTTCAGTCTTGACTTCACCTACTTTATCTTCGACCTTATCTACTTTGTATTCTACCTTGTTTATCTCTTCTTTGATTTCACCCTTTAGTTCTTCATTGGCGGAAATTATAGCGTCCTGTTGTATTTTGATTTGTTCATTCAGAATTTTCCTTAATTCTTCCTGGCGTCTTTCTTGTTTCTCTTTTTCCTCTTGGCGTCGTCTCTCTTGTTCCTTTTTCTCCTCTTGACGTTGTCTTTCTTGTTCTTCTTTCTCTTCTTGCTGTCGTATTTTCAGGTCCTCCATCATTTTTCTCAGTTCGGCTTTTTCTTCTTCACGACGTCTTTCTTGTTCCTCTTTTTCCTCTTGACGTCGTCTTTCTTGTTGTTCTTTCTCTTCTCGATGTCTTTTTTCTTGTTCTTCTTTTTCTTCTTGGCGTCTTATTTCCAGGTCTTCCATAATTTTCTTCAATTCGTCTCTTTCTTCTTGACGCCGTTTTTCCTCCTCTTGACGTCTTCTTTCTCGGTCTTCTTTTTCTTCTTGACGTCGCTTTTCCTGCTCTTCTTTTTCTTCTCGTTGCTGTGCCATCATCCTCGTGAACTCCGCAAGCAAGTCCTGTATTTGTTCCTCTGCTGCCATTCTTCCTGTTTCTATGGGCATAAGATTATGTTAAAATAAAGTAAATTTAATTGTCACGTCAATATCGGTAACGGAACTTTTGTCACTATCCAGTTCAGAGAATTTAATAATCTCCACTAATGTAAAAATAGAAAAATTCTAGAAATTTTCACGCACTAACACAAATGAGTCTTTTTCAGTGTCTCTTATCACACTAATGTCCTAATAAAATGTTCTACAATGTCTAAAAAAAATGCACTTAACACTATTTTCCTGTTCGAAAATAACCCTCGAACAATGTCCAGTAAATTAGTCCTCTGTGTTAGCACTAACCCTCGAGAATACTTCTCGAACACTTCAGCACAACTTCAGAGCTCCTCTTGTCATAAAATTTCACTTTCTGATACCAATTTGTAACGTGTTTCCACCCCTAGGAAGCCACCCTTGCAAATTCCGTGGGTTCCAAAAATTATAAGAAGAGATAACTACTAACACACTTTATTAAATAATTTACTGAATACCGCACAATACTATTATTAATTTTAATGTACTTTACTACTAAGAATAACAATGTTTATCACTTTGTTTTCTCTTTTCTCTAATGTTCCAGAACGTTTCTACTGTTTCTACTGTCTCACAGATTGCAGTACTTACAACATGTATTTTGTACATCTATTTAGTGCTGCCTATCCCCAAGGGGTGGATATTTGTAACAATATCTCAGAAGAAACTGAAGAATTCTAATATATTTTTTTTATTTTAAAAATATTTTTATTAAAATTTATATTTAATTATTTAGTTTTAAATTCATTATTTATCATTTCCTTCATCATATCTTTTTCATTTAATTCATTATCTTCGTATGTTTTTGTTCTTAGTCAAAAGTTTACAAGGAACGGTCTGCACACACACAGACTCATACACATTTTTATTAGATGTTTGAAATCAGCCTGTCATGAAACAGATTTCTGTATACAATTTTTTTTTCTGCTATGATTACTGAAAATTTTTTTTTTAGTTGTAATACAGCTATTTGATTAAATCAAGTAGGTATAATAAGATGTCAAGTCTCCTCGCTATGGAGGAGCAAACGGACAAATTTCGGCTTTACATCAACTAAATTTCCTTTTATAAATCAATAATAAAGATAAAATTGATGCCAATGATTTTCTTTTACAAAATTGCCTTAGCAAGGGACCTAGCGGAACTAAGTATACGTGCCAGGTTAAAATACGATTTTGTATGACAATACACTTATCTCTTCAGAATGTAATAATTTTTCTTTCAGGACCAGTAAGATGAACTTATTGACGAGAAGACAACTCCTTGATATTTTATATAAAACCTTCAAAAACAAGCCTCTCTATTTCTCCCGAGGTAATAGCTTTATTGAATAATTCTTCACAAAAGGTATCATCCTCGTATACACCTTCTCCTGTCACATCAAATGCCGAGGAAACTGCCTCAGATAAGATTGAAAGTGATGTTGCGTTGGACGATTAATTTGTATAAATGTACATAATTGGTTAGAAATTAAAGTAATAATTATTTATAACGTTTTTATGTTCTAAACTTAATTTGAATAGACTAATCACAAAAAATGATTAAAACTCATCTTTGCCAAATTGAAAACTTCCGTAAATACGCTCCCATGAGCTAGAATTTTTTTCATCATTTTTCTAGCATTTTAACCGGCTCGCATGTGAAAGAACACATAAATTGCTATATAAAAAGAACACCCCTTAAACCCCACCTCTGTTCTTGAATTCTTTAAATTATTTTTCCCGTAATACGTGCACAATTTATTGGTCATAAAAAGCATGATCAGCTTTCTGGCTACTCTTTGTGATTTCGGCCTACTGTGCACCTGCTCCTTGATTGTCCTCCACGCCGCTTTGTCCGGGAACCGATATGATATTTGACCGATAATTTGACTGAGTTGTGTTCACTACCTCAGTCAAAATATTCCAACAGTTCAAGACTAGCTTAGAGATTACTTTGTTTGATACAAGAGCTCTCAAAGGCACCTGGCTCTCACTGCTTATTTGAATATGCTTGTCAAAGAAACCTCTTCTGATATTTTCGCTTGCACATAATAAGACGGAACTAGAAACAAGTTACAAGTATATTCCACCGCTTCCTCCTGAGTCTCTCGTCCATCAGTGTGTCCTTGTAGATATTCAGGACCCAGAAGATTCCTTTATCGTGTTCCCAGTTATCCGACTATAGAATAGGACTGTGCATGGAATGATGAACCTATTGACGGGGAGGCAGAGGTCATCCTCTGGCGGAGTGATAACCTTGTCATTCCATTCATAAGCGGTGTTTGCTATTTTGCTGGCTTTTAATTCCACTCCAACATGCAAAGGACAATGCAAGGATGACTACCATTGCAATTAGTAGTCGGATTACGATAGCGTTTGTTATTAGTAGGCAGGCTAGCCTTTGAACTTGTCATAGGTGAGCTCTAATGGTCGAACGGTCCTGAGAGCGCCACCACACCAGGGCCGCGTAAATTACTCAAACAGCATATGTCCAAAGAATGGTATTCGAACTTATTCCCCTCTTTAAAACTAACAATAATTATAAAATGCAGTGAAGAACTAATTAAGTATATTTTACTGAAGAGTCTTGGTACAAAAGTTGATAAAAAGCACGAACTAGTATGGTTTTAACTATAATCTGTCTTCGGTTTTTTTTGGTCTTCTCTTCTTAGTGGAGTTTGTTCTCGTGGAGGGAATAGGTTAGTAGATGCCCTAGGAAGTTTACTATGACTAGTTTTCGTACTCCTACTCTGCATTTGCAGAGAAAATACAAAAACAATAGAAAATTACCATAATGGTAAAATACGTAAACCAATGGATGTGTTTTGTAATGAACAAATCATTGATCAGGTAATCTATGTCTTTTGAGTATTGTTGCGGAATTTACTACAAAAAAGGCAGATCTTGAGAACTGCTCGCGGTTTGGGCTGTAATCGCGTTCTGTCGTGTATCAGAAAGATTTAAAGTATGTCCCTCTTACCTTTAAACTACCCGTCTGTTGTGGGGTGGTTTGGGTGAGAGCTCTCTACCACCTAGTCTGAGATGAAGGACACTAGACTATTGACACTTGATGAGCCCCAAAGTTCATAACACAGACATATAACTAATATAACAAATAAATGTTAAGTAAATAATTAATACCAGCGTTGAGCACAAACTTCTCAAGTCTAAATTTTAGCGTTTTTAGGATTACTCCTACGGCGAAAGGCGGACGAACAATACATATGGCTTCCTTTTACTTTCTTCACTGCCGCGCAGGACGATAAGAAGGCTAACAAAAAACCCTCTGATACGTACTTTACTAAAAAATTTAATTGAAGACACGAGAAATCAAATAGCAAATATGACAGAGTGTATATCTATTTGCTAAATTAATAATAAAAAATGCGGACAAAACAAGCATTGTTCCAGTATATATTTAGCAATTTCAAGATCCTCAGTGTTGTTTAACATTCATGATTTTAGATTTGACAGTCGAATTTTATCTGGAAATTGGTTGTAATACTTGAGGGGAATTATGATCAATAATTCTATACTCCTCAATGAGATGAACAAAAACAAAAATAAAAATTTGTTGATTTTTGTAGAAGTTCTCGTGAATGAAAAATAATTCCATAGACATATACGAAAATTTACAGACATAGATATTTAGTTTAGTTTAGCCTATAAAATATTTCTTATGTTAACCAAGCTACCACAAAATATATCAATATTATTTGTGATATTATTATAATTGATGGACATTGCATAAACTAAAGAAAACATCGAATCATTTGTCCTGGAAACAGGTAAATACAAAACCTATTTTACATTTCGTGTTATTTAGGTAGGAACATGAGAACTCAGCTTGCCTAGGAGTTCAGGGCAATCAATATGATTATGTAACATTTTAAATAAAAGAGTTACTGGATGGCACATTTTTTTGTTTTAAGTCAATAACATTAAACCTTGACAAAGGTTCATTCTGAGAGAAACCAATTATTGGATAAACAGCATCTTCCTTACACCATAATGAATTATAAACGCCTCTGAATAGATTCAATAGCTAATTCACTAATCACCTATCCTGAAACTGATACCATTGATGCAAGTGCTAATCTGAAGCATACATATGAATTGAAAAGTGGTGTCATAGTATTTGGATTACAAAATTGTTTGCCATTTCCTAATATGAATCCTAGACATTTAAAAGCATTTACAACCATTTCATATATTATATGACTCGAAAAAGTAAGCTTCGTGTCGAATAACACACCTAGATCATTGAATGTACTACATCGGTTTATATTAACATTATCTACGTTATACAAAAAAAATCATATGGGGGATTTCTACGAGAATATGTAACCTTGGATATAAGTATGTATGCACCAATCGTTTAGATCATCTTGAAGCTTGTGACAGTCACCAACAGTATTAATAGTATTGTATAACTTTAAACCATTAACGTAAAATAACGTCTTACATTGCAGCTAACGGTGATGTCGTTTATGAAATTAAAGAATAGTAGAACCCCCAGTATAAAACCTGAGGTATCAGTGTTATTAACGGACTGGAAACCACGGTATTACACGTACTGATTTCAGTTAATAAAATAGGATAATAAATTGAATATTAAAAAAGTATCAGTTAAACACAAAATATCCAATTTACGAAGTGGCATAGCGTGATTTAACATATGCCACATAACATCCCATGGATATGTACATACATAACATGTTGGAACGTAAATATATATATATATATATATATATATATATATATATATATATATATATATATATATATTTAAATGTATATATGATATAAAATGTATATACATTATATAGCTAGTGATATTCATCAGTAACTTAACCTGCCATGTATATTGTTGGAGGTATTTATATAAGGAAAAATATAAAATGAAATACATAATATGTCGGTTAAGGTAACTATTATTTTATATTATATTTAAAAAATAGTAGGCAGCTCATTTTGATAGAACTAGAACACCTTGAAAGGAGAAAAATTGATAATGTAAAATTCATATATTTTTTATGATTGTACAAAATATTTATAAATATTTATATTTATTTTGTGTCTTGAGAATACATTATAGAAGTTATTTCTAACCAAATTTTATATTTAGATTACATGTTCATTTAATTCTGATCGTATGTAGTTAGCTATCTTTTGCATTACACTCGCATGTGAATGTAATAGTTTCCTTTGATACACATGCGCTAAGATATGATACGTTCATGTATTGCAGATTACAGTTCATATATTTTTGAGCCCTTTCCAAGTTTGCAATAGATGTTGATTTAGAGGTGGATTTGCTTATAAGTCGCTAATTAGGTCTTACCACTGGTCTAAGAACTCGCGCGCCCAGCAATCAAATCACAAGAACAGTATTCTTCCATCCTGAGGATTCTTATTTTCTCCCACGAATGTTTACACGTAAAAACCAATCCACCCCCCCCCCCACTTTAAACAACCACTGGTCAAGCCTTCACCAACACGGAAAAGCTCACCTCCTTCTCCACCCAATTCGCTGCCCTATTTACCCCAAATCTTATCTTTATCAGATATAAAATCAGATCCACAAGGTTTGAACAAAATATATCTGAAACCACCCTCTTATCTACCCAAACCCCCATTCCCCTCACAAGTCCTGTCCTATATAAAAAAATTTAACCCGAAAAAAGCCCCCAGGCTATATAATATCCCACCCTACGCACTTAAACACCTCCCCCCTAAAGCTATACTATACCTAACAGAAATACACAATACACGTTTCTAACTCACCCATTACCCCACCATAAGGAAGGTAGCAAAAACAATACCGGTTCCTAAATCAAAGAAACCAAAGGAACTATCTTCCAGCTACCGCTCGATAAGCCGGCTTCCAGTCCTTGCCAAAATCCTAGACTCCATCATCCTTTCCCATATACTGGAGGTCGTTGAAAACAACCAACAACTCAGCGACTTCCAGTACGGATTCCGACCTGACCATTCCACAACCCAGCAACTCCGCGTTGTTGTAATAGTGACCGCAAACGCCAATCGGAATCTTCGCACAGGGATAGTATCCCTGGACCTCGAGAAAGAGTTTTACAAAGTCTGGCACACTGGGCTGCTATATATGTCGAAATGCATGTCGAATTGTTCTATATAAACTCAATATCGCGGGTCTTCTGATTCGTATTATCAAACTAATACAATCATACCTTTTAAACCACCAATTCCGAGTGGCAGCCAACCAGGGGTGCCTCTCCTTGTTTCCTATCCTCTCCGGGGTCCCCCAAGGTTTCTCCCTAGGCCCAGTACTGTTCCTGTTATATGTAAATGATATTCCGAAGCCAAAAGTTAAGGTTATGTCAAAGAAAATCTTTATGTTATATGGTGAATGTCATAATGTTAAAACGGTTAAATCAATTACTGTTTAGTGCATGCGATTATTATTGATTCATTTATTTTGAATTACTTCTTGGAAGACGAAATTAATCTGCTTGATGAAAGAAAGTGAGGTTAAGTCTCACCGCTGAGTAAACTCAGCGTTAATTTGGCCGGTGACTCAAACTTCCAACAGTCGAAAATTATCCCCTTTTTAGCGTTGTCGTTTAGGGAACCGCTGCCTGCAACTGATGCCAACCGTTGCGTTCCCTAAACGCACTCATTGTCTTTCTTATTGTAGTAACCAAGCTCTGCTTAGGTCGACGACTGAAGTTAAAATATAATCTATATTTATGTAGGAAGTCCCGTCGAGGGGGGGGGGGTGCCCCGGGCCCGGGCTTGTTTTGGGGGCCCGGTTTTCATTGTTTAAAATTTGTTTCTGGATTCCCCCCCATCAAAAAATTTGTCGGACCAAAAAAAATATTTTTTTCGGATTTCTCCCTCTCGCTTATTAATTTTCAAAAAAATTTCCCCCTCCGGGCCCGTATTTTCTCTCCATGGCCATGCAGTCGTTGGATACGAAATTAGGCTACAAATTGTATGCAAATTCCATATATATTAGAAGTACAAAATATGTAGTAGGTAATTTCATAATAAATAAAAAAGGGTGTAAGTTGTGATTTGCTTAATACCTAAATAATATTCTCTAATGTAATGTATATCCATAAAATATACGATTATGTATATAATGTACCTTTCATGTCCAGTGAATGTATATTGCATATCTCGATGGACATTTAATGGATATAAAATATATATGAAAGTCGGTGACAAACATCGAATATGAGATGAATTTTAATTTCACGTTCATTTCATGTATTTTAGATGTACCTACGTAATCCATATGTGGACATACATATCCACAAAATGAATATGCAGTGTACGTACCTACATTACACATAGTTTTGTTGTGTGGGAGTCTATCAAATGCTTTTGAAAATCTATATAAATTACATCAATCTGATCATCCGCATCAAGATGATCGCAGCATAGTAAGAGAAGCAGACGTTACTGCAAGTATCTTGACCTGGCATAAATCCATGCTATTCCAAAATTATGTGGGGCTTCATACGCATATATACTATTTCATATAGTAGATATTGAAATACTTTAGGAAAATTACGCGCAATAGTGATAAACGATAATTTTCAATTAACTGCTTGTCACATTTTTTTAAAACAGGAACCCCAGCATAACTTTCGAAAATGTTGAATTCTTCAACAATGAATTGAATATGGTAGTTAACGGTCGTGCTAGTAAAATGAATGCCGGAATTCTGTCAGGTCCAGCTGTACATTTCAATTTACTTTTTTTAATGCAGCTAATACATTACTTTCAGTCAAAATCTCCATCGTCTTCTAGTCTGTCTGCCAGTTTGTCAATTTTTTCGTCTACCTCTCCGTCCGTCATGTCTTTGTGGGCACGATAGCTTAAGTTAGACAAGTCCTATTTTATTGAAATTTGAACAGTAAGTCAGTGTTAGCTAGAGGAATAACTCTTGAAATCGAGCTGTAAATATAAAGGCTATGAAACATTTGCATGTGAAGAGTATCGTAACCTTTGATAACCTCGCAGGTTTAATTACTATACTTGCAATTTTGATCATCTCCTGATGATACCATCTTTAATGTCGAAACGTTGGTTAGTATATCATGCAATATCTTTGAGTTTATAGAATCTTATCAAAGTTACAACACTCTTCATGTGTATTTTCCTTAAAACCATTTTATAACCTTTATAGTTACTAATAGATTTTAAAAAACCCAAAAGTTATTCCTCTAGCGAACACTGACTTACCGTCCAAATTTCAATAAAACCGGACTTGTCTAACTGTCGTACCTATAAAAACAAGACGAACGGAGAGGCAGACGGACAGATAAACAAACTGACAGACTGGAAGACTACGAATATTTTGAAAGTTGTTCGATCAAATGCGATTTTCGTATTTCCGAGAATTAAAATAAGATAAGGAAAAAATGGATATGGCATTTTTTGTAGAGAACTTTATAAGCATTTTTTTATATAAACATAATTATAAACATAATTCCGATAACATCTCTAATCGTTGGCGGAATATAAGCAAAAACTAATCGAAGCACCATTTTTCCAAAATGGCGGCACTAATGCACCAGTTTGAATTTAAGAATTTTAGAATTTTAGTATGTTTAATAGTAAACCCAAATTTCAAAATTTGATCAGTAATTTCCCTCTAATTGTCACTATTTGACTAGAGTGTTAATCGCAAATAATATAATATTCCTATTGAACCATGGAGGGTATTATCTTTATCTTATAGTAGTTTTGGGTAGGTACTATATTTACAAATACGCCATCTAGTATAGAATACAGATTTTTGTCGGTTTTATTTGGGTCATAGAGTGTCATCACAGGAAAAAATGTTCTTAACTCCGAATATAGTTCTTGAAAATCTGCTTTGCGGAAATTATAGGAATACATGTGATTTGATGAGATGAAAACTGTCTTTATTTACAGATTCTCAACACAATTTACAGATATATCAAGTGTTGAATGGTGATCGTCTATACATAATATTTGTACCGTATCCATATTTTCATGTTCTTTCAGAATATGTAAGTAACAAGAAATATTAGCACATAAATATTTACGATGATAACGTATCTGTGTGCGTTAATAATACATCTATTTTTTGCACAATATATTCTGAATCATTGCTAATGTAGGAATTCTGCTAATTTTCAAATATTTTTACAGATTTCTATATACTTCTACACACTGGTTACACACTGGCGCTAGTGTACGAAGATATTTATAAATGTAGTTACCGAAATTCGTTCATTGCTTATAAATTTCTGTGATAAATTTCTAAAAACTTTAATCCAACACGAAGAGATGGCGCACCGATTCACTTTACTTGATATTCTTAACCGAAACAACAGACTACCGGAACTGTTTGTGAATGTATAATGTAGCTATTAGCTATCAGTATAGTTTAATCTGCTTTGTCACTTTATTGTAAAAGGTACTGCAGAAAAAACTTCTAGATTACATTATTTTTTTAACGTCGGCCTATTTCCGCTACCAGGGCCTATCACCGACGCCAGGGGTCGAGCTACCCCCAACCTGGAAATGTTGCCGAACCCCTTCCCTTAAGAAGAGTAGAGATCTTTTACTTGCCTAACATTACATTATTACTTTAGAATATGTGTATACTATATTTTTAGTTCCGGGGATAGGATAATAATTCTGTGTCTTGGTTCTAAAAGGGCCAAAGTCCTGAATAAAACAAATGTAACATTGGCCCTTTTAGAACCAAGCCACAGAATTATGGTTGATTGATAAACGTGTGTCGAATTGTTCCGTAGACAATAATAATAATAATAATAATAATAAATAAGGATAATGTACCAAGTACTCAAAAGGCCGAAAGGGTACTCAAAAAATATAGATCCAATGGTAGAGCAGAACGTAAAGATGAAACGCAAACAAAATCACAGAGGCCGAGAAGATATACCAAAAGAAGTAACCACTATCAACACAACTAGCTCTTTTGAAGAGGACGCCAAAAAGATTTATCACCAAGTGAACGGCCAACAGACTGACGTAGAGACACACCGCGATCACAGCAACACATCCAGGACTTTTCGCGTGGAATCTTGGAGGACGAAGTGACTCACAACGAGAACGCTCTGTGGATCGGACAAGCGCATAGACAGCATCGAAGAAGTGAACCCGATGCATGGTAGGACTTAAAAATGGATGAAGTTGTTGCAATAATTCAGCAGACGCATAATTGGAAAGCACCTGGACCAGACGGGGTACAAAACTTATGGTTAAAACTCCTCAGTGCTTTGCATGAGAGCTTAACAACAGCCGTTAATAAAAAAAATCATACGACATCCCGAGGAAGCCCCCTTGGTAACCCCTGTAGCGTAGGCACTTACATATAAGTATCGTCATGGATATGATAAAAAACAATAACAAAATTATATTATTAATTTCTATCTTTACTTGAATGTGCACATTTGAAATAAATCTTTTCAATTAAATTCTAAATTTATTATTATATTTTGGTGACCCCGAATGAACAAGCAGCAGGAACTTAATTTCAACCTTTTTTTCTGAAGCCGATCAGAACCTTTTGATGGCTCTAAAATTGTGGATCTACCCAAAGCTGAAACTGCAGCGCGTATCCCGAGCCCCAAAAGTAGAGACGAAATGGAATACAGAATAATATTTCAACTACCAATTTTTTCTTATGGAATTTTCAATCGAGACGTCAAAGACATTAACATGTCAAAGATGATGAAATAAGATGATACAAAAAGTCATGATTCTAGAAACGTTTTAGTTGCTGGTTGATTCCCCGCTGCATCCTGATGACCTTGGCGACACACTGAATTCCCCAACCATGAAACTTGGACTGGAAATAACTCCGTATAAATTGATATTTACTTTGTGCGTGTGTAAGTGAGTACTATACCTATATAACTCCCTACATTTTTAAACCGTCTTATCAACTTATCAATGTATCAATTATTTTTTTTTGCTATTTTAATATTCAGTTTTAATTATTGAAAGATGCTCAATCTTGATGCTATATATTACGTTCGATTGTGCACTTTCCTTTTCATTCCCAAAAATATTGTTTTATTGAATTAGTTATTATTATTATAATGAATGAAGATATATTTATTAAATGGATTAATTCCATAAATTGGTAACCCCGAAGTTAAAACCATAATCTGTTCTGAATATTGTATAAACCACAACTAGTGACCAAAGAAAACTATTAAATATTAAATGCATTAATTTTATCTATAATTGAACATGTAAACTATTATTATGGACTAATTATTTCATTTTTACTAATGTCATTTATCCGTCATTTCTAACTTTTCTTTTTTAAAGCTCATTTTTTATTAGTGATACTTTGGTAAGTTGGTTCTTCGTTGTAGGGGAGGGGGGGGGGTGTATATGTAGCGTATTCACTTACATATGAAGTATCGCCATGGATATGATAAAAAACAATAACAAAATTATATTATTAATTTCTATTTTTACATGAATGTGCACATTTGAAATAAATCTTTTCAATTAAATTCTAAATTTATTATTATAGTAAATATTACTATACCCCTGAATGGATAACTGCAGGAAGCAATTTCCTCCTCCATAAAGGCAAGGTCAATGAAGATCCTGAAAACTACCAACCAATAACCTGCCCACCAACGATATACAAAATCATCACCGCCGCAATAGCAAATAAAATACACAACCACCTATTAAAGTATCAAATACACCCAGTAGAACAGAAAGGTTGTAGAAAGGCTTCCAGAGGCTGTAAGGTTCAGCTGCTAGTGAACAATAACACCACATCGATTGCAAAGAAGCAGCACAGAAATCTCGGCATGGCATGAATGAACTACAAAAAGGCATTTGATAACGTTCCCACTCCTGGTTTGTTAAATCCTTGAAAACTGACCGTATGTGCCCAACAATAACGGACTTCGTGGAAACCACAGTGAAAAGATGGAAAACGGAAATGTGGCTCTACCACTCGAAAGGTCACATAAGAACAGGAAACAACTAAATTAAAAGATGAATATTTCAGAGCCTTTACTGTTTTGACTGGCACTCGCCCCCCTCTCAAACTAACTAAACAAAGAGAGAATTGGCTTCGAAATCAGTGGCAACAATAGAGTAAACCATCTCTTCTATATGGACGACATGAAGTTGTTTGCTAAGAATGACGCTCAACTAAAGCAAGAGCTGGATATCGTTAAATAGTTTAATGATGACACCAAAATGGAATTATTCTTAGACAAATGTACCACAGTGGTCCTCCAGCGAGGTAAACAGAGTCAGAGGATAAAATGAGCCAGAACATCGTGTTGAGTGATCAATCTGCAATACGTATGGATCTGAGAGAAACATATACGTAGTACATTGGTGTTGAGGAGTGCGCCGGAATCGACAACGGTGAAATGAAGAGTAGGATTGCATTAGACAAGCTCTTAAGACTGAGGTAGACGCCAAAAACAAAATCACAGCAATGAACACAATTGCCGTCCCCGTAGTTTTGGAATTGTCGATTGACTTCAAAGTAAAATTGCGAAAATGGACATGAAGACCAGGAAAATCCTAACAATAGACGTAATTTATTACCCAAAACCATGTGTGTATAGGTTATACGTTGGGAGGAAGGACGGCGGTCGTGGATTAATAGAGCTAGAATATGATTCATCTGTCGTGGGACTGAGCGCGTATGTTCGATGGGAGCAGGACAAATTCACACGGCTAGTTAAAGAGCATGATAAGAACAAGAAGTATTCCATCGAGGAGGAAGCGTAAAAAAAACAGGAGGAATATCTGGGAGCCGGAACCACCGACGAGGACGTCAAGGAGAAAATTAAAACCAGCATCAATAAGAGGAAAATAGAATATTCCATTAAAATGTTACATGTTACATGAGGCTAACCTTGCATTTTGTATAAGACGAGGGTCTGTTTGTACGGTGTTTAAAATTGAGAACTCGAGGTCGGCGACCACCTCATTTGGTCGCCATCTTGAAAAAATGGGTGCTGACGGTATCTGCCCCATATCTCCGTAACGGTACATCTTACAAACATTGTTTAAAAGGTTTTTTATTTAGAACCGAATTCTCTACAACTCTACTAGAGAAACTTTTTGTTGTAAATCGAACAATTAAAAAATTATAACTCTTAGATAGTTATATGATCAAATTTTCTTAAATTTTAGCTGAATCTTACGCAAGCATTATGTAGTCTCTGAAGGTTCTCTTTATCTCTATTTAATATAGCGGGCCAATAAACTAAATCACCATAAGCTACATAACACAGCATCAATGAATCAGATAACCTTAGTTTAACGTCACAGCTAATAATATCCTTAGAAAGTAAGTACAGTACTTTTAATTTGCTGAAAATTGTTTGTACTGTTAGAAACATGTTTTTGAAATTTAAGACTGGTGTCAAGGAAAATGCCTAAGTTTCTACAGTACTCACTAAAAGATAGGACCTTACCGTTGAGGGTTAAGGGTTATGGAAAATTCCGAGTTATGTAAAATTAATTTCTTGTATTTACCATACACACAAGTTTTGGCCTCATTTAAAATAAACTCATGAGCATGTGACACCATCGAGATAGTTTGTAAATCATGTTGAGGTTGTCTGCTGCCTGTTCAATATCTTGAAGAGAGAAGTGATGAAGTATTTGACAATCGTCAGCATATTGGTGCGAATCGGAAAAATTTAGATATCTAGAAAAGTCTTCAGTGTAAACAGAAAATAAATAGCGGGCCCAATACACTAGCCTGTGGTACATCTTTATTTATAACCATTATTTTAGAGCAGGTTTCATTTAGATAGACTTTTGTTGCCTATTAAAGAGATATTATTATTAGAAACGCTCACAGATCCGAAGATCCTCATTACTTAGTCCTGTCGGCCCATTGTACATTCGCGACATTTAGGTTCCCCTAGAAAAAACCAGTGCTCTTCACGAAGGAGAGCTCTCCTTTCTAGGGTAGATCCCGTAGTTCCTCCTGTTGTAAAAACTGACTTCCGAAATACCTATACCTTAACGCTCCTATTGGTGCACAATGGCATAGAATATGGGTGATGGTTTCATCGTTCACTCCACACATCGGACAAGTAGAATCATCTTTCAACCGCATTATATGCACGTGCTTGTTCAGAGGAAAGTGTCAGTCGAAGGCCCCTTTACATGGAGCCTCGACTGTCTCATTCCGGGGGTCTGAGCGCAATAGCTGTTAAACTGTGCCAGCTCTGATTGAATCAGACTCATTGGCAGTCCGAAGGCTGGCTCCGGGCCAAGAAAAGGAGCTTTTGCTCCTTCACCCGCCAAACGGCCTGCTTCTTCGTTAACCACGACGCCACTGTGTCCGGGCACCCATGTAAGTTTAAGAGCGAGTTGTACCAAACTTCCCTAACCCGGTGTTAAGCTAACCCCGTATTAAAATTTAACACAGGTTTAAAAATTTTGCGAGTTGTACCATCTGATTTAACAAACCCAGAAACAACTAAGTATAAGCACAGAATAAAGAACTATAAGAAGCGACATTTTCTGCACCGCCTTTGATGTTTCTTGATCAATTTTTGTGACCATCATCTTTTTGTATATTTCCTTCCGTTCATTTATTATTTTAACCTAACATTCTGTGACATATATCCAACAATTCAACTATATTTTTCAATAAATGAACAGCTGGAGATACCTACAAGAAGTTGGCGTCAATGGAATTTGGACGGGAAGCTTAAGTGTCGCTTCTGGTAGTTCTCTTTTCTGTGGAATAAGTACGAGAGTGCAAGTTTCTAGCGATGCGAGGGTGTTGGAAGTCGAGTAACATAAAAAACTTGTCAAATTGTGTCAAATGCATTATAAATATTAATGTAGGTAATACAGATTGTAGGTTATACCCATAATGAAAATGGACAATTTTGAGTTGGAGGAAGAAATAAGGGCTCATAAAACTATTATTAAGTAATGACAATGTACACTGTATACTCAAGACGGAAGTGTCAAAATTTGAAATGACATTTTTACTAATCCCGCCTTATACCCACCCCACGACCTAGTTTAAGTTTTACAGGGTTAAGTGCATCTCATAACCTTAACCTTAAAATTCAAGGTTAGCGTTTTGGTACAAAGCAACATTGCTCTTAACCCACTTTTAACACAGGCAGGGTTAGAACTAACCGCGTGTTGGTACAACTTGCCCTAACTGAGTTGTTGTTCACACAGAATGTTTCGACAGTTCAGCACCAGCTTAAGTATGATGCAAGAGCCCTCAAAGCTGCCTGACTGTCGCTACATATATAAATGTGCTTATTGACGAAACCTCTTCTGAGGTTTTCGCTTGCATACAGCAAAATGGCATATATATCAACTTGAATACACTATGATACTTGCCAAGTGTCGCCGATATACGAGCCCTTGGCTTATATCCGTGTACACCAGCACCGGTTCCGTTCTGAGTCTTCAATCCGTGTGTGTACTATTCCAGACCTCCGGCACTCAAGAGATTCATTTTATCGCGTTTCCAGTCGTCTCGACTAGCGAAAACGTATTTATAAATAACAATAAACTTATAGACGGGGAGACACCGATCGTCCTCTGATTGAGCAACGACCTTGCAGGTAGAGCTAAGGTCTTTGTGTACCCCAGTCCTTGTCTCGTCGCATTCCACATTTCACCCTGAAACAATTTATTTGCTGCTGTCCTAGTTTCCCGTTCCACTTCGACATGCAAGGGAGTAAATCCATTCCAGCCGTTGCAGGGGTCCTGATTGCTGACCTAGGCAAACTAGCCTTTAAACTTGACATAGGCCAGCACTAATTGCGGAGCGCTTCTGGGAGTGCTACCACACAAGTGCCGCATATGTTGTGAGGGGTTTAACCATGATTGTGTACATCCAGTGAGTAGTCTTTGGATTTAATCCCCAGTTAAGACTGAAGATACGCCTGCTCATCCATGGAGATGCGCAGGCTTTCCACGCTTGAGCTTTCACGATAGTTTGGAGTCTAGAGTTACCCCCAAGTACCTCACTGAGCGGGAAAGATACAAACGCGTACTTATAGGAGAAGGAAGCAGAACATTGCTTATTTTCCTCCTTTTAATCACCAGCATTAGCTGTTCATCCAGGGTTGATAGAGAGCCCGTGTCTGTTATCATATCATAATAGAACTATATCAAGAGCCCTGTGCATGAGCCCTGAAATAGTCACTTCAAATCGGCCTCTTATTATGATAACCATATCGTCTGCATATGCTTGCGCATAGAAGCCTGCTACGCCCAATTCGGCCAGTAGCCGTTGAGCATGAGGTTCCACAATACTGGGGACAGTACCCCAACCTGCGGACAGCCTCGGCCCGTCTTAGCCCTAACCGTTTCGTTGCGAAGCGTAATTTCAATGTTGCCGGTGCTCAGCATGGACGATAGCCACTTAATTATAGTATCGTCCACGCCGCGGTCCGCAACTGCTTGACAGAGAGAATCGAAGATTAGGTTGTTGAATTCCCATTCGATATCCAAGAATGCTACCAATGTTTTTTCTGCTTTAGCGCCGTCTCAGCTCTAACAACTATATGATGAAGGGCCGTCTCTGCAGATTTTTCGGTTTGGTATGCATGTTGGTTGGGGTAAATTGGTGATAACACCAATACTTCATCCTTTGTATACCTTTCTATTAACCTTTCCAATTTCTTCAAAAGCAGGGAAGTCAGGTTTATCGGTCTAAATGCCTTAGTCTGGTCATATATTGTCTTTTATATGAAAACCTCTCTCCAGGACAATGGTATGTATCCCAGAGCTCTAGGCTAGATTTGAGTAGATGATATATGTACCCCGATAGTACCTCCGTGCCCTTCTGTATTAGAGCTGGATAAATACCATCAGGTCTCGGCGATTTGAGTGGGTTAAGTGTCGATATGTTCCATCTAAGTTTTTACCTCCGACAGTCCTTCTTCCAGTCTTACGGCAGTTTCCTCCAATCTGACTCATCTGGGAGCCTGATATAACCAAGCCGTGATGATGGGCTTCTTGAGAACAGTTTGCGTAGTCTAGCTACTGGTGGTAGGTTCTCAATAATTCCATAGAAGACCCTCCAGCTCTCTCTTTTCTGCTTGTTTATCAAGCTTTTATACTTTCTCTGGGCAGATTTGTACTTCTCCCAGTCAGTCGGTACTTTAGAGCTTGTAGCTCAATTGAGCAGCTTACGCGTTTCTTTACGCAACCCACTTAGTTCTTTATTCCACCATGGGGCGCTATGGGGGGCTATTTTCTCCTTGCAAGGGGCAGTTATTTTCAAACACAGAGTTAATGGCAGTCTGCAGATGTACAGCTGCTGCTTCCATTTCTTTCGGGTTTCTTGCTCTGCAGCAAGACGAATATTATATAACGACGGCCCGATAGGGACAGTTCCGACAGAACTCTGCAGTCCTTAACTCTATTCTCCACCGTTGTGAACGCCAGGGTTAAGTCAATCACTCTTTGTCTTCCTTGGATTACAAACGTAGGGGCACTGTCTCTGTTTACAATTTCCAGGTCAGAAGCACATAGACATTCCAGTAGCGCCGTGCCTCTCGGGTTGATTGACGTCCGAACTGCCTCACACTGTATGATAGGCATTGGCACCGCTTTCGAGAAACAACGGCATCTGTTTTTCCTTCGCAAATTGTATTAATTTCTTGAACTTCTCCAATGGGGTAGGTAATTCGTATGGTGGATATGCCGAACTGACGATTAAGTCTTCCGACCTTCCTTCTTTTGACGAACTCACCTTAACTGCAACCAGATCCCTAAAATAGAAATTTGGCATTAGACATGTATGAAGATTTTTACTTACATACACGCAGGTTCTGGGTCTGTCTTCTGTAGTACAATAAAAGACATTTCCATTTCTTCGGTTCCAGTTCTTGGTGCGCCCATGTTCCTGGATGAGGATGAAATCAGTTTGCATCCCAGACGACCAATTAGACTGGTTGCCGCCGCGCTGCGATACAAATTGATCTGTAAGAAATGTAAGACTGAAGCAGGGAAATTGCCCCTCAAGGAGAAGCCCTCTCCCCATTTTCAGCGATTGGAGGGGCCCCTTGCGGAGCTTCCTGTGATTGGTGTTGCCTTGGTCCACAAAATATGTTCCACGGATAGCCACGAAAAGAGGTTCGTTTCACAGAGCCCGTTTGTGGGGGTAAGGCCGCATACTGTGGGATGTCGCCCGGTTTCCCATAAAGGTACCATCATCCTGGTACCGTGCAGACCTTGGCACGATGGCTTACACCTTGGCTTGGGGAGACTTTTATTGACCTCCCGGTCTAGATTCGTCGCCTTCAGTTATAGCAGTGCCACTCGAGCAGTGTGGTCCTTCGCAACGGGCGAACGGTCTTGGACGGTGATAGGCTGAAGCCGAAGCGCTATATTTGCACAGTTCCTGGTGCTTGCCAACCCACCCCGGTAATCTCAATTAAGAGACCGAGTGGGACATTACACACCTTAGCATCTATTAGAGAGATAGTCAGTGAAATACTTTAACGGTATGTCACCAATACGAAAGTAATTTAATTAAAGACACAGAATATTATAGTCTAAGGTGTCAAATGCTTTACTACAATCTAAGACAGCTGGACCCGTGTTTCTGTCATTGACTCTAGCTTTAAGGGCGAGTTGTATCAACCAAATTCAATCCAAGCTCAGCTTGATCCAAGATCAAAAGCTAAGGTTACGATTGTTACAACACTCGTAATCAAGGATTTTGATCTTGGATCAAGCTGAACTTGGCTTAAACTTGGTTGATACAACTCGTCCTGTTGATACTGTGGTGCGCAAAAAAATGGGACAAGCCTTATAACGTACTTTTCCTAAAATCTAGTTGTATACATCTGATTTTAATTTTTGTGTCATTATTAGCTATTTGTCAAAATTAATTCAAGTAGAGACAGATTTACATTAGAAAAAAATAGTTGTCCTAATTTTTTTGCTCACGACAGTACAACTCGCCCTATATAATTCATCCGTGACATGTAGTAATGCAGTTGATGTACTGTGGTTAGCACGCAATCTGGATTGAATGGGTCGGGTGTAGAATATTATTGTTATTCAAAAGAAGGTGGAAAGTTGATCATAAATAATTTTCTCTAAAATTTTCGAGACAGTGGGCAGTATGCTGATAAGAAATATGAGCAGGATTAGCATTCTTAGACACTGAGAGAACATAGGCAAACTTTTATAAAGTGGAGAGTAAACATTTGTTTATTAAAAATATTAGATGGCTACTTAAATGAGGGAGGAGTAAAGATAACATTTTGAAATCTGCAGTCTCAGCGTTAGATTTAATGGTAGTAATTTTTAAACTCATCAACAGAAACTTCTAGAAAGTGAAATTTTTCATTTGTACCTGGAAATTGTTTATTTATAATTTATCAGCAATAAAATTATTATATATAGCAGCCCGAGGAACACTATTAATAAAAAAAATTATTAAAGTCATTCGAATTAGCTACATTGACAACAGAATTTAAAATGAATATTTAGAGACTTTAATGTATGTGTATGTACCCCAAAATTTGTTGGGGTCATTCTTTATACTGTAAGTAGGACTTTTTCTCAGATTGCACAGTCATACTAATTAAATTTCTAAGATTTTTATAGGCTATCTAAATATTTGCATATTGTATAACCTAATTCCCAAATCCCAATTTTAATAGTGTATTGTGTATTTAGGTGTGAAAGCCATACATTCCCGGACGACGATGCAACAAGCATCGAAGTCCGGAAATGTGCTTTCACACAGAAGTACACAAGCTATTTTTTCTGAAATCGTTACTTTCCCGGCCTAGGCCGGGAATAGTATATTGTGTATTTAGATGTGAAAGCAATACATTCCCGGACGCCGAGGCGCTAGCCGAGGCCAACAAGCATCGAAGTCCGGGAATGTGCTTTCACACCGAAGTACACATACTATTTTTTCTGAAATCACAGTCAGTATTATTATAAATTAAGGAATGTGTATTAATACATAACATTTCTTTATTACAATCTAACTGCTTACTAATAAATACAATTTTAATGTGAGTTGATTTGTCTGCGTGTATTTATTTACTGTCTAAAATATACATAAAAAAACGTACGGGAATGTTACTTTCCCGGCCTAGGCTGAGAAAGTAACATTCCCGTACGGTTTTGTTGATCGTTGCTTGGCAACGGATCTTTTCCGGTCTGTTTTCTGATAGTTACTTAGCAACGGACTAAAATACTGGAATTGTGCATTTTTCGATCTGAAATTGCGCCGAAAATGTAGATATTGCAGATCGATTTCAGAAAAAGTAACATTCCCGTACCGTTTTTTATGTATATTTTAGATAGTAAATAAATACACGCAGACAAATCAACTCACATTAAAATTTCATTCACCAGTAAGCAGTTAGATTGTAATGAAGAAATGTTATGCATTAATACAAATTCCTTAATTTATAATAATATTGATTGTGATTTCAGAAAAAATAGTATATGTATTTAATGAATGTATTGCTTTCACACCTAAATATATTCTGAAATTACAATCAATGTTATTATAAATTAAGGAATTTGTATTAATGCATAACATTTCTTCATTACAATCTAACTGTTTACAAATAAATGCAATTTTAATGTGGGTTGGTTTGTCTGCGTGCATGCATTTATTTACTGTCTAAAATATACATACAAACCGTACGGGAGTCTTACTTTCCCGGCCTAGGCCGGGAAAGTAACATTCCCGTACGGTTTTTTTGATCGTTGCTTGGCAACGGATCTTTTCCGGTCTGTTTTCTGATAGTTTCTTAGCAACGGACTAAAATACTGGAATAGATCATATCTAATGAATTGTTTTCATTTTCATCGCTTGTTATTGGATAAGGTTTCGGGTGCCCTCCAGACAGCTGCGTCAAAATCAGCTGACCGAAAATGATCTATTGTGCATTTTTCGATCTGAAATCGCACCGAAAATGTAGACATTGCCGATCGATTTCAGAAAAAAGAAATTTAACATTGTAAAATAAAACTATGAAATAATAATTAATAGTTCAGTGCAAATAGTAAATATCTATGGATATTGAATGCTTTGAAAAAGAAAGCAGATTAGATTTTTGAAACGTAAGCAAAATACGTTATGTTTATATTTTTATTCTAATAGAGGAGCGAAAAAGAGGTAAAATTGTGTCGTTTTTTTTATGAGCTTAGAACAAGATCAGACACAGTGGGTATTACCAACAATATCATTTTACACATAAAAACACAAAATACGACATTTTTTAGTGGTCACAGATATTCTTATTTAAAAAAAAGTGTAAAATTTAATTTTTTCCTTAAATCATGTTTTTTCGTACATCCATTGCCATATCTCAAAAATGAATTGAGCCATCGATGTGAACTTTTTTTTGTTATAAAACACACACTTAAGCGCTTCTCTCTATTCATAGGATTGCTAAAAAAAAAAAATGTGAACATGCCAAAAACGTAGATGACCCTGAAAGTTTAGAGAATACGCCATCAAATGTTCACTAAGCGAGGAACTTTTTTGTTTTTGAAAATTTTGTGTAACATGCTGTGAAGAAAATGAAGTCAATAGACTAAACAAGTTTTTAGAAAAAAAATATTTTCATTATTAGCAATAGTTTGCTAGTTAAGAATTTTTTAGTACGGAGGAATTGTCGAAGCGTACGCGCGCTGTACTTAAGAATAATAATGATTATGTATTGTGTGTAACGGAACATTTTATTATTACTTTTTTATGTTTAGGACTGTTTTATCACGTTTTGAAAGGATAACTTATTTTTTCCAGTGGCACATTAAGGACTAAGGTTGAAGGGAAAAAGGAATTAAAAATCTTAAATGGAGTATGCATTGCATTTGGATCTCGGAAACGGTGAAAAATAATATTGTAGTAAAATGGGAAAAATGTTGCGCAACTAGGGGGCTAATAAAATCCCATAAACAGAAGTTTAGGAAAAGTAATAATTTTGGAGTGTTTTGATAGAAAGTAAACTATCGAGTTTTCCTTTTTTGCGTTATTATTGGATCTACATAAAAAAAGACAATTTCTTAAAGCACGTGGCAATCTTAATATTTGTATCCGACATTTCCTGTGTCAGAGTCCCTATCCGAAACTCCCATGCCTTGCATTTTTACCCTGAATCCACACAATAACATAGGTCGCCAAAAAAAAATTCTGCTCCAAGGACTAAACCTATCATGCCTTAAGTATTTTTGTGTGCTGAATCCGAATTTTCTACTTAGATTTCGAGCAAACGTCAAAAATTGTCAAAAAATCGTATTTTGACGATAAAAACCGGGATTTACTCAAAATCCACGCGGTAAAAAAATTTTTAAATTGAAAATTCGGATTGAGCACACAAAAATACATAGGGAATGATAGGTTTAGTCCTTGGAACAGAACTTTTTTTCTTGTAGATCTGTGCATAGATGCACTTTGTACACAGATCTACAAAAAAAGAAATTCTGTTCCAATGACTAAATCTATCATTCCTTATGTATTTTTGTATGCTGAATCCGAATTTTCAATTTAAAAAAATATTTACCGCGTAGATTTCGAGTAAATCCCGGTTTTTATCATCAAAATACGGTTTTTTGATAATAAAAACCGGGATTTACTCGAAATCTACGCGGTAGAAAATTTTTTTAATTGAAAATTCGGATTCAGCACACAAAAATACTAAAGGCATGATAGGTTTAGTCCTTGGAGCAGATTTTTCTTTTTTTTTTGTAGACCTGTGCATTGAGTAAACGTGTTATGTTCGCCTAAATTAGGTAACAAAAAAGAAAAAAATATTCTAAATTAAGTCTTTTTTAATTTCCGTAGCCCTAATTATAGTCTCTAAACCCTGTGGCTTGTGTACAAGTTTATAGTTTTCCTCTATTACTACGCCACATAAAATTCACTCCATTTTACAATGAAACTTAGATTGCTTTTTTATCTTAAATATTTTTTAAGCAGATAATCCACGCACAATTCGCACAATGACCATACGTTCTACAATATAATACACGTGGTAATAAGAGAAAGAATATCGTTACACATTTTACTTCTACGTCCAGTGGAAATATAGTATGGACAAAAATATTTTTGAAAATTTTTATTGTCCAAATAGGCTTAGAATGTCATGAAACGTCGAGATTTTAAGTTTGAGAGAAAAAAAAAATTTCTGTCTGTCTGTCGGTCTGTCTGTAACTTTTTTTGTGCGCACGATTACTCTGGAACTGTTTAAGATATTGACTTGAAATTTGGTACACGTACCATGTATTTTAACGAGATCTGGAACAAAATTATTCCGTTAAGTAAATAGGCAAATCAAGCAAGTAAGAGTCCATAAAACTGGTATTTAGTATATATAAGAGAAGCTAAGCTCTCAAATTTTTTTTTGGCATTAACCACCTCCATTACCAACTCCCATCCCATTATTCAAGGGGGCGAAAAAATAAAATTGTCATTTAGTGTGTGTACAAGAACCAAAGGCCTCAGAATTTTTTTAACTTTATCCACCACTACTACCACCCCCCTTCCACCACCCTCAGCCCCACTACCGATGTGGCATATCATTTTATAGGTTTTTGGGATAGACGATTTCAAATATTATATTATTAAATTTCCATAAAAAATTATTTCCACATTCAAATTTTGTTCATTCTGAGAGACTTGGATAGAAGATCTGGATGTGGAAGTAGTAGTGATTCCTTGAGCAGCGGTTTTGTAATTTGACCTTCGACAAAAACGAATAACGTTGATAGTACACCGCCCTGAGACTAGTAATATGTTATCAAAAACTTTTTTGGTCTTTTGGCTATATTTTCTTTATAGCATGTTATACAAAATTTCCAAAAACAAAAAAGTTTGTAGCTTAGTGAAAATTTGACTGCGTATTTTCTGAACTTTCAAGGTTATCTAAGTTTTTAACAAGCTTAAAAATGTTTTATTTAACAATACTATACACAGATAGAAGCGCTTAAGTGTGTGTTTTATAACAAAAAAAAGTTCACGTGGATAGCTCCATTCGTTTTTGAGTTATGGCATTAGATGTTCAAAAAAACATGATAAAAAAAAAAAAAATTAACACCTTTTTAAAAATAACAATGTCCGTGACCACTAAAAATGTCGTATTTCATGATTTCTAATAAACATCCACCTACTTAATGAAATGAGTTTGTTCTAAGATTAAAAAAAAAACTCGAGAAGAAAGCGACTTTTCCCCTGTTTTTTACTCCACTATAATGCATATTATTTTTCACTTTTATTCCCAAGAAGGAGATTCGGAACATAATAAACTGTATAAATACTGGAAATAAAAACTAATGCTCTCGGTTTTTCAGGTAAAGATCAGGGCAATAGCCTAATTAAAATATTTTTAAATTTATTTTCGGACTTTCCAACAAATACAATTTCAAATGTATCCAACGTATATTTGAACACTAAGATATAATAGTTGATGTTGCATCTAATATAAAATATTAAATTAAATTATTATTTTGTTTGTAAATTTCTAGGTCAAAGACTACAGTATCTCTATTACTTTTTCTTTTTTCCTTTATCTTTTTTCTCAACTTTTACCCAATTCGTAAATATACTTTTAAAAAAATCGTCAGTAGCAGCTTCCGCCAAAGGGAACATAAAAAATTTATTTTCTTCTTCTTTTCGTTTCGCTTCTTCCAACAGCTCTTGCTCCTTTTTAAGTTTTGCTAACTCAGCTTTTTCCTCTTTTGTTAATTTTTTCGGCTTTTCTTTTTTACTCTTAGCAGATTTCTCCTTACTAGATTTTTCCTTTTTTGGCTTCTCTTGTTTTGGCTTTGCCGTTTTTTCCTTTTTCTCCTTCGGTATCTTTTCTTTTTTTGGTTTCTTGGGTTTTGGCTTTTTCAATTCGCTTTTTATCATTTTAGGGACATACCATTTATCATTTACCTCCTGCGTTATTAGACTATGTGGACATCCAAGAGCAAGTTTCAGTAAAGTAAACGGAAAAGTCTCGTAGAAACTGAAATCAATTTATAAACTTAAAAATTTTTAAACATACCCACTAACAAAAAATCCAACGTTTGTTTCGCGCATATGGCAAAGAAAGATTTCATTGATTTTATTGATTTTATTTAAGTACAAAAGTTATGGTAAGCTACCATTCTGATAGTAGAGAATCTAGTACTCGCCAGGATGCATTTTAAAGGTGTGGGGGTTGATTCCTAATGAGTTAGAAAAACGAGAAACGGATTCGTTGTAACATACCTGTTACAATTTTTGCCGTAGTCAAAAATCCTATTTTATTTCCGACCATATTTTGAGTATCACTCAGTAGGTTACAAAATTTTACCGTTCATTTAATAATAAGAACTACTGTAAAACACATCACAAAACTTCTCATTTTATATACTTGAATGTTTCTACAATACAGCACCCTTTTTTTAAATATTTACTGTACTAATTAAGAAACAAGGTTACCATAGATTTCTTTAAGCATCTACATTTACTCGAGGTCAATCAATACATTAGTTTTCATTACTAATCTATTACTTTAAATATTAATAATACTACCAAAATCCAGATGGCGTAAAGCGCTTGACAGAACTGTTGTTTTTTTAAACCATATTAGCTTTCCTTGTAATTGAAACTTAATTGGTATTCATTTTACTATTCTGAACTGTCAATGAAAGTTGTGCGACTCAATTGCGATATCTCCCAGACTTTTGTCTAACTCTGTTGTATCGTCAATTACCTAGTGCATCAATAGATTTTGAGGTAAATTAGTTTTATTATTATTCTTTTATAACGTATAGGCACCTTCTGTGCTATATATTTTTTTGTTCAATTGACCATGTGAGTATTTGTAAAATCTAATTTTGGTTTCCTTCTTTCTTATGATGGCGTTATAGTTCTGGCAGCTTAAGTAAAGTAAAAGTAAAGTAAAGAAAACTCTAAAGTAAAGTATAAATAAAAGTAAAAATATAAGTCAAACTGCTTAAAAGTAAAAGGTAAAAAAATCAAAAGCAAAACTATTACGTAATAAAAGTAATAGTGAAGAAGTAAGAAAATTACTAAGTAAAAGTAATTAAAATTTTTATTTGGGATTCAATCCATGAGGAGAATTTAGTTTTTCTATCTAAAAAGAAATCCTTGGATTCATTTGGTAAATTCTTCCACACGGAGCACGTGTCAGGAGGGAAACTTTTCCTATCGTAAAGAAGCCGATTAAACTTCACTTCATTTCCTAGAGATCCATTTTCATAAAAATAAATTTACACTACTAAGCCGAACTATATCGACAATCAAGCACAGGTCGAAATTTCTTGCCAACGTCTTCACGCTGTAAGCATCGAGACGACGACGTGGTCCACCAGGTCTAACGACACACCTTAGGACACGGTGAGAGTTTTGTGTAGTGTTAAATTTTGTTGGTGAATTTTTAACATCCACTGGATGTTACATATATTTTTATGCAGGCCATGAGGTCCTTGATTAGCATAAATTTCGTTCTTATTTCATTGCTGTACATTGCTATATAATTTAGTTTATCATTTCATCTCTGTTGAAATTTGGAACATTTTATTAGTTATAATTATTTTAGATCGTAACCTTGATGAACATTTGAATTTGCTATAATCCTTTTTTTTCTACATTATTGATTATGTAAATTTGCTCACATAAGTTTTAACATCAACCAGAATACTTTTAAAATAAATTTTATCTCACAATTTATTTCAATCTTTATTTTTTTTTCTGAATCAAAAATTATTCCTTTCTAAATTTACCTGTAGGAGTTTTCGTCCTGGTAAAAGGGGGTCAGTAATCACTATTAAGGCTGCAGGTGGCGCCCCGGATTAAATTCATTTTTAAGCCCTCCTTTTACCAGACACGAATTGTGTGACAGGTGTCAAATAAAAAAAGTGTGTAGTGCAATTTCCCCTAAGTTAAATAAGAGCCACGAGGTCGAGCCAAGGTAAGAGAACTCACGTTTAATCTCTAAATAAGAAGCTAGCCGAGAGCCGGGGTTCTTCTGGTTATCACGTTGTTCTTGGGACTTGTCCCGGGAATAACGAGGGAACTGGAAGGCTCCAAACAGGCGTTCACTCCACCCAACAACACCGGGAGGAGTGAAAACGTAAAATTTCACCATTTAATTCGGAATTGTGAAATTGGAGGAAAACAATGATCTATATGAATATCTCGTGAGCTGTTAAAGATATTTATTTGTTATACCTATTTACACTTTTAATAGAAATCCAAAGCCAAGCCTTATTTAGCTATTTTATTATTTTATTGTTTGGTACTTTACTATTATCGCCAATGTTCCAACATTTCGCTACGTCAAAACAATGTTCTCCAATTAATGCAAATATTTTATCGTGACTCTGTACGCCTATCGACGACATAACAATTTTTGAATTCGAAAGAAAATACTCGCTTTCTCGTGATTATATAAACTTGCCTTTAAACATTTTATAGCGTTTATGCAAATAATGATGTCTGTGAACATTTTCCTTCACATATGCAACTAATTACGCATTGCACTTTTGCTGCACGACGACGCTGGCTACTGCAGTTGTTTTACATTTACAAAATGAATGTAAATTGAAACTTGTAGACTTTGGTTCTTTGGGCATCACTATTGGAACAATACTTTCATCTTATCTAGATTATCAAGAAATATTATGCAGATGCCATTGAACTTCATGAGCTATTTTAGAATATCAGTATGGAGGAAAGGTTTTCCTATGATACCGGAAGGCATTTTCTGTTGGAGGAAGGTATCTAAAACAGTAACTTGAGTCAGTGAAGGCAAAATTTAATATACTTAATAAAACGCAAGGTATTGGTGGTAAACGCATTGGTAAGTTTAAAGTAAAAAAAAAATGTTGCACTGGGTGTACTGTCGTGCGCAAAAGAAATGGGACAAGCCTTATAACGTATTTTTGCTAAAATCTAGTTGTGTACATCTAACTTTAATTTTTGTGACATTGTCAGTTATTTGTCAAAATTCATTGCAAGTGTGCAAATAGGGACAGATTTACATTAGAAAAAAATTGTTGTCCTATTTTTCTGGTCACGACAGTACTTACGTGGAGTCAATTATATTCAACCAATAGAGAGAAAATGTGCAGTTGCCTATAAAAAGTGGTAACTGGGATTAGCTTTCTATTTCCCTTCGAAATCCTGTGTTCCTCGCACAAAATACACACCTTTATATTGACAGTGTAAACATTTTTTGCTTTTGTTCTCAAAGAATGTAATTAAGTCTTATTTGGAGTCGGCTCTCTTTTTCCCTTTTTATGAAACACTCGCGTATAGTGTTATATAGTATAGTATATACTATGCGTGAAACTCGGGGATTTTAATGTAAAAAACACTTTTGTTTTGCAGCTCTATGTCCAATATTAGACGTTTTTTTAAAGAATCAAAAACCTTCCTCGTCGCATTTTCTAATATCTCGACACTGTCTCTTTGACACATTATGTCTATAATCTATGCCTGGCTTTACAAATATTTATTCGAATCAAACAATAAGTAAAAAAAAGGGATGGTCTCACCTATTTTCTTTAAAATTTATCTTAAACTATACAAAAAAGCAATTTTAAACGATTTAATTTTTTTTCATAATTTAACAAATTATCAGAAAGTTTACTTGCAGGTTTAGTTTTATTCGAAGTTTTATTATGAACAGTTTTATATAAGAATCTGATTTTCGTTTTTGTATACCTTTCAAGTCTATTGGTATTTGGGAAAATAGGAGAAATAGATTATAATGTTTTGTCGTTTGAAAATTATACCCGTAGCTAGTTTTTAGAAGCAGGGAAGTTTCCAAGTCGACAGTGGGCGCTCTACCCTTGAGAACCACCCCTAATACGCCCCGCCGCGGTTTTTCTAATCTTTCCTCGAAATAGTTGGTCCACCAGAAAATTTTATGCTCATTGGTAATATTCTATACATGGTGTTTCTATGATATCACGACACACTCGCCAAAAAATCAAAAAACAAGAATAAAATTATTTTCTGAAATGCTTCCTAATAGGCGTGCAGATCACCCCCAATAAGTGCTCTAGAAACTGAGTAACCGATTTGGTCGAGGTAACCACTTCTAACTTGGTTTTTCTTAAAGTTAACATCGAAGAGTACTTACAGTAAAAAATTAGCCAAAGTTAGTTGATCGGAACATATAAATAATGGCAAAAAACTATAATTTTTTTATATCACGAATTTTGTCGAATTTCATCTTCAACTCGCGATATCTCGGCAAATAATGAATATTTTTAGATGAAATTTCAGCACGACATTGTTCAAGTTATTCTTTAAAATACTGAATTGGTCCGAACCCTTATTTATTTCACAGATGAAAATAGTGATTTTTCAAAAAATTTCTTTTGTCAAGCCTAATTTTTTTTTTTCAAACACAAAAGTTGTGTGACGAACTATTAATACGATAATTTTTGATAAACTTATATTAAAGTACAATGTTTAAAGAAGTTTTCTGTAAAGTTTCACGTATTCATATTGTATATATAAAAAGTTATCGCACTTTGAAGTAGAGTCTCCGCTCGCAGTAGACATGTTGTTTACTCGTGGCATGTTTCATTGTGGTGGTTGCCGTAGTTCAGGCGTTTACTATCATACCAATGCAATGTTTTGTTACATATTCCCTTATTACAGGTTACTGTAAAGTGGAAATAAGTAATACTAAATTAATTGTTGATAAATAAAAAATACATAACACATTGGGTTGCTTTTAATATTTTTAATCTGAATTAACATCTATGGGCTGCAACGAGCAATTTGATGTACAGTTACAAATGAGACAGCATTTTATACCAGCATCGTAGTACGAACAAAATTCATTATTGGCAAAAGTTCTTCATTTTCAAATTTCCAGCCAAAATCAGTCAGATTGAGGGCCGGTTTATCAGTGCACGGTTATGTACCTTAGCCGTTGGTCAAGAATTAGCTGTCGGTCATATTAACGTCAAACTGTTTATTAGTGTTCCGGTTAACCCAAACCGTAAGGCAAAGTCGCGGCTACTTTAACAGACGCTTTTTTTGCCTGTTATGGAGATAGCTGGAGGTTACAATGTTGTTTACATGTATAAAGTAAGGTTATAAACGGCTTGTTCGTGTTTGTGTCAAGGAAATATAAAAATAAAATGTATTTTGAAGAAATCGATGTTAGTGAGGAAGATGAGGACTTTTTTTTGATTATGAGAGAAGACCTTATACAGTTAATAGTGGAGTCAATAGAGGCTAAAAATATTCATTATTTCGGAATAATTACGGGAAGCTTCGATTTTCCTAAAACCTTTTGATATCATTTTTACATAGCTTAAAGTAAAAAGTTATAAACATATAATTGTCAGAAAATTGTTTATTAATTATTTAAACAAAAAGAAACTTTTTTTTTAACAAAATTATTATAAAAATTTTAAAACAATTTAATTCAAATTGACATATAAGGGGGTTGTCGAGGTCGCTGAATCAGATTATGATGTCAAAAAATCGTAATTCAAATTGGCTGATCCAATATAGCCGACTATCAAGCAATAAAATAATTCAATACACTATTCAATACAAACAGAATTTAAATTTTCAGATAAAAACTTAAAAAGAAGCTGAGAAAAGTGATGTTGTACATAGCATTACAAGATGATCTATGAAAAAGTGCCCAAAATACTTTTAAATTGCTCTGCGGGCACACACACAGCGTAGCGTGTGGGGCAGGTGATACGTATCGCTTACCGCGAAGATGCTGTTTTACTTTCAATATCTTTCTATTATTCAAGCATTATAATTTGACTACGTGAATATTTGTAATATGTTGTCGATATTTTAAACAGGATAGAAATTGTAGAAACAATCAACATTAAGCCGATTTGAGTTTTTCAATATTTCGTGAAAAGTATGGGTTTATATATATTCCAAAATTTTTTCATCATCAGATTTACTTATTTTGAGGTCCTACTATAAACATATGCAGGACAGGTAGGCTAAATAATTTTTTTTATAAAAGTTATTAACGTTTATTTTACCCATAATTTAACGAATTTTACAGCAAAAAAAATTGTTTCTTATTTTCGTAAGAAAAGGGGGTTAATTTAATTTTTAAGATAAATCCCCTTGAAGCATCTTAAATTACACATTTTAAGCTTTAAAAATTGCACCTACAAAGATTTAATAACGCGATATAAACCAGAGAAATAGGTGGTTAAAGTTAGTTATATATACAAAATTTTATCCATCTTCTCAAAATTTTGAAATTTTCAAAAATAACTTTTTGAGATTTTTTCTCTCATTGGATCTTTTTATTACTTCAAGAGTAAATTGTGAAAGACCCAAGTTTTTATCTTCATATTTTTAGAAATGGTAGAGCTTTAACCTATTTCATCGCAAATCTCTTTATGTTCCTACTTCATATTTGCACTATTCCTACATACATTCATAATTATATTTGAAAATATAATAATCCAATAACTGCATGTTTCTTCTTTCATTTAAGCTTTCGTGAGGTAAATTTCATTAATTAGTTCAAATGTTACAAGTTTAGTGTAGCGGGTCCGAGGCCGCGCGCGGTTCGCGCGCCATACTTACGTGTCTTCGAGTTCCATTTTCGTGCGTTAAGCAAAGAAATCTGGAGCCTACATTTTTGATCGTAGAAAAAACTTCATATACATTTTTGATGTGAAATTTCCCGTACTTTCGAATGGCGCAATTACTTTTTGAAAGAAAAAAATATTTTAAGATATATTTGACAAAGACTGGTATTCTGCAAATATTTTGATTAAGAAAAAATTTCGCTCAAGGACTATTGTTGGTAACTTTTGGTATGTTGTTCCTGACATGTTCAGGGATATATCCTAAAAAGTTACCGCTTCCCGGAATTTTTCCGAAGTGAAAATCTCTATTGACTCCACTATAAGGAAAGAATCGATCCTTTTGAAGAATTAGACAATATAGAATTTCATAAAAGATTTCGACTAACAAAGGACTGAAATTTGCAGACGTTTTTAGTTTTTTATTGCTATTTTATCACAAACGGAGTGCCCAGAGACAGTTATCATTTATATTACAGACACAAGAATAAAAAGTACCAACCAAATTAGGATGAAAAATAACCGAAAATCTTGGGTTAGAAATTATGAATTTACATTGTTGCTTATTTACAAATATCTATTTCCTTCGGTGGTTTATCACGTCTACATTTTCATCTTTTTTTAGTTACTGAATTGGAAAACATATTTCTACTCGCAAAATAACTTTCTGTAGTAGTATTATTTTTAACCTTTTTAAACAATTTCCTTTAAAAAGTACATGAAACACGAAATATAAACAGGTACATACTTTTTAAATATCCTACAAATTAGTATTTCCGGTAACATTGCCTACATCCCATCTGACTGGAACTCTGCTGCCAAATTTCCATTTTATGTAGCTGACGGTTTTCTAACTGCCGGTTGGTCGAAGGCAGGATAAACACTTTTTAATTTAACAGAGACTTTAACAGCCAGCTATAATTGACTGGCAGCTATGTAACAAGAACATTTAACCGCGCACTGATAAACCGGCCCTGAGTGCTTCAAAAATGGGTATGTGATCATTATACCATACGTGCACTTGTCAAAAACAGCGTTTCATGTGTTGAAGGAGAGCTAGGTACGATGGAGGTAATTTTTCAACGGAGGAGTTTTTTTTTCGAGCTAAAATTACTCTCACGTCGTTAATATTGTCTTGTTCACTTTTGAAGTCATAAATTCCAATCACAAATTTTGTCCAAGCATTAACAATTTGAGACATCTGGACTAAATGTTCTGTGCTCCTAGGTCTTGGCATATAATGTGTATTGGTATAAAGCTTCGCAAATCCGTTTCGATGCTATTTTTTCCAGTTTGAAACCATACTTGAATCTTTGTATTTATTTGAAAATAATGTGCGATTAAAAGAATAAAGACATGTGTATCTGGGGACTTAACAATCACTATCATGTCCTGAGTGTCTAAGTATTGTTTAGAGATGTAGACCAGATGACAAATTATTCGCGAGTCAGCTTCAGCAAGATTCGAAAATAAATCTATAACCACACGTTCAAGTGAATTAGTGATTTCTTTAGTTACAAAATGATTTCTGTATCCACCAGCCAAATATAATTTTTTATTAATAATTTTATCAGAAATCTGAGAGATTTCAATATTTTTTCGATGTAGTCGCATAAAAATAGGTTCAAAGCATTTTTTTTGCATCTGTAGACATAACTTTATCCTGGTATAGGTCGACTAGCATTAATGTCGTAAATATTATAATTTAGTTTATACCTTTTTGACCTTTTTCTGGAGAAATATATTCTTTACTTGTACTATTTTCTGCTCTTTTTACAGTACTTTTTTTTATCATATCTGTAAAAGTTTTCAATTTAGAGCGTTTTAATATATCATAAGAATTTGCGGGTTTATTCGTTTTTTCTAATCGTTTGCAAATAAAATCTTGCAACATGGTTTCGCCTATCGTAACGGATTGTAACAATGACTACTCAATACTTTTTTCTGCCATCATACCACTTGAAATATTTATTAAGGACGAATTAGCGCTTGATAATTGAAAAGGATCAGTCATAGTTTTAGATATGTAATTTAACATTAAAATTACATCATTACGGCAACGACCACAATGAAACATGCCGCGCGTAAACAACATGTCTGCTGCGCGCGGAGACGCTATTTCAAAATGCGATAACTTTTTATATATACAATATAAATACGTGAAACTTTACAGAAAACTTCTTTAAATATTATACTTTAATAATAGTTTCTTAAAATTTATCGTATTAAAAGTTCGTCATACAACTTTTGTGTTTGAAAAAAAAAATTAGGCTTGACAAAAGAAATTTTTTGAAAAATCACTATTTTCATCTGTGAAATAAACGGACCAATTCAATATCTTAAAGAATAACTTAAACAATGTCGTGCTGAAATTTCATCTAAAAATATTCATTATTTGGCGAAATATCGCGAGTTGAAGATGAAATTCGACAAAATTCGTGATATAAAAAAAAACCGCTGCCCAAGGAATCACTACTTCCACATCCAGATTCTTTATCCAAGTCACTCACAACGAAAAAACTTTGTATGTGAAAATAATTGTTTATGGAACTTTAATAATATAATATTTGAAATTCTCTACCCCAAAAACCCATAAAACGATACCCCACATCGGTAGTGGGGAGGGGGGTGGTGATAGGGGAGTGATAGTGGGGGTGGATGAAGTAAAATAATATTTTGGGGTTTCTGGTTCCTGTACATACACTAAATCACATTTTTTTTTCATCCCCTTTAATAAGGGGGTGGGGGTGGTAATGGGGGTGGCTAATGCTAAATTTTTTTTTTGAGACCTTAGCTTCTCTTGTATATAGTAAATACCAATTTTATGGACTCTTACCTGCTTCATTGACCTATTTACCCCAAATTTACCCCAATTTACCCCAATTCACCCCCCTTCGACGGAACAAGATGAAAATAATCTAGTTCTAGATCTCGTTAAAGTACATATGTGTACCAAATTTCAAGTCAATATCTTAAACGGTTCCTGAGTAAACGTGCGCACAAAAAAAAGTTACAGGCAGAAAATTTTTTTTCGCTCAAACTTAAAATCTCGACGTTTCATGACGTTTTAAGCCTATTTGGACAAAAAAAATTTAAAAAAATTTTTTTGTCGTTACTATACTTCCACTGGACGTGGAAGTAGTTATAGTTTTTTGCAATTATTTATATGTTTCGATCAACTAACTTTGGCTAATTTTTTACTGTAAGTACTCTTCGATGTCAACTTGAAGAAAAACCAGGTTAGAAGTGGTTACCTCAACCTAACAGGTTACTTGGTTAAAACGGGGGTGATCTGCACGCCTATAAGCGACATATGGTGCTTGCAATATTCGATGGTTTTTTAATTTTTACTGGTGAATTACGAAGAAAATTGAAAAGAGACAAAAGTTTTAGTTGTGGATGGGGCTTCCAAATCAATAAAATAAAAATCCGCTTGATTGCAAATAACTTTTGTCTGTAAGATTCTATCAGCCCAAAGCGTCCTAACTCCGACGACACTGGTTAGTTCTTGATGAAACTTTTCGTATCTAATATGAGAACACTTTTCTCTGCCAAGTTTGAAGTCAGTGCTTTTAACCATCACTGGGTAATTATTTAAAGTCTGTTTTAAGTTATGCTCAAAGCATCGTAAAGCGCTTAGAAAGCATTTTAGAAAAGAAAAAGTATTATTGTTTTTTTTTATTTTCTTGGTAAGGGAAATCAAACGTCACCATATAATTTCAGTCATTTTTTAACTATTTAACGTCGGCCTATTTCCGCTACCAGGGCCTATTACCGACGCCAGGAGACGAGCTATCCCCAGTCTTATACACTATGCTCGTAGTCACCACAAATATGCAAAGCGTGCGCCGCACAGTGGCGCGTTTATTGAAAACTGGCGTCAAAAATCAATAACCTAGCCAATTTTCGATAAAATTTTATGAAACTTGGTAGAGTTAAGTATCTAGGTATGCTAAATATGGTTTTGCTGCAGAAATTTTTTCTTCAACATGACGGCTTCAGAATTGGGGTCAGATGAAGCAAGAAATATGAAAAATTCAATAAAATAACCTAGCCACAAAAAATAAGTCCTGATCCTGGAACTTGACCCGAGTAGTTCAATGTATTTTTCGGCGCTTAATTCGAATCCGACCTCAGAGAAGTCCAAACACCCTCAAAATTTTGATCTGGAGCGAAAAATCACCCTTAGAATAGGGTAAAATCGCTCCTCAAATATGGTGACAATAAGCACATGCAAAAGTACTTCTAATGTACAATCTTAAGGTTTTTGAGATTGCTGATTTCAAATTTCATTCTTAGGATGAAAATCGAGTAAGGGGAGTAAAAATGAAAATTTGACAAAATGCGTGATATTCATTCTAAAAGTTTGTTTCAAGGGATTTTTGAGGTGGCCGATTTCAAATGCTGATTATTTAAGTTTTTATATTATACAGTATGTCCCACATTTCATGGTAACACCTTCGTAGCTCAGTTATTAGTCATCCAATTTCAATCAAGTATAGATCGGTATCAAAGACTTTTATTATATCTTTTTCGAGTAAAGCAAAATTTATTTCATCATTTCGATGATATGAGATAGTAGAAAAAGTGAATTTAAAGAGAAAATGAAGAATGACTTTTTTTCGTTACCAATTTATTGATTATTATACTCTTCGCAAAAACGAAGAGTATATTGTATTTGATCGGCACATTTCTAAAATCGTAAATATCGCTCGTAGAGAAAAATTTTTTATATCATTGTGTTAGTGAACGAATTCTGAACAACTTTCAAAATATCCGTCTGTCCGTCTGTCCGTCCGTCCGTCACGTTTCTTGTAAGCACGATAACTTAAGAAAGAAAAATTCGATTGTATTGAAATTTAGAAAGTAAGTTAGTGTTAGCTAGAGGAAGAACTCTGTTGTTTTTGAAGAAAATCGATCAGTAAATAAAAAAGTTATTAATTATTTAATTAAAAAAAAATATATATTCTCTTAATTTTTGTCGCCTGTATTCTTAATTTTTGTCGCTTGTACTAATATATTTCATAGAAGTACGAGTTGAAATACCTATGTATGATTTTCGAAAGACAATCAATGGCGCAGCGGCTAAAGCATTGCGTTGCCCAAAAAATTATTAACGAAAACCTTACAATTAATAACATTATTATTACTAGACAGCAAATTGACTTAGAAACAGATAGATTAACGAATATTATCATTAATACCCGTGACAAAACAACCAGATTAATCACACAAAAACCGCGGGAAGAAATCATCCCCCAAGAAATAAAAAACTTAAATTCAAAAACAAAATCAAAAGGCGGTATCAGGGAAGTAGAAGAAATATAGACAGGCAAAGATTAAACGACTTACAAAATACCATAAAAAATAAACTTACAAGTCACCGCGAAAAAGTATGGAATGACACAGTTAGAGCACTCTCCACAAGAGACAATACTCTGTGGAGAATGTCCAAACTACTCAGGAAAAACTACCCCCTGATACCTACTTTAATAAAAGATGGACGAAAATTCCACACGGATAATGATAAAGCTGATCTCATTGCAACTCATATACAGCAAACTACTACTACCCCTCCAAATAACATCCCCTTCCAGGAACAGGTTACCGCACACGTCCAAAACCTATCTCCTTCATACCCTATCCCTCCCAACAAACTCCCTAAAATCCTTACGTCTCCTTCAGATGTCAAAAAACACATAAAATCCACTCCCAACAACAAAGCTCCCGGTCCAGATACCCTTCCTAATATCGTTCTAAAACACCTTCCCCAGAAAGCCCTTGTCCAACTATCCTACCTTCTAAATTCCATCCTGAGATTGCAATATTTTCCCCAAAAATGGAAAACAGCAATTGTTGTGCCCATTTTGAAACCAGGTAAACCGCCCCATGAACCGGGCAGTTATAGGCCAGTTTCTCTACTTAACACGATGGCAAAAATCACAGAAAAAATTATTCTGCAAATAACAAACAAACCTCATCCCCACGCATCAGTTTGGTTTCAGGGGTGGTCATAGTACCACCCATGCACTGAGTAAACTGGTGCAGGATGTAATAAATGGGTACAACAAAGCAATGCACAGTGGTGCTGCTCGTCGATGTTGCCAAGGCCTTTGACACCACGTGGAGAAACGGTTTAATTTACAAACTAGACCACACGCATAAATTTCCTAAGTATCTAACGGCACTTTTAGCATCTTTTCTATCCGATAGATATATTCTGGTACGAATAAACAACGTACTCTCAACTAGAACGAGGCTCTCCGCAGGAGTTCCCCAGGGGTCCATCCTCTCCCCAATCCTTTTTAACCTGTATACCGCAGATCTCCCTACATACCCAAATACAAATACCCTACTTTACGCCGACGACTTAACCATTTACGCACACTCTTTTTATGCCCAGACTGCTACCCAAAAAGTTAAATATCATATTAACAAAATCTTAGAATTTTATGCAGTCTGGAAAATAAAAATCAACCCCGACAAGACAGAGACAATAACTTTTCATAGAAAATTTAAAAATATAAAAACCTTTAATAAAATAAAAATCCACGGTCAGGACATCACCGAGAAGAATACAATTAAGTATCTGGGCGTCTCCCTGGACAAGAGACTTTGTTTTGGCCCCCATATAACGGCGGCCATTAACACGACTTATGCTGCTCTCAGTCGGTTATACCCGTTGGTCAACAGACGAAGCAAATTAAAGCTTGAAAATAAGATCACCTTGTATAAGGCTATCTTTAGGCCTATATTAACATACGACTGCGTGGTCTGGAACGCAGCCTCAAACACACAACTAAATCGTATCCAGATCACGCAGAATAAGTTGCTTCGTCTGCTGACCAATTCCTTCAGATACGTAACCACTGATGAGCTGCATAGGATATGTTGCCTACCACGCATAACGGATTACGTCAGAGAGATGGCCCAAAAATTTTTCTCGGTGAAAATTTCCACCTCTGTCCTGACCAGGGGTATCGCAGACGTCAGACACTTCGACAATACGCAACATACACACGGACTTATCCACCAAAAACTGGATATTTACCATACCAGAAGACAATAACAGTTATAATAACACAAAACATCCCTTACGCCACGAAACAAAATACTTACCCCACCATGATCCTCCGCTCGAAATCCCCCCCCCCCTGAGGAATCCAATGGGAAATAAAAGCTACAATCAAATCAAATTTAATTCCACATAGATCCCTTATCCGTAGAAACTATTCTTTTTACGTACTTGACAAAAGGTGTTGTAAAGCAGGTTTTTTTCATTTTATTTTCCTGCATGTTTTAAATATAATCCTCAACCTCTTCCGCCAGCATCCTTTTTATTTTAAAATATTTTAAACTCAGGTATAACACAAACAAAATTTGCATAATCGTCAATCACGGAGTGCAACAATCTGATGAATTCCTGCGGCTTTCTGAATTTACCTTGCCTACCACCGGCAGGTCGAAACGCCTCACGTTCTCGCGACGTTTGTGACGCTTTGACTAAAATGATTATTAACTGATATAAATCAAATAAATTCATATTTTTAAGCCCTTGACATGTGAAAATACAAATGCTTAATAAAATCACTTTAATGCTAATGCTAATGCATTGCGTTGCAATCCAAAGGTTCCGTGTTCGAATCTCACACAGGTTGGATATTTTTTTTTTTTCATATAATTTTGTTCACAACAAAGATGGTATCACAAAATTTAGGATGTCTAAAAACTAACATTATTTACAAGAAAATTGCGAAGAGTATCCTATAGAATGTGTAACAATTATATATAAAAAGCTCAGTAAATTGGCGAAGAGTACGTTCTTAGCTTGTTTAATGTTTAAAATAGGTAATTTTAAGGGGACCGTAATTCGAAAACCAAAAATCAAAATGTTGTTAAATTCTGGATATAGTGGTTCTACAGCATGCTGATCAATAATATTGCATAAGTTCTTCAACAAAAAAATGCCTAATATATTTTCTTGAAAAATCAACCCTTTTTTTCTTAATAAAAATGCACGCCAATGACTGAAATAAGTTTTGTTTTACTTAAAAAAGGTAGTGTAAAGGTCTTTGATACCTTTCCAAACTTGGTTAAAATTGGGTGACTAATAACTGAGCTACACAGGTGTTACCGTGAAAAGTGGGACACACTGTATATGTTTGAATGACAGCTGAATAGCAGTTGTCAACTGTCGAAATCGTCAAGTTCAAGATTTTGAGGGCACATGAGTTTTTCTTAGATAGGATTCGAACTTGAACTCAACAAGTTCAAAACCCCTAAAAATATAATTTCAGAATCTAAATTAGGTTTTTTTTCAACTTTCTATTTCTACACCCCTTTTAACTCCAATTTTACTCGTTTTTTGGCTTTTGGCACGTTGAAATTTAAAATCTGAAAGCTCAAATGTCTCTAGAAATATAAAGTTTTAGAATGAAAATCACGCGTTTTGTCAAATTTTCATTTTTACACCCCTTTCAACTCCCATTTTACTCGATTTTCACCCTAAGAATGACATTTGAAATCAGAAACCTCAAAAATCCCTAGAAATAAACTTTTAAAATGAAAATCACGCATTTCGTAAAATTTTCATTTTTTCACCCCTTTCAACTCCTATTTTACTCGACTTTCACCCTAAGCATGACATTTGAAATCAGCAACCTCAAAAATCCTTTGAAATAATCTTTTAGAATGAAAATCACGCATTTTGTCAAATTTTCATTTTTACTCTTTCAACCCTCATTTTACACGATTTACGCCCTAAGAATGAAATTTGAAATCAGCAACCTCAAAAATCCCTAGAAATAAACTGTTAGAATGAAAATCATGCATTTTGTCAGATTTTCATTGTACACCCCTTTCAACCCCCATTTTACTCGATTTTCACCCTGAGAATGAAATTTGAAATCAACAACCTCAAAAACTCTAGGATTGTACATTAGGAGTACTTTTTGCATGTACTAATTGTCACCATATCAGCGATTTTACCATTTTCTAAGGGTGTTTTTTCGCTCCAGCTCAAAATTTTGAGGGTGTTTGGGCTTTTCTGAGGTCGGATTCGATTTCAGCGTCAAAACATACATTGAACTACTCGGGTCAAGTTCCAGGATCAGGACTTATTTTTTGTAGCTGGGTTATTTTATTGAATTTTTCATTTTTTTTGCTTCTTGTCATCCCAATTTTGAAGCCGTCATATTTAAAAAAAACTTTTCTGCAGCAACACCATATTTAGCATACCCAAGTACTTAACTTTACCGAAAATTGGCTAGGTTACCGAATTTTGACGTCAATAAAAGCACCACCGTGAGCCGCCGCGCCGGTCGAGGCCCAACCCCCTAGTTTGTTCGCTTATTACTCGAAAACTATTACCTCTATCGGAAATAGAGTCCCACTGAGCCTTAAATATGCTTAAAACTGAATTCTGTGTGCATCGCGGGGTTACCAGCTGAATTGCGGATAAAACTAAAGTTTATATATTAGTGAATCAGAATCCGGAAGTAATAAAAAAATAACGCGTGTAAAGTCAAAAAACGAGTTATTACCACGGACGGATAGTGCAGCACATAGGCTAAAGTTCCACAAAAAAATTAATTTACATTTTGTGTAGATTGTATTTTTTATCAATTTTTGAAAGTTGCTCACAACGTTGATAGTAGAGAGCTCGCACTGCAAAATTCCTCTTAAAATTGAAATCTGTGGGGGTTTGGAAACTAAAAACTGCGACCGGTCTTATTTAATAGCTTATAATTAATTGTATTTATGTGTAAAGTTGGTCAAAAATTGGCCTGGGAAAAAGGGCGTTATTCAAAATTTTCGAGATATTGACACTGAACAATTGTTACAGGTAAAGTAAATATTTTGGCACGAAATTATCGAAAAGTCTGTAGCGGTTGCTCCAAAAAAAAATATTTAATAAAAGAAAAAGCATTGACGCTTATGGAGTTTTAAAACTTTGAACGTCCGTATCTCGCTTCGAGAACCTAAAAAAATTGTAATTTTTCATTGCATTTTAACGTTCAACAACCGATATTTCGAAAACGAGCACTCAAATCAAAAAATACCTCTCTTACAATATTGTAGAGTAAAGTTTCCCGCTTACAACGGTATAACGTTCAAAATTTTTGGGCGTAAGATAGCGTAGCAAAATTAATAAATGTAAAACAATGCACAGATCTATTTACATCGCGGCAGCCGACCGTCGATCTCCCTCCCTTACGTCGCACAGCCCGCGCGCTCCACTTATCTACTTTCTGCTTAGATTAAATAGGTAATTTATTACTCTCATGTATTCATATTAATGCCAATATGCCCATAGAGATATGCCATTAGATTATATAATATTAGTATAAGCCCAAAGTGTTGAAGGTAAATTCTTTCCTGTTAAAACTCTGTCTAAGTTATACTGCCCTCCTAAGCCAAAAAGACGTATCTCAAGGTTTCACTGTTTTGAGATATAGGCATGTTTTGAATTTTCGAAATCGCGTCAATATTTTCAAATATTTACTAATATTTTTTTTTTGTAGTTGTACTAATGTAGAGGTTAATAGTGGTGTAGTTATGAATTTATATTAATTAGGTTACTAGTTTTTTTTTACAATGAGATACGTCTAATTGGCCTATATCTTTATATACGTCAAACTTTGTTAGCACTTTAAAAATACTTAACGATTGAAATACGTTTATTTCGCTATGGAAATATATAGAAAATAGCTCCAACTATCCTAAGGTATAAAAATATGCGTTTCGGCCAAAACTTGAGATACGTCTTTTTGGCTTAGGACGGCAGTATAGGTCTGTTATTCTATTGTTAGTTTAATCATATAAAAATTACTTTCAGTGTCGAGGTAAGTGGAATTTCCTAAAATTAAAAATTATATTAAGAACATAAATATAGGCATCATTTTAGTCTGATTTTCCATGAATAACTAAAAATGGACCGAAGTGGAAGTTCAACATCCAAAAGTGAGATAGTCAACATTTCGTGTTTTACAAAGAGAATGTTAAAAACTCTTTAATTTGTAGAAAGTCTTCTGGTAGCTTAGTAAAGGGCTCTGAAAAAACGTTAAAAAGTCTAAGATAAATGTTACAAATTAAGGACAGTATGTATAAATCTAGCAATATTCACTTGCGTCAAGATATTGCTAACACTGAAAATGGGGACAAAATTTATTAATTTGACACAAATCGTGCTACTGTAGTAGTAAAAAAAAGTATTGAATTGCTGCGCCGAAAAATTGAAAAGGAAATGCTATTAGAGAAAATTGAAGTTTACAGAACCGAACCTCCAGTTTCAGTACGAAAGGAATATTTAATATACATGTGTGCTTTGTAAAAAGAGGCGTAATGATCAAAATGTATCACAAGTACTGACTATTAATATCGAAAGATCAAAATTTTAGCCCAAAATGATAGCTCTGTTATGAAACGCATTGGCGATATTGATTTAATTGCTATGGAAATAAAATATCACGCGAAATGCTTTTTAAAGGCTATTAAAGAAGGGTACAGATCTTCAGGTTTCTTCAAATGCAGAAACATACAGATTACATTGAAATACTGCTTTATAAAGAATTAAGTAAGTTTATTAAACAAAATTAAACAAAAGAGATATTCTGTTTCGTCAATATATGCTAGATATACAGATCTTGGAGGAAATGTATCAAAGATACAGTTAATTGACAAATTAAAGATGCGTTTCAGTGATAAATTATTGAGTCAACAAGGCCTGATAGATCAGACATATATTTTGTCCTCAAAATGTTCATCAGAAGATGAAATTCTACATTCGCATATAGAGACTTCCAAGGAAAATGATAATCCAATATTTACAGGATATTCCGAATATTCCGTTCTGCATAATATTATTAATAATATGGACAACATTCCGGAATTTGATACATTCAAAAATTTGTACTTAACTAATATAAAATATATTCCTGAAGGTTTAATTTAGCAGAAATGCATGCAGAGATGGTGTACTTGTAGAAAACATTGCATTTCTTGGATAGGATCATGCAGATGGTTGGGACAAAAATCCTGCCTCAATGTAAATGCAGCAGTGAAATCGCCTCCTTCTTCTATATATATTGAAGGTGATGACAAAACCGAAACTGATTAGTGATTAGTCATTAGGTAGGCTATTAGTATTTTAAGTGGCTAGTACCAATTTTTGTATATATTTATTAAGGAATACAGGGAAAAAAGGCATCGCGAATGTAATAAAGGAAAGTTGTAAATAATGTCAGGTGCAGTCTTAATACAAAGTTTCATCCACATAGACAATAACTAATTTTCTTGTCAATTTTTATTATTAAATTTTTGTGTAAATTACATTGGCTGTGAATTCAAAAATAAAAAGGCTTACACGTATAGTTAAGTCTATCCGTGGACACACTGTATATATAAGCATGTTGTTTTCTTTACCTCATAATATTGTTAATTTGTTCCGTTTTATTCACATACTTTTTTAAGATTGTTATAATTTGTAGCATCAGAATAATATAACTAGAAAGTGTAATACGTACGTTTTGTAATGCGTTATAACACCCTGTCTGTTTTCTTGGTATTTCGTTTGAAGTAATATTATTGTTAAATAAAAAACAATAACAAAAAAAAAGACAAATGGGCTAATAAGTTGTAAGTTACAATCAGTCTTCCCAGAATATAGACAACTGGAGCGCGCGGGCTGTGCGACGTAAGGGAGGGAGATCGATGGTCGGCTGCCGCGATGTAAATAGATCTGTGCATTGTTTTACATTTATTAATTTTCCTACGCTATCTTACGCCCAAAAATTCTGAACGTTATACCGTTGTAAGCGGGAAACTCTACTCTACAATATTGTAAGAGAGGTATTTTTTTATTTGAGTGCTCGTTTTCGAAATATCGGTTGTTGAACGTTAAAATGCAATGAAAAATTACAATTTTTTTAGGTTCTCGAAGCGAGATACGGACGTTCAAAGTTTTAAAACTCCATAAGCGTCAATGCTTTTTCTTTTATTAAATATTTTTTTTTATAGCAACCGCTACAGACTTTTCGATAATTTCGTGCCAAAATATTTACTTTACCTGTAACAATTGCTCAGTGTCAATATCTCCAAAATTTTGAATAACGCCCTTTTTCCCAGGCCAATTTTTGGCCAACTTTACACATAAACAGAATTAATTATAAGCTATTAAATAAAACTGGTCGCAGCTTTTAGTTTCCAAACCCCCACAGGGTGACACCTTTTGCCCAGCCGTGCTCTCTACTATGAGTCTTACGGGAGAATAAATTTTGAAACTTTAATATCTCGGTTCGAACATATTGAAAATATTACTACAATTCAACGTTTTTTAAGTTTACACGCTATTTACTCGAAAACGGAAACCCTAATCGAAAAAACCTGCTCTCACAAAAACTTTTTATCATGAATTTGGAAGGCAACAGTTTTAATTCAACCTTTTTGCTTCAAATAGTAAAGAAGATATAGATAAAAATAGAAAATAGTAATTTTTCCATCGGCCGCCGGACTGCTGGCTGTGTCGCGCCCCCACTCCGCCACAGTCGCATCTGTTTCACAAATCTCCGTAGATCCATCTCGTACTGTTTCAATCGGGGACCGGAACCGAAATTTATTTTGGTTTTGTTTACGGTTAACTGACGTACACATACAAATGACATACAATTTTCGGTTTTCGGTTACGGTTTCGGTTTTCAGAGCAGCGTTAATTTGGTTTTCGGTTTCGGTTTTCAAAGTAGCGTCAATTTAGTTTTAGGTTACGGTTTCGGTTTTTCAGATTCTCACATTCCGGTTTTCGGTTTCGGTTACAGTTAGGATAAATTCGTAATTACGGTGCGGTTTTCGGTTAGGGTTTCGGTTAGAATTAAATTGCTCCTGCTTGCAGGAACAGAAAACGAAATTTATTTCGGCTCAGTTTCTGTTACAGTTACCTAACGTACACCATTTTAGGTTTTCGGTTACGGTTTCGGTTTTCCGAGCAGCTTTAATTCGGTTTTCGGTTTCGGGTTCGGTTTTCAAAGTTACGGTTTGGGTATTCCAGAATCTCTCATTTCGATTTTCGGTTTCGGTTTACCAGAAGCTCTTATTCCGGTTTTCGGTTTCGGTTACCGCACCGTAATTACGGTGCGGTTTTCGGTTATGGTTTCGGTTCGGTTATGGTCCCTGGTTTCAATATGTACATGAGTGGTGATATCGCTACTAAATACAAGCGTAGCACTAGGTAGAAAAACATACAATCGTACAAAATTAGTAAAAAAATAATGTATTACTCCTAAATAAGACGTATTTTATTAATTATTAGGAACATGATAACACATAAAAAGCAAAATTATTCAATATACAGGGCTTTTAAGGTAAATTATTCAGTCTAGAACATTTTCTAAGTAAAATTTTACAAAAAATAGCTATCCGATAAAATGGGCTAGTAGACAATAACGAAAACGACAATATTAATAATATAGTATTATAATATGACTCTCCAAAATGTTACAAATATAATTTCAAGGTAATTTTACCGACTCTATTATTGGTTTTATTGTAAAATGAATATGCTTAAAATCAGAGTGGAATTAAAATAAGGTAGTTTTTTGGATATCTCGTGACGTAATAGCGTAATAACTCCTAAAACAGGTGTATTTTACATTTAACAGTAACTAGCTACATTGCCACATTTCTAAAAAAGAATGTGCACTACTGCTCTGTCTGAAATAAATTTCAATATTAATTTTTAACATTGTTTCAAATAACCAGCAGGTAAATATTATATATATTTTTAAGGCTGATTGATAACTTGCTAATACACAATTGTAATATTTCAGAGTATAGCAGTACAGAATATCTTACATTATTTATCGAAATATGGCAATGTAGCACTCGTTTCTCTGCTCAAGCACAAATTAGAATCTGGTGATTACGCTATTACGTCATAGCTAATAGAATAGCCTCAAAATTGGCGGCAATATCTAACCGTTTAAACACAGCTTAAACTTTTTTTGCTGTAAGGCATTATTTATAAAATAAAATAAAAAATACGGATCAACTGTTTTTATGTGTAGATGTTAATGAAATTATTAAAAAAAAATTGTATACTTGCCCATTCAGAGCTCTCGGGATATAACTAATGAAAAAAAAATGTTGCTACTTTACACTTCTGTGCAATAAAATTCCGTGCACTTGAAAAATCAAATAATCCAGTTTTTACTAATATTAAGTGATGTGAATCAGTCTTTTTGGAATTTAGATTTTTTATTATCATATATAAAAAAGTAACATTGATTGTGAAATGTCATAAGTAAGGTATTTGGAAAAATGTTAATGATTTAATGATTTCGATTTATAACAAATGTAAAAATTGACGTTGAAAAATTGTGTCCGAGATAAGGCCAGATTCTTAAAGCTCAAAACATTAAAAAGCGGTTTTCTGCATGGCTGTTCTGCACGTGTCTACCTGTGATAATTTTACTTCCACATCCTGTGGAAATATATTAACCATTACCCATGATACGCCACGCTATAACAGGGCCATACACGCTTATCCATGCGGAGACAGGTAGTGTTCGTGAAACCTGGTATTTGCGGTACACCCGAATATGTCCGTCATTACAAGACTGAAAAACTTTTTCATCGGTAAACACAACATTGTTCCAAAACTCCAACGGGCGATAGACATAATTTGAACAAAACAGAATGCGGGTTTGCTTATGTTCTTCTATTAATATGGTCTTCTTGGCACTTACACAGTTTTTTAATTCCGATTTTCCTATACTTCGGCTAGCTGTTGACTTCGATGCTGAAAAATTTGTCATGGACACAGCATCTACTGCTGTTTGAAACGGATTTTTCCCCAAATATCCAAGGAGCGCTTCATCTTGAGCGAGATTTGAACTTCTTGATCGGCCTGAACCGTCTTTTCTCTTTATGATACCTTCCTCCTCTCACCTTTTCTTCACATTCATAACGGTACTTTTATTTAAGTGATAGTTAGCAACTGTTCTGATAGTCCATCCCTCTTCAAGTTTAGAGAGAATTAGAATTTTTTCATGTTCAGTTAATTTCGGTATTTCGAAAATATGACACTGACACTGACAAATAAATAAAGAATGATTTAATATAGCGAAAAACAGAGGATTTTATTGCACAGAGGAGTACCTCCAATTTTTTTTTATATATTATACATTGTTGTTCTTTTTGCGTTTTTAAATTTTACAAGTGAGCCGATTTCGCTCTCAGAACTACTGCTATCAGTTGTAGAACTTTTCATTTCTTGCATAACACTAACTACTATTTAAGTTTTTTAAAAAGGAAAAATTAAGTTTAATAAGTATTAGGTACATACTCCGATTAAAAAATATATATCTAGATACATAATGGCATAAATTTTATGATCCCGAAAGACTCCCAATCTAAGGCACTTCTTCCCATAAGTTGCTGATTGGCCCATCAGCGTATTCGCGGCCGCTCGTACACGGCTTCAGTTCGATTATCATAATCTCAGTTTGACAGTTTTGACAGTATCAATTGTAATGAAGCATTCTTAAAATTCCTGCTCCATTACTAAGATTCCGGATTTACACACGACACCAATGTGCACACGGCCCGCAAATCTACCAGCTCCCGTCTAGAGGCGCGGATTTGCACACGACACTAAACTATACGCAGTACTACGTCATCAGTAAGCGAGGATTCTCGGATATAAAAGCCCGGCCGCAAATCAACATAATTCAGAGTGGATAATTCTGCCAATCTGTCTACAGCGTGCTGAGCTGGACATATTGCAGTTTTGTGCATCTCCCGACGCAAACACGACGGAACGAATGCAATCTGACCCTGGGAATCCTACAGCGTGTTGAACTGGGGCCCCTCGAGTCGTTAGTCATTCCCCGGCGCCGTTTCGCCGCCAAAGCCAGAGCGAATGAGCCTGACCTGGAGACCTCCTACAGCGTGTTGAACTGGGAAACTTCTTGAGTCGACGATATTCATCCGACGCCCGATGCCACTCCCGTAGCAACAACAAACGTCGCATCGCAATCGTTACACACTCTCTCTCTCAGATAATAGAAAAATGTTGTCCTAAGAACCGTAAAAGATACGGACATATAACCTGTACCTGTATGTTATGTAACACTGCCACACATTACTTGCTTGGAGAAGTAAATAAATTGTTTATATTTTTATTGGGCTGCCTTATTAACTAATTTGGACCCTGATTAATCGCCGAACCAGCTACCCGACAAGAAACCGTTACACAGTCATTAATGTTAATAAGTGTTTTTCGTGTTTTTCAACCAAAATGTGGTGAAGAAGTCTTTTTATTTTAAGTTGTGATTTGCCTAATACCTAAATAATATTATCTGTTCATATTTAGACAATTTAGTGACAATTTAGTGCAACATGCAACAGTGCTGTGCCATTTGCAGAAATCGATCATTTCATAAGTAAGTAGGTCACAGTCGTAACATGATGAGGTTCAGTTTATAGTTTTAATAATATTATAAATAATATCCTTCCAATGCATATTTCCCTTGAATAAAACATCTTTACTTATTGTATTTTTTCAATCTGCGTTAATATTCCTAGAAGTTAACCAATAATTATCACATAAAATAGGTACAATATTTTACATTTTTCCTTCTACACATACCCGCCTCTGTTGCCTATGGGATGTGATGTTCATCTATCCATTTTAATGGACATATAATGTGACTATGTTAGGAGCAAATAAGGTATATGAAGAAAAGGTAGCCATTATGTATCTAGATATAAGTTCTTTAATCGGAGGGTACATACAATACAAATAATATAAGAAAACCACGAGTACGATGCACACACTTTCCGGAGATCAGATATATGAGAACGTAGTACGAGATGGAGCTATGGGGATTTGTGAGACAGATGCGGCTATAGCAGCGGTCCGGCAGCCGGTTGAAAAATGACTTATTTTGTATTTTGTATTTTTATTTTTTATTTATCTTGTTTATAATTCAAGTAAAAAATTTGAATTGTTGTCTTCTAAATTGATTATAGAAATTGTTTGCAAGAGTACGTTTTTTTCATTAAAGTCTTCGTTTTCGAATAAATGGAGTGTAAACATAAACATTGTTGAATTTCAATCAAATTTTCGAAGTGTTCGAACCGAGATATTCGGGTTTCAAAATTTATTCTCCCATAAGACTCAATACTGAGAGTAAATTTCAAGATTAATAAATGATACATTCTGTACAAAATATGCTTTGATTTTTATGTGGAATTGTAACCTATGTGCTGCACTATCCGCCCGTGGAAATAACTCGTTTTTGATTTCACTGCCCTTCTGCCCGCGTTATTTTTTTATTACCTCCGGATACCGATTCACTAAGGTATAAGCTTCAGTTTTATACACAATTCAGCTTGTAACCCTGCGATGCCCAGAGAAGCATAAATAAATTAAAGCTATAGTCTGTTTTTAAACCAGGAGGACCGTTTCAAATTTACCGCGCTAAATCATACATCTGTGATTGGATCTGCCTTCGCCAGTTTTACACAGGGCAATAGTCGTAAATTTTGACATATAATAAATTTTAATTTCATGTCATCAATTATTTTGTTTAAATTTCTATTTTATCGTTTGCACATTATAGCCCAGGGTCGATTCCTCATGTTATATGAGTGATGCTCAACAAATTAGAGACAAGCTGAAATTTGGTATGGTGCTTTGTTTTGAGGTGCTAAATATACCCTGAAACCCCAGCGGTGAGTCGTTGCGCCCGTCCCCCCAAAACAACACCCAAAAGGGGGTAAAATCGTTCTTTTTTTACTTTTTTCTTTATAACTCAAAAACGAAGCATTGTAGGAAAAAATTCCGAGAGGCCAAAGTTGAAGAGCAGGAAATTTCCTATCAAATAAGTCTACTGTTAGAAATTTTGACCTAGCAGTGGCGGAGCAATGAATTTTTAATACATTTTTATTCAAAATGTTAATATGTTATAGTAAAGATTAATTATTATTAAAGTATGTAATAATCACCGGATAAATCAATACTATCCAAAAATATTATACAGTAGTGCACAAAAGAGGTTTTATGGACCAAAACATTTAAGCAAAATCGCAGGTCTACGAGCAAACGAATAGTACCCATTGTATCTTTTTCGAATTTATCTGCTGTGAGGATACCAAAAGCAGATTTTTTGTTAAATAGCACCAACAAAAACAATTTTATTCGTGCCCCCGGAAAAATGTTGTTTGAAAATAGAATTAATGTAAAAAAACTCAGATGGTGATGCCGATACTCTCATTGTAATGACAGCATTGACAGCAATAGCAATTAGTAAGAATTCCTCTGAAGATGCGATAGCAGTAGTTAGCGATGTTACAGACCTCATGGTGTTATTAATCCATTATTGCCAGAAAAGATTGTTTATGGTTCGTCCGGGAAAATCATCAAAGCCAAATAAACTAACCGACATACCAACCTTAAACAAAAATTGGGAGACCTAAAAGATGTTTTATATTCTAAGTTTGCACGCTATGTCCGGTTGTGACACCACGTCTACATTATTCAATTAAGGGAAAATTAATTTTGTAAATATCACCAAGAAAAATAGTTAGGTAACCTGCTAAAAGAATTTTTTAACCCTCAGGCTACAAAGGACCAAAACATTGCCTACATGGATTTTACAAAAATTTTTTTGTAGTTGTTCATCAGGAGGATGTAAAAAAGTATGTGCATGCAAACGAAAGGGCCTGAAGTGCACTATGGCATGTAGTCAATGCAATGGAATTACTTTCTAAACCGGGCTGTAAATTTGGACATAGATGAAGAAGAAGATCTTTACAAGTTGTTTGTTTTGTTAATCCTATTTTAAAATTAAAACGTTTTGGTTTATTTAATGTTTATTATACCCACCACAGAGTACCCTCAAAAATTTTTATAGCCCTATAGTGCTACACTGTGTTATTATATATTTGATTAAAATTGAAGTTACCTAGCCAACAACATATAATTTAGCACTTTTTCGAAATATTTAGAAAAACACCCTAAATTTGAAAATTCATTTCAAAATTTCTCAAAGTAAACGGAGGTGATAGGAAATTTTCTGCTCTTCAACTTTGGCCTCTTGGAATTTTTTCCTGCAATGCTTCGTTTTCGAGTTATAAAGAATAAAGTAAAAAATGGACCATTTTTGAACCACTCACCGCTGGGGTTTCAGAGTGTATTTAGCACTTCAAAACAAAGCACCATACCAAATTTCAGCTTGTCTCTAATTTGTTGAACATCGACCTGGATCGACCCTGGGCTATTATATATCAGTTTTTAATCCCTTTTGTATAAATATGAAGGTAAAAGTGGCTAATTACTTGGTGCCTTTATATTGCGTAAATGGAATGGATGGTGTATCAAATACATAGAGGTCAAATGGAGGTCGATGCATTATATAATGTAATAAAAAGCACACAAATATACTGTAGTGGTGTATTGTTGGTTGCTCAAAACGCCAAAAAGGTTCTAGTTTATTTTCTGGTAACTTCTATGGTGTGAATGGGACTTCTATATTGAATCCTCCTTAAAAACAGACTATAGCACTCTACTAATATGCATGGAACCTTATTTGTGATCAATCTTATATAAAATATTATCAATGGGTATAACATTTTCGGAAGGACCAACTATTTCGCGGAAAAACGTGAAAAACCACGGCACTAACCGTATTAGTGGTGGTTTTTGAGGGTGAACATATTCCTTTCGCTTGAGGGACCCTTTCGTTTTTAAAAGTAATGTAACGCATGTAATAATCCCTGAAGTGCAAAACATTTTAATTTATATCCTCTATTTGCCGATTTTAGGCCTAATATTAATGGATTATTCAGTCGAGTTCCCTTGTCGATTTTAGGCCCGTAGATCCCCAATTATAAGCGAGACTAGTCGACCCACAGTAGCCTCAGTGAAATGCGGCCTTAAATGTTTAATAACTAACTAAACAGTATTAGTTTCTAATATTTATAAATAACTTTTTGATTTATTTTTTCATTGTTTTCACATTTTGAAATAATTCATAAATTAAAAATAAAACTTACTATTCAAATACAAATTGTTTGATAACCAACAAAGCGCAGCTGTTAATAAAAATGTTTTTCTCTACATTTCTTATCTCTTCCTCCTTTTCTTTGACAAAATTTAACCATTCCAATTTTTCTGTGTCAATTCTATCCGTTTCTTCTGGGTACATAATATCATTAGAACTCTTATCTTCGTTATCATGTATTTGGGAAACCCATCCCTTATTTGGATTATCCATATCTTCCAATCTTTGTTGCCAGACATAATAATCAAACCAAGCATGCATAACTTCTTCTTCTTCTGTTTTGCTTGTTCCCTCGTCATCTTCACTTATTGTAAGCTGGCTGGGGCAATCAGGTTTTGGAGGATGATGCGGTATATCAACCCATTCTGAATCTAGAAATATATGTCCGTTAGTGTGTGAAAATATTTACAATGTTTTCTAATCATGAATTATTCAATAGCAATTATAAAAGTAAACACCATAATTCGAGTTAATCGATATACTTCCAGCAGGACGTTCTAGAAATTTGAAACAGAAGAGAATATTTTTGAAGGAAATTATAGACCAGTCCTTAACTCTTGGTGCTACGGCTTATACGAAGCTGTTGATCTGGCTGCTGGTTTCCGGGTCTTCTTCCCCATTAACTTTTTGAATGTTTGGTGTACCGCGTACGGATGTGCATGTCGTAATCGTCTGCAAAGTAGTTTTTGGAAATTTCCATATCATTAATGATAATTCAGTTAAATAGCAGACGCGAACTCATTGTTCTCAAAAGTCCATTTTTCTTGCAAGTTAAGTTCATTTTTTTTGGTCCTCCTGCACGCAGAAATCATTTGCAGATTAGCTTCCGCTGGATTGTTTTGTCAAAGTTTCACAAAAACCACTTTGCAGACGCTAACTAATCGTTTAAAACGTTAGTTTTCAATTGCAAATAAACAACGGTGAACGGTTTCCTAGGGCATTTTGTTTATCAAGTACGGATTGAGAAACATTTTTTGAAAACGTATTTGCCGAATAACTTGAATGATTTCCCTCACATTTGTGTATTATTTATGACAGGCTGAAGCTTATTCAATACTCTAGTAGTTTTTTATTTTCCCCCACCCCCACAGACGTAGATACAAAAACCGTCTAAAAAACTTCTACCTAAGATCGTTTTAATCAAAAAATGCATTTTAAAAACTTTAGAGACTTTTCAAAATAATTAAGGTTAAACATTTTATTGCACTTCTCTGCAATACTTATCCTTTATTTGCCATTCGGTTGGTCTCAGCTAATAGAACTTGCTACGTACATATTGTTTTTGTTATGCTGTAGTGGTCCAACGAAAAAGAAAATTAAATACGCCCCAAAAAATTACCTTTGCCATCATCTGGAATTTCCTCAATAGTTTCCGTTTCAACCGAAATTGAAATTGTATCCCCAAGAGATTCATGGGAAGGCATAAACCTAGGTGGTATTTTTTTTAAGTCTGGCTCCTTATAAAATTCCATATCCTCATTTGAACTTGTCAATTGCTCTTCTGGAGTATCTATTTCATCAGTATCTTCCACTATGGGCTTTTCTTCCTCTGACACTGTCTCTACAGATGTACTTAAGCCTGTAATTTAAGACATATAAATTAGCTGACCTACGAGCAACCTTAATTTAGATTTAATGAATGCAAGTTATAATAATAGTAATAATAATAAAGAGCAAAAGTTAGATTAGATTAAATTGCAGGTGGGTCGTTAATGTTTAGAGTCTGTCACCACCTCGACCCAAGAAGGTTTTTCGTGTAATTTCTTGGATTTATATGTAATCATCCAATCCTATCATTTCAACTCAAGGGGCAGTTTTAGGGGGAGGTTGTCAGTATTTTACCACCAACTTTTTTATTTTTTTACATATTTCTAAAACTATAATAATTCTCAGATCATTAGACTTAAAAAAGGTTCTCCTTGCATTTCGATAAACCGAATCGGTTTCAAGTAATTTATGTTTACAAATCAACGTGCAATAACATTTTATTAAGAAATCTTTTTACACGAAAACTGTTTTGAAATATTAGTTTGGCATTTCTCGAAACGGTCAACTTTATTATAATAAAGTGACATTTATCTTAATTTATGGTAATGTTCCTGTTTTTTGCAATATTTCATTTTAATTGCTAATATTGATTTAAACATGTTTAATTACAAGTTCTCTGAATTAACAGACGCAATTTGAGCTTTGAGAGAATGTTTCGGTAATGCTGCTACAGTTGTGAGACGTTGTAAGGAAAAATTCCAGAATAGAAACTTTCCTGATGAAAATAATGCATTGTGTATATAGTAGTAAAAGCAATACATTCCCGGACGACGATAAAGTCCGGGAAGTCCGGGAATGAGCTTTTACTACAAGGTATACATACTATTTTTTCTGAAATTGCTGTGAATATTATAAATATCAAAATAAAAGATATGTATATTAAAATATATTTATATAAAAAAAAACAGCTCGGGAAAGTAACTTTCCCGGATTATTTTCTGGTAGTTGCTTAGCAACAGACTAAAATGCTAGTCGAATCTGAAATTGTGCCGAAAAGGTAGACATACTTGATCGATTTCAGAAAATGTAACTTTTATACACAAAAAAACAGTCCGAGAAAGTTAACTTTCTCGGTCTAGGCCGGGAATAGTAGTTTACATTGCATTGTATTTTCTGGTCGGCCAAAAAATACTAACTTTTCTGATAGTTGCTTGGCAACGGATTAAAATAGCGTATTTTGAGATCTGAAATTGCGCCGAAAAACATTCTTGACCAATTTCAAACAAATATTTGTTGTTTTGCTTAGTATAGACTGGTATAGTGGAACAGGAATCATCGAGTGAAAAATAGAGATGCTAATCTTCCAAAAATCGCAAGAACTATTGACGTTAAGAAAGATATATTAGATGGTGCGCTGTCAGATAGGTACTGAAGCGGAGGATTCTACGATAAGTATTAGAAGATGCTCGAAGAAGGAATATATTAAATTCAAATTATTTATTGGTGTCATTAACATAGTACATGCACACAAGTACACAAGTCGTAGCACAGTACTTTGTTAAATATAATAATGAAATATCATGAAGTTTATAATAATTTAAGAACATAGCATGTAAAAAATAATTAAAATGAGAAACACGTATCTCACCAAAACACTTTTAGTAATACAATCGCACCCGTTCTATTATCGAAATACTCAGGAATTATTACCTGAAAATATGCGAAAAAAGCCTGATTTTTGTGAAGTGTGGCTTGAGCGATCGCAAAATATTCCAATTTTCTCACGTAAAATGTTTACTATTGAGACTACATTCACATAAGGTATGTTTAATTCTAGAAATATGCATTTCTGGGCTGAGGAAAATCCCAATGCTTGTTGAATGAACTCATTTTCAATATACTTTGGTAATAAATATCTGGGAAACAACTGTAAGGAATCAGTTTGTTGGATATTTCTTGGAAATTTAAATGGAGATATGTACTGCGATTTTTGGAAAACACATTTAGTGAATTATTAGATAATATTTCATTGCGAAGAAGGAACATATTTATATGAATGACAGCGCACCACTGCATTATAATAGAATATGAGAAGATGGTTAAACAACCATTATCTTGCTAGATGGATTAATTAGGGCCCAGATGTACCGATTAAGTAGCTTGGTCGATTTCCTGACCTTACTCCTCTGGATTTCACTGTGTGGAGTTATTTAGAAATAAGAGTTAGTAATTCTCAAATTAACACCATTAAACAGTTGAAAGAAAAAATTGATAACGAGTTTATGAGGCTACAGAATGATGCAGGGATTTTACAGAGTGTTCAATTTTAAAAAGGCTTAGATTGTGCATTAGGGAAAATAGAGGATATTTCGACAAATTTTCATAATAGATAATTAGCAATTTTCTATATTTAATTTAATTATTTTATATACTTAATATTTTAAAGCATTCGTTGTGTAAAAGGATTTCTAAAGTAGAATGTTGAAAATGCACGTTAATTTTTAACGTAAATTACTTGAGAAATAAGAATCCCTTTTTTATTTTTAATAATCTGAGAATTATTTTTTTATAAGAATTTCTAGAAATATTAGTACCTTGAGGCAAAGCTTTGACTGGAAAAGTTCTGTGACTGGACCGCAAGACATCCACCCCCCCTCCGCCCCCGTTTCGGGGCGAGGAACACGATGGTGATAATATTTTTCGATGTACCCTTCACCCTAAACCGGAAAAACCACCCCCTTTTCCGATTTTCCGGCGCTAGACATTCTTTAAAGGAAAATTTTATCAAAGAAAGTTGTTCAAAAATCTTAAGTCCAAAATTTTATCAAAATAAAAAAATTGAAAAATAAAGAATTTTAAAAATTGATAAATTAAAAAAATATAAAAAAAACTACAAATTAGGTACTGAAGAACTACCTGACAGCTTGGTTTTAATGGATATTGTCATGAATTTTTTAAACAAAAAAACCCATTAAAATTATATTTTCGGACTTGGGCATTATTTTAAACAAAATTTCAATTTATTTTGATTAAATTTTGGACTTAAGGTTTTTGAATAATTCTGAACAACTTTCACTAATAAAGTTTTCCGATAAAAAATGTCTATTACCGGAAAATCGGAAAAGGGGATGGTTTTTCCGGTTTAGGGGGTAGTGAGTGAAGGGTAGGTCGGAAAATATTGTCTTCATCGTATTCCCCACCTTCGAAAATGAGGATGGGGAACACAAAAACGAGGGGGAAGATTTCTTACAGTCCAGTCACAGAACTTTTGGGCTTCTTGCCTTTTTTTGGTTTACTAGTCCAAGTTGACATAATTTTTTTCGCGACAACATTCCACCTGAAATTTTATTGTTGAATCTTATGTATTATAACCTTTTGATTACGAAAAAATATTTCCGCCCAAAAATTCCTTGTGCGTCAAAGGTTATATTCACTATTTGACGCACTTTCACGAATTTTCAACTTATCTGCTTAATATATCTTGTACTGGTAATCGGATGGGAACTTTAAAAATACCGGCTTATTTGAAATAAAATTCTTAGAAAATATAGACTTGTCTGATATGTATGGGTGAATCCGCCATCTTGAAAAAAAAAAGAATAGAAAACACCAAAAATGGTCGAAAAAATCAAAATATGAAACATCCTCACTTTGCTTTGCAAAAATTTTAATTGGAAATACCGACTAAAGTAAAGCCCAAGAGAAATTCAAACAAAACGCAGTGACGAGTGCTAACGGCTAGCTGATCTCGTGCGGGGCTGAGTCGTGGGTTCTATTTTTAATATGAGTCGGAAAGAGAACCAATAAGTTCACAGGTAATCGCCCAGCTAGCTTGTTTCGTGACCAAGAAGGGAGTTATAAAAGATGTTAATGAACCGAGTGCCATCCACAGAAAAATTGACATTACACTACCCTCCTTCTATCACAAAACCGGCTGCAGTGGAATAGCCTGATGTTGAAACAGACACAAAACATATAAAATGAGAAATGTAAATTTTAAGATAAAATATGATATTTATTATTCAATCTAAAATTGTGAAAATGCAATGACATAAAAATAGAATTAAATAAATAATTGAATCCAAAAGAGTAAATTTTTATATATATATATATATATATATATATATATATATATATATATATATATATATATATATTGTCGTGACCTTTAAGTAGTTGCAAGTTTGTTGCTAGATTTATACTTTACGTACTTCACCTGTAATAGAAATTTATATAAAGGCGCCATTATTACAGTATGCAACTTCTATTGTCAGATCTAAATTAGAGCACGAGCTACATTTGTAGAAACTCCCTTCAGTGCAGGTCCCTACGGCCAGCCCATCAGATTTAGAATCGTTTGAATGAGTCAAATGATGTAAACAATAACAAATTTTATTTAAAAAGAAAGTAAAATCATATGTTTATGACAAATACTTATTTCTAAATCTTATTTTAAGCAAATCAGGCCTTGGTTCTATTTTAACTAATGCAAATTTGATATAGTGGGAATTTGCAGTATTTAAAATTTACAGTTTGAGATCTCTTTCTCCTACAAACTAACACAGTACCTTTTGATGTTTTGATTTTTGGTCGTAGAAGTTGGCAACTTGCGTAGCACTAATTCCGTTTTACGCACAACACTTGGAATCCGCTACTGCTACGCGTTCTCTGTGTTGAGTACACTTGGAAATTTGTTTACCTCGATGCGACTTTCTTCCAGTGGTTATTTAGTTAATAAACGTTGTGATATTGGTGCTAAAATGTTTAATTTTATAAAAGGAATACAAACTTTCAAATCCCAGGTAAGTCAAATCTCATGTCTACTTGACGTTTTTGGTTATGTTATTTTTATTTTTGTGGACAACAATTTTTATTTGGAATGCTCAATATTTTGGGTTCAGGCTTTGCCTTATATGTTTATCTTCAGTACCTATTACTTTTTATTTGGTTTTCTAATAATTTTCTTCAAATTTTGATTAAATTTTAAATACTTTGACAAGTTATTTTCTATATTTTTCGGGGACGTTACTCTCTCCTTTTCAACAAAATTTTCTTAACTGCGAACTTTTTTCTAGCGTTTTGTCTTGAAAATTTGACTTCATGACAGTTTTGGACTACTTGACCTGTCATTTTTTTTAAATTTGAAATATTTAATAAATATAAATTTCTTTATCATATTCCTTTCGCACTTTTCTGTACCGGCATCACATTCCTCGTGTTTCACATGACATTTCACTACTCCTTGCTTTTCTCTAGCTACTATTTTAAGCTTACCCCAAATTTTGTTTGTTTTGTTACATAAAAGCTTAAAATTTACCTAAAACTAAGAACATTACATGATTTTACCTTCTTTCCTATACTAACTCTACCTATTTACTATTTCTACTAACACAATGTGGTTTTTTATTATGATTTTATACTAAATTAAATCGACTGTTTTTCAGGGGTTACGCAAGATTTCATGCACCAGTTCAGCCCTCGTTTTCTTAACTGCCTTGCTGAAATTTAATGAAATACTTCCCCCGAAGTTTCATCTTTGAACACAACGCATAATACAACAGCTATTAAGTTTTTTTATGGTTCAAAATTGGAATTAACCAGTGATAGCACACAGCTTTGCAGCTGGTAGTACATATTTTAAGAAGAAAACGAAAATTAAACACTTAAAATAAGGGATTGTCCTCATACAATTATCTTAAGGTATAAGTCTTTGATTTACATTATAATTCTTTCTTGCACGATCACTTATTTTAGAATTTTTTTAGTTTATGTTTGTCACAATGATGAAAATTTTTAAATTTGATTTCACACATTTTGTTTGTGATTTACTCTACCTTTTTCAGTTTTGATACTGTCTTTGTTGAGATTCACTAATGTTTTATTTTAATTTCACTTTTTAGTTTTATTTTTTAAAGTTTAATTTGAGTGAATTGTTGTTTCAGATCTGAAAATCTGCATGTTCTAATTTAAGAAGTTTTCCACAACACAAACTGTTCGAGCTTAACCTATGCTAGTCAGTGAACCTAAAATACTTCATCGGTGGATTATTTACCACATTCTACTCCCTTTTGTGTTTTGTAGAAGAGGTCTGTCTCTCCAAGATAAGGTAAATTTTTTATAGAGCCTTAAATCCTATCTTAAATTCTAACATAAATAAATAATTTTTATTGTTATTCCTTAGTCACTTTGTGTGACCAATTTACTCCTGCACTGTTAGTATATCCACAAACATATTTTCTTGAAATTTAATCATTAATTGATACTTATAACAGTGGCGTTCGCTTATTACACTTTAATATTACATTTTCTCATTTAGTAACGTAAATAATAATAATAATAATAATAATAATAAATTGCCTTTATTTCAGTATTATACATTAATACAATACCTAGGGCGAAGTCTAGCCGAAGCTACTCTACTTAACCCTAATATTACATCATTTACCCCCTCCAACTATTAAAATTTGAAAATTTGAGTTTTTTAAAAGCTTTGAAAATTTTACTAGTTTGAAAATTCTGATGGAATATTCACACTGTCATCATTTTTTTTTTTTTTTAACTTTGAATTATTCAGTGATATATGGATATATCATTTCCACGTGGAATCTTCCACGAATTCGTTCATTTTCTGAGTCTTCTTCTTCTTCTGAGTCTTCTTCACCTTCTGGGTCTTCTTCATCTTTTGGATATTTTAGTTCGTATGTGTTTTCGTTTAAAATTTTGTTCACGATATTTATAAGGAATAGGATAATTTTTACTTTTAAATGGTTTTGATTCATCTACCTGCAATCTGTGAATGTAACCTGACGCAACTCTAGCTTCGTAGTTTATGAGTGAAATATATTTTTGTAACAGTTCATGAACAATACTTTCATATTCAGTTTGACATTTTATTTCAATATTTTTGGGCATTAAGTAGTTACTATTCATTACATATGTAGTCGTTTCTATCATATGTTCCGTATTTATCTCATTTTTTACCGCATTTTTTTCGATGTGGGAGGACTTTGTGCCTGCCTCACATCCCGCATTGACTCGTTTGTCATTTTTCACCGCATTGGATTGATTACCATTTAATTCATTATTTATTATAACCTTATTTTTATTTATTATAGGTAGCGTTTTACCTTCAAGATTGAGGAAACCTTTTCCCAAATCAATTTTTGCCCTTAATTGATATAAAATATCTTCACCTAGTATTACTTCAAAATTTACATCAGGTACTATAAACAAATCGCAATTGAAAGAAATATCTTCTACTTTAAAGGTTGTACTTAACATTTTGTTGCTTTGTGTGAATTTCTTGCCATTGGCATTCAATAAATTGACCTTTGATATTCTTATAAACTTTTGTGCAAAACTATCCTTATGTTTGTTAACTAAATTTTCATTTATCAAACTGATCTCAGAACCCGTATCGACTAGTCCAGTTAACTTCAATCCTTGTATGTTTAAATTTACAATTGGTAAATAACTTGTTTTTGTTTGTATGTTTTCAATCTCGTTGTCCGTTGATATAAATTCACGCGGGTGGCTATAACTTGTTAAAATATTTTTACTTAAAAATCCTGATGTGAATTAATTTGTACCTGTGTTTGTATTCTATCCATATCCTGTTGTGACTGCTGAGTGTTTCTTGTTTGAACATTAGTATTCGCGACCTGTGCATACGTCCTTGTATCCCTTCTTTGTTCTTCTGTTTCCTGTGATCTTGTTTGTTGATTGGCATCTGTCCTTTGTTGATTGCTCTGATTGTTTTGGTTGTTTTGGTAATTGCTGAATGTTCTTGGTTGGTTTCCATTGTTCCGATTGTTTTGATTATTGTTGAATGTTCTTGGTTGTTTTGGTTGTTTTGGTTGTTATAATAGTAGTTTCTTCTGTTTTCGTTTTGGTATTGTTCAGTATCATAATTTGTGTTTCTGTTTTCATACATCTTGTTACCATCATTCAAAATTTTGTTTTCATTGTTTCTGTACCTGTTTTCATTTTGATTGTACGGCTTTCTCCATCCCGTGTGATGGTCATCTAAGTCTCGGAGATATTCAACCAATCCATCTAATGTCGAGATCCTTTGAGTCACAATGACATTGTGTACATCGTCAGGAAAGTGTCGTGCCAAGTATCTTACCATCTCTGCTTCGGTGAAACTTGGTTCTAGGTATCTGATATTGTAGACTTTTCTTAATATGTAGTTCTCCCTGGATACACCATTGTTTTCAAAATATTTACCATTAAATAAGTTCAAACGAACCTTTTGTTGGTTGTACTCCCCCCAGTACTGTTTCATTACTAGTTTCTCGAATTCATCGACTGTTTGGAACCTACTTTCGATGACCTGGTACCACGTTTCAGCATCTCCACGTAACATGTTTTGTAGTACATGTTTTATATTTGTACCAGCATGTAAGGTTTTCAAATGTTGCCTTAATCTGGTAGCGAAAACCTTGGGATGCGTCCTTGCATCGCCGTAAAAATAAAACAGATTTTTCTGGCAGTGTGTAACTGTGTGTGTTGGTGCCGTGGTTGTAGCATCCGCTCCTTTTCTTCCTTCTAATAACTGCGTATTCATTAATAATAACCGTCCGTCCTGTTCTTTTAAATGTTCTTCTACTGTCTGATTTTGCTTTTTTATGCGTCCTTCTATTTCTGTGAATCCTGCCACGATCAAATTCTCGACATTTACTTGCACCTCGGCTTTTGCTGCTTTTACCTTTTCTTTGATTTCCTCAGCTATATCTTCTTTAATGTTTTCGAGTCTGATTTCAACACTTTCCAGTCTTATTTTCATCTCGTTTGTGCAAATTTCGAGCTTCTTATTACATTCATCCAGTTTCTTGTTCAATTCTTCTTTATTCTCATCCAGTTTTTTGTTTATTTCTTCTTTGTTTTGTTCAATTTTTGCATTATTTTCATCCATTTTCATGTTGACATTTTCCAATTTTTCACCCATGCCTGTCATCATTTGCATAATTTGTTGTAACAAGTTCGTTTCAATTGACGTTTTTGTCTGTGCCGGGTCTCCCACTTGTGTTGTTTCCATTTGTTCTTCTTCGTGTTCTGGTCTGGTCGTCTCTGGCTGTGTCTCTGCGTTGCCTGTTGATTGCGACGCAGATGCCTGCGCAGTTTGTTCCTCTGTGTTATGCATATTCTTACCTGAACGCAACCTCATATAATCTACTTAATGACAGTGATAAAACACCAACAAATATCAATATATAAAATTCTCAAAGAAAATACCAGGCCTTTATTTTTAATTTTGAAATAAAACTTTTACTAATGTTTTTGTTTTATACCCACGTTGGCTACTTTTAGATTTGCAATGGGCCTCGCGTTGGACGCCAAAATGTCGTGACCTTTAAGTAGTTGCAAGTTTGTTGCTAGATTTATACTTTACGTACTTCACCTGTAATAGAAATTTATATAAAGGCGCCATTATTACAGTATGCAACTTCTATTGTCAGATCTAAATTAGAGCACGAGCTACATTTGTAGAAACTCCCTTCAGTGCAGGTCCCTACGGCCAGCCCATCAGATTTAGAATCGTTTGAATGAGTCAAATGATGTAAACAATAACAAATTTTATTTAAAAAGAAAGTAAAATCATATGTTTATGACAAATACTTATTTCTAAATCTTATTTTAAGCAAACCAGGCCTTGGTTCTATTTTAACTAATGCAAATTTGATATAGTGGGAATTTGCAGTATTTAAAATTTATAGTTTGAGATCTCTTTCTCCTACAAACTAACACAGTACCTTTTGATGTTTTGATTTTTGGTCGTAGAAGTTGGCAACTTGCGTAGCACTAATTCCGTTTTACGCACAACACTTGGAATCTGCTACTGCTACGCGTTCTCTGTGTTGAGTACACTTGGAAATTTGTTTACCTCGATGCGACTTTCTTCCAGTGGTTATTTAGTTAATAAACGTTGTGATATTGGTGCTAAAATGTTTAATTTTATAAAATACAAACTTTCAAATCCCAGGTAAGTCAAATCTCATGTCTACTTGACGTTTTTGGTTATGTTATTTTTATTTTTGTGGACAACAATTTTTATTTGGAATGCTCAATATTTTGGGTTCAGGCTTTGCCTTATATGTTTATCTTCAGTACCTATTACTTTTTATTTGGTTTTCTAATAATTTTCTTCAAATTTTGATTAAATTTTAAATACTTTGACAAGTTATTTTCTATATTTTTCGGGGACGTTACTCTCTCCTTTTCAACAAAATTTTCTTAACTACGAACTTTTTTCTAGCGTTTTGTCTTGAAAATTTGACTTCATGACAGTTTTGGACTACTTGACCTGTCATTTTTTTAAATTTGAAATATTTAATAAATATAAATTTCTTTATCATATTCCTTTCGCACTTTTCTGTACCGGCATCACATTCCTCGTGTTTCACATGACATTTCACTACTACTTGCTTTTCTCTAGCTACTATTTTAAGCTTACCCCAAATTTTGTTTGTTTTGTTACATAAAAGCTTAAAATTTACCTAAAACTAAGAACATTACATGATTTTACCTTCTTTCCTATACTAACTCTACCTATTTACTATTTCTACTAACACAATGTGGTTTTTTATTATGATTTTATACTAAATTAAATCGACTGTTTTTCAGGGGTTACGCAAGATTTCATGTACCAGTTCAGCCCTCGTTTTCTTAACTGCCTTGCTGAAATTTAATGAAATACTTCCCCCGAAGTTTCATCTTTGAACACAACGCATAATACAACAGCTATTAAGTTTTTTTATGGTTCAAAATTGGAATTAACCAGTGATAGCACACAGCTTTGCAGCTGGTAATACATATTTTAAGAAGAAAACGAAAATTAAACACTTAAAACAAGGGATTGTCCTCATACAATTATCTTAAGGTATAAGTCTTTGATTTACATTATAATTCTTTCTTGCACGATCACTTATTTTAGAATTTTTTTAGTTTATGTTTGTCACAATGATGAAAATTTTTAAATTTGATTTCACACATTTTGTTTGTGATTTACTCTACCTTTTTCAGTTTTGATACTGTCTTTGTTGAGATTCACTAATGTTTTATTTTAATTTCACTTTTTAGTTTTATTTTTTAAAGTTTAATTTGAGTGAATTGTTGTTTCAGATCTGAAAATCTGCATGTTCTAATTTAAGAAGTTTTCCACAACACAAACTGTTCGAGCTTAACCTATGCTAGTCAGTGAACCTAAAATACTTCATCGGTGGATTATTTACCACATTTTACTCCCTTTTGTGTTTTGTAGAAGAGGTCTGTCTCTCCAAGATAAGGTAAATTTTTTATAGAGCCTTAAATCCTATCTTAAATTCTAACATAAATAAATAATTTTTATTGTTATTCCTTAGTCACTTTGTGTGACCAATTTACTCCTGCACTGTTAGTATATCCACAAACATATTTTCTTGAAATTTAATCATTAATTGATACTTATAACAGTGGCGTTCGCTTATTACACTTTAATATTACATTTTCTCATTTAGTAACGTAAATATTACATCAATATATATATATATATATATATATATATATATATATATATATATATATATATATATATATATATATATATATATATATATATATATATATATATATATATATATATATATATATATATATATATACATATATATATATATATATATATATATATATGTGTAAACACACCCTGAATATTACTTATTAATCTAGTAAACAAGCCATGATAAATATTTAAGATATTATATGTAAATTGTGATCAGATGTACAAAGAAAATATATAAATTACGTGATGATTGATAATGAAGAATAATAATTCACTTTAATTTTTGATGTCATAATAATAGATGCACAAAAATGAACAATAAAGAGAATAAGCACTTTTCTCGCCAATCCAGTATTACAAAATGGATACTGGGTGATAATTTCTGATGGACCCTGGCAGTTTCTACGTATAAACTCGTTAACCACATATGACAGGACCTCTGGACGGTGCTATGATGTAATCTGGATTACCTGGATGACGATAGAGTTTTGCTATGTGTTGTTAAATAATTTACTAAAGTTGACTACTTTTGACTGGACTATGCATAACTGTATCTGACCAGAAAGTTATGAATTTATGAATCTCATATGCATTTAACCAAATACTGAAATATTATGGATCTCCGGATCGTTGCAATTTACATCTTCTTACTTGAATAATCGATGAATTAATAAGCTTCAAAGCAGCTAACTGGATAGCACAAAATTGCAAGTAGATAAATTAATTTGATTTTTTTAGACAAATCAAGACAGGTTAATTAATTTCGTTTTTAACCAATTAAAACAAATTTTATTTTATCATTTTATTTTGACAGCAAAACTCTTAAAAAAAAACAGTACACTAAAAAAATATGACAAAAGGCCGTTGAATATTAATGAGAGAAATTAGATAAATAAATTTAAATACCTTATACTTGAATGATCACTAAAGTAAATGTTGGTAATGGCAAAAGTGACATCACGTGTGTCTAATCATTTGTCAAACTTATGGAGTGACTGTAGTTGCTGTACCAGAACTCGGAAAATCAGATTTCCGCCAATATTCTTGGCTATAGATGTCGGTCTCGGATGACTGGGGTCAGACAGGACTATTGCCCTTTATCCCAATACATCGCTGTAGACCGGGGACCAGCCTCGTGCAGGGCGGGCGAACTTACTTTACGTCGGCCCCACTCACAAATGTGAGCGGTGCAGACGATTTCGGCCCACCTCCCTGAGTCCTGTTTCGTTGGACCTTGCTGGCTAAGGCCTCTTCTGGCGTGCTTCTGTCTTGATCTTCTTTCTTCACCAGCTTGTCCCCCCCAGGGGGTGTCATCGGTCAGTCGGGTGTTTTGGGTTTTTGGCAGGAGTGACTGCCGGTACACAGAATGTCAATTGACATCCTGTCATCCGGATCGTCGGTAGGGTAAGGATGAGCTGTGTAGCTCGAGGAAGGGCAGACTTAACTGCTTTGGTAGCATTTTCGGTCTGCCCGCAGCTAGGGGGACTACAGGTACTGGACGGTTGTTTGTCCGGTACCTGCAGGGTCTTGGGTGGGTGGTTTGGTGATCGTCCTGTCTCTTTCGTGGGGTGTCTTCATCTGACGGTGGTATGTTTTATACTCACCCGTTATCCAGTAGCTGCATCTTCGGCCGCTTGTGCCTCGGAGCATCTGCTGGGTCATAGTCAGTAGCCTCCCTGAGCAAGGGCATACATCTTCCTGGCTCTCTCCTTGATGATGTCAGTGACCGGGGTGTAGTCCAGGTCCCTGAAGATGTCCTCATTGCGCACGAACCAGGGTGCGTTGACTGCTGTCCGGAGGGCGACGTTCTCCATTCTCTGGATCTGTTGGAGGTAGCTCTGTGCTTGGTAGCCCCAAGCTACCGAAGCATACGTCAGCTGAGGCCGGATGAGGGACCTGATAAGCGTGAGCTTGTTCCTCAGGTTGAGTCTGCTCTGTTTACCCGTCATCGGGTAGATTAGGGCTCTCGTCCTCCTGGCCTTCTTGACGATGGCCTCCGTGTTCTGTCTCCATGTTAGGCCTTTGTCCATGATCACGCCAAGGTAGTTGACGGAATCGTGCCATTGGATGTCTTCGCCAAACATGGAAACGTGGCCTGTGGGGTTCTGCTTCCTTTTCTTGAAGAGGACCGCCTTGCTCTTCTCGGCGTTGACGGCTACCTTCCATCGGTTGCATCAGATTTCCTTCGCTCTGCGCCAGCTAATATATCAGTATCCCCTCCATTCAACATACCAACCACAAAATACTCTAAACTATACTAAACAAAAATTACTAGTTTTTAAATTTAGTTAGCACATTGCATTTTGCAATATATTGTTTAAGATAACAAGAGGTATGCAAAACTGAAATTAGAATTAAACCAGATTTACGAAGCGGTCATAGGTTTTGCGTTTAACGAGTGTATTCGTAAAAACGGTAACAAGAAATAAATAGACGGTTTAAAGATAAAGAATGCAAAAAGATGTAACTTATATCTAAACAACAATGCTATTATGAAATAATTAGATGTCTGGGCGTAATTAATATATAGTTGGTAAACATAATGTATAGTGTATACCAAAATAAAGTATGTTTTATTAGATTTTAATTAAAAATGCATAAAAATCTAAGTGGAACGCTACAAATCGAATATCTTTTCTGTAAGAAGGAGTAATTTCACCAAAGTTGGCAAAAATAAAACTTATTTATAGTCAAATATAATGCACCAATTCCGGATGTCATATGTCAAATCGAATGGTCAAAGATAACGGACGAAATAAAATTTTTAATTCTTCGTCAGTTATCAAGGAGGAATTATACGTCACTTATTTATTTATTTTTCGATTGTACCTTATTTTATGTGGGGATAGAGTTCATTTTTTTTTAATTTTCAAATAATAGTGCATTTTTACAGTTTTCAAAAATACATTTTTTTTAACTCTCTTTTTTGTTCACTCAATTTTCATCGAAAGAAGATGAAATATACTATGGAAAGTCTCGTATAACTTCAAAAATTTAATATAAAATGAAGCTTCATTAATTTTAAAAGGAAAGGACCCCGCAGAAACCTTAGGTAAATTGGCTATCAGTCAAATTGTCTGAAACTGAGATATGTTATAGGTTATGAGGTCCTGATCAAAAGTTCTCATGGGCCCAACCCAAAGTAATGACTAAATTTTGACTTAGAGACGAGATAAGGTTCACTGATTCGCGATTTTCATATAACTTATAAATATTCTTTAAATACATATTTGAATATTTTATGAGTTATATACTATCATGTATTTTCAAAAGCATGTTTAGTAAGTCTCTGAACATCTCAGAAACATGACATGGCATATCTGTTTAAAGTTTATTAACCATTTGTAAAGTAAATAAAACATCAAACTTAATTATTAAGAGTACAATTTATTAATATCACTCTACGTATATTCAGGGACACATTAATCAATCACCCCATGCGTGATATTTTATTTCATTTACGTTCTATATTCTAAACATGATCAAACACTTTACAGACACGCTCAAACACGTTTGATAGCCCAACAAAATCTGTAATGCCTGTCTTGGGGATTACACAAGACGTAGGTAGGTATTTTTTAATATTTGTAGAGTGATATTAATAAATTGTACTCTTAATAATTAAGTTTGATGTTTTATTTACTTTACAAATAGTTAACAAACCTTACACAGATATGCTCTGGCATGTTTCTGACATGCTCAGAGTCTTACCAAACATGCTTTAGAAAATATAGTATATAACTCATAAAATATTCATATATGTATTTAAAGAATATTTATAAGTTATATATGAAAATTGCGAATCAGTGAATCTCGTCTATAAGTCAAAATTTAATCATTACTTTGGGTTGGGCCCATAAGAACTTTTGATCAGGGCCTCATAATCTATAACATATCCCAATTTCAGACAATTTGACTGAGAGCCAATTTACCTAAAATTTCTGCGGGGTCCTTTATTAAGCATACGCATATAGAAAAGATATTCTTATAGAAAAGATATTCAATTTTAATTTTTTCGGCCATTTTTGGTGTTTCCTATTTTTTTCCAAAATGACGGGTTGACCAATATATATCGGACAGGTCTATATTTTTTAAGAATTTTATTTCAAATAAGCCAGTACTTTTAAAATTCCCATCCGATTACTAGTACAAGATATATTAAGAAGAAAAGTTGAAAATCCGTGAAAGCGCATCGAAAAGTACATATAACTTTTGACGCACACGGAAATTTTGGGCGAAAATATTTTTTTCATAATCAGCAAGTCATAGTACATAAGAATCAATAATAAAATTTCGGGTGGAATGTTTTCGCCCAAAAAAAACTAATTAAATCAATTCCACTGCATTATACCTCAAGGGATTATTATGTAAAAAATAAATAAGTTAGGAGTAAAATACTGACAGCTACTCCCTAAAACTATTCATTAAGAGAGGATTTAACTGATACTATGTGAACTGTTGTCCAGACGGGCAATATCTAAATTTAAAATATGAATTTTATATTTTAACGTGGTGGAAAATATCGAAGAAAAACTGATAATTGTTATACCCTTTTAAATAAGTATAATTCTATAGTTACGCGTTATCAGAAATAATTTTATATATAATAGTACTTTAGTAGTATTTTTGGATGTACTACTGTCACAGAAATTTCCAGAGACAATTTTGGACTACCGTGTATACGATATACAATAAATGCGAAATAAACTTACACTCGTCATCAGAAGCAACCCATGGGCAAGGTTTCGTGGGAAGTTTGAAAAGTTCAGTATTTTGTTGGAACTTTACAGCTACATAGCTGCCGGCTTCAGAACCGGAATCTAAAGACATTGTCGACGCACTCGATGTAGAACTTCCTGACGAATTTAAAGTATAACTTTGTCCTTCGTTTTCCCCTTGTTCTAAATTTAAAGCAAATAGTTCCTCAGGTAAGGGGATCGCTGAACAGCCAGATTCTATATAATCTTCTGCAATTAGCATGGCCTCTTTGAAAAGCTTAAATAGCTTGTTTCTCGTTAAGTTCAGCTGTGGTGCTAAAAAGTTAAAATCATCGATTAATATCATGATTATAAGAGGGGAATACATATTTTTCGGTTTCGACAAGTGACATTAGACAATTGTTTACTGAAAAAATAATGCAGTATTATTGATCAGCGTACCTTGGACCCCCATATCCAAAATTTAATGACATTTTGATGAGCTTTTGATTGACTTTTGAATTACGGCCTCATTGAAATTGTATTTTTCAAATATTAATTAATTAATCGACAATTTGGAAATGATTTGTTATTTGAAAGAAAGTAATTCTTCTAATTTTCTATTTAAATTCACTTTTTTACCACCATGTGACATCGATACTTTCAAATTTCACAGGCCAAGAATTTTCGTTACAAAATAACCAAATATTTTGAACCAGTAGCCCCGCAAGTTATGCTGGCATTAAGGTCTCCCGAGTTTGGAAGTATTGATGGCAGCAGATGGTAGAAAGAGTGATTTTAAATAGAAAATGAGGAACAACTTTTTTACTTAAAACAATTGGTTTCCAAAATATAAACTATTTAAAATTTGAAAAATATAATTTTAAGGGAGCCGTAGTTTGAAAACCATAAGTCAAAATGACGTTAAATTTTAGACATAGGATTTCTAAAGCATGTTGATTAATAATATTTATTAATTTTTCAGAAAAAAAATGCCTAATATGACTTCTCGAAAAATCGACCCTTTTTTCTTAATAGAAATGCATGCCAATGACTGAAATAAGTTTTGTTTTACTCAAGAAAGGTATAGTAAAGATCTTTGAACGACAGTCAAATAGGAACAAATTTCGACGTTTGACAAAAAAAACTGATAACGTCTTGAAGCTTGGCAAATATATTTATCAAGGCCAACTGTTGAACATACTCAGTTCTATCTCTTGTAAGTACTTGAAAAAATGGTGCTCCGATTCAATTTTTTGCTTATATCTCTCTCTAACCGAAATGATGCTTTAAATAAAAAACCGCTGCCCAAGGAATCACTACTTCCACATCCAGATTTTCTATCCAAGTCACTCATAACGAAAAAATTTTGTATGTGGAAATAATTGTTTATGGAACTTTAATAATATAATATTTGAAATCCTCTACCCCAAAAACCCATAAAACGATACCCCACATCGGTAGCGGGGTGGGGGTGGTGATAGGGTGGTGGTAGTGGGGGTGGATGAAGTAAAAAAACATTTTGAGGTTTTTGGTTCTTGTACATACACTAAATCACAATTTTTTTTCATCCCCTTTAATAATGGGGTGGGGGTGGTAATGGGGGTGGCTAATGCCAAAATTTTTTTTGAGACCTTAACTTCTTTTGTATATACTAAATACCAATTTTATGGACTCTTACCTGCTTGATTTACCTATTTTCCTCAAATTTACCCCAATTTACCCCCCAACCCTTCGACGGAACAAGATGAATATATAATCTAGTTCTAGATCCCGTTAAAGTACATATGTGTACCAAATTTCAAGTCAATATCTCAAAGGGTTCCAGAGTAAACGTGCGCACAAAAAATGTTAGACAGACCGACAGAAATTTTTTTTCGCTCAAACTTAAAATCTCGACGTTTCGTGACATTCTAAGACTATTTGAACAATAAAAAATTTTTTGTCGTTACTATACTTCCACTGGATGTGGAAGTAAAATAAAGCTTGTAAAATTTTCTACAAAAAAGTTTTCATAAATATTTTCCATATCTAGTATTATACTATTTTCTAAGTACGAACGACGGCGAAGAGTGTATTGCATTTAATCGGCACATTTTGAAAACCGTAAATATCTCTCATAGAGAGATGTCATTGTGTTAGCAATAAAATTATGAATGACTTTCAAAATGTTTGTCGTTATCTGTCTGTTTGTCAGCATGTCTCGGTCCGTTACGTTTCTTGTAAGCACAATAACCTAAGAGAGAAAAGTCCAATTTTGTTCAAATTTGGACAACTGGAGTAAGAACTCCATTGATTTTGAAAAAAATTGACGAAGTATTCAATTACATGATAGGATTCCTAACATTTTGAAGCAAAAAATTACATTGAAAATATTTAAATAATCTATTGAAATTCAGTCATTCACAACAATTATATCACCTGACATTCTATTTCAACTTTAGAAAAGTTGTACGAGTTTTTCCGAACTCGCCAGTCCTCATCAGTATAGAAACATTAATTATTATTTACAAGCCTATTCTTGATTTATTTTACTTCCACATCCAGTGGAAGTATAGTAACGACAAAAAAATTTTTAAAAACTTTTATTGTTCGAATAGGCTTAAAATGTCATGAAACGCCGAGATTTTAAGTTTGAGCGAAAAAAATTTTCTGTCTGTCTCTGTAACTTTATTTTATGCGCACGTTTACTCTGGAACCATTTAAGATATTAACTTGAAATTTGGTACACGTATGTACTTTAACGATATCTGGAACTAGATTATATTTTTATATTGTTCCGACGAAGGGTTGGGGGTAAATTGGGGTAAGTTTGGGGAAATGAGTAAATCAAGCAGGTAAGAGTCGATAAAATTGGTATTTAGTATATACAAGAGAAGCTAGGGTCTCAAAAAAAATTTTGGCATTAGCCACCCCCATTACCACCCCCACCTCCTTATTAAAGGGGGAAAAATTGAGATTTAGTGTATGTACAAGAACCAGAAACCTCAAAATATATTTTTACTTCATCCACCCCCACTACCACCCCCCTATCACCACCCCCACCCCACTACCGATGTGGGGTATCGCTTTATGGGTAGAGGATTTCAAATATTATATTATTAAAGTTCCATAAACAATTATTTCCACATACAAAGTTTTTCGTTGTGAGTGACTTGGATAGAGAATCTGGATGTGAAAGTAGTGATTTCTTGGGCAGCGGTTTTTACTATTACTTACACAGGCACACAAAAAAAATGTCGAGTGCTAGAAGGCAAACCTATGTATTCCCATGCATTCCGACCCGCTGAACACGAATCTGATGACCGTTTTGCCGGATTGGCTCTTGCATTTTTCCTAACCCCAAAAAACACTCTAAGTCTGCCCGAAAAATCTCAAACAAGTAAGCTGTCCACCATTTCCATACGTATTTTGCGGCGCTGAGATCGAATCTGAGGTCAGAATTGGCCGATCAGTTAGGAATTTTGACAACTTCAAAAAACACCCAAAAAAATGCCCGAAAAATCCCAAACAAATAAACAAAAATCTTACATGAACTGATCACTGTATCTATACGTAATCTGGAGTACGGAAACAGAATCCAAGGTCAGAATTTATGCGCGATGATCGAGTATCTTGTGAAATCCATATTTAGGATGAAAACGTACCCAAAAATGACTGAATCATAGCCCGAAATTAACTTTGCTCTACACAATATCTGAACATATAATTTCCGACGTATTTTCACGAGCTGAACACAATACCGTATCAGCATTAAAGCGCAATCTGCAAACTTTATAAAGAAATATCATTTCAACATATATTCTAATCAACCCTAGTAAGCGGAGATGGGTAACTTTTAAATTTTCAAGTATCTAAAGGAAAATATTACTGAACAGTGACATTTTTAAGAAAAAAATTTCGGACAAAGTTTGAGAGAGGAATATCTTAACATTTGCCTACACCCTCCCTTGATGATTTGTTACTTTCTTTGCTTAGAGCTGTTTAGAATTGTACAGTTTTCTTTATTCTGTTTGATTGTCATATGCCATTTGATTCTTTTTCTATTTTTGCGACTAAGACACCTCCACATGGTGACGGCGGGCAACGATTTATTTCGGCTGAGTTCCTAGGTAAGAAAAATGCCGTAATGGAAAAAGTAGATAAAGAGTTTACAATGCAGGGGAGGGAAACCCCAGTATCTGCGGCCGGTCAGGTTGGGAAAGCTGAACCGCGGGCGTCGTCATCATGCAACCGCAGCTCTAGTGAAGTGGGAGACTTGTCTTCCTATTAGTACAAGAAACTTGCACAACTGCGTAAATAATGCGAATTTCTTCTGTTTTGTTTGTAGTAAATTCGCGGTTCCGAAAAATCGAAAAAAAATCAGCGATAAAATAAAAAGTATTTATCTAAAATCTATATGTGATAGGTTTAAGTATATTCATCAACCTTTCTTCATTATGACAATATAAGAGCAAGTGTTCTTTTTCTTGTGTAAAATATTTTCTCTTTTTCTGTATGAGGTAGAACGAACACCACTTAATACTAAATTGTCTTTCCATAATCGCCGCTAAATATTCTTCCCTACCATTAGATAGACAAAGATTTCTAATAACATTATTAAGGTTATAATTTCACCAAATATTGGGAGTTTTAGTTCTTATCGAACACTCACATTCACTATCTTCATATTCACTGTCATCTTCTTGACTTTCGGAACAATCAGTTTCCATTAACCCCTTTTTTAGCATTAATTCCGGAAACATTTGTATTGCTAAAAAATAACACTCTTCACGGATTCCAGGCTCCTTCCATATTGTTGGATTTTCATATTTTACTTTTTAACGTTCTTTCCATTTATCCAACATCTTATAACATATGATGCAAGGTACCATGGAAAACCTTTATCCACTATTTCCATACTATAACATTTTAGATAAATATTTTTTTATTTTATCGTTGATTTTTTTTCGATATTTCGGAACATCGAATTTACTAAAAATAATGCAAGAATTTTACACAAACCAAGAACTCTAAATATAACAAAACCTATGGCAAGAACTTTTTACCAAGAACGCTAAATGTAACATATTCTAAGACAGGTGCTTTACACAAAGAACTCTCAGGTTATGCTGGGTTAAGAATTCTTAGATTAAAGTTCTTGGTTTAAAGCTCTTGCCTTAGGTTATGTTAGGTTTAGAGTTCTTGGTTCAAAGTTTCTTGGTGTAATGCCCTTGTCTTAGGTTATGTTAGTTTTAAAGTTTTTGGTTTAAGCTTTCAATTTATTTGTTTTGGATTTTTGGGTATTTTTTACGTGTTTTTTGAGGTTATGTCAAAATTCCTAACTGATCGGCTAATTCTGACGTCATATTCAGTTTCAGCGCCCCAAATTACGTATAGATATAGTGATCAGCTCATTTATTTACTTGTTTGGGATTTTTCGGGCATTTTTAGGTGTTTTTTGAGGTTAGCAAAAATGCAAGAGCCAATCCGGCAAACCGGACATTGGATTCGTGTTCAGCGAAATGCATGGAAATACATAGGTCTGCCTTTTAGCACGCGGCATTTATTTTGTGTGCCTGTGTTATTTTTTAATTATTTGCTTTCATCATGATTAGAAAATATTATTTTTCGGCGCGATTTTAGAGCGAAAAATGCACAATTCCAGCATTTTAGTCCGTTGCTAGGAAACTATCAGAAAACAGACCGGAAAAGATCCGTTGCCAAGCAACGATCAACAAAGTCGTACGGGAATGTTACTTCCCGGCCTAGGCCGGGAAGTAACATTCCCGTACGGTTTTTTATATATATTTTAATATGTTAATATTTTTGATTTTTATACGTTTAAAATAGTATTGATTGTGATTTCAGAATTTTATTTTTTAATGTTTATATTTTTGATTTTTATACGTTTAAAATAGTATTTATTGTGATTTCAGAAAAAATAGTACGTGTACTTCGGTGTGAAAGCACATTCCCAGACTTCGATGCTTGTTGGCCTCGGCTAGAGCCTCGGCCAACAATTGCATCGTCGTCCGGGAATGTATCGCTTTCACACCTAGATACACAATATACTATTTTCTGAAATCGATCGGGAATGTCTACATTTTCGGCGCGATTTTAGAGCGAAAAATGCACAATTCCAGTATTTTAGTCCGTTTCTAGGAAACTATCAGAAAACAGACTGGAAAAGATCCGTTGCCAAGCAACGATCAACAAAGCCCTACGGGAACGTTACTTCCCGGCCTAGGCCGGGAAGTAACATTCCCGTACGATTTTCTATATATATTTTAGTATGTTAATATTTTTGATTTTTATACGTTTAAAATAGTATTGATTGTGATTTCAGATTTTTTTTTTAAATGTTTATATTTTTGATTTTTATACGTTTAAAATAGTATTTATTGTGATTTCAGAAAAAATAGTATGTGTACTTCGGTGTGAAAGCACATTCCCAGACTTCGATGCTTGTTGGCATCGTCGTCCGGGAATGTATCGCTTTCACACCTAGATACACAATATACTATTAAGTATTATGAAAATTTATTTAATATGAAATTAACTACTTTCTGTATATTATATTATATTTCTATATAGGTACATATTATAACGAGATCTGGAACTAGATTACATTTTGGTACTAATCCGTTGAAGGGTAAAGCAAGGAAATAAGAATCCATTAAATCGGGATTTAGTATATATACATGAAGTCAAGGTCTCAATTTTTTTTTAGAATCAGCCACTCCCACTATCATCAACATTACCACCCTTATCTCTATTAAAGGAGAAAAAAAATAAAATTGTGATTTGGTATGTGTACATAAACAAAAGGCCTCACATTCTTTTTGACATCATGTCAGTATTAAGAAGAAATTAAGTAATTCTCCACTTCATGAAATTATTCTTGCCTTATAGTACACGGAAATTAGCAAAAAATAGAAGAAAAAAATTATAATAAGCTGATATTTTCTGAATGGACAGTTGATAAGGGTAGGAATACAGGATCAAAAAGTTCTCATCCCTGACTGGTGAGCTTCATCCATTTGTCACCCTTATAATGACACCGTGCTGGTTTTTCAATAATATTTTGGAAATGTGATGTTCCACGGCAAAACTAGAGGTACTGAAAAATATTGAGAATTAAATTTTCTATAAAACATGTCTTATAGGTCGTTTGCAGATTATTAAGGGTGTTTACGTTAATCGACGGCAAACTTGGGGGTAGGTAACAAAAAAATGTAGTATAGGTTTTGCATATTTCCAGTGGACCATCGAATCCCGAAAAAAATGTCGGATCGAAATGAAAGTCGTATCTATCGACTCGAGATCGAATTTAGAAAATTCCGTCCGTCAATCAGTCGGTCTGTCACCGCTCAGCTCCCCTAATTCGTTTTCGGATTTCGATGGAACTTGGGTGGTTGATAGGAGGCCTCTAGAAAACCTTAACGCTGGAAACTCGGAAACCGAAAGTACCCGATATAGACGTTTCAAGTTTTTCGGTAAAAATTGAATAACTCGGTAACGGGCAGTCGGATCGAGATATTTCAAAAAAGACGCTGCCGCTGGCAACGATCTACAGATAATTATACTGGAGACTATGTCAAGAAACAAATGGGAATTGAATTTTTTTTGCAAAAAACTGGGTTTCTCGAAATCGGGCTAGGAAGCACAATAACTGTCCAGGATATTGATCGATTTCGATGAGACTTGGTGGGATCAAAGGTACGCGGCCACAAATGAAGCTTATTGCTGGCGGCCCGAATCCGTTGAGCGCAAGTATTTTTTCCAAGGCCAAGTATGATTTTCCAAAGAAATTGATAACTCCCGAACCGAAGGTCCGATTTTGATTTTCAAAAATGGCTAATCTACAAATCCTGGAAAGCTTGATTTTTTCGATAAATTCTACAAATACCGAACAGTTTCCTAATAAAAATCAAAAATTAAGTATTCCGTCGATCAATCTCTATAACCAGTATAAGGCACGGACCTTTTTGGACAAAAAATCTGAAACGGAGTTTTTTCGAAAAATTAAAAATAAACGAGTTATTTACAAAGATGCATGACCACCATATAACCGACGCCCTTTCTGTATTTCAAAATGTAGTTAGCCTTTACTTTAGTCAATGCAAAAAGAAAAATAAAACTGTCAAAAGGTACTGAATCATCCCAGCAGGGATAAAAAGCATATCAAAATATAGGTTTTTTTAGCCACTCGTAGGTCATAGGCAGGTCAAAACAACCTCTCTCTCTCTCTCTAGCGTGTTTATGAATAAGGTGGTTAGGATTGTGTTGGATCATTTGAAATATTATCAGGCTGCGTTATGTTCGATTAAGTACCGTATTCAATATAATCAGACTCATTTTTGTTTGACCCTATAGTTTACGATTTAATAACATAAAAAGTAATAGAAATATCGATACATAACACAGAACCTTTTTTGTAGAGAATTTTGTGACAAACCTTTTCCTATACTTATGTTTTTTCCCTAAGATAAAGCGTTTAAAATATATTGTAAAACCAGTGCGGTGTCCCTAAAGGGGGTGAGATAGGATGAAGCTTACCCATCAGGGGTGGGAACTTTTTTGATATGTATTCTTACACACATAAGCTAACTATTATAGACATTTCAGCTTATTATAATTTTTTTCTTCTATTCTACATAAATTTGCCTAATTTCCGTGTACTATTAGTAGTGATTGGTATATATCGTTTGTTTGCTGCTTGGGTGTGCTCATTTTTTTTGCAAAACAAGAGTAGTGTACATAAGGTAAATATAAGGCGAAACACGATCTTTATGTAGCATTTAATAAATTGATTTTCTGTAAAATCACTCAGTGGTCTAGATCCTAGAGTTCTTAATCACCTTCCTGGAGAAATGAAACATTGCAGCAAACTTTCACTATATAAAACGAAAACATTATTGTTAATTAGTGGAACCTAATAATTATAAGAATATTTTAATATGTAAAGTGCTCTGTGATTTGTTTCTATTTTTTTTCTTTTAGATATGAAGTCTAACTATTCCTATATAATATTGAATCATATTGTTATTAGAAGAAAATAATCTTTATTTTATTATTAATTATAAAATATGAAATTGAAATTTAAATTTTTTAATCTAGCATATCTATCCTTGAAACCTTAGTCCACTGATGCTATATAAAACACATACGGACTTTTATAGTGGAATTGTAAGGCTATAAATTAAATTTGAAATCAGTTAGGATCATCAAAGAGCGCTTTTCAGGGTGGCAATTTTCAAATTTTATTGGCCGGAAAATGAACTCTGTACTTTGTCTGAATTGTCAAATATCTTCTCGCAGTCGAAGTACTTCAACGTTGTAGTTTTCAATTTCGACCAAAAGCATTTGCCTATCTCATCCTCGATTTTACTTTTTATAACATTTCTTAAATGGATTGCATATAATCGAATACCCATTCCAGACGATGTACATATTTGTCATACTTTGTATTTTATAGCATAGAGACATAAAATACTATTCTGTATTATGTTTGCTTGTTAGCAAAACATAATATACCAATTAATACGTATAGATAGGTATATGAATAACGAATAATATTAAAATTTTTTGAATAGTTAGTCATTTATATTTTTTAATCAAGTATTAAATTTACAGTAGGTATTAGACGGAGAGCAGGGCACGAGATTTCGATATTACTCGGGTCATGAAAAATTTCGGTAACAATACGTGGTACACTAAGAGAGGACCTGATTTGTGAATTTGCTGACAGCTCGAGCGAGGAGGGGCACCGCCATATTGTAAAAATGGCGCACAAAAACAGTTTTTTTGAAATATCTCGCTTCAGGTGTCTCATACGGCAAAAAATGTTCTTATGAAAATGAAAGAGCATTAAATTTTCTACAAAATATGTCCTATACATTTTTTCAGGAAACAGAATAGTTTAGGTGCAGCAGCCGATCGAAGTCAAGCATTCTTGACAAAATTATGATTTTTTGTAATTTTTCAATTTAGTGCGACTTTTATGAAGGAGTATTTTTGTGTTGAGATAAAATTTGTTTTCATACCTGAAAATCTTAATTTTAATTTACTTATGTCATAAACCATAAATATGTTTAACTTTACCCTTTACCCTTTAGTACAGTAACTAGAGGTTTTAACTTTGGAATAATGTCATATTGAACGGATTTCGTTCATTTTTGGCAGTATAATAGTAAATGCTTCACAGAAAAGTTTCTATATTGTGCGGGGGCTTGCTAATTTATAGGGGGTGGCACTTAAAAAAAAAATATATATATATATATATATATATATATATATATATATATATATATATACATGCATTTAGTACTTATACTCCTCCGAATGTTATACGGTTGGGTGGTGTTTGCCTCCGATTTTACGAGTTCGCCTCCGATTTCGGAGGCGGAGACGTTTTGTGTTGTTTTCATCGCGAATGTCTTGATAATTAGTAAATTTATGACTCATTATTATCAGCAACGATCAGCTTTATTGGTGCGCATATAAGATTATGACAAAAGAGGAAGAGATAGAGAAATAGAAGCATTTAACGACATTTTTTTTGGAGGCGGAAAATACCTATAAACATATATAAACATACACCATAGTCCACTACATTTTTTACCAGGTGGCGCTGCTGTTTTAAACATTTGATGTATATAGGTATTAAATGCCTCCTTACAGTAAAGTAGCGATATCGCCTCATAAACTTGGCAACAGAGTAAAGAGGCATACTATTCCTATATACATCTGTAGATATGGTAACTAAAATTATCTTACTAAAAATATAAATAACTTTTATACACAGAAATAATACTTTCTAGAGATCAATGGGTTTTTTAAATTTTTTCAATTTGGGAATAAAAAAACGTTTATTTTGTTCTGAAGGAAATATTTTTGTACCCCTTTATAGCTTAGATCAAATTAAAAAAGGTCTTTACCTTATTAAAAATGTATTTATTTAACAGGACACGAACATTCCTTAACGTAACTAGTTGCCCTTAATCCAACTATTTGTCACTGCCGCTGGTCTTATATAATAAAAGTAAAAAAAAAAATTAGAAGACGATTTTTATTGGGGGGGTGGTCTAAAGAATAATAATAACACAGGTCCACATTTAGTTTAAAAAAATACACAGGACTCTACCTAGGTACCCAGGAGTTTTTGGGGTCGCTGATTCCGATGCCGAGGTCGGTTAAGCTCGATCACGTCAGGTTCAAGGACATTTATCTGAAGGTCAAACTAAGAAAAGGTGGTTGAAAAAATCTGAGAAAATTCACACAGGTTTTTGGGGTCGCTGAGTTCGAATTCGGTGTTCGCTTACCCTTAAAAGGCATCCGGAGGTCATTTCAAGGTTAATTTGAGAAAAACGGAGAGGAAGCTGTTAAAAAATCTGAAAAAATTTACATATAGGTTTTTTGGGTCGCTGAGCCTGTATCCGATGCTGGTTGACCTCTATCACGTCAGTTTCAAGGTCACTTGAAGGTCAAACTAAGAAAAGGTGGTTGAAAAAATCTGAAAAAATTCACGCATAGGTTTTTGGGGTCGCTGAGTCCGAATCCGGCGTTTGCTTACCCTTAAAAGGCATCCGGAGGTCATTTCAAGGTTAATTTGAGAAAAACAGAGGAGAAGCTGTCAAAAAATCTGAAAAAATTTATATATAGGTTTTTTGGGTCGCTGAGTTTGCATTCGATGTCGGTTGACCTCTACCACGTCAGTTTCAAGGTCATTTGATTAACCCAGTAAGAAAAGGTGGTTGAAAGATTCTGAAAAAATCCACACAGGTTCTTCGGGTCGCTGAGTCCGAATCCGGTGTTCGCTTACCCTTAAAAAGCGACATCCAGATGTCATTTCGAGGTCATTCTGAGGTCATTTCAAGCCGGCATTCGTCCGCTGCACATGAAAATTCTTCGGCTATCTCAGTACAAATATATTTAACTCAATGAATCACCTACTTATTTTCTTTTGTGAAAGGATGGCTTTTAGGTACAGTTGAAAAAGCAGAGCGAACATGCAAGTAGAGAGTACCGATAGATGGCGCATGCCCACCGCAAGTGAGTTGGGGCAGAAGAGGGATATAAGTTCGGCGCGAATCACGGGCGTTGGCTTCACTCACTTGGAGCTCAATCAGTGCTGGTTTTGCCTATAAGCTGAGTAAGCGCCAGCTTAGGGCCTCGCATTTAGGGGGCCTCAGAACTCAGTTTTCATACGCAGATATTAACGTTTATTTCATTAGAAGAGAAAGCTTCAACGAAAAACATACCTAGAGCTTAGGGCCCCCGGTTACCTAAAACCGGCCCTGAGCTCAATCCTGTCAGGATCAAAGTAATTTATTGGTTTTTTGAGTCAGACAAACTGACAAGGAGGCAGACAGACTATCAGATAGAAACATTCAGTCGGACAGGAAGATAGACAGAATTACCGACAGAAAGGCAGGTAGAAAGGCAGGATGTCAAATAGATGGACAGAGGGAAAATGCAGGCGGATGATAAATACAGACTAACAAGCAAACAAACAGGTGTGCAGGTATAAAGGCAGACAGATAAACAGACAATAAGTAGGCAGGTGAGCATTCGTATAAATTTTTTCTAATTTTTTTCACCTCCTATTCTCACTTTAACCTTCAAATGACCTTGAACATGAGGTGATAAAGGTCAACCGACATCGGATTCGGACTCAGAGACCCCCAAGAACCTATGTGTGAATTTTTTTTCAAAAACCTTTTCTTAGGTTGACTTTCAAATGACCTTGAACCTGACGTGATAGAGCTTAACCGAGCTCGGCATCGGAATCAGCGACCCCAAAATCACCTGGGTACCTAGGTAGAGTCCGGTGTATTTTTTCAAACTGAATGTTGACCAGTGTAATCTTCCACCTTCCAAAGATATTTTAAAAACCTAGATTATTCTGGAGCAAAAATGTAAATATTTCCCTCTAGCAAGAAATAAAAATGTTTTAAAAAGCATTCGAGACCAAAATTCTAGAATATATTTGTTGGTTAATCATAAATTTTGCTATACTAATTAATGATAGTTTGTTGGAGTCATCTCGAATGCTTTTCAAAAATTTTTAAAGATTTCAAAAATTTTTCTCTTGCTGGAGGGAAATAAATTTGCTCCAAAATGATTAAGTTTTGAACATTTTACTTCTTTAAGTATATCATCTCTTTGAAATATTTTATATTATTTTCTGCTTTTCTGCATTCCGTTGGTTCCAAGTTTTCTCCTCGCCAAACATGAATTTGGAGAAATACTCTGTAAGAATGTTGACGTAATGCCTCGGATGTTGCTGGCAGTCTTAGTAGAATCCCGGTAGTACTAGATTGGCCGACTAACTTATTGAAGATAATGAATCTTCGATGATTCAAAGATGTCTCTTTTTTGGGGGCTTTGTATATTGCTAGCGCGAATTTCTCTCCAGCACTCGTAATTTCTTTTTTCGTTGAGCTACGGTTGTTGAATATACGGACAACCTCTTCGAGATCTTTTCTTTTATTGACGCATTCCACCGTTTGCACTTTTCCTTTACCAAAGAAAGCTGAAGTGTTATCGCATCCACTGAACGTGTGGCCATACAGCTTTTTAAAACTTCCGAGGACTGCAAGTCACGAGAACTGTAATCTTTATTTTTATTTTTCTCTGAGCCTCTCTGAAGAAACGGATATCTTTATCTTCAGGTGCGAGAGCGATAATCAATGCGAGAAGATCAATATCTTGTCCGAGGATGACCACTGTATCGTTTCCTTGAGATTCGTTTAAGGCGGTTTGAACTATGAGTACGTCAACGTCGTCTACAGCAGCAATTGTTTTGATTCCGTCGTTTTTAAATATCTCCATCAATTGCGAAATAAACCGTTCCTTTTTGTGAGATTGTTTATCATTTTATTTTGCGTTTCAGTCAGTGGCGTGTTCTCATGAAAAATAATTTTCGGTGAAATGCGTTTCAAAAGTCGCTGCTGTCTTTCGATGCTCTTCATACTGCAGTCAGCATATCCGTCAAACACTACAGTCACTTTTTGCCCGTAATGTTTACGAATAAAGCTGCTTCGGCCGTACTACACGATGAATCAAATTGCCGCCATCAACAATGAACTGGCAATCGTAAAAATCTATTTGCCTCTCTCATACAGCATTGAAAATATCATACAGGCGATTTCTTAATTTTCCTCATTAACCCTTTTTTATTGAAGAGAAGAAGTGGAACTGAAGCAAGCTCAAAGTTGAAATATGACTCCAAATCTTCTTTTGTGTGAACAGTACAGATTATCCTCTAATATAATTGCAAAGAAGGGGAAAATACATAAACTACTTTCGACAAAACCCTCTATATATGCATTTAATAGAGAAAATTCTGCTCAATAAATTCATTCCTGAGCATTATTCTCGTTAAAGTAACCGGTTTTAAGATATTCGGAGTCAAACTTGGAATAGGATGGATTTTTACCTCTGCGCCCCAAACTACCTCTCTGTTCGGACGCTGTTAGCGCGAAATAGCTGAGGATAAGCTACAAGGTTAATAGTACATTTTTTTATGCGGAATTTAATGCGACAAATTTTTTATTTCTTATACTTTTTTCTCTTTCGACGAACGGTTTACAAGATAAAAGTGAAAAACCAGCGTTAAGTCCCCGTAATATGGTCGAAGCAGCTCTATTCATAATCATTACGGACGTTTCACCCCTAAATTGTGGGGAACTTTTCGGGTATCTATTTCGAACCCTATCTAGATTACGCATCCCAAATATTATTACTTTATAAATTATTTCTTCTAAAATATCTAATTTACGTGGACTAATATGTAACAATTGTGTTACAAAAATGAACTGAAAAGCATTTTAAATAGTAATAATAATTTCCTTAAGAACATATTTTGAATTACATACATTATTCTACAATAGATATTTAGCGTGAACGGCTCATTTTAAAACAGATAATCGTACATTATCGGGTAAAACACCAATGTAATCTGATAGAGTACAACTTACACAATATTAATCATCATAATAATAAACGCACACGATTGCATAACGCAACTAATTGCGCAAGCGCCAGAGCATTTTACACTATAGAAGTCTGGCAACCTCGAAGGAGGCAAAGTCTACCGTTATATATAACAGTTTTAAATACATTGAGTCAGAGAGGTACTATTTATATAACGAGGTGTAAACATACCAATCGTATGAACAAAAAAGCGTATGTAAAAAAAGATAAAAATCCTTTCCCCTCTCCGCGTGCCCTTGGTAAGTGAAATTTGGCGGTTATGTATATGTAAACAGAACTAATCTATCTATATTATTTCTAGTGGAGGTGCGGGCGCCACAAATTTGTAAGGAGGCGGACACGATACAAATGCACATATATATATATATATATATATATATATATATATATATATATATATATATATATATATATATATATATATATATATTTATTTATTGGAGCTGAAATAGAATCAAATTTTAAGAAGAAAAGATTCTATGCAATTTTTTACATAAATTGATAGTTTTTAATTTATAACGACTTCAAAATTGCGATTTTAGCTAAAAAAAAGAAGGTATTTCCAAACGGCTTTCGTCAGGTATCTCGAAAAGTATTACTTTATCGAAAAAATATTACAGACCAATTACAGAAAGTACAAACTGGAAATTAATTACATTTTTTGTTTATTGATGTAGGATTAATAATTTCGGAGATATTTAAGTTTATATTTGGTATCCAAGTGTTTCGAAATTACCTTTAAAATTGAAAATGCATTTTTTTCTAAAGCAAGTGCTTTAAATGAGCAAAAAAAATTGAGCATCCAGGTAATGCTACATCTTAACGAAAAACTGTATTTGAGATAATTTTTTTTAAATTACTGGCTAATTAGAGTAACAAAATGGCGACCTTTTTATATAAAAAAATATAAATACGCACATTTTTCAGTCATAACTTCTTTATTTCTTATGCTACAGGAACTAGTAAAAAACAATTTGAAAGCGCAATTAATTGTCTTTAATTTCATTTCTTAACAAGCGTGACTTAGATGTCACAATTTCTGAGATATTTAACATTTAAACTGCATTTTTCGTCTTATAAACGTTCGGACGCTATTTGTAAACTCTCATTTCTCCGAAACTATTAAATCTATGTAAATAAATAAACAAACGAAATTCATTATAAGTTAAGGACCTTTATTTTTGGTCTTTACCCATTTTTCAATAAAACTAATATTTATTGAAATATTTCGAAACGGAAAAAAAAAATTACGTTTTATCGAAGGTACCTTTATAGTTTAAACTGTATTTTTTTCTAAAGCAAGTGCTGTATACAAATGAAAAAAATTGAGCATCTACGTCATGCTATATATTAATGAGAAACAGTGTTTGAAATTCCTTTTTTTTATTTACTGGCTAATTACAGTAACAAATTGGCGACTTTGTTATTAAAAAAATGTGAAGACGCACATTGCTTCGGTCATAACTTCTATGTTTTTTATGCTACAGAAACAAATAAAAAAACAGTTGAAAGCTTAATTAATAACCTATTATTCTACTTATTAGCATCCTTGACGTAGGTGTCACAGTTTAACTCTCACTTTAAATAATTATCTTATGAACCCTTGGATGCCAAATGTAAACTTAAATATCTCCGAAATTATTAATCCTACATCAATAAACAAAAAATATAATTAATTTCCAGTTTGTACTTTCTGTTATTGGTCTGTAACATTTTTTCGATAAAGTAATACTTTTCTAGATACTTGACGAAAGCCGTTTGGAAACATCTTTTTATTTAAGCTAAAATCGCAATTTTGAAGTCGTTATAACTTAAAAACTATCAATTTATGTGAAAAATTGCATAGAACCTTTTCTTCTTAAAATTCGATTCTACTTCAGCTCCAATAAATGTATATATTTTTTAAGTGCCACCCCCTGTAAATTAACAAGCCCCCCCGCACAATATAGAAACTTTTCTGTGAAGCATTTACTATTATACTGCCAAAAATGAACGAAATCCGTTCAATATGATATTGTTCCGAAGTTTTGCATATTTTTTACCTCTAGGTACTGTACTACTTAGCGTTCTGTTCCACTTGTCTAAGAGCTGGACACGAAATTTCGATATTACTCGGGTCATGAAAAATTTCCGTAACAATACATCGTACACTAAGCTAAGATAGGTGCCTGATTTGGGTGTATGCTGACAGCGCGAGCGGAGAGGGGCACGAGTGAGAACGGTGAAATTTGATTTTTTTTAAAACAAAAATCATCACGGTTACGTTTAAAAATTTATAGAATAAGAAATTTAAAAAACACGTAGTTTGAGCCATTTTAAACTGTAATACAGTAAAAATATAAGCTACTACTTCTATCTATCGGCTACCAGGTGTTAGGACAGACTTCTCCTTCACTTAGCTGTCAAAAAATTTTTATGATCATATTATTTGACATATTAACAAGAAATAACCACAGTACTTTTTTTTTCTTAAATTTTTGGCAAGTTGACAACTGTCAGCAACCTATTTATCCCCTACATACCTGTCAGCAACTTCATATTTCGATTACGCAGATCACAATTTCTTATTCTATAAGTTTTTAAGCGTAACCGCGATGATTTTTGTTAAAAAAAAATCAAATTTCACCGTTATTACTCGTGCCCCTCTCCACTCGCGCTGTCAGCATACACCCAAATCAGGCTCCTATCTTAGTGTACGACGTATTGTTACAGAAATTTTTCATGATCCGAGTAATATCGAAATTACGTGCCCAGCTCTTAGACAAGTGGAACAGAACGCTAAGGGTAAAGGGTAAAGTTAAACATATTTATGGTTTATGACATAAAGTAAATTAAAATTAAGATTTTCGGTATGAAAACAAATTTTGTCTCAACAAAAAAATACTCCTTCATAAAAGTCGCACTAAATTGAGAAATTAAAAGAATGCTTGAATTCGATCGGCTGCTGCACCGAAACTATTCTGTTTTTCGAAAAAATGTATAAGACATATTTTGTAGAAAATTTAATGCACTTTCGTTTTTATAAGAACATTTCTTGCCGTATGAGGCACCCGAAGCGAGATATTAAAAAAAAACTGTTTTTGTGCGCCATTTTTACAACCACTAACCTGGGTCACCCTGTATTATTAAAGTTCTGTGAACAATTATTTCCACATAGTGGAGTGCAAATACTACAGTATTAAAGTTTTTTTCGTTCTAAGGGACTTCGATAGGAAATCTGGATGTGAAAGTAGTGATTCCTTAGGCAACGGTTTTTTTAGAAGTAACTGAACTATTGTGATATATTTCTCGTAACTATAACGTAAGTAACTTAACGTTCCTTAAGAAGTGAAAAAATGCCGTAGCAAATTATTACGGCAGAAAGTATTTATCATATAAAATATACTAGCCTTAAAAGTAATATATACATCACAATTTTAAAATAATTTCATACTTCTTATCTGATATAAAATTTGTTTTTATGCAAACCTCTTATTAAATTGAATATGTACAGAATCCATTCCAAAATAATTTTTTGATGCTCCTCGGGAAATTGAAATTCATCTTGAGCTCTCCACAAACAGTCCGTGATTATATCAAGAAACCAGAATTGAATCAAGTTAAACTTATAATCCATGCACTGAAAATATTCCGCAAGTTGCTTTATGGAAGCTTTAATTCCAACTTCTCTTACGTATGGAAGTTTCAAATCGTTGACTTTAGGAAACAAGTCTGGCAGTGACGTAAAAGGGTAATCGTAAATGAGTTGTTTGGGAGAAGTTGGTGGTACGGTGAGTTTCATATTTTCAGGAGAGTTCTGGTGCAAATATATGCAACTCCCACTCAAATAGCGTGGTTCTGCTAGTGGTGGTGGTACCTGTTCCATTTTCAGTTCATTCATTCGTTTCTTTGCCATAGTTTAATTTACTGGTATCTGTAAATATGTATATTTGTATTTTTTTTATGTAACGTGAAAGTTATATAAAATCATATTTACCACATTAAATCATGAACACGGTCTGAATTTATTTGCTTAGCACTATAGATATTTCCGTTTGTACGTGAGAGCAAGCGTTAATGACATTTGCTCTCTTTACGAATTTTATGACAGTTTGTCGTTACACTGTAGTGTGGTGGCTTAGCGAAAAGATCGTGACCTGCTGAATTAAACCTCCAAATTTTGCACACTTCTTATATAGGTCGTGTGCACGTGACGTCACAGATCTGAGAGCTTAGGAAAACAAACCGCTGTCATTGCTGTCAAATGGCAACTGACTGAACTTAAGAATTGAATTTTTCATAATATTAGAGTTTTTATGGACATTATATCATACAAAATGGCCAGTTTTTGTTGTATTATTAGTTGTGGAAGTGTGGCAATCCGAGACCACATCAGTTTTTATAAAATAACGTCGATTAACAGTCAGAAGAGGTTAGGATTAAAAGATTCCAAGCAATTAAAAGGAATTATTTTACTGGGGTATTCCAAGCATTTTATTAATGGTAAGTTGTTACATATTAATTTAATAATTTGATTTTCAGTGTGGATTTATGTTATAGGAAAGACGGCCGTAATTCAAGACCACGATGATCCATCCAGTTTGGTGTTCTCTGTTAATATGGGATACAACTTAAAACCCAAATGTGAAACTAAAAGTGCTTGTGATAGTAATAACTACTGCTAAAGCAAACAATAAACAATTCATGGTACAAAAAATAATACTTTATATTGATTTGTCAGTATTTTTAATAATCATTTCTTGTGTGTAAGTTTTAGTTGAGCGAGGCTAGAGCTGATACTGAGAGAGAACGAAGTGCAATAGCAGAAATTGGATACATCTTAAGAGGAAAATACACAGGCTACATTAAGATATCTGATGAAGTGCATAAATCAAGGAAATTAAAAGTATTGCCACAGAAGACCTATACCAGAAGCGTCACTGTCGGAGGCACGTTCGATGTTTGGGTGCGTTTGCACGCATCCAGTAATTTAGTCGAGTAGAGAAACGGTCCAGTAATTTAGTAATTGCTTTCCACTAAATTACTTGACTAAAACACGCTGCATTGGTCGAGTACTAAATCACTAAGCGACTCGACTAAATTACTGGGTGCGTGCAAACGCACCCTTTCATTGGTAAATTGGGGTGACCTTCGGCCATCTTGTCGGTGGTATTATTGTCAACCTATAAATCTGCACTTTTCTAAATTCACCGCTGGACGCATTGGTAGATAAAATTCGAAGCTGATTGGCTTTGGTTTTCAAAATAGTCAATCATATAATGTTATTGCTTACCGGTGCGCTCCACCGGTGAATTTAGAAACCTGCGGATTTATAGGTTGACAATAATACCACCGACATATGACATATGCGCATAAAATTCAATATTGGCGGGAATGCCAGAGAGTCGTTTCTGGATGTCATTGATTGATCTCGAAACTAAACGTCTTTTTGAAGTATATTGTGTTGTGTTTAAAAACCCAGTGTTGGATTGTTTATCATTCAAAAACTATGAAACTAAGATCACTTTCAGCTTTCAGTCATTGAACATATAAATAAAGTTCAAATGGGCTTTGAAAGTGTCAAATTGTAGCCGTAAATGTTCTTTGAATTATGTAATTACGAACGTTACTTACTACTTAGATATTAGTGTAATTGTGTAAATATAATCATTTATTTCTTAATATAGATCTTTCTTTACATCTCCTGTAAGTTTCTTGTTGATTCTCCTTATGAGTACTAATGGAATGTTGGATAATAAATAATTTGATATTTAGTAAGTATATTTTGTTTTACTTTCAGTTAGATGCAAAGATCAACATAATCGGCTATTCCAATTTATTGCTAACAATAATACTAGTGATAAATGAAACATAATAAAAAGAGAATATACGTATTTAATAAAATACAAGTGATATTGACCTACCTACATGAAATAATAAAATACATGTTAGACATATTATATAACATTAGTAAGACACGATAAGAAAAAGTTCTTGCTCAAATTGCAATAGTTTGTATGGTTCAATCTATATCGTATCGTATTTTTCATGAAATTCATAACTAGTTAACCCTTCGACCATAGCCACCGTTTACTGCTAAAAAATTGAAATGAAAAACTGGGTAGTGAACGAATTATATCTAGACTAGTAACACAGTCACAATGAGTACTGAAGGATCATCTGAATCAGCAATAGTCCAAGTATTCGATGGCTTTGGTTGAAGATGCACCGCTAAGAGTTCATAACCTGAAACATGAATTTGTATGTTAGCAATTATTCATTAAGCAATATTTAATTAGGTAAGCATATATTGAAAAAAAAAAAGTTGATCATCGACAACTAATTCTTACCTTTGCAAAAAGCTTTTATCCTGCAAATTTCTTGGAGAGTACTGCTTTCACCCAATCACAAATAGTTTCAAGATTTTTGAATGCCTTGAACTCATCCTTTTGTCTATGCATTTCTCACAAGTAATTCACAATATCCCTTTGTGAAATATTATGAAATACACTAATGTTTGTTCTGAAGCCATCATTTCTCAAAATATAAGCGATTTAATTCGATGACACCAACTTTTTCCATACATTTCTCCTCTACATTATGAGACGATTTCGTAAAATATAAACTTATCTCCATATTAACTAACAAAATTTCCCACACACAATAATTAAGGATAGTTGTGGATATTAAATAATCCAAAATTAAGTTTTAAAATATCACATATACTTTAAAACAACACGTTTAATCGGCATGTCACTTAATGACAGCTGTTTGTTTCCCTAAGGTCTCAGAATCTGTGACGTCAGCGCACACGACCTATACCTTCATTACTATCAATTCAGGATGGGGTGCCCGATTTCAGTGCTCGCCATCTTGAAATACGACGCTATCTTTGTTTTCTTTGGACTGCACCTGTAAATTTTCGACTTTTATTTGGTGTTTACTAAATATCTCCCCAACTTCTGGGTATGTATCAAAAAGGATTTGATTTAAACTAAATTTGCTCCAATTTTGGACTTTTTTCAGGTTATTTCGAAAATCTACATTTTCGTCGGTTTTGCTAAATATCTCCAATGCGGTCAGTTTTACAGCAAACATTATTTTATTAATGTTTAAGAAGAATAAATAGGCTACAATGTCGGTAAAGAAAGACATCGACACAATCAAAATTTGCTGAGATAATGTATTTGACCATGTTACAAACGTTTCAATTAAAAAAATTACAGAATAACTATTAAGAAAATAATCATAAAAATAATATTTATAATGTTGTTATTATTTTATTTATAATGTTGTTGTTTACTGTTCACAATGGCCTTTGCAATGACAATGTGCAGGCAAGTGCAGCCTTATTACAAACGCAATTCTTAGAGCACAGGGGTTCAGCCTTACATCCGCACTTGATTAATTCTTTACAGCTTTTGCTTGCTTCCGGTATAGACATCCAAATTGGTTGCCTTTTCTCTTCGTTTCTTTTCCATCAAGTTAGCCAAAGTAGGTGCATTTTGGAGTGATTTCAGACTGGTTAACCAGATGCTAGATTGATAGATGCAGCGATTAGTGTGTTGAATGAGTGCATCCTGTGTGGGCGGTAGACTTTGCATCATCTTTATTTTTTTTCCTTGTGTGAAGAGATCCTCTAAGCTTTTTGATGCTGTCAAGTTCTGTTGTGCCATCGTACAAGATGCATGTGAATCGTTCTATAAGTTCAAATGCCTTTGTTTTAGCATCTACTGGCTGAAATGATGTTCTGCAGAGAAAATAAATCCTATAGTGTCTGAAGGGTATGCTTTCCATGTCTTCCATGCCCTTACCAAAAAATTGTGATGTAGTGTCTGGACTCGTCAAAGCATGGAAAAAGGGCAATGCTTGCGACATATTTTCTCCGAGCTCTTGGCAGATGGCGTTGATATGGTAATATCGGAAGTGTTTACCCTTACCAAATGCAATCCAAAGTTAAATATTAGGTTTGTAAGTTTGTAGCTCGAAAAAGATGCCTACTAGTACCACAATAACATCTATGTCAACTGTACTTATGAGGATGTTGGTTGTACCCTTTTGTAATGCATCCAATATATGAAGACACATTCTGGTACAGAGCTGGGTAGGATTCTAATCACTCAGTATTCGAATTCAGGATTCGAATCTTTTTTGAGTATTAGAAAACAGTATTCGAATACTTTCATTTAAAAGGATTCGTGATTCGGATTCGTAAGACAAATGAAAAAGGATTCATATTCGAATCCTTTTGTTGATGACACGGATCCTTTTTTGTGGCACACGTTCTTTTTGTGCAGGCGGTAAGCGCTATGGTTTAAGGATAGGATTTTGCAGAGTGAAAGGGAAATTGCGTTTATTTTAGGTTTATTATAAATAATTAAAAAAACAAACATAGTATAATCTTTAAAACTGTTTTAAATATTTGCCATTATTCTAACAAATACAAGTATTATATTTTTATTGTAAATTTCTGTTGGACTTGAATATTGTAGTTTGTCAATGAAAACAGTTCCTAATTTCATTACTAGAGTATGGCATTTAACTATATACAAAATTTATGATAAAAACTGAAGAAGGTTGTATTTCTTAGAGCAATGGGAAGTATCTGAAACTATTTTAAAAATTATACCATTTATGATTTTTAAATATTTACAATCAACTGAAAATAAACGCATATTTCCCTCTCACTCTGCCAAATTCTATCCTTAATAGTTAAGATTTTGCCTGTTGACACATGTTGACATGCATATAAAATAAGACATTTGTTTTTGTTTGCATTACCACAACCGGCCGACGCCCTATGTGTGCGTGGATTATTGACTGTCATAGGTCATAGTGTGTATGTGTATTTATTGTTTATAATCCCCACACGGTGGATCCCTATCAGCTGTATTTGGATATTACATCGGAAATCAGAGCACTGAGCAAACACATAAATTACACGTGACTTTGGAGCCTTTTATTTCATGGAAATATCGAACGAACTGAAGTGGACTACAAGCAATCTGTTAAAACATAACCTCTCATGTGTGTTTATGTTGCATGTTAATCAATTGTCGGATATTATAAGGGTATTAACAGATAACGTTTAGAAGATTTTGTAGAACATTGGATAATGAAAAAAAATAATAACACAGAATTTAGCCCAAATGACACTCTATCCTCAACAAGTCAATAATATTATGGACAGTTCAAGCAGACGACGCATGCGTCAAATTAAAATCTTCCTGCTCCATGAAGAAGGTCCGAGCAAGTCGAGCTTCGTCCGAGTTCTTTATTTTGTAATATTCGAACCGATTTGCATTAAATGAACGATTGTGACGCGTCCCATCAATCAGACGTAATATCCGAACACGGCTATAAACCCAACTAAAATAAGTTTTGACATTGTCAAAAATATTTGAGTTGGTAACCTTGTTGATTTTTAGGTTATGAAATATATTTAGGGACATAACATGTTTAAGTTTTTCAAGTTTATTCTCATTTTTAGCTTGGAGCAAATATTTAAAAATTCACGTAAATAATTTTTCAATATAGACCATTTTAGGATAACGTCACGATAAGTCAGCCATATTGCCTGAGGTACAACCAAACTTTTTATTCCATTGTAAACAAAGAAGTAATCTCAGTTTTAAACGTGAAATAAAATAAAATGCCATCCTTTTGTGCGATAAGGTGTGATTGTGAGATGAGGTTTATTTTGAATTTAAAAAAGCTTAGTAGAAAGGTAAAGAAATCACTTTCCGTTAGAGTCTATTGAATACTACATATACGCGTAATATAACATGCTTATCACTGAAATCTTAGCACTCTTAGCACTTAGTTATTTAAATGTAAACTTGTCTTGCCCATAACAATGAATACATTTGAGTTTATCTTTCTTGCGCAAATCCAGCCTTATAATATTTATATGCTTGTAAAGATTTGAATCCCTTTAACTGTTGGCCTGTGTAGAAGCTGTGAGTCAACACTAAGTAATTTATCATATTAATTACGGATACACAAGGTAAAATAGACAAATCTGCAGAAAGGTCTTCAGTCTCCACTCCAATGGTGTATGGGTCAATATTGTCTATTATTTTGATTTTCTCATCATAGCGACACTTTACATCACCCATAAGGGTTGAATAATATTCACTACATGACATTATTACGAGAACACACACAGTTTCTCAAGAAAAACTAGAACTAGAAATATATAAAACCACGCAAACTGCGTTTGATTGTCGTCCCTCAAGCAAAATGTCAAAATTGTCAAATCCACAACTAAAATGGTTGATTAATAAAAATAGACTGCTAATTACAGGTTAGATTTCCAACCTACAAAACGAGTCCTATTTTATTAGGACAAAGTATTTAGAACTTCATAAATATTACACTCTACTAGATTTTAGTGTTGAAAGTACGGGAACCAGGCAGAAATTTTAATAATAGCTACGTAATATTTTTAAATCTTAAGAAATATATATTTTTGAGGTTAGCTGTGACGTCACGTATCATAACCTATAAATCAATATTCACAAAGGTTACCAACCCAAATATTTTTGACAGATGGCAAAATACAGTTTCTCCTAACAATAATACCAATGGTATTTTTTGGATGCTGCCATGTGTGCACATATAACGAATTCTTTTTAATTTTTTTAACGGAAACCAAATCGAAAGGGTGCAAGTGTGATATATGGTTGAAATTGGAATTTTTACTGCTTTTCGATGGTTCTATTTTTAGATCTTCTGGAGCACTAAAGAAACCCTCATGCAATGTTTCATCCAAATCTGTTTATCGTGCTAACATACACACACACACACACACAAACATTTTTCAATTACTACTTTTTTGGGTTCCTGGGATCTCAAAACGTAAAGATTTGATGTTATCTAAATTTTCGATTTCGGACTAATTGTAGTAACCTCCTACAATTTGATTGTGGGGAGGTTAATAAAGGTAGTGGAGAGAAAATACGAGCAGCCCGGTGGATTTTTTTTTTTGAAAATTGATGAGCAGGGGAAAGAAATCCGAAAAAAAAATTTGGATGAGCAGGGGGGATGAAATCCGAAAAAAAATTTGATGAACGTGGGGGGGGGGGAAATAAAATACGTCAAGAAAAATTTATAATACAAATTTTCAACATTTTAAAACCGAACCTCCCAAACAAGTCCGGGCCCCCTCAGAACGAGCCCGGACCAGGTGGAAATCACCTCACACTTGCTTGCATGAAATTCTTTGTTTTTTAAATTCTTTTGACCAGTTCAAATAAGTTACCGAATTAGATAAAATCCAGTTCTTCAGTCATTGTTTTTAAAAAGGAGATATGATATACTAGATGTAAACGAAACTGGGATCACCACTATAACTTTCTTGTTTTCTTGGGAATTGCAATCCCAAGTAAATTTGAATTAAATACATGTTACTAAAATGATTCTAGCACTCGATTTTCAGTTTTCACCCACTTTCACATATCCGATCAATTTGAAATTTGGCATGCGTACATGGTTCCCATGACAATGCACTCTAACACTTTTATATCGCAAAAATTCAAGACGGCACTCTAAAATGGCGGACGATGTTACCGTGTATGATTCGATTCGACTTATAATCGACATTTGGACCGTGAATTACGAATTTTTAGACAAAAATTAAAAGTTCAGACGCGGACTACAAATTTTTGATAGAAATTCAGACATCAAAATTACGGCGCCAAGATGGGACCGAGTTTTGTCACTTACGATCCGATTCGACTCAATATCGATATCTGGAACTGTAACAATAATTTTGAAGTTAAACTTGAGGATTCGGATACGTGATCCCAAGAAAAGGATTCGGATCCTGCGATTAGAATCATTTTTTTTATACCAAAAGAATCCGAACTTGTTATTCGTGATTTAAATCATTTTTGATGATTCGAATCCATTTTCAGAGGATTCGACCCATCCTTGTTCTGGTATCAGCTTCTTTGTGGTTAGTTTCGGACATCGGTGTACTGCTATTTTTTGAAATAACAGATTTATCATAGGTGATGTATATTTCTTTACATTCTTGTACGTCATAAGCGGCGACTGCATCACTTAGTAGGGTAAACAGTTCTGTCTTGTTCTCTGAATTCTTCAGGAATGTACCAAAGTTTTTGGGGAGTGTGGTTTCCCTTATGACTTTTCTCCTTTCTCCTTTCCCTCTCTTCACACATGTAGTTTCATTCAGACTGTTTGGCTCGTATATGTCCCATGCAACATCGATTGTTAGGCAATCCTGAAGTTGTCTCTTGATCCGTGGCAAGAAGACCATATCACTATTTTCTCCAAATGTACATGCATCATATTTAGGAAAATATTAAAGTTACAAAAGCCGATCTGGTCTAAAGTTGCAGCAAATTTAGTCTGGATTAAAACTGATACGAATAGTGTTACTGTAAACCAGCTGTAAACCCAACCAATTTTCGTAATAACTGAAAAAAGCCCAAAGCCTTGGAAGCTTGTATCTCGCAAAATATTAAAGTTACAAAAGCGGCTCTGGTCTCAAATTATAGCAAATTTAATTTAAATTGAATACTTTTTCTACAAACCCAGAAGTTGGGAGATAGTTAGTAAAAACCAAATAAAAGTCGAAAATTTACAGTTACAGTCCAAAGAAAATAAAGATAGTGTCATATTTTAAGATGGCTGATATTGAAATCGGGCACCCCCTTCCCCTGAATTAAGAGATCTGCAAAATTTGGCGCTTTAATCCAGCAGGTCATGATTCTGCCTAGTATTTGCTCTAAGCCACCGCACTAATTGGTCGCGTCCATCACGTTTAGCTATCGACGGCTATTCTAGGTAAGTTCTGCTATTTCGTGAGGACGGAGTTAGAGATGGAGCAGATACTAAGTCACGTGATACAGGAGTAAACCGTACAAATGTGCACCCAAACGTTAACGGAGTTTTAAGCATAATGTAATTCTGTTTAATTTGAAACACCCACTAGCATACCAGACGTTGTCTATTTTCAGTCAACTTCCACCTTAACCAACTTCTCCACTACTATAATCTACCTTTATCTCTACATCTATTTTTATCATCACCTATCAATTTTATAATCTTAACTCCTCTCTATTCCTCTTCTGTTTGTTCATTGTTTTATCCTTCTTGTTCTTTTTGTCTTCTTTTGTTCTAAATTTAGCTCTCGGCCGATAACCTTCTTGAAAATCCTAACTTTTAAAACCCACAACTCTTAACTTTCCTCTACTTTCCTGGAGGCAGGAAGACCACCAGGGTGGATAATTACTTCAAACGGGTTTTTTCGTTGTGTTTTGTTTTCTCGTGACAGTAACCAAAATTCCTTTAATGTTTTTTGTGCGTGCACAATGCGACAATTTTTAAAATAGATATTAATTAGTTTTAGGCCCTTGTGAGCAGCAATGTTTTAAGTCTATGGTTGTTTTTAAATTCGCTCGGCAAACAACTCCCCACCCGAACTACCGTTCTTAGCCGAACCGGACCTGCCCCGCCCAACCTTACACCTGCGCACCGTGATTGCCTGATTGGTTTAGGCCAGGTTCTGACTAGGCGCACCTGTATTTTGGTAAACGGAAAAAAAAGCCGCTGAAAAAAAATCCGCGGAAATAAAATCCTGGAAGAAAAGTAACCATAATTCATAAATTTTAAAAAGTTTGCATTAAATTCTGGGGAAGTTGCATGAATCTTTTCTACCAAATTGATTGTTGCGTACGCTCTCATTTGTATGGTAAAATTTATCTTGCCTTAGTTGGGGAGGCGTGATTCTCACATTATATAATTTATTGGATAGCATATTGCAGAATTTCACTGTACTTGTTTCAGACCTGTTAAATAAATGATATTCTTTGAACTAATTGCATTTTGTTGATACTATGACTTGTTTCTAGTCTTAATCCCTGCAGTTTTCGTTTGGAAGACCAGAAAAACTGAGTTAATCGGAGTCTCATGACTCCGTAAGTCTGAAACTCAGTGTTCTGGTCGCCTCACGGGAACCCGACAGGGATTTTTTTTATGCGATTTTTCAGGAATCAGTAAATGTAGAATCCGTTATTAGTAAGTAAACAAATAAAAAATCACGTCAAAATTAAATCCCATCAGAGGAAAATCTCGATAGGAATTTTTGTATGCAAAAAATACAAAAATCTTTAGGCGAAAAACCCATTATTGGCCTATTACTTGTCTATTGAGTTATATCTAAATGAATAAATAAATTGGTGTCGACGCACGGTAGTGAGTTCTTCTACAATCACACGAATCACCCTTTGTCCTTCAGTACTCTACTACTCATAGTAGAGTAGTAGCATAAAACAAAACCTGAGCTAAAGTGACGCGTATGCAATTTGTTCACAATTTCACAAAAAGCTGTAATTTGTATTCTCTTTAAATTCAAGAAAAACTCACTTGCGCACGGGCCCCCAAAAAAATTAAGTTAGAGAATCCACTAATATGTATTTTTTTCATTTGAAAATTTCCTTACATATACATTAATCTTATATATCGATTGTACGATGAAAATAATATTCATGTTTTTGTTGCTTGCCAAAAAATTTCAAATCATTCAAATTCAAGATCTAGGAATTGTCTGGAAATTGTTTATGTTCCCTATAGATTTCTCACGTAAATATTTGGGTAGGTACTTAAAAGTTTTATAACTCTCATATTGTAGAAAATTTTGTTTAGTTCTTGATATAAAACACTTACTTGAAATGATAAATCTAAGCTGGCATCAATTGGCACATAGTATGGTGTGATTTTTGAGATCTATTGATTCAAGAATCATTTTTATACATTTAGGTAATTTAATTTGTAACTGCTTTGTTTTAAATAATATAATAGTCTAAGAGCTACTGTGAGACCATCGGTACATTTGTGCATTTAGTCAGCGGATGACTTAGGTCCTGACATTGATATAAGGGGATCTAGCAATTTTCTTTATCCGAAAAAAATGCAAGATATTGAAGAAAAACTAAAAAAGTTTTTAAAATTCTTACGTTCTGTAATATATAGATTATTGATATTGTATTAAGTAGTCACGCAAATTGGTATATGGATTGCAGAAAGTAAACCTAGGCAAAATAAATCGATAAATACAAAGTACTAAATTTTACAATTTTTCCAAAACTTCTCTTTCGATATTTTCACAAAATGTTAAAAATACGCGTTAATATGTATTTCAACTGTTAGAAACAGTATAGATAGAGGCACTCTGGTGCTATTAACCGAAAACTAGGGTGGAATCGAATCTGAGCTCCCACAACCCCGCTCCAGCGAAATAAGCATGTTGAATGGGTCTTAAAAATCCCTCTTAAGAAGCTCCTTGTACGAGTCTTTACCGTTGTCATAATTCTATTTTTGCATATCTTGCCTCATCGTTCATAAGTTTTCAATGTAGCTTTACTAGGAGTAGTTTTCTACGTGGCTTTTTCTTCCGCGGCTTTTTTCCATTAGTTTTTTCCTCGGATTTTATTTCCGCGGCTTTTTTTCCGTTTCCAGGGTCGAATCTGTTTACATATTTGATGGTTTCTTGCGATCATGCGTTTTGTGTAAAGTGGCTTTTTTATCCCCGGATTTTTTTTCCGCGGCTTTTTTTTAGGATTTTTTTTTCCACGGATTTTTTTTCGATGGCTTTTTTCCCTAGATTCCTTACTGACAGACGCGAAGGAGGACGTGGTTTCACTTTGAAAATTCTTTTGAGTCGTCTGAAGTATATTTTAGCCAGGGAGGTAGCGACAATGTTCGTGAAATAATTTCTATGAAGCTAGATTTTTCTCCCAAGAAAGTTTAGATAGTATGATGAAGGTGCAATTTTACCAATCTATAGGTCTTGCAAAAATTAGTAAAAAATTAAACAACGTGTTGCAAAAAGAGATATCGATTTTCTGAAATGTCACAAAATGCTACTTTTGATTCGTTCGTGCAGAGCCGAAATTTCGAATTTCGCCGTGCAATTTACGATCAGAAGATCGTAAATTGCACTGACTTCTTCTTTACGTCGCAACATCATATGGCCGTGACAATGGTGGTTTTCGAAAAATATGAACGTGTCAAGATTATATGTTTTTGCAATTTTTTCGCCTCCGAAATGCAAGCTGTTTTTTTACTATTTTTCGCAGATATCTCCGAAACGGTGGGAGTTAGCTCGAAATAAAAAATAAGGTCAAACGAGTATTTTCTACTACGAATCTTTTGCTATCATCAGAATTTAATTTATTTATTATTTTTTTTTTTCGTTTCGGATATTACTGAAATGTCGGCCATGTACGGCAAAAAATCGCAAATTTTGAGTTTCTACAGTTGCCAACTTTTTAATCTTGGCTCCTACGCCAAAAGACTACTCTAGCTAATTTGAATAGAATTAAAGCTAAAACACCTTTTTCTATTTTTTGAATTCCGACAAAAATGGAGGAATTAGAGGGGACGGGATTTGAGAATTTTTTTTTCTGTAAAATTTCTCCATTTTTTCACCGTAATTAATCGGTAATTAACTGAAAAAGAAAAAGTGTAATTTCCTACATTTCCACGAATATCTCGATAATTATTGTTTTTTTCGAAAAATTTGTAGATAGCTTATGTGAAGAGAATTGATTGAGCTTTCCCACACTTTTTTTATTTAATAAGAAGTATCAAAAACGATTATCACAAACTGTGCATCATTTCTCATGTCTACATTAGTCACTGGTGCTGCTACACAATCGTCTGCAGCTCGACCACTAGCAATAATGAAAAGTAAATAAAAGTGATTATTAACACATCTATAAGAAAACTGTCTGTTCTTTAATATTAATGAAGAATATAATTGTCATGATTTAACTGTGTATTGCCATTTTGGCAACGTCTACCAAAGATTTCAGCGGAGGTAGAATGTGATTTTTAATCGAAATAGTGCATAAACTGCTTGTAGACAAAAGATGTAGATTAATATTAGGCGGTGGAAAATGCAAAATTTCTCTGCGAACTGCAATAGCCCGGAGCGCAGCGGCCGCGGTCACGCGATTGCATTCCATTACATCTACCGAGTCTTTAGCAAGATAAGACGATCGGTAGACTGTATTTTTTATTAAATAAACTATTCCAGAAAAAAAATTCAGCTTTGTAGATATAAGTAAAAAATCTTTGTTTTTTCCACACTTTGCGTGGGTGGTAGACCTGACATGGCAACGCTTCCGACGCGGTAGAATATTATTTTCCGGTATGTTTTTATGTCATCTGTGAGTATGTAAAATTTCAATCTTGTAAATATAATATATTTATGCAACTTTTTGTAACATATTGTTTGATTTTTTATTCATTTTTGCAACATTAAAAGTTTGGTAGGCTTGTACTTTCATCATTGGTAGTTTTTATGTTAGAGAAAAAATAAAATGTGCCGAAAAGCTCCATCAATTCTCTTTACATAAGCTGTCTACAAATTTTTCGAAAAGAATGATAATTATCGAGATATTCGAGGAAATATAGGAAATTACTCGTTTTCTTGTAAAGTGTGTATGTAAATCTCAAAAACATAATTTTTCTCAGAAACCTTTGTTTCGAAGGGCCGAGATTAACGAAGTATCAACGTAGTACATGATATTAAATGAACATCGTATATGAGATCGATTTCAGTTAATTACCGATTAATTACGGTGACAACATGGAGAAATTTTACCAAAAAAAAAGTCCCAAATCCCGCCCCTTCTAATTCCTTAATTTTTGTCGGAATTCAAAAAATAGAAAAAGGCGTTTTAGCAAATTTAATTCTATTTAGATTAGCTAGAGTGGTCTCTTGGTGTAGGAGCCAAGATTATAAAGTTGTCAACTGTAGAAGCTCAAAATTTGCGATTTTTTGCCGTACATGGCCAACATTTCAGTAGTTATCTCCGAAACGAAAAAAAAAATATCAAAATTCTGATGATAGCGAAAGATTCGTAGTGGAAAATACTCGTTTGACCATATTTTTTATTTCGAGCTAACTCCAACCGTTTCGGAGATATCTGCGAAAAATAACAAAAAAATAGCCTTGCATTTCAGAGCCGAAAAAATTGCAAAAACATGCAATTTGGACACGTTTATATTTTTCGAAAAACACCATTGGGACGGCCGTACGATGTCACGACGTAAAGAGGGAGTCTTCCAAATTGCACGGCGAAATTCGAAAATTCGGCTCGGTACGAACGAATCAACAGTGGCATTAATTTTTTACTCATTTTTGCAACACTTACACATTGGTAGAATTGCACTTTCATCATTGATACTGTCTAAGCTATCATGAGAAGAAAGTCTAGCTTTATAAATATTAATGCGAAAAACCTGTCCCTGGCTATTTATTTGTCTATGAATTATACTTAGCGACCCACCATATTACGGCACCCGGACAATTATTTTTTTATGGAAAATTATATTATTTCTGCTTCCATTACACAGTTACAGAAAAATATTATTTTGGGTATTCAGCAGATAACTTTCAAAGAAAGCATTCATGAGTAGATATTTCGTATATTGTTGATATAATAGCGTAGGTAATCAGACTTGGATCAATAGTATATGGGAAACACGTATGATTTCTCTGAAAGTTATCTGCTGAATACCCAGAATAATATTTTTCGGTGAGTTTTTCAACGAACATTTCAAAATAAAATTGATACATCACGTAATGTACGTAAAAGTCGTTCGAATCCGAGAGACAGAGAGTATTTTAAATTGTCCGTGAATTTTTATCATTCATAATATTAATAATTTTTTTTCTAAATTATAATTATTTCACTTGATGATAAAGAAGAAAAAGTGGTGTATTACTTTTATAATCATTTTATGCAAATAAGTATTACTCAAGAGAGCTGTTCAAGTTATGATAGAGGGGTAAATCTTTGCATTTGCAAGTTGCTTTTATTATTCACAACCAAGAGGTGGTCTTTATGGCTTACCATTAAGCGTGAATTTACCTTTTGCGTTAAAGAATAATGACTTTATTATTACCGGGTATAATTCAAAAATTGTTTCAGTTATATAATAGATTTCAGCGTTTTAGTCAAGAGATATCTAAATATAATTTGTTTTCTACTTTTTATAGTTTATTTTCTGATTTTAAATATTTCCGGTTATGTATTAAATATTTTTTAACATCCGTTGTAACAAAAACTATTCACTGTGTCAAATTATAATTTAAAAATTAAGTAATAATAGACATAATGGATATGGATTCTTTTGGAAACAATTTAATATGCAATGCTAATGAGCTAATGCCGAAACCTACTAGCCTTCTCGCAGTGGATCTTATTTGCACTAGTACCAACAAAAATGAAGAAGAAATTTATTATCGTTTCTTCCTCCTTATGAATCTTTACTTGCTACGTGATTCATACTACATGAATTAAACAATCACAAAATGAAAGCTGTTCAAAAGTGCGTTTCATTGTTAGAGACACGTAGACATGAAGAAATACCTCCGACAGACGGTGCTGCGCTACTATGACAAACGGGACATAAATAATTACGCTTATGTGTTTTAACGTATTGATATTTGAGGTAAATATATATATTATGAGTAACAAAATAAGCAAATATTCCAATGTAATTAATATATAATATTACTAAATTATAGGCTATTCGCTAGCTGACGAATCTTCTCCGTCATCGTTTAGGTGACGAAGATGAAGACAAGTCTGCAGGATAGTTAGAATGTAGTGAAGATGATACTACTATATAATACTCTTCGATACCCTTGACATCTGTTTGTAGTGTGTCGAAATGATTTTCCTCAACAACAATATGAATGGATCAGAGCTTATTAAAAGTTTGGTAATTAAATCTTTATTTGTATTGATCCTTAACGAGATTCTTGAACAGCAAAAGTCAGCTCCTCTAACTTATAACTGTTGACCAAGTTCTCTACACGTCTTCTTATAGTTTTTATTCTACTCTCCTCAATATACACTTGAGAAAGAACACGACTGAGATGACATCCAGGATCATGATCTTCTGATCTTTTTACGTAAGTGCAGACTGTGCAGGGCTTCAACGAATCCGTTATGTAAATTTTCGAACAAACAAATTTGCTGCTATTGAAATTCCCCACAATATGCCCTGAGAATTCCGAAAGCACAAAAAGAAACTCATAAGTTTTCCAGAAATATTAACTTGTGTTTCAGATATCTTACTAGAAAACCACGTTTCAAAGAGGTTACCCTTCCTGATCTATATAGGATGTCTTCCATATACGTACAAATACTTTGCATGATAATATATTGACCCAAAACAATTTTTTGCTTTATTCCAATGATTTTGCTTCAATTAATTTTTTTCTAAAAATACGATATTTTCGGGCCAGGCAACATACCTAAATATTGTGTAGGTCTGTTTTGCAGTAGAACCTAAGAACAAAGTTCGATGTCTTCTTGTGACCTACATCTGCCTTTAGCCCCCACCACTCTTATCTGGTATGACATCCGTTGGCACTCTATAAGGGCTTATAAAATATTATTTTGGATATTCAGCAAATAACTTTCAGAGAAATCATTCATTCCTTTCATATATAATTGATCTAAATCTAACCAAGCTAAAATATCAACAAGGAGTCCCCTTACGAACTGACTTGTCAATTTCTTTATACTATATCTACCATTCAATATGAAAAACAAGAAAATATTTATATTGAAGATCTAAGTCTGATCATGCCAATATACTATAAGAAATTCTCCCTTACGAGCAAATATATCAAGCATCTTTAGCTCTACCTAAGGATACTCCATCACAAACAGACATGATGTATGAAAGGAACAAATGATTTCTTTGAAAGTTATCTGCTGAATACCCAAAATAATATTCTATAATAACGATGTAAGCAGAAATACACGATATTTAGTTTTAAAAACTATAAGGGCCAGTTTTGGATGTCCAACCAATCAACTTAAAATAATTAGATTAGATTAGATTGAAGGGAGGAGCTGGCCGCTTAGCCTTGGCCACCGCGACCCCTTTGGATCTATTGTGGCGCTCCTAATCTAATTCATTTAGAGTTCCTCATCCAGCTTTGTCTTTTGTACCAGACTCCATAGCCTTGATAGGGGCTCCTTAGTATAGCTATCCGCTCTTGGTTTTTCCTCACCAAGTATTTGGAATCTCAGTCTGGCTAGGCCTTCACAATGGCACAGCACATGTACTGAGGTTTCCTCTTCCTCTTGACAGAATCTGCATGTTGCATCATCTGCCAGACCCATTAGACTCATATGCCTATTGAGTCTACAATGTCCAGTTAGAAGACCCACTATTATCCTAATGGCCTTTCTACTTTGGCCTAGTAGATCTTCCGTGAATTTGGCCGACCGTTCTTTAATGAACTCTTTGGCCTGTCTCTGTCGCGGGAAACTCTTCCACCATTCTAGAGATTTGTCTTGTACCCATTTATTAATGGATTCTCGTTTGCATGGCTTAGCCACGCCACAAAAGGGTTCGGGGCCTACCAGGGCATTAGATGCGCCTTCCCGAGCCAGCTCATCAGCCTTTTCATTTCCCCTGTGTCCCTCATGTCCTGGTACCCATGCCACGGTCACTTTGTTCTGACTTCCTAGGTCCATAAGGGCGTTAATACAATCCCATACTAGTCTTGAGTCGACCTGCATGGAATCGATTGCCTTTAGCGCCGCCTGGCTGTCGGAAAAAATGGCAATTGACTGGTTGACAGTTCCTTGCCTCATTATTTCCCTTGCACACCACTGTATAGCGGCCACCTCTGCCTGAAATACTGTGGCATGCATTCCTAGACTTATCGAGATTTCCGTTTTCGACCTTATCCCGTAAATCCCAGCTCCTGCTCCATGTTCTGTCTTGGAGCCGTCCGTGTACCAGACTATTTGTGCTGATATCGGAGGGCCATTCTTCCAGTCCCCTCTGTCTGGTATCTTGATTTGAAAGTTTTTATAGAAGTTATACTTTGGGACCATGCTGTCCGTGGGCATTCCCAGAATGGGGTCTGCCTTCAGCTCTGAGTATAACTTTTGGTGCTCTGTACCGTGTTGCTACCTTATGGGCGTTGTGCCTTGCATTAGCCTGTGCAACACCGAACGAGCTTCCCCCTGGATGAAAATGTGTAGTGGTGGCAAATCTAGAAGGACCTCCAAAGCCGCCGTGGCGGCATAATAAAATCGTGGTTATCTATTTTCGCCACATTTTGATACTATTGGTGACAATTCGACTGGACTATAAACAATAAATCATTAATGTTATTTGGAAAAATTAAAATTTCTTTTTTACAATAATATGTTAGGACATTACATATATTTATATTAAGTGGTAGTTTATTTTCCTTACAGCAAAAATCAAGCCTATCGAGGTTTTCCTGGAGGATTATGCAATCCTGAGTACCGTTAAATAATAAATAATAATCTACAAATTAAATCCTAACAATGGTTTTTTCATACTGAACATAACATTCAACATGCATTTGCCGGGAGATTTCCATGTGTACGCCGATCCGGCATATGCAATTATCTGCTTCTGGCATCAATTGTCATTATGAAGATCAATAGGTCGAATAGATTCACATAAATTAAAATAGTCTATTAGCCCAGACAACATTTTTATAGTGAAGCCCACAAAAAGTTGCAAACTGAATAATTTTTTTTTAATGAGTTTGTGAAAATATATAGAATAATATCCTGAGAAGTTTACATTCCGCTCGGATGCAGAACATAAAAAAAAGTGAAAAAAAAAATTTTTTTACCAATTTTTTCAAAATTTTTAAATTAAATCAGGGCAGGAAAAAATAAAAAATACAGATGGATAGACCACGTGTGTCTGAACAAAAAATATCGCTAAAGCCACGGTATTCCTGGAAAAAAATAGTGAAGTAAGCTTGTCACTCTGCGCGGCTAGCACACGGTTAAATGCATACTATGGAATCTCTAAAAATTCTTAGCTGTTCTATCGAGTAAAATAAAGCATTTTTCTCTTTCTGGTTACACGTTTTAAACATTTTTCTTAGTGAATAGGAGGATAAATAGTGAGTATGAAGGGACAATACATAATTATCAATGCATACACAGACACCACACATACCCGCTGAATCGCTCGCATGAATTTTTACGTGCCTTTACTGTATTGTATTTATTACAGGTACACCCATCTTCAGCTATATCCAATGGATTCCTTATACATTTGTTAATGTAGGTACCGGAAAAGTTCCAGAATTTATATTCAGAACAATCAAAGATATTTTCATAGTTATATGGATAAGATCATGAAAATCGCAATTTCTTAGCATGATCTGATTAATCATATTTTCGAAAAAATGCATACAAGTAAACGCTTTTGTGTTTGAACATTCGAAAAATATGCATTTTTTCCAAAATAGTGATATTTTATTTTTCCAATGGGTTAATTTCTCGACAAGTTACAGCCTCCAATACATATATTTATCAAAAAAAAATCATCAAGCAAGGAAATTAAAATGATTTGAGATGTACTTTTTTTTAAATCCTCGTTACTACAACGTAATAAACCATAATAATCATTAAGTGTACATACTTTTCAACAGTTCTCAATGAGGAAAGAATTTTTTTAAAGGACTTTTACTTTTTTCTATATTGCTTATTGCGACGATTAAGTTCGGGCGTGATAATATATATAAGTATATTTTTCCCATCCATCCCTTGCTTGTATTGTTTAAAACAAAAAAGCATCAGAAAGCTACAATTTCCATTTTTTAAATGAATCAACACTTATACAGATTGAATAAATTCTGATTTAGTGACATGTAATTCAGTGCGTCGGTGTCACAGTCATGCGTATTCAAGCGCGTGCACGCATGGATCTCGCTCCGAGTTATAACGGTACACTTGACTATTTTTTTCCGGGAAAACCGTGGCTTTAACGATAAATTTTGTTAGGATATTTTTTGTTCATATATACGTCATCTATCCATCTGTATTTTTTATTTTTTTCTGGCTTGATTTAATTTCAAAATTTTGAAAAAATGGATGAAAAAAAATTTCTTTTTCACTTTTTTTTATGTTCTGCACCCGTGCGAAATGTAAACTTTTCAGGATATTATTCTACACACTTTCACGAACTCATTAAAAAACAGTTTACTCAGTTTGCAATTTTTTGTGGGTAAATACCTACGTCGACTGGGCTATATGTCAATGCCTATATTATCTACTGTCAAATGAACAGTTTGGTAACATGTATAGTTTGACAGTTTGTCTAATCTTGACCTGAATATGATTTACATTTTTTATAAGAAGAGTTGCAACCACCGCTTTAAATTTATTAAGTAAATATCAGATAGTACTGATGTTTTAGCAATATGGACATCACTGTCATTTTAACAGAAAACTATAAGAGTGTTTTAATAAAGATTTCTCCAGATGTTTTTTGAACGAATAGGCAAAGTAATAGTACATCGGGTACTCCAAAGAAAGTTGCACTTTTTGATTGGAATGTGCCACTTTCTATTGTCATAGTTCATGATGCCTTTTCATATAGGAAGCCACTTGAAAATCCGTGTAGAACACCAAAATGGCAGCTATTAAAGATGGCAGCCATTAGCCGCACCAAATTTTTGTGTATCTCAGCTCATAATGGTCCGATTTCGATTTTCTTTTTTTTCTTTTGTTTAAAAGCTTATGTGAAGAGAACACTTTTTGTCCATACACATAGAGAATTGCGCAGAGTCCTTAAAGTGTAGAGACACTTTAAGGGTTCTGCGTAATTTTCAAAAATATGAAAATTTCAGTTTTCTCACGAATTTCATCGAGAAGTAAGTATTTAATTGTGCTCAATATCCCTTTCGTCACAAAAAAGGGTTTGTGTATATGGGATTCTGTGTATGTCAAGAAAGAGTTGTTTTTATACACAACAGTGGTTTTAATTATTTTGAAAACATTTACTACATGCTAAGAAATACTCATGTAAATGAACTGCTTGTATACAGCTTTTATGATTCTAGATCACGCAGTCATCTTTTTCATCTTCCAGTTTATCCCTGAAACAAAATAATTATATATTATTATTATATTAAGGCATCAGATTAACAAAGCAATATTATGATCTTAAAACTGTGAAACGAATTTAAAAATAATCAATTAAACGCATACCTTTTATTATATTTATTGCTGCATGCTTTTGGAAACGGTCTTATTAGTTCTGGACTTGTAAATACCTTTTTTATTCGAATGTGTCAAAAAATGATGTTTCTCGGTTATAAAACAAAAGCGAAAGGTAGAACTTTTCTATCTACTTCAAGTAAGCGGCCTGAAAAGACTTTTCCGGCCTAGGCCGGAAAAGTGACAGACAAAAAGATTAAGCGTTTTTAGTTACCTACTTTTTAAAATGCTGGCCCTTCTTTTTTACTGTAAAATGGTAATGCACATGCAAATATAATTTCAGTTCAGGCAATTTTAATTGAATAAAATAAGAAATTTCTAAATTTTAATTGAATAAGAAACCTAGGATTATTAAACGTTGTTAATTAATTATTATAATGACTAGTAAGTATAATACCTACATGTTGTAAAACGAATAGAAATAACTGCGTATGTTCTCACCTTATAGATATGCAACACATTTTACGTTCGAGTTTGCATAGTGGCAAAGCATAAAATTGCACAGAAAAATACTAAATGAAGTCTTTAATTTAACCTAAAAAACAGTACAACGTACAACAACAAAACCTCATTTTTAAACTTAGTTTAATTTACAAAAATGTACTTATATATGACTACATTGTCTCTGAACCTTTTATGTTAATAGTAAAATTGGAACAATTTTGTATAATTATAGGTCGGTTCAAACTTTCTAAGTCTAGTGCAACATTTTCAGTTAAAGTGGATTGGGGTGCGATAATTGTCCGAGTTTTGTGTGTGTTTAGTGTGTTATATTCTGTTTGAGTAATAGTAGTGGTCAAGTCTGTATCTAAAATACTATTTTCTTGTGAATGTTGTGATGTTATTGTGTTTAGAACCGTAGAAGTGTGGGTAAGTGATTCAATATTTTGTTGCTATTTCAAGTTTGTTATTTATTGACTCATCCACATAGCCCTCAGCTACAGTGGAAGATTTCCATCCTCCGTGGCGTTTAAGTAAGGTTATGTCTGCTCCTGCATCAATCAGCAACGTAGCCGACGTTCTTCGGAAGTAGTGCCCCGTATATTTTTTGGCATTCGCAAGCTTCAAATGAGATGCAATTTCAAAAGGAATTGCCCTGATTTTATGAATTCCCACATTTTGTTTGCAACACTTGCTATTTCTATAACCCAAGAAAAATCGGCCATTTCCTTCAAAATTTGGTGGTCGCAGCACAGAATATTTCCGATAATATCTTAAATATTCCCCTGTTACAGTAAATGAGCGAGGTCTATTTGTTTTATTATCGGGAATTTTTATTAAAAGAGCTGTTCCTAAATCCTCTATTTGTGACACTTTTAAAAATGCCAATTCTTCACGGCGACAGGCACCTGCTATACCTAATATATATACCACCTACAAATAATATGATGTTAACGGTAGGTAGGTACATAGTTTTAAAAAATTACCTTATGCATAAATATTTGTCGTCTGGCGCTTCTGTCAAAAAGTTTTCAAATTGTTCCCGTGTCAACGTTTTCGATTTTTTTGGTACATAGCCAACATTTTTCTTTTTTAGAAAGGCCCTTAATTTCATAAATTTTGAAATGTCAACGTTTCTGATAATTTTCAACATACAATTTAACATTGAATAAGCCGACCATAAAGTGGATGATTTATAATTTTCTGCAAGTTTAGCCATATATGCAAGTAATACATTTTCGGAAATCATGTTTATATGGTTTTGCTCTAAATATTTTTCAAATTTATAATAGCTTCTTTCATAAATCATTTTTGATTTTTCTGGAATTAAATCCATCGAAGCCAAATTTGCTAGCTTTCTTACTACTGGGGGTGTTCCCGCAACAAATTCTTCACTATTAATTTTATTGTATTTATTTTATGTAGTATATTTTCGATTAAATTCGATATTATAATATATAAATTGAATGAATTCGATACTAATTTCAAGCAAACTGATATGACAGCAGTTGTGCAGTTGTTATTTATTATATCTGGCCTTAGTTCACAGCCGTCTGTTACAAGAAAACTTGAAAATTGTATCGTTTGCGGGGTAGCAAGTAAATCTTAAGAACATAATATTTGAATTTTCCCTAGCATTTTAATAACCACAAGCACATTCGAATAAAAAATATTGTATGTCACACGGAGGAAAAACTGTTTTTCGTCCTTGTGACATAAACTACTCTTCTTTACTATCTTTCTTACTCTCTTCGGACACTATCGAGCTTATAGTCAGAATATTAGGATCTTGCTCATTTTTCTTGTTTTATACTTGGCTTATACTTGGAGCATCTGAATTTGGCTCAGTTACCTTATTTGCTCGGTCGGTCACAAAGGCACCAAGAAAGTCTGTCTCTTTAAAAATGTTTCTGTTATATAGGCTATATATGGGCTATATATGGGTTATGGCTATATATGGGTTATATATGATGTAGGTCTTAAAATGTCCGAAAACTGCTTTGTCCAAGTGTTGCAAGCGACAAGAGGTATGTGGAGAAGGGTTAAAATCACAATTATATGATCACGACAATAATCAATTGCTTCAATAGATAAATGGGTATCATGGTTGTCCATGACTAATAACACTTTTTCATCAATGGTTGACTTCACATGGAGAAACTGGAGAACTTTGACAAAATTTGCAGCAGTCGTCCAACCGGATGTATTTACTAATCCCATAGATTCATCTTCTTGATTAGGCACTCCTTTCATCATCCTTCCTTTCGAATCTTTTCCTCGGGAATACCCAAACTGGTGGCAGCGATGTTCCGTTCACGCATATTATGCCCACTTGGGTAACAAATTCTCCTCGTTCTCTGGATGTTACTTGTCCCGCTTGATGTTGTCCTTTTCTACTTATGAATCTCGGGACTCGATGGATAGTTGTTACTCTCGTCTAAAAAGTATTCAGAAATGTAAGTAGGTATCAAGAATATTTAAGTATTAAAATTTTACCTTATCTAAATTATAAATTCGAGAAAGAGTTAATTGGTAACGTTGCATTACATCGGCTAGTTTGTCAAAAAACAAACTGACATTACTTTTATTGGAACTATTTATTGATCCTAGCTAGACTAGTTGCCTCCGGTGTTCGGATTGACAACTTGGTATGTCTTCGTAAAAAACCATTCAGCCACTCACAGCCAGCCAAACCACTATTCTTCCATTTTTCTGGATATTTTACATTATTTTTTTTTCAGCATATTCACAAGCTAGGCATCTTGTAGCCTTAGGAGTGAGCCCATAAAATATGTCAGAGCATGTAAGTAAATATTCTTGGAGTCTATCTTCCATTTCAGCTGTGAATACTTGGGTTGTTACATATTGCGGTTTGAAACAAACATTTTCTATTCCGTATATTCGTGCTTTCTTGACATAGTTACATAGACGAGATTTTGTCACATTGCGCAATTCTGCACTTTTTCTAATTGAACAATTGTTTTGCAAGACATCTGCAGCGGCTGCTGCTAAACCTCCTGGAGAAAACTGCCCATTGGTTTCTCTCACATATACAGTGTGTCCCGCTTTTCATAAATCCACCTTAATATCTCAGTTATTGATAATGCGATTTTCTTCAAATTTGGGTGGTAATTATATGTAGGAAAAATGAATTATTTGGCGTAGTAAAAATTTTCATTCTTCATTGACGTGCGGTTTTAGGGGGTAAAATAGGGTAGTTTTTTTGACAAAAGGATATTAGGGCTTCTTTTAGACACATTTTTCTACCATATTTGGATTCAGCATGTCCAAAAACCCCTTCATCCATATTCTCCATGATCTCAAAAACGGATTATGGCAGAAACGAAATATTAATTAATTTCTTAAAAAACACTTTTTAAATTTTTTATAACTTTATTTAATTGTTATAACAAACCTAAAAACAACTTTTTTTAAATTCTGGTCTCTTCAACATAACCACCTTCCAATAAAATACACTTTTCAACAACTCTTTTTAACCGTTCAATCACTGTTCTTAAAGTTTGGGGAGTAATTTCTTGACGCGCATGCCTAATCCTACGGCAAAGCTCTTGACTGTTACGCGGCCGAGTAGCATACACTTTATTTTTCAAGTACCCCATAGAAAAAAGTCACAAGGGGTAATATCAGGTGATCTGGGGGACCACGGTTCTAAAGGGCCATTTCTACCTATCCACTTCATAGGGAAATTTGCATTAAAAAAATTTCTAACTATCAGAGAATTGTGCGCCGGGGCACCATCTAACTGAAAGTATACATTTTCTCTCTGTGCTAAAGGCATTTCCTTAAAAAAAAAATCATCTAAATCATTTTGTAAAAAATTTAGAAAATTTTCTGTGTTGAGGTTATCCAGGAAAAAGGTGTAATGAAGCATTCATAAATTCATGTTCCATTACTAAAGTTTTCAGATTTACACACGACACCAATATGCACACGGCACGCAAATCTACCCAGCTCCCGTCTAAAGGCATGGATTTGCACACGACACTAAACTATACGCAGTTCTACGTCACCAGTAAGCGAGGATTCTCGGATATAAAAAACCCGGCCCCAAATCAACTAATTCAGAGCGGGCAATTCTGTCAATCTGTCTACAGCGTGCTGAGCTGGACATATTACAGTTTTGTACATCTCCTGACGCAAACACGACGGAGCGAATGCAATCTGACCCTGGGAATCCTACAGCGTGTTGAGCCTCGAGTCGTTAGTCATTCCCCGGCGCGCCGTTTCGCCGCCAAAACCAGAGCGAATGAGCCTGACCTGGAGACCTCCTACAGTGTGTTGAATTGGGAAACTTCTTGAGTCGACGATATTCATCCGACGCCCGATGCCACTCCCGTAGCAACAACAAACGTCGCATCGCAATCGTTACACACTCTCTCTCTCTCTCTCTCTCTCTCTCAGATAATAGAAAATGTTGTCCTAAGTACCTTAAAAGATACGAACATATAACCTGTACCTGTCTGTTATGTAACACTGCCACACATTACCTGTTTGGAAAAGTAAATAAATTGTTTATATCTTTATTGGGCTGTCTTATTAACTAATCTGGACCCTGATTAATCTCCAAACCAGCTACCCGACAACAAACCGTTACATAATTTGGCGCCCGAACAAATTTCAAGAAATTGTTACATAATTTGGCGCCCGAGCAGATTTTAAGAAACCGTTACAAAGGGGCCAACAATTTGTTCGTTAAATATGCCACACCATACGTTAACTTTTTCACTGTATTGGTTTTTACAGTTAATTACAAAGTTGGGATTTTCGGCTGCGCAATATCTACAATTTTGACTAGATACCACACCGTTTGTCGTAAATGTTGCCTCGTCACTAAACAGTATGTTCTTTAAAAAAAAATCTGTCGTTAAGATAGTTTACCTTGCAACCATAGGCAAAATTCAAACCGCGCGCCGTTCAAAATCAGCTTCTAAGAGAGTATGCACAATTTTGGTTTAAATGCCCTAATCCTACTGCGTTTCAAACACCTCCATATTTTATTTTTAGTTAAATTTAGTGTTCTCGCAACTGCCCTTATACTACCATTTGGATTGTTCCGAAATTCTGTTAAAATGCGTTCGTCGTCTGGATATTGTCGTAAATTTAAATTGTACCTTCTTCACCTTGTCTTGAAAAACAGTTTGTTGATGTCACCAACGGTTTTGTGCCAAATTGGTGCTCGATCACGATGACGTTGATTAAATATTCGAGCAACCTGACAAGTGGATCTTTCATTATCACCAATTAAGCGGATAATTTCAACTTTTTCTTCAATTGTAAGAACTACTCTCCGATTTTCTACCATTATCAGTAAGATTGATAAAGTAAATAACGCTATTTAACTTTTGACAATTCTTATGAATCGCCAAATATCAAATAAAAACTTGTTTTTCAAAGCACTTTTTATTAATGCCTATGGTTGCAAGGTAACTATCTTAACGACAGATTTTTTTAAAGAACATAATGTTTAGTGACGAGGCAACATTTACGACAAACGGTGTGGTATCACTGGAAGGTGGTTATGTTGAAGAGACCAGAATTTATAAAAAAAAAATTGTTTTTAGGTTTGTTATAGCAAAAAATTAAAAAGTGTTTTTTAAGAAATTAATTAATATGTCGTTTCTGCCATAATCCGTTTTTGAGATCATGAAGAATATGGATTAAGGGGTTTCTGGACATACTGAATCCAAATATGATAGAAAAATTTGTCTAAAATAATCTCTAATATCCTTTTGCCAAAAAACCTACCCGATTTTAACCCCTAAACCGCACGCCAATGAAGAATGAAAATTTTCACTATGCCAAATAATTCATTTTTCCAACATATAATTACCACCCAAATTTGAAGAAAATCGCATTATTAATAACTGATATATTAAGAAATTAATTAATTTTTCGTTTCTGTCATAATCCGTTTTTGAGATCATGAAGAATATAATGTTTTTGGACATGCTAAATCCAAATATGATAGAAAAATTTGTCTAAAATAAGCCCTAATATCCTTTTGCCGAAAAATCGACCTCTTTTCAATTCATAATTCATTTTTCCAACATATAATTACCACCCAAATTTGAAGAAAATCGCATCATTAATAACTGAGATATTAGGGTGGATTTATGAAAAGCGGGACACACTGTATATACACGAGTCATATTCTTGAAGAGACATAAAAAAACATAATAAAAATTACCGCACGTAGCCTAGTGAAATAACTATGAGAGCATCTGAGGAGGGTATGGACAGCTGTCCACATGCTCCTGCATAGTAGCTGTGTAAGAAAAAGCCGTATCTCATATGGTAAACAACACGGGATTTAATTTTAAATCAGATGAAAAATCCCCATAGTCTAAGATGTTACATGTATCAAATAAACAATAAAATCAAAATAACGAATGTGAAAATATTACTCACCAAAGCACTGAACAAAGTTAAAATAAAAACGTGAAAAACACAAAAATCCCTCCTAAATGAGCTTAGGCTGGCTTGTAACTACAAAACCGAAATGAGAGGTTATGATGTATATTAGGCATCAAATAGTGTACATGCGCGGTTATAAAATAGAAAGAGGCGGGAATTTTGAACGTGTCCATTCCCTTCTGTAGTCCAGACCATCCCCTTCTATCTGACCCTCACTTATGAGAATGTGAAAGAAATATATTACCAAAACATCTTCATCAGTACCTACTGTGCAAATAATCATTTTTTTTGCTCCATGATCAACACTGTCTTTGCGTGGAGAAAAATCCTGCCATATGCTTCTTCCTGTTGATGTTGCCTGCATTGTACTCCATCGATGAAAGTTTCATCCGGCCGAGATGAACGAATTATGCCATCAATCTCAGTACTGTGAGCCCAATCGAACTTCAAAAATTCTAGTTGTCCAAGTAACTTGAAGAGTTCTGTCTTTTTCTGATCGCAGCAGAGAAAGTCATTTCGATGTTTTGATAGCATATTTCCTTGTGCTACTTGACGACAAAGACCAACGCCTCTCTTATCTCTCTTACGTTTCTTCAGACAAGTTTTTAAGTAAGTATTCCAAGAAATGTATATTCTGTTTGCATAGAACTTCTTCATTAGAAGTCCGTGAAAATTACAAATATTTGTATCTTTTGAAAATTGTGCGGAACCCTCAAGACGTAGAGATAAATCTATAGGGACAAGAAAGTGTCCTTTTCACAAGAGCTTTCAAACAAAAAAATAATATATCGAAATTGGACCATTAGGAGCTGAGATACAAAAAAATATATTGCGGTTAATGGCGGCCATCTTTAATGGCCGCCATTTTGGTGTTCTATATGGATTTTCAAGTGGCTCCCTCTCTGGAAAGTTACCTTTGAGCATCACCACAGAAAGTGGCACATTCAATCAAGAAATGCGACTTTTTGGCTTTTTTAGTCATGTACCCGACGTACTATAAATTGGCCCATAAAATGATCGGACCTAATCTACATAGATTATTTTCTGAATCAAGGCTTTTATTTATTGAATTAAGCTAATAGGCCTCTTGATATCGAAAACTATATGAAAAATAGCAAAAGTATTGCAAATATAATTCTGGGTAAAAAAATTTAGATATCTATGAAACCAAATCTTGCTGAAAATGACAGTAGAAATGTATTTATTTTTTTCTTAAAAAATTCCATATTCACTTTCCTCAAAAACTCTTCTGGAAAACAAAAATCAGGTCTATCATTGTCAAATATTTTGTCATTTCAACGCTTGCGTTAGTAATTATCATAACAAATATAATGCCTTCAAATTAATTATTTCTAATGAATTTTAAGAGCACTAGTGGCTAAAAGTGCGTTACTTTTACGAAACTCAAGTGGTAATAGAAAAATTAGCCTTCAATACGATTGTAGAACATTTTACCCTAGTATTCATGTGTCATTGTAATTGAATTATGATAATTTACCAAAACGAATAAAAGCATGTCCTAATTTCACTAGCCGTTCCCGGATGAATAGATACTGACCCTAAAGCTAAAGATTAACTCAGTTTACGGTAGTTAAAACAAAGACAATAGTTGGTAAAATCTTTATTTCACTTGAATTTCTGTGTTATCCTCTGTAACACGAATTTCCATGACTCGGCGGATCTGGACGACTGTATTATTGGGAGCCTGACTAGCATCGTCTTGTTCTAATATAGAAAGCAAGACGTTATCTGCAGACTGAGGTAGATTTCCAACGCAGGCAGTTGATAAATGTTTGAAGCAATATGTATGCATCAAACATTGGGTAGAAATTTAAATATTTTATCAGAAAATTGGGAGTTTTCTATGCCCGTTTAATAAAACTCTATAATAATAATGATTCCATTATTCACTGGTTCAAATACAAATATTATCGTATATAACACCACTAGTGCTTAGGATTTTATCGGTAAAATATGTTTATTTATAATCGACTAAAACGCAAAAACTAACGTGTCACGATTCAAATAGAACATCATTCTTTTTTTAAACTTGGCTATTTCATATACTTTCATAATTCGCTAATAGTTTTTGGTTTTACAAAAAAATCACGTAGTTATTTGAAATTGTTTATACGTGCAATATCCATAATTACAATTAAATTCCAAAAAATTGGTTTGAATTTAATTTCTTTCTAAACACCACTGTAAAGTACATGTAAAAACCTACACTTTAAAAGAAAAAATGTCCTACTACGAGTCGATGCACTTAAACAAAATGCAATGGAAATTTCGAAATTATTGTTGATTTTTAGCCGTTTGAATAAATATTTTACGCTAAAATTTGGCACAGAGGTTTAGTTCAATAAAGAGCATGGTTCCACCAACTTTCGTTAAAATTGATGTATTATTACATCATATTTCTTAAACTGTTAAAAGAGTCCATTTTTGGTAGTTTTAATTTTTTTTTACAAATTGACAAATTATCAAGAAGTTTCTTCATATGCCTATACCAGTCTTATTCATAATTTTATAGCGAACACTTTGGTATTTTTATTTTTACGATACGATTACTATGACCTGAGATAATAGGAAAAGTAGCAGAAAATTTCTGTGCTGAAAAATAAATTGTTAAAATTCTACAAGAAGCAATGGACGGATTTAACAAAAACTGCTCAGAGCACTTTGTTATACCTACAACAAATTTAAAACAATAAAATTGCTGTAGCCAGGGAATTCCATTCAAATTTTATTTTGACTCCACTAATATACAAAATTTTGTTCTTTGTGAGAGACTTGGAAAGAAAATCTAGATATGGAAGTAGTGATTCCTTGGGCAGCGGCTTTTTGTCTATAAATTTTTTCTTAAGCTGTCAAAAAAAGAGTGTAAATTGACAGTTTAGTATCTGATTAAATCCCGAGATCTTTAGCGAGATGGATTTAATCTTTGAAAACAAACTGCCAAGTTACACGAATTATATTACTTATTATATTACTACACGAAGAAGGTCTCGGTTTTTGGTATTGCGCTCATATCTCGAAAATGGTTAGCTATATGCAAAATTAAAGCTGACTAAATTTTCTATAATAATGTTTCTATTAATTTTTTTCGTATCTGTTATGGTTCAGTAATGAATTGTATATCTTCTAACTGTATTCTAACTTTATTATAAATTCATTATAAATTGAAAAAAAAAATTAATAATCATCGTAGAAAAATATTTCTTGTACAGATATCCGTTTCACAGCAGACTGAATTCAAATATCGAACAAAAAATGTCTTTGCGTCTGTAAGTGTGTGTGTGCGTGTATACCGTTTCTTGCAAACACGATAACTTTTGTTAGACTCAAAGTATTTAATGTATTACAGATATGACCCAATTTCAATAGGGATTATTGTGATATGCTGTTTTACATATGTTCCAAATTGTAATTAAATATTTTAAGTCTAACAGAAGTTATCGTGTTTACAAGAAACGGTATACCCGCACACGCACACAGGAGCAAAGACATTTTCTAATGTATATTTGAGTTCAGCCTGCTGTGAAACGGATATCTGTATAAGAAATTTTTTTCTACGATGATTATTAAAATTGTTTTTCAATTTATAATAAATTTATAATAAAGTTAGAATGCAGTCAAAAGATATACAATTCATTACTGAACTATAACAGATACGAAAAAAAATAATAGAAACATTATTATAGAAAATTTAGTCAGCTTTAATTTTACATATAGGGCTAACCGTTTTCGAAAAATGAGTGAAAAACTAAAAACCGGGACCTTCTTCATGCCCTCCTATACCCCTCAACCTCCTACGTTCGGGGACTTTTGGTATGTTTACCTCGTAAATAGTCTAAACACAGCCCTCAAGTCAAAAATTGTAATCTCGGCATTTCCCTCTAGAAACCATTCATTGTCGGGGCTATTACCAAATTCAAACCTTGCGATTTATCAAACACTGATTTCACTGAATTACGTACCTATCGATTAAACACACTTCTATGAATATTGTCACGCAATATTTAGAGGAAATTTGCTGTTTTATCAAATCATGATCCTGAAAAATTAGCACGTTATAGATGGCTTACTATGGCGAATCAGATCTTGAACCTCTACAGAGGAATCAGAAACTGTAGTAAAAATGTATGTAAAAGCGTGTTTGGCAAACAATCAATCTGAGCCAATATTTATTACACGAACTGAAAAATGTTTGTTATATCCCGTGATTCAGTCAAACGCTTATTTTGTACAACCTGAAAATTTGTTAATATCTATGCGAAAAGAATGGGTAGTCATTAGTTCTAGCTGTTAATTTGTCAGAATTAAATTTTGATGCTGAAGACTACGTAGGTTTGATTGACTGACAATACCGTGAAATTTTCCCATCTTCAATACATATTAGCTTAGAAATAGAAAAATACAGCTGTTAATCGACACCGCATCTAATAAAACGCTAGAATAACTGCTTCTCCTTGTTACCCAAGCAGTCGAGAGATGCGTGACGTTAGTAGCTGATGCTTCTTTATCATTTATTGGTTCTGACAAACTAGATGGATTTATTAAAATCACTTTTAAATCGTGCGAAATGATGTCAAAGTTTGATACAGGAAAGAATTTCAACCAGTAGCGCTTTCTGTTAGAAGTAGATGGTGGAAGGGCAGGGCCGCCGACAGCTTGACCGGACCCCGGGGCTGCTTATTATTGAGAGTTCCTTTCCTCTTTCAAGGTTTTGTCGTTTTATTGTTCGCATTAAGTTTCAAATTTATTTAAAAAATCGGCAGCTACTGGAAGCGGCTGGAACCTCCCCACTCGGTGAATCTTTGAAGCCGAATAGAGCACTAAACAATATGAACGATCTCACTTAATTCGTACAATGCCCTAAATTGTTTTTAGGTTATGTAGTACTATTTTTAGGTTATGTTGCCGGAAGAGATTCCGGCGGGATGCCAGAAGTAGCGGAAATAGTTTTTAAAATATAATGTCACTGTCACTTTTAAAGTTTTATTGGAAGAAACTCACCGAAAGCGTTCCGGTGAGGTTGCTTACACTTGTAGGGCTTGTAAGCGGTTCAGGATGGCTTCTCACACCATCCGTGGGCTTTATAAACGTCGAAAAAACTTGAAGGGCTCAGGGGAAAAACGATCAAAGTAAAAAAAACTACTTTTTACAGAATAGAGAAAACAAAGTTTACAGACTCATATTTTATGATTACAGTTGCAAAATAACGTCAATTGTTGTCTCATCTCATCACATACTTATTTGACAGCAAAATAATATTATCTACAAAAATGTTTAACATTACCTTCGAGGTTCAGAGCGGAAAATGCAACAGAACTCCACATATGACTTTATAAAATCGATCACAGTCCAGGACTCTGATCGTTTTTGAATGTTATAAAGCAGCGCAACAGGCTTAGTGCAATAAGTGTGCAAACTCATAAACAAAGTCGTGGTTTTCCACATTTTTATTTAAAAAACAAAAGTTAATTCTTAGTGTAAGCATAAATAATAATCAAAATGTCGATAAAAAACTGTTCATATTCCCTTTACACTACTTCTTTGCACCTTTCACTCTTCTTTGCGCCTTTACACTACTTGTTTACGCCTTTACACTTCTTCTTTGCGCCTTCTTTTTTAACGTGCCTCAAAATACAATGTATTTAGCAGACTAACAACGTTTATTGTTATTAGTATTACCTTTTTTTGCGCCTTTACACTTTTTTGCAAGTTGTTCGAGTGAAAGAATCAGAATCCTCTTGGTCAGCCTCAGTAAATTCCATATTTTTTACAAACTGTCACTTTTCACAAAATAAACTACCTGCTTAACGTCATTTATAAACAAAAATACGTCTCTTTATTTAACTATGCGATACTGTGGACTCTGATCGTTTTCGTATGAAACCGCTCGGACTCTGATCGTTCTTACGCTGAATATTTTTTTAATTTAAATTCGTTACAGTGACTATGATTGTTTTTGTTTATAACCGACATAGCCACCTGAAAGTTTGGGTCGCGAACTACAAGATGGCATGTCTAACGAAGTTTCGATAAAAAATGGACTATGATCGTTCTTCCCCTGAGCCCTTCACTTGCAATCTCTCGATGCACTTGACACGTCAAAAATACTCAGCATACAGTCTGCACGCTTTAACACACTAGCAGAGAACTTATACCACAGATGAACCCGTAGTAGGAATTTTCCTTTGAGTACATTTAATAAAATTTGACATTTTTCTGAAAATTTGACATTTTTCTTAAAAGTGACATTTTTCCGAAAATTTGACATTTTCCTGAATTTTTGACATTTTTCTGAAAAGTGACATTTCACCGAAAATTTGACATTTTTTCGAAAATTTGACATTTTTCTTAAGTGACTACTCCGAAAATTTGACAATTTTCAAACATTTGATATTTTTCTGAAAGGTGACATTTCATCGAAAATTTGACGTTTTTTCGAAAATTTGACTTTTTTCTGAAAAATGACATATTTCCGAAAATTTCACATTTTCTGAATTTTTGACATTTTTTTGAAAAGTGACATTTCTCCGAAAATTCGACATTTTTCTGAAGTGACTACTCCGAAATTTTGACAATTTTCTGAAAGGTGACATTTCTTCGAAAATTTGACGGTTTTTCGAAAATTTGACATTTTTCTGAAAACTGACATTTTCCCTAAAGTTTGACATATTTCTGAAAAGTGACATTTCCCTGAAAATTTAACATTTTTCCGAAAATTTGACATTTTTCTGAATTTTTGACATTTTTCTGAAAAGTGACATTTCTCCGAAAATTTGACATTTTTTCGAAAATTTGACATTTTTCTTAAGTGACTATTCCGAAAATTTGACAATTTTCAAACATTTCACATTTTTCTGAAAGGTGACGTTTTTTCGAAAATTTGACATTTTCCTGAATTTTTGACATTTTTTTGGAAAGTGACATTACTCCGAAAATTTGACAATTTTCAAACATTTGACATTTTTCAGAAAGGTGACATTTCTTCGAAAATTTGACGTTTTTTTGGAAAATTTGACATTTTTCTGAAAACTGACATTTTCCCGAAAATTTGAAATATTTCTGAAAAGTGACATTTCCCTGAAAATTTAACATTTTTTCGAAAAATTGACATTTTTCAGAAAAGTGACATTTCTCCGAAAATTTGATATTTCTTGGAAATTAAAAAAAAAATTTCGTGACGTCTTGTAGAAATATTTTTTTGATATCATCATCAGTTCGCCTGTTATATAAGAATTTTATGTTTTTATGATTTCATCAGTGTATTTTTAATTCACTCGTATTCCATCCATCTACAATATTTCCACCTACGTTTCAAACTTTAATTGGATGTTTTCAATCTTTAAGTCAATATCTGTACCAGTTCGCCTGTTGTAAGAATTTGTCTTATTTGTGACGTCATGTAGATGTAGGTGTATTATTAATTCACTTTTATTCCATCCATTTACAATATTTCCACCTATGTTTCAAATTTCAATTCAATAACTCCAACCGTTAAGTCGATATTTGTACCAGTTCGTCTGTTGTAAAAATTTTTCATTTTTGTGACGTCATGTGACGTAGGTGTATTATTAATTTACTCGTAATCCGCTCGTCTACAATATTTATACCTACGTTTCAAATTTCAGTTCGATATCTTCAACCGTTCCCGAGTTATCAGCCGAAATCACTGAACACCTCTGTCATTATTAGAATATCACCCTGTACATTGCACTGCTTTGAGGACAAAAAACTATAAATTTCACTTGGCGGAGATAGTATCAAATATAATTTGGGCATATGGGAAAATCGAAATTTTGTGTTGAAACGTATATAGCAGCGAAACCATTAATCCTACAGACATTTTTTGACAAAGCAAATTCATCATCATTTTACTGTCTTTCTAATAGATCCCTACTATTTTTTTGCCAAAATCAATATTTATCTAGATATTCGCAAGAGAAGAGAAAAAAACACGTTTCCTTGGAAAATGTAAATTTCCACTTGTTTCGTTCCTAACGTCCTTATTTTTTGTCTTATGTCAAAAAATAAAAAATAATTTTTTGTAGCATTAAATTCTCTACATATTCGTTAGGGCGTAGTATTTTGGCCTAGGGACCGCCGTTTAAGAGTTATGGAGGTTTAAAGAGAAAAACTTCGAGATTTTAGACGAATTTCAAAAAAGTCTCCACTTTGGCCGAACGTATCTCGGTAATTTTTGAAGCAGCATAAAAATCCAAAAAAATACTTTTAGGTAATTCAATTCTCTACAATTTCGCTAGGTCGAAGTTTTTTACCGTAGGAGTCGCCGTTTAGAAGTTACGAACGATTTAATGAAAAAAGTGTATGACACCGTCATCTTGAAAGGCCCGCCGGACCCAAACGAAAAGTCCCATTAATATTTCGAGTGCGGCAAAACGTTCCTGACATTATGTAGTTTTCCTTAGGGAGTTTTTATTTTTGAGCTATCTCTCACAGTTTCCGAGTTACAGATGAAAAACCGTTTTCAGAGTTGCGGCATCCGAGGGTAAATTTTGGTCGAAAACACGACATCTAAATTTACTCGTATTTTAAAAAAATACGATACCGCGACGGCCGTACTATGTAGCGATGGAAAGAGAAAGACTTGTAGTTGATCCGCATCGTAAATTGCATGTCGAAATTCGAAAATTCAACTCGGCACAAACGAATCAAAAGTGACATTTTTGCAATTTTTCGTTTGACGTTTCTCGATCGCGAACTTGTGTTAGAATAGTGTCCATCTTCCATCTCGATCCGCCGCAAAAAAAGAGATAGACAGTCTTTGCGCGTTAATAACTAATTAACCGTAGATAATTAGTCGTTCGGAATGTCGCGTTGAGATGCAGAATTTCACTCTCGTCAGATCAGTACAGTTCCGATTCCATCAATAGTCTCTAAAAAAAGCCTTTGCGGCTGCAAATTTGCAAAGAGTAAGGGGTACGGCCCTGTATTATTTTGTGGTATACGTTCTCTGACACGTCTGTCGAACGTTAGGTTAGACTATAAAATTTATCTTACACAAGAAGCATATTATTTTGTTTTTTAATTTTTTTCACGGAAACCAAATCGAAAAAGTGTAAGTGTGACATATCGTTGAAATCGGAATTTTTACTGCTTTTCAGTGGTTTAATTACAAATTGTAAGTAATCATAAAATAAACAACTTGTTGTGCCAAAACGGCACTAAACGTAATCCGATCTCAACTAAAACCTTTTCAGATTTTCTGAAGCATTAAAGATACCCTCATGCAAAGTTTCATCCAAATCCGTTTAGTAGCTTCGCCGCTATCGTGCTAACATACACACACACACACACACACACACCATTACACGTTCGCCAACATTTATGGCAACCGTACATAGTCCTCAACTGTGGCACTTCATGAAATATTTGCCATATTTATGGTCGCTTGTGTAAGGAGCGTGTAAATCTAGGAATTATTTTTTTACACTCCATACATCTCAATTTATAACGGTAAATTATTTTTGGCAACGGTCGCCACTGTTGGGTAAGTGTAAATAAGTTGCCTTAAATATGTAGATATCGGAATATGTGTAAGCAGGAAGCCATTATTATAGCTTAGCAAAGAGTGTGTAAATTGCGCTGTTGCCAAATGAAGTAGGTTACCATAATTATTAGTACAGTCTTATTGTTTGTCAATATTAAAATAAAACCGCTGATTTTGAATTTTCAATTTTAATTTCTGATTGTTTGAAATTCTGTTAAAAATCAGTAAACTCGGAGATATATTCTTGGATTTGAATTGTAATTTTATTGTGAAATAATCACCCTCCGAGATTTTTCCGGATTTTCACGTCTCAGAGTATATAGATTCCGAAAATTAAAGCCATTTAATTCCATAAGTCTGTCTGTCTGTCGGTCTGGTATCTATCTGTCTGTTGGCGCTATATCTATAAAACCATTTGACGGAGAATGATAATATTTGGTAGATAGTTGACGCTACTGCCAACGATGAACTGTAATACAGTTATGCTCAAAAATATACAGGGTAGACCCCATGATAAATATAATTAATGAAAGAAATGTGACGGAAAACATTAATATTTGGCATGTAGCTAACATAACTCTCAAGGAGAAAATTATGAAAAATATACAGGGTGGTCACTCTAAAAAATAAATGCGATGGAGGAAAATGATACAAGTCTTAGGAAAAATACCATAGTTTTCAGTTAAAAACAGGGTCGTCATCCAACAGAAAAAATAATTAATGACCAAATGATGCAAACTCTGCATTTTTTAATGAGGCTGTGAGCCAGAGAGGGAAGTTTTGGGTAAATACCTTTACCGATTTCTTTTGTTTGCTCTTAGTACGGTAAATGAACAATGCGATTTCAACAGGTTGAAAGCTCTTAAAATTTTCTAAGTAATTTTGCATTATTAATTGATCTTTTAGAATAGAGGTATTCTAAGTAAGGAAGAACCTCCTCCATTTTCAAGATTTTTTTTCAGTAAAAATTTTGCATTAAAAGATTTTTTTTAAGCAATATACAATATACACTGATAAAAATACCAGTAATATTACCGAGTAATTGAGCCCTTTACTCAGGAAATTTCCCATGATATGACTTGAAAAATACATTTTTTTTTTCTGAATAATATCGGTGTAAGTAATGTTCAGGTGTAGCTACAGTAAAACTATAATTTTACTTTGAAATTTTAATACTTTGTGTACTTTACTTTTGGCGAGTGGGCAAATTTATTTTACACCAGAAAATTACAACAACAATATATTTTCTGTTGATCAAAAATATAATTAAGGAAAGAAATGTGACGGAAGACAGTAATATTTGGCATGCAGTTAACACAACTCTCAAGGAAGAAAAATATATACAAGGTGGTCACTTCAAAAAAATTAATGAAAAAAATGCGATGGAAGACGATAATATTTCGCATGTAGTTAACACAGTTGCCAAGTAAGAATTTTTCTTAAAATGTACAGGGTGGTCACCTAGAAAAATAAAGAGAAAATGTGACGAAGAATGATAATATTTCGAATATAGATAACATAACTGTCAAACAACAGTATTTAAGAAAAAGTTAAAAAATGTGACGGGGTAATAATATTGCCGCATGTAGTTAACAGAATTGCCAAGGAAGAAAATGTTTAAAAATATACAGAGTGGTCACCCTAAAAAAAATAAAGAAAAAATTTGACGGAGGATGATAATATTTCGAATATAGATAATACAACTGTCAACGAAAAGTACTTAAAAAATATATAGAGGGCAGTCACCCTCCAAAAAAAAGATGAAAAATGTAACGAAGCAATAGTATTTCGCATGTAGTTAATACAACAACTGTCAAAGAAAAAAATATGAGGGAATTAAACAGGGTGGTCACCCTGAAAAATTTAATAAAATAAATGTGACGAAGAACGATAATATTTTGCATGTAGTTACCACAACTGTCAAGGAAAAAACTATGTGTCACCATAAAAAATTAATGAAAAAATGAGATAGATGATAATAATATTTCGCATGTAGAAGGGCAATATATACCGCAGGTAGTTAACATAACTGCCAAAGACGAAAAATATGAAAAAATATACAACCTAAAAAAAAAAAATTAAAAAAATTTGACGGACGGCGATATTTCACATGCAGTTAGTACGCTGTACCTGACAGCTTGTCAGGGAAGGAAAATATGAAAAATATACAGGATTGTCACTATAAAAAATAATTAGAGTGGAAATAATATTTGGCCTGAATTGAAGCAATTACCGAGAATTAAACCTGAATTACTTTTAGAGAAAAGTATACAGGGTGGTTATCATAAAATTAAATAATTAAGAAACGGCAGAAGGAAATGATATTTGGAGTATAGTTGTCACTTATCAGGAAGAAATACTGATATTCTTTTAGTTAAAAAAATATGCAGGGTCGTTATTCTACAGAAAAGATAATGAATAAATGAAAGATGCTAAATAGAGGGGGAAGTATTGCGTAAAGACCAGTAAATTTGGGACAATGACATTTCAACGAGTTAAAAGTTCTTAAAATTTTCTAAGTACTGTTCTATATTTTTTTAATTTTTTAAAATGGTGTTCTAAATAAGAAAAAACATTCTTCTTTCAAGATTTTTTTCACAGTCAAAGTATAAAATTCCTTTAAATTTGATGCTTTCAAGTACATTGTTTTCCTATCTTTAAGTATACGTATAATTTTAAAAATGATAAAATTTTTAATAAAATGGGTTTTAGTAATATATTTTCCATTTTACGGTTGCACGCGATTTTTCCTACCTATAAATTAAATATATTGGCCATGTAGAGCTTTGTCTTAAGATATATTACCTTGTTAGTAGAGATAATTTTTCTACGTATTTTTCTCTCATAGTGCAAAGTTATATCTGTCACAAACTCGAGAAAAATATCTAGTAAGTTAAATTATTAATATGTAGAAAAAATCGCCCAATCCTAATTTGAATATATTGTTTAAAAGCTATTACACATTTTTTCTTTATGTTTTTAAGGGTGTCCAGAGTCTACCCTGTATATTTTTCACTAAAAGCATATCATGTTTTCCTCCACTAGTGACAACTACTTACCAAATATTCTTCCCATCAAGTAGTTTTGTAAATATAGAGCCAGCAGACAAACACGCCAGACCGATAGGCAGACCGATAGGCAGACAGACAGGCTGACAGGCTGACGGCATTAAAAGCATTAAAAGATTTTAATTTTCGTAATCTGTATGAAATGTGAATTTCCGAGGAAATCTCGGAAGTTGTTTTTTTGATTATCATAACAATTTTCTTCGGTAAGGGAGGGAAGTAAAAGACTGAAATATGGAAAATTATAAAAAAGCAGCAAATATCGAAAATAAAACAAAACACACATTTATTGCTTGAAATGAATAACGAGAAATAATATATTATGACACAGGAAATGAATAAAAACAATGATTTGCAGGAAAACCTAGCAAATGTACCACATTTATTATTTCTTGATCCGACCAATGATCATATATCATACACAATTTCAATATTTTTGCAATACTATACTATAACAAATAGTGAAGATAATATGTACTAATAAGTTATGTACTGATATGTTTTCTGAAGGTCTGCTATTCTACAAGTTCTAACATTTTTATATTCAGGAGCTCATCTTACACTTTCTAATATCACTTCTGGCAACCTCAATGTACAACAAAGGAATATCTTAACTATCAACTATATTAAGAGCATAATGAAATGGCAACAATGCTCATTCCTTAAAGAGGGCACCACTGTCTTACCACGCCCCCGTTTCCACAAATGGGTGAGGGTTAAAAACTTGCTTTAGCCATCATTGTGGAAACTTACACAGATTATTACAAATTGTTAAATTTGAAGGAAATAAATAAGAAAATAACACCAATTAAATTCCCATTGGTTAATAAAATGAATAACAGAAGATCTGTGGCAATTATGAAATACATGTAGCTATAAACTAAGGAACCACAACAACAGAAAATTATGGCAACAAGGGTAAGTTGCCATAATTCCGGCAGCTGCCATAACAGTGGTTTAAGTATACACAAGTTACCATAAATATAAGGAAACATACACACACACACACACACACACACACACACACACACACACACATACCTGGTGCGGCATATGTTATGGCATCTGTGCAACAGACCAAAAAATGGCATCATTCAATCTACTTAGATAGATTAACCTTTGAATGATAATATTTTAACCTGATATAATCGCCATAGCGATACACTCACTTTTGTAGGAGCTAGAGGGAAAATAATTTAAAGTCGATTACGGCATCAGATGCCATAAGTACCTATATATAGACGTTTCAATGTATGATGCCACATGCACTGTTACATGAGAGAAATAAAACATTATATTTTTGGTAGAAAAAAGTGTTGTAATAAAACAATGGATTTCTAAAACATAATATGTTTTTTTTTTAACTCACCAACTCTTCAATATTTATTTTATCAAATTAAAAAATATAACATATTAAGATAATTTTATATATTTATTATTATAGAAAAAACATAATTATTACATTTTCCGAGTATTTTCAAACTAAAACTGTTCTCCCTGGTTAATAAGAACATTGTTGCTGTTGATGAGAAAATCGATGATGAAAAAAAAATGGCGGTAGCGAATATTTCTTGGACATAAGTAGATCCTAATGTGTTCTATCTTTGTAAGTAAGGTTTGGTTCAAATCAGAAAAAGACTAAAAAAGTTATAAGGGTATTACAATTTCAAGTGCGACATATATTCAAGCTTTTATTTAACGTGCTTTGTATGTTAGTTAATAAGTTATTTTAGTGTCTTAGTGATACGAAACCCTCGCACTTGACCCGTGTTTTTTTAATATTGTAATGTCTTATTGAATAAGTTATGTTACATTTATATGTTCTAGTTTTCAATTACAACTGAGATTACCCAAAATTGTCATTTTATGACTTATTCCCTCCAAATAAGCAAATTACTTCCACATCCAGCAGTACAGTAACGCAAAAAAAAATTGAAAATTCTTATTGTTCAAATAGATTTGAAATGCCATGTAACGTCGAGATTTTATGTTTGAGCAATAAAAAATTTCTGTCTGCATGTCTGTCTGTCTGTCTAACCTTTTTTCTTTGTGCGCACGATTACTCTAGAACCGTTTAAGTTATTTACTTTAAATTTGTAATGTATGTATTTTAACGAGTTCTGAAACTAGATTTATTTTGATCTTATTCCGCTGAAAAGTTGGGGGGGGGGGTAAATTGAGGTAAATGGGAGGTAAATAGGTAAATCAAGCAAGTAAGAGTTCATAAAATTGGTATTTAGTATATATATGAGAAGCTAAGGTCTCAAAAATGTTTTCGGAACCAAAGACCTCAACTCAACTCCCCGAGCGAACGCATGTATAGTTGCGTAATTTCGATATTTTAGATTTTAAAAATCATTTTAACATAAATATTAAGTAACAAATAGTTTTTACCCATGTTCCTGCATTAATGAAGAATTAAAAAAAAAACTGCTGCCCAAGGAATCACTACTTCCACATCCAGATTTTCTATCCAAGTCTCTTACAACGAAAAAAAATTTGTATGTGGAAATAACTGCTTATGGAACTAATAATATAATATTTGAAATCGCCTATCCCAAAAACCCATAAAACGATATGCCACATCGGTAGTGAGAGTGAGAGGATGGTGGAAGGGGGTGGTAGTGGGATAAAGAGGAAAAAAAAATTGAGGCCTTTGGTTCTTGTACATACACTAAACCACAATTTTATTTTTTTCACCCCCTTTAATAGTGGAGTGGGGGTGGTAATTATTTGAGATCTAAGCTTCTCCTATATATACTAAATTCCAATTTTATGGACTCTTAGTTATTTGATTTACTTATTTACCCCCATTTACCCCAATTTACCCTTCAACCTTCAACGGAATAAGATGAAAATAAAGTCTAGTTCCAGATCTCGTTAAAATATATACAAATTTCAAGTCAATATTTTAAGCGGTTCCAGAGTAATCGTGCGCACAAGAAAAGTTACAGACAGACAGAAATTTTTTTCTTTGTCAAACTTAAAATGTCGACGTTTCATGACATTCTAAGCCTATCTGAACAACAAAAATTAAAACAAAAAAATTTGCGTTACTGTACCTTGTGAAAGTAATTAACTTAAAATTTCAGAACAAAATATTCAGCAGGAAAAAGTTATCACGAGTTGCAGTAAATAAATTAGAAAATTGGTTATCTGAAAATGATCGTTTTTGATAAAAATTAATATTTCCTCACTCGAGACAAACAGTTTATAAGAAATGTGCACAATGAAAAAATCTGTCTCTCGAGTCTCGCATATAAGCGTTATTGAAGTATTAAAGAAAACAAAGTAAATTAAATTTTCAACAACCGCTACCTCGTTAATACTGGATAAAGTGAAAAAAATTTGAGGCCTTTGGCTTTTGTACACACACTAAATCACAGTTTTATTTTTTTTTCACTCTCTTTAATAGTGGAGAGGGTAGCTAACGCCAAAAAATTATTTGAGACCTTAGCTTCTCCTATATATACTAAATACCAATTTTATGGACTTGATTTACCCCAATTTCGGAATAAGATCAAAATAAAGTCTAGTTTCAGATCTCGTTAAAATATATACAAATTTCAGGTCAATATTTTCAGCGGTTCCAGAGTATCGGGTGCACAAGAAAAGTTACAGACAAGACCGATAGACAGAATTTTTTCTTTGTCAAACTTAAAATCTCGACGTTTCATGTCATTCTAAGCCTATCTGAAAAATAATTTTAATTTTTTTTGCGTTACTGTAGTTCCACTAGATGTGGAATAACTTAAAATTTCAGAACAAAATATTTAACAGGAAAAAGTTATCACGAGTTGCAGTAAATAAACTAGAAAATTGGTGATCCGAAAATTATCGTTTTTGCTAAAAAATTAATATTTCCCCACTCGAGACAAATAATTATAAGAAAATGTGCAAAATTAAAAAATCTGCGGGGTTTGTCTCTCGCACATAAGGGTTATTGAAATATTAAAGAAAATATGAAGTAAATTAAATTTTCAACAACCGCTACCTCGTTAATACTTACATTTACTTTTACAACATGCTGTATGTTTTTATATTGTAAATTCAGATGTTTACAAGTTTACTACCCGCTGACTATGATTTAAATTTGGATCGCAATCTATAATTATGCACATTAACTTAAAAATTTACCCCATGCAAAACTGTGTCAATAAATAGTTATTTCTTTAAATAATGTATCCACAGCAAAGCGATATTATATGTGTAAATGGCAAATTATTCTTATTATAAACACAATTTTCTATATTCTCCTCTTGTCCTTTTCTTTACTTGACCTTACTAAATTACAATTTGAATTATTCAATCTCTATAATTACAGCGAATAGATAATATTAATGTACTTACCAAGCTGCATTCACATACATGTGGCTCATAAAATAAAATAAAACACTTAAATACACACTTTATTATTTATGGCATCACATCGGCTTACGAACTTGCCAACAACTTAGATACGTTATAAAGCGTAAGAGAATTATGCTGCATAGGGGGCAGCACCAGACTACGTGCGATATGATGCCATAGTAAATATGTGTGTGTGAATAGTTTAATACACGACATTCTGGCATCATACACAAATAAAATTGAAGGTCAATGGTATCCGGTTATAATGATACCAGAAACGCTAAAAACCTACTCCAAATTTTATGGCATCGTGTGTATGATGCCATTAAGTCAGCGGATGCTATAGTGTAGTGAAATGCACACACACGATGCCATAGTAAATGTAATACAAACACACACACACACACACGCACACACACACACATACATACACACAGACATTTTTCAAAAACAACTTTTTTGGGTTCCTGGGACCTCAAAACGTAAAGATTTGATGTTATCTCAATTTTCGATTTTGGACTAAATGTAGTAACCTCCCACAATTTTATTGTGGGGAGGTTAAAACTAACGCAGATTATGATAGTTAGGAATATGAACATACAAAAGGCTAAAATTCATTAAAATTGAAATATTTATATAACTTTTTTTTTTTTGAGAATCGCCAAATATGAACAACTGAATGCCTAGCCTATAGCCGGACATTTATCTCCCTGCCTCCCCCTGTCGGCGGCCCTGTAGAAGGGGGAACGGAATTTATTGAACAGTGACCCTCCGTGGTGAGTTCTGGGTTGTTTTATAACTAACAAGCGAAGAACTGTTTTTGATAGAAGTCGACAGCAGATTGAAATACAAAAAAATCAACGCTATGTATTCAAAGTCATACCAACTGATATCAACGTTACTCGGTATACTAAATGATAAGAATTATATTAGCATAAATAATTCAATTTACATATATCTGGTTTCTGCTGACTTTGATTTTCAAGTTGAAGATTTGGTACATGATACATTTCGATACCCCCTTAAGGGCAGAAGAAGATAGGAGTCTAGGGAGACCCGGATATTTTAGTTTATAGACTTCCGCATGCGCATTACGATTTTAAAAAGTAGAAGGCGGTAAATTGAGCATCTCGTGCTGTGACGTCACCTCTGCTTCTAACCTCAAACATCTTCGACTGCAATTTGTTGTTTCGCTAGTTTGTAGTTTATTCGTTTATCTCCCTCTTGTATTTTAAAAATGAAAACCGCTGCCCAAGGAATCACTACTTCCACATCCAAGTCTCTTACAACAAAATACGACATTTCCACTCCATTATGTGGAAATAATTGTTTATGGAACTTTAATAGTATAATATTTGAAATCATGTACCCCAAAAACCAATAAAATTATATGTCACATCGGTAATGGGGGTGGGGTGGTGGTGGGGGTGAATGAAGTGAAAAAAATTCTTGATGACTTTGGCTCTTGTACACACATTAAATCACACTATTATGAGGTGGGGGTGGTGATAAGGGTGGCTAATGCCAATTTTTTTTGCGACCCTTGCTCCTCTTATATTTACTAAATACCAATTCCATGGACACTTACTTGCTCGATTTACCTATCTACCATTTACCCCCATTTACCCTTAACACTGCAACGGAATAAGATCAAAATATAATCTAGTTCCAGATCTCGTTAAAATACATACGTGTGCCATATTTTAAGTGAATATCTTAAACGGTTCCAAAGTAATCGTGAGCACCAAAAAGATTCAAGACTAACAGATAGACCGACGCAACAGACAAATTTATTTTGCTCAGACTTAAAATGTTGACGTTTCATGATATTCTAAGCCTATTTAAACAAGGAAAATTTCCAATTTTTTTTTTGCGTTAATATACTTCAACTGAATGTGGAAATAATACTCAGCGAATGGCATAACAAAGATATAAAAAATCGTTGTGTGCCGCAAACTACACGATAGAAGTAAAGCCTCTACTTCAAGCATTTTCTTCGGGGAAACCTACTACGCATCCATACTACTCAAGGTAACACACTGTGCATCCAATTTACTCGAGGAAAGCCACTGCGCATTCATGCTTCTTGAAGTAACCCACTGCGCATCCATTTTACTCGGGGAAACCCACTGCGCATCCATATCACTTGAGGTAACCTACTGCGCATCTATAGCACTTGAGAAAAGCCATTGCGCATCCATCCTACTCGTGGTAATCTACTGCGCATCCATATTACTTGAGGTAACCCACTGCGATCTATAAAACTCGAGAAAAGTCACTGCACATCCAAAATACTCGAGGAAAGCCATTGCGCATCCATAATACTTGGGAAACCTACTGCGCATCCATAGTATTTGAGGAAAGCCACTGCGCATCCATACTACTCGAGGTAACTTTAACAACATAATATTTGAAATCATCTACCCCAAAAACCTATACAACGATATGCCACATCGGTAGTGGGGGTGGGGGTGGTAGTGTGGGTGGATGAAGTAAAAAAAATATTTTGAGGCTTTTGGTTCTTGTACACATACTAAATCATTTTTTTCATCCCCTTTAATAATGGGGTGGGTGTGGTAATGGGGGTGGCTAATGCCAAAAATTTTTTTGAAACCTTAGCTTCTCTTGTTTGCACTAAATACCAATTTCATGGACTCTTACCTACTTAATTTACCTGTTTACCCCCTTTTACCCCTCGGCAGAATAAGATGAAAATATAATCTAGTTCCAGATCCCGTTAAAGTACATACGTGTACCAAATTTCAAGTCAATATCTTAAACGGTTCCAGAGTAAACGTGCGCACAAAAAAAGTTACAGACCGACAGACCGACAGACAGAAATTTTTTTCGCTCAAATTTAAAAATGTCGACGTTTCATTACATTCTAAGCCAATTTGAACAATAAAAATTTTCAAAAATTTTTTTGTCGTTACTACCACTGGATGTGGAATAAAATGGGTGTGCTCTGTTGTAAATGTGAGAAAGTATTCTCCAGTCAGCCAATTAAAAGTTAAGCTGTATAACATGAAAGTAACCTACATTTTCTCGGTTTTGTTATGATTTATTATGTGAATATGATGCTAAAGATACTTGTAATTGTATTTCAATTTTTCTATTACCGACTTGTTTGCATTCGAAGAAATTACTAAATTATATCAGGTAAAACATTTGTTAATTACTTCCACGTCCAGTGGAAGTATAGTAACGACAAAAAAATTTTTAAAAATTTTTATTGTCCAAATAGGCTTAGAATGTCATGAAACGTCGAGATTTTAAGTTTGAGCGAAGAAAAAATTTCTGTCTGTCTGTCGGTATGTCTGTCTGTCGGTCTGTCGGTCTGTCTGTCTGTAACTTTTTTTTGTGCGCACGTTTACTCTGGAACCGTTTAAGATATTGACTTGAAATTTGGTACACATATGTACTTTAACGAGATCTAGAACTAGATTATATTTTCATCTTGTTCCGTCGAAGGGTTGGGGGGTACATTGGGGTAAATTTGGGATAAATGAGTAAATCAAGCAGGTAAGAGTTCATGAAATTGGTATTTAATATATATAAGAGAAGCTAAGGTCTCAAAAACATTTTTGGCATTAGCCACCCCCATTACCACCCCCACCTCCTTATTAAAGGGGATGAAAAAAAAATTGTGATTTAGTATATGTACAGGAACCAGAAACCTCAAAATATTTTTTTACTTCATCCACCCCCCACTACCACCCACCTACCACCACCCCCCTACCACCACCCCCACCCCACTACCGATGTGGGGTATCGTTTTATGGGTTTTTGGGGTAGAGGACTTCAAATATTATATTATTAAAGTTCCATAAACAATTATTTTCACATACAAAGTTTTTTCGTTGTGAGTGACTTGGATAGAGAATCTGGATGTGGAAGTAGTGATTCCTTGGGCAGCGGTTTTTTAGATAGCTTCAGGGATCGAAACTGAAATTTATTTCGGTTCGGTTTCGGTTACGGTTAACTGACGTACACCATTTTCGTTTGTCGGTCACGGTTTCTGTTTTCAGAGCAGCGTTAATTTGGTTTTCGGTTTCGGTTTCCAAAGCAGCGTCAATTCGGTTTTCGGTTACGGTTTCGGTTTTCCAGAATCTCACACTTCGGTTTTCGGTTTCGGTTACGGTTAGGAAAAATTCGTAATTACGGTGCGGTTTTCGGTTAGGGTTTCGTTTAAAATTAAATTAATGCTTGCAGGGACCGAAAACGAAATTTATTTCGGCTCGATTTCGGTTACAATTACCTAACGTACACCAGTTTCGGTTTTCGGTTACGCTTTCGGTTTTTAGAGCAGCGTTAATTTGGTTTTCGGTTTCGGTTTTGGTTTTCAAAACAACACCAATTCGGTTTTCGTTTACGGTTTCGGTGAACTAACTAACCTAACCATAAGATTAATTATTTTATCTGAAATGTTCTTTAATTCCAAATTCACCGAAGCCGTGATGTGATATCATGTTTTTGTTTCAAATGCAAGTCGTTATTAAAGTTAAAATACAATTTGCACTCTAAGCACAAGTATCTTTTGGACACTGCACATTCAATATAATTACGTCGAATTTGTCCATGCACAACAAACCTGTGTACCGGTTTAACGTTAACTGGCTGGAGAATACTTTCTCATATTCAAAACAAACAAAACGCACCCCTTTTTATTGTTAAAATACAAGAGAGAGTTAAACGAATAAACCACAAACTAACAAAACAACAAATTGCAGCCAAAGAAGTTTCAGGTTAGAAGCAGAAGTGACGTCACACCACGAGATGCTCAATAAATGTTGCATTTTAGTGTGAATGCGGAAGTCTCGAAACCAAAGTATACGGGTCTCCCTATAGTCCGGGAGCCCGTGTATAAAATGGCTGACTATCCGGCGAACTTTGACAATATGTAAAATGGATTGTCCTTATAAAAGTTAGCAATGAATGGACCGTCAGCTGGTTGGGTAGCGGTGGGGGTGGCTGTCAAAGGGTTGATAACACGTAAAAAAAATTGAAAAAAAAACTATCCGGCGAATGCTGAAACTTACATGAGGGGAAGATTATGTTATATAATGAAAGTAAAACATAGTCAGCTGGACGGGGAGCGGTGGATTTACCGTCAGCTGATCGATCGAACAGATCCAAAAACATGAAAAATTAAATTATTCGGCGAACTTTAAAATTGGGGTATAAGATAATATTTATACTGAGATTCATGAAAAACATAGTCAGCTGCAAGTATGTGGGTGGAAAAGTCGTCAGCTGGCAGTGCTGAGTCTTGACTCGCCTGAGAGGCAGCGCGCACCATCTTTCTTGCGCCAGCTGACGACTTTTCCACCCACATACTTGCAGCTGACTGTGTTTATCATTAATCTTAGTATGAATATTATCATATACCCGAATTTCAAAGTCGCCGTAAAGATTTAATTAGTAAAATATCGATATTGATAACTTAATGTTGGAAAACGTGCGTGCGGCATTCCCGAGTTTTGTTTTTTTTTTAATTTGATTAAATATTCAACTTATTATTAATTTATATTATTTTATGAAAATACAAATTAATACTTTCGTACATTTCAAAATTATACAGAATAATCTGCTCAGAAAATTTATTAAATGGGTATGGAGAACGAAACCTACTTTTGAATCATCAGATGCTTAGAATAATGATGGGGGCAGAGTCGGAATAAAGAATCGGGAGATTCTGATTCTTGGAAGAATTGGAATATTCCGATTAATTTATAAATTCTTGAAAGAATCAGAACGTTCCGATTATTTTATTTTATCCGATTCTCAATTTTCCATTCCCATTTTTTTCTTAATTCTTCCCTCGATCATCAATCTGCAGATGCAGATGAAAAGTTTCAAGTATCAAGTAAGTAAATAATATCAACTAAATTGCTTTACTTCATTATTTTCAAGCGGATAACATATTTTTAACTCAATCAAGAGTTTGATAAAAATAAAAAACCGCTGCCCAAGGAATCACTACTGCCACATACCGATTTTCTATCCAAGTTGTATGTGGAAATAATTGTTTATGGAACTTTAATAATATAATATTTAAAATCGTCTACCCCAAAAACCTATAAAACGATATCCCACATCGGTAGTGGGGTGGGGGTGGTGATAGGAGGGTGGTAGTGGAGGTGTATGAAGTAAAAAAATATTTTGATGCTTTTGGTTCTTGTACATACACTAAATTACAATTTTTTTTAATCCCCTTTAATAATGGGGTGGGGGTGGTAATGGGGATGGCTAATGCCAAAAAATTTTTTGGGACATTAGCCTCTCCTGTATACATTAAATACCAATTTTATGGACTCTTACTTGCTTGATTTACCTGTTTACCCCCCATTTACCATTTACCGCAGTTTACCCCCCAACCTTGTTACACTCGAACTTAATCCTGATTAAAATATAAATATTTTAAACAAAACAAATCCGAGGGCTAGCGACTAGCCGATCCCGTGGGAGAGCTGGGTTCGTGGGTTCCTATTTTTTTTATAATAATTATATTTTGTTTTATATTTTTAACTGAGGCCAAAGATTAAACCCACAATACTCACAGTGTCAAAAATCAAACCGATTTACCTTCCGACCAAAGAAGAAGCGTAACTAAAAGATTTTACCTAGGGCGCCATCCACAGAAAAATTAACTGACTTAAATGCTACCCTCTTATGGTCGAAAAGTAGATCGAATAACCTGAGAATAACTTAGGACAGCCACAAACAAGAAAATTGAAAATAGCAAGTTTGAGGTAAAATTATGTTATTTATTATACTCTAGAAATATTGGTAAAAAAATGACAAAATTAATAGGTGTCACGCATATGACCCATAATATTACGAAAATAAAAGATACTATATGTAAATCGTCATATAAAAATTATTAATCACCTATAAAATTAAATAAATAATATACGATAATGCAAAATATATAGTGACAAATATACAGTTCGAAAAATCAAGTCCATGTATCGGAAAATATAGAATTCACACACAAATCGTAGCACAAATCATATAAAGATACAATGATCTCACCACCTCATGACGGCTTCTGTATAGCTGATAGCCTGGCGGTGTCCCTGAGTTTCTGCCTCCTGTTTCCACACACCACTGGGGTAAGATATGTAGGCTACTGGATGTTAAAGATGTTTGGACTTCCTAAATAACGCCGAAGTTTCGCTATTTTTGATTCCCTAGCTGATCCTGATTTTGAATTTAATGATTGACTGATTGAAACAAAACCAAATGGATGCTGAATCTCATATATGAAGAAATGACTCCCAAAATTTTTTTTAAAATTAAACGAACACAACTGAATTATAGGCTGAATAATCCGTTGGCCAAAGATCAACTTAAGTTGATGTAAATGATTCTCAAAAATCAATAAATAAATATATAAATAAATATATAAATAAATATATAAATAAATAAAGCAGCAAAACTTCTACGTTTAAAAAGAAAGAGAAAACAATTATTAACGCGTGGTTTTGATGTAAGGTTCAATTTGCATGTGAAATTGTATAGTTAGTTAAATAAAATATCTATAGGTATATATATATAGGGAAGCTAGATTTACCCCTACCCGGCAGCAATCTACTCAATGGGCATGTTCGTAATTACAATTCCTATATTTAAATTACTATAACATATGCAACTAACTATACCTTAATTCAGTATAATATATTTTCTAATATAAATATGTAAATATTAATTAAGTGTGTGATGGAAAATGGTGACAGAAACTGTAACATAAATAAATGTTTCTAAATAAATATACAAAATTACAAATAGTTATTATAAACCAAACAACAGTTTGTATAAATACTTAATGGTTGATATACGTACAGGGTCCACCAATATTAAGTGTCTTCACAGGCTGTATGAAAAATGTATTTTTAACATAGTGAAACGCTACAACCTTTTGGCGGAAGGAGATGAAAGTACAATCTAGTACCAGATCCCGTTAAAGTACATACGTGTACCAAACTTCAAGTCAATATCTTAAACGGTTCCAGAGTAATCGTGCGCACAAAGAAAGTTACAGACAGACCGAAAGACAGAAACTTTTTTCCGCTCAAACTTAAAATCTCGACGTTTCATGACATTCTAAGCCTATTTGAACAATAAAACTTTTTTTAAAATTTTTGTCGTTACTATACTTCCACTGGATGTGGAAGTAATTGATGATCGGAAAATAAATGTTACCGAGGTTTTCAACATCCTCTTATTTGTTAATACTGTTTTTCTCACTCTTTATATGAATTATTTCAGAAATCGTACGTTTTTTCCAGTCGTTCTCAAAATTTAATTTTTATTTTGAAAATATAAAAATTTAAAAAAAAAATAATAGAATTCTTAAAAACTTGTCTGATAAACATTTCGATTTTGAATAGTTTTTTTATTTCTTATTTATTTTAATCAATATCACACGAGTTGCTTGTACTATTTTTTATGCAGTGTGCATATTTTCTACACTGATAGAAATTTCATTGGCCAGTTTAGTAAAATGCATAGAGCTAAATTAACAGTATTGAATATTGTTAATTTAGAAAAAAAAATTACTTGAATTATATTAAAAAACTGATCTAAATTAGAAACATGGATTTATCTGATACAGCTAAATCATTTAGGTACCTAAATTAGGTAAATAATTTAGCCGCTTTGTGTAAACGCATATTTTTAATTTAAATCAATTTTTTATCTAATTTAGGTAAACTCTCAGGTAAACTATTTGTCTAATCTGGAGAAATGTAAAAAAATTTGGATGAAAATGGGCGTAGGAAATAAAGAACGATATTTTTACATAAACGATCTGTATTTAGCACTTGGCGAGGACTTGTGTAATGCGTTGCCCGCTTTCCACGGTTTCACGGGATGTGACTATAATCCCGCATTTTTTAAGAAAGGGAGAGAAAAGCCATTTACTATATTAAGAAAAAATCAAGGATTTATTGAAGCTTTTAAAAGTTTCAATAATTTACCAGATGAGAATCTAAATAATGTCATTAACCAAATAGAGAAGTTCGTTTCGTTCGAAATTTAACGAAAACGATCATGAATTCCGGTTACCAGACAAACATTTTGATGCGTCTCTCTTGCCACCGTCGAAATCGGAACTTATACAGCACATTTTAAGAACTGTGTATGTGTCCACGATTTGGAGCAACGCGCACAAACAAGTGCCATCTATATTAAATCTCCTTGGTTTTGGGTGGCAGCTCGAGGATAACAAGTTTATTTGCAAGTGGTTTGATGGAGATCAATTACCTCCATCAGTAGAAATGATTATCCGAGAGGCCGAAAATACTGAAGGTATTTGTGCATTTCATTCTGTTATAATCTTAATAAATTTTTGATAAATAATAATTAATTTTTTCAGATGCTAGTGACAAAGAGGAAAATGATCTTTCACCCACTGAGGATCAAGAGAGTGATGAGTCGGATGAAGATGATAATGAGGAAGATTTGTTATAGGAAGCTGAATAAATTCATTTCTTTTTCACACAACTAAATAAATTTTCTGAGCAGATTATTCGGTATAATTTTGAAATATACGAATGTATTAATTTGTATTTTCATAAAATAATGTATATTAATAATAAGTTGAATATTTAGTCAAATTAAAAAAAAACAAAACTCGAAAATGTCGCACGCACGTTTTTCAACATTAAGTTATCAATATCGATATTTTACTAATTAAATCTTTACGGCGAACTTTGAAATTCGGGTATATGATAATATTCATACTAAGATTAATGATAAACACAGTCAGATGCAAGTATGTGGGTGGAAAAGTCGTCAGCTGGCGCAAGAAAGGACTTTTCCACCCATATACTTGCAGCTGACTATGTTTTTCGTGAATCTCAGTATAAATATTATCTTATACCCGAATTTTAAAGTTCGCCGAATAATTTAATTTTTCATGTTTTTGGACCTGTTCGATCGATCAGCTGACGGTAAATCCACGGCTCCCCGTCCAGCTGACTATGTTTTACTTTCATTATATAACATAATCTTCTCCTCATGTAAGTTTCAGCATTCGCCGGATAGTTTTTTTTTTCAATTTTTTTTACGTGTTCTCAACCCTTTGACAGCCACCCCCACCGCTACCCAATCAGCTGACGGTCCATTCATTGCTAACTTATATAAGGACAATCCATTTTACATATTGTCAAAATTCGCCGGATAGTCAGTCATTTTATACACGGGCTCCCGGCCTACTAGACGCTTGCCAGAAGAAGTTATATGGATACTAATGAACTTCACAGATAAGTTTTTCACTATTTCAAATACGAATTGAAAAGTTGATTTTTTTCGACTCACCCTGTTATTGGCTATATGGCAATTACTATATGCGCAGTTTAAAGTTTATTTAGATAAATGTAAATTTTGGGTGTGCAATAAAAAAGTCGCATTTATCACAAGATTGTCAGCTTGAACGCTGAACGCCACAATACTGTATTTATTGAAGCAAAAAGGAAGTGATGAATGTAAATTTCATCATAAAAAGATGAATCTGTATAAATCCTCATAAATATTCAATGCTAATTACGGAAATCCACAACTAATTTAAATATAATATTAAAATTCCCACTTCGTACACGGGAAAAAGCCGTAGCAGTAACGGAACAATTAGAAGAGTACTAGCAATTAATCTTCCAAAGATCTCCGGTTCTCGCAGGAATGAAAATCGAACATCAATTTGTAGCAGAGTGTTTCAGTTCATTTATTTTACTATTCAATTGCAATACTTGTTCACTAATCATTTGTAGGTTTCGGTCAGTAAACCGAATAGAAACATCCAGGAGCCGCCAGCTATTGAAATATCGAGTTAACATTTGTGCTTTCCTTTGTTTTTCATTTTTTGCTGCCCTCTAAATATCAGTAATTTGTATCAAATCCTCTTTCTTGCGGAAAATAATTTTTTCGCTCTTCACCTAGTTTTATTGCTGTTTATTATACACAGTGCGTCATGTTTTCACTCTTAACACCAACATGTTTTTTTTTTAATCGCCTTATTTATTTTAATGTCCTGGCGGAGTTTAGCCGATGGCTATTCTACCACTCAACCAGGACACACACACACATAGACAACATCACAACACCCATTCCCTGCGACATTGTCATCTGCCGCAGCTGAGACTCGAACTCAGGAGAGGAGAGCGACTAGACCGTGTTGTCTCTCACACAACCGCAGTCTAGTCCACTGCTACCATCTCGGTAACACATGAAAAACGCCACTACACATCCATACCCTAGCCAGGATTCTAACCCGGGACCCCGTGGTCGCAAGCCTAACACCTTAAGCACTGCGCCACCGAGTCGGTCAAACGTGTTCACTATAATATTTACAAGATTACAATAATATCTTGTAGTTAAGATCTACTACCCAAAGGATTAATTCATTACTTCAAAATATACTTAGGAATGGTGATTCTATTGAATATTTCTGCTTTTGACAGTCTGTGCTTCGTGACATTACGACGGGAGACTGTCTTACGTAAAGAATTATTCACATTTAAACTCTATTACACAGGGCGCTTTTCTCGAGTTTTGAACAGTTTTATATACAACTCATTGCATTTCTCTGTTTGCTGGTTAGTAAATAAATAAGTAGTAATATTGCCATATAGGCCAGTCGGCAGGTAAATTAACATCGTTTTAAATCGGACAAAAGATTTTACTGTTGGAACCAGTTCATTATATGCCTCATTTAGGCATACTAATTTTTCCTCCTCGCCCGTCCTCCGGAACACCCCCAATTTTGGGTGAATATCACTTAAAAATCATTTTTTTTACCAATTTCTCGGTTCTGAACGGTCCTACCAAAAAAAGATGGTTATCAAATTTAAAGATAATTCTCTATCGAAATGGTTCAGACACATTTTTACTTGGTATTAATATTCTTGGAGTTATAAGCGGGGGAAATCAAGCATCGTATCACATCCGCCCTGTATATCGGATGAAGCTATTATTGCATGTGAAATAGCAGTGTACTTCGTAGTCCACTTCGTAGTCCACTTCGTTTTGTTCCCGTGCTTGTTTTTACATATAGTTGTTTGCATAAGAACATTAAGACTACCCGGTATGTCATTCTCAACGTTTTCTAAGAAAGCATCTGATGCGGGGTAACTTTTTATTTCATATACGTGGGATCTAATATCTTCTAATATTATTGCTCCAGCCGTCTTTACAATTCGCAATCGTTCTTCTTCCATGTTTTTTTCGCGATTTTCGTACCAATTCTCTGTTAAAATCTTAAAACCGGTATCCCGAAAACTAATGATAGGATACTATACTATACTATATATATTACTATACTTGTTTGAAAAAATTATAATGATCATCCTTAGTACTACAGCCCTGGGTGGGCCCCGAATTCCTCCATTCCGTCCTGTCTGTCGCCAACCTTTGCCAGTTTGCTGCTCCTATTCTTTTCGCATCCTCATTGACCCAGCGCAAACTTGGTCGGCCCCTTCGTCTAGTTCCCCCCGAAATTATATCAGCGCCATATTTGCTTTCTAGTTTATTCATTCCGATTCAAGATGGTGGAAAATGAGTTTCTCTCTGTGTCTTCTTATTGCAAATATTGCAAATCAAAGGTGCAAAAAGGTGTTTTGTGCACAAAGTGTAACGCGGTTTATCACCCTAATTAAATGAGTTAAAAACATAATAAAAGTTAGTGACAATGAAATAACTGGCTGCAATGCCGAGAATACACGTGACGATAAACCTAATCAAGTTTATGAAAATGACAACCTAGAATTACCAGACTATGAAATAAGTTAAACATCGGGAATGGAAACTCTAAAAATTGAGAAAAAGTTGTTAAAAACCATCATAATTCATAAAAATTACATCATAAAACAGTTAGAAGAAAAAATAGCGAATCTTATGGAAAAAGATAGAGAATCCACAGATGTTTTTAAAGTTGGTACAAAAAAAAACGAAATCAAATCGTATCACTTCAGATGAGTCTTCTTCTCCCTCTGGGGAAAATACTTTGGATAAAAGCATAGGATCACAAAATGGCAATTTGTCAAGTTGTAACAACAAACCTAAAGTAAATCAAATAAGCGGAAAACAAGTATCGCTTGGAATTATGGAGGCACAAACAAGAAATGCATTAAATCGATATATTGACCTAGGTAACAATGATAAGGAAGTGAAGGTGGTTCAAAATACTAGTTGTAATAATCACAAACGGTCGCAAGGACAATTCAAAACCATCATTGGAACAAAAATACAATCTGAGAATAAATTCAAAGCTGTGGAACAACAGGACCTAATATGCCTACATGTATCCAAATTTCAACCTCAGTTGTCTTCAGACGAATTAGAAAATTATCTGAAAGTAAGCCTAAAAACAGAGGATATAATTGTTAAAAAATTGACGAGGACTCCTGAATGTTTAGTGCCTTTAAAATTGGAGCTCCAAAATCGTTAACAGCGGAGCTTTTCAATGGAAATACATGGTTCGAGGGAATAAAGGTGGCCGAGTTCCAGAGCAAAAACATGATGCAAACGTCTAGGCACAGATCAAATCACATTCCGATCAAATAACTTTTTTCGGGGACAATCAAGGAGAGGTGAACGTAGGTGGACATCGAATTACAGAAGGAAAAATTAAGAGTAGCAATCAAAATAATATATCAATCATCTATATAAACATTCAATGTCTCTCAAATAAAATTTTAGAGCTAAACATGTTTCTTTCAGATCATGATTATGACGTACTTTGTTTTAGTGAAACATGGTCTTGCGAGGAGCAAGCACATCATATCAGGTTGAATAACTATAAACTTGCAGCATACTACTGTCGATCCAATTTCATTCATGGGGGTGTAGCGATCTACACAAAACAGGGCTTTGATGCTGAACCTTGCACGTTATATAAAGATTATTGTGAAGAGTTAAACATTGAGATAGAATTAAGAAAGTCAAAATCAATCATAGGTTGCTTTTATAGGTCACCGTCAGGCGATATCAATATTTTTAATGAAAAATTAATGTCATTCTTAGACAATATACACATTGATATAAAAATCTCAATTATAGGTGATTTCAATGTTGATTCTTCACTAAATTCAAATATCGCGAGACAACTATCAACCAGTTTATATCATTTATCATGCATGAATGTGTAAATGACTACACAAGAGTAACTAACACATCCTCTACTAGAATTGATACTATTTTCACAAACATAGATTATGGACAGCAGATAACTAATGTTTTAAATCCTCACTTATCAGATCATAAGGCTTTGAGTTTTACATTTGAAAGCCATGACAAATGCAACATAATAAATAAACCAGTCACATATAGATTTGTAAATCAGACGACTAGATGACTAGAAAATTACAAAATCTCCTTGTCTTGTCATGACTGGTCACAATTCTATCAAACAGGAGATGTAAATGAAACGTCAGAAATATTATTAGATAATGTGGTCAAGAGTTACGATTCATCTTTCCCCATTAGAACGAATAAAAAGAAAAATAAAATAAAATATAGTGAGAACATAAAAAATTTGAAAAACACACTCATAATGTTACACGATTTCAGTAAATATGACAACAACTTCAAAAACAATTACAATACATTCAAAGAACACTACAGAGCTGCATTAAAACAAGATACCATAAATCATAATACTAATCTTATCACTAATGCAAGTAATAAGCAAAAAATGGCTTGGTCCATTATAAATAAAAAAAAGTGACGATGCTGATAACATCCATATCTCTGTACAACACCTAAACACTTCTTTTTTGTTAATATAGTGGATGATATAAAGGCTCACGCTGATCTTAATAATGCAACATATGTTGAAAATCTACAAAGAAATAGAGTTGTATTTTCTTTTTATCCAGAACCCTTCACTGAAGCTGAAGTTAGTGATTTAATTGACAAATTAAGTAACTCTAAATCTAGGGACTTTTATGGTTTAAATAGTGAAGCAATCAAGCTGGCTAAAAAAGAATTATTAAGTCAAATAACATATCTTGTTAATATTTGTCTCGAAAAAGGAATATTTCCAGAAAATTTTAAACTTGCTAAAGTGACTTCAGTATTTAAAAAAGGAAACAAAAATGTACCTGATAATTATTATAGACCTATATTATCAAAATTACTAGAAGCCGCTTTCAAAATAAGATTATTAGATTACTTGGAGAATAAAAAATTATTGAATCCAATGCAATATGGATATAGGAAAGGTAAATCAATTATCACAGCTTTAATAAAGATGATCAATTTTATAAATAATGAGTTTGAGAAAGGAAATATGACGGCGGCATCAATGTTAGACTTATCAAAGGCATTCGACTGTGTATCGCATGATTTTTTTATTAACTAAATTGGAAACGTATGGAGTCACAGGATCAGCATTGTCCTTTATCAAAAATTATATAAACAATAGATATCAGTGTGTACACATGAACGGGAAAACATCCACTTTAAAACCACTTAATTATGGTGTCCCACAGGGATCAATACTAGGGCCGATCCTATTTCTAGTTTACATAAATGACATATCCGATTTTATCACAACTAAATCTATTGGATATGCAGATGATCTCACCTTGTTGTCAGCGAATAGAGAATTGGACATCCTGACTCAAATAGATCACGAAATACAGTCTAAATCCAATGATTACTATGATAATGTTGAATTATGTTTAAATAACGGGAAAGCTAAAACCATCATTTTCAATCTTAATTCTCACAACAAGGTTATCAGTGAATCTGTCAAATGTCTGGGTATTACCGACAAGTTATCTTGGGAACCGCACATTATTTCTCTCTCGAAAAAATTATCCAGCTGTGCGTACCTTTTAAAAAGCATAACCATCTCAGTAAATAGTGATGTTATTTTGATGGCGTACTATGCCTTGTTTCATAGTGTTATGTGTTATGGGATCATACTCTGGGGTGGCTCTGCACATGCCATAAAAATACTACGCCCCCAAAAACGTGCAATCAGAATCCTCACAAATTCTAAGAGCACTGACTCATGTAGACCATTATTTAAAAGCCTGGGAATTTTAACATGCACAAATCAATATATTTATGAATGCATAAATTATGCCAGAAAGTATATTTATAACTACCAAATCGTAAATTAACATGATACTAGACATAAGCTTCTGATTGCTCCATATTTTCGGATCACAAAAAATATCTCCTCATATAGATTTCTATCCGTTAAATTCTACAACCTACTACCCCGTGAATGGAAAGATCTAAGCGTATTAAAGTTTCAAAAGCAAGTCAAAAGTTTTCTGAAGGAACATGTATTTTATGATGTACAGGAATTTTACGATTATTTTACGTCCTAAATATTAATATGTATTGTGAATGTTCACACAGTTTAAATCCTAAATTTTAATATGTACTGTGAATGTCTACACAACTGTATTGTTAAATTGTTAAATTTTATTTGGCTGATATGAGCATTATGTCTATCTAATTTATAAGATTTTCACTTTTTATTGTATCTTGTCTATGTGGCAAATTTGACGTGTATATACTCATATGAATAAATTCTCTCTCTCTCTCTCTCTCTCTCTCTCTCTCTCTCTCTCTCTCTCTCTCTCTCTATTGCTGACAGTTCTGTACGGAGAAATGTAACCATTATATTCGCGAAGTATGTCTTTCAAGAAAAACTGACATATATAAAACTATCGATATACAGGGCGGATGCGATACGATGCTTGATTTCCCCCGCCTATAACTGCAAGAATATTAATACCACGTAAAAATGTGTCTGAAACATTTCGTTAGAGAATTTACTTATCTTCAAATTTGATAACCTCTTTTTTTTTATAGGACCATTCAGAACCGAGATATTGGCAAAAAAATGATTTTTAAGCGATATTCCCCCAAAATTGAGGGTGTTCCGGGGGGCGGGCGAAGACAAAAAATTAGTATGTCTAAAAGAGGAATATAATGAACTAATTTCAACAGTAAAATCTTTTGTCCGATTTAAAACGGTATTTACGCATCCTGAACTGACGGCTGGCCTAACATTATTTAACAATCTAACAAGACAGCATGATAAAGATTTGTTTAATATTTATTATATACATTAAAATATAATTATTTTAATCAAAGGCTACATATTGTACGTTTGAGAAATAATTAGAATATCTGTCTGTTCGTCCGTCCGTCTATCCATCTGTCCATCCGTTCGTCATGTTTTTTGCAAGAATGGTAACATAAGAAAGTAAAGCCCGATCGTATTAAAATTTGGACAAAAGTTAACATTAGCTGAAATAGAAACCCTATTATTTTCTACATAAATCTGTTGGTAAAGTAAAATGTTACAGGATACTTTAATTTAAAATATGGCTTCATCTGAAGATTATGAAACTGAAAATATAAAATAGAAAACAAAAGCATTGGAGCTAAAAGAGAATCAAATTTTGAGAAGAAAAGGCTGTAGCAACTTTTTATGTAAATTGGCAGTTTTCAAGTTATAACTTGAAAATTAGGATTTTAGCTTGAAAAAAGAGATAGGTATTTCAAAACGTTTTTCATCAAATAACTCGAAAAGTATTACATTGAGCGAAAACATGCTAAAGACAAATAAGAAAGCTACTAAATTGAGGATGAATTTCGTATTTTTCTAATTTCTGCAGAATTAATGGTTTCAAAAATCTGGAAGTACAAAGATGGCGTCCGAACATTTATAAGACGAAGTATTTAGTTAAATGTTAAATATCTTAGAAACTATGGCACATAAGTCAAAAGTTCTAATGATCAAAATGAAATCCCATTAATTAGGCTTTCAAATACTTTTCCTATTTATACAGCATAAAAAACAAAGAAGTTAAGACAGAAACAATATGCTTCTTCACATTATTTTTTAATAAAAACGTCGCCATTTTGTAAATGTGAGTAGGTAGTCAGTAATTAAAAATATATATTCTTATACACTGCTTTTCGTTGTGGTATGACCTAGACGCTCAAATTTGTTCGACCATTCACATGCATGTTAAAGCATATAAACAGATTCCCGAAAAAACGTAGTAAATTTTTGTTTGTTTGCAAATATTTCTATAAATATTAATTTTGCGATAAGATGGCGTACATCAAAAATGGAGCTATAGGCGTCTGAATTTAAGATGCCAGCGCCAAAGTGGAGAACTCGTGAACTAATTATAGGCTTTTTGTTTGTTTGTGAGGCGAATACTTATATTGATTTTTTTTTTGTTTACTGTTATTTTTGGCGTTAAAAATAATAACATTAATAATATATGACCTAAAGGTTTGCAAGATTTTGTTGTAAGTGATTTGCAAGATGTTAATGGCATTATTCAGCAAAATTCATATTTTTTTAGGTTATCTAGTTTTTCCCTTGAAAAGTACAGTTTCTTCGACATAAACGGTGTCTAGCTAATTAAATATTAATAAACTTAAACATTTCTTCAAATTTATGTACAGTTGTAGTTTAAATCACTTTTTTTTTCAGGAAACATGAGTGGCATTTAGGTTAAGCATATTGCAATGTATGAAACATTTGTGAAGCATTAAAAATGTAAAAATTCTAAGTGTGTGTATGAATGGGAATATGTTTTAAATGCAGGACATATTATTTTGTGTGGTACAACCCATATTCAACACAAAACTTAGGAAATGTGTATGCTCTATGTTTACAAACAAGTGTCTCAGATTCAAATGCCCATGAAATTAGTGGTACATTGAATATAACTATTTATTAATTCTTTAAGTAAAATAAATGAAACAGTATTTTGTAAAATATGAAATAGAAACATTCAGGGGTAAAACATAATAGTGCATGGTGCAATAGTATATATTACTTTTAAATATACTGGAATTACATATATTTACTTATTTCAAAAATTTCACTTACAAGGTGTGATTTTCTAAGACACTATTATTGTTACTCGGGCCACGGTTATTTGCACCAGCTTTTTCCCTCTCAATGCCTGGTTAAAGGTGTCTATATCAAAGAGGGTATGCTTTGAACATTGCCGTGCCAACTCAACTTTCACGAGTTGTCCCTGCAATCTACAAAGGATACCGAGTAGGTTGGCTCCAGCAAATTGTAGCCCCTTTAAACGCTATCATATTTTTAATAACTTAGCATCTCAGTTTTATCATTTACTTATTGTTGATATCATCGTACACTAATGATGCAATGACAGAAAAGCCCATAATTAGTTTGACTATAGACCACCAAGTGGCGTACTCCTTATTTTCAGACGCCTATAGACTGAAAATGAATTTGTTCGTTTGAATAGTTTCGGAGATATTTGTTTATAGATGGCATCCGAACGTTCATAGGATGAAGTATTTAGCTTAGTTGTTAAATATTTTAGAAATGATGACATTTCCCTAAAAAATTCCAAAGAATGGAATTGAAGATAATTGATTAATCTTTTAAACGACTTTTTGCTTGTGTCATAAGAAATAAAGAAGTTATGGTCAAAACAGTGCGCGTTTTAACATTTATTGTAGGGGAGAGTCGTCGAATTGGACATTTTAAAAAAATAGTAAGTAACTACTCAGAAAAACAATATTTATTTATTATTTTTAAATATACTTTAGAAGAGCATTGTGTATTTTTATGGAAATATTCAAAACACTGAATAATAAAATTACTCTTATAAAACAATAGTGAAGTATTGCAGCATAATGTCCCTTTTAATGCACCTCATGTATTGAAGGGCCACGCTTATTGTTTTATTGTTGAAAGGGACAACAATAAGTACATGCATTTAAGTATTAAATAATGACAACTATTAACGGAACATGTATAAAAGTATTCAAGTTTTTCAATTCCTTCGAACCATTGTGCATTAATATTTAAAATTCTGGAAATCAAATAGGCCAACGGCAAAGAAATATTTAAAGCTGAATTGTTTTATTTACTCATTTACATAATAGTGGAAATTGACTATTGTCTGCAGTTGTAAAAGCCAACCCACAGCGACAAATGTGAAAAATATAGTTCAGCTGCCAAACCGAATTTTTTTAGCCTTAAATTATACCGGGTGGCTCAGCCGATAGGGACACTCCTATAACTTTTGAATCGGCAAATTATTTATTTTCAAATTTGGTGTAGTGATATGGGATGAAATTTCCGATTATATGGTGTAAAGAAACAAAATGGCCGACTTCCAGTTTCGATGCAATGAGGAACAATCCAAGTCAGTTCTTAATATATCCGACAGATGGCACCATGCGTACTCGGTTTAGTCATTCTGAACTAATATAATATAACCTATAACGTTCATTCTTAGGAAATAAATGTCCTCCTGTGCTGAAACACTTTGGTACACAGCAACATGTTTTCATTTTATACGTTTTTTTAATTAATTTTGTTTATTCAAAGAGATACTGTTCGTGTTGACATTTGATATAACATAACTCCAACAACCGAGTACGGCTGCTGCACTCTGGAAGAGATAATAAAAAGGAATGTTCCCCATTGGTATGAAAATCAAATTTTTAAATGGGATAACATGTATAGTCTTACATATTTGGATCCTGCTGGCCAAAATACATATGATCTGTCCCTCAAATATTATTTTGATTTTCAAAAAATGTATCGATAAATCGATTATCAAAACATGTTTTGTTTAATTATAAGTTTAGTACAAAGAGAAGCATATGCATATCATTGTTTTCGTAATTTAAAGATCTAATTAAATAACAGGTTGACGCACTGGAGTTCCATTTAAAAAAAAATAGTTTTTTTTGAAAAACCGATATCGTTGAACTTAATGAAGAATAAGTCATGTTTAATGTTAGTATTTAAAGGTGCTTGCAGACCGATTTTGAACAATTTTGGCAAAATCGCGGCCTTTTATGATTAAAAGTAAAAATTAAAAATACCTATATTTTTTGAAAATCAAAATAATATTTGAAGGTCAGATCATATGTATTTTGGCAAGCAGGATCTAAATATGCAAAAATATACAGCTTGTCCCATTTAAAAATTTGATTTTCATGTCAATTGCATAGAAACCGGCTCGAGGTGGGCCATTTTGTTTCTTTACATCACATAATTGGAAATTTCATTCCAATCACTGCACCAAATTTGAAAAAAATCTATTAGCTCATTCAAAAGTTACAAGAGTGTCCCTATCGGCTGAGCCACCCGATATAAGATAACCAAGACTGTTTGTTTCAGCTGCTCTTGAGCTATTGTAAGAGCTCTAGAAGGCATATTGCAGCTGACCAGAAATCTAAATAGCAACTACAACCATTTAATTGTTTAATTATGCAACGGAAACCTGCCTAATTCCAGCTAAACTCCAGTTATTTCAACGTTTTGGCATACAAGATTTAGCTGTGAAAACTTGATGGTCCACACTGTGCTACTTGGGGAACCTTTGCGTTGGTGTGTCTAACTCTTCTGTCCACCTGAGCCGAATGGCAGTTATATTCTCGTGTATTTTACGGTAAGTAATACATACAAACAGACTGAAATTGCATGTTTGTCTCTGTGAGGTGACTATATCCAGTATAATAGTTTCCAATAAGTGCCGCATTTTTCTCCAGTCCTTAAAGTAACTCTTAGACTTAATATTATAACAAAATTCACCGGCAGATTTCCATTCATTGTACCGATATGGCAGTTGAATTTTCTCGTCCTCCGACAATTAAATATCGAGCTCATGTGGTTTTTCAAATGAGTACCATTATACACTTTTTTGTGTGACTATTTCACGTGCTATAACTGGCAACCGTGACAGATCGTATTAAGGATTTAAATGTGATGTGTAACAAAAAAAAAATCAAAATGACAAAATGAAAGACATTCTAATATTCTAAAAAATATTATTTTGGGTATTCAACAGATAACTTTCAAAGAAAACATTCGTTTCTTTCATATACCATTGGTGCAAGTCTGACCAAAAAAGGAAGATCGACAAGACTCCCCCCTACGCTGACTTGTCGGCTTCTTTCATACACCTGCCATATCTAATATTCAGCATGATCAGACTTGAATCATCAATATATAGAAAGAGTGGTTGTTTTATTGTTTTTCATGCTGAATATTAGATATGGTAGGTGTATGAAAGAAGCCGACAAGTCACCGTAGGGGGGGAGTCTTGTCGATCTTCCTTTTTTGGTCAGACTTGCACCAATGGTATATGAAAGAAACGAATGTTTTCTTTGAAAGTTATCTGCTGAATACCCAAAATAATATTTTTTAACAATGATGTAAGCAGAAATAATAGGTATTTATTTATTATTCTAATATTCAACAAGATATCTATGTTTTGTAACGGATTTTCTGTTGAAATAACGATACAGCTCCCTTTAACATTGTATTTTATAAACATTTAGTATTTTTTCGCTGTTTTGCCATCAGTTTAAAATATTTTGTGAAGTTTTGAGTTATGAAGTGATACGCTACAGTGTGCGCGAACCTTTAACTTAATATCTGGCAGGTAATTGTAATTAAGATATTCAGCGCCGCTGTGGGGAATTTTGATAGTTTTTGGCGGTAGAATCGGGGCGAGAATTCATCATCTTTGACCCGTCCTTTGGAGACAGCGGTTGTGTTGTAGATCCTGCTGGCTTTCTGGCTCTGGTGAGATGATTTTTGCATTTATCCACTGTTATTTCTGTAATCCTTTTAGTTTTCAATTATTTTATGTAGTTATTTTAATTGTATCTATATTTTAAGCTTGGGAATGGACATATTTTTGAAGAATAATTTTCATAAACCGTGTGTTTTGTTTTAAAACGTTAAACACCTATTTACCTATTTTTGTATTGATAATAATTACTTGACGTTATTATTATCGGCCTATTTGGCATTCTATCTTTATGTATCTCGATTATTTAACAGTGTTTAAATAATTATTATCGACCCATTTGGCAAACTATCTTATCTATAATTGGGTAACGAAAATGTTAGACAATTATAGATTGACCCGTGGTGGTCACCTGTATTCTCTTTGCGGTCCCTAGATATGTTTTCTGCTGTTTGATGAGTTTTTCAACTACATACTGGTGTGGATGCACTAGAGAATACAATTGTGTTCAAGCACAAGAGTTCACTCAGGAATTCATGGTGGATCTTTCTGGAATTTTATAGTACCTAGGCTGAGACCAGGCTCAAAGCCTATTCTGTCCAGACTGTCCACAGCTGGGAATATCTCTGGAAGACGTAAAGTGAATGTTTTTCTTTCTCAGTTTCCTTATCTTTGATTAAATATGTGGAGATTTAAAGCACTCAGCGAACGTTTGTCCAGAGATTCCTAGAATTTGGGGTTTCTGAACCAACGAACCATTTTCTTTTCTTCTCGTCCCTTGTGTAGCTTCATTAATGTATTAATTAATTAATATCTTTTTTCTTACCTAAATTGATCATTAATGTATGTGTTGGTTTACTATATCTTATTTGGGTTAACTGCTAGTAAATAAAAAATATCTAAATATCTATACCTAATAAATTGTTGCTTATGTTTATCTGTCCGTTCAAGTTTAAAATATAATTATCGAGTGATTTACAGAATTGCACAATTTATCGTCATCTCACCATTACTATGATTTTGTCTAACTTCTTAGAGTTAAATTTGAGAAGTATTGAATTTTTTAACGAAGCCACCGGTATGATTATCTTTTTGGCAATTGTACCATATTTTAAAATCACGTAAAAATTTTATCTTTTTTGGCAAGTTTACCTTGTTCTTTAAATAACGTAACAATCTTATGTTTCGGCATTATTTTTTTTTCCTTTCAAAAAGTAGACTAAATTTTAATTTCGTTTTATCGTGAGTTAATTTTCTTGGTCTTTAGCCTCATAAAAGTTATATTGTAATTTTTTTCCTATTTTTCTTCTTTATAAAATTATGCTAATTACGTAATATTTAATATTTAGTATCGCCTAACTTTGTTTTAATTTTTGATTAATATTTTCCTGACAGATTTTCGTGTGAACTTGATCAATTTTATTTAACACGAAAATGAATATTTTCAAATATAATTATTTTTTTTGTAGTAAACATTTATCGTATCTAAAATATGGTTTATTTTAATTTAATATTATCTAGTCATTTTGCAGAGAAATTTTTATCGTAGTTTTGGTCATAATTTTTTTTTTTTTGCTTTAACTTAATATCTTGCCGTCTTTTTTTCTTCATAACTTTCAATTTCTACTTAGTTTAATGTGGTAAAAATGTTCTTTGTAGTTGATTGAGTAGTTTTATCGTAATTTTTGTATCTGAGTACATAGTACCTATTGAATGAATGAATTTGAATGAATTTATTTTTTTTGAACAATATGTACATATCGTATTTGCTATCGTAATTTCATATTTCTATCTTTCCCGACTGGTTTTGACCACTTATTTTTCCCGTTTTTATGTAAAAATCCCTGGACCAAGTGAAGAGGAGTGACCCAGTATAAATCAACATCCATCAGTCTCATGTAAGGAATTTGGTGGTTTGGACAGCATCACCGTTGAGGGCGAACAGAGCTTAAACTCCAAGCTAGGAGGTTTATTTTGGGATCACAGCTCAACTATACGTCCCTCACTTACCGAACTTTCGGCAGCTTCCAACCCCATAGACCTACTGCAGCTACCCAGTTACGTAAGAATTTGTACTGACATCGCATACGTTTTGGTCAGAAAACTTCTGTAAAAAACCAGTCAAACTTTTTTCTTTAACTTGTAAATTTTTATCATTTCATTCTTACCTTAAATTGTCAATTTTTGTAAATTTTCTAGTCATTGAGTCTTCTTATTTTATTGTCACAAGTATTTATTTAAAAATACGCTGGCGCCTTTATGGCCTAATACAACTACAAAATTTAACTTCACAAAAAAAAACCCACCGACGTACACTGAGCTAGCAGGAGCTAAGTTAACGCACCTCTTGTTTGGGGAAGTGCTATCACCAATGTCGTTACAGTGTACATTGTACATATCCATCAATTTGTTTTACTGTTTAATTTTTTAGAGAATGGTGTTTATGTAAATGTCTGAGCAAAATGCATGTTTCCTATAAATCATGGTTTAACTATAAATAATTTTAAGTACTCACCAATTTGTAACTTGTGCGAATATGTACCTAATTGACGTAATATATCAAGCTGTGGTAAGATACATTATTGTACTTGTAAAGAGAACAGTACTTATCAATCTAAATTTAAATCCATTTGCAACATTTCCAGGACACATTACTTTGTTGGAAGAATACAATCAGGCTCTTGGGAATGTTGAGAAGGAATACTTTTCTAAAATAAATTACTCTCCTTGGCTATTATAGGAGCTACAACATCTCCTTTCTTTACTGTGCTGTACAATATTTAGTAGCTCTAGACAAATTTATAAGACATCTTGACACAGTCTATAATACCGTATTAGATTCGAAGATAAATTGTCACAGCATTAACCATTAAGATCTGAAAGGTTTATTTTATGTCTTATACTCCTTTCATATTAATTGGTTATATCAAACAGAAACTTTCGTTGAATATTCAGGCCGGTAAATTACTTTTAATTTATGAAAGGGCCTTGCTTGAATGTTAGTGATTTTTTTAGGGAGAGATAAATATTCCGTTTTTTCTATTAAATATTTTGTCAGCTTTGCTTGATTTTATTATATAGGTACTGTCACCAGGACAACCATAATAACGCTATTATACATTGTAAGAAAGGACCCCGCACATTTTCTTATATAAAATGGCTCTCCTTGAAATGTTCTGAATTTTTAGTATGTTATAAATTGTGATCTCCTGGTTAAAATTGTAAAGGTCTCAACTGAGTTACAAGGGTTAAAGTTAAAAGTGGCGTTTTTCATAAAACAGGTTTGTGCAATTTCCTCGAATTAATGTTATCGAGAGCCATTTTATATAAGAAAATGTGCGGGGTCCTTTATTATTAATTACATTTTCTATGACAGACTGATGCGGTGAATTCAGATTCTTTGTCGAAGAGATAACAATTTCTATCCGCAAGACGTTAAAGAATTGGAGTCATATGTAGACCACAATAATACCATGCACTTTTTCCGAACAGTAAAGGTGATTACACGTAAATTTGAACTTAAAACGTGGTTAATTAAGGACTTCACTGGCACTGTAAGGACCAGAGACCGGCTGCGAGGTAGTTATGAGGTCAAAACCAGAATCGGTTTTAGGCGATTTGGGCATGGGCAATATGACTATTTCAACAATAATACAATAGCTTACCACGTAATTGTATCTAGGACATGCCGTAGTGTTTTAAGTTATTTAGTTCCTTAAATGTTATAAACAAGCCATACTGTGATGCATTTATTCTTGGGTGTAACACTAGCACAAACACAATCACTTGCTAACTACGCATTATTAGACTAATAAAAACAATGAAAGTCTTTAATAATGAATCAACAGATATATAGGCGACGTTTAGCTAAAAATCTATTATTTGTATTTATTCTATTTGGCCCGAAGTTAAACTCCGGGCCTTTCACTAAATATCCATTTATACCGTAAAAAGAATAGTTGAACGTCTGTCAAAATAATAGGCATATATTTGAAATAGAAGTTTGTCTTCCTTAACGTTATATTGCCGTGGTATCTTTAGTCAATGTAAAAATAACCTGTTCCTTAATAACGACAAGGTGGTCGGCCTCCATGAAATTTATAAATTTTAACATTTTCAAAGCTGAGGCAATATCCGAAATCATTTTGGGTGCATATTTCGAGAATGTTAGACGTGGCTTTTCCTACTCGTATGACGTTCGATCGCTGGAAACAAAGCCAGTCGGATCATTTCCGTCGTTCTAAAGTAACATTAATTTGTCGCGGTATTATTCTAGAACGGTCGCGTTTTTAACATCACATGACTGAAACTGCTTTTCCCATATCTAATTGTTACTAATGCGCAGTGAACTCTATACTATGTACCTGGAATGGATCCGTTATCGAAGTTTTGTAAAACTGTATCAGGCGCAAAACAGCCTAATGTGATGGTAACTTGTCTTCCTCTGATTCATAACAAATAGATTGGCTTATTCCGTAAATGAAATGTTAGGCAATTGACAACGCACGTTCTTCCTATAGGACACAATAAAACAGAGAGAGACAGATACCCATCATGATTGCAAGTTGTCTAAATTCGGATTTTCCTCACTTTTATCTAGTGAACTCGATACTACGTACCAGGAACGGAGCCGACCGTTGTTGAAGTCTTGTAAAACTGTCAGGCGCAACAGGACGGTAACTTGTCTCTCTTCGACTCATAGCTCATAACAAATATATTGGCTTAGTCGCATAAGTTATAAGTTAGCTCATTAACAATGCGCGTTCTTCCCATATGACGGAATAAGAAAGAGAGAGATCGCAGTAGATTAGAAAGATCCGTCACGATTTCGAGTTGCTTAATTTCGGATTTGCGTCACTTTTATCGAACGACGTGACAGGTCCATTCCAGGTATGTAGTATTAGCTAGGGAACTGATGGCAATACGGGTATATGATTTCATTGTAACTGACAATAATATGAAATGAAGGTATTGTTATAACAAATCGATTAGAGTAGCTGCCGAGTTTGGTTACTGCCGATTTTTTAAATACATTGTAACGAAGCGTTTTTCTTGTCGATACTAAAATGCATTCAATTACTATTCGCATTCGTTATGTGTTCCGATTCAATTTCAAGTTTAATTAAATATTCACGTTTATTCATTTTGATGACCTCTATAGAACTATAACCGAATTCAAACACGCTAAGAACTATATACAAAGTAGGATTCTATAATTTAGGCATTGTAAATTCACCAAACCGAAAAAAGGTATTACTTGGGGTTTTAATTATCAGAGACGCTAATTGACCACTCCAGGAGTAGGAGTTGAGACACTGAGTTGAGATGCCCAAAAGAGTATTTGAAAACGGGAGTCCTTTACCAGCCGTCTAAGGGTAAGCAAGCAATTTTAAATCATCTCCTCAGTTTGAAACCGCAAGTGTTATCAGGGCCCGATTTTTTGTATTAACATGATATGATAACTGTACCGCGTTTTACCACATAAGGTGAATATTTAAATTAATTACGTTTAAAAGAATTAAAATATTATTTCCGATTTCCGAATTGTTAATGTATTTATGACCGAAAATATAGTTTATTAAAATAGTCACACTCGAGTAAGAGTATTACAATCTTGAGATTTATCCAAACGACTGTGTTCAAGTAATTTTCTTTAGGCCCGAACCTTAGAAAGGGAGCATAGTAGATATTTCGAAAGAATACCAGTAAGTTAGATTTCTCCGTCCATTTCATTTTAACTTAAACCGTATATAAAATTTTAATGAGTTAAAATAAAAATAAAACTGAAGAAACTGTCATGTTACCGGGTTGATAAGAACGTGTTTTAAGTTCATTTTATTTTGTTTATTATCATATTTTACGAAGTAATGTGGAATACGTAATTTTCAAGAGTTCGGGGACTTAATCCGAAAATCGGAAATTCAAGAAATTAAAGATTTTATATTTTTAATACATGTCAACCACTCTGATAATGCCGTCTGACTTTCCTGTCAATATAAACGTCGTCTAAATTTCCGAGGCATAATTACCGCCTGCATGTTAATTGTTGTAAAAGCTATCGCTTGATATTCAAACACTGCCTGTTTTGCTTGCTGCTTAATTATTTTCTTTGCTATTTTTTTTACTGCTTAATGCTGGCGTATCCGCCACCTTGTGAACCGCTTGCTTGCCACCGCTGTTGCCGAAGTTACAAAACCTCCGAATTTCCGCTAATTTGTAACTAGTAGTATAAACCTTCTCCCCGTTTAGTTGTAGTCAGATTTTAAATCGAATTTCAGTCAAAATCTAGTCATTCTCATAATTTTGTAAATTATTAAATGATATAATAAACGACATATTTTAAGTTGAAGTTATTTATGATGAACTGCTCCGTGAATTGATCATATATTTTTTTTCTCTACTGCTGATGTCAATTTTACTTGTACAATAAACATTATTATTTTGCCGAATTTGTTGTTTTACTGCTGAATGAGAGTAAAAATCTAATCCACTGTTTTGACCTCTGGACATTTTCGTATCTTCACTGAGTTTATCCCAGACCTACTGCAACAGGCTGTATTAAGAAGCTATTGAGGCTATTGTGGGACCTTTGCCCCACGTAAAAATTGTAAAGGTGTGAAATCGAAGTAGATCTCGGCGTCAAAGTGACTCTTCCACTCGTTTATGCGCTAGGCAACTGGAAGAAACCACTTCACAAAATGAATTTGAAATTTGCAAAGAAAAAAGCTCCTATATTACTTTATTGTTTCATCAATTGCTATAAAATTGTTCATTTATCAAAAATATAATTGAATGAAAATGGTCCATGATCATAAAACTAATTGTTAATTTGCAAAAAAGCGCTATTAAGTCTTTTCATTGTACTTCGCACTGGTTTTAATTTGTTAGTTTTTATATCCATAAGTAGAAAAAAACATTGGCTGACGTGTACGTTGTTGATTTTCAGAGATATTCCCAATTTACTCCTAAAAATGTCAAAGTAGGAAAAATGAGCTATCGTATTGAAATTTGTCAAACAACTTGTTATTTATTTTTTACTAATAAAATAAAACTATTTTTGATTTTACAGTTTCTTGTATGTAAGTTTCATTACCTATTGCGTTGCTGATTTTTCAAATATTTAATTTTTTTTCCAAAAAACGTAAAAGGAAAAGAAGTGAGTTGATTTTCTTCAATTTAAATAAAAACGGCATTTTACATAATATTTCGATAAAAAAATATTTTCGTTTATATACTGTAACGCCTCCTAGCTGAGTTGTTCCAAGGCATAATAAATTCGGTAGTATGGACGGAACTATTTAGTCGTTTTCTGTAAATTTATGATAGAAGTAGAATTTCTCGGGTAGTTAGTTGCGAGGTCGACGCAGCGCTGGAATCGCCCTGCGGTGATGCGAACGAGACGGTCTCTTTGGTTCTCGCGGTGATAGAGCAAGCAGCAAATGGCTCGCCGTTAAATTAAAAAATAAGTGTTCAATATCTTTAGTGGAGATGGGATGTAAGTTAATTATTTTCTACCCCATTTTTCCAAAGCTAATTACGTTTTCATTTATTTTAGGTTTCGCAAATTGAATACTTGTACGATACTTGAATAATACTTGTCAATATTCGTATGATACTTGAATAATACGTGCATACTACTTGCATAATATTGGTATAATGCTTGCATACTACTTGCATACTACTTGTATAATACTAGCATATTACTTGCATAATATCAAGTAATACTTTATGATGTTCTAAAACACAAGTACCGTTTAGCTATTTCAATATGGTTACTAAATATTACTGACTGATTTCATCGCTAACTTGCTGAACAACCATGTCGCTTCCACATAAACTGTAGTCAATACGGCCAAACTCGAAAGAGATTGTATAATCACTATTACTGGGAGGCAGTTACGACGTTCGATTAATCATTATTGGGAACTACGTCATAAATGGTTTTTTTGCTGTTTAATTTCACATGGGTGGATCACGATGAATTTTTCTTTAAACGTAGGAGCCAAGATCTTATTGCAGCCATTTTCTCGTTACGGGCGTAGAAGCTACGAGGTGTATTGATATCAATCAACCGATTCCAGCTAGAGGCATTTCTCGGAATGTATGGTCAAATCAGCTGTTCACAAAGTTAAGTGCATATTAGTAATTTATTTGTTTCTGAATATCACCTCTCTAACAACTTATGAAATTTAATTGGCCCATGCCAGATTTTATTATTCATTTAATTAAAATCGTGCGAGCTATGCAATCGCTGCATTAACCTAAGAGCAAAAATTTTAGAGTGCCCTATGCATCTGCTAATCTTATTGATGTTAAATTTTATGTATTTTAAGATACAGGGTGTTTATAATCATGTGGTAATGGATGTTTCCAGTTAATTTACCGGTGATTGAAGGTTTGTGTTAGACGTCGACACAAAGCCTACAAGGGGTGGAATCTGTCGCATTTTGCGCCCACTTCCCTTTTTTGTAACTTTTGGTTATTACCAATTTCACCGTGTGTACGTATTTTTGTTGCGTTTCATAATTCTGCCGTGAGGTATTTTTTTTAATGTAGAGTCATTCATTGTTTATCCTTCATTGGTTATTACCAAATTTTATCTTGTGTAAAGATATTGTTGTTACATTTTTGTAACTTTGCCGTGTGGCGTACTTTAGAGATTTTTTTGGTCGTTACCAAATTTTACCTTGTGTAGATATTTTTATTCCATTTCATAATTCTGCCGTGTGGTATATTTTTATAGTAGAGTAAATTAATGTTATCACTTGTAGATTTTATTAGTTATTATGGTTAAGTCAGTGATAAGTTTTTGCGATCGATTTATAAAGGTTGCGTAATTAATCACAAATTTGTGATCATTACATTGTCTATTATAGATTTCTGATTATTACGTAGTGTTTATGGGTTCACTAGTTATTGCTAAAATTGTTGGGTATCAAGCAACAGACTGTGGAATTAAATTGACTACTAAATTGTTACTTTTATAGTAGGGTTTGTTCGCCCGGTATTTAGCTGCAGTATCTAAGTGCAGATTGTAAATTCTTTCGTCAGTAACTATACGGTAATAGATTTCTTTATAAAATATCATTTCATAACCTCGGTTAAGCATTCTGCCTAGCTTAAGATAATTTTATGGATAAAAATTCTGATTATATCTGAACCATATTTTATTACTACAAATTCTAGGATAGATCGAGTCACATTTTAGCATTATCGCGCTCTCATTATCATTTTTGATCACATTTTTTTACTAACCCACACTGTACATAGTAGAATGTTAATTTGAATCTCTAACCAATCTTATTTCGATTTTACATCGAGTCTGTACAATTGTCCCAAAATCGATATTAAATCGATACTATCATTACTTCTTGTTTTATTTGTGTTGTGTAGTATTTTCTTTATTTCACGGCTTTACTAATAAGCCTGGCGCCCATAAAGTTTTGAGTTTTTTGTGTACCAAAATTTGTTTTTTTACTAAAATAATTAGTCAGTTCCTAACCCTAACTCACGCCCTTGCCTCCAACAACACTGACTAGCCTGGCTTGAGGCTGGCCTTAGTTACCATTGGTAACAACGGCCACCAAGTAGCTTGATTAAACTTTATTATTAGAGTCACGTGAGTGCTATAATTTTTCTTATGTTGTAGTTGACTTACATTATATACTAGAGTGTAATCTTTTGAACATTTTGATCTTTGTCGAGTGTTAAGTTACGAGGACATTTTACTTGATACTAGGAGCCATTTTTATAAAATGGCGCCTTAATGCTAGGGTAGCAAGTTACAATACAAGGTGTTTTAATGGTACATGCATTTGTTCAGATTTGTGAAAACTCACATCTTTCTAATATATGCAAAAATATTTGTTTATCAAAATGCCCCCAAAAAAAAGAGAAAGTAAATATTCAAAATTGCAAACAATTATCATGTACGTCAATAGGCCGCGCTTCGACGTTCGTCTTAGCTGTGTAACATTTCATTCAAGCGAGGTGTCGAGCTAGGAGGGATAAGGTGGGTCCAACTTTATATTTTTTTTTGTTGAAATTTTTTAATTTAAAAAGTGGCATTGGTCTGCATTTTACATAAGAACTCGCTGATTAAAATATATGCATGTATATTTAAAACACCCTGTATAGTTTCCAACATTACTCCCAATATTAAGGCATTTAATTTTAAATAAAAAAAATCCAATTCAATCGAAAGAACTAATATAAAGTAAAAAAAAAATAAGAGAAAATAAATATAATGAATTAACCCATGAGAACATAGTAATATAATGAATCTATAAATTCATTTTTGTTATTTAATTAAGCAAATATGATTATATAATTATATATATTAACTAATATTTTTAATTTACACGCAAAGCAAGGGAAAGTATTATGAAAAACAAATTATTTCTCATTAATTGTTTTTTTGTTATATTTCTTACAAATATATTTAAAATAATATTTTTATTCATTATATATACATATTAATACTATATACATACAAGCAAAGGAAAAATAAAATAATTGTAGAAAAACATTAGAATATTTCTTGGGACTACCTAGATATCGGTAAAGGCTTTATAAATATAATTACTAAGAAACGTCAGCCAATGAAAAATTCGAATAGAAGATTTCAACCACTATTTTTTTTATGTTTTTTTTACAAATAAACAAGGCTTCCTGCAAAGTGGCTAACACGGTAAAATAATATAGAAGCGTTTTTTTTCCCCGTTTTTGAAAAGCCACCCCCTTGAAACGCAGCAGCGAACAGGTGAATGAAGTTTGTTTTATTGTTTCTTATTTTTAGTTTATCAAAAATTAATAAAAAAAATCAAATTGCAGAAAAACGCAGACACATAGATTTCAGCCGACTGCAATTATATCAATGTTTTATTGACAAGCAACGTTTAAAACAAGTGGCTGACACAATAAAATTATATAGGAGCGTTTTATTTTATTGTATTTTTAATTAACTATTAATTAAAAATTTTCGGCATTAGTAATGACTGAAATGGTTTTTACGGCTTTTTATTATTAATTACATTTTTCAACTTCAGTCACAAAATAAGGTTATATAAAAATTTCTCCACCAGCTCCCTAGTTATATAAAGTTCACTGCTTTTATCGAACGACGGGTCCGTTCCAGGTACGTAGTATAGAGTTCACTGGTAATGCATATAAGAAGTGTTACATCAGGCCACTTAGATGGCACTTATCCGGACTTGCAATCAGTCGCTTGACTAATAACACAGGCCCACAAAAAAGTGGTGTGTACTAGGGTACTAGCCATATTCTTGTATTTTGAGCTGCTGAACATGCTTCTGACTTTCGCTTTGCCCCATCACGTCAGGATTTTTTTTTAATACCAAAAAAAGTCTGTTGGATTGTAATATTGCTCATTTAAATCAGACTCCAACAGTGATTCAACTTTAAAAGTTCAACCTAATAACATTGTGGCACTTCAGTATTGACCACATAACTTAAAAAAAACTGTAAGACCTTATAGCTCCTTAACCCCATAACTGTGGGATCACTTCCTTGACATTCGCAAAATCTAGAACAAGAATTGTTGAGTACTCAATATGGGCACATATTGCTGCTGACAGATTTCTTGCACTTGCAGGGATGTAAAAAATTTGTTGGCAATCGCTGTGTAATATTTTGTGGTAGTACCAAATCATCATCAGTTTCACTATATCCATAATTTAATGGATTCAAATCTGAAGCATTGTCCAACACATGTAACCATCGATAACACTGAAGGAATGTTCGCTTTATGTGGGGATTTAAACTGGATGATGTAGAAGTTTTTCAAAGTCCAAGCGCTTCACTGTATGGTACTGTTTTATTCTAACGGTCGCTAACTTTGATGTTGTGCAGCTCTATTCATGCTCTCATATATTTCAAACTTTCCAAATGTTAGTAGATGGTGAGAAGAACGCTTAACTCGTTTCAATGCAGAAAGTTTAGTTCCAGCTTTGCTGGCTGTGTCGCATCCTGTTAAGGCATGTACTGAGGGAAGAGATTGAATAGCATGATAATCTAGAACACCATCAAATTTGTGTATTGGCGCAGCACGTAACGTGGTTCCCATTTCACACAGAACCTAGAATTCTTCTAGTACTTCAGCTTCAATAGTGTTAAAGTAATGATATATTACTAATACAAATGTATCTGTGTCAGAGCTTGCCACAACAACTCTTTCAATCAGTAAATGAAAAATAGCATGATGAATATGTAGAATTATTCGGCTTCTCCATGGGCTTCACCTTGTGAAAATGATACGGTTTTCTCTTCACATTTTCCAATACCCCCAAAATAAAAATTTATGTTGCGGATGGTGTACATGCCTGACCTTGATACCAGAAAATACTGCACGAAGAACTCTTGAAGTCTATCTATACTTGTTATTGGATGAAGCCTAAAATGCTTTAGAGTTTTAATCTGATACCAAACATGATGATATTCGACATAAATTACCTCTTTTTTTAATTTACCATAATGCGTTAAAACGGGTATATGTTTGGCGGCCATTTTGAAAAGAACTCACTCGTTACAGATCATGTGACCGAGGTAAAAAACATCTCTAACAACCTTGCAAACATAATCCGAAGAGAGAATCCGTAGACGCCTTCAAGAAATGTCGCTAGAAATTCTAATATAAAATGTCATCGTCGTCCTGTATAAATACATCTGAGACACCAAAATTTTAGCTATGTAAATAGAGTTTTGGTCGACCTCCAAAATAAAAATAAATAAATAATTCAAATAATTACAGTGACGTATGATTTTGAAAGGGTACGTTTCCAATAGCAAAGAAATGAAAAAATTCTGCAATATTTATTTACACACGACTGTACGATATCACAGAACTTGTTTTCATACAACATTCAAACCAATCAAAGCAATCCCCTATGGGATAACAAAGCTCTTAGTACCCTTTTCCATTCACAATCTTTCTTTATATGTTTCTTTCACTGCATGCTACTTTCACTTCCATTACATTCTTACATCGAGTCATATTATTATTTCATTTTAATCTTTAGGCCTATTATATGATTTATAGATATTTTTATATCTAATGGAGAGAAGAATACATACAGCTTGTCTACTGTATACGCGTACAAATATTTTGCAGGATGACATGTTGGCCTCAAGGATGTAAAAAAATCCTTAAGATTTTTTTTTAAGTCAGACCTAATTTTTGGTTTAAAATTAATTATAAATAGGCAATATTTTCAGTTTAGACAGTACTAATAAAGAAAAATTAGAAGAAACAAGGATATTTCGCTCACTTATTGTGCAATAATATGGGTTTTACAGCGTTGCAATACTCATTTAAAAATAATAAAACAGTTTAACTTTTACCTTGTTTAATCAGTTTTGAAATGAGCACACTAACTGACATTTAATATTAATTTACTCATTGCCATCTTAGCAATTTTTCACAAGCTGCAATTATTTCATAAAATTTACTAGAAAAAGCAGGACGTCCAGGTCGGCTTTTTGAAGTTTGAAGTTCCTATTAAAAAATGTCCCAGTAATTTACCGTCTGCAAAAATGTATTTTAACGATGAGATTAAAAAATTATCATTTTTTTAAATTCATTATAGAAAACTATAACCACTGTAGTAATTAAATTAATAGCGGTTAATTTAACTGTAATAAACACTTAATTCATCACTTTATTTATTACACCGTTTTATTATTTTTACTATAAATTAACTTTAAAACTAGATAAATCGAACAAACGTAATAAAAAGGGAGATGTAGGTTGCAAAAAGACATTGGACTTGATTTTAGTTTGTACTGCAATATTCACCTGCACAATGTTATATACATATACTATCTGACCTGAAAATATTGTATTTTTAGAAAATAATTAATTTAAACAAAACTATTGTGGTAAATCAAAAATTTTATAAGACTTTTTTGCTTCTTTTGGGTCTATATATTATTATGCAAAATATTTGTAAGTATACAGCAGACACCCTTATATGATAAATAACAAAATAATATGAATTTATATACAGAAATTACCAAGCAGCTTAAGTATACAAAATGTAGGAAACTTGCGTTAAGAGCCTAATATAATTCAGACATAAAAAAAAACGGTAAAGGTATTTACCCAAAACTTCCCTCTCTGTTCATCATTACTTTTTCATTATTATTTTTTTAGGGTGACCAGCCTGCATATTTTTCATATTTTTCTTTCTAGATAATTGTATTAACTGCATTAGAAATATTCCGTCACATTTCTTAAAATTTTTCTAGGGTGACCATATATATCTTCCTGTGTTAACTCTTCCGTCACATATTTTTAATTTTTTCTTTGAGGTGACCATCCTGCATATTTTTTTTTCATATTTCTCTTCCATAGTTGTGTTAACTACATGTGAAATATTATTCCTCACATTTTTTCACAATTTTTTTTAGAGTGAGTGACCACCTTCTACAATTTTTTATATCTTTCTTTGATAGGTAATTTCATGCCAAATATTATCGTTCTCCGTCTAATTGTTTAAATCTTCTTTGGGTGACCACCCTGTATATATTTTTTTCATATTTTTCTTCTTGGACAGTTGTATTAACTGCATGCAAAATATTATCGTCTTCCGGCACCTTTTTTTTAAATTTTTTTGTGAGAACCCTGTATATTTCTTTTCATATTTTTCTTCTTTGATAGCTATACCAACTGCATGCGAAATATTATCGCCCTCCGTCGAATTTTTAAAAATGTTTTTTGGGGTGACCACCCTGTACACAGTGTGTCCCACTTTTCACGGTAACATGTACGTAGCTCAGTTATTAATAAATCGATTTATTTTAAACTTGGTTGAGGTATACACCTCTAGAAGGTACTTAAAAGCGCATATACCTATTTAATTTATTCCATAGACGTGCGAACTAAGGGGATGAAAATGAGGTAAATTTGCAGGTAAATTGTATTAGGGATTTTTTTTTGTTTAAAAAGATTACCCCATCTCATAGGGCATCCTTTAAAACCCCTTTGTGTCAAATTTTGTTGAAATATCTCTAGCAGTTTTAGAGGTATAAACAGGTACAAATGAATGGCCTTTAGGTTATGCAACGGATTACGCGAATTCCAAAAAAGTGGGGAAGCGCATTAAGAAATTGATCAGAATATTAAAACGGTTTTGAATTAACATAAAATAAAACTTCTAAAATTTTTAGCACTAAAGATATGTTTTTAATTGAGTGTTCTATTATTTAGTTAATCAATATCATATGTAATACACAAACTAAACAAAAAAATACATAAAATTGTTAATAACAAAATTATTTAAATAAATATTTAATAACATAACTAAATTTTTATTATTTCTACTAAGCCACCATTTAATCTAATACACTTTTCTACTATTTTTCTGTTATGATTTAGAACTCTGCGTAATTCTACTGGTGTCACCTCTCGACAAGCTTCTGTAATCTTCTCACATAGTTCTTGTCTGTCTCTTGGACGGGTTTTGTAAACGCGGTTTTTAATTACTCCCCAAAAATAAAAGTCCATTGTCGTGATATCTGGGACCGCGGGGGCTACTCATGTAATGAACTGTTCCTTTCAATCCACATTTGAGGAAAATTAGGATTTAGCCAAATTCTAACAACAATTGAATTGTGATCCGGCGCACAGTGGAAAAAAAAGCCTTTTTTGGACAAAAATCTGCCTACAAGTCAAATCTTAATCAATTTTGATCTACCTTGGCTTAAAATGTAGGTTATTGGCTACACTTTCAGAGTATACTGCCTAAATTGCAAACCTCGATTTCCTAACCTCAAAAAATGTATCAAATCTTACTCACTTTTTTCTATTTATACAAGTCAAATCTTGATCGATTTTGACAATCCTGGGCTTAAAAGCTACCCTTTCAGTGCATGCTGCCTAAATTGTGAACCCCGATTTCCTAACGTCAAAAAATTGATCAAATATGAGGGTAATCACTTTTTTCTATTTCCAGAAGTCAAATATTGATCAATTTTGACAATTCTGGGCTTAAAATGCAGGTTTTTGCTACCCTTTCAGCGTATACTGCTTAAATTATGAACCCCAGGATTGTCAAAATTTATCAAGATTTGACTTGTAGAAATAGAAAAAAGTGATTACTTTCACATTTGACATATTTTTTGAGGTTAGGAAATCGGGGTTTGCAATTTAGGCAGTATAGGTACTCTGAAAGTGTAGCCAATAACCTACATTTGAAGCCAAGGTAGATCGAAATTGATTAAGATTTGACTTGTAGGCAGATTTTTGTCCAAAAAAGGCTTTTTTTTCCACTGTGCGGCGCCCCATCTAACTGGAAAATTAAATTTACATTTGCAACATTGGAAGGTACATTAAAAATCCACCAAGATAATTATTTAAGAGGTTGAGAAAAGTTTCGGCATTTAAATTTTCCAAAAAAATGGGACCCAATATTTTATTATTCAATATGCCACACCAGACATTGACTTTGACTACGTATTGGTCCTTACAATTTATTACCCAATTCGGGTTTTCAGCTGCCCAATAACGAGTGTTCTGTGACGACACAACCCCATTAGTTGAAAATGTGGCTTCGTCAGTGAAGATGATGTTTTTAACAACATTCTGATCATTCAAATATTCCCCTTGTAACCACAAAAAATATTCTAGCCTTCTTTCCTCATCACCATATTTTAGAGTGTGTAAATATTTCGGCTTGAAAGCCATACTACATACAGTTTAAGTAAGTAAAGTCTATTAATACTACATACAGTTTTTGCTGCTACGGGATTTCTTCGATCTGGATGTCTTGCATTGAAAATTCTGGCCTCTCTCCTATATGAAATTCTATTTTCACCCACTATCCGAATTAATTTGGCTTTATCAGCTACAGAAAGATATTCCATTTTAAATAAGAAACTGAACAATAATTTAAACACAGGTAAACTACAAAGCCTTAAGCTGCCATTACTGTCAAGTTAATAATTTTGTTTACGATTTCAAAGGTGACTAGATTAAAACAAGTAAAATGTATAGGGCCCATATAAATGGGCAGAATTTTCTTAGCGTTTTTGGCGAGTACGAAGATATTTTTGATTATTACTTCAAATTTGTAGCAAAAAATGTGAAATAACTTTGTTTCTAAATTCATCTCGTTCCGAGTTAAAGGCCATTAATTCTTGACAAAACGTCATATGTACCTGTTTATACCTCTAAAACTGCTACAGTTATTTGCACAAAATTTGGCACAAAGTAGTTTTAAAGGTGGCAATCAAAAAAAAACAATACAATTTACCTGAAAATTTACCTCATTTTCACCCCCTTAGTCCGCACGTCTGTGGAATAAATTAAACAGGTATATGCGCTTTTAGTTACCTTCAAGAGATGTATACCTTAACCAAGTTTAAAATAAATCAACTTATTAATAACTGAGCTACGTAGGTGTTACCGTGAAAAGTGGGTCACACTGTATTTTGTCTTTCTGTATTTTTCTTCTTTGACAGTTGTGTTAACTACATGCGAAATATTATCGTCCCCCGTCACATTTAAAATACAAATTTTAGAGTGACCACCCTGTATATATTTTTTTCATATTTTTCTTCTTTGACAGTTGCATTAACTGCATGCGAAATATTACCGTCCTCCGACACATTTTTTATTTTTTGGTGGCCACCTTGTATATTTTGTTTTATATTTTTCTTCCTTGACAGTTGTCTTAAACAGGTGTCAAATATTACCGTGTTCCGTCATATGTCTTTCCTTAATTATAAGTTTTATGTGGTACACTCTGTATATTTTTCAACGTAACTGTATCCAGTTCTTCGCTGGCGGTAGCGTCAACTACCTGCCAAACGTTATCCTTCTCCGGTTTATAGATATGGCGCCGACAGACAGACAGACAGACATACAGACAGACAGACAGAATTAAATGGCTTTAATTTTCTCAATCTACGTACTCTGGAACGTGAAAATCCGGAGAAATATCGGAGGATGATTTTTTCACCATTACAATATTTTCCTTCGGTGAGTGAAGTAAAAAGCAATTAGCACTTTTTTATATCACACTAAATATTATTTACAACAGTATGTTACTACTTATCTTTTACTTAAATTATAAACAAACATTAGAGTTAAAGGAACAGAGATAAACAGAAAATCTTGGGGACTATAGTGGATGCTGAAAAGAGACAGACTTTGTGCGGGAAGAGGCTACAAGGAGGCTATATATTTGAAGAGACAAGAGACATACACCCAGTGTCCGAGTATACTAGGATTAATTTCTTCTCCCGAAAAAAATCTTAGTGCCACGACCGGAAATCGGACCTGGTACTACAAGGCCAGGGACAAGTGCGCTTGCCTTTAAACTACGTAGTCGCACAATAACTTATTTTTGCAACATTTTGCATCACAGATTTCGCAATTCTTGCAACCATCGGAGACATTGGAAATGATAACCATATATGAAACATAATAATATTTTTTCTTCTGACGTGTCAAAATGACTTAATTATAGACATCATTTTCAGTGTCAGATTGATATACTTTATCGGACTGAGTACTATAATGATATCATTATAGTACTCAGTACTATAATGATAAAAAAAAATAAAATTATTGGTCATAAATTTTTATAAACGCTTAAAGTAAACGGTAAACTATTTTCTAAATCGCTCATTTTTTGGAAAAACTAAGAAAACTTTAGCAATATTATTTTATAACAATAACATATGAATAAACAACCTTTAAACAGTTACTTTGTAACTTAGACACATCATAGACAGTAGCAGGACAGTAACCTACTTGAATACATGAGATACATAATACTTTCTATTTTAATAATTAACTTACGACAGAAGATAAAATTTTATATGAAATTTGGATCACAAACAATCATTAAGGTACACACCATGTTATCAGGCTCAATAGTACCATGATGATTGTCATTATGATTCTTATAACATGAATAACTATTAGAATCCATAGCTACAAAATAAGCGCGCCGATCGTTCTGCCAAATGAGACGCTACTCCATTAAGCGAGTACGGTATTATAACTAAACACTCCACTCTACTCTACACGTCACTTGCCGGCCGAGGGATGAAAAGATGATTGAAAGATTCGTATGTTTCGTACCGCTACCAGTGATACGAATCATACGAGTACTACCCATCTCTAATCTATATGTACCCCACCTACCCACCTCTAATCGACAGCGCTGTCTTTTGACCTTAAACGAAAACTCATATACGATCATAAACATTTCCAATGTTAAAAGTTATGACCTAATAGAGTCAATTTTACCTGAGATATTGAATGCATGAAAATAATATATAAAAGAAAGTTACTTAAATTACTTTTTTGTGCAGCCGTACGCAAAGTGAGTATTTCTCATTCTCAAAACAGTCCGCGAAATTCAATTTCGTGGCCGCTACCCTTAGTAATGGCCGCCAAACTAAAAGCACTTTTATAACTTTTGATTTTTTCATCAAATAAGTCAATAAAATGTTTTCAGACACCGTCTTAACATTCTGCTTATCATCTTTAAAGTCGCTGTAACACTTTTCGTATAACCGTTTAGATTTTTCAGGTATTAAATCACAAAGCGCCGAATTTACGATACTTTTTAGCTCTGGAGGAGTGCAAGAAATTGAAATATCATTATCGCTGTCAGACATTTTTACGATTTTTTAAGAACTGTCAAAATGTTTTGTATACATACAGAACATACCATTTCCATAGAAATGCTGTGACATAAAGGCTACCGCTAAATAAAGCAAAAACGGTAGATAACTATTATGATCAGTTAAAATGAAAATAGCGGATTTTTATGAATTTTCAGCTACTTCTGTAGGTTAGGGAAAAGCCGTGACGTGATAGAGCAATTCTAATATCAGATTAGGATTCAGTGCATCAATATACATAAGGGTATGACGATCTAGTCCTTTATACCCGAAACTCGTTTTGTGTGCCTCTATTATTTACGTGACATCTAAAATTAAATTTCTTCATATATGCAAAATTTTATACTATCTCCAAGGCCATGATATCTAAAATACTTAAGAATTATTGATTTCAGATATATGTGTGTTATATTTGGATTTAACAGAGGAAAGTATTGAATTACAATGATAAAATAAAGATTGAAATAAAGTATTAAATTTATCAGTGAAGGTATTAAACTACTGTGTGAATTAACTGATTATGAACTTATAATAATAATGCTTTATGCAATAGCCTTAATTCTAATATAACATGTGTATCATTATGATATAATAATATCGAATCAACCTCTGACCAAAATGATCAAATCACATCATAAAGAAAGTGAATAAAGTCAAATAAAACCATATACAGTGTGTTGCACTCAATAGTGTAATACCCTCAACTTTAAATTTTTTTTCAAATTTAATCACATTTTATTCAAATATAGAACAATTTAAGATATATTCATCTAAAATTATAAGAATATTACATTCTCTTAAGTGCGACACACCTTTATAATGTTGAATTCATTTGTCAGGTAGGTAAAAAATATAATTACATTTATAATAACAAGCAACGAAAATTGTATAGCTGTTATCGAAAAAGTCGCATAGAAAATGAAATACATTATTGTAATATAAGACAATACGAGCAACATACAAAAGCTTGTTAAGTTCGTTCATCAAAATTTAATACTGAAAAGTCCAAGATTGTCTTCCTTCAAACTTTATAAGCTCAGCAAAGATAGTGGAATGTACTAAACCATTGTATATTCTATATAAATTGTCTATCGATTTTCCATTAGATAGGTAGCTGGTGTTTATATTATATAGCGTACCTACAAGATTAAAGTTATTCTTAGGGTACTGTTTACAATTGCAACATTTCCATTTATTGCGCATCTCTTGTTCTTGTTCTCAGTGAACTAACAATGTTAATTATGTTTGAAAGTACTACGCTGTATATTATACAGTAAGACACTAATAAAAATATATTTGCACATTTCAAGAAACTTTACAAATCAATATATGTTTTTAATCTTAAAGAGGAACCAGTAAAATATCACATTAATACAAAATATTATAATTCGTCCATTATTAACTACATACCTGACAATAATAAAAAAAGAAATAAAGGATAAATATTAAAATAGCATTGTTACAGATTTTTTATGTATGCTACAATGGAGTTAAATATATCAGTTTGATATTGAATTATATGATATTTGTCGCATAGTTGATTAATAGGAGAAAACTTTTTAATATTTGATCTTGGAGTGGAGTCGGCATATGAAAAGATGTCTAAAGGAATGCCTGGGTATCTGGATATTAAAACAATGAAGAGTGTCACTTCTATTATATGTAATAGAACATACAAGAAAATGATTTCGTACGCCTATTTTCGACTCTTTCGATGGATAATCTGTTTTCCATTCTAACAATAGGAAAACCAACAAGCTAAAAACGTACTCTTCGCCTGTTCACTGAACTTTTTATATAATTGTTACACATTCTATTGAATACTCTTCGCAGTTTTTTGTAAATAATGTTAGTTTTAGACATTTTTAATTTTATAGTACGAACTTAGTTGGTAAAAGACTCAGTGTAAAATAAAGTAAAAAAAAATATACCAAACCCCATTTGGGTTTCGAACCCGGGACCCTTGGATTCCGAGTCAATTTCAATTAAAAGCCTAAGAACTACACCACCACCTTACACGTAAAAAAAATGTACATTTTTACATTACACGAGCTAAAATCATATTTTTACGGTTGTATATTACATTATAAAATGTATATTTGTAAAATATATAAATATTTAGATATTAAAATGAAATATCATTCCACCAAATTTCTATTCAATTACAAAAACATAAAAATCAAAAAAAATTTTTTTCAAATTTAAATCATAATAACATTTTTATTTACCGATAGATTTTATTCAAAAACAATAGGGTTCTTCCTCTAGCTAACGCTAACTTACTATCCAAATTTCAATACAATCGGATTTTTCTTTCTTGAGTTATCGTGCTTACAAGAAACGTGACGGACGGACGGACGGACGAACGGACGGACAGACGGACATTTTGAAAGTTGTTCAGAATTCGTTCACTAACACAATGATATGAGAATTTTTTGTCTGCGAGCGATATTTACGATTTTAGAAATGTGCCGATCAAATACAATATACTCTTCGTTATCGTATTTGCGAAGAGTATAATAAGGGGATATACACCATCGTCTCGTTAGTTGGCATACTTTAAAAATTTCTTTTGTATATTTTCTACATTCATGTAAAAGCCATAGTGAGCACATCATATCATTGCATGTTGAACACGAGTTCTTACAAAAGAGATGCATAGTAATATGTACTAGTATTTAGTGGAGTACTTGCAATTCCTAATAATGAATCCTGACGTTTTATAAGAATCTGATGTCAGATTTATTAATGCGATTTTTGAATGTGAGTTTATCATCAATTCAAACTAAAGGTCTAGATAATGGTGATTGATTTATGGCGTAGTTATAATTTATTATATGAAATTTATTTGTGAAGATTATAACACAACATTAAAAGTAATTTTCTATACACCACTGAGATATTCTAACGAAATTTTCTTGTAAGCTATCACAATCAACTATATTGTTAACAGTTTAATTGATTTTGATATCATCAGTATAATACATATTAGCCACATTTAAATCTGATCCAATATCATTTATAAATACGTTTCTAACAATGAATGCAAATTAGAGTCCTCTGGACCGAAGTAGAGGCTATCTCAATAAATTGTTAAGTGCAATATTGCATACATTGATTTCTGTCAGATAAGATACGAAAAATTTAAGGAGCATTGGAGAATTCATTATTAACGAGTTTTTGCAGTAAGATATAGTGACCCAGTCTAGCCAAAGGCTTGGAAAAATCTGTATGAACTATATCTGTTTGCATGCCAGCATTTAACGAGTCGGCTGGAGTTTGTATGATAGATAAGAGAATAGTGATGGATGATCTGCCATTAATTATGTCGTACTTCAATAATGATGTCTGGAAAATAGAATCGACTTACCTTTTTCCTGCGTTTTCTCGCTTCCAGCGTTGTTGAGTAATACCAGAATTTTATGTCTTAGAAAATTTTACGTCTTAGAATTTTTAATGTTTAGAGCACTTGAAATATAGTAGGTACACGAAAAACCAGGTATATTAATTAAATGGAGAAAAATGGAGAATTGCGATTTGTACGTGTATACTGCTACCGAACTTCTCGCTTCACATCTTTTCGAGTAGTCCTCTTTCCAGCACACAGATGTCGCGTACGCGTTTTTAAAGATAAAGAGAACATATAACTGCCTTAGTAAGAAAATTATAAAGAGAATAAAAATATAAAAGAGACCTATAACTAAACCTATTTTACTAAAACTAAATATGCAGGGTGCGATATAGTCGCAACCCTACATCTGCCATCTGCGCCAAGATGAACTTGCTCAGTTCGGCCCAGACGCCATTTTAATGGCGGGATAAGCTCATCTTTAATGAGCACTAATGTTCCCCGAGAAACTTTAGTAGAAAAATCAGAATTTAGCCACTTTTGTCTCTGTTGTAAAGTATTAAGGTACACTTGCTTTCAAAACTTTCGCATACACATTCAAAATTAAATAACAACGATTTTGCAAAATTTTAGCTGTGTGAACGGATAATTTTGAGATTAGGTTAAATATGACATTGACATTTAATTAAAATTTAATTAAAACGAACATAAAAATAAACACAAATATATTAAAAAATGATTTAATATTTTGTCATGGCCCCATTAGCCTCTAGCACCGCATCCAATCTCCTGGGCATAGATTCTATTAGGTTTCGCCAATAATTTTGGTCTTCACTCAACTCTTCCGCATTTTGAATAACTTCCCACGATTCTTTAGCATTTGCAGGTCTAAAGTTCCTTTTATAAATTTTCTTGACAATTAAACCCCAAATAATTTTTATGGGAGGACTACAGGACAGCCATGGTAATATTTCAATATTGTTATTTTGATACCACTGTGTTATTATTCGAGCGGTGTGGATAAGGCAATTATCCTGTTGAAATATGAAATCATTAGGATATAATTGTTCCACAGAAGGAAGCATAACATTTTGCAAGATATCAAGGTAAGTTACTGCATTAAACCGACCATCAATGCGCCAGGTTACCCCTACCGAGAATACTTATCCAAGCCCAAATGTTGACAGAGAATCGTCCAGACTTGTTTCGTGATGAAACATACCATGCAGAAAATCTTGAATTTACCGGTCGATACACCCGTAAACGACCATCATTGCACGATTTTTCGTCAAAAAATATTACAGAGTTCCAAAAATGTATAGGTCGATATATATAATTCAGGCAAAATATTATCCGGGACTGCTTATTTTCTTCCGTTCTTTGCAGTTGCGAAATTTATAATTTCTGATTTCTTCACACGGCGGCACGCTGTCACCCACGATCCTGAAAAGTTGGTCTCAAAAACCGCTTGTCTGGCCATATTGAAAGGGTTTTCCCTTAAATTGTCCAAAAGGGCTCCTTGCTGATCCGCGTTTGATATTTGGGGTCTTCCCGAACACGGCCTTCTAGTCACGGTCCCTTCTTGTTCCCACCTCTTCTTTACTCGTAGAACAGTGCTTTTATCTAGTCCATAATGAGTAGCAACCTCTTCTAATTTAGAAAGCATCAAAACTTTATCTTGCTCTGTCAGTCGAGGCATTTTGACTTTTCAAAAGTTCAAATGTCAGAGTTGATTAATTACAACCCTGATTTAATACAGCGAAAAATAGGTGTACGCGAAAGTTTTGAAAGCGTATTCCAAATGCCAACGCTTCCAAAAATCGCGGTGCAGCCTCTGAAGTAATTGCCATCGAGATAATCGGTTTAATGAAAGGTGAGAAAGATCTGGATTTGGTAGAGAAGTAAGGGGCTCCAAAGTAAGGAAATATGCAGGTGTTAGGACAGAGAAATCATTTGGATCGGAACTGAGAGGGCAGAGAGGACGAGAGTTTAGGAGAGCTTCAATTTGAACGACAACTCTATTGTCGTTCAAATTGACACGAATTAGGTGTGATTTGACGGCTTTGATGCCTGATTCCCATAGTCCCCCAAAGTGAGGTGCTGAAGGCGGGTTAAACATCCAAAACATTTTTTCAGATTCTGTGGCCTGTCTCATAAGTTCAGTTAATTCGTTTTTCGCCCCAATGAAGATTCTATCCTGATCGGAATAAATGTTATAACAGAGACCTCTGCGAGATATAAAACGTCTTAGGGCAGCAAAAAAGCACTCAGATGTTAAATCCGAGGCTAGTTCAAGGTGAAGTGCCTTGGTGGCGAAACAAACAAAAAGGCGCAAGTACGCTTTTTGGGATTTGACTCCTCGAGACTTTCCCAAGGTTATGAAGAAAGGTCCAGCGAAATCAACCCCTACACATTGGAATTGTTTCACTTGATTTACTCATACGGCAGGTAAGTCACCCGTAGAGGGTTGGTATGGTTTAGGTTAACCTTGAAACAACGGAGACATTTGGAAAGTGTGTGACGAATAGCTCGCCTGGGAGAAAGAATCTAGAAGTTTTGAGAGAGTAGAAACTGAAGTGTTTGCAATCCAGCATGTAGATTCTTTTTATGAACATCTTCGATTAGAAGCTCGGTAAGGCGCTGTTTGCGATGTAATAGAGCTGGATATTTCTGATCATAAAGCAAACCAGAATGAGTCAAACGACCGCCCACCCTGAGAACTCCATCTTCACCGATGAACGGGTTTAATTTTCGAACACACTTAGGAATGGATTTGCCTCTTTGAAGATTTTCAATATTTTCAATATTTTCAATATTATTCGAAATATGACTAATATAAATAAGACATCATGTAACTCTTTGTCAGTGAATGCATTACAAGCTTGAGTGCGAGGAATTTTTGTATTATTAATGAAACGTACACAATAGCAAAGTATGCGTTGTATTTTGGAAAGTGAGGAATATCTGATCAATAGTGTCTGTAAAATCTAAAAGAATGAAATTGGACAAAGCAATTTTTCTTTCCTCAGTCAAGAAATCAGGTTGATTAGAGATATCGAAATTACTTGTGGGTCAAGTATTGCAGGGTAACTTGAGCCCCACGGTGGTCAGGCCCACCATAACGGATGTTTTACTAATTCAGAGGGAAGTAATCTACCACTAGCACAGTCGGCGGGATTATCGACCGATGAAACATGAAATCAACGATCAGGAGCAATTCGTTCCTGAATCTGAGACACACGATTGCTTACGAAAGTTTTAAATCGATGAGGAGAGGATCTGATCAAAGCAATGCCACAGAAGAATCTGACCAAGCAAAAATGTTTTTTAATGAGAGTTTGCCTGAATAGGTTCTTACAACGAAAGAAATAAGTTCAAATAAGAGAACGGCGGCGCACAACTCTAAACGAGGAAGAGAAATTTTCTTAAGAGGTGACACCTTCGACTTTGCGCAAATCAGAGAGATATAAATATCATTCGCAACTTGAAAACTAAAGTAGATTACTACAGCGTAACCTCAGAGCTATCACAAAATCCATGTAGCTGACAATTTATAAATGTCTGTGGGATACACAATCGTGGAATTTTTAGTTTTAGAAGACAGGGAAACTCGGATTTATACTTGTCCCAACGATGTAACACATCAGAAGGAAGGGTCTGACCCCAGTTTATTCCTAAAGTTCAAAGGTTCTGAATGGGATACTTTGTAAAAAATGTAAGTGCTGACAAAAACCCAAGCGAATCGAAGATTCACGCCACTTCTTAGAGAATACGCTTGGTACAAGGATGATTTAAGGTTTCGAGAAAATAACAGAAAATGTCAGAAGAAGGAAACCATTTTAAACAAAGGATTTCTATAGCTGAATTAGTTTCGTCAGAGAAACCAAGAGACTGGGTGTGTTGCAGATCTTCGGGAATAGATTCTTGAAAGGCAGAACTATTGCTAGCCCATTTTCGAAGAGTAAATCTTTGTAACAAAGAAATAAATTGATTCTCCACTTTCTTTGCCTCGTGGGAGTAGATCATTCTGTTACTATATCATCTACATACATATCAGACTGAATAACTTTAGCAGCTAAAGAAAACATTTAGTTTTCATCTTTAGCTAGTTGCTGAAGAGATCTAAGAGCGAAAAATGGTACGGATGAAATTTAGTAGGTAACTGTATTAAATTGAAATTCCTGCACCGGATTATCTGGGGAAAATTCAAACAAAATTGTCTGATAATCTCTGTGGTCAGAGCGAAGATTGGTCTGCCGGTACATTTGCTTGATATCGGCTGTCAGGACAATGGAATGACACCGAAAATGTAAAAGCAAAGTAACGATATCCTTTTGAAATTTTGGACCGACTAAAAGACTGTCCTACCATCTGCACTTTTAGCAGAGGCATCAAATACAACTCTTAGAAGATATGTCGAACTATTGAGATTTATGACGGAGTGATGAGGAATGTAGACTATTTTTCCAGAAGTCACTGGAGATGACGTGACAAGTATCATATGACCACTTTCTAAATAATAATCGTTCATAAAATCACAGTATGAACCATACAAGGACTTATCATGAAGAAGACGGCGCTCGAGAACATGGATGTCATTTCGTGATGTTGATTCGGCTTTCCAAGAATATTAACAACAGTACCTGATAGCCCAAAGTTTTCTATATTTGAGCGTTTTATTGTATTTATGTATCATATTACTAGTACAGCAGAAACAGTTAACCAGGCGCGTAGGGTATTTTTTACCCAACGAAGTAAAAATATTGCGGATACACAATTGCAGCACTGGAAACGGGCTATTTTTCAATGAAACATTGGAGAAATTGCCTGAGTAGTAAACCTCAGGAACATGATCCTTACCAGTGGGGATGGAAAAAAGTTTATTTAATATACAAACCTCCATGGGCAATACTTCCGAATCTGAGCAAACAATATCAAAATTTAGTGTCTTGCAAGGGCAAGGAATAGTGTACAAGGTGTCGTTGCATTAAAAGTGGTCTCAGATGTACTCTTTCGTGTGCATGTGAAGGCCATTTCTCACAAATGGATGTCGATTAAGTTATTTTGTTTAGGTTATAGCATATTAAATTTTGTAAAAAAATTGGCACACATTGAAATATTTTGTATTAAAATTAAAACTGTTATTTTTACGTAATAACTGCTTATTACCTTTTTTGTAGAATGTTTCTCTATCTTTGAAATGAGACTTTGTGCATCCAAATCCATGGATTAGTTCTTGAGATATTTGAACCTATAGAAATTAGTATGGCGGCCATTTTGATGACGTCATCATAGCTGACTTAGTTACTTTTGAGAGTGTCTCTCGAAGGATTTACAAAACAATATATTTCTACATCTCACCCCTAAATTTTGCTTTTGGTATCCGGAAGTGAAATATTATTGCGCTTATTCCACCCTTATACGTTTCAAAAATTGGTACCACTTTTTTAAATATTCGATATTCAAATTTAGGGTTGGTTTTCACCCCTTGAGCAAGTATTCGGACCATATAGAAACTAATGACGATACCTTTTACTGCAATAATAACTCGTAAAAAAAAATTAACATTACATATGAAATTATTCCGAAATTTTACATATTTTTTACCTCTAGGTACTGCACTATAATATAAATATACTAGAATGATCAGACTTAGATCATCAGTACATAGAAAGAATGGCTATTTTCTTGTTTTTCATATTGGAGGTTAGTTATTAAGTGTATGAAAGAAATTGACAAGATGTCTCGTAAGAGAGACTTCTCGTTAATATACTAACGTGATCAAACTTGGATCAATAGTATGTGAAAAGAACGAACGGTATTTTTGAAAGTTATTTGCCGAATACTCAAAATAATGTCTTTTGTATAGTTAAGTATCATAGTAGATGTATTTCGCTTGTTAACAAATTACAAAAATTTATTGGGTTTATTAGAGATATTATGTGAAATATTAGTAGAGTAATATTTATACGATATTTATTTGTATTATTGTATGTATTATTTTTTTTATATTTCACCTAAAAACTATGAATTTTTCCAATGCTGAGCGGAGTCATTTTCTTATTTATATTCTTTCAACAGAATTTGTTTCGGTCTAGTATTTTTATTATGTTCGAGGATAACCAAGATGAGTAAGTTGGAATTTTATATTAGGAATAAGTTGATCCAGGGATTGATATATTTTACTATAGATAAAAATGAAGTTAAATTAATTTATGCACCGTTCATATATTTTTCGAAAAAAAAAACAGTAAAATCCTTAATTAGAAAAGAAATTGGTGCGCGTTGACAGTAATATCTCTGTATTACATATTTATTAATTTCCCAGTGGAAGCTATATTATAGAGCGAAAGAGACGTTGCCCTGTTGCTATTAAGCGAATGTAATAATTATTCGCTTCTAATCGTGGTAATTAACTGGAACTATTTTGTTACTCTAGCTTATTTTTTGATAATACTGTATGATATTATTTTTAAAAGAAACGAAGATGATAAACAGCGGGGGCGCGTTGGCCTGAAACTCGTGTTTGCATAGCACATCTTGAGGGGAACGAATTGAGAACACGCATGATCTGGAATATGTACCGAGAATTTTCTTGACATTTACGATAGGAAAATAACTGATGAAAGTGGACCCTAGTGATTAAAAAACGTAAAATTACTGAAACTATGACACAGATGCAATCTTTCGAAATTATTATGTTGACCCATTAACGTTGTCTTTGCATTTACAGCATTAATACACTAAACAGAGATGAATTATTTGTTTACATTTCCCACAAAAAAAAAACAACATTATTCTACATTAGTATGTTTTATATATACTCCTTTAATAACTTATTATTAATCTCTACTAGTTCCTAAGTGTACATATCCCATTCTAGCGCCTAAATACACTCGATTTAATTACTTCATATATTTTTCTTTTTTTTTTCTTTACAAAATTGTTTTAATATTAAATTTCTAAATAAATTTATTAGTTATTTTTTCTAATATTTAAACACCTGTTTTTTTACATTTCCTCTCCTTTTATTAATTTTCTTTGGTCGATAATCCAAGAGATTATTGGCTGGAGCCCAGATTCTCATTTTAAATTAAGCAATAAATCAAAATCAATTCACAACCCGCTCCCGACTATAAATGCTGTCGTGCTCTTTGGGGTAGTCTTCAATAACAACTAGAGGGAGCGTCAAATAGAAACAACGATAGTCCAGAGAAATTAGATATTGCACTTCTGAAAAATTCCCGGAAAGCTGGATTGTGGTATGAGCCTTGGTATTGTGGTTCTAAACAGAATGCCAAAGTTCCTCATCGACCCGAGTGCCGCTAAAAATTTTACGCAAGGTCAAAGGTTACCAAAGTGAATATCTCGCTAACGGTCTCTTTTTCAGAAAAAATATTATTTAGTAAACTATTAGCTTAACAAATTCTCTACCAAAAAGATATTATGACTTTTATTCGTAAGGGTAACCGTTTTGGAGATAATTCGATTTACATAGTTGTAACCTTTATGTATCTCATGAAACGTGCACTCCCTTTTTACACCACCCTCGAGGTAGGGTACAAAGTGCGTTTTTTTTTTCACGTAGTGTCCCAGGAGGCCTAATCCACGTTTGTTTTTGTTTGAAAAATGTTTATTTAAAAAAATATGTTTATTCACTTGATCATTAATTAATTCTTTATTCAAAACAGACATATTATTCTCAATAATTAATATTCTTCTTGAGACTCTATTTCAATCTATGTTTTCCTCCTCATCGTGTTCTTCTTCCAATTTCTCTCGTGTATTTCCATAGATTCGGTTACGAAATGCGATGGATCTACATCTTCAGTGGAGTCAGAATTATTGACGTCATTTATATCAGATGTTGCATTTAAACATTATTTAAACAAAACTGACCTTGACAATTACCACAATTACAAACAAACTGGTGAACAATATAAACCAACTTTTCTGCAGTCGCAGTTTAAGCTACAGCTCTTGGTGCAATTACAAAAAATATTATTCAGCAGAATATCTGGAGCAGGTGGAACCAGAGTTTGAATTGACTCCAAAGTCCATCTTCAGTTTTCAGAAGTAAGTTCGTTACCTAGCCATATTTGAATTTGATAAGAGATCCGATATAAATGTTGCTCTGCAACACTAGGAAGAATAGACAATTGAACAGGTTTTTTGAGCTCCGTGGATTTAAAAAAAGTTGAATATCTGTGAGTACCAATAGATACTTCTTTTACTGGGGCTTTATACATAGCCATGAGAAAACGAATTCCATTGTTGAAAATCACGTCTGGCGAACACTCTGTCTTAGAAAAATATCTGAAAAATTTGTTAATTCCTTATTTTTTTCAAATAATTTGAAGACATTCATTTTACCTTTCCTAAAAATTGCTGAAGTAGTGTCGCAACCTGTCATTGCATGTAAGAATAAAATATGATCTTGACATTTTGGATATGACTTCAAACTTTGTGAAGAATACATTTTTGTCTCTATTTTTGCTTTCCCAGGTTTAAAAAAATAAATAGTTTTATCAACAAGGGTTCGAACAATCAATATTACTAATAAATTTACGTTTTCACCTACAACAATATTTGTTCTGTCGGATTCTTCGATTGCAGTTTCAATGATGAGAGCATCAGCATCATTTTGAGCTTGTTTGACATTGGCATTAAATATATCAAGTCATATTGAAAGTCCAATGAGATATGCATGCAGTTGAGAAGTACATACTGTTCGTTACAATTCTGTAAGTCGAATTATCTCAAAACGATTACTCTTACGAATAAAATTTACATCTTATATCTATTGCGAAGCTACAAACTTGACTGTTAATATTTTTTCTGCAAAAGTAACCGTTAACGAGATATTCACAAAAAACTGTTTTTGGTGACCTTTGACTTCGCGTAAAATTTTTCCGAAATTGGGTCTTTTTTGTCTATTTTTTCTGAATTAACTAGCAGTATAAATATATTAAACAAATCACTCGCCTTTGGAGTAGTATTTGTATCCTACGTTGCAGAGCATAGAAGAAGATTAAAAATATTCTGTAATCATCTATGCTCGGAGATGAATTGTTTTGAGGACATAATTCAAAAAAAGTTTAATGAGGGTCAAATCAATCTCGCTCTGTTACATGTGCTGCTTGATACTCTGAAAAATTAAGTTTGTCACTACCGCCCTTTTACGGTTAAGGTATAGTGATTAAAGATCAACTTTGTTGATTAAAAAAGTCAAAACAAACGCCTTTCCTACTTGAAGGTCTTGGATAACCGGTACCTATTACGTGAACCAAAGTATATAAAAGTTCCTTATTTAGCGGAGCTGAGTAGAAATGGTCTTTTGCAAATTTCTAAGCTAGGTATGTATGTTGTACCACGGCAAAATTAAGGAGCAGATTTAAAGGTTGTGTAAAAGCAGAAACGCTAGAAATTCTAATCAGAAAAGCTGGGATTTTGCCTGAAACTGTCGTAAATTCAGGGTTTGTTTTTTTTTTGACACTTATAAACATCAGACTCATTAAAATTACTACTAATAATAAAAATTAACAGCAGTTTTAACGATGTTATGTTCGGCGGCTGGTGTACCTAATTATGCATAAGAGTTTTGGAACAGGTTAGAAATTTTTTGTTAACATTCTACGTTAATGTTGTTGAATTATTTCTTGAATGCGACTCTCATTAAATAAATTACCGACAGATAAGCAATAAGGATGCATTGCATTTTCATGACAAACTCTGAACTTTTGCTGGAAGTATATATAATTCAGAGAGTAAGTATGATGCATAAGATATGAAACTGTTTCTTGTAAAAAGCATTGCATGTAGCAGTCTGCTTACTGCAAGAGACAGCGCAGCGCTCTCACAAATGCCACATCGAGATATAGTTTTTGACAGTATTGTCGTTGTTTTTATTATACTACTATTTTAATTATATTTCACCATTGCAACACATAAACACATATTCTGAATTTATGCAGTATGCAGTAATGAAGTATACACACGCGCATGGATATAGGTCATATACGCCACTAGAAACTATTCTCGCACATGTGAATTATTTATTTATTTTTGTCTTTATATGTTTTAATATTGGTCGTAAATATAAAGAATCAGCGAAATGTAGTTGTAAGTAGAATAGGCCCAATCGTAACGAATAGAAGTTGCAGTCGGGCTGCCTGCGAATACCTATTTTATTGTTCAAATACGGCTCAATTTACTTTCACGTGGTGCCTCTGCGATTAAGTACACAATAAATATCATTCTATTTTACTGTTCGAATATGTATTCGGCAACGCCTTACTGCAACTTTCCTTTGTTTCAAAATAATCTTATTAAAAGGACCTTTTAACGATATTTTAAAGTAAAATTGAAATATGAAATGACCTAATACACATAAAGTTCATTCGAATCTAAGATACCCAGAATACCGGGTGTAACAGGATTAAGGTAGTTTTGATGATAATTGATTGAAATTTGGAATATCCTACGTACATAATAAGCGGCACTTTGTGACATAGAAGTGATTTTTTTTTCACTTCCAGTTTAGCCAGAAGTGACACTAACTTTCGATTTTTAAATGGAACACCCTATATATTATTGCATTTTTGAATTCTGCATAATATTCTGAATCCAACAATACTAAATAAGTGACATTTCAAACTTCAATATTTTTTATAATGTAATTTTTAATTTTCCATTTAGGTGTGACGGTTCCGATTTATTCTAAATGACCCATATAATGCTAGAAAAACCGAAGTCCAGTCAAAAATACTAAATCACGTGATTTATGAGCAAGTAAAGTTCTTCAAAATGGTTTTTGGAGCAAATCAAAATTTTTTCAAATGGAACCATATTGGTACCGTGATACCATTTATTAGTACTATTAATAATAGCCCAGGAATTTTAGCTTTTGACCCAGAATTAATTATTGTAAAGCAGAAAATTTGCAGAATTGTAGTTTTGGTCCAGGAAAACACGTACCAAAAAGTCCCCTGCTCTCCCCCGTCGGCTTCCCCGTTTTTTCGGAGCAACAAGGGCTTATGTCGCAAACATTGCAGAGCTGGCTGCAAAATGCAACAGAAAGGTCATTACTGGTCCGATTTGGGTCAAAATGATCATAAAAGGTTAGGAAAAGCATATCCTTTCATATTCCAGATGTTCCATGCATATGTTTGTTCATAATTTTCCGTTCAAATTCTCTCAACATTTAAAAAATTTAGAAAAAATTTAAAAAATTTGAAAAAATTCCGAAATGGCGCCATTGCGGATAAATGAAGACTCGGAGGGGAAAACATACCCCAACAAACATTTCTCTTCATACTTTGGGCTTTCCATAGGTATATATACCTTCTCTATAGCGTCACCCGTTACGGAGTTACGCCACTCTGAGTGTCGCAGCGCAACACTCGGGCATTTAAGTGCGTTAATTGTTGCGTCTATCACGTTTAGTCTAAACAATCAAGAAGGCGCCAGACGAGCTATAACCCTTGGTTCATTAACTTTGACAGTTCTCTAAGTGTATGCATTGGTTCATTGGTGCGGCAAAATTGAGTGATCTTAGTTAAGCCATGTAGCACAGGAATTCTAGTTTTTGACTTTGAATTAATTATTGTAAACCTGAAAATTTACAGGATTGTTGTTTTGGTCCAGGACAACACGTACCAAAAAGTTTCCTGCTCTCCCCCGGTGGCTTCCCTGTTTTTGCGGAGCAACAAGGGCCTAAGTCGCAGAAATTGCAGATCTGGCTATAAAGTGCAGCAAAAAGATTGTTACTGGTCCGATTTGGGTCGAAATGACCATAAAAGATTCGGAGAAGCATATCCTTTCGTATTTCACATGTTCCATTCATATTTCGTTCATAATTTTAGGTTCTAGTGCTGTCAAAACTTCAAAAATTGAAAAAAAAATCGAAATGGCTCCATTGCGAATAAATGAAGACTCGGAGGCGAAAACGTACTCGAATAAACATTTCTCTTCATACTTTCGGCTTTCCATTGGTGCATCTGCCTTATTTGTAGCGTCACCCGTTACGTAGCTACGCCACTTTGAGTGTCACCGCGCGGCGGCCGTGCCCACTGTGCTTGGTGGAACTGCCCTGGGTGCGCTGATGAGACCAGTTGTGAATTCCTGTATATATATTATGGGTGTTTTATAAGATTTATTGAATGAAATTTAACTTAGACAGACTCAGAAAATGACTTTATTCGGCTAGACGCTAGACAATTGACATTATTGATCTAATGGCAAACAGGGTCGGCACATGATGCTGCAGTTCAAACCAGATGTCCTGCACTCGCACCGGGCACCGCAGTCCGCCTTGCAGGCACAGGAAATTAGGGGTAGCTAGCTACCAGGAGCTGGCTGCCTTGTGGTAGGAATATGCATATTAATTGAGAGCTTCAAGCTTTTCGGGACAATTAAATCCTCACAATATTCTCCATAACTCCTCTCCTCTCCTCACCTGGAGGACTGGGGGTGCATATCAGGACTCCAGGGTCTGGTTCCGATTCCTGTTCCTACCACAAGGCAGCCAGCTCCTGGTAGCTAGCTACCCCCAATTTCCTGTGCCTGCAAGGCGGACTGCGGTGCCCGGTGCGAGTGCAGGACATCTGGTTTGAACTGCAGCATCATGTGCCGAAGCTATAGAGGATCCAGCTGCACAAACAACCATGGATGATGAACCGGACGACCCTGTTTGCCATTAGATCAATAATGTCAATTGTCTAGCGTCTAGCCGAATAAAGTCATTTTCTGAGTCTGTCTAAGTTAAATTTCATTCAATAAATCTTATAAAACACCCATAATATATATACAGGAATTCACAACTGGTCTCATCAGCGCACCCAGGGCAGTTCTACCAAGCACAGTGGGCACGGCCGCCGCGCGGTGACACTCAAAGTGGCGTAGCTACGTAACGGGTGACGCTACAAATAAGGCAGATGCACCAATGGAAAGCCGAAAGTATGAAGAGAAATGTTTATTCGAGTATGTTTTGGCCTCCGAGTCTTCATTTATTCGCAATGGAGCCATTTCGATTTTTTTTTCAATTTTTGAAGTTTTGACAGCACTAGAACGGAAAATTATGAACGAAATATGAATGGAACATGTGAAATACGAAAGGATATGCTTCTCCAAATCTTTTATGGCCATTTCGACCCAAATCGGACCAGTAACAATCTTTTTGCTGCACTTTATAGCCGGCTCTGCAATTTCTGCGACTTAGGCCCTTGTTGCTCCGCAAAAACAGGGAAGCCACCGGAGGAGAGCAGGAGACTTTTTGGTACGTGTTGTCCTGGACCAAAACTAAAATCCTGCAAATTTTCAGGTTTACAATAATTAATTCAAAGTCAAAAATTAAAATTCCTGTTCTACATGGATTAACTAATATCACTCAATTTTGCCGCACCAATGCATACACTTAGAGAACTGTCAAAGTTAATGAACTAAGATCTTGCGCCTTCTTGATTGTTTAGGCTAGACGTGATAGACGCAACAACGAACGCACTTAAATGTCCGAGTGTCGCCGCTGCTACACTCAGAGTGACGTAACTCCGTAACTGGTGACGCTACAGAGAAGGTAGACATACCAATAGAAAGCCCAAAGTCTGAAGAGAAATGTTTATTGAGGTACATTTTCCCCTCCGAGACTTCATTTATCCACAATGGCGCCATTTGAGAATTTTTTAAAATTTTCTTAAAATTTTTTTAATTTTTGAAATGTTGATAGAACTATAACAGAAAATTATGAACGAAAATATGCATGGAACATCTGATCTAATCTTTTATGATCATTTTGACCCAAATCGGACCAGTAACAACCTTTCTGTTGCACTTTATAGCCAGCTTTGCAATTTTTGTGACTTAAGCCCTTGTTGCTCCGAAAAAACAGGGAAGCCGACGGGGGAGAGTAGGGGACTTTTTGGTATGTGTTGTCCTAGACCAAAACTACAATCCTGGAAATTTTCAGCTTTACTATAATTAATTCCGGGTAGAAGCTATATATTGACTAAAATTCCTGCGCTATAAGGTATTTACTCATATGTCTATTAAAATGTGCGATAAATACAAACAAAATTACAGATTAAAGAAAATAATAAGATATAATTTTTTATAAATTTGCGGCATTTTGAACTTAATTGACAAAGATTTTTAAAGACAATAAAAACCTCGTAAACCACCAAATGTTTAACAAACTAAATATTTCATTGCTTTCAAAGTCACCTTAGTTAGTTACTTATTGACATTTAATTAGAACAATAATTTAGTATTTTTGACGGGATTTCGATTTTTATAGCATTACACGGGTCATTTAGAATAAATCAGAGCTATCATGGCACACTTAAATGGAAAACTAAAAACCTCTGTCCAAGGAATCACTACTTCCACATCCGGATTTTCTAACCAAGTCACACAACGAAAAAAATTTGTATCTAGAAATAATTGTTTATGAAACTTTAATAATATAATATTTGAAATCCTCTACCCCAAAAACCCATAAAACGATACCCCACATCGGTGTTGGGGTGGGGGTGGTGACAGGGAGTGGGGGTAGGGGGTGGATAAAGTAAAAAAATATTTTGAGGTTTCTGGTTCTTTTACACACACTAAATCACATTTTTTTTTCATCCCCTTTAATAATGGGGTGGGGGTGGTAATGGGGGTGGCTAATGCCAAAAATTTTTTTGAGACCTTAGCTTCTCCTGTCTATACTAAATATCAATTTTATGGACTCTTACCTGCTTGATTTATCTATTTACTCCAAATTTACCCCAATTTACCCCCCAACTCTTCATCGGAACAAGATGAAAATATAATATAATAGTTCTAGATCTGGTTAAAGTACATATGTGTATGTATGTGTACCAAATTTCAAGTCAATATCTCAAACGGTTCCAGAATAAACGTGCGCACAAAAAAAGTTACAGACCGACAGACCGACAGACAGACAGACCGACAGACCGACAGACAGAAATATTTTTTCGCTCAAACTTGAAATCTCGACGTTTCATGACATTCTAAGCCTATTAATAAAATTTTTAAAAATTTTTTTTGTCGTTACTATACTTCCACTGGATGTGGAAGTAAAATTATATTATAAAAAATATTGACATTTGAAATGTCACTTATTTGATATCGTTAGATTCAGAAAATTATGCAAGATTAAAAAATGCAATAATATACAGGGTGTTTTCTTTAAAAATCGAAAGTTAGTGTGACTTTCAGCGAAACCGGAAGTGAAAAAAAAAATTACTTGTATGTCAAAAAGTGCCGCTTATTATGTATATTTGATATCCCAAATTTAAATCAATTATCTTCAAAACTAATGGAGAAAAGTGGGGTGCATCATGATCCTGTTACTCTCGGTGTATTACAGTTTTGATGTCTGTACATGCATGTATTTTTCTTTGATGACCACACTGTATATTTTTGTTCATTAAAAGTACATTAGCTTCAATTCCTTGACAATATTGTGAACTACATTCAATAAATTATTTTCCTATTTTCCTAAATAACTACTTTTTGGGTAACCACCCTGTATATTCCTACGTAATATAGCACGTTTCTTCCTTGGCAATTGTGTTGATTATATGCCAAATATTATTGTCCTCCGTCGTATATTTTTCATTATTTTTTTAACTACCAAGTATTATTTTTCTTCATTTAATTTTGTTTCTGGATATAGCACCAAGAGATAGACATACACCAGACTGACCTACACACAAACAGACATACAAATAGACCGACAGACCAATTTAATTGATAGATTTTGATATTTTACATATGTACAGTGTGTTTCAGTTAACATTACCACAGCCGATATTTCAGAAACTAAGAAATATATTTTTATTTTCTAAACGCTAATAGATTTCTATGGTAAATGCCTTCTCCAGGAAGTACAATTTACTATTATAACATTATCACCAGAGATGGCGCTGCAGTTTAAAAATATTTTTCGATCGAGGAAGGTTTGAAACATATTCCATTCGATTAAAAATTAAATTTTAAACAAAATTGTTCTTTTTCCAAAGTCAGATCTGTAGTAGTTTTTGAGTTATTTTAATTTTATTGTCTAATTTTTGAGTGTTATATATATATATATTTTTTAATTACTGTAACTTTTTTAATCTTGATGTTAAGAGATAGGTTCTTAGTAATTTTTTGCGGGATATAAGAGAATTATTTACCGGTGGGAAATTTTTTTACCAGCACTTCCGATTTTACCGGAAATTACTTTAAATTGAGAAATTTAAATTAAAATAATTGAATAGTTTGCAATTGTTTATTTATTAACTGTTAGAAGTCTAATATTGTTGTAAATTATTTGAATGCCAGGATTGGTTAGATGGCCCGCGCGTTCACCGGAATGGACTCCTCTGGATTTTTTCTTGTGGGGATATTTGAAAAGTAAAGTATATCAAGAGCCAATAGAAGATATGGCAGATTTATACAATAAAATCTACGCTTGCGCTGATGCAATTAATAGAAATACATTACACAGCTCCACAAAAAAAAAGTGGCCTGTCCGACGGACCAAACCAGTGTATCCGTATGTATTTGGACCCGCTGAAATCGAATCCGAAGTCAGAATTATCAGATTAGCTCGTTTTTCACCCCCCAACCCCAAAAAAACACCCCCCAAAGAAATGGTCTGTCCGGCGGACCAGACTATACTATACTTATGTATTTGGACCTGCTGAAACTGAATTCGATGTCAGAACTATTAGATTGGCTCGTTTCTCCTAACCCCAAAAAAACACCCCCAAACCAAAAAAAAAAGTGGTTTGTTCGGCGGACTATATCAATGCATCCTTATGTGTTTTGACCTACTGAATCCGGATTCGAAGTTAGAATTGACAGATTGTCTCGCCTTTCCCCCTAACCCCGAAAAACACACCCCCCAAAAAAATGATCTGTCCGGCGGACCATACCAGTATGTCCTTATGTATTTAAATCCGCTGAAACCTAATCTGAAGTGAGAATTGTAAGATTGGCTCGTTTTTCACCCCCAACCACAAAAGATAACCCCAAAACAAAAAAAGTGGTCTGTCCGGCGGACCATACCAGTGTATCCTTACCAAATACATAAGGATACACTGGTATGGTCCACGGTCAGTAAACTATACGGTTGCATCATTCAGCAGCTTTTAGACGAAGGACCGCGCGGGAGGGGTAACCGAAAATGACGTAGCCTCTAGACCCAGCCAGGGCCGGCACTAGACATTTTGCTACTCACTCAATTAATAAACACTGATATAAACGAATAGTATACACTGGGACGACGGCAAACTAGTTTATTACACCGGACAGTGACAGTGCGACATGCGACAAACAATATAAAAATAAACACACTGTCGTTGTAGTATGCCAGACAAATTGAAAACACGACACGCGGCAACTAGTGCCGGCTCGGTATCTACCTAGACTTTGACCTTGATCTGAATAATTAAACAAATAAAGCGTGCAAGAGAGACAGATATCCCATTGTCATGCAAAAGATAGAGACAAAGATATCGGTGGCTACATGACGTAGGCACTAGACCCAAGTTCCCCCCCGCGCGCTCCTTCGTCTAGAAACTACTGGATGAGGTAACCGTTATAGTTTAATGACCGTGGGTATGGTCCGCAGAGCAGACCATTTTGTGTGGGGGGGGGGGATGTTATTTTGGGGTCGGGGGTGAAAACGGGCCTTTCTGACAATTCTAACTTCAGATTCAGTTTTAGCGGGTCCAAATGTATAAGGATACACTGGTATGGTCCGCTGGACAGACGACTTTTTTTGTTTTGGGCGTGTTTTTTGTGGTTAGAGGCGAAAAACGAGCCAATCTGACAATTCTGACTTCAGATTCGGTTTCAGCGGGTCCAAATACATATGGATACACTGGTCTGGTCTGCCGGACAGACCACTTTTTTTTGTGGGGCTGTGTTATTAAAGACATCGCTTTAACACGTGTATTCAAGCAGACGGAAGTAATTTCAAGCATCTGTTTTAAATAGTGTTGTCAAGATGTACTGTTCAAAAATAAAATTACCTTCTTTGTTGTTTTTCAATTTAAATGTCTCAATTTAAAGTAATTTCCGGTAAAATCGGAAGTGCTATTAAAAAAAAGGTTCCCACCAGTAAATAATTCTCTTATAGTAGGCAAAAAAATTATTAAGAACCTACATCCGAATATCAAGACTAAAAAAGTTACAGCAATTAAAAAAAATAAATAATACTCAAAAATTAGACAATAAAATTAAAATAACTCAAAAACTACTGCAGATCTGACTTTTTGGAAATAAGGACAATTTTGTTTAAAATTTAATTCTTAATCGAATGGCATATGTTTCAGACCTTCCTTGATCGAAAAATATTTTTAAACTGCAACGCCATTTCTGGTGGTAACGTTATAATAGTAAATTGTACTTCTTGAAGAAGGCATTAACCATAGAAATCCATTAACGTTTGCAGAATAAAAATATATTTCTTAGTTTCCGAAATATCGGCTGTGGGAATGTTAACTGAAACACACTGTATATTCCAAATTTTAAATAAAAAGTTAAAGTCCAAAAAAGTTATCGCTTTTAACAGACATTCGCAATCGGCAATGCCAGACTGCAACTTTCATTTATTTCGTAATAAAGATTATTCAAGATACTTATAGTGGAGTGCAATTTAATTTCGATCTTTCAGCCCGTTGGCCCTTTTAGAGTAAAATGTATGACCTTGCCAGATATGTGGCTTACACCCTGTAGATTGGGAATCCACTTGTAAAAAAATCGTAATGAATATAAGGGCACAAATCAAAATTTTCTAATTAACCACACCACGTGATAGAGCCAATCATGAAGCATATTTTATTCAAAAATCATTAAATTCTCTGTAGAATTTCTATTTTTAAAATAAATACAGAAACGAACTTTTACATAGGCTTATATGGTAGTAAAAAACAAAAATCCTCATTTTCTTTGTTCGACTACGGCTGAAAATTAATTATTTTTCGAACACTTTTTCTTTTCCACGACGATATCTCCCAAACTATTATATTCATGAAAAAAAAAAAAAATTCTTGTTTGTTATATTTTTCAGATTACAATGGTTCTTAAATCAGATTTTTTGAGTATCTAATAACAAGATTTTTTATTTAATAATGTTGATGTCAATTTTCGAAGCTTATCGGCGGATTGAAATTGCTTGCTGCTCCGAGCCCCCACTCATTGCTACTCTGCTTCAAGAACCCCCTTCTAACTCAGCATCCAAGTTCCACTTAGAATGAACACATACACAGGACCGTGAACTTTTCAAATTAATATATGTTACTTTTTCATCTATAGGTAAATTGACGTGTAAAAATCCAAATTTCAGATTACGACGAAATGGACTTTCTGAAATTTTAGACATGGGATTTAAGAGGTTTAAGGTACAACGTTGTTGAATATTAATGCAATCGATGCACCAGGGCGGTTCCAGGAAGAGCCTAAAAACAATTGTCGGATCTAAAAATGTTTCAAATAAAAATTGTTTAGGTTGGGAAGTATCACTTAAAAGCGTATCCTTAGTGCACTCGGGAAGGAATTTATAGTCGTATGTGATGAGGAAGTACTGTCGAGGTGAATCTAACCGAACCTGATTTGTACTTATCTTTTACCAATTATTAATTTATATAATATTGTGTTTAATAGAATAAATGTATACATATTTCAATTGATTTTCAAGTTTTATTAATTTGAAAAAACAATGTTTGCAAATAACAGAATCCATATCAAAATAAAAAAGTCATGAAAAATGAAAAATAATATAACAAAATTTAAATGCCAATTAAATATATTCACTATTCACTTTCCTCATATAATCCAAATACATTTTTATTGATATAGTTGACTACACAATTCTTATGCGTGTAAAAAATGTCGGCGTCTTTGATTTTTACCGCACCGCCAAAGAAGCAGATATTTTTTACACGTATAAGAATTGTGTAGTCAATTTTAAGTAGTTTTCTATTTCTTTTGAACGAGGAGTTCTTGCAGGACTTTTTTCCCATGCAGGAGCAAAAATGGATGCATGGCATGTTCTTTTTTTACAAGAGCAAACCTTACTGCCTCAATCCAAAAGAAAAGAATTTCCTATGAATTTTTAAAACATCAAATATGTAACGACTTGTATAAGTTCGTAATACTGAATTAACAGTGCGAGTAGAGTTCTTTTCGACCCATATTATGTATATTATCCTTTCCTTTCCTTTCCTTTCCTTTCCTTTGTCAGTAAATGTATTTTTTAAGTAGTCTACCTTTTGGACTTATATCCGTCCAATTCTAAATACTTCTCATAAATAGACGACATACCATGCCCTTTTTGCTTTCAGAAACCTTTCTCAAGAATTTTACATATTTTGGTAAATGTCAGATCTCTTTTGATTTTACGTTTTCCACTTTTATTTTTATTGTTAAATAGACTCTTGCATTTTCTATTGCGACTTAAAAAACATGAAACATGATATTTAGTTTCCATAGCTATTAAATCGTTAGCACCAATCCTTTCGAAAATTTTGGGATTTTGGTGAGCTGTCATTAGTCTTATTTTTCTTTCTGTGTTTGTTGTCATTACTTGAGACGGCTTATTTATTGTTGATGCCTTTTGATAAAAAATACATTTCTCTATAAAAAAAATTAGTTTTAAGCAAGGGCATACCTGAAGAAGTTTATGGACAGGCACTAGATCCATCTGAACTGTTTTCAATTTCATTCTCTCTTTCTATTTTTTTTCTCTTTAAATGTTCTATATTTCTTTTGGTAGTAAAACTAGAATAGCAATTTCGGTCCCAAACCAAATCGTCAAAACTGTTTGTTTTTCAAAATGACATAGTTCTAGAATATAGATCATCTTCTCTTTGGTTGCTTATTTTTTCATGGAGTTTAAACAATCAATAAATATTGCAAATGATTTCTCAGAACCTTTGATTACAGGGCCCGGTTTAATACAAATTAAGTATAATTTCTTACGAGTCTCTTTTACACTAAATTTTATTTTTGTCTCTACCTACTTTTCGAACTTGTATCATAAGTAGTACTTTCCAATTTAATTTCTTCTGAAAAGCACATACATCAGTTACCTATGTGGTAGAAAATTCTACTGAAAAAATACTTACCAGCTGAAAATATCTTGCAAACAGTAAACTAGGGAGTTTCTTATAACGTGTTAATCTATTGCATACAAATTACAAATCTTATGGGAAATTGGCTTACGGCGAAATTGGCCCAAATTTTGATATATTGTTCTACTAATCCAGTAGTTCAAAAGACTCAATGGGCACGAGTCCCAAAAACACACCCTTCTACTTTTTTTGCCCTTTATGGGGGTGAAAAGCGCTCGTATACATTTAAAATTTCTCTAAAAAAATATTTGTATCTTTCAGCGCGGTAAAAACCTCAGTCGTAGGATCTGACTTACATTTAGATCCCTTTCCACCCCTTCCGGGGGTGGAAATCGCTTTCACGGCTGCACAGCGGTATTTTTGTTAAAAAAAAAAATGAAACTGCTCAGTTGAACACAGAACCTTAAAAGACGGTGCAAAAATCACTTTGAAGTACCCCCTAATGCTTTTCCACCCCTTCTGGGGGGTTATTCTCAATATAGCGACTACACAGCGATAGCACATCTCAAAAGAGGTACAGCAATGATGTAGGGTACATACTACTTATATATATTATATGGTTATAAATAACAAAAACAATGATTATTACATTTTTATATTTTTGAAAGTAAAATCTTTTACAACTTATTTATATACTTATTAATAGCATTATATACATTAGGTGACCCCGAACTTCACACGTTATATGCCTTCTGAGAGTCCATAAGAGTTAAAGGCAGCTGTCAGAAATTGGTGATGAAGACTGAAGTTTAATAATTTTTGACAGTATTATTGAATAATGTTTTTATGTGAGCAAATGGTTATGCCAAAATAATCTCCCATAATTAGTTTTCAAACTGTGTCAGTCGCTGCGAGATTGAGTGGGCGAACGCAACTGCTCGTGCTGTTGTCAGCTTTAACGACAGACGACGTCCACAACGAGGACAACCAGCTAAAGGTCGGCCGTTCCATAGATATTTTCACTAGATACGGATCCCTCAGTCTCTCCATGAAGGTGCTACCGAGAAACGAGTCAGACTGGATCTTCAGAATTTCCAGACTTTTTATTACATATTTCATTATGTACATATATGGGTAGGTACTCTATATTTCTCCCTACATTTTTTTTATAAACCAGCTTATCAAGTGTATCAATGTATTAATTATTCACTATTTTAATTGTCTCGCCAGCTTTTCTTTAGCCAAAGCTGCTATAGCTGGTGCGACAGCTTTTAGAGAAGCTCAATCCAATTATGATTGCAAACTCATTCACTATTTTAATTGTCTCGCCATCTAATCTTAGCACTTAGCAAATACTTGCTATTTTTATCAATTGCTTATTAAAGAAGCTCAATCCAATTATGATTGCGAACTTTTATTCACTTAGCATCAGTCATATACATGCTATTTTATTTTAATTCATCAATGACATATAACATACTCACATTAAGGATAATGTTATTACAAAAATAAATTTCCTTGTTTTACGTTATTTTGTCATTTATCACTCAATCTGACTTTTCTTTTTTACTAATGTCATTTATCCATCAAATCTTACTTTTATTTTAAATCTGATTTTTAATATTGATACCTTGGTAAGTTGGTCTCTTCGTTGTAGGAGGGGAGTATGTGTAGGGTACATACTACATATATTATTATAACTATGGTTATAAATAACAAAAACAATTATTATTACATTTTATATTTTTGAAAGTAAAATCTTTTACAACTTATTTATATATTTATTAATAGCATTATTATAACGCTATAAATGACTCTGAGCCAATCTCTAACCATTTTCTAACCCCTTCGAGGCCTGAAAATCACTTTCACTGCTGCACAGTGGTATACTTTTAGCCCCGCGAGGGCGGAAAATGGTTAGGGGCAGAGTAATTGCTACATCCTTTTTTTGAATTGTAGTACTCATCTGAGTGGTTCCATAACTTTTTTGCCAGAAAGATACCGCCGCGCAGAGGTGAAAGCCATTTTCATCCCCCGTAAGGGTTGGAAAAGCGTTAGGGGGTACCTCAAAGTGATATTTACACCGTCTTTTAAGGTTCTGTGTTCAACTGAGCGGTTTCATATTTTTTTGGAACAAAGATACCGCTGTGAAAGCGATTTTCACCCCCCGGGTGGAAGGGTCTAAATGTAAATCAGATCCTACGACTGAGGTTTTTACCGCACTGAAAGATACAAATATTTTTTTGGAGAAATGTAGTTGTTAAATGTATACGAGCGCTTTTCACCACAATAGAGGACAAAAAAAGGTAGAAAGGTGTATTTTTGGGACTCGTGCCCATTGAGGCTTTTGATTTACTGGATTAGTAAAAAACATATCAAAATTTGGCCCAATTTCACCGTAAGCCAATTTCCCATAAGATTTGTGAAGTGAGGTGTGTCCTTTTATGTAGGTCCCGAGGGGTCAGCCACTCTCAAAATTTTGTACAGGTATTCCGGGAATACCGTATATTCCCGACTTATTCCACATATTCCCAAGAATTTTTACTTATTCCCAAGTATTTCCGATAATTATTAGTTATTCCCAACTATTCCCGAGAATTCTAAGTTATTTCCAAGTATTCTCAGTTATTCCTAAGTTTTTTTGAGTATTCCCAATTATTTCCTAAGTATTTCCTGTATTCCCATATTTTAACATACCACTTTTAAATGTTCTATATTAGTTAAATGGTGCATTAAACTTTTTTAACCTAACCGTACCCAACAGAAAGGTATTCGGCAATAAAAACAGAGATAAAAACAATTGTGTGCGTGTACAGTCTGGAATTTCTCTGAAATTTCACTTCTCATGGCTGGCTGTGAGCACCCTTAGGTATAACTTTTTTTTTCTGATTTCAACCAAATTTCACTCAAGCATAGAACAAATTAGGATCTACCTATAGTCCAAAAACGTTCGCCTACTACAAATGCAAAGCCCCCTGCGGTACCAAAATAAACGAAAAAAAAATCAATAAATCGTATTAGGATTAGGCATTTGTTTAACGGAAAATTTTATTAATAAAAGTTGTTCAGAATTTTCCAAAATGTTATGAAAATAAAAAAAATTGAAAACTTTTAAATTAAAAAAATTTAACACTGAAAATAATAAGAAAAAGCTACCCATTATTTGACAACTGCCTAACAGCTTGGGTTTAATTTCTAACAAAATTTCATAGCACAATTTTCTAAACAAAAAAAAATAACAAAATTATATTTTTGGACTTACACACTATTTTAAACAAAATTTCAATATTTTTGATTAAATTTTGGAGATAAAATTTTTCGATAGAAGAAAATCCCTGATTTTTTCTGCTTATTTCGACACCGTGGCTTTGCACTTGTAGGAGGCGAATGTGTTTTTGGCAATAGGTAGTAGATCATTACTTGATTCAAATCGAAAAAAAAAAAAATAAAAAAAAGTTATAAGAGTGTTCCCATTTTAAATTGGGTCACTCTGCTTACAGCCCGAGATGCATACGACATTATTCCTCCTGTTTTTTCGACTGCCGCTCTAATAACGATAAAATGTGCCTTTATTTTTGTTAAACGTATAGGTAAAATAGTTGTACGATATACAGAGTGTTCCATATTTCATGAGAAAGTAAAATATACCATCTAAAATTTTGTTATGGGATAGGCCACAACATATATCATCAATTTTTTGATACCATTATTCTCGCCATTATTAACTGATTAATAAACTGAAATATTTGAAGCAAGTTATAATTCATAACCAGTGGGCGTACTTATAATTTTGAAAGTCCAATGAAGAGCTCAATATTTAAGATCACTTTTCGCACCTGCCTTTAAAAACTTCCATTTAAAATGTTTTGTATTAAAAATAATTTGTATGCGTACTGTGCGTTGTTATAATCAATACAATCAATAATCGATATCGAGATTAATACTAAGTAATTATTAAAATAAAAATCTGTAATCTACACTAGTAAGAAAGTACACTTGTGCAAAAGAGATCATCATTTTGAACACTTATTAAATCTATCTACTTTTTTTCGCGCTTGAAAACATCGAAAAAAGTAGTCACTATGAGATATCAGCATGTAGGTAATTAATTGCCGAAACTTTTGAAATAAAAATATACAGGGTGTTCCATTTGAAAAACTGAGTAAAAGTTTGAATCAACATGGAGAACACCCTGTAGATTTGGGTTCTGAGAATCCTGGAAATTAGTACATGGTCTTGAGAATATTCAGCTGCAAACGTATTTTTTTCGGAAAAAAATGGAAAAATAACAATGCTGCAGTGTAAATTCAAAATAATATATTTCTGGATAGAGAAGTAAGAGTCAAATATGAATATATAAAGAAATATTGGGTGTTCTATTTAAGAAATCCTAGTATTAGTTTGCCACTACTCTGTAGATTTTAATATCATTTTAGAATATGCCACACTTCTCAAACAATTTTTATCTGAGACTTTTTTCAAATTTCACCCTGTATATAGGCAAATAATCACATCATCAAATAAAGAAAATATATTTTCTATTAATTGTCGATATATGAAGGAGAATCTCATTTTTGACCTTTTTAGGGAATAAAAGGGAGTGGTAGAGGGAAACTGATCCGATAAAAAAATTTTGTGTGTTCAAAATTGGCTTCAGAGCGTCAAGATACTTCAGAAAAGTTAGATGAGAACCTTAGGACAAGCCCTTCTTTTTTTGTAAATCTGTGTTATTTTTCTATTGGATGACCACTCTGTATATTATTTCTTGCTGGAAATTGCAACAACTATACATTATAAATATTACTTGCCTGCGTCGCGTCGTTTTTTAATCATTTCTTTAGAGTGACCATCGTGTATATTTTCACTAAAAGTTTATCAGGTTTCCTCTTCGGTAATAATGCCAACTACTTTCAAAATATATTCCACCATCTTTTGTTAATTAATTATTACTAATAATATTAATTTTTAAGCATGTCCACCCTGCATATTTTTACTTCCACATCCAGTGGAAGTATAGTAACGACAAAAAATTTTTTTAAAATTTTTATTGTTCAAATAGGCTTAAAATGTCATGAAACGTCGAGATTATAAGTTTGAGCGAAAAAAAAAATTTCTGTCTGTCTGTCGGTCTGTCGGTCTGTCGGTCTGTCTGTAACTTTTTTTTGTGCGCACGTTTACTCTGGAACCGTTTAAGATATTGACTTGAAATTTGGTACACGTATGTACTTTAACGAGATCTGGAACTAGATTATATTTTCATGTTGTTCCGACGCAGGGTTTTGGGGTAAATTTGGGGTAAATGGGTAAATCAAGCAGGTAAGAGTCGATAAAATTGGTATTTAGTATATACAAGAGAAGCTAGGGTCTCAAAAAAATTTTTGGCATTAGCCACCCCCATTACCACCCCCACCCCCTTATTAAAGGGGATGAAAAAAAATTGTGATTTAGTGTATGTACAAGAACCAGAAACCTCAAAATATTTTTTACTTCATCCACCCCACTACCACCCCCCTATCACCACCTCCACTCCACTACCGATGTGGGGTATCGTTTTATGGGTTTTTGGGGTAGAGGATTTCAAATATTATAGTATTAAAGTTCCATAAACAATTTTTCCACATGCAAACTTTTTTCGTTGTGAGCGACTTGGATAGAGAATCTGGATGTGGAAGTAGTGATTCCTTGGGCAGCGGTTTTTCTAAAAGTATTGTAGATATCTACCGTGACAATTGGTTAACTACATGCAAACTATTTTTGTCCTCCGTCAAATTTTTTTCATATTTATTTTTTTAGGTTTCCACCCTGTACATTTTTTCATTAATAGTGTGGAAGAAATGCGATATTTTTTCCTAGATAATAGTCTACTGCCTACCAAATATTTTCTCCGTCAAATAGTTTTATAGATATAGCGCCAACAGACAGATAGACATCAGACAAACAATACTTTAAACAAAATTGGTATCGTGAAAAATAAAAGATATGGTGCGCATAGTAGTTAATAGATTTATTTAATATTTCGTAGAAATTTAAAGCAATTATTTTTAAATGTATATTGATGTATATCTTAAAAACCGCTGCCCAAGAAATCACTACTTCCACATCCAGATTTTCTATAATAATATAATATTTGAAATCCTCTACCCCAAAAACCCATAAAACGATACCCCACATCGGTAGTGGGGTGGTAGTGGGGGTGGAAGAAGTAAAAAAATATTTTGAGGTTTCTGGTTTTTGTAGACACACTAAATCAATTTTTTTTTCATCCCCTTTAATAATGGGGGTGGTAATGGGGGGTGGCTAATGAAAAAGTTTTTTTTGAGGCCTTATCTTGTATATACTAAATACTAATTTTATGGACTCTTACCTGCTTGATTTACGTATTTACCCCAAATTTACCCCAATTTCCCCCCAACCCTTTGACAGAACAAGATGAAAATATAACCTAGTTCTAGATCTCGTTAAAGTACATATTTGTACCAAATTTCAAGTCAATACCTTAAACGGTTCCAGAGTAAACGTGTGCACAAAAAAAGTTACAGACGGACCGACAGACAGAAATTTTTTTTTCGCTCAAACTTAAAATCTCGACGTTTCATGACATTCTAAGCCTATTTGAACAAAAAAAGTTTTTTAAAATTTTTTGGTCGTTACTATATACTGCCACTGGATGTGGAAGTAAAATTATACACCAATATAAAGGACACTGAATCTACCTTATGTTCAGAATAATACAGGTCCTTAGGCCTTTCGATTATTATTGAACCAGAGCTTCAAGAGTGTTACAATACACGAAGTAGCGATTTCTATAGTTTTCTCGCCATATATTTACACCATGTGCAAGTTTTATCTAGTTCTAATTCTGTAACACGGGCCGAACGGGCCGAACTATCAGAAATAAGCGATTTTTGAGCTGAATTCAAATCACTAACAGTTGTTATCTTTTATGATAAAGTAATTTTATTGCCGTCAAATGGCTCTGTATTTCCTCCATGCTCAGCTTCACGTTAACGTTTATTAACAATAATAAAATATCGAGAAAACAATGTAATTCACTGTGTGATGACTGAAGATAGTTTGCGTGTGTTCCTTGCAAATGTACAGAAAGGAAGATCGTCGGCCGACGTTTCCCGAGATTCTCCGAAATGTTCAGGAATGTGTCTATTCTTGAATATTTCCGATGTATTCTCGATTATTCCTAGATATTCCCCATTATTTCCAGTTATTCCTGAATATTCTCTGATATTTCCGAATATTCTCATGTATTCCCGAGTATTCCCGCGTATTTTCTAGTATTCCCGCGTATTTCCTAGTATTCCCGATATTCCCAAATATTGCCATGGTATTCCTAACATTTTGTACAGGTATTCCCGAAGTGGCTGACCCCTCGGTAGGTCCATAACACTGAATTAATATAATCAACAAATATACTTATATTTATTCCATATTAATCATTTTTAAGACAAAAAATTTAAAAATATCACAAACCACAAGAGTTACAATGAGCGTATCTATTTAACGGCCTTTGCAGGAAGCAGCGCGGGTTGTTGAAACAGTAGTAGTGGGATAGCGAATATTCCAGCGAACGAGACGCCGCCGCGCCGATATGCTTCGAAAATTGACATCACACTACATATTATTAAATATCTCGGTTATTGGATCCTCAAAAAATCTTATTTAAGAACCTTAGTAATCTGGAAAATATAACAAATATTTTAAAAAACAATAATTTTTTTGATAAATATAATAGTTTGGGAGATATAGCTGTGGGAAAGAAAAAGTGTTCGAAAAATAATTAATTTTCTGCTGTAGTCGAAAGGAGAAAATGAGGATTTTTGTTTTTACTGCCTTATAAGCCAACGTAAAAAATCATTTATTTATTTATTTTAAAAATAGAAATTCTACAGAGAATTTAATGATTTTTGGATAAAATATGCTTCATGATTGGCTCTATCACGTGGTGTGGTTAGTTAGAAAATTTTGATTTCTGCTCTTATATTCATTACGATTTTTTTACAAGTGGATTCCTAATCTAGAGGGTGTCAGCCACATATCTGGCAAGGTCATACATTTTTATCTAAAAGTGCAACGGAAACAAAAACTAAGCGACTTTTGTCAACGTGAGCACTCCACTATTAACTAATGTTTAAACTAAAATTGACGTATTATCATCTGATCTACATATAGTTCGTTCGAATCTGAGAAACACACTATACAGCTGTGGAGAAAGATACAGGGTGTCAAAATTGTAATTTTTTTTCTTTTTTTTTGCAAAATCTCAACTACCTCTTGACCGATCTTCTCCAAATTTGGTAAGGAAACAATAATTTATGTATTACATCATGCTAGCCCATGGAGGGCGCCTCATGAGCTATACCTGAAAATGAATATTTTTTTCTTTTTTTATACGAAACGTAGTGGCACTTTTGACTAGAAAATCTCATGCAGGAGTGATTTCTACGTACGAAAGGTACACTTGAGAGAACTTGATAATTCCAACCGTTTTCGAGAGAGACAACTGCCGCATAGATCTCAAAAATTCTTTGAATACAAACCCAATTTGAAAAGGAAAAATTTTTTTTTTTTTCAAAGAATTTTTGAACTTTATGCGGAATTATCAAGTTCTATCAAGTGAACCTTTTTTACGTAGAAATAACTCCTGCATGAGATTTTCTAGTCAAAAGTGCCACTACGTTTCGTAAAGAAAAAGAGAAAAAATATCCATAATCAGGTATAGCTCATGAGGCGCCCTCCACGGGCTGGCGTGATATAATACATACATTATGGTTTCTTAGCTTAAAAAATGTTTCCTTACTAAATTGGGAGAAGATCGATCAAGAGGTAGTTGAGATATTGCAAAGAGAAAGAGAAAAAAACTACTATTTTGACACTCTGTATCTTTTTCCACGGCAACTAACGCAAGTTTAGTTATATCCTCATATTTTGATCCAAAGAATCTACCCTTGAACTATGGCCTATTATTAATGGTCCACCCTGTAGATCGCAATATCAATATCTTGTACATTTTCGTATTTTTGTGTAGTTATTCAAAGATCTTAGTAATATCTTGCTTCTAAATTATAATGAAATGTACTATGTAACACAAGGCGGTTTAAACGCTGTATGGCGGATATGATCCAATTTCAATGGAGGGTATTCTATTCTAATATTGTAGGTCTAACAGAAGTTATCGTATTTAGTAGGTATTTTTATTCAGTATCATTTGACTGCTATATTTATTCGATTCGTAATAGACATACTAAATATATTTCAGTAACGTCATGATATATCTTCTAATCTGTGTAGAGTTCATTTCAATCTGAGAGACACACTATACACTGTGCTCGGATGGAGTTGACAAGAAGAGAAACAACTCTATTATTGATTTAACAACGAAAAGTCATTCCTTATTAAAAAATTCTGTTTATTGAAAAAACGAGTCTAGCATATAGAAATCTTAGATAAGATGTACCGGGTTCTAATGAATTAAGAAAACATCAAAATTCCCTAAGAGAGAAGTACCTTTATTTATTATTTTGGAAAAAATGTTTGTAAAACAAAGTTGTTTATTGTCCAAAATAAACCCTAAATACAGATATTTTAAAGTCTAAATGTTAACTTTTATATTTTTATTGTGTCTATCTTTTTACGTTGAATTTATGAATATGAATAAGAATTCAAATTAAAAACAGAGTATACTGTCGATAATATTGAACTGACAAACGTCATCTGGTTCAAATCTGCAAGATCACCAAACCTTACACCAATGGTTTTTTTTTCTATGGGCTGTTTTAAAACAGAAAGCTTATGCAGGTGACCTGCCGCATGATCGAGAAATACTAAAAGAACTAATAAAAGACACGGTGAATGAAATGAATGTACCCGCAACCAAGGATGGAAAAGTGTGTTGAAGTTAGAGGAGACTAAGTAGAATAATTTTTTTTTCCACAATCGTTGAAGTTAATGCTAGATTATGTTATCTCAATGTATGAAAAAGAAGTAAGTTTTTTAAAAACAATAACTTTTCGTCGTAAAATCAATAATAACGATGTTTTTCCTCCTGTCAACTCCATCCTGAGACACACTGTATATTGCTATTCCGCTGTCTTCTACATATTCGTATTTCTGTATGCGTGATCATATGCCTTAGTAAGTTAGCTCTAAAATTACAATAAAAACATATTTTATATGAAATAAAAATACACCTCTGGAGATCGCATTGTATGACGGTCCAGTTTCAATATAACACCAGAACTTCATTCTTTTTCAAGCCTATAAGTGAACAAGAAACTATAAATGTTGTAGAAAATTTAAAACTAATAAAATCATGAGGCCGGGATAAGATTCTATTGACTTAATTAAAAATAATATTAATGTACTCAGTGTCCCATTAACTTATCTAATCACCTCTCTTTTTTAAATGGAATTTTTCCAGTTGATTGTAAAACAGCTGTTAAATCTTTGTTTAAAAAAAGGTGACACCACGAAGCTTACTAACTACAGGCCAATATCTCTTTTGCCAACATTATCAAAAATTATAGAAACTGTTGTAAAAATCCAGATAGTACAGTACTTAAGTAAAGGGGAAATACTCACAATAGCTCAATATGGATTCCAAAAACATCGTAGCACCTCGGATGCCGCATTTGCTCTTATAGATCAAATAAAAAGCATAATGGAACAAAAAGAAACAATAAGCGGTATATTCTGTGACCTGTCAAAGGCATTTGACAGCGTAGGCCACCAAATATGGGCCAGCGTCGAGGCGACTTCAATGTGAATGTCAGTCGATATTCCGTTGAAGCAACGTCGAGCGCGGTTAGTACTTGGATGGGTGACCCATCTTGGGACATACAGCGTTCTCGTCCCACCTTCTAGAGGCTTGTATATCAGTGGAAGCTACGTAATTTCAGACGAGGATTACGTAGTGGGTATACCATCCTTCGGAGGGGATGTAAAGCAGGCGGTCCCTTGTCTATTAAATGTTAGGCAAGTAAAAAGATCCCTACTCTTCTTAAGGGAAGTGGTTCGGCAAAATTTCCAGGTTGGGGGTATCTCGTCTCCTGGCGTCGGTGATAGGCCCTGGTAGCGGAAATAGGCCGACGTTAAATAAATAGATAAAAAAAAATCACTAAATACTATTGGAAAAATTATATTTTTATGCCATTAGAGAGCTACCGCATCAGTGGTTTAAATCATATTTGACGGATCGCAGAATATATGTAGAACTTACTGATTCCTCATCGGGCCCCATGGGAAAAGTGGCTTCTAGTAAGCAAAAAGTAATCTGCGGAGTACCGCAAGGTTCGATACTCGGACCAGTTCTCTTCTTGTTATATATTAACGACTTGTGTTTAGTTTCCCATCAATATATTTCTTCCTATTTGCAGATGATACGAGTATTATAATAAACGATAAAAATTATGATAACCTAATAAGATACACCAAAGTTACGATGAATAATGTAACAGATTGGTTCACATTGAATAAATTATTACTAAATACAGAAACAACTTACAATATTACTTCCAACATCCAAGAAGACCTTTACCAAATCAGTCAATCAAGATAAACTCAGGTGAAATATCAAATACAGAGCTTATAAAATTTTTGGGTATCCAAATTAATCAAAATCTAGATTGGTCAAATCAAATCATATAGAAGAGCTAAATAAAAAATTATGTAAATCTGTTTGCCATATCCATAATAAGAAAAGAGCTGGGCCAAAATGCAGCCCTAAATGTCTATTTTGCTTATTTTCAAGGAATTGTCCAGTGTGGTTATTGTACCTTGTGAAACATTAATAAATGCTTGTTGTTGTTGTTGTTGTTGTTGTTGTTGTTGTTGTTGTCCAGTATGGAATTGAATTTTCCGGTTCGTCAAGCCAAATTGTAACAGTATTACTAACGCAAAAAAAGTTATATGCACAATTTGTCAAATAAAACAATCCGAAACATGTACACCTCGATTCAAACAATAGGCCCGTTCAACATTTTTTTTTATTTTAGAAATCGAAAGTAGAACACTTTTTAAGGCAATTTCCAAATTTTCACGTTTTTATTCGGACGTTTAAGCCCTTAAATAAATTACCAGAGCTGAACCACGCGAAAATAGGGCGGAGCTTCGCGTGACGTCACTATGTAGCTGCTGATCAGGTGATAGTCGAGATTTAATAATCAAAAATACTGGAGGTGAAATAAAATAAAAATTTTAAGAAGAAAAGATTCTATGCAACTTTTCATAAAAATTGACAGTCTTTAAGTTATAACGACTTGAAAACTGGGATTTTTAGCTTAAAAAAAACAATATTCGTCAAATAACTCGAAAAGTAGTACATTGAACGAAAACATGCCAGAGACAAGAAAGCTACTAAATTGAGGATGAATTTTGATTTTTTCTAATTTCTGTAGAGTTAATGGTTTCGGAGATCTAGAAGTATAAATATGGCGTCCGAACGTCTATAAGACGAAGTGTTTAGTTTAAATGTTAAATATCTCAGAAACTATGGCACTTACATCAAAAGCGGTAAGAACAATAATGAAAGACTATTGATTAGGCTTTTAAATGGTTTTCTTTCTATTTCTATAGCATAAAAAACAAAGAAGTTATGACAGAAACAATGCACTTTTTCAATTTTTGTTTATGCAAAATGACGTCACGAATCGGCGAAGGGCTTTGTACTGAAACCCAATCTTTAATATTGTATAATATCTAAGGATTGGATATACTTATGAAAATTTTAACAGTTAGATAATCTAATTCTATTGAATACCATAAAAAAATAATGAAAAGAAATTATCGGTAACAAGCCCATTACAAATTTATACAACAATAATTAATCTTTATATGTATAAAATAGCCATAATGATTTATAATAGACGCCATACTTTATTAACACCATCTAATCACTATTCCTATAGCACTAGAAATAGATAAAAGTTATTCCACTTGTGCCTAATTATAACTATGAAATAAACAGAAAAGGACCACTATACTCCGGAATCAAAGTTTTTAATAAACTGCCTTTATTCATAACAGAACAAAATTCTTTAATTTCCTTTAAGAAAGTATTAAAATCATTTTTACATCAATACCCTTTTACAGTTTGAAGGAGTTTTATTCTACTAGATTCACAACGGCATGAAAATTTAGGTTGGTATTCTCACCCCCTACTGTTCTATTCTTGTACTTTTCTTCTTTGCCTACACCTATAATAAGGTATTGTAAAGTTTATTGATTTATGTATTCAATGCATTAAGGGTGCCGGTGCCGTGCTTAAGAAAATGATTTCGTAGTTCGAGGATTTCTCTTACATCCCTGAACCGATTCAAAAAATTTTTTGATAGGCCTTTAGAGACAACATTATAGAATGGTACCAGACAAGTGAAACATTGTTTTCTTTTTTTACTGTTAAATAGCCTAGTATCATTCTATAAAGCTGTCTCTAAAAGAATATCAAAAAAATTTTTCAATCAGTTCAGGGATGCAGAAGAAATCCTCGAATTACGTTCACGAAACCGCCCACCTTAATGTATAAAAGTATGTACATCTTGTATATAAACTTTATTTGGGGAAATAAATATTATGTTATGTTATGTTAATAGGAAGTATTTCATCGTGCTCTTGTGCATATGAGTTTTCCAAATTTTAAATAAACATTTTGTTTCAAACAGAAGTTATCGTGTTTTTAAGAAACGGTCTAGACAAACACATACGTACAGACAGACAATCTCTTTATCTGATATTTGAGTTATGAAATGGATTTCCGTACAATTTTTTTTCTAGGATGATTATTAAAAATTTATGTCCGGTTATAACATATCTATTTGATTAAATCAAATAACTATAATAATTGCTCATTAGTTGCTGTTGCTTTCTAGGGAAGCTAAACTAAGAAAGTGAGTAGGTAGTTATATATTTTTTACATGAAAATATTTGTATCCCAGAAATATGATTTATCTCAGCTGATTAAAGACTTTTCAGCACTACAGCTAACAGAATTAGTTATAACACAATTTCTAGATAAATGTATTAACGTAACAGGAGATTAAATTCACATCAACATGAAAACGATGTTAGTCAAACTAATAAGATATGCATTTCACATGCCGGATATATTAAAATTTCCAGAAATGTCAGATACAAGGCTTATTCCATTTTAATTTAATATGAAAATATTTTCTTTTAATATCGAAGGTAAGACTGACACAACTTGCTCCAAGGAGATGTTTATAAAAACAGGGCGAAATAGGGATAATAAGATTATATCTACCTACCTTTGTTTTAAAAGTACGGACGAAATAAGATATACATGATAAGATTCTTATCTCCAAAGTAAATGAAATTTTCTGTATAATATAATGCGCATATCTCATTCACTCTTTCTGCGAAACATAATACTTGGTAAATTTAAAACCTTATTTGGATTCGGGGTACATATTTATAAAATATATTAGGGTAAAAAATATCAAATTTAATGCGCTTGAAGTGCACTAAACCAATTACTTTTTTAGTGCTGAAAAATCAACTGTAAAAATAGCTTTGTTGTGTAGAAAACTGCAACGAAGCACATACAGCTCTAATACATAAAGCAAATGTAAAAAAAACTTTTTAAAAATTAGCTTTTATTATTATATAAAAACTTATTACTAAAACAGAGACTAAAATGAAAAAAAAAAATAAAAATGAAAAAAAATTAATTGTCTGTTAAAAGCTTGTCGCACGCGAGAAGTTCATACAGGCATTAGTTTTATTTGACAGATATTGTAAGTACCTAACTAAGTATTTTTTTTATTTTTATTCACGCGATATTTATACGTTTGATTATAAAATATAATGAAACAATCAAGGCATTAAAGTATTCACCTCAGTTTTATAGTAAATATAATTATTTTCTTGAGTAATCTAGGGGGGTTACCACAATCACTAATTAATATTTCCCACAAAAATATCGTTCTCGCTACGGCCGCCATATTGCAAAAAATCGGTGAAAATATATGTTTCTCTCGACTATCTCCATTCTTGTTGATTGCACACTAAAATTATATTAGATTATATACCAATATTGTATCAAATTAAATAAGCTATAATCAGGGACCCTAATCGAACCGAAACCGTAACCGAAAACCGCACCGTAAATAAGATTTTTTTCTAACCGAAATCGAAAACCAAAATGAGAGATTCTAGAGAACCGAAACCGTAACCGAAAACCGGATTGGCGCTGCTTTGAAAACCGAAATAGAAACCGAAAACCAAATTAACGCTGCTCTGAGAACTGAAACCGTAACCGAAAAACGAAAATGGTGTAGTGGAAAGGTAGGCACAGTAGCACAAAGGGTACAGTGAAACATTCAAACTCGGATGTAATTATTTACGTATTATTATGAAACTACTAGTGTCCTATGGTAGGTATTAGCTCGATCATTGAACAAACATAACAAATTACTTCTCAAGCAACTAATCTGCCAGTAGTCAAGTCTTAGTCGTCTGAGAGTGCACAGCTTTTTTTTTTACTGTCAACTGTTTTACGTATTAGATTGTTTGTGTGGTGATTTAATATAAACTTATCTATCGTTAATTAGGGAGGAGGGCCCTGATATTACAGGTAAAGTATAATATTATTGATTTTCGTTTAATTAAACAAAAACATCTAAGAAACGTTTAAGATGGAGGCTGTGGGTACTATGAAACACTGCAATTGTGAGTACAGTGGATTACTGTTCCACTGTACCCACTGCGCAAACACTTTTTACTTGGTACTGTTTGAAGCTAATTTTCAGTTCAAAATACCAAGATTGCGAAAAGAAAAAGAGGGGATGGTAGAAAAAACGTCTCCGACCCTAATAAAAGAGGCAGTAAAAAGAATAGAGGAGGGTTTAGGATTGAGATTGGCCAGTCGTCAATTTGGTATACCTGTTACAACACTAAGAAGATATTTGCTGAAAATAAAAGGCAAAACAGAAGAACAACGAAAAAATATATCGTTTTCACCAAATTGCGGTGTTAACAAAGTGTTTGCAAAAGAATTTGAAAGAGAATTAAAAGACTATATAATTTTTGCTAGTAAAATTCACCACGGTTTAACAAAAAAAACAAACAAAATTTGAATTGGCACAGAAAAATAACCTACCAGCTCAAGTTGAAGAAATATTGCCAAAACAACCCTTGGAAAATAACGAAAATGTAAGTGCTACTAACGAAGTAACACAACAATTATTGTCACCAGAGCCATCTACTTCAAAGCAGTGCGAAACATCGCCAATAGAGACTTCGTCGTTCAATGAAACCTTGCCTCTAAACAAAATAGATACAAATATTGAAAGACCAAAGTTAGACAAAGAGAACTATATTTCACCTCAGACGATTCGACCTTTTCCAAAAGCGGGAGACAGGAAAGTCAAGGAAAATAAACGGCGAAAACGCAGTGAAATTGTAACAGATTCACCCATTTTTAACAGGGAAGAAGCAAAGGAGAAAGAGAAAAAGAACACGAAAAGAGAAAAACTTCTAAGGTCAAAAGAAAAATCGTTGAAGATAGCGAAAGTGAAGATTCCCCAGAATCCATAAAATACGAAAAGTCTGAAAATAGTATAGGTCCAGAAGATTTCAGCGACGAAGAATTCTGCAACAATCTGGGTTTAACATTTGGACAATTTGTGTTGGTACATGTCTTCATAGTATTGGTTAAATAAAAGAAATTGTGGGGGAAGAATTGGTAGTCAATTATTTTAAACGAATAAAACCACATATAAAATTTTCAAAAACTGGCGAGTTTTATACCTACGACAGAAATGACGTTGAGTGAGTACTACCAAAACCATTCTGCTGTAGAGGCACTAAAAGAACAGAAGCAACAATTTCTTTTCCTGTTGACATGGACAAATATATTTTAGGATTAGAATAGGGCAAATGTGTTGATTTAGTTTGAAGTTTTATTGTATTTGGTATACCATCCACTGTATCCTTACCTATGTACCATTGTATCCAGTATATGAGGTACAGAGGTACAGTATGCAAAATAAGTTTTTTATTTTTTTACTAGAATATGTATTATTTTGTGCAAGTTGTAGTGTTCCATAATAAAAGTAAACATATAACACTCTACGTAAAATCACACAAGGGTTTCTATATTCTGTAAATAAGTTTAAAATATCGGAATACAAAAAAAGTGTTCCACTGTACCCATCTTTCCCTTACGTTAGGTAACTGTAACCGAAACCGAGCCGAGAAAAATTTCGTTTTCAGTCCCTGCAAGTATTAATTTAATTTTTACCGAAACCCTAACCGAAAACCGCACCGTAATTATGAATTTTTCCTAACCGTAACCGAAACCGAAAACCGGAATGTGAGATTCTGGAAAACCGAACCTTAACCGAAAACCGAACTGATGCTGCTTTGAAAACCGAAACCGAAAACCAAATTAAGTAACGCTGCTCTGAAAACCGAAACCGTAATCTAAAACCGAAAATGGTGTACGTCGGTTAACCGTAATAGAAACCGAACAGAAATAAATTTCGGTTTCCCTGGCTATAATTTTTGTTTAAACTATTTTTCTCTGTTGTTAATATTTTGCAATTTACAGCGTCAAAATGTCGAAAATTTGTGTTTCTATGCAGATGTTTGCCATTTTCTCTGTCCCCGTTGCTCTTACGTAGTAATTACTTATTATCAGTATTGTAGGCTGTAAAATTTCCGAATACTTTTGTTTAAACAATTTTCTTTCACGGTGAACTGTTTTAATAAAATTTTCGAGCTGCTGAAACTTGTAAACAATAATTGATAGTGGAAAAAACAAAAATTTAGGGAATTTTTACAATAATGATAATAGCTAACTACTTCTTAGGAGGAATGGGGATAGAAATAATTGCAATTTTCCAAGTTACATGCAAAAAATCACAAAAATTTTTTTCGGAAAACCTTTTCACATTTTCAATTTCAAAATTGTATTGAACCTTTAAAAATGGTATAACTATATAGGTTTCATATTTCTTTATAATATACATAAATCACGCTCATTTTTCGAATTTCCATATGTTTTTTAATGTGCATAAAATGTAGTACATTATTTATCGTTAAAAACTGCCTGTAACTCGGAAATTAGCAAGAGACAAAAAATGTTTAGAAAGCCTCAATGCATACGTCTGAATTTTTTCAAATTTTCAAATTATATATTTTAAGGGCTGCAATGTGAAACATGTTTCATGTTTTTCCGGAAAAACTCGGTGAAAACGCACTTTACAGAAAAGTTGCAAATAAGAAAAGTCTTGTATTTCGATGATACATTCACCCGAATTTTTTCAGATTCTTTTTTCAACTTTTACATTTCTCCTCCCCCATGTTTAGAAATTTTCGAGTGGCCATATCTCGAAAAATATGCATTTTTCGAAAAAATTCTCAAGAGTAAAAACATCTTAATTTGGACCAAGAAAAGGTAAATACATTTTTTTTTCATTTTTGACCTAATCCTACAAGTTACGGAACCCCTTCCGATCATTTCCTACTCTCTCTAATCTTTTTTTTTTTAACTTTTTTACTAACGGCATTACAAACATACTGCACAAGGTTTCATCAAAATCCATTCATTAGCACTCAAGTTAGAGATTTTGGTCATTTTAGTGCTCCGTTGGACTAGTGCGCTTGGCCGCGCAGAGTGACACAGTTACTTCACTATTTTTCTTTTCAGGAATACCATGCTTTAGCAATAAATTTTATTAGAACATTTTTTGTTCAGAAACACGTGGTCTATCCACCTGTATTTTTTATTTTTTCCTAGCTTGACTTAATTTAAAAATTTTGAAAAAATGCATGAAAAATTTTTTTTTTACTTTTTTTTATGTTCTGCATCCGAGAGGAATGTAAACTTTTCAGGATATTATTCTATACACTTTCATGAACTAATTAAAAAAAAATATTCAGTTTGCAAGTTTTTGTGGGTTTCACTATAAAATGTTCTCTGTCGTCTGGGCTAAATTAAAATCAATTCCATGCAGAATAAAGCAAGTAAAAATACTTTTATCAGCGAAACTGAGTGTTAGCGGGCTGACCAAGAATAGAGCACATACCCATCGGATGTGCAATTATATTATTGTGACACAAGTTGATATGAGCAATCTCCATTAAAGGCATATATTGTAAATAAAATTTCTGCTCACAACTCCAACATAGAATTATGGTAATGAATTACAGAACAGGAGTCACATTCAAGTCTGTAGAATTTAGTTCAAGCATTGCGCCAATCGATTCATATTCTCATTCAATTATTTGCGAAATTGAGTGTAAACAATCTACACAATTGGTTTCGGCAAATCTAAACCTCGGTTCGATTTGCAATCCGAGTTGGATGTTCTTTATTCAATATTTACTTATCCCACAACTAATTTTATTTTAATTGTTTAATTCTAGACTTTCTGATCAATTTAATACCATTACGTCAATTCAGAAGTTCTTTATAAATGCTTATGGTAGCTATACAGGATGTTTTTAAAATACATCCATTCTGTGAGTCCTTACGTAATGTGAAGACTTGAAACACAGCCGAAACAAAAATTTGCTCATCAGGAATACGTATGTTAGGAAACTATTGCTGGTAAAGTATACGAGTCCGACGCATAGTTTTCCCGGCCGCACCATAACAAGGCACAATGTTTGTAAGATTTGTCATTGATAAAAACATAACAACACATTAATGCATTATTATAGTCGCGCCAAGAGATATTCAGAAGGGACCAATGCGGCTTGTGAAAAGCTTGTCGATAAAGTAGCCAACGTCGACAAAAGCCACCAACAAAGACTACCGCTACTCTTTTTCTTTATACTATAGTATTTTCTCAACTATACCACGTACGCGTAAAACCAATACATATCTTGAGCAGGAAACACTATTTGTTGCCACAGTGTACCTGTTGCAATTATTCTTGAATTTCGACACCGACGTAATAGGAATATGGAACAAGATCAGGGCTAGATGCAGAAAGATCAATATATCATGAACGTACTCGATATTGTTTGCTATATTCAAAATTTATTTTGTCGCTTATTTTTGAGCAAATGTGAGCAGGTATTCACATAAGTTTGTGTATGTATTTTAAAAACACCCTGTATACTAAAATCTTTATTTTTAATTACTAATTTTTATCCAATACGGCTTTTATTTAGAGCACACGCTGACATGTAATAAACAGATTGGGACACACGACGACTGCAAAAAAGCTTATGTCATCTAGTACTTGAAAAAAATCATTTTATAGAGGAAGTAGACGTTTAGTAACAAAAAAGTTCGTCTGATGGGGCATAACCAGGAGCGCTATTTGCAGTGAAGAAAAATGTTTACCTTTTTTGACCCCTTATTTACAACATAAAGTATATGAACGAAACGAATCTTCCATGATCTACATTTTATGCCATTACCATTTGGGGCCACGCTTTGGAAATAAAAGAAAGCTAGGCCAAACTCAGGCCACATACCTGCGCACCATACATAGAGCATACCGCTCCACGCCTATCGACAGCCTCTGCATTGTGGCTACACTTCATTGAGGCTTGGCAGACGACCTCATGGGATACCTCCACAAAAGGCCGCCCTGCATTTTCTAGTTCCATATACCTAGGTGACTGGGACAAGAAAAGATTCCTAGTTCTAAAATAGAGATAATGATTCATACCAAACTAATCCTTTTCAAGATTCTTTCAAGAATTCGAACTGTCTCGATTGTACAAACGGATACGGTTACAACGTCGATGTGAGATGTACGAATTTTCGGCCTTCATTTATCGGTAAAAGGTAAAACTCAAACTACGAAGTAAGAACTCTTATAGACGATCCAGTGCACAGACTATTCTTCTATGCTAAACATGCCTACACAAAACGCCTTATTGTACATAAATTTCCAGGTGCATTGACTTTTAGATAGGAAGTAACACTTCCGTTGTTTCGCGGATCTCTCAGACCAGTTTCTAGACTGAACTTCTACTCTCACACTGGGTTCGGCTAAAATTGTTCTCCCAAACTGAGTGACTTCTCATAAACTCACCTTTCCACTAACCATGTTCTTCTTTTCTTACTCTTTTCTCTATATAAGTATTATATTTTATATAAAATGAACGTGGACCACTTCATTTCTCTAGGATTGTAGAATCCCCTATTCTTATGTCAAAAAGTTTCCAACAGATAAGCTTAGGCATTAAACTTACATTTCTTCTATTCCCGAACGAATTATATCCTAAGACATATGTTATCAGACATTTTTTAGGAAAGATAAGCCGAAAGGCAGGGTAAACTAGTCGAGTTGCCGATGTACAACCAAAACTTTTGGTTACTTCTATAGTTCGTAACCTAGTTCGAACTTGTTATTAAAAGTACGCTGGTATTATCTACGTCGTCATGGGCTAAAATATTTCTACTTTTATAAAGAGGTTATGGCTGTATTTTCTATTAGTTGGTCCAAACGTCTGGTGTCTGTCAGTTGCCAACGTGTCCACCAGTGTTTCTTGTTCAAGGCACCAAAAAAGAAAACACGCAAAATATTGTTTAAATTTTCTCTGTGATAAACTAAAATTTGTTTAATATAATTAAATCTAAGTTCAATTAATCTTCTCGATTTTAAAATAAATTACAGCTAATAACAAATTAAAATATATAAACATTACATAAAAATCTTTTTTCTTCGATATCAGTTGCTTTTGGATGGCGAAGTGTACGATAGAACAGAATATGACACACATCCGGAGCCACCCGTCCTTCCTTGGTGCGAATCGTCATACTAATTGATAGACTGGACAGAGCAAGGTCGGACTGGATTAAAAAGAGAATGAAAACATAAACACAATCTCCTTTCGCAGGATATGCGAATTAAAAAGTGTATAAGGTAAAACATGTAAAAAGTAAACTTAAAATAATTGATACATATAATGCGAAAGATGCTAGTGTAAATAAAATATCAGATATAGGTATATGGTTATAACCAAAAAACCCATTCCAAGCAATGCAGTAGGAGCAAACCACTATGCAAGACCGCACAATTTATGGTTTAAAATACTTGGTTATCTAAAGATTTTTATATTCAAAAATAAATTATGCTTGGGAAGAGAAAATTTAGAGAGACAAAAGAAACAAAAATAACCAAGAGAAACAAAGAAAAAGTAGAAGAGAGTTAAAGATCAGAAATTGTGTTTGATAGTTTCTATAGTTACATAGAGAAAGGCTATATATGTTGCCGAAAGATAGGTAACGCCTGGTATGGTAATTTGTGTTTTATGCGAAAAGGTGCATTATGCTTCACTTTCAAAAACTTACCTTTTTCAAGTCTTTTAACTACACGTCGGAGGTTACCACCTAATGATATATACTTACAATTGCTTTAGCTAACTATCAGTAACTATTCGCACTGTTTTTAAATGCCTTTTTTGGAAATTATTGGACTAACACTTTTTGAGTGACAGACCAAATTTTTCACAGTTTGCCACTGCGTTAGTCGTCTTACATACTGGGCTATCTGACGACTAAAGTGCGATTTGTAAAACCATAATATAACGTTTAGACCTATTTGGCGATTTTCGGATCTCTAACACAACCGCTAAAGATCCGATTTTTATCTTTTACCAATTATTGTGCTACTGAATTGCTTTCAGCTAGCTGAAACAAAAATATAAGTATTGAAGAATAACCATTCCAAATTCTAAGAAGAAACATCATTTTGTTTATTTATAAGCTACTGAAACACCAAAGCTGTTGTATCTCGGCCCCAAATGAAAGTTGATCATTAGTTTTTTAGAAATGTGTTAGATTTTTCATCTATTTACGTAATCCGTGTGCTGTTGAAGAGTCCGCAGAGTTATTTGAATTTTTTAATAACTCTAATTTTGAAAATCAGGTATAAATAAATTTCAAATCAATAGTTTAAATGATGATAAACAATTTTTTTCTTAATGCGATTGTAAAAGACATGTAAAAATCTACATTTTGAAAAAAAAAGCGATTAAAACTTCGAAATTTTCTTTTATTTTCAGCCGTGGAAATAAATATTGTGAGCTAAAATTGGGCAGGAAAGTTTAGTTCAACAAAGGGCATAGTGTCACCAACATTTATTATAGTTGATGGATTATTACATTATATTTCTTAAATCATTCAAGAAGGGCCATTTGAAGTGGTTTTTATTTTTTTACAAATTTACAAACTATTAATAAGTTTTTTCATAGGTCTAGTTTTCTTCATAATTTTATTGCGAACCAATTTGGTATTTTTATTTTTGCGATGCGATTACTAGGATCGGAGATAATAAGGAAAATAGCAGAAAATTTCAATGTTGAAATAAGAATTGTTCAAATTTTACAAGAAACAATAGACCGATTTATCTAAAACTTGTCACAGCACTCGTTATTATATCTACAACAAATTAAAATAATTACATTGCTGCAGCCAGGGAATTCCTTATTCACCTATTTTGATGCTTGCTCCAGAATAAGAAGACATTTCCTGTCTTATTCATATTTTATTGCCCAGATCGCCATCCTAAAACGACTGAAACTTTACGAAGAATTCTAGAGTAATTCTCTGTTGTTTTTTTACGAGTGATGGAAGTTTATATCTTTGTTTTAAATATATTTTTTCCCATTTACCAAGTGGTGTGTTCTCTGTGCTATATGCAGAATGTACTATTATTTTCATTATTCATTAAATACAAAGTATCTTAGAGAACAATATTTAGGTATTATGCAAATCACAACTTACACAACTTAATTTTAATCGGAAACGTTAAATTTCGAATGTTGATTTATACGAACCATACTAAGATTAAAATGGAAAAGAAAGTTCTGATGACTTTACGTAACCCAATAATGGACCGAAATAGTGTGACGTTTCACTCCCACTCTAACTATTCCATCCTATTTCTAACATCGACCTTATTACCACTGTACATAAGACACTGGTCAAAATTGAATTTGAAATTTCAGAAAATCTGTGAATATTTAACTATTGAATTATCATACAAATGTTTTAACTTTAAAATCTGCGTCTTCTTGTAATAAAACTGTAATTTTTAAAGTCCTCTTGGAATTTTTTCAGAAATTAATTTTTTATTGCGCACGCGTGTATACGTATGTCGAGCATATCTGCATCTTTTCATTTGTTTACCTGGACTAGAAGAAGTTTAAGGTTATGTATAGTGGATTATTTCTTTTATAATTTCCAAGGATTTTACAGTATTTAAAGCGTTTGCATTCCAAATTTGTACTGGAGTCAATAATAATATATTTCAACGGCATCGTAAGTACCTACGTTTGTGATTGAAATTATAACAAAGTAATTTTTAAATATGTATTATGTATGTATCTATATACTTACCTATTTTTAGCATTGAAAAATGGTTCAAAAACACGTATTGCATTTTTCTGCGATGGCTCAATTTTCTAAAGATAAAGGAAAACTCATGGTCAAGGCAGAAAGTTCTGTTGAAGCGAGCCACGTGAAAGGAATGATTTATGATCCCGAAGTACCGATTGTTAAGGGACAAGTTCATGCTAGCATGAGAGATGGAATCTATAAAGTAGGGTGTGTGCATTTTTTTTAAACATTATCATATTTGACTTTTAACGTAATTAATTGTTTTCAGATATTTTTGAATAACGATAAAAATATAACAGATGCAGAATGTACTTGTCCAAGGGGATATGGTTATGACATCATATATAGCTGCTCTGGCTCTCTTTGCACACTATAATATTTCTGTAAGGGTACGAACATGCCGAAGATGCTACGCAGATATAGAAGTTTAGGCCGCAGTTTCAGTCGATGCATCGAAGCTATCAGTTTGTGCTAAAAGCAGTTCACTCTGCTAGCATCCACGGTATGTGCGGTTACCTTTAAATGTATAGGTTTGTTTTACACGTTGATGGCTTCGATACATCTTCTGAAACTGCGGCATGAACTTCTAGCTGGGTAGCATCTTCGGCATGTTCGTACCCTAACAAATGAAGCATGTTCATGGAATATGTATCAATTTTAAACTATTTTAATCATTTATAGATTTAATAAAAATAAGTTGTGAATAAATGATACAATATGTAATTTCTTTATTTATTTGCGTTTCTAAGTGAAAATACTTACTTACAAATATTTAAACATGAAGTTATAGGTTGAAAATCTATGATAATGGTATAAAATAATGGAAAGCAATTCAATTTCAAATGAAAATGAATAAAACGGGCTTTGAGGTTAGAATACAAAGAAATAATCAAAGAACTACGTTCCCAATAATTTTCCAGACACTTGTAGAACGCATGCGCAGAAATAGCCATTCAGAAAATATTTTTTTTTATTATTTTCGGTAGAGAAAATTGATTACCACATGTAAAAAACTTATAATCCAGCTCTATTTTTACATCAGTAGTTAGGTTTCAATAGTTAAATATAAAAAATAACGTTCCAATCCTTAGATACATTTTTAAGTAATTTATTTTGACCCTTAAAACCCATGTACAGAAGGCATGCTTCTAAGACTGCATGGAATGCAATTCAAATTAACCGCCTCGTGCATGACGTCACGACTATTGTGGTCCATTACTATTTGTTTATTTAAAAAAAAATCTTGATAATTTTTATGAATTCCATGAAATGAATTAAAATAAAAACAACTAAGTATATCTAATTTATATATTTTCCTTTACTTTTTACATCAAACATATTTACATTTTTATGTTTCAATGGGTTTTCTTTAGGCTCTTCTCTTGCTGGTATATTTGTGACGGTGGGGTCCTTCTGAGGATGGCTAGCAGCAGAATTTTTCTTAATGTATGCCTCGTTATAAAATTGTTTGAACAGGAAGAAGAATAATACAGCATGTAATGCAATAAACCAAACGAAGAAACGAGGAAAATCACATTCAATGAATAATAACTGGAACGAGTGAATTATTATTGCAACAAACTGCAACTGAAAAAGAAAATAAAAAAAATTATTTGCAGTAAGTAGAAAAACAAGCTAAAAACGTACTCTTCGCCAATTTACTGAGCTTTTTATATATAATTGTTACACATTCTATAGGATACTCTTCGCAGTTTTCTTGTAAATAATGTTAGTTTTTGGACATCCTAAATTTTGTGATATAAACTTTGTTGTGAAAAAAATTGTATGAAAAAAAAATGAAAAAAAAATCCAACCTGCGGGATTCGAACACGGGACCCTTGGATTGCAACGAAAAGCTTTAGCCGCTGCGCCACCACCTGTTGCTAGGAAAATTGATTATCTGTAATATATATCTGTCGACATTCATACATATTTCACTTCTAAGAAATATTAGTAAACTTCATACACAAAAAAAAATTTGTTATGGAAATAATATCTCGCGATTTCCATTTTAGTACAAGCCACAAAAATTAACAAAAAAAATTTTTTTTTTAAATTAAATAATTAATAACTTTTTTATTTACTGATCGATTTTCTTCAAAAACAATAGGGTTCTTCCTCTAGCTAACATTAACTTATTTTCTAAATTTCAATACAATCGGACTTTCCTTTCTTAAGTTATCGTGCTTACAAGAAACGTGACGGACGGACAGACGGACGGACAGACGGACAGACGGACAGACGGATAGACGGACAGACGGACAGACGGACATTTTGAAAGTTGTTCAGAATTCGTTCACTAACACAATGATATGAAAATTTTTTCTCTACGAGCGATATTTACGATTTTAGAAATGTGCCGATCAAATACAATATACTCTTCGTTTTTGCGAAGAGTATAATAATCAGGTCAAAAATAGAATTTACCAAGATCTTTGACTTTGTCCTGAAATAAGAGAGTTTGGTGGTAATATAACTATGCTGCTCACTGTATGTCGCCATGATGCAAGGAGCAGATGGCATGCAGCTACCAGTCATGCCATACAGTAAAAGAGAGGTCGACTAGAATAATGCATGGATCACAAAATATCTGTCAAGATTTTGTGAATAAGAAGATTACAGCGGTACACAAAAAAAAATTCTGAACTGATGACTAACTATATCCAAATAGTCCAATAATTTTAAAAATGTCCATCACAAAAAATGTTACCTGAGATTTTCCTTCAGTAACTGTTAATGGAGGAGTTATATATCACAAAACTACAAAAATCCGTTCCTGGGGAGCCACGCAACCTCCCCTTCGGTGAAAAAAGCCTTATTTTACCGATAACTCGTTAACCGTTGAAGATGTAAAAAAATTGCTCATTATAAAAAAGAAAGCTTGACTAATTTCCTAAAAAAAGTCCTATTGTAATTTTGTTGTGTACGCTATGGTCTTCGATAAAATCGATATTGAAAGAAATTCCAAAATTTGTATTTTTAATGCCCGCGAATTTTCGTTTATTTGAAATTTTTTGCACGCGGCCTATAGAAAAAATTGAATCGCTCGAAAACCATACAAGCTAGGAAGAAAAATCAAAATGGGTTTTAAAAGGGATATAAAATACTTTCTTGTGTTGTCATTTTTGATGGCTATTGATATTTATTAGTATATAAAAATAACAATATAATATAGTTATCTCTTAATTTTTTGCGTCTCTTACTATTCACAGGCCCATAAAAAAATAACTGACTTTAATATAAGTTATAAATGCATTATCTTTTAGTTCAAGGTAGTACTTCAATGCAGAAAAAGTTAGGAATAAAAATATTCACATTTGCAAATTTACCAGCATGTTGAAGTTAGCAAAATTTTGGCTAATTTTTTATTGCTTCCTAAAAATATAAAAAACACAAGCATCTTAAAATTTAGCTCAAAAAATTATTCAATAAAATGGAGGAAATTGAAAAAAGAGGGAAAAATGGCTAAACTTTGGATTAGGTATGTGAAAATGGTTATATTGGCAAAATCAAAATAAAAAATAAAAATTGGCCAAAATTTGGCTAACTTCAACATGCTGGTAAATTTGTAAATGTGAATATTTTTATTCCTAACTTTTTCCGCATTGAAGTGCTATCTTGAACTAAAAGACAATGCATTTATAACTTATATTAAAGTCAACTATTTTTTATGGGCCTGTGAATAGTGAAAATTAAGAGATAACTATATTATATTGTTATTTTTATATACTAATAAATATCAATAGCCATCAAAAAAGGGCAACACAAGGGTGTATTTTATATCCCCTTTAAAATCCATTTTGATTTTTCTTCCTAGCTTGTATGGTTTTCGAGCAATTCAATTTTTTCTATGGTCCGCGCGCAATAAATTTCAAATAAACGAAAATTCGCGTGCATTAAAAATACAAATTTTGGAATTTTTTTCAATATCGATTTTTTCAAAGACCATGGCCTATACAACAAAATTACAATAGGACTTTTTTTTAGGAAATTAGTCAAGTTTTCTTTTTTATAAAATGAGCATTTTTTTTTATATTTTCAACGGTTGAGTTATCAGTAAAATAAGGCTTTTTTCGCAGAGGAGGTGGTTTTTTGGGGGGGGTTGCGTGGCACCCCCCAGAACGGACTTTTGTGGATGTATAACCTCTCCACTAACAGCTACTGATTGAAAATCTCGCATAATATTTTTTGCGAGCTTCTGGTGTATTTTTTACTTTATCGACTGGACTAAAATCTGGTGATAAAAAATCTCTAAGTCATCAAAATTTTTTGCCACTGTCAACTTATTCCTCGAATAATGGAATATGTGGAATAAATTGACAGTAGGAAGGAAAAAATCTTGATGACTTAAGGCAAGTTGTTTCACTAAGTTCAAGCCAAGTTCAGCTTAATCCAAGATAAAAATCCAACAATCATAACCATGGATTTCGATCTCGTATCAAGCTGAACTTGACCTGAAATTAGTTGGTATAACTCTCCCTTAGAGCTTGTTTATCATCAGATTTGGATTCAGCGCACCAAATAAAATGATATGTCTGGTGATCAGTTCAGAATTTTTTCTTTGTGTGCCGGTGTTATTTAAATATTCAAATGTGAAAAATATTTACTAACAACATTTTATCCTGTGTTACTCAAGAAATACATATGTATTTAATTATGTATTAAGAGGCGGATGCAACCAGGCTGAACGGTGGATAAAGTACAAAATATTTTGAGGTTTCTGGTTCTTGTACACACACTAAATCACATTTTTTTTTCATCCCCTTTAATAATGGGGTGGAGGTGGTAATGGGGATGGCTAATGCCAAAATTTTTTTTGAGACCTTAGCTTCTCTTGTCTATACTAAATATCAATTTTATAAACTCTTACCTGCTTAATTTACCGATTTACCTATTTACTCCAAATTTACCCCAATTTACCCCCCAACCCTTCGACGGAACAAGATGAAAATATAATCTAGTTCTAGATCTCGTTAAAGTACATATGTGTACCAAATTGCAAGTCAATATCTCAAACGGTTCCAGAGTAAACGTGCGCACAAAAAAAGTTACAGACCGACAGACAGACAGAAAAATTTTTTTCGCTCAAACTTGAAATCTCGACGTTTCATGACATTCTAAGCCTATTTGAACAATACAAATTTAAAAAAAAATGTTTGTCGTTACTATACTTCCACTGGATGTGGAAGTAAAATTCAGGTGCAGGAAATTAGCTCGAAAGTAAAATTGTCTCTCGGCTTTCCAGTTGGCACCTAATTAGCGCCATTTAGCGCCTAATAAGCGCCATTTAGCTTACACTTTTTCAAAAATTGAAATTAATTTTTTGTATTCATTATTTAGTGACTAATTAGCGTCATATGGCGCAGCTGAAAAAAAAATTGCATCCAAAGTGGAAAAAAGTTATATAAAAAATATTAAGAATCTATGAGAATTAGAGTCTTGTTCATTTTTGTTCGTGGTTTGATGGTTTATATTATACAACTTTAGAAGAGAAAAACACACACGCGCGCACGCATAAACACAGAAAGAGAGAGAGAGATAATGTTAAATAGATTTAAACTAACGTTCTATATTTTCTTTATTAAAAAACTTAATAAAACTGTCATTAAGATCGAGATTTTTCAAGATGAAACTAAACAGGCATTTATTACACAATATATGTAGTAACGGTAAAAAAAACTTGATTTTTTTTTCTAAAATAGAATATCATGAAACGTCAAAATTTTAAGTTTGAGCAGCACGCGAAATTCTGTCTGTCGGACTAGTTTGTTTATAACTTCTTTTTTATGTGCATGATCACTCTGGAGCGATTTATAGTGTTGACTTAAACTTTGATAAACCTCTATATTATAAGGAGATCTGGAAGGGTTGGTGGGTAGAGGGAGTAAATCGATAAAGCAAACAAGTATATGTCAATAATATTGTGATTCAGTGAATGTACGAGAAGTCAAATTTTTTTATATCAACGAGCTCCACTATCACACTTACTACTACACCATCCCATTATTAAAGGAAGTAATAAATTAAATTATGATTTAGTGTGATTAAAGGCCTCAATTTTTGTTTAATCAGGTACTCGCACTACCACCCGGTTTAGTAATGAGGTGGCGAACTTGCATAAGAAATCTGGATATGGAAGTAGTGATTACTTAGGTAGTATTTTTTAAATTTATTTTAAATATTTAAAACCCCAGACATAATATGATCTTTAACTCAATTTTAGGAAGTTGATATGATTCTAATATACGTTTTTTATTTAAATTTCTGTTATACTTGAACGCCGTGCTCTGATAATGAAATAAATAGTTAGTGACGTACATTGTGAGAGCACGACATTTGATTATAAAGAAAATTTACAAAAAAAAAAAAAAAATTACATGTTTGAATCCGTTAGAACAAGTGCATACAAATACTCCCACGTCCAGTGGAAGTATAGTACCGACAAAAAGAAACAATTTTTATTTTTATTGTTCGAATAGGCTTGAATGGCATGAAACGTCGAGATTTTAAGTTTGATATAAGAAAAATTCTGTTTGTCTCTCGGTCTGTCTGTCTGTCTGTGATTTTTTTTGTGCGCACGATTACTCTGGAACCGTTTAAGATAGGTATTGACTTGAAATTTCGTACACGTATGTATTTTAATGAGATCTGGAACTAGATTATATTTTGATCTTATTCCGTTGAAGGGTTGGGGGTAAATTGGGGTAAATGGGAGTAAATAGGTAAATCAAGCAAGCAAGAGTCCACAAAATTGGTATTTAGTATATTTTAAGAGAAGCTAAGGTGTCAAAAAATGTTTTGGCTTTAGTCACCCACACAGTTCAACCGGCAGTCGACGAGTGCAGACCACCTAGTAGTGTACAGTTGAAGACAGAGCGAAGTGAACTAGTGAAGTGGCAGCCCCACAGTGAGTGCAAGAGAAATATCAGTCGTCTTTATTTAGACGCTGATATAAAAGATAAATAAAGTCCCCCGTCTGGGGCCAACTGTGCTTTTACCTATCCCTTTCCTTATCCCTATTTTTTTTTCAGGTGAGAAAAAGAAGAGAGGACGACATGCCGAGGAAGGAGAACTCCGAAAGGAGCTTCGAGATGGAGACGGATGACTCATCCAGAATGTCAACACCAACGATGACACGAGAAGACAGGACCAAAGAGTTGCTGAGAATTCAACTCGAGGAAGAAAACAGCAGACTAAAGGCCCAAATCGAGCAACTCAAGTCAGAGCTAGAGGAGCTCAACCAACAGATGAGAGCCCAGACCGAACAAGCGAGAATTCAGTCCGAACGAGCTACAATCCAACACCGAGAGCTCATGGATGCCCTCCGAGGCATAAAAACCACCCTAGAGGCCCCCGTGAAGGAAGCCCCGAAAAGAAAAAATGTCCCGGACAGCGACGACGAGGGCCCCTCCACAGTGGCAAAAAAGAAGACGCCAAAGGCAGGCGAGGACAAACCATCCACCAGCCAAGTCGAAAGTGCGACGGCCATGGACGCGGAGGCCCCCGAAAACCCCCGGATGCCGCCCGTTGTACTAAGGAACAAGGAATCCTGGACAGAAGTGACCCACAAACTCCACAATGCCAGGAGAGGTTTCAACAAAGCCAAGGTGGTCAGAGAGGGCATCGACATAGAGCCCGCTTCCAAGGAGAACCATACTAAGATGACCACGATGTTCTCGCAGGAGCAGCGCGAATATCACACATACGCCCTGCCCAAAGAAAGGATGCTGACAGTGGCAATCCGGGGCATTCCCAGCGGCGTAAGCACCGACGAAGTCAAACAGGACCCAGAACGACAGGAATTCTCACCCCTATCTGTCCAGAGGATGTCATCCCGGAGGACAAAACAAGAAATCCCCCTCATGCTGGTCCTGGTCCCCCCGGCCCAGGAAAACATCCTGGTAGTAAACCGTTGTTGTTACCTGGTGGTCAAAACGGAGAAGCAATGAGCCAAGCAGACCATATCGCAGTGCCACAAATGTCAAAGTTTCGGCCACGCCCAAGGAAGGTGCACTGCAAGGCTGAAATGCGTCAAATGTGGAGAGGCCCACCACTCCTCGGACTGCCAAAAGACAAAGGACACGCCAGCCAAGTATGCAAACTGCCAGGGTGCACACCCAGCCAGTTATAGAGGATGCTGTAGGGTACATACTACATATCTACATATAACCATGGATATAGAAAAAATAACAAAAACAATATATATTATATATTTTACAGAAAATGTTAACATTCTAATAAATCCTTTGAAATATCATTCTACATTATTATTATAGAGTTATACTTCGCTATATTGGTGACCCCGATCGCTTCACGCGTTGTATGCCTCCTGAGAGTTGATGACAAGAAATTATTATGCAGGAAATAATCTCCCATGGATATTCTAGACAGCTGTATCAGTCGCGACAAGAATATGGGGCCGAACCAAACTGCTCGTGCTGCTAACCGCTGATGACGGACAACGTCCATAACGAAGACAACCAGCTAAAGGTCGACCGTTCCACAGATATCTTCGCTAGACACGGATTCCTCAGTCTCTCCATGAAGATAGTACCGAGAAACGAATCAAACTAGATTTTCAGAAGACTTGTTATTACTTACACCATTATGTACATGTATAGGTAAGTACCCTACTATATGACTCCCTGCCATGTAAAACCAGCTTATCAAGTGTATCAATATATTAATTATTCACTATTTTAATTGTCTCGCCAGCTTTTTTTTAGCCAAAGCTGCTATAGCTGGTGCGACATCTTTGAGAAAAGCTCAATCCAGTTATGATTGCAAACTCATTCACTATTTTAATTGTCCCGCCAGCTTTTCTTTAGCCAAAGCTGCTATAGCTGGTGCGACATCTTTGAAAGACGCTCAATCCAATTATGATTGCAGACTTTCATTCACTTAGCACACGCTTGCTATTTTATTTCAATTTATCAATAACATATAACATACAATAAGGATAATGTTATTCCAAAAATAAATGTCCTTGTTTTACGTTATTTTAGCATCGATCTGTCAAAACTGACTTTTCACTTAAATGTTATCTTAAATATTGATACCTTGGTAAGTTGGTTTCTTCGTTGTAGGGGGGAGTAATGTAGGGTACATACTACATATCTACATATAACCATGGATATAGAAAAAATAACGAAAACAATACATATTATATATTTTACAGAAAATGTTAACATTCAAATAAATCCTTTGAAATATCATTCTACATTATTATTATAGCGTTATACTTCGCTATAGAGGCCCTAAATGTCCGAAGAAGACAACCGGACCCCCTCTGAAGCTTGCCCCCCCCCCGGAAGCAACCTGCTCCCAGCGCAGCCATCAACAGGACAACCCCTGGGCTAAGCTACGCCAGAGCAGCCCAAGGTCCCGCAGGGAAGTCCGTCAGCCCTGCCCAACCACCCCAGGCCTCCCTAGAGGCTGGACAACTCGTTTCTGTACTGGCCCAGATGCAGCAGATGTGTACAATGATGGGGGCCCTGTTCGCAAACCTGCCCCATCTCACCCCCCAGTGAAGCCGCCGACGAAGAAGAAACCCGAAGAGACATGACGATACCTAACAACCCACCCACGACCCTGCTGGTGCCGGACAACACACCGTCCAGTACCCGCAATCCATCTAGCTCCGGGCAGACCAAAAATGCTACCAAAGCATTTAGGTCTGCCCTGCCTCGAGCTACATAGCTCATCCTTACCAACCCGACGATCCGGATGACAGATTTGATTGGAATTCTGTGTACCGGCAGTCTCTCCAGCCGAAACTCCCAAAACCCCACACAGACAGATGACTACCCCCCGGGGGAAACAAGCTAGCGAAGAAAAGAAAACGAAGACAGAAGAACGCCAGAAGAGGCCTTAGCCAGCAAGGTTCAACGAGCCAGGACCCAGGGAGGTGGACCGAAATCGTCTGCACCGCTCACATTTGTGAGTGGGGCCGATGCTAAGTAAGCTCGCCCGCCCTGCACGAGGCTGGTCCCCGGTCTACAGCGATGTATTGGGGTAAAGGGCAATAGTCCTGCCCGGCCCCAGTCATCCGAGACCGACAACTTTAGCCAAGAATATTTGCCACCCGCATCCCATTATTAAAGGGGGTGAAAAACAATAAAATTGTCATTTCACGCGTATGTACAAGAGCCAAAGGCCTCAATTTTTTTTTTACTTTATCCAAGGTGTTCGCTAACTGACTGTGTTTCTTTTAATGGCGGATAGAATTTAGTAAATTGAGTAACATATGGTTTCTATATGGCATTTTTCTTCGTTGATATCAGAAAATAATTCATGTGGCAAGATAGCAAAAACTAAAGCCAAAGCCCTTGTTACTATTTCAAGTAACCTATGTAAACCAGTACAATGCAATCTGAATTAAATATTTTATTTAAAAAAATGCACAACACTTATTAGGAGATTAGACAACACAGTTACCCAGTATTTATGATACAAGTAGGATAAAACATTATTATCGTATACGTATGAATATTGCAAGACGAGGCCATTAGATCGAGTTGTGTAATTACATAAATGCGATAATAATATAGCCACACAAAAAAAGTCAGAATTATCAGACTGACTAGTTTTTCACCCCTAACCCCAAAAAACACCCCCCCCCCCCCAAAAAAATGGTCTGTCCGGTGGTCCATACCAGTATATCCTTATGTATTTTGGACCCTCTGAAACCGCATTGTCAATTACCCCAAAAAAAATCACAAAATCTGATGAGTTCTAAAGAGAATGAAAAAAGTTGTACAATTTTTAATTCGAAAGTGGAAATATTTTATTTATTAAGACGTGAGTGAAATTTATACTTATTTTTTTGTGCTTTTTAGTAGTTCTTGGCTTTGAAATGTAAAAAAATGTTTGGTAATAATGGAGTATCCTCTAGGTAGGCTTAGAGATACTAGAAAGGATGCTATAGCGTTATCGCTATAAATAAAATTAAAATCGAAGTAAATATACTTATATTTGTTTTTAATACATGTTCATATTTTATGTGATTTTGGTATTTTAAAGTATATTGATATTATATTTTTATATCGAATGTTTTTATTTTTCTTAGCGACTCCATGGAACTTCTCCATTATGGATCGAGTTTTCCTTTTTGTTTCTTAGCGACTCCATGGAAACTTCTCGCTTTTGGAACTTCTCGATTTCCAGTGAGTGGGTCGCTATAGTCGCTATATACACCCCCTCGTTAAAAAAGAAAATAGTCAATCAATCAACGTGTCGATTGCAAAACGTACTTTTTTAATCGGGGTAGGCAAAGTGTCACATCTGTCAACTAATACAAAAGCCAGATTAACCCTATCAATATTGACAGTTATGACTTTGTCTCCTTTCTTAAAGGAGTAAATGAACGTTTTAAACGTTCAATGCGAACGAAAATAAAATCGCAAGAGGCAAGATCTGAACTAACGAAAGTTTTGTAATTGCCATGCGAAGTTGGAGGAACAAATTTTAAATTATTAAAATAAATGCGTAATTTGTCAATGAAATAAGGAATACCTGGGGAATTATACGATTCAACGAAAAATTCGCCAGGTAAACGAAGGGTTTGACCATATATGAGTTCAGCAGGTGAACATTGCAGATATTCCTTGGGAGTTGTCCTAAATGCTAATAAAATGATGGGTAATTCATCTGTCCAATGTGATGAATTGGCTCTAGTTAACAAGGAAGTTTTAAGTGAGCGATGAAATCTTTCAATTAAAGAGTTGCCCTGGGGGTGATATGCAGTTGTACGTATTCTATGAAAACCTAAAAACTTTGCAAATTCATTAAATAATCTTGACTCGAATTGTACTCCTTGATCAGTCGTTACTGACAAGGGAACACCGAATCGACAAACAAAGTTTTGAAATAAAGTACGCGCAACTGTTTCTGCTGTGATGTCGCGAAGAGGGTACGCTTCCGGCCACCTAGTGAATCGTTCAATCACCGTAAGAATGTAAGAGTTACCTTTGGATGGAGGTAATGGTCCTACCAAATCTATGTGGATGTGGTCGAATCTGATTTTCGGGATGGTGAAGTTCCCGAGAGCACTTCGCGTATGTCGACTGACTTTGACAGCTTGACAGTTAATGCACGATTTTGACCATAAATTGCAATCTGTGTTCATTTTCGGCCAAAAATAGTTATTTGAAATCAACAGTCTAGTGGCTTTAATACCAGGATGAGATAAGTTGTGAAAAATATCGAATATCGTTCGTCTGTAAACAAGTGGGACAAAAGGTCTGACTTTTGCACGAGAAGCATCACACCAAATAAAATCATTTGAATCTGGAATTTGTATCTTTTTTAAAATGAAATTGGTTTTAGTTAGTGATGATTCATCTGACAATAAATAGTTGAGATTTGAATCTTTCTCCTGAGCTTCACTAAGCAACTTTAGGTCAAAGTTAACATTAAGGAAGGGAGAATTTTTAAGTTGAAGTGGTAAAATATCTTGTTTTAAGGAAGAAGTGTCGTAAATACGTGACAAGCTGTCAGCTATTACATTATGTTTTCCTTTAACATGTTGTATTTTACAAGAAAATTGAGCTATGTATTCTAAATGACGTATTTGACGAGGAGATCTTTCTGCTTTTGTGAATAAAGCGTTGATTAAAGGTTTGTGATCTGTAAAACAATTAAACTTTCGACCTTCAAGTATAAACTTAAAATGTTTAATTGCAGTATATAATGCTAAAAGTTCTTTGTCAAAAACCGAATAATTGGTTTGTGCTGTGGTTAATTTACGGGAAAAGAATGCTAAAGGAGCAAGAAATCCCTTATTATCTTTTTGCTCTAAAACTGCACCCATGGCAAGGTTAGAACAATCGACTGAGAGAGATAAGATAGTATCGTCATTATTACAAGGATGAGCTAAAACTACTGCATTACTTATTGCGTCTTTGGCTTTCGAAAATACGTCTAAACATTGATCAGGCCAACTATTAATCTTTGTAATTTTATCATGAGATAAACTGTTACAAAGAGAATATAGGGGAAGTAATATTTCAGCAAAATGAGGTATGAAACGATGAAAAAAATTCACCATACCTATGAAACGTTGTAGTTGTTTGGGAGTTGTCGGTAAAGGGAAATTATTAATGACTTCGACTCTCTCAGTTGATGGTAAAATATCTGATGAAGAGATGTGATGACCTAAAATGGTTAAATTGTCAACTCCTAAGATACATTTAGATGGTTTAATGTTAATTCCGTATGTGTCTAATCTCTTGAAAACCTTTTCCAAATGTTCCAAATGTTGTACATCTGATTGACTTGCGATTAATATATCATCTAAATAGACGAAAACGAAAGGTAAATTGACAAGTACTTCATTCATAAAGAGTTGGAAAGTTTGACCGGCATTGCGTAGACCAAAAGGCATGCGGGAAAATTCAAACAGTTCGAATGGAGTTGTTATAGCTGTCTTATAAACGTCATTTTCAGCGACAGGTATCTGATGGTACGCTCGCACTAAATCAACCTTGGAGAAAATAGTGCAGCCGTGCAACTGAGAGCTAAAGTCGTAGATATGAGGTAATGGATATCTGTCTGGAATGGTAATCGTATTTAGTTGTCGATAATCTCCACAAGGTCTCCAGTCATTCTTCTCTTTTTTCGCCACTAGATGGAGTGGAGAGGAAACTTGAGAAGATGATGGTTTGCAGATACCTAATTCTACCATGTTATTAAATTCGGTTTGAGACATTTTAAATTTAAGATTGTCTAATCTACGAGGTCGCGAAAAAGGTAAATGACCTTCAGTAACTATATGATGTACAATAGAATGTTTAATAGGTAAATTGTAATCTGGTGAACTAATTAAATTAGGAAATTGTAAAAGTAATTTGTTATATTTATCTGTCAAAGGAAATAATTTAAGTGAATCTAATCTATAATTGTCTAAAGGACTATTTTTAATAAAACAATTAACTGACAAATTAGTCTTGTTATCAATTATTCGAGCTCCTTTAAGATCGACAACTAAACCAAAATGAGACAAGAAATCTGCTCCGACTATCGGTATGTCAACGTCTGCTATATTGAAAACGAAAGGAAATAATCTACGTAAGTTTAGATTGACTTTTAACAATTTCTTACCGTATGTAAAAATGGTTGAACCGTTAGCCGCGGTTAATATCGTATCAAAATTCTTTTTTAAATCTGTGAAAGCATTGCGCGGCACCACAGATAAATCGGCACCAGTGTCGATTAGGAAGTTCAGGTTGTTAGATCTATCGTAAATAAAAAGTCGACAACGTTTGCTGTTAGAAATGTCAAAATCAGACGTCATAAAATTATCAAACTTCAGTCATCTTTGAGAATTATCAGATTTTTTACAATTCTTACTGAATTTACACCATTCACCTCCACAATGATAGGCATTGGCACCATAAAGTTGATGGTAGTAACAAATGGTATTGTCTGTTCGATCAAATTTATTGGAAACATTATTACGGCTGGGTGAACGATTGCGATTAGTGGTACGAGTTTGTGAATTGTTTCTACTTTTGCAATTGTTGCAGCATGGAGTAGAAGGTTGAGGCTCGAAGGATTGATTGGAAAGTCTGGATTCTAAAGAGTTTAATCGAGAATTAAAAATTTCTTGTTTTTGTAATACTTGATTAATTGAATCATGGAAAGTGATTGAAAAATTTTTGATAGTGGTAGTTAAATCTGATAACGGGGTTGACTCAGAGTCAAGAGGATTTTTGGAGTACGATGCAACCATTGAATTTTGACAGGACTCCCAGATCCGATCAGCAATATCTAGAATCTCTTTTGTGTCTGTTTTCCCTGAAGCTCTAATGGCAATATATACTGTTTGAGGCAAACGTCTTTTCCATAGCTTTATCAATAAATCTTGACTAACCATGCTGAATCCTCCAACCATATTCAGCATGGATCTATAGAAATCTGAAGGTTTCAGATCGCCCATTTGGGAACCTGATAACAGATCATTCAGACGTTTTTCCTCACTCGATGATAAACGTGAAATTAAAACTTTCTTTAAATTTATATAGAGATCCGTTTCCGGGGGATTAGATATTATGTCGTATATATTATCTATCACATCTAATGGCAAATTAGCTATAACCTGATCATACTTTTTCTTGTCATTGACAATTTTTGCAACAGAAAACTGTGATTCGATCTGGGTAAACACCAAATTTCTGGTTTTGATTTCTAGAATGGGGGTAGTTTGACAGATGTGACATAATGAGTTTGAGGAAAATCCTCGTCTGAAGGTTGTCTTGGCATAACTAATCGATTGTGATTGATTGATTAATTGACTACTCTCTTAGATTAAAAAGGGAATGTACTTTAACTCACTCACCGACAGATGACAGTACTTGTAATGTACAACTTCAGTTGATTGAATTAGGAAATTACCATAAATTATAGGATCATCTATTCAAATTTGGAACCTCTATTCAAAATTCATCGGGAAAATTCTTCTCTTCATAAAATGGTCAATTTGTAACGGTAGTTGATATATTGAATCTCTTCTTGAAATTATTGATAATAATTGTTCCAAAACAGGAAAGTGTTATACTTCGGTAATTATATCTGAGATATTCTTCTATCTTTTGAAGTGGAAATGATTTTATCTCTCCTTCAAATTAATTAAATAACGTAGATTTCATCATGTAAGTTGTAAGATAACTTCAGACATATATATCGATCACTTCTGGTATATATTTATGACGTTGGACATAAAATTTTCACTTCTGGCATATATTTATCACGTTTGACATAAAATTATCACGTCGGGCAAATTATCACGTCGGGGTCACCAAATTTATAGCGTTATCGCTATAAATAAAATTAAAATCGAAGTAAATATACTTATATTTGTTTTTAATACATGTTCATATTTTATGTGATTTTGGTATTTTAAAGTATATTGATATTATATTTTTATATCGAATGTTTTTATTTTTCTTAGCGACTCCATGGAAACTTCTCCATTATGGATCGAGTTTTCCTTTTTGTTTCTTAGCGACTCCATGGAAACTTCTCGCTTTTGGAACTTCTCGATTTCCAGTGAGTGGGTCGCTATAGTCGCTATAGATGCCTCGTAAGGAGGCTTCTTATAATATATTGGCATGATCAGAAGGGCAAAAAAAGGGAAGAGAAACCCAAAGAGAATTAAAACCGGCATTGAAGGGGGAAATACAGTACTTTGCACAAAGCTGATACATGGAAAATTCTTTCGCGATCATAATCGACCAGCAACAGAGAAAAAGGCAGACTTAGATCATCAGTATATAGAAAGAATGGTTATTTTCTTCTTTTTCATACTTAATGTTAGATATAGAAATTGTATGAAGAAGTTGACAAGTCAGTTCGTAAGGGAACTTCTTGTTGATATTTTAGCTTGATAAGATTTAGATCAACGGTATATGAAAGGAACGAACGGTTTCTTTGAAAGTTATATGTTGAATACCCAAAATAATATTTTTTAATATCAGGAAATTCGTGCATTGTAAATTCCAGCATTTTTCCCTTGACTTAACATAACGAATAACTTATTGTGTAACACCTTGAATAACTACTTGCACTTATCTACCTAAAAATAAACACTGTTTGACTCATATCGAGCATGACTACATTAAGCTGTATTCACTTATAAGATAGGTTAGGTGTAAACAAATTGACATTAGGCAAGTGTAAAGTTCATCAGCATCAGTTTTCCGTGTTTCTTAGAAATTAACCGATTTCTTATCAGCAGCTAGGCCAATAACAAAAGAGTACAAAACTATTAGGTACACGTTGAAATGTTGGCGACGAAAATGCTCAATAGATATTCCATTTAGTGGAGTGAACATATAGTGACGGTAAGAAAAATTTATATATTTTTTATTTAAATGGGCTTAGAAAATCACGAAACGTCGAGATTCTAAGTTTGAGCAAAATATTTATGTCTCTCCGTCGATCTCTATAATTCTTTTGCTCGCACGATTACTCAGGAACGGTTTATGACATTGACTGGAAATTTGGTACACCTGTGTATTATAATGAGATCCAGAACTAGATTGATATTTTGATCTTATTCCATTAAAATGTTAGGGGGTAAATAAATAGGCAAGGAAGCCAAGGTCTGAAAGTTTTTTTTTTTTGGCATCAGCTAACCCCACTATTCCCCCTATTACTACTGCTCGGAATTCGCCAATGCCCGAATATAATTAACTTTAGTTTATTTCAATATTAATTTATTTCTTAATTATTATTATTGTTACCACTTAATATACTTTAATTAAATTTCATTGTTCATTGTTAAATATTACGTATATACTGGTTGCCGCGTTTTTTTTATACTAGCTACTGCAAAAAACTCTACCTCAGCTCCCGACCGACGAGGCGGGTGCCAGGAAACGGTGCAACAAGGATTCGTATTTTTGAGTTAGTACTCATATATACAGGTGATTTACCGCGACATGCGGAAAATAAAATGGCGTTCTAGTCTTATGTGGGAAAGTCCATGCAAAATAGAGTGATCTTAGGTAATTTTTGTTGTATTAAAACTTGCGAAGATACGCTACTGTTATTTGTCTGTGGTCAGTAGTAATGGGGCAAGGAATTTAGTTGGGGATAGTATAGATGTTTACATTTCCTTAAACCCACCATTCACAAGCGAACATGCTCGACAACATGCTTGGCAACACAGGTTGCGGCAGCAAGTTACCCTGTGTATGGCTAAGTTCGCCAACATGCTCCCAAGTTGCAGGCTCGTAGGTAAAGTTCCGGCAGCCTAACAACGAGCCGAGCATACTCACGTGTAAATGGACAAGTGGCAACAAGTTGCTATAAACTTCGTCTAGTTTACTGCTCGATTCTACAGGGTAGTCTGCTTCTACTTCTGCTCGCTTCATTTTTATTTTAAAATGTATAGTATAGTACCAATTTATAATAAAAAAATGTCATTCAACGACAGAAAAATTTTTGGTCCGAATTTATACTAGTCCGAGTTATTCTAGTCGTATCCGTGCTTGTGGAATAGCAAATGCAAAAGTTATTTAAATAAACATTTGAAAGATGACGCAATGAAAGACCTTGTCGAAAAGTGCAAAAGTGTGTTCCCGGATGCTGACAAACCTTTTGTTTTTAAAAAAATATAAGCAAATCTAAACGCAATAATTATTTCAGTGTTATTAATTGAAATTTTGAAGTTACGAAAACGTGTTCTTCATCATAAATCTTAGGTCATACTTACCATTTGAATGGTGGTAACATATTTTTTCCACCATAAATATTTTTGTATTTTGGGTCCAAATGCACTAAGTAGATAATACGAATACATAACAACATGGACGAATGTGTTCACAAATCCAAAGAAGGTACTGTGGCCACCTAGAATATAAGAAAATGATTGATAATTTGAAATTTTTGACATATGAATTTGTTTAATACTTTTATATAGTACGGTCGTAAAGTTTGCAACAAATTCAATGAATGATAAATAATGTTATTTCGCTCGATAGTCAAGTGGAATTAGTCATTATAAATGAAGAATGACGGAATCCAGCTACAGTGAATGGATTTGAATGATTTTTTTTATTGGATTCCTAATATTCCTACTAAAATGTTTACTCATTGAAAATTACCGCAATTTCGAAAATCCGTAAATTAAAAAAAAAAAAATAAATAAAATTTTTAGAAATCTCAACGAAAAATACAATTATCGGAATTTTTTAATATTTCTTTTAAGAAAATATTGATTTTTATAGTTTTCGAGGTTGTTTATAAAGAATTTGTAAAAAAAATAAACTTTTTAAAATTAATTTGAAGATGACGGAAGCCCCAAAAAGCGAAATAAATGAATAGTACAGTAAGTGAAGCTTTTAAATCCTAGCCCGAAAACGATGTACTGAATTTCCAATTTTTTTCTTCAACATGCTTCATAAAGTACCTATGTACATAAGAATCTATACTGTCATTTTTCCTGCTTCTTTTTTAGGAGTGCGTTGTAGGTTTGCGTTGTCGCAAAAAACAAAAAATACACATCATCTGATAGAGAATCCAAATTATAAGGAAGAAAGGTCTTATACACTTTTTTCTAAAATGCATATTTTTTGAAAATTGCGATTTTTATCCCCAAAAATCAGTATTCCTAGACGTTTTTTTTAAATTACTCGAAAAATGTAGACTTTAAAAAAAATACAAGAGTACAAAATTACAGCTTTTACGAAAACAAATCGAATGGTTTTTTATTTTTTTCTCCGATGTTTAGTTTTGGAAATGTGGTATTTTCAAAATGGCGCCGAAACATTCAGAAAAAATATACGACTGTAAAATCCAAAGTTACTCAAAATATACAACTATGAGAAAAACTATTATTCTCATAAAAATTAAAGGTATTAAACATTTTTTTCGTATTACAACCTTTTATACTGAAAACTAAAAAAGTTACAAACAAAAAAGTAGCGCATTTAAAAATTTAGGCGCCATTTTTTTTTTAGTCTTATTGCTCTAATTTCTTATTAATTCATTTTTTTTAATCCTTCTATATATTATTAATGCATATTTTTCTAGAATTTTTAAAATATTGTACCCATTTTCAATAATTCAAATTTTCATAATTTTAAAAAAAAAATCGGGTTTTTGGAAATTGCTCAAAAAATATTTTTTTGTAAAAAAAAATGGTAAGAGTAAAAAAATGAAGTTTATGAAAAAACGAATAGTTTGTTTCTTTTTTTACTTTCCTACGACAGACTGTTTTAGAGATATAAAGGTTTAAAGATGGCGCTCCAGCGCATACGCAAGAAAATTATGTAATTAAAATTGAAATATCTCAAAAACTATAACATTGAAAAAATCATGATATAAGAATGAAATGAAGTTTATAAAAAAACGAAGAGTTTGGGTTTTTATTTTTTTTCCTACGACAAACTGTTCCAGAGATATGACTATTTGAAATAATGTTGAAACTTTTCAGTTTGTACTTTCATTTTAAATGTCTATAAATAGTAAGTAGAGAAATGAGCAATAGCCGTCTATTTTTCGAAGAATACGCAGAAAAAGCGAGTTGCATTGCACTTTAGCATGTTTAGAGTACAGATTAAAAATGTTATTTAATTAAGTAGTTTACTTCATTGTATTATTTTGATTTATTTATAACATAATCGTATTCAGCGACCTAAAAATCATGAATTTTCGTGAATTTATGTGTAGCATTAGAAGAATTATTAATTTTTCAGCATTTGAGGGTGATTTCAACCCAACAACAAAAATATCAATATTTTTGTTTCATAAGTTTTGATATTCCAGTCATATTCAGCTACCTCAAAGGCATAAGTTTATGGATTTTCGTTAATTTATTCGTAAAATTAGAAGAGTAATTAATTCTTCAGATTTTAGAATTGGTTTCCACCCTTAAAAATAAAAAGCTGGTAATGCGACAATATAGATTTTAAAAACTACAGATTAAAGTTTCATTTTTTCACAAATTCTTTATAAACAACCTCGAAAACTATAACAGTCATTATTTTCTTAAAAGAAATATTTTAAAATTCCGATAATTGTATTTTTGATGAGATTTCTAAAAATTGTATTTTGTTTTATTTATGGATTTTCGAAATTGCGGTAATTTTAGTTTATAGTATTAGAAACAGAACAAAAAAAATAATTCAAATTCATTCACTATAGCTGGGTTCCGAGGAATAAACCTAATTGCATTTGACTACGAGTGGCGAAATATTTTAAAGTAAATAAAAATCCTTTTGAATAATAGTAAAAATACAAAAACATTCTTCTAACCCCTTATAAATTTAAAGCTACATTATTAGAAAACACGAGCAGATCCGCAGTACTCAGGCCTATCGGCCCATTGTTCATTCGCGACATTTAGGATCCCCTAGAAAAGACCAGTTCTCTCCACGAAGGAGCGCAGCCCTGTCCAGAGTAGATCCCGTAGTTCTTCCAGTAGAAACTGCCTTCCGAGATACCTATACCTTGACACTCCCATTGGAGTACAATGGCATAGGATATGAGTGATGGTTTCGTCCTCCACTCTACACATCCTGCAAGTAAGATCATCTTTCAACTGCATTGTATGCAGGTGGTTGTTCAGAGTGTCTTGTTATCAGATCCACCATCCATCTCAATCGTTCTCTTTCGAGCCCAATCAGGCATTTTACAGTGGAGTCAGTCGAGGGCCCTCTTATATGGAGTCTAGACTGTCTCATTCCTGGAACCTGAGCCCGATAGTTTTTAAACTGTGCCGTAGCCCAGTCTTGCAGATGTGATTGTATCAGACTTCTTGGCAGACCGAAGACTGGTTCGGGGCCAGGGAAAGGAGTTTTTGCATTACAGTGGATTTCTATAGATGCAGATAGTGGTACTCTCGATAAGTAGTTTTGAAAGATTAGACGACTTATCCTGAATTTTGACATTTATATTAACCTTCTCTACGCGGATATTATTGCATTTTTATAAGTAATTCGCTTAATAGATAATATGTAGATATTACATTATTCTTGATTTTACCAGTTTTTATTTCATTTTCATGTTCGGCTTTTTGTCTTCAACAGCTCTGCAATAGCAATAGCTACAACTAAAAACTCGTTTGATTTAGCGCTAATAGTACTTGTTCTTAGCAAATGCTGAAGTAAAACTGACTTAATCCTACGGCTTGCCTGATCAATATACCGGGTGTAGCAAGATCATGGTGCCCCTTTTCTCCTTTAGCTTTGCAGATAATTAATTGAAATTTGGGATATCATATATATATAATAAGCGGCATTTTTTGACATACAAGTGATTTTTTTTCACTTCCAGTTTCGCCGGAGTTGAGTTTTTCTCCAAAAACCATTTTGATGAACTTTATTTGCTCATAAATCACGTGTAATTTAGTATTTTTGACGGGATTTCGATTTTTCGAGCATTACACGGGTTATTTAGAATAAATCGGAACTGTCATGGCATACTTAAGTGGAAAAGTAAAAATTATATTATAAAAAATATTGACATTTCAAATGTCACTTATTTAATATCATTTGATTCAGAAAATTATGGAGAATTTAAAAATGCAATAATATACAGGGTGTTCTATTTAAAAATCGAAAGTTAGTGTCAGTTCCGGTTAAACCAGAAGTGAAAAAAAAATTACTTGTATATCAAAAAGTGGCGGTTATTAAATATATAAGATATCCCAAATTTCAATCAGTTATCTTCAAAACTAAATGAGGATCCTGATCCTGTTACACCCGGTATGTTTCAACATAATTTTACATTTGTCTGAGCGCCTTATGTCAACGTGGATGCTCCGGTGCAATGTGAACATGTGCCAGCTTATTTACAGGACAGAATTGACACTGAACGGCGATACTTTCATGTATAGGGATCAACCAGAGTGACTTTCAGACATGTTTTTGGTAACATTTATGTCTAAAAATATCCCTGTATAAAACTGGAAAATAAATCTCTTTACCCAACTTTAAAGTTTGATGAAGAAATTTACCTTAAGGTAAAGAAAATCATACCTAGGTACTAAACTAAAATAATCTTAAATATGCGCTTTCTTTGTGGTTTGTTACTACCAGAAATATAGCGGATACATACAATCTTAGTTTTGACGGTAAAGAGTGACCCAAAATTTCGCCTCTTTCGGGGACCTCATGAAATATATTCAAAAGTGGTCTAAATGATAACTTATGGCGGTACTTTAAAGTAGGCAAAATTTCAAGTTGAGCATAGTTTTTGTTTTGGAGATATAACGAGTCGAACCTGTTAGTTGACCTGTTCACGGCAAGATGAATTCAAGATTCTTGGCAATCATGTTCATTATATTCAAGATTCTCATATACGCAAAGTGTATCATTTTCTATGTAAAATCTTCCGTTCTTTTCGAATCTGTCATATTTTATCAAAAACTTTGTTTAAGTGAGGTATAGCGGATTTTACAGGAAAAAAATCAGTATTTTTGCTGATAATATTCGATTAATCGTTATTTTTATACTGGTGACTTAGCAAATCTCAATAGATACTCCAAACCTTGTATCCGACGGATTTTGAATTAAAAAGTAAATGTATATTTTTAAGAAAGATTAGGTTTGGTTATATTACTGAAATGTATTTCAATAATATGTAAGCGTCTTCACCACGTCACGGTATTAATCCAGGAAGAGGTATATGTTTTTTTTATTAATTACTTGTTTTGTTGTATTTTTTTAATTTTTATTTTTTACTTTTTATGTCGGATTCGCCTTGGCGTGGATGTGTTTTAAAAAAAAATGTGTGTGTTTTAAAATGTGTTTTAACCGCCTTCCATGTCATCTCAATGACCCTCTTAAGTCTAGAAGATCTAGATTTGTCAGAGACGGGGCCCTACAGTTTATGGTGAAATCCGAACCACTTCTTGGGGAAAATTTCCTATGAAAAATTTTTTCGCTGTGTGGGTCTCGAACCCACTTCGCTAGGTACGCTCAGAGTGCAAGCTAGACGCAAAATCAAAAATCAAACAATACTTTATTTAAATTAAATTATAAATATGTGTCTCCCTGGAAACTGTCCCGGAGCCAGTCAGACATAGACGGCGCGCAGGGCCGTGGTGAGTGTAAGGCTGGGCGGCGCAGGTCCGGTTTGACTAAACAATAGTGCAAGCTAGATGCGCTAACACACTAGGCTACCGACCCCCCCAAATGTGTTGAAGAATCAAATAACTCGTCATATCTCCAAACAAAAACTATACTCAACTTGAAATTTCGCCTACTTTAAAGTATCGCCATAAACTATCATTTAGACCACTTTTAAATAAACTTCATGAGGTCCCCAAAAAGGGCGGAAAATAGGTTTCTTTTTAGGTCACTCTTTCAGTGTGGGTTTTGTCATCTTTAGTCTTCCATGCCATTTACATAATTCGAGTTCTTCGTAGTTGCGCAATTGTTCAGTGCATTGCTAAATGGATAAAATACTGGCATCAGTGATTTTATGAGATTTGTTAAATTAATAGATCTTATATTTCTAGATATATCTTTCTAAAATAGCTAGCTAATAGCAAAAACTTAAGTTACCTACTACTTACCAGGAGTAAATTTTACGCCAAACCACACTGACATAGGCATAATTCCATGATGAATTACGTGCAGAGTAGTGATTTGATCATTTTTCTTTCTCAGGACGAAGAATATCTGCGAACAGAAAATATATTTGGAAGTTATTGTTTTTCAAATACTTCTGAAATAAAACACCAAAAATGAGATGTTTTTTAATTATGAAAGCTTTATCTCATACAACAGATTGGTTGATAGTTCCATTATTTTATAGAAATTCATATTAACGACTACTTCATTGCGTATTATACAACTGTTCACAAGATGAGGAGATATGGCAAGAACAGACCTTGCAACCTGAAGAATGGTGATGCAAGATTTCTGTCAATTCTCTGACGCCAACATTGGCCCACGAGGCACCAGCTCCACCTTCTATTTTATTACAACTCATTTCATGAGATTGCAAAATGGGTTGCAAAAAAACAATGGGGATGTGCCTAAGTTGGTTTAAGGAGCTTAACCATGGGCACAAACTGCCTAGGGCTAAACTGTTTTAAAGCAGCCTTTAGTGAAGAAATCAGCGAAGAAAGGATTGCGACCGAATAAAAATCTCTAAATTTGAATGAAATAGGCCCTTGATGGAGACCAAAATAGTGACTGAAACAAGCTCACTTCGCTGAATAAGAAGTTTAAAATAAAATCTGTAAAAACAGTACACATTATTCCTATCGCTTTATGCTTTACTTACACGAAAACTTGTAAGAAATATATGGCGACTCACAGGATATTTCTTGTAGAAAATATAATTGCTAGTATTTTTGCTCCTGCATTTCTTTATCTTAGGATGAAGCGTTAGGAACAAACTCCAGCTTCTTAGCTTCAAGCTATAGATTATCTTTCACCTGAAAGGGGATGAAGTGCTCACCACATAGTAGAAACTCTTCAGATATTTCTTCCTCCCCCTATCGAGAACATATTGCCAAAATATAAGCCTTTTGTACATTTTTTTTCTATTTTTCCTAATTGGCACAGTAACACCCGAATTGCCTAATATCTGTTTTTATCTATTTCATTAATTCACATCTCGTTCAATCTCTTCACTTTTATATATTTTACCAATGCTGAACACGAATCCGATGTCCGTTTTGCCGAATTGGCTCTTACATTTTTCCTAATCTCAAAAAACGCCTTAAGAATGCCCGAAAAATCTCAAACAAGTAAATAAAAAGCTTAAATGAGCTGACCAGCATTTTCATACGTATTTTGTGGCGCTGCGGCCGAATATGTGGTCAGACTTAGCCGATCAGTTAGGAATTTTGACGTAACCTCAAAAAAAAACACCTAAAAAATGCCCAAAAAATCCCAAACAAGTAAATAAAAAGTTTACGTGAACTGATCCATATATCATACGTAATTTGGGGCACTGAAACCGAATCCAAGGTCAGAATTTATGCGCGATGATCGAATATCTTGTGAAATCCATATTTAGGATGAAAACGTACCCAAAAATGACTGAATCATAGTCCGAAATTGACTCTGCTCTACATAATATCTGAACATATAATTTTCGACGTATTTTCACGACCTGAACACAATACCGTAGTCAGAATTAATGCGCAATCTGCAAACTTCATAGAGAAATATCATTTCAGCATATATTTTCATCAACTCTAGTAAGCGGAGATGGGTAACTTCTAAATTTTCAAGTATACAAAGGAAAATTTTACCGAACAGTGACATTTTTAGGAAAAATTTTTCGGACAAAGTTTGCTCTGTTGAGAGAGGAATATCGTTTGGACTTAACATTTACCTACACCCTCCCTTGATGATTTTTTACTTTTTTTCTTAGAGCTGTTTAGAATTGTATAGTTTTCTTTATTCCGTTTGATTATCATATGCCGTTTGTTTCTTTTTCTATTTTTGCGACTAGAACACCTCCACGTGGTAAGGGCGGGCAACGATTTATTTAGGTAAAAAAATCCCGTCATGGCAAAAGCAAAGAATGAGTTCACGATGCAGGGGAGGGAAACCCCAGTATCGGCTGCCGATCAGGTTGTGAAAACGGGACCGCGGGCGTCGTCATCATGCAACCGCAGCTCTAGTGAAGTGGGAAACTTGGCTTCCTATGAGTATAGGGCTACAAGGCACAACTGTGTAATTAATGCGAATTCCTTCTGTGTTGTTTGTAGTAAATTCGAGGTACCGAAAAATCGAAAAAAAATCAGCGATAAAATAAAAAATATTTATCTAAAATCTATATATGATAATTTAAGTATATTCATCAACCCTTTTTCATTATGATAATATAAGAGCAGGTGTTCTTTTCCCTGTATAAAATATTTTCCAAAGTCTTTTTCTCTTTTTCTGTATGAGCTAGAACGAACATCACTTGATACTAAATTTTCTTTTTCCATAATCGAAGCTAAATATTCTTCCCTACTATTATATAGACCAAGATTGCTAATAACATTATTAAGTTGATCATTTAACCAAATATTGGGAGTTTTAGTTCTTATCGAACACTCACTATCTTCATTTTCACTGTCATCTTCTTGACTTTCGGAACAATCAATTTCCATTAACCCTTTTTTAGCATTAATTCCGGAAACATTTGTATTGCTAAAAAATAACACTCTTCGCGGATTCCAGGCTCCTTCCATATTGTTGGAATTTTATAGTTTACTTTTTAACGTTCTTTCCATGTATCCAACAGCTTATAACATATGATGCAAAGTACCATGGAAAACCTTTATGCACTATTTCCATACTATAACATTTTAGATAAATATTTTTTATTTTATCGTTCATTTTTTTTGTCGATATTTCGGAACATCGAATTTACTAAAAACAAGGCAAAAATTTTACACAAAGAACTTTAAACCAAGAACTCTAAATCTATCAAAACTTAAGGCAAAAACTGCACCAAGAACTCTAAATGTAACATTTCTAAGACAGGAACTGTAAACCAAGAACTCTAATGGTGCGGGAGCTAAGTGGATTTTTCGGACACTCATCGTTACAAGCATTTTCTATGCGCTGATTAATTCTATCGAACTTAAATAACGACAAAATAGACTGCTGGCATATGTCAGCCCGTCGAATTGGCCATGGTTCAAGATATAAAAATCAGTGAAATTATATCATCGTTACAAAGCCAATTTTTTTTGTGTGTACACATTTTATGTTTAGAAATAATAAAATAAGATCGCCAGAAAGTGTGGGCCATCAGGCGCACAACCAGAATGGTCAAAGCGGTAAAAAAACGGAGTTATATCAAGTGATCGTTACAAGCTTTTTTTAGGCTGAGCATGTTTATTTAAATGTTTTGAATACAGAAAAAAAATTCCAGAAAGAAACTCCCGTCAGTAAGGCTAGCCAGAAAGAAAATGTTTAGGATTTTTGAAGAAAATTGGATTTTTTTTCGCATATTTCATCTCAGAACTCTAAACTCATCGTTACAAGTTCTGGCTCCTTTTTAAAACGTAAATATAAGCACCTTCAACAATAGAATAGCCTCCCCGTAAAGTTCTTAGTGTAAACAAAAGTACCATAGGCTCTTAAATATACAGGAATTTAACACTTTCGGCTAACTTGACTCCGTACCGTGCCTCAAATGTATTGTATCATTATTACCTTTCCGGCTGCGCCTCCTGACGGTCCACATTTTCTGGCGATCTTATTTTATTCATTCTAAACATAAAAAAAAAACCGCTGCCCAAGGAATCACTACTTCCACATCCAGATTCTTTTCCAAGTCACTCACAACGAAAAAATTTTTGTATGTTGAAATAATTGTTTACGGAACTTTAATAACATAATATTTGAAATCCTCTACCCCAAAAACCCATAAAACGATACCCCACATCGGTAGCGGGGTGGGGGTGGTGATAAGGGGTGGTAGTGGGGGTGGATGAAGTAAAAAAACATTTTGAGGTTTCTGGTTCTTGTACACACACTAAATCACAATTTTTTTCATCCCTTTTAATAATGGGGTGGGGTGGTAAGGGGGGTGGCTAATGCCAAAATTTTTTTTGAGACCTTAGCTTCTCTTGTGTATACTAAATACCAATTTTATGGACTCTTACCTGCTTGATTTACCTATTTTCCCCAAATGTACCCCAATTTACGCCCCAACCCTTCGACGGAACAAGATGAAAATATAATCTAGTTCTAGATATCGTTAAAGTACATATGTGTACCAAATTTCAAGTCAATATCTCAAACGGTTCCAGAGTAAACGTGCGCACAAAAAAAGTTACAGACAGACAGACCGACAGACAGACCGACAGACAGACCGACAGACAGACCGACAGACAGACCGACAGACAGACCGACAGACAGACCGACAGACAGACAGACCGACAGACAGACAGACCGACAGACAGAATTTTTTTTTTTTTCGTTCAAATTTAAAATCTCGATGTTTCGTGACATTCTAAGCCTATTTGAACAATAAAAATTTTTAAATTTTTTTTTGTCGTTACTATACTTCCACTGGATGTGGAAGTAATAAGCCTTGTAACGATGACATGATTTCACTGATTTTTAAACAGTGTTCGTGGCGCTCCTGCCAGGAGGTGCCCCGCCAGAAGTCGATTTTATGAATCGTTATCATCCATTAAATCATAAAAATATCTCAAAGTTAATAAAACGATGAGCTGCCGAAAAAACCCCCTAGCTCCCGCTCTAAAACCTTAATAGTTCTTGCCTTAGGAACTTAACAGTTCTTGTCTTAATTTATAATAGGTTTAAGTTTTTGGTTTAAAATTCTTGTCTCAGGTTATGTTGGGTTAAGAATTCTTAGTTTAGCGTTCTTGGTTTAAAGCTCTTGCCTTAGGTTATATTAGGTTTAGAGTTCTTGGTTCAAAGTTCATGGTGTAATGCTCTTGCCTTAGGTTATGTTAGTTTTAAAGTTCTTGGTTTAAGCTTTTAATTTATTTGTTTTGGATTTTTGGGCATTTTTTAGGTGTTTTTTAAGGTTATGTAAAAATTCCTAACTGATCGGTTAATTCTGATCTCATATTCAGTTTCAGCGCCCCAAATTACTCATGGATATAGTGATCAGCTCATTTAAGCTTTTTATTTACTCGTTTGGGATTTTTCGGGCATTTTTAAGGTGTTTTTTGGGGTTAGCAAAAATGCAAGAGCCAATCGAGCAAAACGAACATCGGATTCGTATTCAGCGGGTCAAAATGCATGGGAACACATAGGTCTGCCTTCTCGCACTCGACTTTTTTTTTGTGTGCCTGTGTAATTTGCTTACACTTCGTCCTTTTGCTTTACGTTTAGCGATGTACATACATATAACAATGTGATTACTGCTCCATGGTTAATTCATTTTAGTTGAGGTGGAGCAATTAATTGTTTAAAACCCTATTTTGCATGCATTTTCAAATTAAAAAGGAAAAACTGTTTTTTAATATCATTTTGCATCTAGAACCTGTAAAAAAATCCCCTGAATTTTTTTAAATTAAATATTTTGGGTTTTTTATTTTTAGTACAATCACTTGGTGGTGCCAAAAAGTACCCAAACTTCGAACTAATTCTCCAGCGGCTTACATTTTTTTTGCGGATTCTTAATCTTTAGGGTATCAACTTCAAATATTAAAAAGGAATATGGCCGATATAATTGGGGTACAGTGGAGAAATTAGCTATATCTTGTTTGTTTTGAACAAGTAGAACTCTTTTACTTCCACATCCGATGGAAGTATAGTAACGACAAAAAAATTTTTAAAAACTTTTATTGTTCAAATAGGCTTAGAATGTCATGAAACGTCGAGATTTTAAGTTTGAACGGAAAAAAAAATTTCTGTCTGTCTGTCGGTCTGTCGGTCTGTCGGTCTGTCTGTCGGTCTGTAACTTTTTTGTGCGCACGTTTACTCTGGAACCTTTTGAGATATTGACTTGAAATTTAGTACACGTATGTACTTTAACGAGATCTAGAACTAGATTATATTTTCATCTTGTTCCGTTGAAGGGTTGAGGGGTAAATGGGGGTAAATTTGGGGTAAATAGGTAAATTAAGCAGGTAATAGTCCATAAAATTGGTATTTAGTATATACAAGAGAAGCTAAGGTCTCAAAAAAAAATTGGCATTAGCCACCCCCATTATCACCCCCACCCCATTATTAAAGGGGATGAAAAAAAAATGTGATTTAGTGTGTGTACAAGAATCAGAAACCTCAAAATATTTTTTTTACTTCATCCACCCCCACTACCACCCCCTATCACCACCCCCACCCCACTACCGATGTGGGGTATCGTTTTATGGGTTTTTGGGGTAGAGGATTTCAAATATTATATTATTAAAGTTCCATAAACAATTATTTCCATATACAAAATTTTTTCGTTGTGAGTGACTTGGATAGAAAATCTGGATGTGGAAGTAGTGATTCCTTGGGCAGCGGTTTTTTAAAAGTTTTTATATTTTAGGACACAAAACTTATATCCTAATAAGAAACATAGTTGCTCTTACGCTTAAGAGGGTGAAAACCACCTAAAGTTAAAAAATCAATAATTAACGAAGTAATGAGAATAAATTAATGAAACTTATATTCCGCAAAGTAGCTGCGTTACAGTATGTTTTAAGCCGAACGAATGCAAGACTTCACACACGATCCTACTTGCTGAAGTCAATCTTGTTGGTATGGTTTGAAAATTGCCGTGCCAACTCATTTTCATGAGTTGGAAGGATAATCTTCAAAGCACATCGACAAGGTTGGCTCCAGCAAGTTGCATCGTGTTCATGAAACTTACTAATACGAGATCCATCGCATAATAATGTGTTTTTTAACTCTTAATTACGCACTTGCTGGTGTTTAATGATTCAATCAAAAAGTGTTTGCTTTAACGATATTAGAGAAGATATTGAATTTTAGAAAAGACACAGTGAGGGAGTCTTCAAAATACTTATTTATAAACATCTAAACCACGAAGAGGTGAAATTCACCTGTCTTTTGTTTTTCGACTTTATTTTAATTTTTTGACATAATTTTTAAGTCTCACTGTTAAGTGCAACTTTTACTTTGTGAATTTAACCGATTACTAATACGTCATGCAAAATATGAATTACTGCTCCTGAAGACGTCAGTAGATTGCCCCGCGCGTACTAAGACGAGGTATAACATTTCACTTTTCTAAGAAAATATATCCATTGTTTTACACACCGCTTAAATCTGCTACTTTTTAAGCACCATGTGTATTTTGCAAAAATATCCAACATGTAAGAGATGTTTCTGTCTATCATAAAGAATTCCTTGTTATTATAGACACCATAGTATATGCCTTACTTACCGTATCCAGAAAATCAGTAAACTTAGAGAAAAAGTACCACCAACTGATGTGCACCATCTGAAAATGTAAATAAATAAATCTCCACATTTTCTACATATCCCCGATACGTCATACAGTGTGAAAACCAGAGATGGGCCAGGAAACTTTTCACATTTAATAAAAGTCTCTAAAAGTCATGTATATAATATAATTGTATGCACTTATTTGGTATTACAATGAAGCTTGCATCATCACGAATCAGATTTTACATAAAATAGCCTATCAATATACCCAATGGAAAGGAAAACTTCCTGGAAACTTTCTGTTTTGAAAACTCCGAAAGTTTCCAAGAAGTTTTCCTTTTAACTTTCCATTGGGTATATTGATAGCCTATTTTATGGTGAAATCTGATTCGCGATGATGCAAGCTTCATTTTGATACCAAATACGTGCATACAATTATATTATTTACATGACTTTTACAGACTTTTTTTCAAATATGGAAAGTTTCCTCGACCCATTTCTGGTGAAAACTGTTAACGGAATAAATTATATAACCTAAAAATCAATGATAATTTACCTCACACAAATCGATTTTTATTTGCTTTTCACTTGGCATTATCCACGTTAGCCATGTTCGAAATGTGACATGTTGCATTTTGAAAATGAAATGCTAGTGGCATTTTTGCATTTGCTGGTAATGCTTTTCACTTAATCTATACTTGATGTCCTTATCTTAATCGTTCTTGAGATGATAACACTTTTAAAATGTTTAACCATTATTTTAACAGCTCTTGTTAACTTTGTTTTAATGAAAAAATTATTCACTGATTCACAATTACTCACATGATAAAATATAATTTACTATTAAGTTACATAATTTATTTTATATGTAGTTGTTTTCACTGTGTTGTATATTAAAATGAGCAGAAACAAAATTATTAAAAACGTACCTTGATTGTGTTGGGATTATCTGAGTAATCTACAGGTTGACATTTATAACTATACTCGCCACTAAACCATCCTATTCTTGCTGCCTGGAAAGATACAATTTTAATTGAATACTAGGGAATGGTAACAATTATTGTGCATATAATTTCATCTCGGGGGTACTTTCGACTCTACCAAAGAAAACTGTTGTAACTCAGTTTCAGTTTTGAGAAAAATATGATTAAATGTTTTTAAATGGTGTCCTAAAGAATCGAAGAATAGTAACAGCTTACTATACAGTTCACGATGAATTACTGATTGTCTACATTTCACAGAATGTTACGAAGGTTTTCTAGGGAAATAAAATAAAAAAACATAAACACACCACAGATAGTAGACAACCCTTAAATCTATAGCCAAGGCTGTGCGGAAGAGGGTTACATATTTGGAAAAACGCAGACATACATCCACACCCACCGGTGTTGTCAATACCGGGGCTGGGGGTCGAACCCAGAGCGCGGTAGGCAGTCGATCAGCGTATTCACCACTCAATACGATTAACAATTAACGATTAAAGTATTTATTAGATATTTTTTAAGTTGACATATCATGGGCTATATTTGATTATCTCGTGTATCTCATTATTACAATAACATATTAGTTAATTAGAACGCTATATACGTCGCGGGGACGTGAAGCGTCCCAATCCGCCGATGTTAGGCGAGGGAGAATTTCAAGCCGCCAGAGCTTTATATAAGTTAATCGCACTCCGAAATGAAAAGATCTTGCGAATTTCTTTTAATATACAGGCGTTTAAGTTAATTAAAAGATAGGTTGAGATTTGGTGTGTTGAACAGTTAAGGTTAAAAATATGCAGGAAAAAAATTAGAGGAAAAACCTGCTGTACGACACTTCTGTCAAAGTAATAAAACTGCAGGATGGTAATATGGTAAAAGATCTATGTGTGGATGACGCAAATTAGGTGTTGTATTGTGTAGCGATAAAATATTTCCTCTCGCTGGATTCCTCAGGGGGAAAATTTGGGGGAGGGGGTGTTGGTGGGGTTGTGTGTTTGTTGGGGTGCAGTGGGATGTTTTGTGTGGGTATTGTTGTTATGGTCGTCTCATATGGTAAATGTCTAGTTTCTGATGTAGGAGTCCGTGTGTGTGGTGTGTGTTGTCATACTGACTCACGTGTGCTATGTAGCTGGTCAGGGCGGAAGTGGACGCTTTTACGGAGAAGAACTTCTGGGCCATCTCCCTGATGTAATCTGTGGTTGTTTGCAAACCGCAAATCTTATGCAGCTCTTCAGTCGTGACATATCGATGCGAGTTTGTCAATAGGCGAAGCAATTTGTTTTGCGTGGTCTGAATACAATTTAATTGCGTATTCGAGGCCGCGTTCCAGACCACGCAGCTGTAAGTTAGGATCGGGCGAAAGATTACTTTATATAAAGGTATTTTATTTTCCAAAGTTAGTTTGCTCCGCCTATTGACTAGGGGATACAGTCGACTGAGAGCTGCATATGTTTTATTTATGGACGCCGTAATGTGCGGCCCGAAACAAAGTCTCTTATCAAGGGAGACGCCCAAATACTTGATGGTGTTCTTCTCCGTAATGTCCTGTCCCTGGATTTTAATTTTGCTAAATGTCTTAATATTCGTGTATTTTCTGTGAAATGTTACTGTCTCAGTCTTGTCGGGGTTTATTTTTATTTTCCAGACCGCGTTATAGTCCAGGATCTTGTTTATATGATATTTGACTTTCTGTGTCGCGGTCTGGGCATAAAAGCTGTGAGCATATATAGTTAGATCGTCAGCGTAAAGTAGCGTGTTTGTATTTGGGTACGTGGGTAAGTCTGCTGTGTAGAGATTAAACAGGATGGGAGCGAGGATAGACCCCTGAGGAACACCTGCGGAGAGCCTTGTCTTGGTCGAAAGCGTGCTATTTATCCGCACCAGAATATATCTATCCGAGAGATATGAGGCCAGCAGAGCCGTTATATATTTTGGGAAATTATGGATTTGTCTAATTTTATATAAGCCCATTTCTCCACGTGGTGTCAAAGGCCTTAGCAACGTCAACGAGCAGCACCACTGTGCACTGCTTTTTATTGTACCCATTCAATATATCCGGCACCAGTTTAGATTGTGCGTAGGTGGTACTATGACCACTCCTAAAACCAAACTGGTGCGTAGGGATAAGATGTTTCTTCCCCACGAAACCGATTGACAATCTGTAAAATAATTTTTTCGGCGATTTTTGCCATGGTATTTAATAAGGAAATAGGCCTGTAGCTGCCTGGCTCGTGCGGCGGTTTTCCTGGCTTTAAGATGGGTACAACGATGGCCGTTTTCCATTTTTTAGGAAAATACTGCAATCTCAGGATTACGTTTAGGAGGTAGGTTAACTGGACTAAGGCTTTTTGGGGTAGGTTTTTAAGGATGATGTTGGGGATAGTGTCAGGACCGGAGGCTTTGTTATTTGGAGTAGATTTAATATGTTTTTTAACGTCCGCAGGGAACGTTAAAATGTTTGGTAATTTATTAGGAGGGATGAGGTAAGAAGGAGACAGGTCATGGACATAGGAGGTGACCTGTTCCTGGAAAGGGGTGTCGTTGGGTGGGGTGGTTGTAGTCTGTTGTATGTGTGTTGCTATTAGATCGGCTTTGTCATTGTCGGTCGTGTGCTTTTGCCCGTTTTTTATTAGGGTAGGTATCAGGGGAAAGTTTTTTCGAAGTAGTTTTGACATTCTCCACAGAGTATTGTCTCGCGTGGAGAGTGCCTTTACTTTTGAGTTCCAAGTTTCTTTTCTGTGTTGTGCTAGTTTGTCTTTAATTGTTTGTTGTAAATCATTCATTCTAGCTTTATCTATATTTCTTCTGTTCCTTTTTTTTTAAATTTATTAGATTTTTAATGTTTTCAGGAATTATTTCATCGCGGGGTTTTGTGTTATTAGTTTTGTGGTCTTGTTTCGTGCTTTTGTTATTATGTCTATCAGTCTGTCTACTTCATCATCGAGTTGTTGTTTGGTGTTTATAGTATTATTGATTTTTAAATTTTCATTTATGATTTGCTTAAATTTTTTCCACTTAGTGGATCTATAGTCAAAAATTCGTCTGTTTGTGTCGTTTTTGTTGTTGTCTGTTAGTTCGAGGTGAACGGGGTTGTGGTCGCTAGGAAGTAGGGGTAAGGAGATTGGGAGGATTGGGTATGGATAATTTTTGTTCAAAATGATGTCAATTATTGAGGGGGTCGTATTGTTAGGGGGGAAGTGGGTAGCGGTCCTTAACCGATTGAGCTACCGCGCCGGTTATTATCATCATAATCGATTTTTTGACTATTGTAACTCAAACACGAATTTTATGAGTTACTATAGTTTTCGTTGGGAGAGTTGGTTTGAAAACTTACAAATTGTTTCGCTTATGACAGTATAGAAATGACTAAGTAGTAATATTGGTATCCGAAATCTTCAAAAAAAGTGTTTGTTCTCTAAAAGGACAATATCAATTATCTAACTGATATTCAGTACAGTAACTAGAGATTTAAACTTTGGTATAATGCCATATGATATATTTCGTTCATTTTTGGCGACGTAGGTAATAGTAAATGTATCAATGAAAAGTTTCTATATTATGAGGGGCTTGCTAATTTATAGGGGGTGGCAACTTAGAAAAAATATTGGAGCTGAAAGAAAATCAAATTTTGAGAAGAAAAAATTCTATGCAACTTTTCATATAAATTGATAATCTTTAAGATACAACGATTAGAAAATTAGGATTGATATTTCAAATAGGTTTTCGTCAAATAACCCGAAAGGTATTACATTGAACGAAAACATGCTAGAGACAAATAAGAAAGCTACTAAATTGAGGATGAATTTCGTGTTTTTCTGATTTCTGCAGAGTTAATGGTTTCGGAGATCTGGAAATATAAAGGTGGCGTCCGAACGTCTATAAGAGGAAGTATTTAGTTTAAATGTTAAATATCTTAGAAACTATGACGCTTACGTTAAAAATGCTAACAGTTAAAATTAAACTCCATTAATTAGGCTTTCAAATGATTTTTTTGGTGTATTTCTATATCACAAAAAACAAAAAGCTATCACAGAAACAATGTATTTTTTACATTTCTTTAATAAAAATGATGCCAGTAATTAAAAAAATACATTCCCATATTCTGTTTCTCGTTAATCTATAGTATGACCTAGAGGTTCGACATTTTGGTGTGCTTACAGCGCTTGCTTTAGAAAAAAAATTACATATTAACTGTTAAGGGATTTTGAAAAAAACGTAACATTTTTGTTTCTTTGCAAATATCTCAATAAATATTAGTTTAACAAAAAAATGGTAGGCATCAAAAATGAAGCTTATAAACTCAAAACAAATTTGTTTCTTTTTGTGTGTTTGTGTAGGATTGATCGATCTTTTTCAGGATAAAGTATTTAGTTTAAATGTGGGATATCTTAGAAATTGTCACATCAAACATTCTGAAGAACAAAATTAAAAATAAGTAATCAGTCTTTGAAATGATTTTTTGCTTGCTTCTACATCACAAGAAATAAAGAAGTTATGGCCGATACAACGTGCGTTTTCACATGTTTTTTGAAAAGATGTCGTCACTTTGTTATTGTAATCGCTCAGTAATTAATTTTAAATTAATGAACAACGGTTCATTAATATATAGCATCACCTAGATGCTCAGTTTTGTTGTTCGTTTAAAACACTTGTTTTAGAAAAAAGCCGCCATATTGAATTATAATCAGTGATTTATAATCAGTGATACCAAAAACATAACTAGCCTACGTTTCAAACAAAACTTAGGAATACTTTTTTAAATATTGAATATTTAAATTTGGGGGTGGTTTTCACCCCTTGAGAGTAAAAGCAAGTATCCGGACCATATAGAAACTGAAGACGATACCTTTTACTATAATAATAACCCATAAAGAAAAATTATTGAATATGAAATTATTCCGAAATTTGACATATTTTTTACCTCTAGGTACTGTACTAGTTGCCTAAATGCTAATTATGGCATTCTTTTAAGCTTTCCTTTTGTTCTCTTTTCAGTACGTGAAAGATAATTTTTATTCTAATTTACTTTTTTACTAGAATGACCCCGTCGAGATTTGACGGAATATAGATGTTTAAAAATGTTTCCCAGAAATTATTCTTTAGAGGCACAGCTTTGAAGTTACTCCTAACACCACTCACATTTTCGAGAAATTCACTACCCTATTTCAACGTAATGATCTCACCTTCTCCTAGAGCAGTTCATGAAAACAAAGGAGTACCTATCTACCAAAGGTTGACGGGTTTAGTCTAGTTAATTATTATTTTATTCTTTTAGTGACCAGCCTGTATATCTTTTTCAATAAATCTAAAATTGATTTGTTTTTTATCAATTCTGTTAATTGATTGTTGTTTTCCGTAACATTTTTTCCACGAGATCGACAGACGGACGGGCTGAATGTCTGAATTGAAAGGCCTAAATTTTCTTAATCTAGATAATCTGAAATGTGATAATCCTAAGTAATCTGGAATCAAGTGATATTTTTACGATTACAGTACTTCTCTTCTATTCGGTAAGCGAGGAAAGGACGAGTGTCCACAACATAAGAAAAATTCCCCTCAACGTGCTAATACTTTGTTACTGATATATGTTATATGTTATTAATAGATTAATAAAATATATACAGGGTGAGTCATGAGGAACTGTACATACTTCTACCCTAAGTAGAAGCACCTAAAACGAATACCAAGTGACCATTAAAAAGTGTTTGTTCTGTTTCTTTACTATCATACAGAGTGATTTATAAATTTTGTCCAAAAATTGTTTTGGTCATAATATTTTAACGGTTAATCCGATTTGCCTCATTTTTTACAACAATGTACACTGTTGCCTAACAACTATCAAACATATTCAACATTTAAAAAATCCAGGGACGGTTTTAAAAAAATTTGTTAGATTGCTTCGTATACGATAGTTCATCCTGTATATGATTTATCTAAAACTTGATATGAAATTTGTATAGCACACAAATAGGTGGTAAAACCTGAGTATTTGAAATTTTTGTCACGCTCTCAACAATTTCTTTTATTAACGATCAATTTTCAAGTCAAATGAAAAGTTTGGCAAAATGGAATATGTTAATGTATACTAATATTTATTAATACAAAAAGTTAGCTAAAAAAAATATATATCTACATAACTCGTGCCTAGGTTTAATAAGTACCATCATTTTAATCAATTTCCAGGCCAGGTCTTAAAAATGTGGCTGATGTGGTTCATCTAAAAAGTTGCCTCTGTATGTAATTTCTCCAATTAGTCAAACTGCTTCCAAAAAGGACAGAAATAAGTAGCCAAATTTGTGTTACCTAACTTTCCCTCATTAGAAGTGTCCAACCTAAATGTTCAGTTTAAGATCAATTTTAACGAAAATTGTAAATTTTTGGAAATATTTTTAAAAACCATCCTGTTCAATGCAAGCATTGAATTTAAAATAAATACAACATACGTCCGTAGGTACTTCCATTTTATTTAATTTTCAGACATTATGCACCATTTTTGTTGAATTTATGGAGATCATAGACGTCTGTGACAATTTGATATTTTCATTGCTTGAAAATTAAATAAAATGAAAGTATCTACGTAATAACATGCACTAAAGGACGTAGATCCGTATTTTGTATTTATTTCAAATTCAATGCTTGCATTGGAATATGATGGCTTTTAAAAATATTTCGAAAAATTTACAGTTATCGTTAAAATTGATCTTAAACTGAATATTTAGGTTGGACACTTTAAATGGGGGAAAGTTAGATAACACAAATTAGACTACTTATTTCTGTCCTTTTTGGAAGCAATTTGACTAATTGGAGAAATCACATACAGAGGCAACTTTTTAGATGAACCACATCAGCCACATTTTTAAGACCTGACCTGGCAATTTAATAAAATGATGGTACTTATTAAACCTAGGCACGAGTTATGTAGATATTATTTTTTTTTAGTTAAATTTTTGTATTAATAAATATTAGTATACATTAAAATATTCCATTTTGCCAAACTTTTCATTTGACTTGAAAATTGATCGTTAATAAAAAAGTTATTGAGAGTGTGACAAAAATTTCAAATGCTCAGGTTTTACTACCTATTTGTGTCCTATACAAATTTCATATCAATTTTAGATAAATCATATACAGGGTAAACTATCGTATACGAAGCAATCCAACAATTTTTTTTGAAACCGTCCCTGGATTTTTTAAATTTTGGATATGTATGATGGTTGTTAGGCAACAGTGTATATTGTTGTAAAAATGAGGCAAATCGGATTAACCGTTAAAATGTTATGACTAAAACAATTTTTGAACAAAATTCATAAATGTATGACAGTATAATAGTAAAGAAACGGAACAAACACTTTTTAATGGTCACTTGGTATTCGTCTTAGGTGCCTCTACTTACGGTACAAGTATGTACAGTTCCTCATGACTCATCCTGTATAAAAGGGTATCAACGCAATGTTGCGCTCATAGTTAAAACATGATGAGAATAACGAAAAATAACAAGAAATTGACGTCGTGTGTTAACTATGAACGCAACGTTGATACACTTTTATATTTACATATTTTATTAATCTCTTAATAACACATAACATATCAATAACAAAGTGTTGGCACATTCAGGGGAATTTTTCTTATGTTTTGGATACTCATCTTCTGTAAAATTATTTGCGAAAATCTTCCATCTCTCTTGGACACCCTCTATTCAAAAATTATTTTAATCTTTTCAGTGGCCGCTTTGTAATGAGCTGTATATAAGATATGTCACTAACAATAAAACCTTCATAATATTTCCATTCATTTGAAATGTTTTCGACGAATCGAATGTTCGTCATTAATAAGTAAACAATGAGAAACAGCACCAAATAAACAATTTCCGTCAGCTAAAATGGGAATAATATCGTTCTCATAATGAACAGAGATATTTTCCAAAATAAACACTATTTTAGAAATGAATAAAACAAAAGTGTTAAAAACTGATAAACTTTGTCCTCATTATCTAGTTTCTCGTAAATATGCGGAGTTTGATGTAGGGGGCGCCGTAAGTATGAAACGTATATAGTTCGAGCGCAGTTATTGATTCATTTACTTATATTTGTATTTCGTTTTTACGTATGAAAATAACAGTTAAAAAATATAAAAATTATTGATGACACATCTGTGGATAGAGATGTGAAATGAACAAATTACAAGTGTAAAAGTTATTTCCCGGTGATACTAGGCAATTCTCTGGATTGCTTTAATTTCATTTCCTACTCCCGGACTATGCGACTGGAAATAAGAAAGGTAAGTCGAAAACGCAGCACTAATTATATTGTCTATGTATACTATAAATGTTTACACATATAAAAATAAGCGATTCGGAGCCCCTTTCTTGGGGCTGGCGACAAGGAAAAGCTTAGCTATCAACTGTAACATTTTTTTTGTTCTAACCAATATTTTAGAGAATTTTGGGATTTACGAAAATGGTACATATAGTTTTGCTGCTACTATTGTTAATAACTTTTAACCTGGAAGAAAAGTGGAAGGTATATATCTCAATGAGTATGGCAGCGGCGGCTGGTGAAATTTCAATATTTTTTTTCTCGTCTGTGGCGCATGGGACCCATACGAAATTTGGGAAATAACATCTAGAGAAGCACCTCTCTAATGACCCCTAAAAAATTTTGAAAAAGCAGTTTGCGAAAAAAATTTTGAAAATTCGCTAGCCTCCCCTGGGTCTAGGGACCCCTGTTTACTTTTATTTTTTTTTGTCATATGCATTTGACTTTTCATAAAAATGCATCGACAGATTTTGGAGTTTGTGAAAATATTTTCATTACTAACTGAAATACAATGAACTGAAATTTTGTAATTTTCAATTTAACAAATTACAATATTTCAATTCGTTGTATCTCAGTTAGTAATGAAAATATTTTCACAAACTCCAAAATCTGTCGATGCATTTTTATGAAAAGTCAAATGCATATGACAAAAAAAAATAAAAGTAAACAGGGGTCCCTAGACCCAGGGGAGGCTAGCGAATTTTCAAAATTTTTTTCGCAAACTGCTTTTTCAAAATTTTTTAGGGGTCATTAGAGAGGTGCTTCTCTAGATGTTATTTCCCAAATTTCGTATGGGTCCCATGCGCCACAGACGAGAAAAAAAATATCATCAATATAATCATTTTTATGAAAAGTCAAATGCATATGACAAAAAAAAATAAAAGTAAACAGGGGTCCCTAGACCCAGGGGAGGCTAGCGAATTTTCAAAAATTTTTTCGCAAACTGCTTTTTCAAAATTTTTTAGGGGTCATTAGAGAAGTGCTTCTCTAGATGTTATTTCCCAAGTTTCGTATGGGTCCCATGCGCCACAGACGAGAAAAAAAATATTGAAATTTCACCAGCCGCCACTGGAGTATGGTAACCCTAAAGCAATTTTATTTTTATGATAGCAACTTGGGAAGAGTAATGTTCAAATTTCCCTTGAATTTAGTTATGTGCTTAATCGAAATCCAAAATCCCGCTCAAATACACGAAATAAATATACTCCAGGAAGCAGTAAATAATGTCACTGCTTCTACGAGCAGTTTAATAAGAAAGTTTCTTATAAATATATTATGAGAAAGAACAAACATCCTATAGGATCCAGAATCTTTAAACATATACTGGTAGTGGAGTTAAAATAAAATTTGAATGGAATTCTCTGGCTACATCAATTTTATTGTTTTAACTTGTTGAAGGTATAATAACAAGTGCTGCGAACAATTTTGTATTAAATCCGTCCATGGCTTCTTGTAAAACTTAACAATTTATTTCTCAACACAGAAATTTTCTGCTATTTTCCTTATTATCGCAGGTCATAGTAGTCGCATCGCAAAAAAATAACAAACTATTCTCAATAATATTATGAATAAGGCTAGGCATATGATGAAAGTTAGGGTGGGCCGGGTGGAGATATCCCCAGGGAACCACCTGAAATACCTAGGGGTTTGCCAAGCTGAACTTCGGTGTCCATGCCACAAAGACGGCCGAGAAGGCGGGAAAGGCAGCCACAGCCATTGGGAAGCTTATGGCCAATACGCATGGACCGACAGCGAGCTGTGCAGCGTCGTGCACTCTATCTATCCTATTGTATGCAGCTCCGATCTGAGAAAGTGCGATAAAGGTGGAGAGAACAAAGGGAAGGATGGCTAGGATCCAGCGATGTGCTGCACTAAAGGTATGCAGTGCTTATAAAACGATTTCTTGCGAGGCGGCCTTGGTAGTGGCGGGGATCCCCTTTGGAACTGATGGCCAAAGAATGACTGGAAATCTTTGAAGGAGCCGGGAGGGCAGAGGCGAGGGACAGGCTGCTTGAAACACGGCAGAGGTGGTGGGACACTGCAGACAAGGGAAGGTGGACGAGACGCCTCATCCCGAACATCAGAGCGAGGATGGAATGGAGGCATGGTGAGGTAGGCTATTACCTCACCCAAGCCCTGAGCGGACATGGGTGATTCATGGAGTACTTATATGATATTGGCAATACTGACAGTAGAGAGTGTGCATACTGTGGAGAGGTCGATGACGTGGAGCACACCGTGTTCGCATCCAACAGATGGAGGGAAGAGAGACGAGACGACGGGGCATTGTTATTGTCTCCGGAAGATATGGTAGGGGGGATGCTAGAAACGGAAGATAACTGGAGAAGGACGGAGGAGGGAATAACCCGCATTATCAAAAAGAAGGAATAGGAGCAAAAGGACATGGGTTTGAAGCCATGGAGAAACGCCAATTAACACCGATAAACTTAAATGACCTGTGGATCCGATGAAAAGCGAAAACAGGCCAACAGGAAACATTGAAGTGAGGGAGGGGGTTTAGCTGGTTGGAGTCCAGCACTATCCATCTGCAATTGACTCTAAGCAACGGGGTGTCCATGAAGATTTCCCCTCCCACAAAAAAAAGGCATATGATAATACTTTTTGATAATTTGTTAATTTGTGAAAAAATAAAAACTACTAAAAATTGCCTTTTTCTAACAATTTAAGAAGCTTGATGTAATAATGCATCGAGTTCAACGAAAGTTGGTGGAGCCATGCCTTTTATTGAACTAAACCTCCGTGTCAAATTCTAGCGCAATATATTTATTCAAACGGCTAAAAACCAACAATAAAATACTTCCATCACATTTTGTTTAAGTGCGTCAACTCGTAGGGCAACAATTTTTCTTTTAAAGTGTAGATTTTTACATGTACTTTACAATAGTGTTTAGAAAAATAAAACTTAAACCAATTTTTTGTAATTTATTGTAATTATGGATTTTGCACTATACGTTTATACAACAATTTCAAATAACTACGTGAATTTTTAGTTCAATAAAGGGCATGGTTCCACCAACTTTCGTTAAAATTGATGTATTATTATATCATATTTCTTAAACTATTAAAACAGCAATTTTGGGTAGTTTTCATTTTTTTACAAATTAACAAATTATCAAAAAGTTTTTTCATATGCCTACTCTTATTCATAATTTTATAGCGAGCACTTTGGTATTTTTATTTTTGCGATACTATTACTTTGACCAGAGACATTAAGGAAAATAGCAGAAAATTTCTGAGTTGAAAAATAAATTGTTAAAATTTTACAAGAAGCCATGAACGGATTTAATATAAAACTGCTCACAGCACTTGTTATTATACCAACAACAAATTAAAACAATGAAATTACTGTAGCCAGAGATGCACCTTATTCTATTTTGATCCTTAATTTGACTCCACTATAGTTACGGCATATTTTTTCTTTCCATAAACACTGAAACACCTCATAGTGCATTATTCCGCCAATATTGATATTAACCTCAGGATGATGGAAATAGTTATCATGTTCACCATTCTGTTACTTCTCCCATTATAAGTAAATGTTTGTTATTCTTATTTCTTACCTCACAAAATAGCCATGCATTAAATATAACTTGGAATAAGTTGTATACGATTAATGTCCATTTTAGTTGAAAAGGCTTCCTATGTTTCATTATATTGGGTCCAAAAACCTAAAAAAATACAGAACACTTTTGATAGCAACTTGCGCAAATTAATTTTTGCAATGACAACTTCACTAGATAGACTACATTATCTATGTTACCATTTGAAAGATCTTCCCTATATAAAACAATATTTGTTATATAAGTTTGTAAGTTTTGTATGTAAGTTTTGTATATTAGATATCTGCGTACTGGAGGCACGTGAAAAGTTTCCATTAGAGATATACCTTTCGTACGGGCAAAATACCAAAAATATTCCTTAGAAGAGGAAAGAATTAGTGAGTCAATGAAAATTTGGTGGTTTGTAGCTTTCAACCCTAATATTAAGGAACTTCAAAGGGTGCGAAAGAGTGTTGAATTATCTCGGAAATTATTGTTTTTTAAAAAGTCTCTTATTTTGCTGATAGTTGAGTCAGATACCATCAATTTGGTTTTTTACGAACCTCCGTATGATAAAAATTGACCGAGGTGGAGAACGAGATTGTGTGCGTGATTACGTGTATGTGTGCATGTGTGTTTAGGTCATCTCATTTTCAAGTGCTTCAAGACCTACCAGACAGCATTAAAAGATGTGTTGCATGTAATAGACGACCTGTTTCTTCCACACACAACAATTTTTATTTTATTTATCCTTTAACTAATGATCTAAAATCAGGAGAGATCTGATTTGCATTTTATTTGTGAAGAGGCGATTAAGCTGAAAAATGTTGTGCCTGGGGCAGATGCTATTAAAATAATAAAAAACTGTAGTAATAAAATTAGTCATAAAAAGCATCTACAGCTAAAAACTGCAGTTCATAGATTAAAGAAATATGTGCTTGACGAATATAGATTTATTACATTTCAAAAATTTTTATTGATGAAAACCGGAAATATTTCCTCCTATTTCTGCAGCAGTTGCGCAACATTCTTACAGAACATATCAAATGCAACAGTAGCTTGGTAATAAAATGTCACCAGAACAGTGCGACTAGAACTAGAATAAATGAATTATCGCAACCTATAAGAATGATTTTAGAATGGCTTTTAACGAACTAGAAAGGCAACTCAAATAGTCCTTTTCACACAGTATTCGAATATATTATAAATTATTTATGCAACTAGTTAGTAAATTTTGTCACTTATTCTATAAAAAATGATAAAGAATGAATTTTTTGTTCACATTTTCAATTTGGCGTAATAAACTAATAATGTATTTTTTGGATTCTTTTGTCTACATTGTACACTAGCATTTCTCTCTAAATAACACTAACCTTTACTATATATACGTATGTGAGACATATTCCTAAGGTATAGAATGGGCTTGACATTAGTGGCCAGTTAGCTGTTCTGGAATCTGAAAAATATGTTGAAATAATTAAATAGTTTATAACAACTCAAAACAACAATTAACATTGGAAGACACTGCCTCATCTAGACAACATGTTATAACTCAACGTTGTATTTATTTTGTGAATAGAACCACCCCTTAAATATTCTTTATTTACTATAATCATGGAAAATATGTTTTTTCAGTAGCAATTTTAGAACTTTATAAATGTTCAAACCAGTCTAAAAATAGTACCATTTTTTAGAGCAGAAACTTCCTATTTAGAGAAGCAATAATTAATATCTATTCCTTGCATTCCATTAAAATGACTTCTATCAGGGAAACTCAATGCTGACGAAGAATAGAGCACATACCTATTGGGTTATACAATACTTAATTTAATATTTAACTAGAATAACCCTGTCTAGTTTCGATGGAGTGGGGATGTTTAAAAATGTATTCCAGAAATTATTCTTTACAGACACACCTTGAACTTGTTACCAGCACTCACATTTTTACAAAAATATTTTATCTTAGAAATTAATAAAACAAAAGTGAAAAAGCCTAAATTAACCATATGTTTTCGTGGACCCAAAGGGCCGTTACGGCCACGTTTTGGGCCCATGCTAATGGTATGCCGATGATGTTCCGAGGAATTCTTTACTTTGAACTACATTTTAAATCACATGGCAGTCTAACATCGAACCAAAAAGGCAAAGAGTGATCTCAAAAATCGCCCATTTTCTAGCCCTCGAATTTTGTTTCAAACTAAGTGCTAAATTATTGTTAACAATGACAACATCCTGAATGTGATATGAATTTGTGGTATGCGTGATGCTATCAAAAAAGACACAACCCCACAAAAAATGAACACTCATCAGCTATCTCAAAGCAATCAAGATATTATTTTTCGACGCAGAATTCATATCTAATATCGACGAATCCGTATATCCATTGATTAATTCAGAAGGGCCTAGAACATCCTCTATATAAGGATGAAAATAGGGAAAAATGATGCTATTGAGTTATAGAGCTTCCATGAACCGAAATATAGTATGTCTATTGGCTGAATGCATGAACGAAGCTGTTGACTAGGGCTTACAGAAAGTAATTGAGACACACACTTAAGAGGGTGAAAACTACCCCAATATTATACAAAACTGCATAAAAGCTCCAATAACTGGCGAAAAAGCTTGAACCCTCTAAGCTTTATTAATCGGAATGAACCATTAATCTGTTATGACCTAGTTCACGAAAACAACCCATCACAGAGTGCAAAACTATCTTGAATTATGAACTTGAGTTAGTAAAAAGATAGTGAATGTACCAGATATTGCATTCTGATTGCAGTGTGTCTGGATCTGGAATGATAACTAATATTCCCACAATAGTTTTTTTACACACCTAGGTGTGTAAAAAAACTATTGTGGGAGTGAGAAGGGTTGAGAAAACAACGTACATTTATATAAGCGATCTGGCTGTGAGAATATTACATTAAAATAAATTCTGTCACAAGGATAATAGAGGGCGCTCTCCATAAACTTAATGTCCTAATGATCCGTTTTAAAACTTCAAGTGAATTTTATAATCGCTGCATTACATAAAAGAAATACTGATGTAGCGGTTTCCAAGAGTGCTTTTTTCTTATGTCAGGGCCTCTTAATTCCTTTTCATCCACCAAATGATCCCGACGGGGTCAGAGGGCGAAGACCCACCAATAAGTTTTCGTCCCGTTCTCTTACCCCATCTGAGATGTGTCATAAAATAGCTAGAAAAGTTCTAGTTATCGTCCCACATTCACACCTACTGCAATCAAAATGCGATATCTTGTACATTCACTATTTCCCTGACTCAAGTTCATAACTCGAGATATATAGGTAGTTTCTTAACCTGCAATGGATTGTTTTCGTGTACTAGGTCGTAACAGATTTATGGTTCATTCCTATTAATAAAGATTAGAGGGTTCAAGCTTTTTCGCCAGTTATTGGAACTTTTATGCAGTTTTGTATAATATTGGGGTACTTTTCATCTTCTTAAAGGTGTGTCTCAATTACTTTGTGTAAGCCCTAGTCAACACCTTCGTTCATGCATTCAGGCAATAGACTTATACTATATTTCTGTTCACGGAAGCTCTATAACTCAATAGCATCGTTTTTCTCTATTTTCATCCTTACATAGGGGATGTTTTTGACCCTTCTGAATTAATCAATGGATATACGGATTCGTCGATATTAGATATGAATTCTGCGTCGAAAAATACTAAGAATATCTTGATTGCTCTGCCATATCTGATGAGGGGGCTGTGTATTTTTTGATAGCATCACGCATATCACAAGTTCAATCCCTCATATCTCAAAAACCAAACATATGCTCATCTTGAAATTTTGTATTCAGGATGTTCTCGTTATTAACAATAATTTAGCACTTAATTTGAAACAAAAATCGAGGGCAAGAAAATGGGCGATTTTTGGCCTATTTTTGGGGTTACTCTTTGCGAACAAATGAAAATTCACTTTTCCATATGAAGAACTCAGGATAACGCTCTGATTAATCGTTGTCGTCATACAAGTATACGCATCATAATGCTCCTGAAAGGCATAATGCCCTCTGAAAGGCATAATATGTAGAATCACAGTAAAAAAATCTGTCATCAGCTGCCGGTCCAAAACTTAGAAAGCCAACACAACATATAGAAATTGATGGGCATATTGTAAAGGCACTAATGATTTTACTGGATATTCATTTAAAATTATTGTTTTCCCAAATAAGAACTTATCTCAAAGATGAAGTTATAATACCCTCAATCAACATAAACCTGCTATAAATGCTCTCTTACAACATACAGATCATCCAACAGTCACAAGATTTATGAAAGGAGTTTTTGGAATGAAGCCCGTGTTTCCAAGATGTAACGAAACATGGACTCCGAGTCCAGCATTAGCATATTTAGACTTAGTAACCTTGGAAAAATTGACCTACAAACTGGTCGTCTTACTAGCACTTACTTCGAGCAAAAATTAAACTAAGCAATATCACTAATTTTGAGGATAGAATTTAAATAAATATTACAGATTTTATAAAAACATCAGCACTGGGAAAATCTCAATCCATCACAAACCATATCAAAATGGATTAATAAAGAACTTACATTACAAACACAGACATTTTTAAGTCCCATAACAGCCGCCATTTCTTCACCTCTGCAATTTTTAAACGAGGTTGAAATATCGAAAATATCCGACGTACGGCGCACAGTGGGAAAAATATCCCCTTTTTTGGACAAAAATCTGCCGACAGGAGAGATTTCAATTAAATTAAATAAAAAAAATGGAAAATACCCTTAAGACATTGTACTTTAGAGTAATGCTGACACAAAGTGGCTTTGGGTTAACCTAACCTAAAAATCTCAGATATTAGTGGAAGTATAGAACGACAAACACTTTTCAAAAATTTTTATTGTTCTCAATAGGCTTAGAATATCATGAAATGTCGAGATTTTAAGTTTGAGAAAAAAAATGTTTGTCTGTCTCTCTGTTTGTAACTTTTTTGTGCGTACGATTACTCTGGAACCGTTTAAGATATTGACTTGAAATTTGGTACACATAAGTATTTTAACGAGATCTGGAACTAGATTATATTTTCATCTTATTCCGTTGAAAAGTTGGGGGGGAAATTGGGGATAATAATCAAGCAAGTAGGAGTCCATAAAATTGGTATTTAGTGTATACAAGAGAAGCTAATGTCTCAAGAAAATTTTGGCATTAGCCACCCCCATTACGGTGAAATAAATTGTGATTTAGTATGCGTACAAGAACCAAATATCTCAATTTTCTTTTACTTCATCCACCCCCACTACTAATAATTAGTCTGAATGCATAGCAATAAAACTATGTGTATAAAAAACTATCCTTATTTTTACCAGTCAGTAAAATAATATTTACAAGCCTAAACGGGTGTTTGGAATATCGTAATTTTTAGATCAACCCTCGTTTTCATTCCTTTGAAGGATCGATAGGATGGGAGTAAGATTAAAGATGAAATCAGCATCAAAAAACCCTGAAGAACAACTTTTGATCATGTAAACTTTATTTCATTTGAATCTCGAATTTTCACCACCTTAAACCTTCAACGCTTCATCTGCTATTTTAACCCCTTAAAAGGGTTATGATTCATACGTTAAAAACGATTCAAGAAATTTAAGCAACTAACTTATGATATTGTTTGTTTGTGACTCTCAACCAAGGAGGTAGATGCAGAATAAAGGGAAAAGTAGTGGGGGTGGACGAAGTAAAAAAGAATCGTGTGAATTTTGTGAACATTGGAAAATTTAGTTCGGGAAATCCGATTCGATTAAAATCTTGTGGTAGAAAAACTTTAAAATTATTATTCAGGAAATTTTTTGGGTTGCTGATAACGAATTTGTTATGGAAATTGGAAAATTCTGCGAAGAAAATTCAATAGAGCGGATTTCCAATTTTTTAACATAACTTTACAGATTTGTGTGATACATATAACAAGCGGTTTTCGCAGTTGCTGATTCTCTTTTTTAGTTCAAATTGAAAATTGAGTTCGGAAAATTCGCTTTGATAAAAATTGTATAAAAGTATTTAACGAAATAGCTTGAAATTTTTCTTTAAAGAATTCTTTGGGTCACACATTATGAATCTGACGTGGAAATCGGTAATTTAAACGAGAAATGTTTAATATGTTGTATTATTCAATGTTTTTTCTAAAATAAACAAAATTAAATGTCATAAGTATTTGGAAAGTGAATTAATGTACCTAATGTGTTGTGAAAAGGTAAGTAATTGATGGCTTTATAAAATGTATGTTATGTCTACCATAAAACTATTAAAATACAACAAATTAACAGCAAATAAAGTAGGCAGTAAATTATTGCAATTGTAGTGCTTTCATATTTTACAAAGTCAGCTTGAAGGTTATGTTTACAATTTTTTCATGAATTTAATCATAAGTATTTTCCATTCATTCTATTTTTAGATCATGCCTTACAAGAGTTGTGTACCAAAGTGTCATGGCAATTACGACAATGTACCCACAGTCTCCACTTTCTCCTTGAGAGTCTTCGGCAGAAATGAATAAAAGCAGTATGCAGAGACAAGTTAGTAAAGTAATTTTATATTTTATTCTCAAAAAGCAACTAGGTATAATTTTCTATTTTTATTTTAAGGTCTGTCAATTACAGTTCCGGCAGGATTAAATTGAAATTGAGACAATCGTGTACATTTCCGAAGGGTAAAAAAACTCACGGCTCTATTACGTCACCCCCGTTTGATAAAAGGTTTGTTACGCTAAATAATACTTAACTTCCTGTTAGTTACCGTTTTTCTATTAGTTGCTGTACCTAGTCAATTTCCAAATTGTGTTTAGTATATGTCGAAGCCCAATAACATCCATCGGGGAGAACCGGCAGCAAAACGACAGAGGATTGATGCTTCAATGATGCAAAAAGCCATTGAAAACAGCAGAAGAACACAATGAAAAAAATACATTTCACGATGTAAATGAACTCGTCAGCAAATTAAATAATGTGAAAGTAGATGACTGGGTTGTGCAGCAAAGGGAAAAAAACTTTCGTATAACGGATAGTGGGGCCCAAGAACTTAAATGTGGTGTTGTCATTTACATATCCATTATAAATATTTTTTCTCAGCGTTTTTCAGATGAAAATCGTATTTTTTTTTTTTAATGTGGCTGTTTTAATACATTAATTAAGGAAATGGTGGCAAGAACATGCTTTTTTCTATAAGTTTTCGAGTTAACGTCAAAGCATATCACCTAACCGTCTAGGTTTCGACACCTTACTTCTCCAAACAATAATTAATTTGTGTTAGTGTTGTTGCCTTTACAATTAATAAATAATAAGTGCCCAACTGCTTTTCAACTGAGTTTTCAATCTTATTTTACACCAATTTTTATAATCAAAATTAATATTTCATTTGAAAGATGCTGTTTTTATATAGGTAATTTGTACATTTCAGTAAAATGAAAAAAAAGTGAAACTATCATATTTTTCTGCAATTATTAATAGTTTTTAACGAAAAAAAAAACGGTGTGTAGGGATCGAACCGTGGATCTCTTGATTCGTAAAAAACTCAATTCAATTTCAATTCAAACAAATTTATTAAATATTTAAATTACAAGTATGCGCCTGAATCGGATCCCGGTACAGAGTCGACCACACAACCACATCACGCAGCGCCGTGGTGGAGACGCGGTCGGATGGAGCGGGTCCGAAGTGTGGAGTTAGGGCTCCTGTTTAAAGATAAAAACTTAAACCTAACAATTTATTAAAATATATCCGTGAAACAGTTTTAAAATACTTAGGAACTACTTAAAGTTAGAACTGAGTTTTTGTTAGGGCGCGCACACACGCACGCGCGCATTGATGCAAACGCGCACTGTTTTTGAAAGGTCGGATTGCTGATATGGGAAAAGCTCAAAGAAAAAACCTGTTCGAACTAATGACAGCGTTCATCCAGTGGTCTGCCTGCCTCTGGAAAGGTAGGGTGGAAGGGAAGTTATGATTTAAAATGTTTTGATTCACAAGATGTCATTGATCGAGAGGGGATTTTGAAAATAAACAAAAAAGGACAAAAGAACAAAAATTGACAAAATTAACAAAAAGGAGACTAATAAAGGGAATGGAAAGGGGTTTTGAGGGTAAAAGGTGGTGAAAGGTAAAAGGTGGTGGAAGGGAAATTTTGGTATAGGTAAAGAACTCACTGAACCACTGAACACATAATGTATAATGCTTCACCTAAAAATTGTATAGTTGAAAAACGTCAAAAACACAATAATTACAATATATGTAATTAAAGGTACTTGCTGCTAGATTTTGCTAGGCCGTCTGTAATGTATTATATTATCATTAATCTTTCATTTAATTTTAATGAAAAACTCGATACCTGCACAAATGAAGCTACCGGATCTTAGACTAAAAGTTGCTATTGATTCGTACAGTCTCATACAGGAAGATGGCCTTACATTAATTTTAAATTGCTGATCTATTTTAATCACTTTTATCAAGTACTTTAGATCTGGCCCTAAACATCAACAAAAACCAACCACGCTACGAGGCATGGGGGTGCTGTGATCAATTAGGCGCTACCACCAGGGCGAGGCCTTTTTCCATTGCACTGAGGTTGGGCACCCTCTGACCCCCGATTATTCCTGTGAGATAACTAGCTCGCTCGCACAATTAATATAGGCTAGATTCACAATAAATAAAGATATACTCCCCATATTTCAATATATAATTAAGTAACTGATTTAAATTAGTAGTTAATATATGCATGACTGTTCACGGAGTTCTTTTAAAGATTTCACAAAGAACGGGCGCTTTAAGAAACGGTCCCAGAAAGTTGGATAAAAACTCGGTTATGAGCTGGCCCAAATAGGCGAAAATTACGCTCGTTGTTAAGTGAACAATTTTACATCGACCGATACATATCAGTATAACAATATTTAAGTGATATAGCTAATATTTAAATTATACGGCTGATTAAATCTCTCAGTTCAAACAAGTGAAAACGGGGTGACAACGGCCGAGACCGACCGAACTCAAGCAGTCAAGAAGTAATAAATCATAGTGTAATGCAGTCTGCAGTCTACATCAACGAAAGCTAAGTACCCAATTTTTCTTAAACAAACTCCGACTCGTACATCAAAAAAGATCAGGTAATAACTTTAAAACACAATAAATAGAATAAACCTGAGTGACCAGGGGTGTACCATTAGGGTAACAGTACACCGCGCCAGATTAAATCAAATTTAAAAATATAATGAAAATCTAGACAAAACTGTTGCCCACTAGCTTGGATTCATTACCATCAAAATAAAAAAAAAACTCATGCATGCTATAAAATTATTTCTTTGATAAAAATAACTGTTTATTTCACCTCTAATAAGATTTTTCACCAAATTGGAATTTATTAAAAATTTAGGACCGTTAAAGCCACAATACCAAGAAAAAATAACTCACCAGAAAACACAAAAATAATGTATGTATCCACTTCAGAAAGGTGGGAACGAAGACACATCACTGGTACAAAAATTTGACGGAGATGGGAACTGTTTATATGGAGCACTAAGCCATCAGCTATAAGGAGAAAACATAATAACTCTGGCACACACCAACGCTACGAAAAATCTACGGAAACAAGTAGCGGACTATATTTATGTTAACGTACCACTGCAACATTGGACAGATAAACTGGAGGAAGAAGAGAAACCAAAAAATGAACCAATCAAATTAATACAAGCAGGCCTTCCAATCCTGGTAGGTAGAGAAGTGGGGGAGCGGGCCAGGTGCGTTAAAGCGGGGGAACAACAGAGGTAAACACGCACCACAAAATATACTATATGGGAAACTGGAAATATGTAAAACACATTACAAAACCCTGGAAAATGGCAAGAAAAATGGGAGTACCATAATGAAATCGTAGTATATATATGCTCTACCGCAATCCTAAATGGAAGAAACAGTGGACTTATAAGAGGTAGAAATCTAGAAGCAAAAACATAAAAAAAGGATCTTAAACGCTTCTTCACCACACAATGCCACAACGCATCTCATAAATACATACACTTCCCATCCTATATTCCTTTACCGTGTGTCAGGTGGCTTTCGCTGCTGGCAACAAGCATGACCCTAGTCCAACCCAGTCTGAACGTAGCCGGTCCAGCGATATGTTTCCTGGAAGTGGCAGCAATGCCTATCGCACGCCGATAAATCAAATCAAAGCAATATATGCATAATTGTTCATAAATAAATCCTTTCTTCAATGTATATTCCAGGTATATTCCTGTAATAATCGTGATGATTAAAAATTATGCCTAGTCTATCCCTATCGGAATATTCTAATATTTGACATTTTAGACATTCTATGAATAACTCCTGAATATTCTCAATACCTAAAAAATATTAATTAAAGTATATTGCGAGTTTAACTGAGATATTCCAATATGATGATTCCATGAATGTTCTCAAAAGTACGTATATATCTAGGGTATGTTCTAGTAATAATCAATTTTCCTAAAACATTTATTCCTAGCTTATTCTTAAAATATCTAGTGCTGTCTGAGTTGGTCACTCCCTTAAAACTTTCTATTGATGACCAAACACCCTGCATATTTCAGTTATTGTTATATACCAGAGTAGGAATTACTGAAAATTTATAAGAATCGTGCACTTTGTGCCAAGTCTTTGAAATTTGGTATAGTCTTAGGAATGGTCTTGAGGTTTTACTAAACCATCGCAAGCAACTTGTGCGTGACCTCTGGTGGCCTGTTTGCTATAAATCCAATATGGCCGCCATCTGTAGTGGTATTTCTAATAGATGGGCTTCTATTAGACACAAAATCTTGAGTAATACCACTTTTTAGAGGTTCTAGGATGCGAGAAATCTATTTCTCAGGTCTAATTCGTGTTTCGAAATCAATTTCAAGGTCATTACGTATTTTGATATGATAGATTAGACAATACAATGCAAGGTAAAGAAACATTTTTTTTATTAATTCAATGCAATTTATTAATTACAAAATATAAAGAAACATGAATGGTTGATACAAATGCGATAGAATCTGACGTAAATTACAGCTTTGCAACATGATATGGTACTTGTTACTTCATGTATTATGTGAGTTGTTTGTGCAACCTTCTTGCTACTTGCATAATGGGCTGCAGCGAATCCCGGCTCGATAACATTTACGTCTGCCTGTGCATGAGACCAAACAACCACAATTAAGTTGCAATGAACATCCATGGCTTGCATCTCGAAGTCCAGTAGGGTACCCATTCCATTCCCAACCCCCATTTACTGTAATCAGAGTTATCAGGTGATTTGAACGGCGACATCTTCCAAATGAATGCGGTAGTGAGCAGCGCTAGATTTGTATGCTGAAATAAAGCATGTTGTGATGGTGGTATAGATTCAAGAGACTTCAGGCCTTGGGTAAACATCAACTTCCATGCATTATTGACTGAATCTGCATCACAGTTTTTGCTGTACATCAGAACTGTAAAGCATTCAAGATGAGGCATGTGCTGTGATTCCAACGTGAAACTATTCGGTGTATTTGTGATGTCAATGAACGTATCAGTGACCTCAGGATAAGCAGCTCATGCATTCCATGCCATCTTTTTACCTACTCCAAACATCGATGATGTTACATCACCCCCAGTAAATGCATGAAAAAAGAGAAGGGCTTTGGAGCGTTCAGGTCCAAGCTGTTGACGGATGTGATGGATTGGAATCTCTTGGAAGGCCTTTCCCGATCCAAAGCCTATACATATTCAACTGTCTGAAGTGATAGATGGCCAGAACAACCACGTCTGTGTCCACTGTGATGAGGTACGCTTGGGCATGTTCTTGCTCAGCTGCGTGTTGCAAGTGCAACGTCATTCTGGTGTCTGCTTTTTCTTGCTGGCTTGGAGACATGGTTGCATTATTATATATTATACTTGTATTATGGTATTACAATACTCAATTATTATTTTTTATAAATTATAATATTATTCTTATAATTATATACTATATTGGTGTTACGGTATTATATTACTCAATCATATATTATGTCTAATAGAAGCCCATCTATTAAAAATACCAATACAGAAGGCGGCCATATTGGATTTATAGCAAACAGGCCACCAGAGGTCGCGCACAAGTTGCTTGTGATGGTTTCCTAAAACCTTAAGACCATGCCTAAGACTATACCAAATTTCAAAGACTTGGCACGAAGGGCACGATTCTTATGAATTCCCCCCCTATGCTAATAATTTAGTTATTTGATATTGTAACTAAACTCTTAAATAATAGTAATTTATGCAACAGGTGCATAAAGTGGTACTTTTTTTCACGAATGGGAAGTTTGCCGCGCGAGCCGTAGGTTAAGCGCTGCGATTCCATGAGTGAAAAAAAGTCACTTTATGCATCAAGTTTCGTACATTATTATTGCTACCACAGTCCTCAAGTTCCATATTTAGACAAATAAATTTAAAAATTATCTTAAACGTCAAAACACAAATTCATAATTTGACGTATCTAAAACGAAGATCGTGAGACAATTTCCATTGTTTTCAATGCACCCATAAATTCTGCTATACATAAGAGTAAAACTTTTTTAACGCCTTTTACTTTTTTTCACTATTAGCATAAACCTATGTTTTACGCATTAGAAATAATTTAAAAAAGTACAGCTTTTTTAACAGTCGTAGAAAAAAACCGCTGCCCAAGGAATCACTACTTCCACATCCAGATTCTCTATCCAAGTCACTCACAACGAAAAAACTTTGTATGTGAAAATAATTGTTTATGGAACTTTAATAATATAATATTTGAAATCCTCTACCCCAAAAATCCATAAAACGATACCCCACATCGGTAGTGGGATGGGGGTGGTGATAGGGGGGTGGTAGTGGGGGGTGGATGAAGTAAAAAAATATTTTGAGGTTTCTGGTTCCTGTGCATGCACTAAATCACTTTTTTTTTCATTCCCTGGAGGTGGGGGTGGTAATGGGGGTGGCTAATGCCAAAAATTTTTTTAAGACCTCAGCTTCTCTTGTAAATACTAAATACCAATTTCATGGACTCTTATCTGCTTGATTTACCCATTTACCCCAAATTTACCCCAATTGACCCCCCAACCCTTCGACGGAACAAGATGAAAATATAATCTAGTTCTAGATCTCGTTAAAGTACATATGTGTACTAAATTTCAAGTCAATATCTTAAACGGTTCCAGAGTAAACGTGCGCACAAAAGAAAAGTTACAGACAGACAGACAGACAGACCGACAGACAGACAGAAATTTTTTTCACTCAAACTTAAAATCTCGACGTTTCATGACATTTCAAGCCTATTTGGACCATAAAAATTTTTAAAAATCTTTTTGTCGTTACTATACATCCACTGGACGTGGAAGTAATATTATTATTGTTTTTGACTTATTGAGTTTAGTGTACTTCCTCTTTTAGGTGCTAGAAGACAATAATGTTTACATTTTAATACACCGTGCCACACTGTGGTTCATTTTGCATATCTACAGGGTTATAATTCCAATAATCAAACCATAAATATTTTACTCAAGTCCTTTACAACGTGAAGGTAACATTCCAAAAAATCTTCTCAAGTAATATGAAAACAACGGTCACATATATAGCAATATATAAATGCTATTAAATAAATAACAAAATGGATTTCTAAAGGATTTAATTTTGATTTCAAAATAAGTTTTTATAATAATAATTGCTTGTTATTTTTATATCCATAGTTACATATAATAATCCTAATATGTAGATGAGTACACTACATATACTTCCCTCCTGCAAAAGAGAGATCAACCTACCAAAGTATCAATATGAAAGATGACATTTACAAAAGAAAAGTCAGATTTGAGTGACAGTTGACCGAATAGAGATATTCTATATATATAAATGAGGTAATATACCGTCAATCCTCCAAGGAATATATATACTTAATATATTTAAATTATAGTACATTCCAAGGTAATATTTTTTTAAAAATCAAATAATTAATCCATTACATATTTCACGAATTCATGGAATTAATCCATATAGATTCTATTTAAGAATATTTTTGGCAATTCATGGAATTTATCCATATAAATTCTATTAAAGAATATTTTACCAATTCATAATAATGAAATTATATTCATATAATACTTTAAAACAATGAAAATCATAAATTTGATTAATAAATATTTTTATATAGCGTCTTTCGCTGATCATAAATTAATTGTCAAAAAGTAAATAATTGACACATTGATACATTGACAGGATGATCTAGTATTGCAAGGAGTATGATATTAATAGGGCATTCACCAAACACATTTACATAATGTTATATGTGGTTAAAAATCTTCTGCAAAAAAATAAACTTGGGATTGACTTCGGTTGTGTGCGGATGATGTGGGGGACTTCATGGCATATTGGTAACTATATATAATTCTTTATACCAAGAAACATAGATCCTTATTGTAAAGCTGTCAGGTTGCATATTTAAAATAAATGTTCATCAGAAGACGATGTCCAATTAAATCAACAGAGTTCTGTCAAAAATTTTCAAATAATATCTTTCGCAAATTGAATGCTTAAATTTTCATCCATAACATATTTATAGCTCTTCCTATCCAATAAAATAATATGTGCCTCTTCATAATCGGTTATTCTTCCTTGAATTTGAAAATTTTAAAATTTTTTCCTCTGCCTTTAACTCTCGTGGACGATCAGGAGGCATGTAACGCGTGAAGACGTTCAGGGCCACCAATTATAACAATATATAAATGCTATTAAATAAATAATAAAATGGATTTCTAATGGATTTAATTTTGATTTCAAAATAAGTTTTTATAATAATTGCTTGTTATTTTTATATCCATAGTTATATATAATAACCCTAATATGTAGACGAGTACACTACAACATATGTACACCAAACGACGTAAACTGAACTTGCACGCATGTTTAAAAAGAGCATTCATTCATTTGTTCTTGGGCCCACATTAAATTGTTGTGTTTGTATGAATATTTGATAAATTTATTGAAATGATTATTATAAGGTATATAGTTTAGCTTTTTATCTAATAGGGAATACAATCTACATATACAAGCATTCTGATATTTTAGTGGTATTTTAAGGTTTGGATATACAATATATTTTTCTCTTCTTCTTTTTTATGGATATGTGTATAAATTATTTCAATATGGCACTGTGCGAATTTCAGCCATTTCTTTGATTACATAGGCACACACACAAAAAAAATGTCGAGTGCTAGAAGGCATGCATTTCGACCCTCTGAATACGAATCCAATGTCCGTTTTGCCGGATTGGCTCTTGCATTTTTCCTAACCCCAGAAAAACAGAAAAATCTCAAACAAGTATATAAAAAGCTTAAATGAAATAACCACCATTTCCATACGTATTTTGGGGCTCTCAGACCGAATCTGAGGTCAGAATTGGTCGCCCCATTTAGGAATTTTGAGATAACCTCAAAAAACACCTAAAAAGCAGCCTAAAAATCCCAAACTAGTAAATAAAAAGTTTACATGAACTGATCACTATATCTATCCGTAATTTGGGGCACTGAAACCGAATTCAAGGTCAGAATTTATGCGTGACGATCGAATATCTTGTAGCATCCATATTTAGGATGAAAACCGTGCCCAAAAATGACTGAATCATAGCCCGAAATTGACTTTGCTCTACATAATATCTGAACATATAATTTCCGACGTATTTTCACGAGCTGAACACAATACCGTAGTCAGAATTAAAGCGCAATTTGCAAACTTTTTAGAGAAATATCATTTCAGCATATATTCTCATCAACCCTAGTAAGCGGAGATGGGTAACTTTTAAATTTTTAAGTATCTAAAGGAAAATATTACTGAATAGTGGCATTTTTAGGAAAAATTTTTCGGACAAAGTTTGCTCTGTTGAGTGAGGAATGTCGTTTGGATTTAACATTTACCTACACCTTAAAAAAAGTTTCGGAAGAAAGTTATAGGGCTGTAACTGAACCCCTTTAATAAATTAATGGAAGCACAGTGGCGTGCAGAAATTGAGAGATACAAGAAGCAAATATATTTTTTTTAATGGAACGTCCTGTGTATTGTTGAATTTTTTTTTCTGATTTCAAAAATATGACATATGATAATCCTATCTTTAACCGCTTTCGAGTTATTGAATATTGAAAATCGTATTTAAGCTATTTATCATACGAACGGAAATTACAAAATGATAAGTATTCTGTTATTAAATCTGTCAACGTTTCATATAATAACATTACTTTTCATTTTCATAGACTACTTTAATAATTTTAATTTCCCTTCGTATAATAAATAGCTTAAATACGATTTTCAATGTTCAATAACTCGAAAACGGTTAAAGATAGGACTATGATTATGTCATATTTTTGAGATCAGAAAAAATAAGAATTATTCAAAAATTCGACAGTACACAGGACATTCCATTAAAAAATATATTATTGCTTCGTGTATCCCCATTTTCTGCACGCCACTGTGCTTCCATTAACTTATTAAAAGGGCTACAACTCTACAACTTTCGCCTAAACTTTTTATTCTCCAATAATAACGATAATAAAGGGTGGCCTAAATATAATGAATAACCCTGTACATAGGTGCCTTAATGAAGATTTTTCAAACAAGTGTATTGAACGGAATAGATTTTCTTTTTTCTTCCTTATTTAGTGACATCAACATCAGATACTAATACTTTACTCTTTTTCTCATCTCACACTTTATAAGGATCCCAGGTAGTAAAGGCAAAATAAATTTGAGTTGCATAAAAATACATGGCTGGCGAAAAGTTTGTAATAATACAGGTAGTAATGTGTACTTTACTGTACGCTATATTTAATTGAACCACTCACGTGTAGGGGGTGTAAAAAAGAGTGGTAGTCCATTTTTGCGTGCTTTTTAGTAAATGCTTCTTTAAATAGGTATTATTTTTTACAAAATATTAAAATAGTGCTTTATTGTAGATATAACATTATCTTTAGTTTGTTTTTTTTTGCTTTCCTACGATATATATTACTCGAGAAAGTTATTTGATTTTAGAAAACAAGTTGTAGTTATTGGGAAATAATTTGAAAAATACATATTTTAATTTGCTTTTGTTTCTTTTGCGATAGAAACTGCCCAAATAGTAAAATAGAGGGGGGAGATATTTCATAGATTGCAAATTCCGAAAAATTATGACTGATAGTTTAAAAAACTCTACCACCCTTATTCTTATACGTCACCCAGATGAATAATTTGCCTAAACAATTTTTTTCTTAAATTGGCCATTTATTAACTTGTTATTACACCAAATTTTTAACTTTATTTTCTGAACTAAAATTTCAACCCTGAATGTACATTTCACGTTTATCCCCCAAATTCACGTTTTAAATAGCTAGAATTTAAAAAATAATTGTACTGGATTTTCTATAGCACATTTTATAACAATACCTAGTTTCAACCAATTATGTGAATTACCTCTCCATCCCTGGAACTTCTTGAACTTTTCCAATATTTTCCCTATTATTACACTCACAGACTGAAGATATACCCTAATCTTCAGAATTTTACCTGCTTAAATTCTCACTTAGACCCACTGTGCGCCACAGGCGTGAATGAAATATTCGATATGCGTTTCACCAATTATGTTGATATCACCTGTAGATGATTACACTTAGTTTAATGCTTGTTACTACATTTTGAAAAAAATGTAGTATAGGTTTTGCATTTTTCCGGTGAACCGTCGAAACTCGAAAAAAACGTCGGATCGAAATGAAAGTCATATCTACCGACTCGAGAGCGAATTTAAAAAATTCCGTCCGTCGGTCAGTCGGTCTGTCAGTCTGTCGGTCTGTTGGTCTGTCGGTCTGTCGGTCTGTCACGCTCAGCCCCCCCCTAATCCGTTTTCGGATTTTGATTAAAATTTGGTGGTTAATCGGAGGCTTTTAGAAAACCTTAACACTGGAAGCTCGGCTCCGTTCGGAAACCGGAAGTACCCGATATAGACGTTTCAAGATTTTCGGGAAAAGTTGAATAACTCGGTAACGGGCAGTCGGATCGAGATATTTCAAAAAAGAGATGGTGCCGCTGGCAACTATCTACAGATAAGTATACCAGAGACTATGTCGAAAAACAAATGGAAATTGAATTTTTTTGCAAAAAACTGGTTTTCTCGAAATCGGGCTAGGAAGCACGATAACTGTCCAGGATATCGATCGATTTCGATGAGATTTGGTGGGATCGAAGGTACACGGTCAGAAATGAAGCCTATTGCTGGCGGCCCGAATCCGTTGACCGCAAGTATTTTTTCCAAGGCCGAGTATGATTTTCCAAAGATATTGTTAACTCCCGAACCGAAGGTCCGATTTTGATTTTCAAAAATGGCGATTGTAGGGTTCGATTAAGTCTATTAGGTGACGTTTGTGAGAAATTTGACAATACAAAAGCGAATCTACAAATCCTGGAAAACTTAATTTTTTTGATAGATTCTACAAATACCCGACAGTTTCCTAATGAAAATCGAAAATTAAGTATTCCGTCGATCAATCTCTATAACCGGTATAAGGCAAGGACCTTTTCGGACAAAAAATCTTTTTCGAAAAATTAAAAATAAACGAGTTATTTACAAAGATGCATGACCACAATATAACCGATGCCCTTTCTGTATTTCAAAATGTAGTTAGCCTTTACTTTAGTCAATACAAAAAGAAAAAAAAGGTACTGGATCATCCCAACAGAGATACAAAGCATATCAAAATGTAGTTTGTAGCTTGTTAAATTAACTTAAATAAGCATTAAATTGCACTTTAATAATCTCCAGATGACGACAATGAGGTTAACGAAATGCACGCCGAATGTAGTATTCAAGGGTTTTGGTGTTTGTGGAAATCAGTTCATTGTTACTATCACTCTAAATTATCTAATCTCTCCCAAGTGATAACATAGTTATATATAACTGGTGCTATAAGTACAGCTCCTATTACGGTTAAGAAAATAATTCTTAGTCCCCCTGAGCTTGATATCATCATCAAGGGTGACGGCTGATCCTAATACACAGAATGTCAGGCAACAACTCCTAATAAGTAAACAAAAATAGCCAACACTCTAGACTGTTAGAGGCAGTAAATTCCTGAATTACTTGAGTTGACAAATTACATGTTGAACAGATAGAACTTCCAGAAATGTTACCTAGTTACGACTCCAACAAGTGAGGAGTGGGAAAATCTAGAACAAAAAACTGAACTCATAATGCGCCCATGAGGCGACAAAATTTTTTTTTTAGTTTTTCACCCTCCCCCATGAGGCGGTAAAATTTTTTTTGTATGTTTACTAGCACCGCCCCTTCATGAGGCGATAAAATTTTCTTTTGGACTTTTACTAGCACCCCCCCTCCCCCCATGAGGCGAAAAATATCGTGAATAATAAATAACGGGATCGAAAAAAACATAAGGGTCTCTATAAGCGTGACGTAATTTTTTGGGGGGGTCTAACACAGCGTGACAAAACATGACAATGGGGGGGGGTCTAAAATCTCAAAAATTGGCGTGACGTCATTTATGGATGGTCCCCAATTGGTAAAGGATTAGCCAGCCTGGTTATATTAACAAGTTTTTAAGCTGAACAGAGATCACAATCTTTTCAAATAGTCAAGCCGCGTTATTAGCACTACATTCAACATCTACGACTCGAAACTGGTGTGGGAATTCAAGACAACCTAAACTAGCTCAACATAATAAGGTATATTTATAACGGATGCCGGGGTACAAAAGCTTCATTGAAACGAAAAATAGACCTTTTTGTCATCATTAAGCAAAATCTACACTTGGTCTGCCTACCACCTTATTCAGGAGTTCTCAAATACATTGCCGAGGAACCTATTAAATCTGGAGAAAAAAAAATTGAATTGCATGACACAATTAATTATTATAGAACTCTATCGCCTACACAAATCCCTTAACAGGCTGGGGATCTATGCAAAAATACCGGCGTGTAGGCTGTGTTGTTTTTAGGATGAAACCACGAGTCACATTCATTCACAGTCTTTGAATGTGATGCAATCGCTAACCGAAGATTTAATATTCTCAGCGAAACTTATCAAGAGCCAGAAAACTTTAACAATGACTAGTCAAAGATCTCTTGCTCCTAACATCAAGCTTATGATTGGAATCTATTTATACTTAATGATGATATGATTAGATAGTCATTCAAAATAGACAGTTTCGCTTTATGTCATAAATTAGAGACACAGACATAACAAGGACTAGTACAAATGCCCTCCTTTTTATTAATTTAATAATGACTTACCTACCTTCATATTTATTTAAGAAGTTGTCAACTTTCCTCTTATACTCTAATATTAACGCCATTTTTAGACCTGCAACAAAAAAAATCTTGAATTACTTGTGTACACAAAATCGATAGAAATAAAGAAGAACTATACCTTAGCCAGAAAAGGAAGATACTAATGAATTGAACTCTCAATAGTGTCAAGCGGCACATGCGACGTTGTTTTAATAAGCTTATGTAAAAATTTAAACGTCCAGGCTTCCTATAAATGTTTGCAGCAGACGCCGTTGGAGGGATCTGGTCATACTATTTGCAAGTCATTGACTTTGTATTGCTCGACTTTATCAAGAGCAAGGAGCCCGCAGCGTCAAAGCTCGAAACCGGTTCGCGAATGACTTTGGACACACCGCAAAAACGGTGCGGCTCCTTTAATTTAAACATAATTCCCTTCACCAGCTCACCACAATTTGCTACAACCACTGCGTTTCTAGTCATGATGACAATATCATTCAGAACGCTCATCCTAATAATAATATTAGGAAATCAAGGGGTATACAACGACATCCGGCATTGTGCATAATTCGTCTACAATTCTTCTTTTTGACTGAAATTTTACGAGTAAATAAATATACAATAAATTTCCATACATGTCTTCGTCTTGGAAATTTTTACACGTATAATCGTTTATTCATTTCCAAGTTATTTACGTCTGATTATGAGGTTTACCTTCGAAAGCTGGCTAGGCTAATATTGAATATGAATTAAAAATATACATACCGGGTGGCTCAGCCGATAGGGCTGAGTAACTTTGAATGGGCGAATGGATTTTTCTCAAATTTGGTGTGGTGATATGGGATGAAATTTCCAATTATATAATGTGAAGATCCAAAATGGCCGACTTCCGGTTTCGATGCAATTGATATAAAAATCAAATTTTTAAATGAGACAACCTGTATATTTTTGCATATTTGAATCCTGCTGGTCAAAATACATATGACCTGATCCTCAAATATTGTTTTGATCTTTAAAATACTATCTCTTCAGATACTAACCTTAAACATGATTTATTCTTCATTAAGTTCAACGATGTTGGTTTTTCAACGAAAACTATTTTTCTTTAAATGGAACTCCTATGGAACAATCTGTTATTTAATTAGATCTTTAAATTACAAAAAAAAATATATGCATAATGACTACCTTCTCTTTGTACTAAATTTGTAATTAAAAAAATAAATCTTTTATAATCGATTTCTTACAAAAATAAACTAAAAATATAAAAAAACGTATATTTTTTGAAAATTAAAATAATATTTAAGGGTGAGATCATATGTATTTTGGCCAGCAGAATCCAAATATATAAAAGTATACAGGTTGTCCATTTTAAAAAATTTCCAAATATATGAATAATTGGAAATTTCATTCTATATCACTACACCGAACTTAAAAAAAATCCATTCACGCATTCAAAAGTTACAAGAGTGTTCCTATCGACTGAGCCACCCAGTATAAACACTTCTTCTTTCTTTCTTTCTAAATAAATATGTTTATTTATGATAATCATAATAATAACATAAAAATAGTTTGATTAATTGTAATGTGTGGGGTTAAAACAAACGCTAGAAAGGCATAAATATTCATTAAAGGCAAGTATAATATTTCTAAATCGTAGTTTGATAATATAATCTATGTCATGAAGGCAGAAATAGTGTAAATATTTCGTGCAAAGACGAGATTACCTCCCCCCCCCAAAGCACCTTTCTAGGGTGCTGAACACGATGCAAGTGGTGGGAGAAGCAACCCCTTGAAACGGCAAAAAACCGCCCCTTTTAGGGGGTCTGGAGAGTGATTTATCGACGGATTATACTTGAAATAATATGGAAGGGGGTTATAGAGTAAGTGGAATCCAGACAGAAGGACTAGGGGGGTTGATTAAACCCTCCCGAGTGGTGCAAAATCATTTTTTTTTCAAATGATTCGGTCCAAACACGTATCCCCCGTTTTCAGGGTCGCTGATCACGGAAATAATATTTATTTTTAGCTCCATCCTCTCCTCATCCCTCAAACGGGCAGAAACCACTCCTCACTCACCAGAAAGCATGCTATCCAGGATGTACAGATTTTTCGACACATGATCGTTATTCGGGTGGTAGCGACCTCGGGGATTGCTTCAACCCTTCCATGGGGTGTAAAATTCATTAATTACACTTTGGATCATCAATACGCCCTCCTCCGTTTCCGCAGGCGCTGATCACGATAAAAATATTCACCTTCATCTCCGACTCTCCTCAACCTATAATGGAAAGAAACTTACTCTCATCCACCAGTTATCGATGGGGCGATGATTGTGTAGGTTACTGAGTAGGGTATAATGATTTCTTCATCGGAGAGTAATGAATGATAAATTTTGTCGTCAATGGCAATGTTGTTTATTCAAAGAATTACATGAAAATATTTCTATGACAAAATAAATTATTTTCTTACAATTAATTAAAAAAACCTAGGAGGTTTACAAATAGCATAAAAATCCTCATATTTCTCAAAATGCACATCGCACGAGATCTCTTCTACTTATTCTTCATCCGCCGTTTCAGTGAGCGAATCGGAATCGGAATCGCTTAAACCAATTAAATTAAAATAAAAATCATCAACATTATCGTCATCGTCATCTGCTCTCTCTTCTTTACCATTATAGGGGTTGAGGAGAGTCGGAGATGAAGGTGAATATTTTTATCATGATCAGCAACCCAAGAGGTCGCTACCACCTTCTCTTCCGTGAAACATGAAGGGATATGCACAGAAATAACGATCATGTGTCGAAAAACCTATAAATCCTGCATAGCATGCTTTCTGGTGACTAAGAGGTGGTTTCTGCCCGTTTGAGGGATGAGGAGGGGTTGAAGATAAAAATAAATATTTTTTCCGTGATCAGCGACCCCGAAAATGGGAAGATACGTGTTTGAATCATTTGAAAAGAAAATGATTTTCCACCCTTCGGGAGGGTTTGATCAACCCCCAGGCCTGCTGTCTGGATTCTACTTATTCTATAACCCCCTTGCATGTTATTTCAAGTATGACTCGTCGATAAATCACTCCCCAGACTCGTTTATATATGAAAACATGAAGGGATCCATAAAGGGGGTGGTTTTTGGCCGTTTCAGGTGTTGCTGCGGTCAAAAACTTCTCCCACCACTTATACCGTGTTCAGCACCCTCGAAAACGGGGGGAGGGGGAGGGTAATCTCATCATTGCACGAAATATTTACAAAAAAGTCGTCTTATAATGCTTCATTACATAGACTCATATAAACAATTAAAAATACCTATTTTATTAATTAGATACGAAGCATATTGCGAAAATAAACAAATTTCATAGTATATGCAAAATCTAAAAACACGTAATTGGATTTAATAATGGCCAACATGATTGGCGAGACGATCGTCGAGTATACGGTGGGTCCATAAATGACAAACACTGAAGGAATGTGATAGTTGAGGCACGTGTTTTATAATGCGAATAGGAGTCAGCATTCGCTGTATATACCTGCTGATCGTGCCACTACACTTTTGGTGGCCCAAATTCGCATTCTTTCATTATCTATAATTTATGAACCCACTATACTATTCCAGTGTACTCGGTGAATGACGAGCAATAGATATCTTTGTCCATAACATTTATTTTTTTCTGAGAGGTCGAATAATATGATTTCTTCCTTGTCACTTTCTATTTCATTAGAATTTCTCGAGATTACCACATAATGCCAGTCGTTACTAGTTGTATAACAACCTCTAACAACGACACATGTATTATTCAAACAATACCTCTTGTAAATCTTCTCTCGTATATGTACACGCACAGAACCGCAAAGGTTATAGTTTAAAATTAATTTTTACAATTTTTATAAATAATATTGGAATTAATTAAATAATGAATGTAAACTTACCACTTGTTTTGTAATGGTGAATTTATTTCTATTTAAACAGCACTTGTTATTTATAAAAACAATTGAAACAAGATATAAATACCTTTCATCAAATTAACGTGAGCACTGACTTATAGTCAATACTTAAAAACCGTGACCACATGGATATAACACATAGGAGCGGAATATTTCATTATACCTATTTAATTGGTCAACAAATTGTTTATCGTATGACTTATGCTATAAATAGTGAACGCTTACAACTGTTATTTAACATTCAAACTACTCTACACACGTTAATTTAAAATAATTTGAAATTAAATGAGAATATTGAAAGTTTGTAATTGAAATAAGGAATTAAAACTGATTGTTCTATGTGGTAATCAGATCAACGAGAATCCCAAATAATGTAAATAGGGACAATTCGTAAGACATTAGTCACGACCAGGTGAAAATTCGAAGAAACATCGAATTTTCACTTGAATATGAATTGGTCCAGGTCCTGAGAGTGAAAGTATATGGGGGGTCATGGAAAAATGAATCAAAAATAAAAGTATAATTTTTGATAGGAAAAATAAAAGTATAATTTTTGATAGGAAAAATAAACCATATACTTTTACGAAATTATTTTAACTTTTTTATTCCTCCACCAAAGAAAGACATTGACCATGGAGATACAGTCATTATATAGGGTGTTATTAAAAAGTATGTCAATCACTTAACCACAGATTCAGCACCTTAAAAAAAGTTGATAGAACCTAATTTACCTCTAGCCAAATCGCACCCCATGTAGATACAGCTCTCTAAAGTTGGAAATAAAAAAACCTATTCTTTAAATATTGTACAAATGGCTACAGATATTTTTTTCAATACTGGTACGCTCTAACATATGTCAGAGGGTAATAGTTTAAAGTAAAAATATTTTAAAATAAAGTTTTAGAAACGGCTGGTTTAGGGTTAAACAACCCTTCCCCCCTACCTCCTTTTTAAGTGGTACGCCTATGACTTTTTTCGTGTATTGTAGGTATTTTATAGAACATTTAATTCTACAACTTTTTTCCATCTTGTGTTTTTTTCGTTTAAGTGGTCATTTTTAAATGAAACTTAGAATACTAAAAACATTGTCATGTTTGAAAAGGTAAAATGCTGAAAACTGGAAAAAAAAATAATGATTTTTTGTTTAATTTTAACCTCCCCACAATAAAATTGTGGGAGGTTACTACAATTAGTCCAAAATCGAAAATTGATCTTTACGTTTTGAGGTCCCAGGAACCCAAAAAAATTGTTTTTGAAAAATGTCTGTGTGTAGCACGATAGCGGCGAACCTACTAAACGGATTTGGATGAAACTTTGCATGAGGGTTTCTTTAGTGCTCCAGAAGATCTGAAAAGGTTTTGGTTGAGATCGGATTACGTTTAGTGCCGTTTTGCCACAACAAGTTGTTTATTTTATGATTACTTACAATTTGTAATTGAACCATTGAAAAGCAGTAAAAATTCCGATTTCAACGATATATCACACTTGCACTTTTTCGATTTGGTTTCCGTGAAAAAAATTAAAAAACAAAAATTTCACTTGTTTTGTCCTCAAAGCAGTGCAATTGTACAGGGTGATATTCTAATAATGACAGAGGTGTTCAGTGATTTCGGCTGATAACTCGGGAACGGTTGAAGATATCGAACTGAAATTTGAAACGTAGGTATAAATATTGTAGACGGACGGATTACGAGTGAATTAATAATACATCTACGTCACATGACGTCACAAATAAGAAAAATTCTTAGAAACTGGTGCAGATATCGACTTAACTGGAAACATCCAATTAAAGTTTGAAACGTAGGTGGAAATATTGTAGATGGATGGAATACGAGTGAATTAAAAATACACCTACGTTCTGATGACGTCGTAAAAGCATAAAATTCTTATAACAGGCGAACTGATGATATCAAAAAAATATTTCTACAAGACGAGTCACGAAATTTTTTTTTTTTTAATTTCCAAGAAATGTAAAATTTTCGGAGAAATGTCACTTTTCAGAAAAATGTCAGATTTTTAAGAAAATGTCAAATTTTCAGGAAAACGTCAAATTTTCGGAGAAATGTCACTTTTCAGAAAAATGTCAAATTTTCGAAAAAATGTTGAATTTTCAGGGAAATGTCACTGTTCAGAAATATGTCAAATTTTCAGAAAAATGTCACTTTTCAGAAAAATGTCAAATTTTCGAAAAAACGTCAAATTTTCAGAAAAATGCCAAATGTTTGAAAATTGTCAAATTTTCGGAGTAATGTCACTTCAGAAAAATGTCAAATTTTCGAAAAAATGTCAAATTTTCAGAGAAATGTCACTTTTCAGAAAAATGTCAAAAATTTAGGAAAATGTCAAATTTTCGAAAAAACGTCAAATTTTCGAAGAAATGTCACCTTTCAGAAAAATGTAAAATTTTCGAAAAAATGTTAAATTTTCAGGGAAATGTCACTTTTCAGAAATATGTCAAATTTTCAGATAAATGTCACTTTTCAGAAAAAACGTCAAATTTTCGAAGAAATGTCACCTTTCAGAAAAATGCCAAATGTTTGAAAATTGTCAAATTTTCGGAGTAACGTCACTTCAGAAAAATGTCAAATTTTCGAAAAAATGTCAAATTTTCCGAGAAATGTCACTTTTCAGAAAAATGCCAAAAATTCAGGAAAATGTCAAATATACGGGAAAATGTCAAATTTTCGGAAAAATGTCACTTTTCAGAAAAATGTCAAATTTTATTAAATGGACTCAAAGGAAAATTCCCAAAAAATACTACGGGTCCATTTGTTGTATAAGTTCTCTGCTAGTGTGTTAAAGCGTGCAGACTGTATGCTGAGTATTTTTGACGTGTCAAGTGCATCGAGAGATTACAAGAATTTTCGACGTTTATAAAGCCCACGGATGGTGTGAGAGGCCATCCTGAACCGCTTACAAGCCTTACAAGTGTAAGCAACCCCACCGGAACGCTTTTGGTGAGTTTTTTCCAATAAAACTTTAAAAGTGTCAGTGACATTATATTTTAAAAACTATTTCCGCTACTTCCGGCATCCCGCCGAAAATTCTTCCGGCAACATAACCTAAAAATAGTACTACATAACCTAAAAACAATTTAAGACATTGATACCAACCTAAACATTTTTCAAAAACCAAATTCCCCAGAGAAACATTGGAACCAAAAATTTGACAGCTATCACTTCCCCGGCCGATTTAGTGAAAAATTGATCGAGGCCAAAAGATAAAACAATATATACCAACTCAAACTTAAACGAGCCACCATGAACACTACCCTGGCTACATCTGGCAGGGAAGCTGTCCACCAAGAGTTATATGGTTTTTTCCAAAGATGGCCATCCCTGCCGTCCATCCCATTACCAACGAACAGGTTTTTTCGTTTAGTTGTTTCCGAGGTTGTTTCCCGTATCAATAATCAAAATTATTAAGTGCTCTTGCCTACGAACGTTTTTATAGAATTGTGTTTATTTTTATATTAATTTTAGGTCCATGTGGACACATTGTAATTTTAACCTAGTCTTTAAGCCTGCCTACAGAAGACAGGAGCTACTTTTCTATTTTTCTCCAAGCCAAACCGGACCTACCCCGTCCAGCCTCACACTCGCCACGGCGGTGTTCACCGTGGTTGTCTGGCTGGTCCCGGGCTAGGATCCGATGAAGCATATATTTGTATTAAAAACATTGAATAAAATATTAATGTTGTACAGACTATAAATTTAACACTCAAGTTCTTAGGTCCAAATCCCACCGAACGCAAGACTTTTTTTCTGATTTAATGCGAAAAAAATATTTCAACTTAATAAATATAATTAAATGAGATCATTCATATTGTTTAGTGCTCTTTTCGGCTTCAAAGATCCACCGGGTGGGGAGGTTCCAGCCGCTTCCAGTAGCTGCCGATTTTTTTAAATTTTTTTTTGTTTTGTTTTTAATTTTATTTTGGTTTTTTACTCATACTAAGTACATATAGATCTGAAATTAAGAAGTGACTGATGAAATAAATGATTTTTCTAGAGTTTCTAACATTTCATCCTTTAAAACACAATATTTTTAGTATTCTAAGTTTCATTTAAAAACGATCAGTTAAACGAAAAAAACACAAGATGCAAAAAAAAATTGTAGAATTAAATTTTCACTTATAATATCCCTAGAGCTTAAATTATTTCCGGGCATTTTTTCAAGGTCATGAATATTTTGAAAATTTTCTTAACATATTCATGAACGAGGAAAAATTTCCGGATATTAATTTAAGCTCGTGGGATATTCGGTAAGAAAATTTAATACCTAAATAAATTAAATAAATACCAATTTCAACTGACATTAAGATTATTTTGAGACATAACAAGGTACAAGATTAGTAGGCCATAAATGGGTTTTGGTGACAAAATGACAGAAACGCTTCGGAATTAGTATTGTTGTGTCATAAGTCATAAGTGTAAGAGTTAGTAAAATGTCGCGTTTTGGAAACAAAAGTAAAAAAAATATTTCCACCCATTTTAGTTGCAAAAAACTACTACATGAGTTAATATATATTCATTGAAATGTTTGATATTATGTTTTCTTCACTAAAATGATTGAAATTCTGATTTTCTTCTATTATCTATTGTTACAACAGTTTGGGTGAACTGGAATACCTATATTTGTATAATAGATAAATAATATCTTTTTCACCCATTTTAGTTTCAAAAAATTACTGAAAATTGTTTAAGACAACTCTATTTGTGTTATGAAATAATTTTTGTTCACTAAAATAGGTGGAACAATTGTTTCAAAATATTATATTTATGTAATCAAGCATAGACATTTAATTGATATAGATTCTTCACCGATGTATTCACCATTGAAACGCGAGGAGTTTTTAAAGGATTTTTAAACACATTTGAAATATTCAGTATCATAATTAGACACAAAATAAGATGCTGTTTCACGAGCTCAATAACTTTTTTTTATAATTATCTCGTTTAATATGACAAATAAAATTCCATGTTTATGTGAAATCATATGTCAATAATTTGACAGAAAAATTTCCACTTAATTTCGCTCAGGGTACCCTGGATGATAAAAATTTATTTACTTTAAACTGTTACCCTCTGTTACAGCCTACCAGTATTGAAAAAAAATTCTGTAGCCATTTGTACAATATTTAAAGAATATGTTTTTTTTATTTCCAACTTTATAGGGCTGTATCTTCATAGGGTGCGATTTTAGAGCTGAATTAGGTTCAATCAACTTTTTTTAAGGTGCTGAATCTGTTAAATGATTGAGATAATTTTTAATAACTCCCTGTATATACTGTTCGAAAAACTGAGTATGGCAAAGACACGTAGCGTCTATAGGCAAATATTGGCAAAAAATGAGTGAAAATGGACAAGGCCGGTTTTTCACACAAAACAAGTTTGGTTTCAGTTAGCGACTCATAATTTGAAAAAGTGCGTTGGATGGTCAATACAAAGCAATGGTTTACATTCTGTTTGAAATTTGACTTGTAAAAACAACATTTTGTACTTGTGTGATAAGATAAGTACAACGTAGCAGCGTAACTATGGGCGATGACCTAATCTTTATAACCTCACAATTTGATTATACCTTATATCATCTCAAATATCAAAACAAAGATGTTCAAAACAAACAAAAAGCAATAAAAAATAAATAGGTAAAGATAAAACGAAAGAAGGCACAGATCATGCAAAATTAAAGTTAAAGTTAATTTCGATCACAGAGTAATGACTGCGGACACCCAGATTGCTTTTAAACCTCCAACTGCTCAGGTAGTTACCAATCCATTTGAAATAAGTTTATTTTGTAAGAACAACTACCCATTCGTTGAAGTTTGAAAGTGAATTTGAAAGAACAGTCAAATTTGGTATGCGCAAGCCTTTGATATTTTCATACGGCCTTTATGTACTTGTAGAAAGAAATCTATTAATTACTAATAACACAGTTTGCTTCAGAAATGATCACAAATCCGTATAAGTAGTGTGTACCAACTCGTTACCCAGGCAACCCAACGCGTTAAATTTGTACCTTTTTTCCGAAACAAGTACTGTTAAGCGTCACTTTCTGGTAGAAAAATCGTCCAGAAAATGTCTACTTTCCGGTCGTGGAAGAAAATATTACTTTATTGACACTAAGTACTGGAATAAGAATTTTTTTGAAAAGGTTAAAGAAAAATTTTACAGCATGTCACAATGGGTCATTTTGATTTCTGTCCAGAACTTGGCCAAAACTCAAATGAACCAAATTTCACCGACTTCCGAGAAATGAGTAATAAACAAGCTATTTGGTAAGGGTGGACGTTATTCTTGGGGGAACAAAAGGCCTTGATCCCTATACCTGCCTCATTTGCGTTCCACAGCTCGAGAATGAAATACGGGTTCAAGTTTAAAATTGTGCAGTGAAAATTCAGCGTTTACACGACTGTGAATTTTTGGTTTATTTGTCTTCAATTGAACGAATCGGTCATGTCTGGCATAGAACAAGGCAAGAGCTTTATTGTAGGCAGTTAGTTGTCCAAATTATAGCCTTTTAGCGAGTGAACGGTTTCGCAAGCTTTACCCATATAATTTTTCTTATGATATTGAATACAGTGTTCTCTACATGTTTTGTGAATTGCAGCTGCCTATAGCAGCCGTTTTTTGATTAAAGGCGCTTGAATTCGTTAATGTAGGTTCAAAATACCAAATTTTAGGAGCAATATAGTTACTGATATTGCAATGACTGATTTATTTCAATTCATGAAATCGTTCAATGGAATTTTTTTACCACTTTTCCTCGAATTTGGAGGCAATATTCTAGTCGAATCCAAAGTTTCACAATTTTATCCAATTATTTTAATTTCCACCCCCCGAAACCCACCCTATAGTGTGTGCGATTTAAGACCGCAACACCTCGTTATTTTGGAATGCGTCGGCCGATTTTAATTTTTTTTTTTTTGAGATGTAGTGCTCGATGAGCTTTATTTGACTGTTTTGAACCTCTATACAAAATTTTAGCTCGATACCTCATATAGGGTGTTTGTTATTCAATAGCCAAATTTAAAATTGCTCATTTTTCGATTGGCCCTGTATAAAAGTCGGTTAGGTTTACTAAAGAGATAAAGTAGTCATTCGACTTAAGGAACATCAGACACTAAATGAGGAAGAAAAAAGAAAAGTTATTATTTAAATAAATAGTGCTTCTATACCATTATTCGGTTGCTGAAGGTAGATGCCTTAATGCCATGTGCTAAAAATATATTTTTCGTCTTCGTTCATGCACAAATTAATTCACTCACGGGACCCCAAAAAACCCCGACTAATAAGTTTTTGGCCACAATCTTCAAATTTTGATGAATTTCTGGATTTTAGCATCTGACATTATTGGATTCGCCATCTTGGATTTAGAGATTATTAAATTCTGACTTCAGATTCGTGATCAGCGACACCAAAAACCCCCGAGTAACAAAATTCAGCCCAAAATATTGAGTGAACGGACTACGGCATCGTGTTCAGCACGTTTAAAACTTTCGGGGTACGGTAATGGGATCCCATTGGTCGGACATTTTTCTTTTTTTGTAAACCTGCGAAATCGTCCTTTATTTTGAACCCCGGCTGGTCACTGTATCTTAAAAATTTACGTAGTTATGATTGTTAAAAGTTTATGCAAATGTCGGTATTTCTTGAATACGCGCAAGTAGCGCTCATTTTTCGCTTATATCTTAAAAACTACAGCTTTTAGACAAAGAAAAGTGCGTGTATAACTTTTTAAAGTATTTAGTTACTGATTAGGCCAGCTCACGGCTCTAGTGAATAAGTGGGATTGTATTTCCAAATGCTAAATAGTTACTAAAATAATAAATAAATCAAAATTATATGTCGAAAACTTACCACCGTTGCTCTTGTGATGTTCGGATGTTCTTGATGTATTTTTAATTGAATTAGGACAGGACAAGTGGGGAAGGAAATAGTTTTCGACACAATACAACAACTAAAGTCCGATATTAGACGAAATAAAACAATATTGTAATTCACTTCAAAACTTTAACCAACTAATTTTGAACAATAAGCGGAAGCTACTACTAATTTAGGCGACAGCGAGAATCTAACTCAGACAAACGAACTTTTTTTCTCTCTTTTTGTAGATATTTTTAAATCCCAAATTAAATATCTAATTTCCCAAATAAATTGTGAATTTTCCAAAGGCGCGTCACCAATTACCTTTGTTTGAGATATCAGTCGTTTCATTATCTTTAAAAATGACGAAGTTATTATGAATTGTTTAAAGAAAAGTCTGGTGCATAAAACATGGTAAACATTAAATATTTTAAGTAGTTTTTGTCAATAAACTAATATATTTGATTTTTTTATCCTACAATAAACAATGTTAATATAGGTTAATCAAAAATTTAAAAATCCCATTTTAAAATGTCCTTTTTTTTAGCTAAAACTGGTATTTTAATGAAATAACAATATTTGTCAATTGAGTATGAAGATATACACTATTAATTTCAAAGTGCCGCTGGATCAGATTATCTAGAATTTTTATGAGAATAATATAAAAAAATATATTTAATTAATTATTGTTATTTTCTGAGCTGTAAATAATTATTATTTTCTTAATAACTACATATGTTTTTATCAATATACCTTTGTCATCGAAATATTTCAATTCTTTGGCGATTCCAACATAAAACATTTTAATTTGAAAAATACTTTTGATCAAAAAATTTCTAAGAGAACGTACATTCTTATATATTAGGACATAAAACTTATATACTAATAAGAAAAATGATTGCCCTTACTCCACAAGGTAAAATAATCAATAATTAACGAATTACTGAGAATAAGTTAATGAAACTTATATTATTAATATTCTTGGGATCGCTCATCATGAGTGTGAAGTCAGAAATTAAAAATTTTATGCTGTACCCTCAATATGGCCGATATGAAAGGGGTAAAATGGATGAATTAGTTATTTTCTATTTATTTTGAGAAATTAGAACTCTTTTAGCAGATTCTTATATTTTGAGACATAAAACTCATCCCCTAATAAAAAAGATAATTGCTCTTACCAACAGGATGAAAACCACCCCCAAAGCTAAAAAATAAGCATAAAAAAAATATAATTATTCCTTTATAATTGAAAATATTGTAAGATTTTACCACCAAACGAGCAATATCGTAATTTGCTAAAACGAGGCGCGCTCCTTATTCCGGTCATTCAACAAAAAAATTTTGAAGGTCTCTTCATCTTTTTCAAGGTAGGTCAAAACAGTACAGAGATTGGCAGTTTTTCTATATCCATCTTAACCCTTTCCGCCACGGGAAATTATGCACAAAAAGCCCCGTTGCTGCACGGGATATTTTGTTCTAATTCATCTGTTTTTTTCGTTATTGGGATTGCTAAGCAACATAATATACTTTGGTTGCATTTGTGGAGATTTATATTTTGTTTAAAGTATATACTTTGGCGTGGTACCCAGATACACAGCATACATTACAGTATACACAGTATATACAATTTATACAGTCCACTATGCATATACAATATGCGGTACGTTATTTGTACCATCATGCATTGAACAACGCAATATGCATGGTTCAAACGGTGTACCACCATGCCTGAAAGGGTTAAATGCGTCGTTAAAAAAAACGCTAAGAGTTAACTTCAAACACTTCTATCTCCTAAGATATTATCTTTATCAAAAAAATAAAAAAATAGCATATTCATCAATTTATTGCCACAATTTTTGTCTCTAGCAACATTCAGTTAAGATGCTTCCCTGCATTCTTACATGTTTTCAAAAATTTTGAAAATACATTAAGAGTAAAATCTTTTAAATAATGCATCCACCACGGTCAAAAAAATGTGAGTGTATACATAATAGTTAGGACTAACAAGAAACACGATTTGGATTTTTTTTTAAATTTGCAGTTTACTGGAACCAAAAAACCCGTATTTCTGTGTAAAGAATCAAAATTTTGCCTTTGATTATTAGACATCAAAATTTGACAGAAGAAAATTTTAAGCTACTGTAATAAGCTTTAATTCGGTTCAAGGTACATGTTAAAAGACATTTTAAACCTTAGATATGACTGTTTGAATAGCGTGTCCTTTTCAGGGTTACGTTCAAAGGCACCTAACTATATCTCGGCAACGATGAGACTAACCAAATTTTTATTTCATGGATTATTTTTGTTATTTCATAAGCTAACTTTTTTGTTATGACAAACTTTTTCGAAAATGTGATTTGCTTAAAACGTTTGAAAAATCAGTGTTTTCTTTTATTAAAAATCAATGTCTTTAATCCCTTATAACTCGCGGGTATTAAAGCAAAAATTCGACGATCTACACGTTGCAATAGTCACTTTTTTTTTTCTTTTTTTTTTCAACCCCCGAGTTGAGAACGAAAAGGCACTCTTATTCCTTTTTAATATTTCATACAACCCATTTTAATTTAAAACTGCTATAGAATTAGTCCGAAGTGAGATCACCAAGTTACTATACTATTATTTAAATAATTCAAAAATTAAAAACGCATACTTTAAGTTTTTTTTTAATTGTCTTATTTATATTAATACCCTAGCCAGGATTCGAACCCGGGACTCCGCGGTCGCAAGCCAAACACCTTAAGCACTGCACCACCGAGCCGGTTATTAACTTTCATATTTGAGCAATAACAAGACGATAAAGAAGGTTTAATTCAAATTCTTCACTATAACTGAATTCCCAGGTGACCTTCCTTTTTGAGCGTTTGTAGACTGGAATACATGCTGGTTCATATACTAACTGTCTTAACCCTTTCAGGCTTAGTGGTCATCCTGTGGAATCACCTTATGTACGAAAAAATGAACTTTGACAAATAATTAATTAATTAAATTATGTGAATTTTGTGACCAAAAATATTTATCTTCTTTTTGATTATCTGAAATAATGTTGAGAATCGTTTGCCAAGGGTTGTTTGATTTTGTGTATTCGGTAGAACAACGATGTCTCAGGGTCCCACGTGTAGAGGTACGCAGTATTGAAGATCCATTAGTAAGACATGTTTAAAGCGCGAACTGTCCATTGGAATTTATTTTTTTTTAACAATATTAGTAGGACTGGTAGACAATACCTTTACCACGAAAACTTTTTCCAACTCAGATAAGAAGTCTCAAAGTTTCTAAGAGTAGACATCCTTACGTATATTGATGACAATAATAAGGTTCTAATCGTATCACTTGTAATTTTTTATATGCCCTGAAAGGGTTAAATTAAAAATATCTGCAATGGAATTTAAAAGTGTACAAAATTCACTATTCATATTTAACATGTTAAAATCTAATCAGATGTTCCAAATGTTTATTAATATTAGGAAGTATGCCCTCAAAACTATAAAAAATTATTCCAAGTCTGAACTAGGTGGTTTATGTGAATAATTATTATTAATAACATGTCTACTGCTCCACGTCTTCTACCAGGAGAGACTTGCCATATAAACTATTAATGGCTGACTTCATATTTAACAATTTTATAAAAAATTCTTTGCGATTTTGTTGTATACATCAAATTAATATTTAGATCTTTTGGTAGATGGCAAAATATACATAATCATATTTAATTAACGGAGGCCCCCCCTTATTCTTACTTGTCATTTAGTAATAAGAGATGCAGCACATATATTTTAACCGAATTTTACAATTCAAATTATTATGTACCGTGACGTTGTGAGGCAGATGACGTTGATGTTGTTTATGTATTGAAATTTTGTTCGTTGTTTAATGTAAATTTTTTTTACCAGAATTTTTAACCTTGCAATTTTAAAATTTACGCAGGTTATTACCTCTTTATAATGTCTTCTAATGTTTCTTATAAATTTTCCAGTCTAGTAGCCTGAGGGTGTGGAAATACTACGTATAGCATTAGTAATTAGTGAAGTAGTAGTGTTTTCCCTTAATTCTAAACTATGATGATATTTATCGCATTAAATGGAAAACGAAGAAGAAACAAAAAAGTACATGCACAAAAATGAATCATGAAACTCGAATAATTCTAAAAGATTTAAATTTTAGTACATTTTATAGTAACTCTAAGTAAATTTTTAACGTATTGATATAACATAATTAGAGATTAGATTAGATGAACTATTAATTGAAATATCAAATGGTATACGTCTATTTGATTGAAATTTGGAACAATCATCATCATAGTGCAAAATATAGTAAAATTATACAGAAATTAAGTTCATAACACGATTGAAATATCGAATAAAAATGTCTGTGTATTTGTGTGTGTACAGTATAACCAAAGGTAATTGGTCACAAAAAAAATTGCACAAAAAATAATGGTGCGGGAGCTAAGTGGCTTTTTTGGACACTCATCGTTACAAGCATTTTCTATGCGCTGATTAATTCTATCGAACTTAAGTAACGACAAAATAGACTTCTGGCATATGTCAGATCGTCGAGTTGTCCATGGTTCAAGATATAAAAATCAGTGAAATTATATCATCGTTACAAAGCCAATTTTTTTTGTGTGTACACATTTTATGTTTAGAATTAATAAAAAGATCGCCAGAAAGTGTGGACCATCAGGGGCGCAACCGGAAAGGTCAAAGAGGTAAAAAAACGGAGTTATATCAAGTGATCGTTACAAGATTTTTTTTAGGCTGAGCATGTTTATTTAAATGTTTTGAACACAGAAAAAAATTCCCAGAAAGGAACTCCCGTCAGTAAGGCTAGCCAGAAAGAAAATGTTTAGGATTTTTGAAGAAAATTGGATTTTTTTTTTTTGCATATTTCATCTCAGAACTCTAAACTCATCGTTACAAGTTCTGTCTCCTTTTTAAAACGTAAATATAAGCTCCTTCAACAACAGAATAGCCTCCCCGTAAAGTTCTTAGTGTCAACAAAAGTACCATAGGCTCTTAAATATACAGGAATTTAACACTTTCGGCTAACTTGACTCCGTACCGTGCCTCAGATGTACTGTATCATTACTACCTTTCTGGCTGCGCCTCCTGACGGCCCACAATTTCTGGCGATCTTATTTTATTAATTCTAAACATAAAAGGTGTACACATACAAAAAATGTGTCTTGTAACGATGACATGATTTCACTGATTTTTAAACAGTGTTCGTGGCGCTCCTGACAGAAGGTGCCCCGCCAGAAGTCATTTTATAAATCGTTATCATCCATTAAACCATAAAAATATCTCAAAGTTCATAAAACGATGAGCTGCCGCTCTATAACTGATATAATCAAGTTGTGTCGAAAGTGGAAGCTACTTTATTGTGGATGATTTAATAATTAGTGCCTGATGCAGCAGAACAATTTGGTATTATGAAATAAATACTTTGTAACAGTTAAAAAGTTTCAAAATAAAGGAATTGAAAAGTACTTGATTGATCATATGTCAACGAGTGATTTTAAGGTTGGACTTTATAATTGCATATTTGACCCCAGTTAAAAAGAAAGTACTATACACTTCTATAATACAAATACTGAGCTGCTGAAACGAGTAATATTACAACTGAGGATCGACAAAAAAAATCAGGATGTTATTAAAATAAAGAACAATTATTTGGAGTTGTGTCGTTTTCACAAGGATAATAACAAATTCATAACGATGTTAAATAGAAAATAGAGAAATAGAATAAAAAATAGAGAGAAAAAAATCGGCAGCTACGGAAGGCGGCTGGAACCTCCCAACTCGGTGGCTCTTTGAAGCCGAAAAGAGCACTAAGAAATATAAACGATCTTATTTAATCATATTTTTTTAAAAACTATATAATTCTCTGTGGACAGCTTCTCTGCCAGCTGTGGCCGGTGAAGTGTTCATAGTGGACCGTTTCAATTTGAGCTGATAAATATTATTTTTATCTTCTGACCTCGACCGATTTTTCACTAAATCGGTCGAGGAAGGTTGTTGTTTTGTTGCTTGTCACTAATGTCAGATGTCAAACTTTATTAGTTCTAAATCTGTCAATCTGACAAAAATTCTGATTCTAAACTTTACTGGGGGATTTTTTTTTGACCCCAGCTAAAAAGAAAATTTTTAAGTTGGTATTGCACTTGGTTTGGTTTTTAGGTTATGTTAATGTTTTTAGGTTGTGGTTGGCGAAAACTTTTGTGCCGGAAATGGATTCCAGTTTCTCAGACTTTTAATGTCACTGTCACTTTTAATAGTTATGGGTGAAAAACTTACTTTGGGCCCAGGTATTTAATTTTTTTCACGGAAACCAAATTGAAAGGGTGCAAGTGTGATATATCGTACAAATCGAAATTTGTATTGCTTTTCAATGGTTCGATTGCAAATTGTAAGTAATCATTAAATAAACAACTTGTTGTGTCGAAATGGCACTAAACGTAATCCGATCTCAACCAAAAGTTCTTCTGGAGCACTAAAGAAACCCTCATGCAAAGTTTCATCCAAATCCGTTTAGTAGTTTCGCCGCTATTGTGCTAACATACACACGCACACACAGACATTTTTCAAAAACCACTTTTTTGGGTTCCTGGGACCTCAATTTGATGTTATCTCAATTTTCGATTTTGGACCGATTTCAGTAACCTCCCAAAATTTTATTGTGGGGAGGTTAATAATGATGATAAAATCACGTTGCAATAATGATAAAAAAAAAATTGGTTGTTTAAAAAAGATAAACAAAAAACGCTTTTATACGGGCGTCTTACCTGGGCCGGATTAAATAAAATCTATATAAGCCTTTCCATATGTGTACTTTATGCAACTATTTTGGTTACATTTTTTAATTATACTCATACTGGCTGAGGCCATTGAAATTCGACGAAATGAGGATATATCCTTGAAATTATTCTTTGGAGGCACATCCTTGAACTTACTACCAGCACTCACATTTTCGAGAAATTCGTGACTCTGTTTCAACGTAATGATCTCACTTTTTCCTAGAGTAGTTCATAAAAACAAAAGAGTCTTCTCTATATATCCTGCATCAAAAGTATTGACGTCTTTATTCCAGTTAATTATTATATTCTTTTTTCTTTTGGTGGTTTTTTACTAAAACTAAAATAGATTTCTTTCTTCGTAATTGTGTTAACTACATGTCAAATATTACTGTTTTCCGAAACATTTTTTTCTTTAATTGTTTTTTTGGAGTGTTATTTTCCTGTCGTTTTAGTTTTTTTAAGTATCCAACGAGTATATTTTTTATTAAGAGTTGTCAGGTCTTTTTTGGCAATAGCGTGAACTACCTGTCAAATATTATTTTACAAAACTTTCTTCATTGTTATCGTCTCCATATACCCTAAATAAATAATTAGAAAATAATTGGCTAATGCAATGCAATTCAGAATGACCAAAGTATGCACCATATAACGATAAAAAACTTTCATATTCAGTTAATTTATTAATGGACTGTATATAAGATCGGTTCACAAACAACAAAACACCTTCATAATATTAAAAAAATAAACAAATTAACAAATAAACAATTACCGTCACCTAAAATGGAAATAACATGTCCCTCCATGATGAAAAGAGATATTCTCCAAAAAATACTTTATCTTAAAAATGAATAAAATAAAAGTGAAAATTAATTCGAATTCGTCTTCGCCTGAATATGCAATATGCGATACACACACGCTGGCAATCGGTGGCTCTGACTGGTTTTTTTGAATTTTTTTTTTTTTAGCCTTATTTATATTAATGTCCTGGCGGAGTTCAGCCGTAGGCTGATTTTCCACTCTACCAGGACAGACACTTACACATAGACAACAGCACAACACACATTGCCATCTGCCGCAGCTGAGACTCGAACTCAGGAGAGGAGAGCGACTAGACCGTGTTGTCTCTCACACAACCGCAGTCTAGTCCATTGCTACCATCTCGGTAACACGTGAAAAACGCCACTACACATCCATACCCTAGCCGGGGATTAGAACCTGGGACTCCGTGGTCGCAAGCCTAACATCCTAAGCACTGCGCCACCGAGCCGGTGGCGTAGTGGATCTGCGGCGTCTACATGCGTAGCTTGAACTAGTAGTGGCCATCAGTACGTTAGATTCATTTATTTATTTCAAATTCTATTTCGTTTTTATGTATGAAAATAATAATTTAAGAAAATAAAAATTAGTGATGACATATCTGTGGATAAAGAGCTTTATTTAAAAAGAAAAAAGAATCATCAAAATCAGTGCAGTGGGAGCTGCTGGCGAAGCTAGAAAAGAAAACTGCTTGTATTTTAAATATTTAGATCAAGAATTATAAATTATTTACTATTTACTGAAGTTTTTATTGTAATAATTTCGGGTATAACTTGAACCCGTCTTTATATCTGTGACACTACTATACTTTAATACGGGGAGTATTAAGGTACCCCAAATGTTAATTCCTAAGCATTAATTGTATCGGCAAGTCTTTCAGATACATTATAGTTTTTTAAAAAAATTTATAGGGTTAAATACATATGTGAGGTATAAGTAAGTAGACCGTTTCTTGTAAATAAGGTAATTGTGTTAAAATTTATTTTAAGCATTTTATGTAAACTGTCATAGTAGAATATTTCTTGTTGAAATTGGGTCATGTCACTCGCCATAGTAGTGTAAACTGTTTTATTATAGCAAATGTTACAAAGCACAGAAGAAATCATATCTTTTAGGTTCTAACAAACTTTACGTATATTAGGAGTATATCAAGTTTACTTTAAATGTTAATAATGATAATATTTAATGAGACTAACTAGTGAAATGTTCAGTTGGGCGCTGTCGGTTGCGAATATCTGTTTGAACAATAAAAATAAAAAAGATATTGCTCGTGTACTCAATTTCAGTGGCACCACGTAAAAGTGAATTGTTCCTTATTCAAGCAAAATGCTAATCAAGTAACCAAGCGGCCACGCCCGACTGCAACTTCCATTCTTTGTGTTCTGCACTTGACTCGAATGCTTTAAAATTTTCTGTAAAAAAAAAACAAGGATACGCGTTTACGCAAATTAATAATTTGCTTTTTGTAAACAACTACGTTTCCATCGCATAAAATCGTACTTATTTTTGGACTTTGCAGTCAGCAAACAACTAAATTTTATTATATTTATGTATCTATATTTCATGATCCATGACGTTTAGTCAGGACCGTAACCGAAACTGGGAATCCCTTGATCTCACGTAAATGGCTGCATATCATTGACACCGTAGACAAAACTGTTTACGTTTTTATAGTCCGGCAGCGGAACAGTGTTTTTTCCCTGAAGTGAAAATTTTCGTATTAACTTTTTTTTTAACGGATTCTCGTAGATTTATATGTCTATTTACAATATCCGACTGATGACAAGGTGGCATCTTTGAGCAACTTGAGATATACAGAGTGTTTCAAAACAATAAGTTGATTGTATATGTTTTTGGCTTTACTATGCGTCGTACGGAAAAAGGTAATCTATGCAAAATAAAACATAATTAAATTTCCTACAAGAATGTCTATATTCATTTTCTTCCTATGTGTTATAGTTTACGAGATATTCGCCAGCCAAAATAGATAATTAAAAAAAAAGTATTAGGTACCTTGAATATTTCTATCAAAGCAGTTTACCGTGGTCTGCTAATAAATCACAGTCACAAAACAATCTTTATTTTACAACACTCGACGTATTTACTAACGTAATATTTTGTCGAAATCTATACATTTCCTTAAATATACAGTGTGACTCACTTAAAATGAAGACGCCCTTATAACTTTTTTATTTTGTTTTCGATTTGAATCAAATTCTACTCAAGTATAGAACAAATTAGGATCTACTTTTGATCAGAAAAACATTCGCCCGCTACAAAGGCAAAGCCACCTGTGGTACCAAAATATGCTGAAAAAATTTAAAATCTTATTAATAAAATGAATGTATATGTTTTTGGCTTTAAACTTGAATACTACTTAGTTCTTAATTTTTTCTCATTATTGTATGGTTAATTGTGCGTTAACTTATTGAATTTATTGACTTTACAAAGTTTTACAGGAAATGGAAAAATGTTACAATTTGGTATATCACCGAAAATTGAAATTTTAAACGTACAAAATTGCTGTTTCTCAAATGACCGATTCAGTTAAATATGACACCATTATAAATTGACGGATCAGCGCTTTTATGGTGCGTCGTCTGGCCCGAAAAAGGAACTGTACAAGATTACATTATAGAAATTAAAACAGTTGTGGGAAAGCATTTGGACCGCGGAACGTCCACTTAGTATTTGATCGTTATATTGAATACAGCCCCAAAAACTGCACTAGGTCTGAGAGGGGCAAAACCGCTAATAGAAAATATAAGCTGATCAATTTAAAACAACTACCTGCCCGAAAAGCAATAATGAGTGAAACTGAAAACAAAAAACAGTTGATTGACCTTATTTGTCTTAGCTTTATAGAGGACTACGCCTACAACATAAAGCATACCTTTAAGCATAAATTAGTTATAACTGGTGAAGAACCTGAATCCTACGAAATTCATAATGGTATGGTATCTCGCAGAACAGACTTAAGAGCAACGCGCGAAGAAGCTGATACTATGATTGTACAACAAGTTGTAATTGAAGCTAAGACCAATCCACAAGCCGAAATAATAGTTATGTCAGATGATACTAATGTGTTTATATTACTTTTGTATTTTTGTAATTTTGTATTTTTGAAATTATCAATTACGTTTTTATGGAGTCCGTTGTAGCTGGCCGTGCGATAGTTGATATAAAAGCGTCTGTGTTAAAGCGTCAGGACATAATACCGGATGTTTTAGCAGCACATGTCCTTAGTGGTTGTGACACCACTGCAATTTATTTTGGAATTGGTAAGAACAAAGTTTATAAAATTTTAAAAAAAGGATACTCTTTGTCATACATGGGCGAAGTAAATCAAGACATTACCAATCAGGCTGCCAAATTTGTATCTGCATGCTATGGAAAAGTTAATTGCGAATCTGAGGCTCGTGTACGTCTGTGGGCTGAGAGAACAGCGAGAGGAAGGCCACAATTACCTCTTTTACGATCTCTTCCGCCAACAAATGCAGCATTTATTGCAAACGTGAAACGTGCCTACTTACAGACCTGCATTTGGAAAAATGCATGGCAATCAGACCTTCTAAGTCTACAGCCAACCAATTACGGTTTTTGTAAAGATGTGAATGCCAAGTGTTTGTTTCCGATCACTTTACCAGAGAAAGTGGAAGTGGCACCTTCTGATGTTTTAAAATTAATTAGGTGCTCCTGTAGCAGTAACAAACCATGCAGTACAAACAGATGTAGCTGTAAAAGCTCTAAGGTTATCCTGTGTTGCCCTGTACAATGTTCTGCGTTTGCAGAGCACTTGAACACTGCTGCAGTGAACTAACCCCTACTGCCACTGGGAACGACAATGAAGGGGAAGAAGACGAATGTTCACTTTCCAATGATGAAATCGATTCAGAAAATAATGAAGTCTAATATATATAAATATGATATACTTTTGGAACACCCTGTATTTAAAATTTTTTGTTCAAATTTTATATAAATCATTTGTAAAAAACTCGTTTATTTACGTAAAATTTACAAAAAAATTAAAAAGAGTGATATTTCACCTACTTATTTATCGGACACCCCGTATCTGGAGTTGCTCAAGGATGACGCTTTGTCATCACTTGGATATCAAAACTAGGAGTCCCTTAGATCCCAAATCCGCTTTGAAAAAAACTTAATACGAAATTGTTGGGTTTTCTCCGTGGCTGCCAGACTATTAATACAATTTTCTAATTAGTATGACTTGCTGTTCAGCCAGAGCCGTACTGCCGTCCTAAGAACAGGTGCCGTATCTACAGAGAGAGACAAATGGAGGAAATGATGGGTAAAGTTTTTTCAATAGCCTTTAAAATATTTGAAAGAATTTGTATTTGTACTTTTTTAATAAATATTAGTTTAAAAAATTGTTGATGAATTTTCACAAAAAAAATCAGATACGGCATTCCCTACCCCTTTAATATCTTGAATATGCAATGTGAAAAGGCCGTATATGCATAAATACAACGGACAACGTACATAATAATAGTAATTTGTTAAATAAGTGCCATAAATATAAAATATGTTTCAAGCACTAAAATATAGTAAAAATAGTAGTCCTTTTAACAGTCGTAGAAAAATATTTTTACACTTTTTTAATAAAACTACATAGCTCCATTAAACAAATATTATATTAATGAATTATAATCATAACAAAAACAAAACAAAATATATTAAGAACTTAGTAATATTTATTTAATTTAAGTTTTTAATACCGGCGCGGTAGCTCAATCGGTTAAGGCGTATTGAGTGGCGAAAATGCTGATCGACTGCCTACCGCGCTCTGGGTTCGACCCCCAGCCCCGGTATTGACAACACCGGTGGGTGTGGATGTATGTCTGCGTTTTTCCAAATGTGTAACCCCCTTCCGCACAGCCTTGGCTATGGATTTGGGAGTTGTCTACTATCAGTGGTGTGTTTATGTTTAATACGGAACTAAACGGCTATTAACTTAACATACTTATACAATTTTTAATTGTTGGCGCGTTCTGGTTAATTAATCCAAAATTTCTTTCGGTTTTCGGGCATAACGCTACCAAGACTTTTCAACAGCGATATCTTTTTTGTTTTTGGAAAACCTCGAGGTTCATCAAGATGTGGTAAACTTTGTAATAAGATATGCCCTTTTTATTAACATGCTTTTATTAGGTCGACCTGTATCTAACTATCTATATAATGAGGTCTAAGGAACTGAATTTCACCCACTTCTAATTGTTGTATCATCATGAAATTTGGCAATTGTATGTAGCTCTGATGACAATACAATAAATACAGTATACTCAATATTATAATATATTCAAAATGGCCGCCGCCCCTAGATGGCGGATTGTCATTTTCTTTTGATACCCATATCAAGGAGATTTCCTTGATATGGTAGAAAACAAATATGTGATCAAAACTTAAAAATTCAAAATGGCGGCATCAACATGGCGGATAGGTTTTATCAATTATCGTCTGATTCCCTTGATATTAGTCCGATAATTATAAAAATTTCCATCACAAAAAATGTTATCTGATATTTTCCTTCAGTAACTGTTAGTGGAGGGGTTATATATCACAAAACCTCAAAAATTCGTTCTGTGGGGTGCCGCAACCCCCCCAATAGACCACCCTTTCGGTGAAATAAGTCTTATTTTACTGATAACTCGTTAACCGTTGGAGATATAAAAAAATTGCTCAAAAAAAAGAAAGCTTGACTAACCCCTTAAAAAAAGTTCTATTGTAATTTTGTTGTATATGCCATGGTTTTCGAGACAATCGATATTGAAAAAAAAATCCAAAATTTGTATTTTAATGCGCGCGAATTTTCGTTTATTTGAAATTTTTTGCTCGAGGCCTATAGAAAAAATTGAATTGCTCGAGAACCATACAAGCTAGGAGCAAAAATCAAAATGGATTTTAAAGGGGATATAAAATACTCTCTTGCGTTGCTATTCTTGATGGCTATTGCTATTTATTAGTATATAAAAATAACAATATAATATAGTTAAAAATAAAAATAACTGACTTTAATATAAGTTATAAATGCATTATCTTTTAGTTTAAGGTAGTACCTCAATGCAGAAAAAGTTAGGAATAAAAATATTCACATTTAAAAATTTACCAGCGTGTTGAAGTTAGCCAAATTTTGGCCAATTTTTTATTACTTCCTAAAAATAAAAAAAAGACCCAATCATCTTGAAAATTTAGCTCAAAAAATTATTCAATAAAATGGAGGAAATTGAAAAGAGAGGAAATACGGCCAAACTTTGGATTACCTATATGAAAATGGTTATATTGGCAAAATCAAAATAAAAAATAAAAAATTGGCAAAAATTTGGCTAACTTCAACATGCTGGTAAATTTGTAAATGTGAATATTTTTATTCCTAACTTGTTCTGCATTGAAGTACTACCTTGAACTAAAAGATAATGCATTTTTAACTTATACTAAAGTCAGTTATTTTTTATGGGCCTGTGAATAGTTAGAGACGCAAAAAATTAAGAGATTACTATATTATATTGTTATTTTTATATACTAATAAATAGCAATAGCCATCAAAAATAGCAACGCAAGAGAGTATTTTATATCCCCTTTAAAACAAATTTTGATTTTTCTTCCTAGCTTGTATGGTTTTCGAGCAATTCAATTTTTTCTATAGGCCATGCGCAAAAAAATTCAAATAAACGAAAATTCACGCGCATTAAAAATACAAATTTTGGAATTTTTTCAATAACGATTTTCTCGAAAACCATGTCATGTACAACAAAATTACAATAGGACTTTTTTCTTTAGGAAGTTATTGGAGCTTTCTTTTTTATAATGAGCAATTTTATATATCTTCAACGGTTAACGAGTTATCAGTAAAATAAGACTTACTTCAAATTTTCTTTTGTCCACTTTTGCCAAGTTCCACCGAAATAAAACTTGATGAGCGGGGGAGGGAGAAAATTAAAAAAAAAATGTTTCAATAAAAATTGTCGACTTACGCCTCAAATTTCCAACTTTTGAAAAGTCTGACAAAGTTGCCCCCCCTTTGCTACGGTCCCCCCTATGCCCAGCTTCAATGCATTCAAACCTTTAACACCTTTAAATCTATAAGTTTATACGTATCTCAGATGTATTTTTAAAGATTTATATATAACAAGTGTTGCTATAGCGAAAAAGGTTACAACTTTTAGGCAAGTTAAAGACTAAAATTGAGTTAAACGATATATCTGGGTTTTATGAAATCAGTTGTAAAAATTGTAATTTCTAGTACATTGGGACGAAATGTTTAGTTGTAACTGGATTTAAGGAGAATACCTATGGCCCATGTCAAATATGGAAGAACTGAGTCTATTGCTGCCACCATGTAATATAATATAAGGTTAATTAAAAATATAACTAATCATAGGCAGCTGGATGATATGAAAGCTAGAAATTTCAAAATGTAAAAATAGTATGAATGATGATAAAGAGCTAATTCCAAACAATTATTGGTTAGTAGATCACGGTTATTCAAACCATGAAGATGATTCTATTACTGCAAGTAATGTACCTAATTGATTGATGTCACGGCGACCGGTAGATCGCCGTGGTGAGAGAAACACGGAGAAGCGGGCGTATAATTACAGCAAATGCTACTGAAGTTACCGCCTTAGATTTTATATCTACACTATTTTCTATAAACGATGAAATTTATGTTATAATAAAATGGCTTAATTCACTCTAGAATATGCGAAACTTGGAGCGTCGCCGTTAGATGGTGTAGTACTGCTGTTAACTATCTACTATACATTCATTTTTTTGTTATTTAGCACTTACCCACATTTGTATTAGCCGGTTTATTCTTCAATTCAGTTTTTATTTAATATGGTTTTAATATTAATAATATTAATGTGATAGATTCTACAATAATTTGTAATTTAAAGTGTTTGTTAGCATGTTCAGTAGTATAACGTCAATATAGTACGTCAGGTACACCAAAGAAAGCTGCACTTTTTGATTGGAATGTGCCACTTTCTGTGGTTATAGTTGAAACCAAAAGGTAAATTTTCAGATAGGGAGCCACTTGCAAATCCATGCAGAACACCAAAATGGCGGCCATTAGCCATATTAATTTTTTTTTGTATCTTAGCTCTTAATGGTCCAATTTCGATTTTCTTTTTTTTTGTTTAAAAGCTCTTGTGAAGAGGACATTTTTTTGTCTCTATACATTTGTCACTACACCTTAAGGATTCTGCGCAATTTTCATAAAAACAAATAATTTTTATTTTTACGTACTTTTGGAAAATACTGTGATACGGAATTCAAAAACAGAATTTTGAACGACGTTGAGAGGTTCCATGCAAGCAGAATACACATTTCTTGGAATACTTACTCAAAAACCTGAAGAACCGTGCGAGAGATAAGAGAGGCGTTAGTTTTCGCCGCCAGGTAGCACAAGAAAATACGCTACCAAAAAATTGGAACGACTACCTCTGCTGCAATCAGACTAAGGCAGAACTCTTCAAATTACTTGGAGAACATGCATTTTTGAAGTTTTATTGGGCTCACATCAGTAGTGAGACTGATGGCATAATTCATTCATCTCGGCCGGATGAAACTTCAATTGATGGAGTACAATGCAGGCAACAGGAAGAAGCAGACGGCAGGATTTTTCTCCACTTTAAAGACAGTGTTGAAGATGGAGAAAAAAATACATTATTTGCACAGTAGATACTGATGTAGTCGTTTTGGCAATCTCTTTCTTCCACATTCTCAAAATTGCGGGACTTCAGGAGATGTTGATTCTCTTTGGTGCTGGGAAGGGTCAGAGATGCATGGTCATTAATAATGCCATGTTTGAAAGTATAGGTGAACATAAAGCTGATGGATTGAGAGAATTCCACGCATTCACTGAATCGGATGTTACGTCATCAATTGCAATGAAAAGGAAACAGGCTACTTGGAAAGTGTGGAAATTATTTCCTGAAGCTGCTGAAACCTTCCAAGCTATCTCTCTACTACAACAGTCTATTGCTGACGAGACTTTTCAAGTTCTGGAGAAGTTTACTGTTTTGCTTTTCTACAAACATGCAGAAGACTTCTCAGTCAATCATGTTAGAAAGCTTCTCTTTACTTCGAAAAGTTGCAGTCTACAAGGCCTGCCCCCAACAAAAGAGGCACTAAGGCAGTATTGTCTTCGATCGGCACACCAGGCATGACAAGTTTTGGGTCGTGTGTGCTCAGTAATGGACAACATTCCAGTCGCCCGTCTGGTCTTCTTTTCCTTCTGTTAAGGCATCCTGCACAGAATTGGTTAAGTGTAGTTACTCCGGATGCCATGCGCGATGCTTCTGTTCAAAGACAAAAGTTTCATGCACGCTACTTTGCACGAACTGCATTGAAAATGCAGCAATAAATACATTTACATGATTATTTTTAAATTCGTTCCACAGTTTCAAAATCCTAATATTGCTTTATTGATGTAATGCCTTAATATAATAATAATATATAATTATTTTGTTCCAGGGCAGTTCATTTCATATCTCTTAGTATTTAGTCGTTTTTTGTTTGTAAAAATTTGTTTCCTTAATGTAATAAATATTTTCAAAATAATTAAAATCACTGTTGTGTATGAAAACAAGCCTCTCTTGACATATTCGGAACTCCATAAAGATAAACCCTTTTTTGTAGGGGAAGAAAGGGATATTGAGCACAATTAAAAACTTACTTATCGATCAAATTCGTGAGAAAAGTGAAACTTTCAGATTTTTGAAACTTTCGCAGAATCCTTAAGGTGTAGTGATAAATGTATAGCAACAAAAAAGTGTCATCTTCAGAAGAGCTTTCAAATAAAAAAAGAAAATTTATTGTAGCTAATGGCGGCCATCTTTAATGGCCGTCATTTTGGTGTTCTGCACGGATTTTGAAGTGGCTCCCTATCTGAAAAGTTACCTTTTGCCATCAACTATGACCACAGAAAGTGGCACAATCCAATCAAAAAGTGCAGCTTTTTGGCTTTTCTAGCCATGTACGCGACATACTAATATGAATTACAAAAACTATGGAAGTTCTTATCAGTATAAGAGTTTAGATTGCGTAATATGTAATTAGTGCCCAGATACTTATCTGCCAACAAATAAAATGAGAAATTATTATGTCTAGGAAATGGTAGAATTACAAAGGGTATGAATGTGATAGGCAATATAAAATATTAATCTGTTCACTGAATGGAAATTTGGGTTCGTTGTTTTCAAAAATGATCATAACATAAACATAAACAGCCACCAGATATAGTACACAACTACTAAATCTAAAGTCAAGGCTGTCCGGAAGGGGGCTACATATTTGGAAAAACGCAGGCATACATCCATACCCACCGACATTATGCCGGAACTGGGAATTGAATCCGGTTCACAATAGACCGAGAGACCAGCATATTCGCCAATACGCTTTAGCTGTCTAAGCTACCGTGCTGATAAATAGATTAATTAGCATAATTTATGTGGCTCCCTGAAGATTTCCAAAAAGAATGAATATTGGCCAGTGTTTTGGAGTTTCGTTTTTGATTATTCAATTTCTAACCTGTGCTTGAAAGTTGTTTTAGTAAGTCTTTATTTTTATTATTTCACAAAATTTATGTATTAGCATGTTCGGAAGTACAACGTCAATATGAATTTAAAGAAGTAGGTAATTTAATGTCGATGTTGAAAAAAAGCGTATTTACACTTCTTTTTCTTATTCACATTGTCTTGCCAGACGTTTTGTGACGCATGAAAATTATTCTAGTTTGCCTCATCTTGTTGCATTGCCTGATGTCATCACGCCAACTGTCGCGGTTGCCTGTTAGGCGTACAACCGCATCAAAGCTCTTTTCCATCAGCTCCTTTGTGACATCAGCCCATCACTTTGGAGGGCGTCCTCTTCGCCTTTTGCCATCTGGTTTTCCCTGAACTATCAACCGTTCTATATTGTCCTCTCTCCAATTGGTGTGACAAAATGAGAGGATTCGAGATAATACGATGCTGGAGAGTCGGTGGGGACTTATTTATAGAAGAATCGATGTATTAGTGCGAAGGGCTATCCAGGGAATTCCTAACAAACGTTTCCAGATCCACATTACAAAAGCATTAATACGTCATCTGTCTACTTCCCTAATGGTCCATGTCTCAGAGGCGTAAACAAAGATGTAGAAAACTAAGGCGTTGGCAAGTCTGACCTTTGTGTTTGTGATAATACTGTCCGCCAAATTTTGGTCAAATGGCACGTTGCCGATCTTGCCATCTGTATTCTTCTCCAAATCTCATATTCCCAGTCATTTGTATTGTCCACAAGGGCTCCAAGCTATACCATCCTGTTTACTATCTCACAGTCACCTATCCTTAAAGTGTCTGGGTGGTTATCAGTTGCTCGGTCTACCATCATAATTTTCGTCTTGTAGTTTACGCTGAGGCCATAATCAGAACTTGGTTGAAAACTGTCCAACAGGTGTATGAGCTCATCCTCACTTACTGCATCTAATGTGGTATCATCTGCAAATCTTAAGTTAGATATCTTGGCTCCGCCTATAGCTACTCCACCGTGCCAGTTCTTCAGCACCCGTCGCATTACGTGTTCACTGTAGATGTTAAGGAGGACTGATCACAGTCCTGTCTGACGTCTTTGCCGACTTTTATCGGAGTTAGTGTTGTTTACTTTCACCAAAACAGAGTTTTCTTCATACCAACGGCGAACAATAAATACAAAATGCTTGGGTTTCCTCATCTCCAATAATACAGTCCACACTTTTTCCAATTCCACATTGTCAAAAGCCTTGCGGTAGTCTACGAATGAAAGATACATAGACACGTAATATTCTCTTGCTCTCTCTCGATAAGTTGTCAAAAATTCAGTATTTGCTTTTTGGTATCGCGTACTAACATAGCCTGCTTGCTCGGGAGGTATTTGCCCCGACAGACAATTTTGAAGTCTGGATTGAAGAATATACTGGCTTGCAATATCAGTGCCGGTAATCTGTAGCTATCACAGACATCTGTCGCTCCATTTTTATGGAGTGGCACAAAGTTCGTTTTCCAATTATCGAGCCAGACTCCTGTTTCTCATAATCCTTGGCATAGTTTATGAAGGATTCTCACTCATTTTTCACCAATTAACTTAAGCGCCTCGGTAGTGATATTATCGACCTCAGCTGCTTTGCCAGTTTTTAGTTTTTGTATTGCTGCCTCCACTTCTGATTTCAGTATTGAAGTTTCGTGTTCGTAGTCCTGTTGCCAGTCAGTTTCTACCTCTGGATGGTCTCTTTAAAAAGTTTTTCACAGTATTGGCGCCAAACCTTAATGATCCGATCCTTATTAGTTCTTAGAGTACCAGTGGTGTCCTTAAGTGACCACGTTTTTGGTTTAAATTAATATTAATCACTCCTACTGTTCGGGAAATAATTTTGCTTTTATTGTGGTCAACATGTGACTTCGGTTCTTTACAGATGTTTTGCAAATAGGAATTCCTATCTCTTCGACAAAGAGTCCGAATTATTTGCGTCAATCTGTTATACTCTTGCGGTTCTAAGGTAGTGTTAACACCTTGGGCCTTCAAATTTTTCCTGACTTGCGTGGGCAGGGACGCTCCTTTCTTGAAGTATGATTGTCTCCCAAGTTGGTTCTTAAGAGACATCCTACCCACTACTCTTATTTACACTTACTGATGTAAAACAATGAGAAGTGATATCAATAAAACAAGTTTAGTCAGGAGAACCACACAATTATCAACATGTAGTATATAGTGCATATAACAATGACCCGTTTCAAAACTCTCAACATCCCATTTTGTATAATAACTACCATAAAATTCATCGCTAAACGAAATAACAAATAGTTTTATCCCAAAATCGACCTAAGTCGAAGACAAAATAAAGTTTCGACTTAGGTAAAAAATCATTTAAAGGCATTTTTGAACGTAACGTACAAGTTTGGAAGGTATCATAATCGAAAACTGGCAAAACAGGACTTGTATGCGTTCGTTTAAACGTAAGGCACAATCAGATGTAGTTTCGAAGTTTTCACCTAAGAAAATATGTGTATGTCCAAGGGAGTGAAAGCATATTGTGGTCATGGAAAAATGTACTAAAAATAAAAGTATAATTTTTGATAAAGGAAAAAGAAACAATATACTTTTACGAAACACTTTGAAAATGTTTACGAATATTTTTAACTTATTAATCTCTTTATAAAAGGCCATGAAGGCGAAGATACAGTCATTCTGGGTATCATTCAAAAGAATGAATATGAAGTTTTAACAATGCCACATATAAAAAGGGCTAAACCTACAAATGTGGCGAAGGCGTGTAGCGTCTATAGGCATATATTAGCAAAAAAACTAGTAAAAATGGACAAGGTCGGTTTCTCACATAAGACAAGCTTGGATTCATCCAGCGGTTCGTAATCTAGAGGAGTGTGTTGGATAAGCGATTGAAAGCGATATTAGGAAAGCGAAATGCAGGGCTTTCCAAATAACAAACTTACAGAGAAAACCGCCTTGTGCATAAATAAGTCAAAAAGCAGTTTTGACAAAAAGTCGTTCGAAAGCGAAGTGGTGTCATTTTCCCTATGTTACACCTGCATGGGGACCAGTAAGTCGCGAGACTGGCCGAAAGTTATTCAACTCATGTATTAGTTGAACGCACTTTTGAACTCCGTTCTTGTGAATGATATAATCACTGTCGAGAACTTTAAAGCTAATTAGAAGCGAACGAAAATTTTTTTAGTAAAATATTTTTGTTATTTTCAGTCAGCCATAATTACAAATTTAAATGGGGAAATTGCATGAAACGTTTCTACCAAATCGGTTATTAGCTCACGGTAGTTGGTATAAACGGTAAAGTTAAGTTCTCAAGGAAAAAAATTCGTACTCAGCGAGAAACACCGTTCATAATTTATGTGAATGGCTTACCTAATATTCTCCTATTTTATTCAGTCTACGAAAAGTACTGAGGACCTGAAAATTAAAATAACAGCATCAGCAATTATTATTATCATATTGGAAAACAAACACATGGTACAGTTGAGTATGGCCGACTGCAAATACCTAATTTGCCTAGTTGAACTACGACACTGTTCATTTTTATGTGGTGTCATGGAGATTAAATATGCAACCAATATATTTTTTATTTACTGTTCAAATCACTATTCGCAGTCGGCAATGCAGCTGCAAGATGTAAAATTATATTTAGAACGTGACACTTTAAGGGTCTTTGGCGATCACCTTGTACTACGATTTTGATCCAGTTGCAATAAGGTGTATATTTCTATACTATTTTACACATCTTCCAAAAAAAAAAAATTAAAATCTAGTAGAAGTTATATTCAATAATTGCTCACAATGGGCAACGCACGATTGCAACTATAGTTAGTGTCGAGAGTGATTCGAAAAGGCAAAAAAAAAACAAATCAAATACATTCTTACAAGTCTTAGAAGTAACTAAGTAACTTAGAAATTATTATTTTTGAAAGCTTCAATTTCACGTACTATATTTGCCACTTATCTCTGAGGAGAGAGGCGAAACCACTTCCTCAATTTTTTCAGATGTAACCATATTGGTATCGTGGTACCATTTATTACTACTATTAATAGGGAGTTTATTCCTATGCCTCATTAATATGCAATCAAATTACAAAACTACAATTTTGTTACAATTATAAGGTAAGAAATAACTAAGGTGGCTTTGAAAACAATGAATATGTGGCGTGTCAAACATTTGTTGGTTTACTCGTGTTTTTATTGTCTTTAAAAAAAATTTTAATTCTTGTTAATTCTGGCCAAAATGCCGCAAACTGATACAAGAGATGAAAAAGTGGACATGTTAATCATTTATGAGGAATGTAGAGAAAATGCAGTTGCAGTTAGCGACCTTTATGCCCAACAATTTCCTGATCGAGATCCTGATAGACAATGCCCTGCAAGAAATTATTTTAATCGTCTGAAAATCAATTCTGAAGAGAGCCCAACAAGGATCCTGAAAACTTTATCATTGCAGAAGGCACAGAAATTAATGTTTTGGCTCGAGTAGAAATTGATAAGACAAATAGCGTTTGAATTAGAAATCAGTCGCCAAAAAGGAAGCCGAATATTGCAATTAGATTTTGCGGAATAACGCGCAGCCAAACAATGATTTTTTGGGAAGGATTTTATTTTCGGACGAGTCTAGGGTTCGCTAGATATAGTACAGTAATTAGAGGTTTTAACTTCGTTCATTTTTAGCAACTTGGTAGTAAATGCATGAAAGACAAGTTTCTATATTATGCGGGATCTTGCTAATTTATAGGGGGTGGATGCCACAACTTTAAAAAAAAATTGGAGCTGACAGAGAATTAAATTTTGAGAAGAAAAGGTTCTATTGGTCACAGGAAAATCAAAATTTACTAAGGGAGGGTAATTTTCACCAGCGCATAGTAGGCCAAAATCCGAAAAAGCTGGCCAAAATTCGAAAGAGGTTTAATTGTATTCAAAGTAATATTTTTGTAGTGAAAAATGTTCAGTTCATTACGTACCGCAAATTCCAACCATATTGTTGCCCATTTTTACCTGATACACCCTAAGAAACACAACGTTCTGTTAGCGTACAGTTGTGAATAGTTGCTTGCCACATTCGAACGTACTATTCGATATTCCTGTAATTTGTGTAATTTCAACAAAAACATAGTAAAATTTTAGGAAGATAATCTATAAAGTATGTATTTTATTTTGCATACATTTATTGCTTGTGAAATGTGATACATTCGGTCATAAAATTGTGTTAAACGGGGTTCTACAAAGATAGAGAAATAAAAATTAATGGGTACCTTTTGTTTGAGCTACAAAAAAAGCGCAACGTGTTCCAAGCATGATTCTTTTACTGGTCGATTTCTTTTAGATTTTGAAATTATAGTACAAAATTTAGAACCCGGTTCAACCCGGTTTGGAAGTAATGAGTAATCATTTGGTCAAGTACGAGGTCTTAAATTGAAAATATACGTACGACGCGACGACGGGCCCTCGCTCGGTAACTGCTTCGAATTACTATTTTAATTTAAACATGTAAAAAAATGTAAAAATTGGCTGCCTCTAGGAGCCACTATTGTTTTTGTGATCGTTTTTCTGACACGGTGCAAAATACAGCGATGCGTTAACTTTGGTTTATAGTGTTGTTTTAGCATAAAAATTCTATTTAAACGTAACCATTTATAATATTTATGTGTTATAAACAATTTTTGAGAATATTAAAGCATTTTGTTATGTCAAAAATAATTATTGAAAAATGATTTATTTTTTGGTTGGAATTTACAAAATGCCTAAAAGTATGTAACATTGAATTTAAATTAATTAGTTAATTTAATTTTTTGAATTTGAATTGAAATTCGTAATCAGCGACCTCGAAAACCCCCCGAATATCAATTTTCAATTAAAATGATTGACTTTTCTCAAATGTTTGTCGCCATATTGGAGCCGCCATTTTGCTTTTGAAAAAACTATTACCAAATTCGTAATCAGCGGCCTCGAAAACCCCCGAATATCAATTTCCAATTAAAATGCCTTACTTTTCTCAAATGTTTGTCGCCATATTGGAGCCGCCATTTTGTTCTTGGAGAAACTATTACCAAATTCGTAATCAGTGACCTCGGAAACCTCCGAATACTAATTTCCAATTGAAATGACTAACTTTTCTTAAACGTTTGCCGCCATATTGGAGCCGCCATTTTGTTCTTGAATAAACTATTACCAAATTCGTAATCAGCGATCTCAAAAACCTCCATGTGAAAATTTTCAAAACCATTACTCCATTTTTCGATTTTTGGCCAGCTTTTTCGGATTCTGGCCCACTGTGCAGCGGTTCGGTTTCAATGTTTGGCTTAGAATAATCGGTACCATTGGTCCAATAATATTTGAAAGACTCTTGAATATTCTTAGATACTTGAAATTTCTGCAAAATGGGATTGATGACATATTAGATGAATTACCTTTGGATTTAGGACAGGAAATGTATTTTCAACCAGATGGCGCTCCTTTCCATAATTCAAGAATAGTAACTGATTACCTTCAACATAGATTCAGACAAAACGTCATTTCGGTGAATGGCCATGTCAGGTGGCCTCCAAGGTTACCTGACTTGACTCCCCTAAATTTTTTTTTTTTGGATCATTTAAAGAATATTGTCTACGCAACCGCTGAAAATCTCGTATCTTCTCTTAGCTGTAATTTTCATAGTATTTATGGCACACTTTAATAAGGCATATGATTAATTTCCTTATTCATATTAGTAATAGTCTAAGATCCCAGAGCCCCCAGACCTACGTCATTTTAGCAAAGCTGATATTCTAACAATAAATAGTGTAATAATACGTAGTTAAGAACGTATGCGTACTTGCTAGCTTGAAAGCGGGGCCCCTTTACAGGTAACAGGTGCAAAAGGTACATAAAAACCTTACTAATCAACGTTAAAGAATGATAGCTGGTTTTTACATATCTTTTACAAAATGCTGTTAAAAACCAACATTCATTATTGCCAGACATTTTCCGTGGGTTCTAACTTCTGCCAGAAGCTCGAAAAAAAAATAGGGAACCTACGTTATAGTAGCAAGCCTAAATTTTATATATGTTACTTGGGGTACTAAAGACCTTTTGTAAGCAGCCAAACCATTCCGAAGGGACTAACATCCCCTCAGACACGATAATAGTAATAATAATAATATAATAATAATATGGAGTACACAATGGAAAAGTCAAAATATCAAATCACATTATGTTAGAAATGACTTTAAAAAGCTTAACCAGTAGTAGTAGTAGTAGAAAAGTTATTGATATTATTCATAGATATGGACAATTGCATCCAGGAATTGAAGAGCTGAAAACAGAAGCGACATATACTTCAATACAGAAATTCAAGTTTATGTACTGAAACAATTAAAAAATCTTCAAATTTGTACTGGTGTTGCCTGTTGTACTGGTGTTGCCTACGACAATTTTGATCGGCTCGTAGAAACAAGATACGTTGCATGATGTTGGCATTATTTGATTTGAATATTCCAGTTGTATCAGAAATATCAAATTTACCCTCTCCCTGTAACGAGGAAATCTTGAATGAATAAGGAGAAAAGAAGACGGAGAACATTTGAAGCTATATCTTTAGATGAAGTTGCTTACCCTAAGAAACCAAGGATGACAGATGATCTGCAATTGTCGGTCCACGAAGTTGAAAATTTACAGCCTGTCAATTTAAGATTATATGCTACAATAGATACTATTTGAATAATTAGCAATGCTTTGCAATTACCAAATGTTTCGATGTGGGTTGATTTCAATAGTTTAATAAGTGGAAATAATAATCCGAAACCAATAATTTCTTACTTAACTCCCATCAAATCATCACCTACGAATACATCAATAGTTCTGGAGATTATGAAGCAAAGTCAGCAAATTTGTCAAGACTTAAAACAACCTTCCATCCAAGTCACTTACGGTCTCGTGATTGCGAAAGTAGCCTTACAAATCCAAGCTACTGAAAAACCTAAATTTTATAAATTATTTATACATTTAGGACCTTTCCACATTATGATGGCTTATTTTAAAGCTGTAGGCAAAGTGATAAATGACTATGGCTTATCTAGTGTTATGATGCAAAATAATTGGCTAACAATGGGCTCATTAAATGGATTTCTTGAAGGGAAACACTTCAACGGGTATAAGAGACTTCATCCTTTGAAGGTAGTGGGATTGGAAATGTTACATTTTAAGTATTAAAAATACAGTAATCACTGATCTAATGATAGAGGAAATTACACGAATGCACATCTGTTCAATACCATCATTTAAAATAGAAAATGAAGAACTTAATGAATTATTGAATGACTATAGTATTTACGGCGAGTTCGGTAAAACACCGCAGTTTTATTTGATCTATATCAATATTGTACATTATTATTTAACTTTGTCAAGAAGCGTCCGCACAGGGGATTTTGAACTGCTTAAATTTGCATTGCCAAAAATCATTAATTTCTTCTTCATATGCAATCAGCAAAATTATGCTCGATGGGCCGTTAAATACCATGCTAATTTGCTAAACGTCGCCGAAACTCATCCTGATTTGTTTGTAGAATTTCAAATAAGTTGCTTTGGCATTCAAAGAACTAATAAACCTTTTTCAAAACAGCCAATTGACTTAGTTCTTAGTTGCGGAACTTTTATCGTATCTGGGGGGATGTTAGGCCCTTCGGATTGGTCTGGCTGTTTACAAAATGTCTTAAAATAATACCCCAAGCAACAAATTTAGGCTTGCTAATATAACGTAGGTTCTCTAATTTTTTTCGAGCTTGATAGCGTCTGGCGGAAGTTAGGACTAACGGAAAGTGTCTGGCAATAATGAATGTTAGTTTTTAATAATATTCTGTAAAACATATATAAAAACCAACTATCATACTTTAACGTAGGTTAGTAAGGTTTTTATGTGCATTTTGCACCTGTTACCTGTAAAAGGGCCCCGCTTTCAAGTTAGCAAGTACGCAAACGTTCTTAACTATATATTACACTATTTATTGTCAAAATATTAGCTTTGCTAAAATGACGTAGGTCTGGGAGCTCTGAGATCTTACTCTATAATGAATGGTACCACATGGTTCCATTTGAAAAAATTCTGTTTTGTCCCAAAAACCATTTTGTTGAACTTTATTTGCTAATAAATCAGATAATTTAGTATTTTCGACGGAATTATTTTTTTAGCATTGCATAGGTCAATTAGAACAGATCATGGCACACTTGATGAAAAAGTAAAAATTATATTAAAATAAATATTGACGTTTGAAATGTCACTTATGTGGTATCATTGGATTTGGAAAATTATGTAGAATGCAAACATGCAATTATATACAGGGTGTTCCAGAAAATCAAAAAAAAAGTGTCACTTTCGGTGAAGCCGTAAGTGGAAAAATAATAATATATGTGTCAAAAAATGACGTTTATTAAGTATTTAAAACTAAAGGAAAAAAAGCAGGTGTATCATGATCCTGTTACACACGGTTTAATCCAAATTTAGAATAAAAATATTAAGTCTAACAGAAGTTACGCCCGCAACGCCCCAGTGTCATAGTCTTATTATAAAAGTACCGTAATAATATTTTAAAGCAAAATTGATATACCGGGTGACTCAACCTCTTATAACTTTTGAATGGGCTAATAGATTTTTTCAAATTTAGTGCAGTGATATGGGACGAAATTTCCAATTATATGATGTAAAGAACCAAAAAGGCCGACTTCCGGTTTCGATGTAATTTACACGAAAATCAAATATTTAAATGGAACAACCTGCATATTCTTTCATGTTTGGATTCTGTTACCCAAAATACATATGACCTGACTCTCAAATATTATTTTGATTTTCAAAAAATGTTTAAAAAAATATCAAAACTTTTTTGTTCTAATTATAAATTTAGTAGAAAGAGAAGGTAGACATTATGCATATCATTTTTTTCGTAATTTACAGATCTAATTAAATAACAGGTTGTCCCATAGAGTTTTCATTAAAAAAAAAAAAATTTCGTTGAAAAACCAATATCGTTGAACTTAATGAAGAATAAATCGTGTTTAATGTTAATATCTGAAGAGATAATATTTTAAAGGTGCTTGCAGACCAATTTTTAACAATTTTGGCAAAATCGCGGCCTATTATTAAAACAAAAAATTAAAAATCTATATTTTTTGCAAATCAAAATAATATTTGAGGATCAGATCATATGTATTTTGTCAAGCAGGATCCAAGTATGCAAAAATATACAGGTTGTCTCATTTAATAATTTGATTTTCATATCAATTACATCTAAACCGGAAGTCAGCCATTTTGGTTCTTTACATCATATATATAATTTAAAATTTCATCCCATATCACTATACCAATTTTGAAAAAAATCCATTCGCTCATTCAAAAGTTACAAGCCTCTCGGCTGAGCCACTCGGTATATCACTGCTGTATTGCGATTATGGATTAATTTCAATACAGAATTTAGAGAATATTCCATTTGACAAATTTTCCAAATTTTAAACAAAATTTTAAGTCTAACAGGAGTTATCAGGTTTAAAATTAATGGTTTACACGCACACATACACACAAACAGAAATTTCTTATTCGACATTTGATTTCGGCGAGTTATGAAGCGTATTTCTGTACATATTTTTTTACGATGCGTATTAAAAAATTTCATCCGGTTATAATAATACACATACTTATATGATTAAATGAAATGGGTATAAAGATGAGTTTGATAGGTTCAAAATATATCGATTGTGAGAAATACACTTTAGCCTTAAATTACTTTCTAACGGAAGTTAGAGAACAATAACATGAACACTGATACATAAATTAGTAAATATCAAAAAAGGTATAATTACTTATATAGACTAACTTGCTTTGAAATATTTCAGTTAATTTTTATGTTTTATCAACATTTGCAGGTAAATTTGATCTGAAAGAATTAAACATTACCAAAAATAAATTTTACCTGTGATTTTTACAGCCGAAAGTAAAACGGAGAGTTGCTGAAGTTGTGAAAGAAAGGTATTCTTAAGGGAATGTAACTGTATAACTGATCAATTGACAAAACCCGAAAAATATGGTCACATATCCTAATTTATATGCACATAATTTGAATCAGTAGGAACACGTTTGAACTTAAAAGTGTTGTTGTTATTAAGTTCATAGTAGTAAGCATACTAATAACGCAATATAGAGTGTACCAACCTTATAATATAATTAATATATTTTAGTTAAAGACACCTCATGTATAATCAGTTCAAAATTATTATAAGGTTTTGACGATTCCAGAAATAGAAATCCAAATATATCGAATAATTTAGTTCCAGATGATATAAATTTAGAATGTCTACAGGACGTGATCAATGGTTTTGCAAGATCTTTCAGTAATACGTTTACCAAACCAACTAACAGTATGAGCGACAATATCAAACTCTCAACTTACAATCAGTATTTACACTTTACACAATTTGAAAAAGATGTTATTTTAGCAGATTTTTTGAAATTAAAGCCCAAATTTGTTAAAGGATGACGATTTCGATGACGTCCCCGCTTTTATTATACAAGATTGTGCTTATGCTCTGGCTGAACCTACAACATTATTTAATTATTACGTTCTTATACAATCCTATATGTATACAAATACTCCCAGGTGTGGGTTGTTCTTAACAAGAAGATAGAGAAATAAAAGCAATATTGAAAATTATAGAGGTATCACAATAATTTCGACTCATTGACTCGATGCTCACTTAGGGTGGATCGATGCAATATGAAAAAAAAAATATATTTTTTTAAAAAAATGGGCCAGTGTGGAAAAGTTTCTCCATCTGGTACAAATTCTTAATATTACAAAAAAATCAAAAATGTTTATTTTTAATACTGCCCCAAGGTGCCTAAAATTTTAAAATAATCGTGAAAACTAACTATCTTTCTAATTTTGTTTTTTTACAAAAATATCTTTTAGGAAAATTCGCCAGTGTTCAAAAGTTACTCCAATAAGTACACTTTCTGAAGATTACAAAAAAGCCCAAAAATATTAACTCTTAATATGGCCCCAATGAGCCTAATAATTGTACACAAATGTAAAAATTATTGATTATTGCTTTGGGATAGATCAAACGTAATTATAATTTTTAAGAGATCTGGCATATTATTTTTGAAAGAGGTAAAGCACATATTTATTAATAGAGGAAGGGGTGAATCTATGGAACCCCTCATTATCCCTCATTCCCGGCACTGCGCAGTTGCGCGCGCATGTGATCTTGCAACTGACTATTAGTTTTAGTTTTAGTAGCGAGACAGTGTTATCGTATAAAGCACCTACATTGCGCGATGTCAGTGTTACGAAGTGAACTATTGTGTCCTATATTTGGACATGGGCGAGATTTACCACTAAATACACTACCCACTTATGATGACCTTATGTTATGTTATTTCGCGATCAGCCGAAACAAGCAAATACAGAACAAACAGTATAAAAACTTAGTTAGTGTTACTTGTAATGAAGTTTCTGAGAAAGTGATAAAGCAGTGGCAGTTGGCGTCGATTCCGACAATAGATCGATGGGCCGTAGTGAAAAAAATTTAAGCATATCATGATAAGTACCGCAACTTGCATCTGCCCAAATTTAATTTTAATACTGAAAATTATGTAGACATTATAAACTGGAGTGAGGTGAATGTTACTGAGCCACCTTTGACGACACTCTTAAGCCATGATGAAATTATACAATGTATCCAAAACCCAAATATGATAGATGATCTCGTTTTTCCTAGAATTACCAACTTCTCTTACCACACACAAGCAACTGAAAGATTTGTGAAAATCGTCACAGAAGCTTCTGCTGCAGTTTGTGATCCTAGAAACCGACATGGGCTTATCAAAATCAGGTTAGAATCGCGAAAACTCATGCGAGTTTTTAACACAAAAAGAGTATCGACCCATGATGTAATGAGCTTTTTCGAAAATATTTGCACGTTATATATCGTGCAACTATTTGTATTATATTACACTATGTATTTTACATGTACAAACCTTTAGGGTAATAATAAAAATATTTAAACCTATTTTATTGTTTTTTATTTATTAAAAAATACTGTTGAGTTTTAGGCAAATTTCACTATTTTTTAAAACTTTCGTGTCTTTGGTGCAGTACAAGCAGTCGAATTTTGTAAAAATCTTTTAACAGTTATCATTTTGTGTCTATGTAGCATCTTTCCCACAATGGCCAAAAACCAATTTCGAAAAACAATAATTTCAATCCACCCCTAATATTTATGTTAAGCTCGAAAAGACGGATCACTGATTCGAATCCCAGACAGTAACACTGGACTAGATTGCGTTTAACTGAGACACCATGGTTAATCGCTATTCTCCTGAGTTTGGGTCTCAGCTGCGGCAGATTATAATATCCAACATATAATTTTTGGGCGTCATAACAGAGACTGACTTTAAAATCTAATACTATATTCTGAAAAACGTGTGATGTAATAGTAATAAAATAAATTGTAATTTGTGACGCCTTAGTTTTTTTTTATTTTAAAACCGGCACTGATGATGAAAGCGTCGTAGTAAAATATGTGTACCTTATAAAATGGCAATTTTTCCATGTTAGCTGCTGTGTTTTAAGAGTTTTTGTATATATGTGGCGATACGGGCTATATGCCGTCCAAACTACTCAATTAAAAGAATGATAGACTTTGAAGAAATAATTTTCTAGAATATAATATTTCTTTCCATGTAACATACCCCCATAAAAGTATCTGATGGGTAAATATCGGCCAATCACGCATCAAATAAGTGGATATTAAGAAAAACCAGCGTCATTGGTGACGAAAGTAGTTCAATTTATTAAACCAAAGTAGCTGCAATAGATAAATACCTAAGGAAGAACTCTTAGGCTATTTCGTTTACCTACCTAAAATATTTTCAGTTCTATAATTTTTTAACGATTTTTTCTTTGAAGAAATATTTGGATAACTCCACATAATTAAAAATTAATGAAACAAAATAGTTCTTATTAGTAAATAACTATTTATGTATAAGAATTAAAAATCGAACCGCCTTCAAAGAATATCTCTAAGGCCCGATACTTTCATCTCCAGTTAAGTCTATTCTATAGATAGATCCCATGGAAACAATTATTGATACAATGTATCCAAGGAAATTATCTGGAGAATAGAGTTAACTGGAGATAAAAGTACCGGGCCTAAGAAGTAAAAAATAAAATTTCACTCAGTTTTACAAATATCTGTTTACCTATTAGTGGAACGTAGCAAGGAACTACACCTTATTATCTAATATCAATTTAAAATTGGTGCAAAACGTATTTTTGAAATTAGATATTTTTGCACCGATTTCAAATTGATATTAGGTAATAAAGTGTTCCTTGCTACTTTCTACTAATAGGTAGACAGATATTTGTAAAACTGAGTGAAATTTTTTTACTTTTGAGAAATAATACCCCGTTTGTGAATTAATTGAAATTACCGGCGACTCCGCCAAATCATCGAATATTCTCGTAATATGAAGTCCGTTAAAAAAAAATATTTCCAATTTTTGTTCGCCTTACACTAGATGTAGCTTTATAAAAGTAGGGGACCACTGTTCAGTGGGATGAAACCCTACTGTGCCACCCAAATTAGTCTACAGGTCGTCAAGTTAAAGTTATCAGAAACTTTCTTTTTAAAGGTTGGTTTTAAAATTCTCTCTCTATCAATCTATCGAGCCGGATTTTTGATTTTTAGCTATAATTTTGTATAATTTTGATCTAAAATTGAATTTTTACAAGAAAATATGGTTTCTTTCAATTAAAATCAGTCTACAGGTCACAAATACATAAAAATTCGCTTAATTTTGGTTTTAAATATTTACTTTACAAATACATACTTGATCTGCTAAAGTAGATTTTTCATTTATTTTAATTTTTTTATTTTTGACAGCTGCTAAAATTGCTGTCAAATTCAAAAATTTACAAGTGTATCTTTCGCAATTTTGAAAATAATGTGAGTTCTCATAGAAGAAGAGATATAAAGTGTTTTAAAGCTTTCTAGTTCCATAATTGATTAAAATAAAGTTTTCACTTTGGCAGCTGTCAAAATTTCTGTCAACTTAATGAAAATGCCATTTAGTAATAGAAAAAAAAAAGAATAAAAAGGTCTTATCCTAAGATTCTCATCTAACTTTTCTGAAGTATTTTGAAGCGTTGAAGTGAAATTTTGGACAAAAAAAAATTTCTATCGCATCAGTTTTTGTCTACCCTTTTATCCCCTAAAAAAAAGGTCTTGTCCTAAGGTTTTGATCTAACTTCTAAAGTATTTTGATGCACTGAAGCACTGAATTAAAAATCAATTTTATTAATTAAATAGGTTATAGAACAAATAAAAATATGAAATTAAACTTAAATGTCCTAATACTGGAAATTTCTATATATATCAAACAGTGTCTTGATATTTGGATAAAGCATATATTTCTTTATCATACTTTTATTTTCTTTTTGGTGTTTCTACCTCTATTTGATAAAAAATATTGGGAACACCGCAAATATTATTTACACAATATTCATTACGATCTACCCGAATTACCTTTGACGACACCACTGCATCTACCGACTTAACGTATTTAATTTTCTGGAAAATTTGTAATTCCAGCGGCAAATAGAATAATCGAACAGTTAATTAATAACTAATTAACAATTAGCAAGGCAATTAACGTTGCGCTCCGCATAGGGATGAAAGTATTTAAAAAAGAACTCCACTGAAAAGTATTAAATGCTTTAGACGTAGCAGTAATGTAATATTTTTAATTTTCAACTATAAACAAAGAATCATTGACTTCTGATGAGAAATTCGATTTGATGTATGTATTCATATTTACTGTTATGTTGAACTAGTCGCTTAATAATATTAATAAGCTAAAAATATTACTAAGAGAACTATCATCTAAAGATATAAATTAAACTCTGAGCGAAGTGAATTTTTTAAAATACTGAACCACGACGCGTAATATGACATTTCATTTACTTTTATTTTATTTTATTTCAAGGTTGGCATTTGAGATTCTTCAGAGGATAGAGAAAAGTTCATAGGAAAATGCGTCTAAAAAGCGAGGAATATTGAATAGTACACTTGAATGACTGATAAAATGAATAGTTCATTTTAACTGTACAATGAACATCTTAATTCGGCTATAAATAGGTCAGTTAAAAACATTAGAAAAGATTAGAATAAAAAATTTAACAATAATCTCAAAGGCTTTCGAACCTCTTTTCTGTTAGATTAAATAATAAACCCAATAGATCTCTTTGAGACGAGGCATGGAATATGTTGAAAAATGCTGATTAATGAATTGTTTAATCATTTTGCGCGAGAAGTCGCAAAAGCCATGGAAACTGAAGCTAATATTCAATAAAGTATTTCCTGCGATGTATTAGTTATAAAACCAATTAAATAGTCGAGAACATTGAAAATTTATAGAAACTAATGTATTTATTAATAATTGATGGTAAAAATATGCAAACTTGTCGAATGCTTTTTCAAATTTTTCAAATTGCTCTGGATAGTTGTGTAAATTTGCAGAGGTCTACGTCGAATGAATTATTAACATTGATTTACATAAACAATCTCAATATTGTTTATTTACTTGTCCGTATCTCAGCGAAATAAATCTCAAATTTGCGAAATCAGGGTGAACATTTTCGGCCCTTCTTTCACGACTGTTACGACACCAGCAACATTTTTACCTAAATAAAAAAGGAATTGATAGGCAGAGAAAAACCATGAGGAGAATGAATCCAGGGTATTTTTCGAAAACATAGAAATTCTTCCAAGAAGGCAACGACTAAACCAAATCTTCTGACATTTAAAAAATATAAAAGAAACAACAATACCACAGCAACATTAGGCCAAGAAACTGGATGAAAAAAGGAACGCAATGAAAGAACGAACAACATTAATTAAAAAAAACTGACCCCACTGGCCCTTGGGAGGGCCCCTGGCCCTCAAAGGACCAACTGCTAGAAATAATAGCTAGTACTACAACAAATACTGCATCTGGACTAGATAAAATAAATAATGGGTTAATGCAGACAAATACAAAGGGCCACTACAACCCTCTGGGTATGTAGAAGGACCTTTGGTAAAACATGGGGTTAAACCCCAGGGTAACAATGTGGTACTATACTGTGATAGTTAGACCAATGATCACGTACGCTTCTGTTGTGTGGTGGCCTGCCGTAACCAGGCTATACATTCAACAAAAACTAACACAACTCCAAAGACTTGCCTGTTTGGGAGTCACAGGAGCAATACGCACGACCCCCACAGCAGCTCTGGAGGTCCTTCTGGATCTCGTGCCCCTTCACTTGGTGATTGAGGCCGAGGCTCGGAAAGCGGCTTATAGGCTGAGGTGCGGTGGTCAGTGGAAAACCGGAGGAGAACAATTAGGGCACACGAGGGTCCTTTCCGACGTGATAGGGACTCACTCGCTTCTGGTGGCCAGGAGTGATGATATGGTGCCTTCCTTCTCCTTCTCGGAACCCTTTGAGGTTGTCATCCCCAAAAGGGAAGACTGGAACCCACTCGAGGACACACTCAGGCCTGCCGATATCGTCTGGTTTACAGACGGATCGAGGTTTGAGGAAAGTGCTGGAGCGGGGATATACGGTGAAAAGCCCAGAGCTGAACTTTCTTATGCCCTGGGCAAATTTGCCACGGTATTCCAGACCGAGATCTTTGCTATCTTGGTCTGCGCACAGGAGAATATCCGAAGAAAATATTCCAACAGGCACATATATATATGTAGCGATAGTCAAGCGGACCTCAAGGCGCATGCATCAGTCAGGACCAAATCAATACTGGTTCAAAACTGCAAACAGGCGCTCTGTGAACTTGGCTCATCTAACTGGGTCAAGCTTCTCTGGGTGCCTGGACACTGTAACATCGAGGGTAACGAGCGGGCAGACGCTCTGGCTAGAGGGGGCGCTCAGAGACCTCTACTGCTCTCGGCTACCCTAGATCAAGTGCCAAGAAGTCAGTAGAGAACTGGACACGGTACCAGTTCTTTGACTTCTGGGCCTCCTACCCAGGACTCCGGCAAGCGAAGCTCCTGATCTCAGGGCCCTTGCCGAAGCGAGCAGAACAAATCCTGCGACTAAGCAGGAAACAGGTCAGAATCCTGGTAAGTCTTTTGACTGGACACGGCTCTTTCAAGAAACACCTGCACACTATAGGGGTGGTTGACAACCCTGACTGCAGGTTCTGCGGGGACGAGGAGGAGACTTCCATCCACGTCCTTACTTCCTGCCCAAGTCTTATGAACTTGAGGAACAAACACTTCGGCACTGATTTTCCGGTGCTGGAAGAAATAAGGAATGCCCCTAAGGAAGGATTCTGGCTTTGGGTTAGAATCCGGCCTGAATGGGGGAATTCAATAAATTCGTAGCGGTTGCACAATGGGCCACAAGGCCTGAGTGCGGCGACCCTTCGTCGCCCCGCTAAAAGAAGAAGAAGAAAATGAAGATGGGTTAATGCACTACGGCTAAAGAAGCAAACCCTACCAATTATCAACAGATTATGGAAGGAAAGCACGCATCTGGCTAGGGAATGGAACACTACTATATAAATACCCCTCCCCAAAATCAACTCGTCACAGTAGATGATTACAGTAGAATAACACTCTGTAGCGTGGGATACAACTACTATGCACAATTCGTGCTTGAACAACAAGAGAAACATATCGGAAAACCACCAGTCTGACAGATTTTATTCATCAACGGCAGATCAATGAACGATCAGGTATACATCACCAAAAGAATCTGGAAAAAAATCGAGAGAAGGGACAAAACTACGCATAGTCGCAATAGGTCTCTAGGAGGCATTTCATACTATTAATCATGAGGTCATAGCCAATATCCTACACAGCAAAGAAGTATCGCACTAACTAATAAACAGGCTAATAAAAGCCAGCCTTCAGGAAATTGCTCTGCAATTCAATGGTTCGAACACATGACTGAAACCAAACAGAAGAATATAAGAGACATGATGTCCCTACCTCCTTTCTATTGACCACGGTCCCAGATCGAGTGATAAAAAGCACAATAAAAAACGCCAAATACATATCATTTTATATGTATTTTGGTGCGCTGAATTCAAATCTGATGAAAAAAAAGCTCTCAGTTATCAAGATTTTTCTCTACTCTCAATATATTTCTCAAATAATGGGATATTTGGAATAAATTGACAGTATAAATTTTTGATGAATTAGAGCTTTTTTATCCTCAGATTTGAATTCAGCGCACCAAAATACATACAATATGTATGGTGATCAGTTCAAATTTTTTTTTCTGTGTCGGTGTAATTATACCATAAAAAAATACAAAATAAAACGCTGAGATATTTGTACTTGAGGAAATATCTGGATATGGATGTGAATCCAGATTATAATTTCATACGGACAGCAGCTTTACGGAACGAATTCATCATTACAAGTCTGGAAACTACAAGGAAGAAATGCATGATAATTGTTTGTTACAAAATACTTAATAATTTCGAAAATTGCAGCCACATTTTAAGTCGTACAAACATAAGAATACCCAGTGAATAAACCAGATCAGCATAGATTTTTTTATATACTTCCAATTACTACAATCATTTCATCGGCTCTGGTTACCATCTTAACAGTCACAAATAATGTATTTATGTTGTCCGAGTTAGATTTTTCTCTCCCCTTCAAAAAGTTTTATCAGCTACTTAACAGTTTTATTTTAAATTCAGATTGAATTATATATCGTCTCTTGATCAGATGTATTAATTCTCATGTAACTTCATGATAGATCCTTCTGCCACAAAATATAAAATTTAAATGTTGTAATTGTAGCTTCGAAGCTAAAATATTATTTTAATTAACGTAATTTGTTATTTAATGTACCTAATCTCTTACTGTATTTCTCTTGTAATTAGATTTATCTGTTTGAGAAATAAATAAATATATAACTACCTAGAAAATATACTTCAAGAACAATCTAATAATGATGCGAGACCCGTCAACAAAAGAGATCCTGGTCAAAGGAGAAGAATTCAAAATGAAGGACTACTCCCTAGGAACGAGGAACAAGTTGAAATACCCAATAACAAATCTGATGAACCAACTATAAAGGAGATAATTAAAACGACATACAAAGTTACAAGTGCAATTTTACCATTCATTCAAATAAACTATCATGGAACCTGATCAAGAGATATAGACAGAGATATACATAGCCATCATACTGACAACGATGACATACGGAGTTAAAAACCGAGCAAAAATAAGAGCCGACAGAAGAAGTTTGAGAAGAGCTGAAGGGGATATGATCCAACTACTTGCAAAAACAACAAGACTGAAGCAGAGATATAGAACGTCAACATCAATAGCATGAGAAATAATTAGAAAAAGGATAAAAAAGTACGCAATGAAGTACTGAGGGCATGTCCTAAGAAAGGACCCAACACATCTATTGAAGAAAGCGCTAACACTAAACAGCAGCATACTAAAAATAAGGAGACTAAATTGGAAAGCCAATGTAGACCACTAATTTATTTTCAAAGCCAAAGGACCACGCACACTTCTTATGGTTTCCGTTAAATTCCTCCCATTTTAATATGTTGCTCTACTGATCCAAAAGCCTCAATGGGCACGAGTCCTAAAAACACACCCTTCTACTCTTTTTTATCCTCTATGGGGGGTGAAGAGCGCTCGTATACATTTAACAACTACATTTCTATAAAAAAATATTTGTATCTCACAGCACGGTAATAAACCTCAGTCGAAGGATCTGACTTACATTTAGACTTCCTTCTACACTTTTCCTTTCGTGGGGTGAAAATCGCTGTCACAGCAGCATAGCGGTATCTTTGTTTCAAAAAAATTATGAATCTGGTCAGTTGAGCAGAGAACCACCCCTTAAAAGAGTGGAAAAGCGTTAGGGGGGAAGGACCCCCTAACGATTTTCCACTCTTTTAAGGGGCGGTTCTCAATATAGAGGCTGCACAGTGGTATCTTTGTTCCAAAAAAATTATGGAACCACTAAGATGAATAATACATCTTAAAGAAAAGTGCAGCAATGACTCTGAGCTAATCCCTGGCCAACTCAGGTTAACACTGAAACAAGTGACCCTTTATATGCATAGAATTGAGGTATTGATAAATGCGGTATTTATTATATGCCATGACAAATTGCACCTCCCAAAATTTGTTATTCCTGTAGGAGACGCAAAAAGATAAACATCCTAGGAAATATAAGAAAGATATCTAAACTGTGTGATTCTCTTAACATTGAAACGCTTATAATTTATTATTTTCAATGAGACAATACTTCTGTATCTTTTTAATTGCTCTTATCACTGGAGTGTACCTAAAGTACCATCATTATATATGTTTTCCTCTCACTTCTATGAAAAGCGAAAAATATTAGAAATACGACTGTCCTGTTATGTATGGGTGCAACTATGAAAGAATATCTGAATAGACGTTCTTACTTTTACTCCCGTGGGGGGCGCAAAAGTGTTAGGGGGCGGCTCGGAGTAATTGCGACACCTTTTTTTTGTGATATAGTACTCATCTGACTGGTTCCATCACGTTTTTTGTCACAAAGATACTGCTGTGCAGAGGTGAAAGCCATTTTCACCCCCGTAAGAAGTGAAAAAGCATTATGGGGTAGCTCATAATAATTACTACACCATCTTTTGAGGCCTGCAGCTCAACTGAGTAACTTTTTTTTTCAGAAAGATAACACTGTGCAGCAGTAAAGAGGTTGGAAAATAGTCAGGAATTGGCTCAGAGTCATTACTGCATCTTTTTTGGAGATGTACTACTCATCTGAGTGCTTTCATATGTTTTTATGGGAACAAAGATCCGGTGTGCAGCCGCTTTATTTAGAATCACCCGCTAAACGGGTGAAAAAAGTTAGGAGGTACTTCAGAGTTATTTTGCACCGTCTTTTAAAGTTTTCTGCTCAATTGAGCAGTTTCATAATTTTTTTTGGAACAAAGATACCGCTGTGCAGCCATGATTGTGGGTGTCACCACCCGGAAGGGGTAGAAAAGTGTGGAGGGTGTAAGTCCTTCGACTGAGGTTTATTACCGTGCTGTGGGATAGAAATATATTTTTTATAGAAATATAGAAATATAGTTGTTAAATATATACGAGTATTTTTCACCCCCATAGAGGATTAAAAAAGTAGAAAGGTGTGATTTTCGGACTCGTGCCCATTGAGACTTTTGATCTACTGGATCAGTAGAACAAAATATCAAAAATTGGAGAAATTTAACGGAAACTGAGTTTCCATAAGAAGTGTACAGGGTAATTCATTATACAGGGTGTCCCGAATTGCATAGGCCAAACTTCACTAAGCAATACAACTTTTCAAAATAAGAAAAAAAGTTCCTATAAACATGGGCCGGGAAGTGCTTAGTTTCCGAGATACAGGGTGTTCAATTAATTCTCCTGAAAATGTTTTTTTATGAATATTTTCGAAACGTCTAAAGATAAACAAATGATAATTTACACAGGAATTTAACTTTTTATGCTTTTTAAGACAAAATGACAACTATGTACGAAAATCATTCAGGAGCGGGTGAAACTGGGGGGGGGGCTAGGTATAATTTAGCACCAACTTTATTGTGTGACACTGTAAATTTATGAGCAGAACTTAAAAATTTGAAGTTTTCTACACAAAAAAGTCTGTTGTGTTTTTTCTCTAAAATTATCAGTTTTTGAGTAAATTTTATCTGAACTTTATTAATTAGTAACCATTATTACCAGCATTCCTGGTATGCAGGAGTGTGCCATGATTATAATGTTTGTAACAAATGAAAAATAATCCAGCATGCAATGCCAGAATGACAATAATGACATTGTTGTTTTTTGTGTTTTCTGTAGTTCATTGCTCTGTAGTTTTATTATTTCCTTTTGGAGTGTGAAGTGTTCTATTGAAAAGTAAAAAATGGTCATGTTTAGTAATGTGGAGAACGCGGATATTCATTTTATTTATAGATATTGTAATGGAAACGCGAATGCCGCGGTACGTGAATATCGCAGAAGATTTCCTAATAGAAGGAAACCATCTAAAGATGTTTTTATTCGAACCCACCTAGAATTTAGAAATGTTGGACTTAAAAGAGGTCCAAGAAACGTAGAACAGCGAAATGGGCGATTTAAAAACATAAATTTGGTCAAATTTAACAATAATAATAAATTAAGTATCAGAAGAGCGGTCCAACAGCTGCGTGCACAAGCTGTGCATGTTTCCAAAAACAAAGTTTTTCGGATTCTGAAAAAAGACCACAGAAAAGCTTTTCGAATGCAGCCAGTTCAAAGCCTTCAACCAGGTGATCCCGAAAGGCATATCAATTTTTGTAATTGGTTTATAAATGCCATGGAACAAGATCCCGATTTCGAAAGTAAAATTATTTGGACTGATGAAGCTACCTTTGATTGTAATGGATCGGTTAATTTTAATAATTTAAGAATCTGGGCTCATCGGAATCCTCATATAATTTGCCCTAGGACATTTCAACAGGAGTTTAGCGTTCGTGTATGGTATGGTGTTATAAACGGGACTTTTTGTGGACCCCACATCCTTCCTCCTCGTTTAAATGGACCATTATTTAACGATTTTTTAAATAACCATTTTTTTCAATATCTCGAGGATATTCCTCCTAATTTAAGAAATGAATGCTGGTTTCAAATGGACGGAGCTCCTGCACATTTTGCTGTTGAGAACCGTTTGTGGATAAACAATAATTATCCTGAACGGTGTATCGGTCGATTAGGTGCAAGAGCCCGTTCACCGGATTTAACTCCAGTTGATTTTTTTGTCTGGGGCTATTTAAAGGACAAAGTCTACGCAAACCCTGTAAACACAAGAGAAGAGTTAATAGAAAGAATTCTCGAAGAATGTGAAAATTTGCGGGCTAATCCTGATTTCATTCGTAAAGCTACACACTCTGTACGGCGCAGATGTCAGAAATGTGTTGATGCTGGTGGAATACACTTTGAACAACAAATTTGTAATTTACTTTATTTTAATCTAATTCATTGTTGTCTCATAAAAAATAATATAATCAAATTTTGTTTTACTGTCATTGTTTTTTCTGTTCTGCTAAAATATTCATGAAAAACTATTCCCGAATAAAGTTCAGATAAGATTTAGTCAAAAACTGACAATTTTAGAGAAAAAACACAAGAGACTTTTTTTGTGAAGAACACTTTAAGTTTTTAAGTTCTGCTCATAAATTAATGTAAATGTGTCACACAATAAAGTTGGGGCTAAATTATACCTACCCCCCCCCCCAGTTTCATCCGCTACTGAATGATTGTCGTTCATAGTTGTCATTTTGTCTTAAAAAGCATAAAAAGTTAAATTCCTGTGTAAATTATCATTTGTTTATCTTCAGACGTTTCGAAAATATTGATAAAAAAACATTTTCAGGAGAATTACTTGAACACCCTGTATCTCGGAAACAAAGCACTTCCAGAGCCATGTTTATATCAACTTTTTTTTTATTTTGAAAAGTCGTATTGCTTAGTGAAGTTTGGCCTATGCAAATCGGGACACCCTTTATTTAGGCCACCCTTTATTATCGTTATTATTGGAGATAAGAGAAAGAAGTTTCCGACAAAAGTTGTAGGGCTGTAACTGAACCTCTTTAATAAGCTAATGGAAGTACAGTGGCGTGCAGAAATTGAAGGGTACCAGAAGCAATATTATTTTTTTAAATGGAACACCCTGTATATTGTTGAATTTTTTAATTATTCTTTTTTTCCTTTTTTTTCAAAAATATGACATATGATAGTCCTATCTTTAACCGTTTTCGAGTTATTGAACATTGAAAATCGTATTTAAGCTGCTATTTATTATACGAACGGAAATTACAATTATTAAAGTAGTCTATGAAAATGACAAGTATTATGTTACTAAATCTGTCAGCGTTTCATATAACAACAGAATACTTGTCATTTTTATAGACTACGTTAATAATTGTAATTTCCCATCGTATAATAATAGCTTAAATACGATTTTCAATGTTAAATAACTCGACAACTGTTAAAGATAGGACTATCATATGTCATATTTTTGAAATCAGAAAAAAAAAAGAATAATTCAAAAATTCAACAATATTCCATTTAAAAAATATAAGAAGCAATATTTTTTAAATTCCTCAATTTCTGCACGCCACTGTGCTTCCATCATTAACTTATTAAAGGTTACAGTTACAGCCCTACAGCTTTCGTCCGAAACTATTCCTTCTATCTCCAATAATAACGATAATAAAGGGTGGCCTGAATATAATGAACAACCCTGTATGTGGTCCATTGCAAGTAGGTAATCTTAAACTACGCAAAACTTTTGAGATTGTTATTAGTTGATTATCTTCATTGATTCGCCTACTAATACTGTTATATAAAATTAGATTTTCATAGTAAAACTACAACTACTTTAATCGTTTCAATGAATAATTTTCTTTCAGGGACCAAAATTGCTACAAAGCTATATTATTATAAGGAACTTTTTTTTTAATTTGAGGACTAACTTAACTTTGTTTATGAGTACGATATTCTTTATTTTTCAAAATTAAAAATGTCTCCATATTTCTTTCGCAATAGAAATATATAAGTATTAAATTAACTTAAGTTGCTCGGGTACCTAACTATTCAATGTAAATCAGCTTCGAAATTCAAGTTCATTAATTATTAAAACAGAACATTATCATCCGGTCCAACCAAACATCCTGACTAACCAAACTTTCACGCGTCATCGCCAGGCCAATATGAATTAATATATAATAAAATTCGTCAACTCATTCTAGCTACTTAAAATAAGTCAAATTACTGTAAATTAATATGCTGACGAATGAATAACGTCAGGGAAACAACACGTATTACACACCAAATAGGGAATTGCTATGCCTTAGTATATAATTTAATAATAATAATAATAATAATAAATACCTTTATCCCACAAAAAGAAAATAATTTTAACAATATAAATATATACAGAAAAACAATGTGAAACACAAGGAGAAGTTCACTCCAGTGAATGCTCTACCACTTAACCCTTGGACAAACTATAAATTATAATTTTAAACGAAAGCGTGAAGTTCGCTACATTCCACCACATCTGTCGGTAACAAGTGTCAAGACAACTATTACTTAATACTTTAACAAAGCTACTTTTAGCCCAGTCGATGAAGGTATTTACCCATAAAATTTTGCAAACTGAGTAAACTTTTTTTAATGAGCTCATGAAAGTGTATAGAATAATATCCTGAAAAGTTTACATTTCGCTCGGATGCAGAACATAAAAGAAAAGTGAAAAAAAATTTTTTGCATTCATTTTTTCAAAATTTTCAAATTAAATCAAGCTAGAAAAAAAATAAAAAATACAGATGGATAGATCACGTATTTATGAACAAAAAATGTCTTAACGTAATTTATCGTCAAAGCCACGGTTTCTCCGGAAAAAAAATAGTCAAGTGTAACGTTATAACTCGGAGCGAGATCCATTCGTGCACCCGCTTGATACGCATGACTGTGACACCAACGCACTGAATTACATGTCACTAAATCAGAATTTGTTCAATCTATATGAGTGTTGGTTCATTTAAAAGATGGAAATTGTAGCTTTCTGATGCTTTTTTGTTTTAAACAATACAAGCAAAGGATGGGTGGGAAAAATATACTTATATATATTATCACGCCCGAACTCAATCGTCGCAATAAACAATACAGAAAAAAATAAAAGACTTTATTCATTGAGAACTGTTGAAAAGTATGTACACTTCATGATTATTATGGTTTATTACGTTGTAGTAACCAGGAATAAAAAAAATTCATCTCAAATCATTTTAATTTCCTTGTTTGATGATTTTTTTTGATAAATATATGTATTGGAGGTTGCAACTTGTCGAGAAATTGACCCATTGGAAAAAATAAAATATCACTATTTCGGAAAAAATGTATATTCTTCGAATGTTCAAACACAAAATCGTTTACTTGTATGCATTTTTTCGAAAACATGATCAATCACATCATGATAAGAAATTGCGATTTTCAAGATCTTATCCTTATAACTATGAAAATATCTTTGATTGTTTTGAATACAAATTCTGGAACTTTTCCAATACATTAACAAATGTATAAGGAATCCATTGGATATAGCTGAATATATGTGGATAGGTGTACCTGTAATAAATACAATACAGTAAATGGACGTAAAAATTCATACGAGCGATTCAGCGGGTATGTGTGGTGTCTGTGTATGCATTGATAATTATATATTTTCCCTCCATACTCACTATTTATCCTCCTATCCAATAAGAAAAATGTTTAAAACGTGTAATTAGAAAGAGAAAAAGCTTTATTTTACTCGATAGAACAGCTAAGAATTTTTAAAGGTTCCATAGTATGCATTTAACCGTGCGCTAGCCGCGCAAAGTGACAAGGTTACTTCACTATTTTTTCCAGGAATACCGTGGCTTTAGCGAAAAATTTTATTAGAATATTTTTTGCTCAGAAACACGTGGTCTATCCAGATGTATTTTTTATTTTTCTTGTCCTAACTTAATTTAAAAATTTTGAAAAAATTGGTAAAAAAAATTTTTTTTTTCACTTTTTTTATGTTCTGCATTCGAGCGGAATGTAAACTTTTCAGGATATTATTCTATACGTTTTCACGAATTCATTAAAAAAAAAATATTCAGTTTGCAACTTTTTGTGGGTTTCACTATAAAAATGTTCTCTGTCGTCTGGGCTACAAGTGGCTTTGATAGTTGTCGCGGCGTTCCCGGAACCCTTACTATGCGTCTAAAGTCGTGAGACTTGTAAGTAATATTTATTAGTGTTAATGACGTTATCGCTACCTGCAAAACTGAACTTCACCGTGCACGGTTACTACAGAGTGCGTATCACCTTTATCACCATGAAGTAAATTGCACTATCTAGTTTCCAATGTTGACCATAAATAGGAAAGGAGGCGATAACGAGAGAAATATCGTTCATGTTCCACGCCTGCGCGAGTTAGATTGCTTGATTTATGTCCGTGATTATGTTGATCTGAAATATATGTATAGTTTATGCTTGTCTGATGACCTTTACCTTTATCAAATTTGAGTTGTTTACCATTTTAAAGTAATAACATACTCTTTTGCGCTGAATTTCATACATTTACCTTTTTTTGTTCATCACAACACAGTGAGGAAAACAATTATTTTTCAAATTGTTTACCTGCTAATGTTTTTCAAAAAATAATAAATGTTCTACATATGTAAGAGTACAACAAGGTTGCTTCATAATATCAATTAATGTTCTAAAATGACTGGTAAGAGTAAAAGATATTATTCGCAATGCCTCAGTGCATAGATATTGTAGAAGTATTTGTTAGGATATTTTTCAGTTTATTCTAAGCTTTAAAAGAAGTTACACTGACGAGGCATAGATGCCGAAATACGTGTAATGTTTTAAAGTTTGTTGTAACTGCTATTTTGTTAAGTGCTTTTGTTTTATTACACTCTTCGCAAAAAACGAAGAGTATATTACATTTGATCGGCACATTTCTAAAACCGTAAATATTGCTCGTAAAGAAAAAAAATTCATATCATTATATTAGTGAACAAATTCTGAACAACTTCCGTCCGTCCGTCCGTCTGTCCGTCTGTCCGTCTGTCCGTCTGTCCGTCTGTCCGTCCGTCTGTCCGTCCGTCCGTCTGTCCGTCCGTCACATTTCTTGTAAATAGGAAAACTTAAGAAAGAAAAGTCCGATTGTATTGAAATTTGGAAAGTAAGTTAGCGTTAGCTAGATAGCCCAGACGACAGAGAACATTACTATAGTGAAACTCACAAAAAGTTGCAAACTGAATATATTTTTTTTTAATGAGTTCGTGAAAATATATAGAATAATATGCTGAAAAGTTTACATTCCGCTCGAATGCAGAACATAAAAAATAGTGAAAAATAATTTTTTTTCTACCAATTTTTCCAAAATTTTTTAATTAAGTCAGGGCAGGAAAAATAAAAAAATACAGTTGGATAGACCACGTATTTCTGAACAAAAAATATCCTAATAAAATTTTTCGCTAAAGCCACGGTATTCCTGAAAAAAAAATAGTGAAGTAACCTTGTCACTCTACGCGGTTAGCGCACGGTTAAATGCATACTATGGAACCTCTAAAAATTCTTAGCTGTTCTATAGAGTAAAATAAAGTTTTTTTCTCTTTCTAATTACACGTTTTAAACATTTTTCTTATGGAGGAAAAATATATAATTATCAATGCATACACAGACATCACACATACCCGCTGAATCGCTCGCATGAATTTTTACGTGCCTTTACTGTATTGTACTTATTACAGGTACACCTATCCACATTTCTGCTATGGATTCCTTATACATTTGTTAATGTATTGGAAAAGTTCCAGAATTTGTATTCAAAACACTCAAAGATATTTTCATAATTATAAGGATAAGATCTTGAAAATCGCAATTTCTTATCATGATCTGATTGATCATATTTTCGAAAAAATGCATACAAGTAAGCGATTTTGTGTTTGAACATTCGAAGAATATACATTTTTCCGAAATAGTGCTATTTTATTTTTTCCAATGGGTCAATTTCTCGACAAGTTACAGCCTCCAATACATATATTTATCAAAAAAAATCATCAAGCAAGGAAATTAAAATGATTTGAGATGTACTTTTTTTTTAATCCTACAACGTAATAAACCATAATAATTATGAAGTGTACATACTTTTCAACAGTTCACAATGAAGAAAGAATTTGTTTGAAAGGCTTTTATTTTTTTCTATATTGTTTATTGCGACGATTGAGTTCGGGCATGATAATATATATAAATATATTTTTCCCATCCATCCTTTGCTTGTATTGTTTAAAACAAAAAAGCATCAGAAAGCTACAATTTCCATCTTTTAAATGAACCAACTTTCATGTAGATTGAACAAATTCTGATTTAGTGACATGTAATTCAGTGCGTCGTTGTCACAGTCATGCGTATTCGTTACACTTGAATATTTTTTTTCGGGAAACCCGTGGCTTTAACGATGAATTTTGTTAGGACATTTTTTATTCATAAATACATGATCTATCCATCTGTATTTTTTATTTTGTTCTAGTTTGATTTAATTTCAAAATTTTGAAAAAATGGATGAAAAAAAATTTTTTTTCACTTTTTTTTGTTCTGCACCCGAGCGAAATGTAAACTTTTCAGGATATTATTCTACACACTTTCACGAACTCAATTAAAAAAAAGTTTACACAGTTTGCAATTTTTTGTGGGTAAATACCTACGTCAACTGGGCCCCAGAGGAAGAACCTTATTGTTTTTAAAAAAGATCAATCAGTAAATAAAAAAGTTATTAATCATTTAAATAAAAAAAAATAATAATAATTAATAATACCTAATCCGTTGAAATATAATTCTCGAATGATATATATTACCGACATTCAATTTTTGTAGTGCTGTGTGATGGTCCAGTGGCTAAAGCTTTGCCTTGCAATCCAAAGGTCATGTGTTCGAATCCCTGACAGGGTGGCTGTTTTTCTTTCCATTTTTTTTCATATATGGTATCACAAAATTTAGAATGTCCAAGAAATAACATTATTTACAAGAAAACTGCGAAGGGTATCCTATAGAATGTGTAACAATTATTTAAATTGGCGAAGAGTATAATGATTCCACTAGTTTATTTTTGATTTCATTGAAGAGTGAGTATAGTTTAAATTAGAAAATAACATTATTTTGACACTTGCACTGTGCATAATGTGCATGTTTCCTCTCTCTTAATAGAAGGATATATGTTTATACTTATGTGATAAGATTTATGTAAAAGTTAAAATAATTATTAGTATTTTCTAGTAACATATTTAATTTTTCTATTTTATGGAACTTTTACGACGCGCGACGTAAGGAATTTGCATTTGCATTTAATTATTATTAAAACTTTGAAGTTATATATTTTCAATTCCCGTCACTATCCTCAAGTAGCAATTACTTTTAAGCCGCATTTCTTAGTAAAAAGGACTTCAAAGTGATTCTTTCTGAAATACGCCTTTATAGCCAAAACTTATGACGCCATTATCACAAAACGTCAACTATATGGCTTAAAAATTTAATTTATCACAATATCACAATACATAGTGGTAAAAAAACATAGTAGTGTGTTTTACTTAGTTAGTTGTGCAATATGATTAACTACCACGTAGTAACGGCTCCTTCAATCAACTTTTTTAATTTATCACTATTTCTGCACCAAATGTAATAAATTAATGGATAAAAGTTAGTTTCAAGTTTCAAAGAACAATAAAAAATAGCTTTCAGCATCTAGGTTGACGTATTCTCGCATGATGTTAAATATTTTAAAGACGATATTTCAATTATTAAAAACTGCAAATTATAAAGGCGCGTGTCAGATTCGGACGTTTTATCGTTATGTTCGACAATAAACTTGCATCCGTTTTAATTTTGACGCTGGGACTATTGGGAAATTGTACATGTTTTGCTCTTCTTCTATTCTATTAAGTTTCTGAGTTAGGGAAATGGATAACGAGAATCATGTAGGAATGAAACACAAGTATAATAAAATCAGTTGCAAGACAAAGCAGGCAATATTAATTTGATAAAGTGGGGTATGGTAAAGTTCCCCGAAAGTCGCGGTTTACACTCCACAAAGTCACCGCTACATAACCACAAAGCCATTGGAACGAAGCTTAAGGTTGCCGTAAATATCGTTATGTTGACCGGGAGATTTTGAAAAATATGTGTACACGGGGCACGCGCTGCGGGGGTAGAGAGGGGCGGTAGCTCCCCTTAGCGCTGCGCAGTTTTTTTTTTTCAGTTCAAGGACATCGTGATTTTTTAAAGTGCCATAATTCTTATGGAAATGTTGGCGGATCGGCGTGGCAAGCCATATTCATCTGGCGTGGCAAATCATATTCGTCTAATTATTCATGAAAAATAATATGATTTTTAAACCGGGACATATAATCTGATGACCGGGACATCGGGACATAGCGGCAGCCCTAACGTAGCCGGACAAGTTCCGGGAATGTGGCCGGAACATTGCGATAACCAAAAATTATTCTCCATTTTGGTCGTAAGGACGTAATATGGGAACGTTCCTGTTATGCCCTTGTAACTAGTGAGAGAACACTTTAAAGTACCTACAATAGTCGTCGCTACGTTCCAGCAACTAATTGTGCTAGTTAGAGATAATTTATTTGTGAAACAGAAACTTTTGTCCGCCTCTTTTATTACTTCCACATCCAGTGGAACTATAGTAAAGACAAAAATATTTTTAAAAATTTTTATTGTTCAAATAGGCTTAGAATGTCATGAAACGTCGAGATTTTAAGTTTGATCGAAAAAAATTTCTGTCTGTTTGTTTATCTGTCGGTCTGTCTGTAACTTTTTTGTGCGCACGTTTACTCTGAAACCGTTTAAGATATTAGTACACATATGTACTTTAACGAGATCTAGAACTAGATTATATTTTCATCTTGTTCAGTCGAAGGGTTGGGGGGTAAATTGGGGTAAATTTGGGGTAAATAGGTAAATCAAGCAGGTAAAAGTCCATAAAATTGGTATTTAGTATATACAAGAGAAGCTAAGGCATTAGCCACCCCCACCCCATTATTAAAGGGGATGAAAAAAAATTGTGATTTAGTGTGTGTACAACAACCAGAAATCTCAAAATATTTTTTTACCTCATCCACCCCCACTACCACCCACCTATCACCACCCCCACCCCACTACCGATGTGGGGTATCGTTTTTGGGGTAGAGGATTTAAAATATTATAATACCTATTAAAGTTCCATAAACAATTATTTCCACATACAAATTTTTTTCGTTGTGAGTGACTTGGATAGAAAATCCGAATGTGGAAGTAGTGATTCCTTGGGCAGCAGTTTTTTGAAGTACGTTACTATCTACAGGGTGTGAAAGAAAGGAGTTTTTTTTTACCAAAATTTATAACTTTTTTTATCCCCGGTTTATGGCGAAAAAAGCAATTTCTCAAATTTTTGATATTTGTCTTATTTTATAATATGCCAATTTTTTTCTGACCTGTTATTTTTTCATTTTTTTTGCCGTTAGGCCTTATTGTGTTTTGTAAGAGTCGATCGTTGTATGACTTACAGTACTTTACATTAGGTCCTTTAAAATTATAAAAATAAGTACATTTTTCGCATGATAACACAGCCCCACAAAAAAAAAAAGTTCAGACCAGCGAACCAGATCCATGTATCCTATGTATTTTCAGTCGTTGAATCTGAATCCGAGGTCAAAAAAATTCGTACACCCCCAAAATCTTTAGCTTGAGCCAAAAAACACCCCTGGAATGGGGTAAAAATAATATTAAGCTACGAGAATAGTTGTTACATCCTAATCGACCGAATTATACAAATTAAGGTTAAACAGCAGCGTACATACAATAGATATGAAACACACCCCCCAGTGAGGGGCGAAAACTAGCCCCCATTTATAAAAATCGATCCAAAACAGTAATGACTGCTGAAAAAGCTCAAAATGTCTAAGTTTTGTTAAAGTGATAAAAAACTGCATCAGGTCCGACGTAATTTTTATAAACTGCCCCCATAGGATTGAGAACAACCACCCTTAAGTTTAAAGGACACAAAACAAGAGAAAACGTAAAATCCAACAGGATTTCTATTTTGCGTAGTACTTTAAAATAGAACTAAAAACTTACGTACCATCAACGTCCTACAGTGTCAACCCTCAGATGGTGTGAAAACTACCCTCTATGTAAGATTTATCCATAAAAAGTTACAGTGACTTCTATAAAAATTCGAAACTCCTGCGCTGTGTTTTGATCCAGAGTTTTCAAACTGACCCTCGAGGTCATCTAAAGGTCAAATTTGTCTCGAAATTATTAGGCTGGTATCTCGTCAGGATAGTGAGATATAAAGAAAATTACCTTTATAAAAGTTTTTGCGGTTATTGGGGGCACAACTTGGTGACCTTGGATTTGACCTTGAAGAAAATTCTCAAAGTCATTTGAAGGTCAATTTTCGGTTATTAACTGGGAACCTCCTAGTCGCCGGAGTCGATTATAGGGAATACCAAACCAATATATCCTTATGTATTTGGACCCACTGAAACTGAATCCGGAGTCAGAATTGTCAGATTGATTCTTTTTTACTCTTAACACTAAAAAAAACGTCCCAAAAAAGTGGTCTGGCCTGGGACCATACCAGTGTGTCTCTATGTATTTGGACCATCTGAAACCGAATCCCCAAAACAAAAAGAAAGTGGTCTGGCCTGTGGACCAGATCAGTGTATCCTTATGTATTTGGACCGTTGAAATCGAATCCGAAATCAGAATGGGGTATTTTCCTATTTTACTTCCACATCCTGTGGAAGTATAGTAACGACAAAATTTTTTTAAAAATTTTTATTGTTCAAATAGGCTTAAAATGTTATGAAACATCGAGATTTTAAGTTTGAGCGAAAAAAAAATTTTCTGTCTGTCTGTCGGTCTCTCTGTCGGCCTGTATGTCGGTCTGCCTGCCTGCCTGCCTGCCTGTCTGTCTGTCTGTCTGTCTGTCTGCCTGTCTGTCTGTCTATCTGTCTGTCTGTCGGTTTGTCTGTAACTTTTTTGTGCGCACGTTTACTCTGGAACCGTTTAAGATATTGACTTGAAATTTAGTACACATATGTAACTTAACGCGATCTGAAACTAGATTATATTTTCATGTTGTTCCGATGAAGGGTTGGGGGTAAATGGGTAAATAAAGCAGGTAAGTGTCCATAAAATTGGTATTTAGTATATACAAGAGAAGCTAGGGTCTCAAAAAAATTTTTGGCATTAGCCACCCCCATTACCACCCCCACCCCCTTATTAAAGGGTATAAAAAATCAATTCTAATATAGTTATCCACCAAATTTAATTTTCTTATGTAAAAAATAATAATAGGCGTGAATTATTAAATATTTTAAATGAGTTTTAATGCCGATTAGATTTTTAAAAATATATTTAGCAAAACATGACAACAATGTCAACGGCTAGTCAAATGACAGATGCGTTCTAACGTCGCCGCCATGTTGATTTGAAGCATTTCAGTTTCTTTCATCGAGGTATTTGCTGTAATTTACAAATAGTAGATAATGTTATTTAAAAGGTATTTTATAAAAGTTGTGGAAACACAAATATAAGTGCTTCGGAAAAAAATTTTGTAACTGTTCCGAAAAAATTGATATTTGAAGAACTTGGTGGCAAGCTTCTAATATTTTTGATCCCATCTCTTCAAAAATCCAAATTTTGTTATAGAAAGAATCTATCAAGTCATAATCAACTTTGGGCAAATTGAACGAAATTCATCTCCATCTTAATAGTTTATTGATAAAGTAAAAATCAAACGCCACATAGACAAACAACAAATAAATCTAACCAATATATCTCTTTCACTTGTATTCTGACAAGAAGTATCAGCTGGCGGTTTAAATTGATTATGCAGTAATTGTTAAAATAATAACTTTACTTGATATATATCACCAAAATTTAATTTTAAAAAATGGAAAATACCCCATTGTCATTTTTCCAAAAAACGCCCCAAAACAAAAAAAGTGGACCAGACCAGTGTATCCTTACCAAATACATAAGGATACACTACCACCGGTATGGTCCTCCGGACAGACCATTTTTGGGGTGGGTGTTTTCTGGGGGATTAGGGGTGAAAAACGAATCAATCATCAATTGGTTTGTTTCTTCATTCACAGTTTGGTGCAGTTCAACCAACAATAGAGCTCCAGTTTCAGACTTATCTAGATTCTGCGCTTGGAGCGAATTCAGATTTTATTTCAAAATGACGAAATTCTTGCGTGCGTGCATTCAGGGTCACTAAATTATAGGAAATTTATAAATCATCTATAATCAAAATGTAGAATTCAAACTGTAAGATTCATAAAAAACATTTGTATTTTAAAAATAATTCAGAAAATGTTTATTTGTTATTATTATATACATAGAGATTGTTTTATATCTATCTGTAAGGTCATCACGATCACCATTGTCTGCCTTCAGTCACCAGACCCTAGGGTCAATTTGACCCCTTACAACTCTAATGAAAAATTTTTCGTTCTTTCAGAATCCGGAGTCAAAAACGGGGGTTCTTATTTAAAAAACGAAGTTGATCTTCAAATGACCTTGAAAATAATCTTCATCTTTTATAGAGGTTATTTTGCTCATACCTCGCTATACTGACGAGTTATTAAGGCGTATCCGTACTTTTGGGATACTCTGTATATTCACTAGTTTTTTCAGCAGTCTTCGCATGAAGCGGCAGAAAAGTAACCGTAATATATGCAGAGAGGGGTCGAGGGAACTTTCCATATTTGATAAAAGTCTGTAAAAGTCATGTAAATAATATAATTGTATGCACTTATTTGGTATCAAAATTAAGCTTGCATCATCACGAATCAGATTTCACCATAAAATAGGCTATCAATATACCCAATAGAAAGTTAGACGGAAAACTTCCTGGAAATTTTCGGAGTTTTCAAAACGGAAAGTTTCCAGGAAGTTTACATTGTGATACCAAATAAGTGCATGCGATTATATTATTTACATGACTTTTACAGACTTTTATCAAATGTGGAAAGTTTCCTCGACCCATCTCTGAATATATGTCTCGTATGACCGTATAAGCTCTCGGCCTTCTTAGATCAGACCCAAATGATGATCAAAACGAACATATAAATGATGACGAAAATAATAATGATGATTACACAGGCACACAAAAAAAAGTGGTCTTTTTCTGGTACTCCATTAGGTAACTCATATGTATTTCGACGTGATGAACACGAATCAGGTGTCCGTTTAGCTCTATTTTTTTTGTAAATCGCGAAAATAACCAAAAAAAAAACATCATAATTTAGGTTATTTTCACGATTTACTAAAAATTGGTGCTAAACTGATATCTGATTCATATTCAGCATGTCGAAATACTGGAATCCCAGAAACAGATCACTTTTGACTATTTTTTTGTATCTGTGTAATATATCTGCATACGCGATTTTCTAGAAAATGGCGGAGGATCCGGTGGATATTCATATATTACACAGACACACACACAAAGAGAAAAAAATCTGTTTCTGGGATTCCGTTGGTAACCCCCATAAATTTTGACATGCTGAATACGAATGAGGTATCCGTTTAGCTCCGTTACCCGCAAATTTTTAGTAAATCGCGAAAACAGCCTAAATTGAGTTTTTTTTTAGGTTATTTTCGCGATTTACAAAAAAATGGTGGCCAATGGAGCTAAACGGACACCTGATTTGTGTTCAGCACGTCGAAATACAATGGGGTACTAGAAAAGTACCACTTTTTTATTTTGTGTACCTGTGATATCTGATCTGAATATTGTTCATTTTGTTTAAAATAAATAAATTGCGTTTTTAAATTAACCGTGATAATAGTAATGTATGCAACAAGTACTCATGGCATTGTCGCATCAATCTTCCCATTCATGAAAAATTGTCCCTTTATGCATGAGTTTCATACAATATTTTTCCTACGACTGCTGTATTTCCATATTTATGCAAATATATTTCAAAATTAACTTCAACGTCAAATCAAATTCATAATTTGACGTTTCTAAAGCAAAGATTGTGGGACAAAACTTGTTTTCAATGCACTCATGGATCCGAAAGAGTGAAATAATGTTAATTTTTCTACTCATATACCGGGTGACACAGGAGATATGTAACACCACGTAGCATGTTTATTTAAAAAGATATTATTTTGAAATTTGGTAGACCTATATAATGTGTGATTGTTCTTTTTTTTAGTACAAATAAGACATTTTACCCACTTCCGGTTTTACCGGAAGTTACATCTACCTTGTTATTTTAAATGGCATCCTGTATATATTTTTTTCTATCTGATTCCCCTCAAATCCCTGTTTTCAACTATGTATAGCAAGATGGCATTCGTTTTTAAAATGGCTACTGAAAACCATTTTATTGCAAGTCAAGTTGGCTATGGTATGAAATGTAGCGGTAATTAATGCTTAGTGTGCTGCAATATTAAAAGAACCGTGGTACACAACTGTTTGTTTGATATTTGTTTTGTTCTAATCAGTAGCTGAAGAAACTTTGTCCAATTTTTATATTAAAGAAAAATCTCTAGACTAAATCCACGAAATCACAAAAACTAGGATAGAAACACTAATTTTAAACTTTACCCATTTGTAAAATATTTATTCATATTTCACTTTTACCAATTAGATGGCTCCCGAGGTGTCGGGATCTTACGCCACTTGATTTTTTCATATGGGGCCATCTCAAGGAAATAGTTTATAAAACTCCACTGCAGAATAGGGAAGACTTAAAAATGGGAGCTAGGTTAGCAATATATGAGATTACTGAATTGCAGTTAGAAAATGTGCTTAGCGGTACTGTTACAAGAATTCGACGCTGCAGGGAAAATAATGGCCAACATTTTGAGATTCTTCGAAAATAATTTTATTTAAAATCAAGCAAAATCAGACATAATAATGAATTGTATTGGTTAAAAGTGAAAGATAAATAAATATTTTACAAATGGGTCAAATTTAAAATTAGTGTTTCTATCTTAGTTTTTATGATTTCGGGGATTTAGTGTAGAGATTTTTATTTAATATAAAAATTCTGCAAAGTCTCTTCGGCTACTGATTAGAACAAAACAAATATGAAATACAAAATTATGCACCAGAGTTCTTTTTATATCGCAGCACATTAAGCATTAATTGCCACCACATTTCATACCATAACCAACTTGACTTAGTGCAATAAAATGGTTTTCAGCAGCCATTTTATAAACGAATGTCATCTTGCCATACAGAGTTGAAAAGAGAAATTTAAGTAAAATCAGACAGGAAAAAAATATATACAGGGTCCCATTTAAAATAACGAAATAGATGTCACTTCCGGTGAAACCGGAAGTAGAAAAAATTTCTTGTTTGTACCAAAAAAAGAACAACCACGCATTATATAAGTTTACCAAATTTCAAAATAATATATTTTTAAATAAACATGCTACGGGGTGTTACATATCTCCTGTGTCACCCGGTATATGAAAATAACAATTTTTCCATTGTCTACTCTATATGAAAGTGACATTTTTTACTCTAGAGATGAAAATATTTTCATCTCTAGAAGTGAAAATGATAATGTTAAAATTGACATAATTTGACATAATAAATTTGACATTTTCATTTTCTCTTCTAGAGATGAAAATATTTTTATCTCTAGAGTAGAAATATGTCACTTTCATATAGAGTAGACAGTGGAAAAAATTTATATTTTTAAAAGCTTTTATTTAACTTGCAATGTTTGTATGTATGTTTGTTTGTTTGTTTAGGTCAAATCTTGCAAGCTAAATTTCGACTAATTCTAATTAAGCTAGAGTTTTGAAATTTGGCACACGTGTATAAGTCCGGTGACAATGCAACATAGTATAGACATTATCGGTCTAAATCCAATATGGCGGACGTCCCAAGATGGCGGATCGGCTTTTTAGTCACAACCCCCTTGATATGGGTATCAAATGAAAGGGTTTGAAGAGTAAAATACGATAAGTAATGTGACGTCATTCTAAATTCAATATGGCGGACGTCCCAAGCTGGCGGATCGCCTTTTTTTCACAACTCTAGATATGGGTATCAAATGAAAGGGTTTGACGAGCAAAATACGATAAACGAGAGATGGGGATGGGGTGAAAAGAGGTGGGAAGAGATGGGAAAGGCGAGGGCAAGGGGTGAGATGAGGTGGGAAAGGGGTAGGAAGAAGTGGGAAGTAGTGCTAGAGGGGTGAGAGGGAAGGGGTGGATTGCGGTGGCAAATGAAAGGGTTTTGTCTGTCTGTCTGTAAAATAAGTAGACTAAAAAGTAAAAAATAAAATTATATAAAAAAAAAATATTTTTAAGAAAAAGCTTTTATTTGAAAAAACTGTACTAAAAAGTAAAAAATATATTTTTTTAAATTCATACACCTGGAAACCAAAAGCTTTAGGGGCGGTCAATTGAATAAAGTAACTATGCAATAGCGCTATATGGCCGTCCCCAAAGCGTTTGGTTTCAAGGTGTATGAATTTTTAAAAAAATATTTTTACTTTTTAGTACAGTTTTTCAAATAAAAGCTTTTTCTTAAAAGTATTTTTTTTATATAATTTTATTATATGTATGAGTAGAAAAAATAGCGAGATAAAATACGTTTTTTCGTTCGTGAGATTACCCAACTCGCTTCGCTCGTGGGCAAATTCTCATCTCACGATAAAAACAGTATTTTCATCTCTTGTTGTAAAATATACTATTTTTAACGCTTTTTGCTTTTTACCATAAACATACGCACTAAAAATGATGAAAAAAAGTGCAGTTTTTTAACAGTCGTAGAAATAGTGCTTTATATAACAAGTGGCCAATATGGTGTTTGTCTACAAGTGGGACGTTTATAGTACGAGCCGAAGGCGAGTGCTGTAAACCACACGAGTAAAAAAAAACACATTTTAATCTCGAATTATATACAAAATTTTTTGTATCGCCATTCGAAATTAGAAAACAATATAATTTTATAAAAATAGACTAAATTCTATTGCTGTTTCCATGGAAACAAATAAGTTTTATTGCACACCGTGAAATAAAATTTCTTTATTTCACTCTTTTCTCTTTATTTTATACTTGATAATAATGACTTTGTTTTGATTCATTTAAACTGTCAAATAAATGTCATTTTAGGATATGGCGTTACAAAATAGTATTTTACATAACAAGTGGTTAAAATGATGTTTTTTTTTACAAGTGAGGCGTTTATAGTACGAGGTGGTTTTCTATAAACCACACGAGTAAAAAAAAACACATTTTAGTCTCGAGTTATACACAAAATTTTTTGTATCGCCATTTGAAATTAGAAAACAATATAATTTTGTAAAAATAGACTAAATTCTATTGCTGTTTTCATGGAAACCAATAAGTTTTATTTCACACCGTGAAATAAAATTTCTTTATTTCACTCTTTTTTCTCTATTTTACACTTGTGAATAATGATATTGTTTTTATTCATTGGAACTGTCAAATAAATGTCATTTTAGGATATGGTGTTACAAAAAAGTATACCTATAAAAATTTATTTTCTTTATAATATTGGGCAAAAAAGTTCGTATGAAAAAAGTTACACTAAAATTATCTTTTAATGAATTTATTTACTACTTTGAACTGTAATTGACAAAAAAAGTAATTTTGTCCTGCCAAATTAGTATTAAGATTAACCATAATCGCCGATGATTAGCATTTTACGATTAATCGTAATCGCCGATTAATGCAAACGATTATATACGATTTGTGGTTTTTAATTTCTACGCTGCGGCGTCTAATATGGAAGATACGATTCGACACTGGAAAGAAAAATATAAACTTTGTTTGCTTAAAATCCATAGCACATAAATATTTTGCATTGAAGGCTTCCAGTGTTCCATCAGAGAGGTTGTTTTCCACTGCTGGTGTCATACAAACAACTAGGAGAAATAGGTTGGGTCGAACAATCCTAGAATTAGTTATTGATTTTTGTTTTATATGGTTACATACTTGCCCAGAGTTGACACAAAAACTCACCATTAGAAAAAACCGGTGGGTAAAATGGGTGGTTTTTGTGGGTCTTTGATATTAGAAAAACCCATCTGGGTTTTTGTTTCATTTTCGTTTTTTTTTTTTCAGGAAAAAAAGCAATTATTATAAAAAATTATATTTTTGCCCCACAACAAAACAATAACAAAAATGTAACGTTTCAATATATTAGTAAACAATAAAACAAGTAAATAATAAATTTGAGAAGAATAAAAACATGAAACAAATAACAAAAACTTAAAAAAATTTCCTCAAACTGGAATGTGAAAGGCAAAAGATAAATATCTTTTGAAAAGACACGCTATATTGTCAAAGCAACGCCGAAAGAAGGTGAGTCTTTGCACAATCTTGGCTTGAGTGGTAATAATTTCCAATTCAGTTTTATTTTATCTACCAAGATTTTTAAGTGGGGGCATCTTCATTTACATTATTTACCTTAATCCCTCAATTTGAGAACATTAATAGTAAACTGACTTGATATAACAAGTAGTTGCTTTTATTAATTAATAATAAAATAGTTTTAATAAAAACAATTCCTTTTTATTGTTATACTATAAAATTTAACTAAGTTTTCTAGATAATAGTAATCGTATTCGTAATCGGCAATTATCACTAATGATAATCGTAATCGTAATCGTAAAAGTAAGAATCGTTGCATCACTACAAATTAGTCATCACAACCGCTGTGGGACGTCCCCTATTCGCCTTAATGTTAAATCTTGAGGAAGGCTTTTTTTGCTCATAACTTCCAACCATCGTGTCAATTATAATCAAAGGGCATAGCAGGATAAGCATGTGTTAGGTGCCCCCGCACCAATCGGGTCGAAATTTTTAGCACAAGTTGATAGTAGTGTTAGATGAAATTTCCCAAAATATTATTTTTGGAAAACCATTTTTACGGGAGTTATGGGGGTAAAAAGAAAAATGGAAAAAAAATTTTTTCTCGAGAACGGATAAACCGATTTTCATGAAAAAAATATATGTTATGGCTTCTGATGGTGCAAATGTGGGAAAAAATTATTGAGTCCATTTGTCGAAAAAAGGTGGTGAAAAAATTTTTTTCAAAATAAAAAAAAATTTTTTTTAGGGGATATTCTAGAGGCACACCCACCATTTTCTTCCAAATAAATGCTTATAAGCCCCTTTAAAACATATCCAATTTTCAAAGCGATCGGAAGGGTACAACATACTCAAAATTGATAATCATTGGCAGACTGCGGGCGGCGCGTAGTCTATGTAATGAAGCATTATAAGACGACTTCTTTGTAAATATTTCGTGCAAAGACGAAATTACCTTCCCCCCCCCCCCCTCGTTTTCGAGGGTGCTGAACACGATGCAGGTGGTGGGAGAAGTTTTTGACCACCGCAACCTCCTGAAATGGCCATCCCTCTTATGGATCCCTTTATGTTTTCATATATAAACGGGTTTGGGGAGTGATTTATCGACGGGTTATACTTGCAATAATATGGAAGGGAGTTATAGAGTAAGTGGAGTCCAGACAGCAGGCCTAGGGGGTTGATTAAACCCTCCCGTGTAGTTTTTTTTTCAAATGATTCGGTTCAAATGCGTATACCATTTTCGGGGTCGCTGGTCACGGGAAAAATATTCATTGCTAGCTCCAACCTCCTCAAGAGCAGAAATCACCTCTCACTCACCGTTTGAGAGATGAAGAGGGGTTGGAGCTAAAAATGAATATTTTTCCTATGATCAGCGACCCCAAAAACGGGGGAAACGCGTTTGAACCCGATTTATTTGATAAAAATGATTTTCCACTCCTCGGAAGGGTTTAATTAACCCCCTGGCCTGCTGTCTGGACTCAACTTACTCTATAACCATCTTCCATGTTATTTCAAGTATAACCCGTTGATAAATCACTCCCCAGACTCGTATAGAAAACATAAAGGGATCCATAAGAGGGGTGGCCGTTTTAGGAGTTTGTGGCGGTCAATAACTTCTCCCTCCACTTGCATCGTGTTCAACACCCTCGAAAACGGACGGAGGAAGGTATTCTCGTCTTTGCAAGAAATATTTACACTATTTCTGCCTTTATTACATAGACTAGCGGTTCATTACTACATCTTACTACCACGGTCACTGGCGGCCATTACAACCCTAGCATTTAAATCAGTATCAAACTTCAAGAAGTGTGGCGCAAAAATTCTCTGACGTCAACTGTGGGGTCAAACAAAATCTAGTTTGAAAATCTGAAGATTTTGCAATGATGACATCTGCAGTCAGCCTACGAAAGAACTAGTTTTCAAAGTCCACTACGAGGAGGTTACAGTGCCTTTCACTAGTGAAGGTGCCTGTTTATTGTGAGTCTCCTTGCCTCTCACGAGTCGGGGTGTTTATTTATCGTGAGTCTCCTTGCCTCTAACTAGTCGAGTCGCTTGTTTATTTTAAGTTCCCTTGCCTCTCATTAGTCGAGGTGCTTGGTTATTATGAGTCCCCTTGCCTCTCACAATTCGGGTTGACTTTTTTGCGTGAGTCCTCTTGCCTCTCACGAATCAGGTTACTCTATGTTGATGAGACTTCTCTTAGTCTTCATTCTTCGAGAACATCCCATAAAAAAAAATTATTTTGAAAAAATTTTTCAAAAAAGTTGCAGGGGGTTGCGGCGGTCAAAAACTTCTCCCACCACTTTCATCGTGTTCAGCACCCTCGAAAACGAGGGGGAGAAGGTAATCTCGTCTTTGCACGAAATATTTACAAAAAAGTCGTCTTATAATGCTTCATTACATAGACTACGCGCCGCCCGCAGTCTGCCAATGATTATCAATTTTGAGTATGTTGTACCCTTCCGATCGCTATGAAAATTGGATATGTTTTAAAGGGGCATATAAGCATTTATTTGGAAGAAAATGGTGGGTGTGCCTCTAGAACATCCCCTAAAAAAATTTTTTATTTTATTTTGAAAAAATTTTTTCACCACTTTTTTTCGACAAATGGACTCAATAATTTTTTTCCACATTTGCACCATCAAAAGCCATAACATATATTTTTTTCATGGAAATTGGTTTATCCGTTCTCGAGAAAAAAATGTTTTTCCATTTTTCTTTTTACCCCCATAACTCCCGTAAAAATGGTTTTCCAAAAATAATATTTTGGGAAATTTCATCTAACACTACTATCAACTTGTGCTAAAAATTTCGACCCGATTGGTGCGGGGGTACCTAACACAGGCTTATCCTGCTATGCCCTTTGGAAGGTATACACAGTTAGTGTCACTTAGTAAGTTTCTATAATTGACAAATATATCACCTTTGGTATCGTGTCTAGGAAACCGGAAGTGGAAAGCCTCTACTGCTTTTTAATCCTAGACGTTGAGATATAATATATACGTATTTGAAATATATATATTTTTAAATTCCTTAAATAATTTTCTAAAAAAGTTTGATGTTTGATACTGAAAAAATTACCCGTTTTCAAAAAACTAGATTTCTACATTGAAATTTTTTTTAATTTCCTATATGGGGCCTGAATTAGTGAAAAGTGCTTGTTGTATTTGCAGCATGATGTAGACAAAGTTACTAAAGCTGTAGGTTGCCTGGTAACGGCTAAAAATCTAACTTCAACATTATCAATGTCTCCTTCTGTTGCATCTTTGCGAAGGACTGTGAATTTTTCTAATAAATAGGTCACATCAAATTTTGTGCATAAAGAGTATAATGAATTTGAGTAAGTCAAATCAGCAGAAATTATAATCATATAAAGTTTGAGATTTAGGTACTCATAAAATGAGGGCTGATAATAGTACATTGTGTTATTAAGAGTAAAAGTGATAATTTTGTGACGAGTCTGTAGGTTTGCCGGACTAGCGAAGTGAATCCGAAAATTACAGATGAGTCACAAGTGACTTTTACTCCGAATAAAACATGCTATTTTTTCTTCAAACGTCGATTAGCTATAAAAAAAATCGGCAGCTACTGGAAGCAGCTGGAACCTCCCCACCCGGTGAATCTTTGAAGTCGAAAAGAGCACTAAACAATATGAACGATCTCATTTAATTATATTTATTAAGTTGAAATATTTTTTTCGTATTAAATCAGATAAAAAGTCTTGCGTTCGGTGGGATTTGGACCTAAGAACTTGAGTGTTAAATTTATAGTCTGCACAACATTAATATTTTATTCAATGTTTTTAATACAAATATATGCTTCGTCGGATCCTAGCCCGGGGCCAGCCAGACAACCACGGTGAATACCGCCGTGGCGAGTGTGAGGCTGGACGGGGTAGGTCCGGTTTGGTTTGGAGAAAAATAGAAAAGTAGCTCCTGTCTTCTGTAGGCAGGCTTAAAGACTAGGTTAAAATTATAATGTGTCCACATGGACTTAAACTTAATATAAAAATAAACACAATTCTATAACAGCGTTCGTAGGCAAGAGCACTTAATAATTTTGATTATTGATACGGGAGACAACTAAACGAAAAAACCTGTTCGTTGGTAATGGGATGGATTGCAGGGATGGCCATCTTTGGAAAAAACCATATAACTCTTGGTGGACAGCTTCCCTGCCAGATGTAGCCAGGGTAGTGTTCATGGTGGATCGTTTAAGTTTGAGTTGGTACATTTTGTGTTATCTTTTTGCCTCGACCAATTTTTCACTAAATCGGTCGGGGAGTGATAGCTGTCAAATTTTTGGTTCCAATGTTTCTCTGGGGAATTTGGTTTTTGAAAAATGTTTAGGTTGGTACCAATGTCTTAAATTGTTTTTAGGTTATGTAGTACTATTTTTAGGTATGTTGCCGGAAGAATTTCCGGCGGGATGCCGGAAGTAGCGGAAATAGTTTTTAAAATATAGTGTCACTGTCACTTTTAAAGTTTTATTGGAAAAAACTCACCGAAAGCGTTCCGGTGGGGTTGCTTACACTTGTAGGGCTTGTAAGCGGTTCAGGATGGCCTCTCACACCATTCGTGGGCTTTATAAACGTCGAAAAAATTGTAATCTCTCGATGCACTTGACACGTCAAAAATACTCAGCATACAGTCTGCACGCTTTAACGCACTAGCAGAGAACTTATACCACAAATGGACCCGTAGTATTTTTTGGGAATTTTCCTTTGAGTCCATTTAATAAAATTTGACATTTTTCTGAAAAGTGACATTTTTCCGAAAATTTGACATTTTTCTGAAGTGACATTTCTCCGAAAATTTGACATTTTTTCGAAAATTTGTTATTTTTCTGAAGTGACATTACTCTGAAAATTTGACAATTTTCAAGCATTTGACATTTTTCTGAAAGGTGACATTTCTTCGAAAATTTGACGTTTTTTCGAAAATTTGAGATTTTTCTTAAAAGCGACATTTTTCCAAAAATTTGACATTTTCCTGAATTTTTGACATTTTTCTGAAAAGTGACATTTCTCTGAAAATTTGACATTTTTTCGAAAATTTGACATTTTTCTGAAGTGACTACTCCGAAAATTTGACAATTTTCAAACATTTGGCATTTTTCTGAAAGGTGACATTTCTTCGAAAATTTGACGTTTTTTCGAAAATTTGACATTTTTCTGAAAAGTGGCATTTTTCTGAAAATTTGACATATTTCTGAAAAGTGACATTTCCCTGAAAATTTAACATTTTTTTGAAAATTTGACATTTTTCTGAAAAGTGAAATTTTTCCGAAAATTTGACGTTTTCCTGAAAATTTGACATTTTTTTAAAAATCTGACATTTTTCTGAAAAGTGACATTTCTCCGAAAATTTGATATTTCTTGGAAATTAAAAAAAAAAAATTCGTGACTCGTCTTGTAGAAATATTTTTTTGATATCATCATCAGTTCGCCTGTTATAAGAATTTTATGTTTTTACGACGTCATCAGAACGTAGGCGTATTTTTAATTCACTCGTATTCCATCCATCTACAATATTTCCACCTACGTTTCAAACTTTAATTGGATGTTTCCAATAGTTAAGGCGATATCTGCACCAGTTTCTAAGTATTTTTCTTATTTGTGACGTCATGTGGACGTAGGTGTATTATTAATTCACTTGTATTCCGTCCGTCCACAATATTTCCACCCACATTTCAAATTTTAATTGGATGTTTCCAATCGTTAAGGTAATATCTGTACCAGTTCGCCTGTTGTAGGAATTTGTCTTATTTGTGACGTCATGTAGATGTAGGTTAGGGTGGCCCATCTTTTTCGAAATCGAAATTTTTTATTTCTCACCCCTGCAAATGGTTCCATTTGAAGAAAAAACAGTCCCCTCAAAATACTATTGAGGCAAATTGAAGGCAAGGGGTGCCGCAGAATGCATTATTATACAATAATAAAAGTAAATGGAATTATTTACATTCTTTGGTTGATGCATTGTTTTTTTTTTTTTAATCAGCAACATTTATCTTTAGAATGAGTAATCAAGTCATACAAATATCAAAGATATTATCTGTTGTGACTATGACATGTGTCATACTACTGTAAATTCGTAGTCTAAGAAAACTAGACTAGAAGTTTTTGAAATAAAACTCTCGTTTTATCTTTGTGTATTTTATTATGAAACGTTTTTTTCATACATAGTACCAAATATTATCCTAAATCTACAAGACATATAGTAATAAAAACAATATTTTTTGCACTAGGCCAAAGCATGCGACAGGGTTTCTTTTTTTACATTTGGAAACTGTGATTTATAATCATTTACAACTTGGAGTAAAAACTGTTTTTGGTCTTCATTTTTTGTTAAAATGTCATTATAGTCAGTAATAAGTTTGATTCCTCTCTCAGCGGCATCATTTACAACTTTAATTTTGTTTACAATATTGAAACATCGGGTATAACTTTCATTTTCCCTCCATGTTGTTGGATCATTTTCCAAAAATTCCATAGACAAACCTAATTTTTGAAAAAACTGTTTAGTGTTCTAGCATATGAAGTCCTGAATTTCTTTGTTTTCAACGTCAGTAATGTTACTAATCATAAGTCGTTTAATACCCTCTTGATTTGGTGCTTTCCTATTCAAAGCTTTAACCATTTCTCTTTTAGTGGGAACTGAAATATCGCCATCAAAGGAAGATAAGCCAACATTTACTGAATTAAGGTACCACAAATGGTTCACTATTTTCCTACTTGCGGCGATATTTCTTTGTCAATATTTTGATAATTAATGAGTTCTTTACAAAAGTCTAAGTCATGAAGCGGTGCTTTACTAGCAAATGACGCTGTAAACCAGTCCTTTACATAAACCTTTACAATAAAGAGACATATATCTTCAATACCTATTTTTTCTTTTTTAGTTAGTTGGAACTGATCTTGGAAAAAAAATATTTTTAGACAGTAAATGGCTTTGGCCATCCAACGTGCATGATGAAATGCCCCTGGTTGATAGAATGTCGTGTGAGTGGGCTCTTCTTCAACAAAAAGTTATAAACATCATAATACGCTTTGAGAAAGGAAACAGATTCGTTTTCCGAAACGTCAGCAAAATACGTCATTTTTATATTTTTGTTCTTATTCATTATTTGTCAAAACCACCCTCTAACTGATCCTTTCACGTAAAAGTCACAGGCGTAGAGGTTATTTTCCAGTAAAATACTGGTTAATTGTATTATTTTGTAGATTTCAGACATTGTTTAGAAGAATACATGTGGCAGAGCATCCCAATAAGAATAGAGAAAAATTAAAAAATGCCACAACCAACGTTTAGACAATATCTGTATATACATATTTTTTGAAATTTATTCAGTCATTACTGATTTATATGAACTCTTTCTAATCTGCAAGGTATGGCTCGGCAGTGGTCCCATAATAATTTCATCAAGCTATGTCTAGTGTAAGGCGAGAAAATATTAAAAAAAAAAAATTTGTCGAGAATATGCCGAAGGAGCTAGTGATAGAATTTCAAATATCGTCGAAATTGTATTGAAATTGGTAGTTAAAGTATTTTAGAAGCAGCTGATACCGAAATCCGATGTCAAAAGACAAGAATTCAAAATGACGAATCCAATGGGATTGTGATAATTGCATATTTTTGCAGATTTAGATGAAACATGATACATGGTGATTTCAGGATTCTCTAATAACGAGCCTGATGTTAAAATTTAAGCATTCAAAACGACGAATATTTATTTTACTGTGTAGAAGCTAAATAAGGAGGGTACAAAAACTGAGCTGGAAACATTTTTGAAAAAAAATTGGACCGCCTTCAAAAAAGATCAATAAAAAGTATGAAATAAAATTTAATTGAAATTTTTTGCTTAATATCGACATTGAATTCGATATAAAATTAAACAAAAAACGTATTCAAATGTATTTTTAACTGAGGCAATAAAGTTCAATTAACTGGGCGACGCACTATAGGGAAAAATTCCGAAAAGATGACCAAAATTCATAACGTTCAGTACGTACTAGGGTGGCCCATCTTTTTCGAAATCGAAATTTTTTATTTCTCACCCCTGCAAATGATTCCATTTGAAGAAAAAACAGTCCCCTCAAAATATTATTGAGGCAAGTTGAAGGCAAGGGATGCCGCAGAATGCATTATTATGCAATAATAAAAGTAAATGGAATTATTTACATTCTTTGGTTGATGCATTGTTTTTTTTTTTAATCAGCAACGTTTATCTTTAGAATGACTAATCAAGTCATACAAATATCAAAGACATTATCTGTTGTGACTATGACATGTGTCATACTACTGTAAATTCGTAGACTAAGAAAACTAGACTAGAAGTTTTTGAAATAAAACTCTCGTTTTATCTTTGTGTATTTTATTATGAAACGTTTTTTTCATACATAGTACCAAATATTATCCTAAATCTACAAGACATATAGTAATAAAAACAATATTTTTTGCACTAGGCCAAAGCATGCGACAGGGTTTCTTTTTTTACATTTGGAAACTGTGATTTATAATCATTTACAACTTGGAGTAAAAACTGTTTTTGGTCTTCATTTTTTGTTAAAATGTCATTATAGTCAGTAATAAGTTTGATTCCTCTCTCAGCGGCATCATTTACAACTTTAATTTTGTTTACGATATTGAAACATCGGGTATAACTTTCATTTTCCCTCCATGTTGTTGGATCATTTTCCAAAAATTTCATAGACAAACCTAATTTTTGAAAAAACTGTTTAGTGTTCTCGCATATGAAGTCCTGAATTTCCTTGTTTTCAACGTCAGTAATGTTACTAATCATAAGTCGTTTAATACCCTCTTGATTTGGTGCTTTCCTATTCAAAGCTTTAACCATTTCTCTTTTAGTGGTAACTGAAATATCGCCATCAAAGAAAGATAAGCCAACATTTACTGAATTAAGGTACCACAAATGGTTCACTATTTTCCTACTTGCGGCTTGAGATATTTCTTTGTCAATATTTTGATAATTAATGAGTTCTTTACAAAAGTCTAAGTCATGAAGCGGTGCTTTACTAGCAAATGACGCTGTAAACCAGGCCTTTACATAAACCTTTACAATAAAGAGACATATATCTTCAATACCTATTTTTTCTTTTTTAGTTAGTTGGAACTGATCTTGGAAAAAAAATATATTTTAAGTAAAATTAACCGTAATAAAATCTTATCTACAAATTTCTACCTGAATGCGGCACGGGTTACCGTTCACCGAATTATCTGAAACTTTGACATAAATTATTCCTAGTATAATAGTATATTTTTATGGGGTGAGACTTAAAAAATACGCAAAAAAAATTCACCCCTTATAGAGATGGGCCACCCTAATGTAGGTGTATTATTAATTCACTTTTATTCCGTCCATTTACAATATTTCCACCTATGTTTCAAATTTCAATTCAATAACTCCAACCGTTAAGTCGATATCTGTACCAGTTCGTCTGTTGTAATAATTTTTCATTTTTGTGACGTCATGTGACGTAGGTGTATTATTAATTCACTCGTAATCCGTCCGTCTACAATATTTATACCTACGTTTCAAATTTCAGTTCGATATCTTCAACCGTTCCCGAGTTATCAGCCGAAATCACTGAACACCTCTGTCATTATTAGAATATCACCCTGTACATTGCACTGCTTTAAGGATAAAACAAGTGAAATGTTTGTTTTTTAATTTTTTTCACGGAAACCAAATCGAAAAAGTGCAAGTGTGATATATCGTTGAAATCGGAATTTTTACTGCTTTTCAATGGTTCAATTACAAATTGTAAGTAATCATAAAATAAACAACTTGTTGTGCCAAAACGGCACTAAACGTAATCCGATCTCAACCAAAACCGTTTCAGATCTTCTGGAGCCCTAAAGAAACCCTCATGCAAAGTTTCATCCAAATCCGTTTAGTAGCTTCGCCGCTATCGTGCTGACATACATACACACACACATACACACACACACACAGACATTTTTCAAAAACAACTTTTTTGGGTTCCTGGGACCTCAAAACGTAAAGATTTGATGTTATCTCAATTTCCGATTTTGGACTAATTGTAGTAACCTCCCACAATTTTATTGTGGGGAGGTTAAAAATAAAGACAAAAAAATCTCGAATTTCACCACCAAAAATGCATTGTGGTAATATCGCATGGCCGGCGTATTAAATAAAATACGCGTTGCTATGGATATAACTTTTTCCGCTGCTCGCAGCGTCAGAAATAGTTATTTATATTACTAGATGTGAAAGTTTAGGTGATTTTTGAACGGACGAGGCGAAGCCGAGACCTTTAAAAAAAACCACCGAACACCTAAAAGGGCTTTCGTATCGTGTAATACTTTTTCTACTACCGAAAGATATTATGGGATTTAATAATTTAAAACTAATTATTTCGTGAAATTATTTGCTGTTTTTTATAAATTTTATAGTTTAAGAGATTGTCTGTGAAAATTGTTTCCATGCCAACGATACAATTACTATCTGGCATCGAGGTTACGATAACATTTTAATTTCTGGCGGTTTCAAACTAAAATAAACAAATATGTTTGGTGGCGATGAAAATGGGATACAAGAAGCAGCCAATATTACTTGTGCCTCGCTTTACCCCAAGAAATCCAAAATAAGGTATATGCAAATTTATGAAGCATTAAAATTTGTTTCTTTTTTTTTAATTTTTCTGTCCTGATCACGAAAGTTCTACTTTCGTAGCTAGCAACGCCCCAGCAACCACGTAACTCGAATGTTTACTTTCGTTATCGCGCGTGGTCATTTATATAAAGAAAAAAGTACTTTTACCTCCGTTGTTAATGGCAACGCACAGCCGTCTAAAAAGTCAAACATTAATGTCATGAAATAAGAAATATCATGTTTTTCTGACGTTTAGAGAAGAAATAATATTTATTTCTGGACATTTTTAACCATGCCCCATATCAGAGAATCTGCTATTAAAACTTATACGACCAAAGCAATGGGTGAGAAGTCCATGATTTAATAACTTAGTGAATTGACAAAAAATATATTAGGCATATTTTATGAGGTCGAAAGCCTAACAAATGGCTCACGAAACTTTTAGATATGAAGTAGCGACGAAACTTTTGAATAGTAACAAAAATGACTCAAACTTTCTGTTATACATCAGCAAGAAGTATGATTCGGAAAACGAGTTTTTCTTTACATCTTTTAATAATTTATCGACGCTTTATTCCACTCTTATCCAACTCGAAAATTGTATTTCTCTATCATCGAGTATCAGCAGTTAAATGTACTTAACTTACCAACAACTAGGCTATCATGGGACTTTTATCGATGGTTTCGTTTTTTGTTAATATCTTAAATCATGAAAATAGGCTCCCACTTTTAGAAAATACACTTTTAACGGGATTTGATACAAATTTTTCTTGTGCTATACTCCATATGAATTAACGAACTGTTGTGTTGTTTGAATTTCCCAATTCTCCAAGTCTCCCCCCGTTACACGGATGTTATGATGTTTGTGGATACTTTTTATATAGGTACATGAGAGAGATCAAAAATATAATTCAGAGCGGCATAGACAAGGACAACTCGCCTCGTAGCGAGCACGAGAAAATAGTAATTTACCCAAATGCTGCCATAGTATAAGTTATTAAAGTGAATTTTTCCCTAAAAATACAGATAACCCATATAAAACATAGAGGAATATTTAAAAGCACCCTAACCATGTTTTTAGGGAATTTGCATAAATAATATGCTTTTATTATACTCGCAAATACAGAAACGAAGAATATATTGCATTTGATCGGCACATTTCTAAAACCGGAAATATCGCTCGTAGACAAAAAAAAACTCCATATCATTATGTTAGTGAACGAATTCTGAACAACTTTCAAAATGTCCGTCTGCTCGTCTTTCTGACCGTCTGTCCGTCCGCCACGTTTCTTGTAAGCACGATAACTTAAGTCCGAATATATTGAAAATTGGACAGTAAGTTAGTATTAGCGAGAGGAAGAACTCTGTTTTTTAACAAAATCGACTAGTAAATAAAACAGTTATTAATTATTATTTCAATTTAATTTTCTTTCTTTTTTTGATTTATATAATAATAATAATAAAAACAGGTCTTTATTTAGGGCGAAGTTCGCTTGTAATGCGCTCTTCCACTTAACCCTATGTTTTTGCAATTGAATAGAAATCTGGTGAAATATTTTGAAAGATTTCAATATCTATTTATATATTTTATTAATATACATTTCATAATATAATATCCAACCGTGGGAATATGATTTCAACTCATCGCTTACAATGTAAAAATTTACATTTTTTCATGTGGCAGGGGGTGGTGTAGTTCTTAAGTTTTGGAACCCAAAAGTCCCACGTTGGTTTTGGATGTAGTTCTTTTTTTTATAAAGAGTGTTTCACCAAATAAGTTCGTATGATAAAATTAAAAATTCCTAAAACTAATATTTACAAAAACCTGCGAAGAGTATCCTATAGAATGTGTAACAATTATATAATAAATCGGCGAAGAGTATAACGCTTCCTCTAGCTACTCTCTGTCTTTACCAAATAGAGTAAAATCAATTAAAAGTTCTATTACAGTATGATGGTTAACTTTGATCCAAGTTTAACAATTGTTTGTGAGCACCTTCTCGGTGAAGCTGGAAGCATGTCAAGGACAATTACAAAAATATGGGCTCCTCATAAGGATGGTCCAGCTTTCCAAAAGAAATTTAAAGAGTACATAAGTGGACCCATGAATTGTGAGGATCTCTCAAAAGATCAGCGAAGCGAACACAAGGCAACACACGCACGCACACGTAGGAATGTGAAACAAAACAGGGCAGCAGTCGAAATTTTAATTTAAGTATAAATTAAGAAAAACCTGAAATCTCTAGGTATCGATTCTAATTTGGAATCAAAAAAGTATAACAGTGCCACGCGAAGAATCGATAATTTACTGAAGAGACAAGAATTCTTATCCACGACGTATGTAAAAAATCGAATAACAGAATAATAATAGAGATGGTTACACGAAAAGTCAAACCCAAAACTGAATCCTTGACAAGACTCCAGTGGTGCTTTTAGAACTGACAAGGATCAGATGATTTAAGTTTGGCACCAATACTAAGAAAAGCGTTTCAAAGGTGACCAAACTGATTATTCTCAGTGTGATGAAGAGTGGCAGCAAAACTAAACGTGATCCCGCAATCCTGGAGTCAGAATATGAGGCAGACATACAAAAATTTAAAACCTGAAAAACAGTTATTGTCGACAGTTTCACAGCAGAGGCGCTTAAGTTTGTTGTTGAAGATGGAGATGGGGAAGATGGGGTTGTGGGGATCTTTCGCAAAACATGTCAAAAGGACATGGAAGACAATAATCTGGACCGACGACTGAAAAACCTGAATGTGACAACTAGAAATTGCTGGTATTAACATCATAGACTACTATAGTAACGTAGATGGTCATAAGGCTTTCAACGATACGAAATGGGACAAACTGGTGAACTCTAGGAAGAAAATTCTGCTTTGGTGATAGTAGAGAACGCCAATTCCGACAAATATAAAGTTGATAAAGTAGTGAGACAAGCTGTGTTCTGAGTTCTTACACCACCACTTTATCGTGTGTAGTAATGCTGGACGATTTTAGAGATAGTGTGTAACCTCCTAAATATTATAAGTTTATTTTATTTATATTAGAAGGAAAACTAATTTAATCTGAATAAATTTAATTTGGAATTTGAAAGTATATAGGTAATTAGATCACCAGATAGGTATTTTGCTGTATATTTGGTTGCAGAGAACTTCAACGAAATAAGGAAAAATAAAGAACAAAAAATTAAACAAATATTGTCATGAAATCCACATCCTTATAATATTTTTGCTTTCAACTGTTAACATGAATCAAAATTAAATAATTCAATCTATGGGATGAACAAGCTGTTGAGCAGTATATCCTAAAAGTTGTAAAGAATAGCATATTATTTTAATATTATTAAATTCTTTGTTATGACATTTAAAAAAAATTAATCTCAAAGGTGTATGCGAAATATTCAATGATCATCTATATTATAATGGGGTATTTTCCATTTTTTTAAAATTCAGTTTTGGTGATATATATCAAGTAATGTTATTATTTTAACAATTACTGCATGATCAATTTAAACCAAAACAATAATTTCTTAAATAAAAATAAGAAATAAGAATACTCCCGTCTAGACACAGATTTCAAATGATTTCATTTGGAGGGGAATAATTTAACCAATAACAGACAACTCTCACTTAGACTGTAACTATCTTCTATGAATTCCAAATTGTGCAATTTACTTTACATTATTATACTCTTCGCAAAAACGAAGAGTATATTGTATTTGATCGGCACATTTCTAAAATCGTAAATATCGCTCGTAGAGAAAAAATTTTCATATCATTGTGTTAGTGAACGAATTCTGAACAACTTTCAAAATGTCCGTCTGTCCGTCTGTCCGTCCATCCGTCCGTCACCTTTCTTGTAAGCACGATAACTTAAGAAAGAAAAGTCCGATTGTATTGAAATTTAGAAAGTAAGTTAGTGTAAGTTAGTGTTAGCTGAAAAAAATCGATCAGTAAATGAAAAAGTTATAAATTATTTAATTAAAAAAAAAATCTCCTAATTTTTGTCGCTTGTACTAAAATGGAAATCTTGCGAGATATTATTTCCATAATATTTTTTTTTTTTTGTTTATGAAGTTTACTAATATATATTTCATAGAAGTGAAATATGTATGAAAGTCGAAAGATATATATCACAGACAATCAATTTTTCTACCAATAGGTGGTGGCGCAGCGGCTAAAGCTTTGCGTTGCAATCCAAAGGTCCCGTGTTCGAATCCTACAGGTTGAATATTTTTTTTTTCATTTTTTTTTCATACAATTTTTTTCACACAATTTTTTTCACAATAAAGATGGTATCACAAAATTTAGGATGTCCAAAAACTAACATTATTTACAAGAAAACTGCGAAGAGTATCCTATAGAACGTGTAACAATTATATATGAAAAGCTCAGTAAATTGGCGAAGAGTACGTTTTTAGTTTGTTTTACCTATAACACTTCTATTTTGCTCAATATCTTGAAAATCAGTAAACATTATATACAGGTATTTAAAAGGAATTAAAAGGTATTTATGTTTGCTATCATTTAGAAGTTATCTTAAATATGTAAACAAAACTCACGGCGAGGATTATGTGGAAATATTGTATAAAAACAGCTCTCCACCTCTTCCAACTTTGCTTGCGTATTGTCAGTTGTTATTTCTTGTCACAATACAAGTGAAAGAGACATATTGGTTAGATTTATTTATTGTTTGTTTATGTGACGTTTGATTTTATTTTATATTTTATCAATAAACTATTAAGATAGAGCTGAATTTTGTGAAAGGAGATTCATCCAGTTTGCCTAAAGTTGATTATGACATGATAGATTCTTTCTATAAACAAAATTTGCATTTTTTGTCAGCAAATGTGAAAAATCAACACGACGTTACAACACATCTGGACCAGCCGTTGACATTGTTGCCATATATTGCGAAATATGTTTTTAAAAATCTAATCGGCATTAAAAATTATTTAAAACATTTAATAATCGACGCTTATTATTTTTTACATCACAAAATTAAATTTTGTGGATAAATATATTAACATTGATCTAATAAATAAGCTTTATACTCCTGTTTACTTCATTTACTTTACTTTACTAGAACTAGAGAAGAAATTTCAACTTGGCAGCACCACACTGTTTTATATAAAACCATTCTATCTACAAATCAACACAGACTACCTACGTCATCGGCAGATTATATACGCCACCAATTTAAAATGCTTTTCGCGTCATTTATTTTAACTCTTGTTTTCTCAAAAAATTGATAATTATTTTCGCGGAAATTTGTATTGGAAGGCTTGTAACTAAATGTAACTTAAGTTGGAAACATACGTATAATTATTAGAAGTAGGTAATAGGTAGTTTTATTTGATTTTAGAATTTATTTTAGAAATTATTAGAAAATTTGATTTTGACAATAAAAAATTTTCAAAATTAACATAAAGGGAAGGTTATAAAATATCACTAGAAAGGAAATTTAATTTAAAATTTAATAAAGGGGAAAGTCATTACAAGATAATATAAGAGAAAAGAGTAATTTCAGTACTAAAGAATATAATAAAAAAATCAAGTAGTAAAATTTTGTATAAAGTCATAAATTATGTTACTATCAGAAAAATAAAAGATTCAGTTGATTTTGATTAACTCAACAGCACGCATCGTTTTCATAACGGAAATTAAATTCAAATAAAATTTATGAAAAACAATTGTAGAAGTGACAAACTTACAACTATTAATAAAGCAAATCAAGTATATTAATTAACTTATATTAGCAATTCTAATGGTAAATAACTGAAATAATTATTAATTTTCATATGTATGAAATATTAATTGAAAGGAAGCAGATGTAAATTTTATAATATCAGATATAAAATTTTGACATATACTACAGTAACTAGAGGTTTTAACTTCGGAACAATGTTATATTGTTATAGCGAGAGACAATAAATTCGTATTGCAGTTGTGATGATCAGAACATATTTTAAAAAACAAATGACAAAACGTTATAGTGTGTTATCTATTTTATTCCTCTTTACTTACCAGAATTAAAACGAGAAATATTATTAACATCCTATAATTTAAATTTCTAAAATTTAATTTCAGACTCGTAATAACCAGAAACCTATATGCATAAATTAAAACGCGAAATCAAACAATTTGTTACATTTGCCCCGTTTCCCTCCACCATATCGGATCCGCTATTTTCAATTTACTACTTTTGACTTCATATTCATAATTAGCGACCCCCCAAAACCTATATACATAAATTAAACGCGAAACGAAGCAATTTGTTACATTTGCCCCGTTTCCCCCGTCCATATTGGAGCCGCCATTTTCAATTTTCTAATTTTGACTTCATATTCGTAATTAATTAACTTATAAACATAAATTAGAATGTGAAATCAAGCAATTTTTTACATTTTGCCTCATTTCCGTCCGCCATATTGAAGCTGCCATTTTGAATTCTTTTAATTTGACTTCAGATTCGTAATCAGCGTCCCCAAGAACACAAATATACTGCATTTCAAAAATTAATAATTAATACATTTCCATATATTAATTCTTTTGATTTAGGGGGTAAGAGCAAGCGCCGGGACCATATAGAAACTGAAGATGATACCTTTTACTACAAGAATCATCGATAAAAAAATTATCATTCATTATGAGATTATTCCGAAGTTTTACATATTTTTTACCTCTGGTACTGTACTAGCAAAATAGCAAAATATTGGTTTGTTATAAATTTTAAAATAGAAACTTGGAACACTTATCTTATAAAGAATAAAATAAATCAGTGAAGAATAGAAGAAACTAAAAGACAAAAAAGGTATTTTAGTTATTCAACAGTGTTTTCGGAAATATATTTTTAAAAGAAAATTAGGAAATTAAAAAATAAATTTTAGGTCTTGAATAAAATAAAACACTGAAATTACTATTTAGTTATAAGTAGTTTTAGGCTTTTGTTTTTCGGTTATATTATTTAATAAATATTTAAAATTGAAATATATGGTATTCTTATACAACTAAGTAAATAAAAATACAAGCTAGATTGAGAATTACTACGAAAGATCGAGTTATCTCATAGTAAGATGGTTAAGGAAGATTAAGAATTCAAAGTAAGATATTATAATTTCGAAATTTATAAATAAATTTTTTTTTTTTTTTTTACAAAATTTCATTTCATAAAAAAATAAAAGAATATATGAAATATAATAATATATTTACTACAACATACTATCCAAATACTTAAAAATTAATTAAACAAGAGTAATAGTTAAAAAACACTTCACACGCAATCAAAACAGCCATCAATACATTTTCAAGATAGAAAGTACTTGACAATGTGCTTATCCCTTTATGATGAATAGAAATTGAAATGTAGCTTGTTAAAAGTGACAAAAAATACATAATTACCCAAAAAATAACGTTTTTTTAAGTTTTCGATGATAAATTATTGTTTACAAATCTAATGGTTCCTGTGTGCTTTTTGAATTTATAACTCGTAGAAATCGAATTACGATGAAAATAAGTCACATTTTACTGATATCTTGACTGTAACTTTTTGAAAATGAGGAAGAGTAATAAAAGATCATTGTATAGATGCAAATCTTCTAAAAATGTGATCAGGGTGCTACGAGAAATTATATATTGTCCTTTATTGTAAGTGGGTTATCTGCAATTTTAGAAAAACTCGATTCACCATACCGGGTGGCCACGAGTCAACGGACGCCCCTAATTTTTGGGTTGTTTTTTCATTTAAAAATTTCGTTTTATATACATAAATTAAACAAGAGCGGGCTACTTTTAAACTAACAGGAATGAAAATAACACTTCCGGTTCAACCAGAAGTGACATCAACTTTTTTTTCTTAAATAAAATGACTATATTTTTTTATGGTTTCTTATTAAGAATAAAATTCTAAGTACAACAGTTTTTTCAAATTTAAAAAATGTCAAAAAACAAGTGAGATACGAACAATTTTTCATTTTTTTCAAAGATAATTACTAAGTAGGCTATGGATATTATTAGTAAGGTTGTAGACTTGTTTATAAAGAACAAAATAGTTATTTGAATTACTGATAGGTACGACTATATTTAGGTTTTTCTCAAAAGACAAAATTTCATTTTCATTTTCATTTCCTTGGTCCTATGGAAAAGTTCTTAATGAGACCGTGCTATCTTCTTTTATTAATCAGAAATAAAAATTCATAAACTTTATTTTTTGCCATTAATCATCTCTTAACGATATCCTTCGTAATAATAAAAATATTTTTAAAAGATAAGCGCCAACACGGTAATACAGTACCTATCTACATTTAAATAAGAAATTGCAGATAGCCATGTAAATGACGTACATTCGCAACAATTGAATTATTCCTGACATTACTCACTGACTATCTAAAGTAAGTGTATTCAATTTGTTATAAACAAGTAAAAAAATATAAAATGGCTGAAAAATATTCAAGTGATGAAAAAGTTAACATGTTGATTACTTAAGGAAAGACTCAACGTAATGCAACTAGAGCACAAACTATGTATGGACAGAGTTATCCAGAAAGAAGATAACCTCACAGAAACTATTTCGCCCGGTTGAAGCATCAATTTAGAACTGAACCTGATATAGAAATTGAAGAAAGATTTATTGTGGATAAAGAAACGGAAATTAATGTATTAGCTTTAGTGCATGTTGACCTAACTATTTCTATAAAACAAATTGAACATGAATTACTAGTTTTCAAAGAATAAGCCAGGCAAATTTTAAAGAAACACGGCTATCGTTCTTATAAATATCAATTGCATCAATTTTTGTATCAGAATGATTATCAACGAAGAGTAACAAAGAGTATAATTAGCTACAACTAAAATATGAGAATTTTATCAAAAACAGTTTGTTCTCTGATGAATCGAGATTTACAAACCTTAGGTTATTTAATCGGAAAAACGTTCGATATTGGCCAATTGAAAATACTCATATTATGAGACAGGGGCGGTTTTAGGAGCGGTTTGGTAGTTCTGCTCATTATCGAGTAGTTTCGATGTCTCTTGGCCACAAGAAAGTTCGAACGGAACTTTTTGCTAGTTCAGTTACGAATGGTTACATTCGCATATTGCTTAATTTCGAGGGCTGATCAAGTCATCGCGGCGAGGCAGTTCTCCACTTCAGGCTATTCCAAATATCATTAAGAAGATGAAAAAAATATGAACTGAACATTTTCCCAGTTCACATTCGAGAAAAATGATTTCCGGCCTCTTCATGTATTGCGCGCGCCGCCGCATCATTCCAGAGCATGCATATACATACCAGGAGTCTCTGATATGAGGTGCCTGGACCGAGGATGCTGCGTTGGCACTATACGGAGTATACCATCTCTGTATAACGACAACGTAGCACCTTCGGTTCCAGCAACCGCCATCTTTTATTTACGTATACACGTGCTCTATACCTTCTGCTGGAGATGCTACATGGCTTCGGATACATTCCATGTCGTTGCCATAGGCAACAAAGTCATCCAGCATCTATATGTTCTTTGCGCGCTGCCGCGCCAGTACGCCGAACGTTTATGCGACTCCATTTGATTTCGCGCAACTACGGCTCACGGAAAACGGCAGTTTGCATTTTTTTATCGTTTTATACACCCCACTCTATAAATAGAAAAAAGTTTTAGCCTCGCTGTTTTGATAATTTTAGCCTCCAATTTGATACAACTTTGATTGATATTATTGGATCTTAGGCCAATGAAGAATGGCAGTTCTCGATTAATTCATGTCTTCATCATTTTTAAAGAGAATTAATCGAGAACTGCCTCGCCGTGGTATAAAAATTTTTTCGACAGACGGAAAGTCGTTTGCCAGACGTCCGTAACGTTTTTCGAACTTTTGTCGTATGAAACAGTGTCTCAGAATTTCATAATCTATAGAGTTTCCCTGCGATAAAGCTCGCTGTTTTAATAGGAGTTTTTGGTAACGGGCTCCCGGAGTTAATTATTGTAAAGCAGAAAATTTGCAGGATTGTAGTTTTCGTCTAGGACAACACGCACCAAAAAGTCCCCTACTCTCCCCCGTCGCGTCGGCTTCCCTGTTTTTTCAGAGCAACAAGGACCTTCAAAAATTGCAGAGCTGGCTATAAAGTACAACAGAAAGGTCATTACTGGTCCGATTTAGGTCGAAATGATCATACAAGATTAGGAGAAGCACATCCGTTTATATTTCAGATGTTCCATGCATATGTTTGTTCATAATTTTCCGTTCTAATTCTGTCAACATTTCAAAAATTTTAAAAATTTGAGTTTTGGTCCAGGACAACGTACCAAAAAGTCCCCTACTCTCCCCCGCCGGCTTCCCTGTTTTTTCGGAGCAACAAGGGCCTAAGTCGCAGAAATTGCAGAGCTGGCTATACAGTGCAGCAAAAAGGTTATTACTGGTCCGATTTGGGTCGAAATAATCATAAAAGCTTCGGAGAAGCATATACATTCGTATTTCACATGTTCCATGCATATTTCGTTCATAATTTTCCGTTCTAGTGCTGTGAAAATTTCAAAAATTTGAAAAATTTTCGAAATGGCTCCATTGCGGATAAATAAAGACACGGAGGGAAAAACGTATCCGAATAAACATTTCTCTTCATACTTTGGGCTTTCCATTGGTGTCTTCTCTGTAGCGTCACCCGTTACGGAGCTCGCCACTTTGAGTGTCATAGCGCGGCGGCTGTGCCCATCATGTGCCCGATGGAACTGCCCTGGCTGCGCTGATGACACCAGTTGCGAATTCCTGTTTATGTATTATTGGTGTTTTATAAGATTCATTGAATGAAATTTAACTTATCAGACTCAGAAAATGACTTTATTAGGCTATACAATTGACATTATTGATCTACTGGGAAGTAGGGTCGTCCGGATCATCAACCATATCCATAACTGGCTGTTTGTGCAACTGGATCCTCTACAGCTTCGGCACATGATGCTGCAGCTCAGACCAAAGTTCCTGCACTAGCATCGGGCACCGCAGTCCGCCTTGCAGGCACAGTAAATTAGCCGTAGTTGGCTATCAGGAGCTGGCTGCCTTATGGTAGGAACATGCCCATTAGTTGAGTGCTGCAAGCTTTTCGGGAGATTAAATCCTCATAATATTCTCCCTAACTCCCCTCCTCTCCTCATCTGGAGGACTGGGGCTGGAAATCAGGACTTCAGGATCTGGATTCGATTTCTGTTCGTACCACAAGGCAGCCAGGTCCTGATAGCCAGCTACGACTAATTTCCTATGGCTGCAAGTCGGACTGCGGTGCCCGGTGCGAGTGCAGGAACTCTGGTCTGATCTGCAGCATCATATGCCTAAGCTGTAGAGGATCCAGCTGCACAAACAGCCAGTCGTGAATATGGATGATGATCCGGACGACACGGTAGATCAATAATGTCAATTGTCTAGCCAAATTAAGTCATTTTCAGAGTCTGACAAGTTAAATTTCATTCAATAAATCTTATAAAAACACCAATAAAAGTTTTGACAGCACTAGAACGGAAAATTATGAACGAAATATGCATGTAATATGTGAAATACGAACGAATATGCTTCTCCTAATCTTTTATGATCATTTCGATCCAAATTGGACCAGTAACAACCTTTCAGTTGCACTTTATAGCCAGCTCTGCAATTTTTGCGACACTCAGAGTGGCGTAACTCCATAACGGATGACGCTACAGAAAAGGTATGCATACCAATGGAAAGCCCAAAGTATGAAGAGAAACGTTTATTGGGGTACGTTTTCCCCTCCGAGTCTTCATTTATCCGCAATTCGGATTTTTTAAAATTTTTTTACATTTTTTAAAATTTTTGAAATGTTGACAGAACTAGAACGTAGGTCCTTGTTGCTCCGAAAAAACAGGGAAGCCGACGGAGGAGAGTAGGGGACTTTTTGGTACGTGTTATCCTGGACCAAAAGTACAGTCCTGGAAATTTTCAGCTTTACAATAATTAATTCCGGGTAGAAGCGATATATTGACTAAAACTCCTGCGCTAAAAAAGTATTCTCAAAAATAGTCGCTGCGTAACGAAGACGAGACTAAGAACTAGAAATAATTGGACAATAATTCATTTCACAGACGTTTAACTCATATAAAATGAATTTATTTATATTTTCGGTACAATTTCTATGAATATTGGGAGAAAAAGTAGTAGTACGCCTATGGACGATCTGTGCTTGAATGATTTGCTACTCTTTGTATTTACCAATTAGAGTATATAGTTAATGTCTCCAAAAGTATTAATCATAGAAAGTTGTGTCAGTATTCTCTATGTTTGTTAAAGACTAAAAAACTTCAGTCAAATAAACTTTTGATGCCCAACGCTTAGAAATTGAGTTATTAGAAGTTTACTACAATATAACTAGCTAGCAGAAAATATCGGAGTTGAATTCAATTGCAAACCGCTTTTCCCATAAATCGTAACTTTTTGTGCTTAATGACTTATTTAATTCTTGTACTCAAATTCGAATATACGTCGCGCTCGTGATACTATGAAAGATAGATACGCTCTCACGCCCCCTTAACCGAAGTGTTTAGAAGTGTATCGATGAAATAAGAATTTACGACTAATACAACGTATTAATCTCAAATCTTTACCGTGTTATGACTTGATATTTGTTAACAAAATGTATTAATATGAAAGTCAAATTTTAATATGTGCAGAAAATATGATTTTTTTTCTAAGGCTATGTCGATAAACTCGAATTTACAGGTGTCAATATAACAAGCGAGAAACTTTTTTATTTTTAGAAATAGATACCAAGTATATCGAGGACATATAAGATGAAGCTAACTTTTTAATTTGAAACTTTTTTCTAGAATTGACGATTTGCACGAAAGAGAGTATAATGATATCACTGTAATTCACTGAACATGTTGACCAACTCGTCTAATTTCCAAACTTTGCAACAATTAAGTACCTATAATATAATAATCATAACATTATTTTCATTATCTTTAATGTTAAACCTACTTCCATTGAATATAAATCATCTTTATTAGGTTGTTTCGTAGTCTACAATATTTAAAAAATGTCGAATTATGGAATTTGTCAATCACCGCTGCCAACTCCTCTAAACTGAGAGAGTTGGAAACAGTGTTTGACAAATTGCATAATTTGACATTTTTTAAATATTGTAGACTACGAAACAACCTAATAAATATCATTTATATTCATTGGAAGTAGGTTTAACATTAAAGATAATGAAAACAATGTTATGGTTATTATATTATAGGTATTTAATTGTTGCAAAGTTTGGAAATTAGACGGGTTGGTCAACATGTGCAGTAAATTACAGTGATACCAATCTAGACACTTTCTACCAAACTTTCTTTCGTGCAAATCGTCAATTAAGAGTTTTCGAGAGAATTGTAATTAAGTATACGAAACGCCCTCGCGGACGGAATAGCTCAGAAAATTGTGTAAAAACTATATGCGTTGATGTTTAATGAAATTGAATTCAGATTTTCTTGTAGTGTTAAAAAATGAATGAGATTTTTGAGCAGATTAATGGAAAGTCATTAGATATTTGTAATAACTACATGAGAGAAAACATTGATATGCCCCGAGCTATTGAATTAAGTAATACTGTGAATACGCTATTTTACAGATGCAAAATGTATTTTATTAACAGAAACATTGTCCGGCAATGTATCTCTAAGAAAAATTGTTAAAATTACTAAGTAGTAGAATAATTATTTTTCATTCTTGACTGTTTGTCAATTTTCTTGAATAATGTTAGACAAATGCACTGTTTCATAACAAAACCACTGCCCAAGGAATCACTACTTCCACATCCAAATTTTCTGTCCAAGTCTCACAACGAAAAAAAATGTATATGGAAATAATTGTTTATGGAACTCTAATAATATAATATTTGAAGTCGTCTACCCAAAAACCCATAAAACGATATGCCACATCGGTAGTGGGGGTGAGGATAGGCGTGGAGGCCTTTGTTATTTGTACGCACACTAAATGACAATTTAATTTTTTTTTCACCCCCTGTAATAGTGGGTGTGATAATGGGGGTGGCTAATGCCAAAAAAATTTTTTTATACCTTAGCTTCTCTTATATATACTAAATACCAATTTTATGGACTCTAACTTACTTAAATTACCTATTTACCCCCATTTACTCCATTAACACCCTAAGCCTTCAACGGAATATCAATATCGGTTTCAGAGTAAACATGCGCACAAAAAAGTTACAGACATACAAACCCGACAGACAGAATTTTTTTAACTGCTCAAACTTAAAATCTCGACGTTTCATGACATTCTAAGCCTATCTGAACAATGAAAATTTTCAAATTTTTTTTGTCGATACTATACTTCCACTGGATGTGAAAGTAAAATTAATTAAAGTGGTATATTTTTTACTACTACTATTTATTGTATTTAATTAAATGAATAAAAATTTAATACTAAATAAAAATATATTAAATAGCAACTAATTTAAAACTTTATTGCAACGTGAAAAACGCTGACAAATGCAGTCTTTGAATTTTATGACAAAAGTAAAATATCTACCTGTAAATTTCAGCTTTCTAGGCTTACGGTTTTCGATGTATTTTTAGGCAGACACTGGACACGCGGCTGCCGCGGGCTCGATTTGAAAGCGACTAGTGAGTGACGCTATGCACACAGCAGGTCAAAAGCTGGTACTAGTACCAGCGTACTTTCTATATTTCATAGTATCAAGCGTCACACCTAGTTCATATTAATTATAAGTGGCATTGAATATGTCAGTCAGAATATTTTCTCTCGATGTGTAAAATTTGTCTAGATCGTGAACATAATGGATATTGTAGAACGCACATAATATTTTCTTAGATTCTGAATCAAATTGAAAGATGTGTTTCATTCTATTCAACTTATATTGCTTAATTTGACGAGCTTTTTGAACTAAATATGGAGCGGTCTGATACAGTTTTTATATAGTTAGAGAAATCATTCCGAAGCATAATACATAATTTATATTGCCACTAAGAATTGTTTCTGTCATAATATTAGAAATTCATAAAAAGTAAGTTTAAAATTGAAATTATATGTTAAATTCACAAATAGATATCTGCTTGTTAGGGCGGAGTAAACATATATTTTTTCAATATTACATTATTCATTTTTCTTTGGCACCAATGTTTAAGAAAAGGATTTTTGCAGAGCGAGGCCCATATACAGTATAGGGCCAATAACACGTAGCCAGTCGCGCAATCAAACAGAAACACGACCACCTACGGAGACGATTAGACACGAAGATGCACGACCACTAACGAGAAGACACGTGAAACGTGATGTTTCAGCGAGGCCACTTGCCGGGTTAGCTCAGGCGCCCGCTACGCCTCCCACATATAGTAGAGGGCTAACAATACGTAGCCAGTCGCGCATGCGCGCTCTAGGCCACAGCATATATAAGGAACCGCACAGCGAGGGGAACGTCACATAGTTCAAGTGGCAGTCGACGAGTGCAGACCTCCAGTGTGCAGTTGAAGACAGTGCGAAGCGAACTAGTGAAGTGGCAGCCCCACAGAGAGTACAAGAGGAGAAATATCAGTCGTCTTTATTAAGACGCTGATATAAAAGATAAATAAAGTCCCCCGCCTGGGGACACTTGTATTTATACCTTTCCCGATTCCTTTCCTATTTTTCTTTTTAGGTTAACAAGAGGACGACATGCCGAGGAAGAAAAACACGGACAGAAGCTTCGATATGGAGACGGACGACTCGTCCAGAGCGTCAACTCCAGCGAGGTCACAAACAGAGGAGAGAGATGTAATAAAAGCGAGGCTCGAGGAAGAAAACAGGATATTACGGGCCCAGATAGCGAATCTCCAGGCAGAGCTAGAACAGCTCACCATACAGATGCAAAATCAAACCAAGCAGGCGGAACTGCAGAGAGAAGAAGGCAACAAACAGCATGAAGAGCTAATGGCACTCCTCATAGCCTGCAACAACACCATGAAGGTCCCCGAGACGAAAGAAGCCCTGAAAAGGAAGAACGTCCCTGACAGTGACGATGAGGCACCCCCCACAATAAAAAAGACGCCAACCCCCAGCCAGGATAAACTATCCACCAGCCAGGATGACAGTGCGACGGCCATGGACGCCGAGGCCCCCGAAAACCCCCGGATGCCCCCTGTCGTATTGAGAAACAATGAATCCTGGACGGAAGTAACCCACAGGATCCACAACGCTAGGATAGGCTTCAACAAAGCCAAGGTGGTTAGGGAGGGCATCGCCATAGAACCCGCTTCCAAGGAGGACCACAAAAAGCTGACCACGTTGTTCCAGCAGGAACAACGTGAATATCACACTTACGCCCTGCCCGAAGAGAGGATGCTGAGAGCAGTAATCCGGGGCATCCCCACTGGCGTAAGCACCGAAGAAGTAAAAGCAGACCTAGAACGACAAGGATTCTCACCAATATCAGTCCAGAGGATGTCATCTCGGAGGACAAAGCAAGAAATACCCCTCATGCTGGTCCTGGTCCCCCCGGCCCAGGCAAACATCCTGGCAGTAAACCGCTGCTGTTACCTTGTGGTCAAGACGGAGAAACAGCGAGCCAAGCAGACCATATCGCAGTGCCACAGATGTCAAAGTTTCGGCCATGCACAAGGAAGGTGCACTGCACAGCCGAGATGTGTCAAATGTGGAGAGGCCCACCGCTCCTCTGACTGTCAAAAGGACACGCCAGCCAAATGTGCAAATTGCCAGGGTGCCCACCCAGCAAGTTACCGAGGATGCCCCAGATGCCCCAAAAAGACTGCCCAGACACCTGCCCCCCGGAAGCAAACAGCTCCCAACGCAGCCACCAGAAGGACGACCCCCGGGCTTAGCTACGCCAGGGCAGCCCAGGGACCCGCAGGGAAGCCCACCAACCCTGCCCAACCCCCACAGACGTCCCCAGAGGCCGGCCAACTCGCTGCTGTTATGGCCCAAATGCAGCAGATGTGCACCATGATGGGGGCCCTGTTTGCAAGCCTGCCCCACCTCACCCCCCAGTGACGCCACCCGGACCACCCCGTCGACGGAGAAGCCACCCGAAGAGACATGACGATACCCGACACCTCACCCACGACCCTGCGGGTACCGGACAACACACCGTCCAGTACCCGTAGTCCCCCTGGCTCCGGGCAGACCAAAAATGCTACCAATAGCATTTAGGTCTGCCCTTCCTCGAGCTACACAGCTCATCCTTACCTTACCGATGATCCGGATGACAGGATGTCATTTGGCATCCTGTGTACCGGCAGTCTCTCCTGCCAAAACTTCCAACACACCTAACAGACAGATGACTACCCCCCGGGGGGCAAACAAGCTGGCGAAGAAAAGAAAACGAAGACAGAAGAACGCCAGAAGAGGCCTTAGCCAGCAAGGTCCAACGAGCCAGGACCCAGGGAGGTGGACCGAAATCGTCTGCACCGCTCACATTTGTGAGTGGGGCCGACGTAAAGTAAGTTCGCCCGCCCTGCACGAGGCTGGTCCCCGGTCTACAGCGATGTACTGGGGTAAAGGGCAATAGTCCTGCCCGGCCCCAGACATCCGAGACCGACATCTTTAGCCAAAAATATTGGCGGGAACGTCAGCCGGGCAGACCGAAAATGCTACCAAAGCAGTTAGGTCTGCCCTTCCTCGAGCTACACAGCTCATCCTTACCCTATCGATGATCTGAATGACAGGACGCCAATTGATGTTCTGTGTATCGGCAGTCACTCCTGCCAAAAACCCAAAACACCCAACTGACCGATGAGTACCCCCCGGGGGGGACAAGCTGGCGAAGAAAAGAAGATCAAGACAGAAAGACGCCAGAAGAGGCCTTAGCTAGGAAGGTCCAACGAGCCAGGACCCAGGGAGGTGGGTCGAAATCGTCTGCACCGCTCACATTTGTGTGTGGGGCCGACGTAAAGCACCCTCCGAATTTGCTTCCGATTTCTATATTTCAGACTATGTGTCTCTCTATCAATTGGCGTTATATCTACAAGACAATTTGACAGAGAAGAATATTTAGTAGGTAGATGACTCTATTGCCAACGAATATATGGGATATACTTCCAGTGGAGGAAATAGAGAGTGGACACCTTAAAAAGATAATCGATGAAAAAAAATTGATAGATGATAATAATATTTGTCACGTAGTTACCATAATTACCAAGGAAGAAGCCGGCCATATTTTTAGTAAAAACTGTACGGGGTGAACACCCTTAACAACAATACAAACATGATGACTAACACAATTTTCAGTGAAGAAACCTGCTACAGTTTTAGTCGAAAATATACGGAGTGGACACCTTTAAAAAAATTATTAATGAAAAAAATGTGACGGAGACAATAATAACATGTCGCATGTAGGTAATTATAGTTGACACTATTATCTTTCATCAATGTGTTACGTATTTGACCAATTTGGTGTGAAATTTTGTAAAACCATAAATATCACATATATTGTTTTCTGCGCAGCTGTATTAACTGTCACTACTACCAGGCAGTGTTGGTAATATGTAGACTTCACCACTATTAAAGCAGTATACCTACTTCGGAAATTTTTATTCAGCCCTAAAATATGGGATCAGTTATTGGGAACACTCTTCCTATTCTGAACAGATCTAGAATTCAAAAGAAAGCTATGCGAATAATAATCAAGATGAATTTAACTGATAGTTCTAGTGGAGTTTTTCGGAAAAATTTCCTTCTATTTTAGCTGGAATTTATATGTTTCAGTGTGTTTTATTTTTGAGAAGATATGCAGGTAAATTTGTGTAGTGACTCACTACACACTATACAACACGCAGTAGAATCAGTGAACAACTGAACACATTATTTGTAGAAATTACTATGCAAATGGCTCATGTGCTTATGACGTGTTGCCTCGGCGGCTAGGTATCTTGCGCTTGCGCCGCTACACATCACGTCTCGTCTGACGCTGCAATTCAGGAAATCTAAGAGCTGCCACTGCTGCTAAACTCACAACATTTACTGTGATGTAGAGATGGGCGGTTCGGGCAGATCCGTTCCAACTGAACGAATCCGGAGGTGGAACGGGTCCGACCGAATCCACGATGTCGATCGAACAGAGTCTGCGATCCATTGATCTGCTATGTGTGTCCTGATACTGAGCTGGCTACTCCTGACCTTACTCCCTGACCCTGAATAGTAAATACCGCACGTGCATACTTAATACTTAGGAAGTTCGTGATGTAAAGGTTTTATTTACTATTTATCCAAACTAATTCGTATTATTGCTCAGAATAGACTGAGAACTGAGAACATTTTGAAGTGGATCCGATGGAACGAATTCAACTGAACGGATCCACAAGCTGAGCGGTTGCAAACGGACCGAATCCGCTAAAAGAATCGGACCGCCCATATCTATTGTGATGACGTGACCAAACGTGACACGATGAAAATCAGGTCACGCACGCTCATGCACGTGTAATTTTTGATCACACACGTTCACATCGTGTCACGATGACATGATGAAAATCTACGTTATCTACCCATCTCTGATTCACGCACCTTCACGCACGAGTAATTTTTGATCACACGCGTTCACCAAAATTTTCGTGTTTTACTATTTAAATATTACGCGATCACGTCGTGATCAAATTTACGATGAAAATCACGTCACGTGCCTATCTATGCTTTATAACCATCTACTTAAATAGTCCAATCAATGAATGCCCAAAAGGGGATTGTAGAGAACATGGAGGAGGGGAGAATTCTCCTCTTTAGGAATGTGTTGGAGGTAGTTAGGAGGTAAATATACTAAAAGTCCCCGCCCCTAGCCCCGCCGCTTCAGGGGGGCGAGGGGGGCGGAAAGGTTCCCTTTTTCGCCCTTCTTCGCTTATAAATCGGAAATGATGCGTTGCACGGAAAAAGGTAATCTATGCAATTAAGCATAATTAAATTTCCTACAAGAACGTTTATATTCATTTTCTTCCTATGTGTTATAGTTTACGAGATATTCGCTATCCAACATAGATAATTATTAAATTAATTAATTGAATATTTCTATCTTACCGTGGTCTGCTAATAAATCACAGTCACAAAACAATCTTTATTTTGCAACACTCGATGTATTTACTAATATTATGTCGAGATCTACACATTTCCTTAAATATACAGTATGACTCACTTAAAATGAAGACACCCTTATAACTTCTTTATTTTGTTTCCGATTTGAACCAAATTTTACTCAAGTATAGAACAGGATCTACTTATGACCAGAAAACATTCGCCTGCTACAAAGGCAAAGCCATCTGCGGTACCAAAATATGCAGAAAAAAATAAAAACATTTTGAATGTTAAAAATTCTAAAAAATGCATCAGATCATACATACACCAAAATTTGACATGGTTATTGATGGGAGATTTCTCATGCATAAGTTCGTCTGTCAAAGGGGATCCTCAGTTTCCGCAATTTGTGGTAGATACGTGAAATTCGTCAAGACCCACTAATATGATTTTTAATTTTTTCAGAATATTTTGGTACCGCAGGTGGCTTTGCCTTTGTAGAAGGCGAATGTTTTTCTGGTCATAAGTATTTGTTCTATACTTGAGTCAAATTTGATTCAAATCGGAAATAAAATAAAAAAGTTATAAGGGCCTCATCATTTTAAGTGAGTCATACTGTATATTTAAGGAAATATATAGATTTCGACAAAATATTACGTTAGTAAATACATCGAGTGTTGTAAAATAAAGATTGTTTTGTGACTGTAAATTATTATCAGACGACGGTAAACCGCTTTGATACCTTGATAGAAATATTCAGGGTACTGTCGTGAGCAAAAAAAAATAAGACTATTTTTTTCTAAGATAAGTCTCTATTTGCACACTTGCAACGAATTTTGACAAATAACTGACAATGTCACAAAAATTAAAGTAGGATGTACACAACTATATTTTAGCAAAACTACGTTATAAGACTTGTCCCATTTTTTTTGCGCACGACAGTACCTAATTAATTTATTTATTAATTATCCATTTTGGCTGACGAATATCTCGTAAACTATAACACATAGGAAGAAAATGATTATAGACATTCTTGAAGAAATTTAATTATGTTTAATTTTGCATAGATTACCTTTTTCCGTACGGCGCATCGTTTCCGAGTTATAAGCGAAGAATCGAAAAAATGAGCCTCATCGCCCCCCCCCCCCCCTTAAGCGGGGGACTAAGGGTGGGAACTTTTAGTATGTTTACCTCCTAACTACCCCCAACACATTCCTGAAGAGGAAAATTCTCCCCTCCTCCATGTTCTCTACAACTATTTCGTTGACTGGACTAAGAGGTATGAAAACTGTTTCAAATTTCATGAAATTTAGAAAAGACATTTTTAAGTAGGTATATCTGTAACACTGAACCCTACACCGTATCACTATAGCAATTTACTTGTTATCTGTTTCTCCTTACATCTTTTATATATTTAAATTACTTTATTTATGTATGAATTTTATTGCACGAAAATTATTGCGTCTATCGGAAATATGCATAGATCCTTATTTGTAGTAAATTTCATATAGAATATTTTATCAATAAGTATAAAATTTTCTGAGGGACCAACTATTTCGATATAAAAAGCGAAAAACCGCTGCGGGCGCATTAGGTAGGTTTTTAAAAGTGAACTTGGGAATTTTTCTGTTTCTTAAAAGTAGCCCTCTGACGCGCATATCCCCGAAAGGGCAAAATGATATAATTTATTTCTCCTATTTCTCCTATTTTTCCTAATATCAACGAATTAATTTTAACGTTTTATAAAATGACGTGTATTCAAAACTTAAACCATGTAAACATTCTAATAATCGGGTTTAGTAGAATTAAAATAACTATTAATTTCCAAAATATTTCGCCTGGGAGTTTTATTGGTACACCTTGTATAGATGGAGATAGGTGACACCAAAACCAGGGCTGGTTCTACGTGATATGTCACCGCGTAAATGTGTTCATGCGTATATGATACTAATATTTTACCTTGTAGTTATTTTGACGAGTTCGGCAATATTCAAAGTTAATACGAAAAGGGCTGAAAATATTGGTGGTTGTAACACTAACACATACACGCACATGTATTTTTAACTAACGCTTACAAGAGTGAAAGCATATGACTAATATTTGTTGTAAATGTTCCGGAGTTAATTTCTGGCGCGTCCCATTAAAAATCCATTTGTATTGGGAGAATGACCGTTTAATGTCGATAGATGTGATTAACAAATATTTAAAATAACTGAACTTTTTCAGAAATTCCATATTTAGAGACTCCTTCATAGACTCCACATTTACCGCACAAAAGTTAAACGAAAAAATTGTGGTTAAATGATTTTTTTTATTTTATATCCAATAGACGCCGAGAACTAGAGATATGAAATTTAGTAAGATTCTGTTCTGATACGAGATGAAGGAATAAAAAAATCAAATGGATCCGCAATGGACCGCGGCGACAAGTACGTACGTAAGTATGTACGTACATACTGAGGAGATCTATGGCAATTTTCAATAGCAATTTTAAAATGATTAGAGAATATTATTTAGATATTAAGCAAATCACAACTTACACACTTTTTACTTCCACATCCAGTGGAAGTATAGCAACGACAAAAAAATTTTTAAAAATTTTTATTGTTCAAATAGGCTTAGAATGTCACGAAACGTCGAGATTTTAAGTTTGAGCGAAAAAAAAATATTTCTGTCTGTCGGTCTGTCGTTCTGTCGGTCTGTCGGTCTGTAACTTTTTTTGTGCGCACGTTTACTCTGGAACCGTTTGAGATATTGACTTGAAATTTGGTACACATATGTACTTTAACGAGATCTAGAACTAGATTATATTTTCATCTTGTTCCGTCGAAGGGTTGGGGGGTAAATTGGGGTAAATTGGGGTAAATTTGGAAAAAATAGGTAAATCAAGCAGGTAAGAGTCCATAAAATTGATATTTAATATATATAAGAGAAGCTAAGGTCTCAAAAAAAAAATTGGCATTAGCCACCCCCATTACCACCCCCACCCCATTATTAAAAGGGATAAAAAAAAAATGTGATTTAGTGTGTGTACAAGAACCAGTAACCTCAAAATGTTTTTTTACTTCATGCACCCCCACTACCACCCCCTATCACCACCCCCTCCCCGCTACCGATGTGGGGTATCGTTTTGTGGGTTTTTAGGGTAGAGGTAAATACTTTAAAACACTTATTATTGTAGAAGCAATACTGGAAGGGCAGTTGTTTTGATTGGTTAACCAATAATCAGTGTTTTAAAGTATTTACCTAACTAGTATATTAGCGTGTCCACATATACAAAAGTAGGGAATTTCATAATAAATAAAAAACCGCTGCCCAAGGAATCACTACTTCCACATCCAGATTTTCTATCAAAGTCACTCACAACGAAAAAATTTTATATGTGGAAATAATTGTTTATGGAACTTTAATAATATAATATTTGAAATCCTCTACCCCAAGAACCCATAAAACGATACCCCACATCGGTAGTGGGGTGGGGGTGGTGACAGGGGATGGTAGTGGGAGTGGATAAAGTAAAAAATTATTTTGAGATTTCTGGTTCTTGTACACACACTAAATCACATTTTTTTTTCATCCCCTTTAATAATGGGGTGGGGGTGGTAATGGGGGGTGGCTAATTCCAAATTTTTTTTGAGGCCTTAGCCTCTTTTGTATATACTAAATACCAATTTTATGAACTCTTACCTGCTTGATTTACCTATTTACCCCAAATTTGACCCAATTTACCCACCAACCCTTCGACGGAATAAGATGAAAATATAATCTAGTTCTAGATCTCGTTAAGGTACATACGTGTACCAAATTTCAAGTCAATATCTCAAACGGTTCCAGAGTAAACGTGCGCACAAAAATAAGTTACAGACAGACAGACAGACAGACAGACAGACAGACAGACAGACAGACAGACAGACGGACGGAGAGGCAGGCAGGCAGACAGACAGGCAGACAGGCAGACAGACAGACAGACAGACAGACCGACAGACAGACAAATTTTTTATTCGCTCAAACATAAAATCTCGACGCTTCATGACATTCTAAGCCTATTTGAACAATAAAAATTTTTTTAAATTTTTTTGTCGTTACTATACTTCCACTGGATGTGGAAGTAATATCGATTTTAAAACTTAGCCAAGTTCATATCTATCTAAAAATAATGTAATTTTTAGAGTAGAATCTTTTCTTTTCAAAAAGTTAAAACTAAAATCGATTCCTTACAGAATCTACCAAATAATAGTAGATTGTAATTCAAGTGTGGCAAGGGCTTCATTGCAAAACGATGTATGAAAGTATTTACGAGTTTTGCAATGAAACTTGCCACATGTGTTACATACTATTTTTTCTACGGTTGTGAAGTTATTTCCCTTTTTTAAAGTATTTCCAAAATTTTAAATTTGCTGCCTGTCAGATTTTATTAAAAGTGACATTTTCCGCAGTCATTCTGAAGTTAGAAAATTTGACTTTGTAATTGTAATTCATGTGTAATTAATATACATTTATAGAATTTAATTGTTAATACCAGTAAGTAATATAAAATTCTTTAAGGTAAACACACTATTCTATTCTGGTGTAAGATGTAATCAAGGTGTGTGGCAAATTCTTTGCCGCACGGCGTGCGGCAATGTGATATTTTCTGCAGTTATTTTGAAGTTAGAAAATTTGACTTTCAGCACAATCGTAGAAAAATAGTAGATTGTAATACAAGTGTGGCAAAGGCTTCATTGCAAAACGATGTATGAAAGTAGGAACACGAGCGCAGCGAGTGTTCCTATCATACGAGTTTTGCAATGAAGCTTGCCACACGTGTGTTACATACTATTTTTTCTACGATTGTGAAGTTATTTCCCTTTTCAAAATCTCTCCAAAATTTTAAATTTGCTGCTTGTCAGATTTTATTTAAAGTGACATTTTCCGCTGTCATTCTGAAGAAAATTTGACTTTGTAATTGCAATTCATGTGTAATTAATGTACATTTATAGAATTTAATTGTTATTACCAGTAAGTAATATAAAATTCTTTAAGGTAAACACACTATTTTATTCCGGTGCGTGAAGATGTAATCAAGGCGTGTGGCAAATTCTTTGCCGCACGGCGTGCGGCAAAGTGATATTTTCTGCACTCATTTTGAAGTTAGAAAATTTGACTTTCGGCACAATCGTAGAAAAAATACTTTTATCAATGACACTGAGCACTGGCGCACTGAATGAGATTAGAGCACACATTCAGCGGGGTTTCTAATAAGTATGGGACTGATACCAAGGTACTATTTATTTTTATATTAGTCACCTAAATAGTGTAATTTATGGATATTCTAAACGAGGGCTAAAAAAAGCCTAAGTGACAATTTTAGTTTTAATATACTCTATAAAATACTTTAAAAGCTAATTTCTAAGACTACTTATAGAAATATATGTTCTGGAGGGACTCTATAAACTTGACTTAAAACCTGTTTAGTATTATAAAACAATACTTGGTTTAGAATAAGCACTATATTAAAAAACCGCTGCCCAAGGAATCAGTACTTCCACATCCAGATTCTCTATCCAAGTCACTCACATCGAAAAAACTTTGTATGTGGAAATAATTGTTTATGGAACTTTAATAATATAATATTTGAAATTCTCTACCCCAAAAACCCATAAAACGAACCCCACATCGGTAGTGGGGTGGGGGTGGTGATAGGGGAGTGGTAGTGGGGGTGGATGAAGTAAAAAAATATTTTGAGGCTTCTGGTTCTTGTACATACACTAAATCACAATTTTTTTTTCATCCCCTTTAATAATGGGGTGGGGATGGTAATGGGCTAAGGCCAAAAATTTTTTTGATGCCTTAGCTTCTCTTGTATATACTAAATACCAATTTTAAGGACTCTTACCTGCTTGATTTACTCATTTACACCAAATTTACCCCAATTTACCCCCCAACCCTTCGAGGGAACAATATGAAAATATAATCTAGTCCTAGATCTCGTTAAAGTACATATGTGTACCAAATTTCAAGTCAATATCTTAAACGGTTCCAGAATAAACGTGCAGACAGACAGACAGACAGACAGACAGACAGACAGACAGACAGGCAGGCAGGCAGGCAGGCAGGCAGGCAGGCAGGCAGGCAGGCAGGCAGGCAGGCAGGCAGGCAGGCAGGCAGGCAGGCAGGCAGGCAGGCAGGCAGGCAGGCAGGCAGGCAGGCAGGCAGGCAGGCAGGCAGGCAGGCAGGCAGGCAGGCAGGCAGGCAGGCAGGCAGGCAGGCAGGCAGGCAGGCAGGCAGGCAGGCAGGCAGGCAGGCAGGCAGGCAGGCAGGCAGGCAGGCAGGCAGGCAGGCAGGCAGGCAGGCAGGCAGGCAGGCAGGCAGGCAGGCAGGCAGGCAGGCAGGCAGGCAGGCAGGCAGGCAGGCAGGCAGGCAGGCAGGCAGGCAGGCAGGCAGGCAGGCAGGCAGGCAGGCAGGCAGGCAGGCAGGCAGGCAGGCAGGCAGGCAGGCAGGCAGGCAGGCAGGCAGGCAGGCAGGCAGGCAGGCAGGCAGGCAGGCAGGCAGGCAGGCAGGCAGGCAGGCAGGCAGGCAGGCAGGCAGGCAGGCAGGCAGGCAGGCAGGCAGGCAGGCAGGCAGGCAGGCAGGCAGGCAGGCAGGCAGGCAGGCAGGCAGGCAGGCAGGCAGGCAGGCAGGCAGGCAGGCAGGCAGAAAATTTTTTTTCGCTCAAACTTAAAATCTCGACGTTTCATGACATTTTAAGCCTATTTGAATAATAGAAATTTTTTAAAAAAATTTTGTCGTTACTATACTTCCACTGGATGTGGAAGTAATTTAAAAGCGCACAAATACTTTAAGAGAACGTTTTGTATTTAATGAAGTAAATATAACTGCAAATAAATCTTTTGCCACACTGACTTCATCCATGCAATATATGGGCTGCCGTGTCTAATTATAAAACGAACATATGGCGAATACTGAGAGTGACTTCTTATAAATGAAGTTTGGGAGTCCTCATAGTGGGCTAAAATTTTCAACGAGGCTAAGTTTACTGTAAAATATGGTTAGATAGTTCTTAGAAATTCGTACCCTCTCTAAAAACACACACAAAAAAACATATGGGTAAATAACTTTTCTTTTCGGTGACTTAAAAATAAATAAATCGGCAGCATCCGCCCATAATTTGATACAATGTTAATAAATTGTTTTTAAAAAACATTTTTCTTGAATAAAAATTACATTTTTTTGTTCAATCTGGAACATTAATTCCCAATGTGTCTAACCATTATACATTGCTTGACGTCTAAAAATAATGGCGACTGTATGCATAAACCCCATTAGTTGTGGATAATCCTACTTCAAACGTGTCTTGTCTTGCCTATAAAATGATCCATTGCTCTTTAAGTACGCCGATTTACCTTTGCAGGAGTATATTTTAAGTCTCATTGGTTTTAATATAGCCATTTCTTAAAACTTGTATGTTATTTTAAAAGTTATTTTAAACTCTATAAGGAGTTAACACACCAGTTTTAAACATGTAGGGTTTATAGCCCTTTGTATATCCTAACCTAAATATTAGGTTTGATTTTGATATTTTGCCACATTTGGAAACAAGTTGTTGGTAGTTCAGCTTGACATTGTTGTAAATTATTGAGAGCTGACTATTGGCGAGCACGGGAGTAAATAGGTAAATCAAGCAAGGACTCTTACCATATACATAAGAGAAGCTAAGGTCTCAAAAATTTTTAGCATTAGCCAGCCACCCCATTACCACTCCCACCCCACTATCAAAGGGGGTGAAAAAAATAAAATTATGATTCAGTGTGTGTAAAAGAAACAAAGGCCATTTTTTTTTACTTCATTCACCCCCACTACCGACCCCCTTCCACCACTCCCACCCCCACTACCGATGTAGCATACTGTTTTATGAATTTTTGGGGTAGGCGATTTCAAATATTATATTATTAAAGTTCCGTAAACAATTATTTCCACATACCAGATTTTTTTTCGAGAATCTGGATGTGGAAGTAGTGATTCCAAGGGGAACGGTTTTTTCAAATGGAACTATATTGGTACCAAGCTACCATTCAATACTACCATGTATATGTAGATACGAGCAGAATAAGCAACTTTATCATACTAGTGTTAGTATTTTCATTACAACCTACTACATCTGCACTGGAAGGATTTGATATTATTGCAGGCTTACCTTTACAGTTTGAGCCAGAATATTAATGTATTGATGCACAATCACATAACTGACAAGTTTTTAAATAATATTAAGAGAAAAACAAGTCAAAAGTTACACGATGCAATGTTACTGAATCACAAAACTAAACATGATGAAACGAAAGATGATCGGCAATATTCGATTGTTGTGGCGGGTATCTGTGTTAACGTAAAGCATAGAAAAACGTTGCAATTCTCTTCTATTAGAATTTAAACAAACGTTTTTAATATATTCTTTACAATTTTACCATATGCGTTTGTATGTTATTTGGATATACGTACTGTAAGTGATTATCATTTACAAGTATGGATAAGGAAATATGAAGTTAATACAACGATTATCTTGATGAAACTACAATTTTAATGCTTTATATTCCCATAAATAACGTCATAAAATATAGAACTGATTAATTTTAATACTTTATGGTAGGTAATTACTTATGAAATAGTACGAAAGGCTGATGAAAGGTATCTGTACGTTAATGTTATTAAAGTTATAGCGAAAGGGCTAGCGGTAAATAATTATATATTTTTTAGTTAATGTTTAAATGGTGAGAGGGCATTAAAACCTTACACATATTTAAATTTCGCGTAACATTCTGCGTGGATCGGCACATTGTCAAATCTAAGGCTTCATTTACTTCGTTAATATATTATGGTAAAAATGGAAGCAAATAAAAACTCATTTTTATACTAATATTTTCAATATTTTATCATTAGAAATTATTGTTTTAAATCAATACTGTTTGAAGAATGTTCTACATATGTAAACATATTCATGTTCATCAATGAGAACAATGCCAGTATCAATAAATACTACTTGCATTTAACAAAACGCTGACGCACCACTTATTTGAGACATTTAAATAAGGAGGTAAATGGGCATGGTAATGTCCATCGGGATATCAAAAGTTGATAATCTAGTCAAAATAAACAAAAAAAATTCCAGACCTCGGAAAAATTCCGATGGAGTTGGAAATGTATAACAGGGTCTGCAAAAAAATATTTTTTTTCAGCTGCATGGGATGTTTTTGGTAAATATTGGGTTTTTTAGTCAGCTGAGTCCAAAAATGATCTCCATTTCTCTCCATCACGTACAGTTTTTTTGCAAAATACAAGATGTTTTGATAAAAAAAGCCTAACACTAATGAAAAAAAAATACCATTTTATTACAATGAACTAAACAATATGTCTTATAATTAAACAAACAATTTTTTCATGAAATGTACTTAACATTCCGTGTTCATTTTTTTTGCCTGTGAAACTTTTTCTTCTTCTCTTTGATACTTCTACGAACACGCATCCGCTTTCCATTTTCTGTTCCCCGCTTGAGCATCCAACAGTATCAGCTAGCATATTGACGTCCTATCTTCCTTGGTAGCGTCTCTCGATATCACGGACATTCCACATTCTGGTAAAATCTCTCACCCTGCTCTTCACTGAAGGCTCCCAAGTTTTCGAAAAAATAGCCGACATGGGAGCTTAAGAAATGAACTTTTAAGCTCATATTGCATCCATGAACTTTCTGCTTGGCCAACATGCGTTGTACAATAGTTTTGTAGTGAATGGTCTTTAGTATTACTCAAAAACTTGTGCACTACGTCTTTAAAAGGGTCCCACGCTTCTTTTTCTCCCATTGTTTCGGAAAAGAGAGGATCGGATAACAGTTTTCGTATACCGGGGATAGTAAAAACTTCCTCTTTCAACTTGGCTTCAGACAGTTCTGGGATTTTGGAACACAGATAACTGAAACATTCCCCATCTTTTGGCAGTGTATAGCAACCAAGAATAGGATACCAGATTTCGGGTTAAACGGGCGTTTCACTCTAAATGAAACTACAAACACGAGTTTTGCAAGAAAACCTGACGTGATGGAATTTTTCGAGTATTTTTCCCGGTTTTAGTGAGTAAAAATTTATAAGAAACAGTATAAAAATTTTATGCAGTTTTTTTGTTGCAGGCCTGTGATTATTTTAAATGAAATTTCAAAAGTCCTTATTGTTCCAACCCGTGCTGACAATTTTATTCAAGGTAAAAGGTGCAAAAAACGGTTTTTGAAGAATATCTCTTAAGCAGTGAGTTGTTTCGTAAAGAGTTGATATAAAATCTACAGAGCACTCGATTCTCTAGAAAAAATATTCCTAGACTTTTTTTCGTATAAATGATTGTTCGTGAGTTATCGAGACATACAAAATTGCAAATATTAATATGTACTCAGACGAAGAATGTATACGTCACTTGATGTTGGATATAAGGATGAAGATCAAGGTATTGGTTTGTGAATGCATGTTTACATCATAAAATAATTACAAATAATACATGCATAACACAGCCCCACAAAACAAAAGTAAATTTGGAACTGCTATCGAGACAATTGTATCCCCAAGTAATTTTCGATGCTGAATCCGAATCCGAGGTCAAAAAAAATCGTACACCAAAAACCAACCCCTAGCGCTAAAAAACACTCCCTAAATTGACTTAACGCTCCACGAATAATCTTGAATCTCAATAAATCGAATTAAATATAAACATTCAAGTATATAACGCATAAATACAGAGTTAACACTACTTTCCATTGAAAATCACCCCCATGAGTGGGTGAAAACTATCCCTCACACAAGAGCTAGGCAAATATGTACTTACAAATACCTCATAAGTATTTAAATACTGGAAAGTATTTAAATACCAAGTATTTAAATACTTCTTGCAACAAGTATTTGTATTTATACTTGCAAATACTTTATCTGAAATATTTACTACTTAGTATTTGTGAAAATGATCCTAAAGTATTTATAAATACTTAAACTATTCAAATAACTAAGAAGTATTTAAATACTTCTAAAAAAGTATTTAAATCCTTTTCTGACAGTATTTAAATACTTTCAGAAGTATTTGAATCTCAAAAGTATTTAAAAAAATAAAACAAATATAATCAAGGGAGACAGGCAGATACTCGTAAATAATCAAGACATGTAACATACTATGTAGTTAATAAACACATTGCATCATTCAGTCTTCAGTCATTCACGTCTTAATTCCCAGAAAGTTGGTTGAGAGCAGACATAGACAGTAAGTATTAACTGTTAAGGTTAGGCTTATGCAGAGTGAGAGCGAAATATGCGTTTATTTTCGGTTTATTATAAATAATTAAATAACCAAATATACTATAATCTCTAAAACTGTTTTAAATAATTGCTATTGTTCTAACGAATACAACTATATATATTTTGTTATTGTAAATTTCTGTTGTACTTGTTGTACTATCATAGTTTGTCAATGAAAATAGTTCCTAATTTCATTATTAAAGTATGGCATTTAACTATATACAAAGTTTATGATAAAAACTGTATATGGTTGTATTCCTTAGAGCAATGGGGAGTATTTGAAACTATTTTAAGGATTATACCATTTATGTTTCCCTCTCACTCAGCATGTATATGTTTTGTGATTGTGACAGAGAACAGTTGAACTAGTGCCATAGTCTCTGTGCTTTATTTGGGTATTTGCAGAAGACGCAAAGGTCTAGCTCTACGGATAAGTGAAAGTCCAATACCCAACTAGAACTGATTAAGTATAGAGGTATTAAAATAGTGTTGTAGAAGTTCATGAAAGTCATGAAACCTAAAATTTTGACACCTCAAATGGTCAAATAGTATTTAATATAATAATAACAATGATAATGATAATATTAAGTCTTTATTGATTTCTAGAAAAATAGAAAATACAATTTGGCGAAGTTTAGCCATTAAAGGCTATTTTTATTACATTTAACTATGCTTCAAAATATTTCAGTGTTATCAAAGTATTTAAATATTCAGAAAGTATTTAAATACTAAGTTTAGACTATTTATTACTTTTGTTATTTATTATTTAAATACTTTTATCTTTTGAAAATACTTAATATTTAAATACTTTCAATTTTCTGGAAGTATTTAGTATTTAATATTTAAATACTTTTTCAAAGTATTTGTCCAGCTCTGCCTCACACAACAGGAAATTTAAAAAACTACAGTGATTGCAAAAAAGCTTACAATGCCCAGTTATTTTAGAAACAGTATCTAACTGCATTAGTCTCGATGGGATGCTCAAAAACTACCCCCATAGAGTGGCGGAAACCACCCCCAAATTTAAATTGCAGTTGCTTAGATGACTCCTAAAAAGAATTCTCTGAAAATACTATTACTTATTTATATGGCCTCTAAAAAGAATGTGTAAGAATTCAGAAAAAACATTTATATAATTTTCTGACCATATAGTTTTTTGACCAGCCGCATTAACAACCGCATACGAGTGTTGAATGCGGATTAAGTATACGTCAAGTTGGGCTTTTTATTGGGGCGTTCATTGTTTCTGTTATTACCTTTTTTCCCCGATTTTCCTTGCAATTTTAATCTAGAGGTGGTTTCCGCCACTCTATGTTGTATAACCACTCATGGGGGTGATTTTCAATGGAAAGTAGTGTTTATGTGTTATATACTTGAATGTTAATATTTAATTCGATTTATTGAGATTTAAGACTATTTGTGGAGCGTTAAGTCATTTTTACCATGTTTAGGGAGTGTTTTTTAGTGGTTTTTAGCGCTAGGGGTTGATTTTGGGGGTGTACGATTTTTTTTGACCTCGGATTTGAATTCAGCATTGAAAATTACATAAGGACACAGTTGTCTCGATAGCAGTTCCAAAAATTATTTTTTTTTTGTGGGGCTGTGTAATTGATGGGGATATTTTATATTGTGTTGTGTGGGATCGAGGACAAACATTCGATGTTGTTTTTGAGAAATACGGTCATTATGTACGTAGGCATTTTGGTGACAACGTTATGATAGTATTCGATGATTATACTGATTTTAAAAAACAACGAAACTGTAGAGCAATGTCGTCGGACTACTAAAACATCATTTTCTGACGTCTTGTTTGATCGATTTATAACTGTTTCAACAAACCAACGGCAATTCCTTGCTAATACTAATAACAAGACTCGGTTTATTTCAACATTACAAGAGAAATTATTATCCTCCAATATTTTTGTGAAACAAGCTGTTAATGATGCTAATGTTTTCATAATTGAAACAGCTTTCTAACAGTCAAATACAAATACAACTATTGTTGTGGGTGAAGATGTCGATTTGTTGTTAATATGGACCGCAATAACTTTTATTGATAAGATAATTTACTTTTTTAAACCTGGGAAAGCTCAAATAGCAACAAAAATATATTCCTCACAATGTTTCACATCCTATCTAAAATGTAAAGCTTAGATCTTATTTTTACATGCAATAACTGATTGCGATACTACGTCTCCATTTTTTAAAAGGGGTAAAATAAAGGTATTTAAATTAATGGAAAAAAGTAACTATTTAATTGAGATTGCGCTGAAGTAATTACAAAGAAGGACTCTTCTCCAGACATTATTCTCGCTAATGGAATTTTCTTCTTACCATGTAAGGACCTCCAAAGAAAAAAGATTCTACAGACCACTATAAATATTTAAGTTTTGTGAAAAGTACATGGCATAATAAAGTTGTACAGTTACCTTGTCATCTTCCAACATCTGCTGCTGCCTATCAGCATTTATATCGAGACTACTATCAAGTCCAAGTATATCTAGGTAACGAACTGGATCCTGAAGATTGGGGATGGGTATCGATAAACAACTGTTTGGAGCCAATTTGAACTTTGCTTTCGCCTGCTCCAAAAAGACTACTCAATACCATTTTTGTAATTGCCCAAAAAATCACTACTTCCACATCCAAATTTTCTATCCAAGTCTCTCACAACGAAAAAAATGTTGATACTATATTTGCACTCCACTATGTGGAAATAATTGTTTATGAAACTTTAGTAATATAATATTTGAAACCGTAGACCTCAAAAAGTGGGGGGTGGGAAGTAAAAATTTTTTTTGATTCCCTTAGTTCTTGTACACACACTGAATCACAATTTTATTTTTTCACCCCCTTTAATAATGGGATGGGGATGCCAGTGGGTGTGGCTAATGCCAATAAATTTTTTCGAGACCTTAACTTCTCTTATATATACTAAATACCAATTTTATAGACTCTTACTTGCCTAATTTACGTATTTACACCTATTTACCCCAATTTACCCCCAACCCCTCAACGGAGTAAGATCAAAATATGATCTAGTTCCAGATCTCGTTAAATACGTATACCAAATTTCCAGTCAACATCTTAAGCGGTTCCAGAGTAATCGCGCGCACAAGAAAAGCTATAGACCGACAGACAATTTTTTTTCGCTTAAAACTTAAAATCTCGACGAATAATGACCTATTTGAGCAATAAACATTTTCCTAATTAATAATAAAGTTTTTATAAATGGATAGGAATAATTATATAAAATTTATACCATACAAAAAAGGCAATCATGCATCGCTGGTAAGTATATATTACAAATTACACATTCATAAGTTATAGCCCACACTGGGTAACTTTGTAATTCTATAAAATTTGTTTATTTTAGTTTAGTTTAGACAAGATAAAGCACAACCTTCATGTCTAATAAAAATAATATGAGATAAATATTACCGTTCCTAGGTGCACTCGAGTGGATTTGGAATTCTCTGGACAGCTCCTATCGGTTGAAAACAGAATTTTGAACTCAGACGTGGATCTCAACCTCTCAAATATACCAAAATTGTGGAACTTCGTCAACTGGCTGAAGATTAATAGGACCCGCCTAATCATACAGGATGCCAGCAATTACACCGTACAACAGGCTCTCAAAATGGTGCCAAAACCCAGGGTTCTCGTGGTGTTGCGAAGAAACCAGTATGTAGTCCAGTAGATACGCCTCGCAGTGTGGGACGACCAGTCCTCCCCAAAAATGTGATTAATTTTCTTTATGCCGTTCTTAATGCGGTTTTAAACTTCTCACTGGCAAGCTGTAAAAAAATTGATTATCATGAGGTACGTAAAATTTCTTTTTATTTTTAATTATTATCCTCTTCGCAAAAACGAAGAGTATATTGTATATCGCTCGTAGAGAAAAAATTAAATATCATTATGTTAGTGAACGAATTTTGAACAACTTTCAAAATGTCCGTCTGTCCGTCCGTCCGTCTGTCCGTCCGTCCGTCCGTCCATCCGTCCGTCCGTCCGTCTGTCCGTCCGTCCGTCCGTCCGTCCATCCATCACGCTTCTTGTAGGAAGAAAAGTCCGATTGTATTGAAATTTTGAAAGTAACTTAACGACTAGAAAATTGGGATTTTAGCTTGAGAAGAAGTATTTCAAATAAGTTTTCGTCAAATCACTCGAAAGGTATTACATTGAGCGGAAACATCCCAGAGACAAATAATAAAGCTACTAAATTGAGGATGCATTTCGCTTTTTCTAATTTCTGCAGAGTTAATAGCTTCGGAGATCTAGCTGGCATCCGAACATTTATAAAACGAAATATTTAGTTTAAATGTTAAATATCTCAGAAACTGTCTCAAAAATGTTAACAACCAAAACGAAGTACTATTCATTGGGCTTTTAATGATTTTTTGTCTATTTTGATAGCATAAAAAACAAAGAAATTATGACAGAAATAATGTACTTTTTCACACTTTCTTAATTTCGCCATTTTGTTATTGTAAGTAGTCAGTAATTAAAAAAATATATTCTCATATACTGCTTTTCGTTAATATACAGTATGATTTAGACACTCAAAATTCTTTCACTTACAGCGCTTGCTTTAGAAGAAAATGCATTTTAAACTGTAAATGGATATTAGAAAAAACGTAACATTTTTGTTTCTCTGAAAATCCATATACAGTGTGTCCCCGGATGGAGTTGACAAGAGGAAAAACATCTCTATTATTGATTTTACGACGAAAAGTCATTCTTTATAAAAAAATTCTGCTTGTCGAAAAAAATGAATTTACCATATAAAAATCTTAGATCAGATGTACCGGGGCATTTATTAGTGTTCTGCCGATTATTTAAAAAATGTTTACCAAACAAGAAAGAATTTATTTGATCAAATGTTATGGGATTGAAGACGTCTTTTACCGATATGCAATTAACATTTTCCACCAAAAGTTCCCTAACACAGCGGTATCGCGCCAATCATTGCGCAAACTTGTAACAAAATTCAACGAAACTGGTTCTGTATTGGATGTCAAAAAACCCAAGAAAAAATACAATGAAGACGATGCGACAACACTTTTGGCAATAAATTCAGTAATAGAAAACCCGAAATTATCTTCACGGAAATGCTCATAAAGATTGGAAGTAGTAAAAGTCAGAGAATTTATATGGAAAACAAAGTTCAACCATTTATGCCAAGGTTCAGACATACCCTTGAATTAATAAAAGTGCTAAATGAGCCCATCCAAACAATGTCAACGTTATAAAAAAGTGAATGTATGGTGTGGAATTCTTTATGATCGAATCGAATCCATATTTCATAGAAGAAAATTTAAATCAGCATGCTTATTTGGACCTTTTGGAAAACTTTGTATTGTCATTTATAAACACTCTGCAAACGGAAGTAAGGCGTAACATTTTTTTGGCAGCAAGACGGTTGCTCAGCTCATTCCTCAGTTTTGGTACGGCAGTGGTTGACAGATCACTTCGGAGCCAGATGGATGGGAAGATATGCTCCAATTAATTTTTCTGCAAGATCACCAGACTTTACACCAATGGATTTTTTCTGTGGGGTGTTTTAAAACAGAAAGTATATGCAAATGACCTGCCGCATGATCGAGAAACACTAAAAGCACGAATACAAGACGCTGTGAATTAAGTGAATGTACCCTCAACCATTCGTAAGGTGAATTTATTAAAAGGATGGAGAAATGTGTTGAGGTTGGAGGAGGCTATGTAGAATAAATTGTTTTTCCACAATCTTTGAAGTTAATGTTATTATGTTATGTTAATGTTTGCAAAAAAATGTAAGTTGACATAAATGTAAAAGTCAAAATTTAGACTTCACAATTTGTATTTAAGCTTTATTTTGGATTATAAACAACTTTGTGTTATAAACATTTTGTCCAAAATAATAAATAAAGGTACTTCTCTCTTGGGGCATTTTGATGTTTTTTTAATTTATTAACACCCGGTACATCTGATCTAAGATTTTTATATGGTAAATTCATTTTTTCGACAAGAGGATTTTTTTATAAAGAATGACTTTTCGTCGTAAAATCAATAATAAAGATGTTTTTCCTCTTGTCAACTCCATCCAGGGACATACTGTATATTAGTTTTAGAGAAAATATGATGGACATCAAAACTGAGAATGAATTTGTCTTTGCTTAATATTTGTGTGGGTTTGATAGTTTCGGAGGTATTTAATTTTATAGATGGTATCCAACCGTATTTAGTATGAAATGTTGAATATCTTAGAAACTGTGACAATTCCATCAACAATTCTAATTAACAAAATTAAAGATATAATTAATCAATCTATAAAATGATTTTTAGTTTGTTTCTACATCACAATAAATAAAGAAGTTATAGCTGATACAATATGCGTTTTCACATTTTTGTCGACATTTTGTAATTGCTCAGTAATTATTTTTTTCTTTAAAAATGCTTTTTCTTTAATATAATTGCATCACCTAGATGCTCAATTCTTTTCGTCCGTTTAAAAACCCTTGCCTTAGAGAGAAAAATCTATCTGCCATAATTAGTGCCGTCATTTTGATTTTCTTAATTTTGACTTCAAATTCATAATCAATGATCCCAAAAACATAACTATACTACGTTTCAAAAACAAATTGGTAATATTTGATCAAATACTGAATATTTAAATTTGAGGGTGGTTTTCACCCCTTGAGTGTAAGAGCAAGTATCCGGACCATATAAAAACTGAAGGCGATACCTTTTATTATAATAGTAACCCATAAAGAAAAATGATCATTACATATGAGATTATCCGAAAGTTTACATATATTTTACCTCTAGGTAGGTACTGTACTATATAAGCAATAAGTGTTGTCAGTCACAAAATCAGCAGCAAAATGGAAGAGTCTCATTGCTTTTACTTTCCACATAATTTTTTATTAAATCTAAAGGAAAACTTTTAGAGTATTCCTCTCTAGTTCTAAAATGGTTGGTCTTCCACTTATTTGAAGTAAAATTTAAACAGTGAAGCTGATGTCTAAAAATTAATATATCACCACTGACACTGTGATTCAAAATTTTAAATTACTTCTCATTATACACAATACCGAATATTACTTTAAACTAGACCAAATATTAATTATTATTAAAACCTAAAAATGTTCATCATAACGACAAAGTAATCACTTTCAACTCTTGTCTCAAAATTGTAATTTACTGTAAATCCTGCGATACGAGTATTCCAAACAAATTATTTCTAACAATACAAATAGACCAGGCAAATGAGGAAAAGTGCTCAAAGTTGATGCTAACTAAGGTTTCTATACATCGATAGAAAGCTCTTTTCATCCTCTACCACATAGTGAAGTTCCCACTTAAACCCGGGTACGCGTAACTCGCCATCTTGAAAAAATGGCTGAAATCGGGCACTTAAATAACGGCCTATATCTCGCGACCCACTTAACCATTTTAATATATATTTTTTTTAATAGAAAGCTCATAAAGTGTTGAAAAAAGGCCCTTATAACTTATCCGTGAAAACTTTTAAAATTGTGTGTAAGGTGCCATAGTAGGCAACAAGGATACAAAAATAAGGTAGAACACCATAAATGTAAAATATTTTAATTCTAAATTTGAATCATCTACAAAACTGGAAAATTTGCAGTCAAGGCCGTGACAATTCAGACAAAGTGCAGAGCACTTCCCAGTAGCGGCACATTTACATTTTTTTTGACACCCATCCTGACACTTGTAATATATTAATTGTAGCAATTCTTGGGGAGCGGCATCTTGGGTCATAGTGACCGGAAATAATTTAGTGCCAACCATTTTCCACCCATAATCTGTAGCAGGTAAATTGTTTCCCAGCCAAACTTGAACCTGATGATAAGTCCTAGAAATTGAAATAAAACTAGAGGAAGCATTATACTCTTCGCCGATTTACTGAGCTTTTTATTTAATTGTTACACATTCTATAGGATACTCTTCGAATTTTTCTTGTAAATAATGTCAGTTCTGGGACATTCTAAATTTTGTGATACCAACTTTGTTGTGAAAAAAAAAATATATGAAAAAAGAAAATCACGATGTGAGGGATCGAACCCGGGACTCTTGGATTGCGAGACGAAACTCTTGCCGCTACACCACCATTTCTTATTACTAAAATTGTTAATGAGTGTAGTATATACCATTAAAAAATTTATTGTGATTATTAGAAAACACATTAGTAAAATGTATTAAAAAAAAAAAATAGTGATAGGAAATAACATTTCGCAAGGTTTCTATTTATTATAAACCATAAAAAAATGTAAAAAATATTTTTTTAAATTTTAAATTACTAATAACTTTTTTATTTACCAATCTATTTTGTTAAAAAACAATAGGGTTCTTCCTCTAGCTAACACTAAGTTACTCTCCAAATTTCAATACAATCGGATTTTTCTTTCTTGAGTTACCGTGCTTACAAGAAACGTGACGGACACACAGACGGACAGACGGACGGACAGACAGACGGACGGACAGACGGACGGACGGACGGACGGACGGACAGACGGACGGACAGACGGACGGACAGACGGACGGACAGACGGACGGGCAGACGGACAGACGGACAGACGGATAGACGGACAGACGGACATTTTGAAAGTTGTTCAGAATTCGTTCACTAACATAACGATATAAAATTTTTTTCTCTACGAGCGATATTTACTGATTTAGAAATGTGCCGATCAAATACAATATACTCTTCGTTTTTGCGAAGAGTATAATAATGGGTACATGCACTGCACACGTTAGGAAGTGTTTATCTCAAAATGTGTTGGTTAAGGGCGTCCTCGGTTGGTGGTAAACTGGCTAAATTGAAGTCTCTCTCGAGTGTTTGTTTCGCTACAGCTTTGTTGTAGAGCAAATATATTTGGTAATTGATTTGTGTTCCCATTTTCAGCCCATACAGACAATGACAAAAATATCGACCTGCTTCAAGCAACTCTTCATTGTTTGCATTGGGCTGATTGAAAATTGCCAATTTCTTTCTCAAAGATGGTTGTTTTTTGAGAACTGCCATACCATTCGCTTTTCCTTTCCGGAAAATATACGAGGTTGTATCGCAGTCGGTCATAGCGTGTAAGAACAGTAAATTAGTGCAGATTTCATCACCATATATTTGGCAGAGGTTTCGGCAGAGGTTAAAAATATTGAAAAATTGTTCTCCAGTTTTACCGTGAGCTGGCTTTTCTAAATACAAATTTTCCAATGTTGAATTAAGAGCAATTGCAATCACCAGTAAATCAGTATCCTCCCCTACTATCGCTATAGGCTGTGTTATGTCGCTTTGGGCCCCTTTTATAACAAGGTTGACTATTGAGGCATCCGCGTCGGCGAGGGCTTCATGCGCTTCGATGTTGTGATAAAAAAAACACTCAATCAATATCTTAATGAGTGGGTTTTGTTTTTACTATTAGCCAAACAAGGATGATACTTTGTCGTTGAAGCATTATTTCAAAACAGTTCTTTTTCTTTCCGGCTCTTCTCCTATGTTCTTCATCTTTAGTCGAAGCCTGTTGTTCGTAACCATCAAAGATTACAACGGAATTAGGCCCATAGTGATTCAAAATGTAATTAATATACATCTGAATTAGTTCATCGAAGGTCACTAATTTTGGCCAAACCACAACATGCAATAGCCAGCCACCATCTATGACATATGTTATTCTTCCTGGTGGCTTTATAACGTTTTGATCACAATTGTATTTATTTACATTTAAAACGTTTCTTAACTAACAGATTGTCCGCAACTGATCTTGAAATACTGAATTTTTTTCAAATGTGGTTTTTTATATTTTTGGCGTGTAAACAGTAAATTTAACGGAAAAAGCCATAAGGATTTTTTTCCAGCACTTCATGGGCTTTCGATTTAAAAAAAAAATTAGTAGAAGTAGTCAAGTGGGTCGTGAGATATAGGCTTTTATCTAAGTGCCTGATTTCCACCATTTTTTCAAGATGGTGAGTTACGCATACACGGGATTAAGTGGGAACTTCAGTATGTGATAGAGGATGAAAAGAGCTTTCCATCGATATATAGAAACCTTAGTTAGCACAAACTTTGAGCACTGACCTATAAGCCCAGTATTTATTTTACTGGTCTAAAAATATACTTTATAACTATGCCCCCATTTACATGATATGACTTCATATATTTGTAATAAATGTGTATGAAAAACAACGACTGACTTATTTTACTTCCAAATCCAGTGGAAGTATAGTAATAATAATAATAATAATAATAATATTTATTTACGGAAAAAGAAATAACAGTACATTATTGGTTAAAACATTAGAACAGTAATACATTTTTTTTCAGCGTATTGCTATTAACAAAGAGCAGTAAATAAATGGAGCAAAACCCACAAAAGGAGCCCTTGCGAGTGGGTGTTCCTGCTTTTTAAATACTTGCATTTGTTGTGTATGTTCAGTGTAAAAAGAATTGATATAGTCTTAAGGATTTAGTATATATATATATATACATACATATACACATATATATACATATATATACACATATATATATACATACACATATATATATACATACATACACACACATACACACATATACATATATACACATACATACACATATATACATACATATACATACACATATATACACATATATATATATATATATACATACATATATATACACACACATACATACATACATACATATATACAGATATATATAGAGTAATATATAGTCGCCTGAAGTAAGTATAGTAGTAAACATTTATGATAAAGCGAACAAAAAATATATATAAAATTTGTTTCATTGATGTATACAATTATAGTAAATACGTAAATCTAATCTAATAATAATATATAGCATATCTGTACACAGACATCGTCGTGTATACAAATGTACTATAAGACATGTATGAAGTATTTGCAGTTCTATATAATCATATGCAATGTGGATATATTCTCACATTTTTAGGAGCTGTACGTTTATAAAGTGCTAAGTTATATAAATAGCCGCGCAATCCGAGTAATTACAGTTAAAGATTGTCAATTTATTTATCTGTTTTATATTCTTACACTATAATATGGAACTTTTGCACCTATAATTTCATGTAGTTGCCTTCGGGGCATTTCCAGAATCCATTTTTTGGTTCTATATCTGAATAAATTATATGAGTTAATTTTTTTTATTTCTGGAGAAAGTAGATTGTATATCTTTGGTGCTAGGTAGCTGTGACACCGTTGAGCAATTGCCTTTTCTACTTTAGGTAATTTAGAGGCATTGATTTTATGTCTCGTGTCGTAGTTATGGAGGATTTTGATAAGATCTTTTTTGTCTTTGTACTGTTTAAGTATCAGATTTTGACAAAACAGTTGCCGGAGGTCAAACATGCAAGTTTCTTTATATAAGCTGTCTGTTGGAAAGAGTCTAGGTTTTTTATATATAATTTTTAATATAGAGTTTTGAATTTTTTGTAGTCTGTCAAGAATGTTATTTGTTGCTCCTCCCCAAGCAATTATACCATACGTTAGATGCGATTCGACTAGTGCGTAATACAATATTTTTAATTGTTCAATTTTTATAATATCAGAGAGGTATTTAAATCTATGCAACATACACCTTATTTTTCTTATTATATGGTTTACTTGTATTTCCCATCTTAGATGGCTGTCGATATATATGCCTAGATATTTTATATTGGTAACTGAAGAAATTTCAAAATGAAGGTTGTCATTAATATTTATTTTTATTGTTTTAAAAGTTGGCAGGTATTTAGCATAAGATGTGAAGGGGATATAATAAGTTTTTTTAAAATTTATGGTTAACAGTCTGTTATTGAACCAATGGGCGATGTTTTTAAAATCTGTCTCTACTTTCTTTTTTAATGATGTCCATTCTGTATCACAATAAAAAATTGCGGTGTCATCCGCGAAACTTATGATTTCTCCTTCTGTTTTCATTTTGAATAGATCATTAAGATAGATATTAAATAGTATTGGTCCAAGGACGGTACCTTGTGGAACTCCGTATTCAACAGCTTGTGTAGTGCTTAATGTGTTGTTAATTTTTGTGCATTGTTGTCTTTTTGTTAGGTAGCTTTCTATAAGTTTATACGTAGTTCCTCTAAATCCAATATTATCTAAAACTTGGAGCAGTTGGACGTGGCTAACCGTGTCAAACGCCTTTGCCAAGTCGACAAAGACACATAATGCTGGTTTTTTACTGTCTATAGAATGGTTAATTTTGCTTGTAAGCTTGGCAATAGCATCACTTGTTGATCTTTTTTCCCTAAATCCAAACTGCTGATCTGATAATATGTTGTATTTACCTAAATAGTTGTTAATTCTTTTGTATAATATTTTTTCAAAAATTTTTGCGAAGTTTGAAATTAGTGATATAGGTCTGTAGTTGGCCACATCCAGCCTGTCTCCATTTTTATATATTGGTTTAATAACCGCCATTTTAAACGCTGCTGGACATACACCTTCATTAAATGACCGGTTTATTATATGATTTAAAGGTGCTGCAATTATACTTGCCACATCTTTTAATGTTTCTGCTTTTATTCCATCAAGTCCCGGTGCTTTGTTATTTTTTAGCATGTTGATTGTTTCGATTATTTCATTTTCATTGGTTTGGGAAATAAAAATTGAATTTGTCACTTTGTTACCTATAGTATTTGAAATATTTTCATTTAGATCGTTAGAGTTTTTTATGTTATTTGCTAGGGTTTTCCCAATGTTTGTAAAAAAATCGCAAAAGGTGTTGGCTATAACGATATTTTCTTTTGTTGTTACTCCTGTAGCTGTTTTTATTTCACTTGTTTCTTCCGTTTTACTATTAGTTTGAGTGATTTCTTTCATACACTTCCATAAGTTTTGAGTGTTATTTTTATTTTGATATATGATTGATTGATAGTAATTAGATTTAGCTATTTTAATTAAATTATTTAATTCGTTTCTGTATTTTTTAAATTCTCTTTTATTTTCTTCGGTAGGATTATATTTCATTTTAGAGTATAGTCTATTTTTTTGTTTACTGACATTACCAATCCTGGAGTAATCCAGGACTTCCTCTTAATTTCATTGCTTTTTATTTTAATAGATTTTGTGCATTTTTCAATACTAGTGCTAATTTTATTTACGAAAATATCCGTTGCGCTGTGTATACAGTTAGTTGAATACACATTGACCCAATTTTCTTTTTCTAAGATATTTTTCAGCTTATTTTTATCTAAGTAGCTTTTAGTTTTTGGATGGCAAGTGTTTTCATTATTTTTTTCAGGTAGTGTTATTTGGCCAGTAATAGAATAATGATCTGTAATATTTGTTTCTATGATTAATGGCTTGATTTCGTATTTTGTTGAAATTTTCTTAGTTTTGAGAAACAAATGGTCAATACATGATTTTTCCGTGTTTTGAATTCTTGTGTTCTTATTAATTGCAGAGATGAAACCTTCTTCTCCTAATATATTTAGGTAATCATTAACATATTCTTCATTTCCCAATATATTTATATTCATATCACCAATTACTAGGTGAAAGTCATAGTTACTTTGACAATTTTTTAGATATTCTGATAATTCATTAATAAAAGTTGTTACACATGTGGATGGGGGCCTATAAATTGCAGTAATCATAATGTTTTTATTGAAAATTTTTGCATGTATCTGGATTATTTTAATATTATTGATTTTAACAATTTGATGACTGTATTCAATTTTATTTCGTATATATACAATTATACCATCATTTTGGTTGAAATCGCCATCATTATAAACCATATTGTATCCTGTTATTCCGAAGACGGATTTGTCAAAGATTTTCCACGTTTCAGAAAATACTAGAAAGTCGAAGTCTTTATCAATTTCGCTCAGTAGTATTTTCGTTTCGCACAGGTTTTTATTAATACTCCTAATGTTACTATGAAAAATGTTAAAGTTTATATTATGTCCTTGATTATCATTATATTCATTTATTATAGTATTGTAATCCGGAATATTTTTTGCTATATTAGTTTCGACAGTTTCAATTTTATAGTCTCTTATGTATTTATCCATTTGTCACGGTTAATGGTCACTGTAATCAATCGGACTGCCTGCCTATAATATATTGCACACCCTTATACATACATATATATATACACATATATACACACATACATACATACAGTTATGTTCAATTTATAAGCTGATATAAAGTAAAGGTATTTAACGGGAGGAAGATAACTATTTGCTTAAAATAAATTGATTTGAATTATATGCATATCCACAAACCTACATTTTAGTCCGTTTAGTCCGTCTCTGTATTTCACTTAGTTTAAGGTTTCCTCGTCCTTTGGGTACGTTTGAGAGAGTTTTCTTCTGATGACGTTGATTGCTCTGGAGTTATCTTGTTTTGTTTTTTCTTTTCCTGTTGATTCTTTGGAACCACAGCTACGTTTCCTGTTGTGTTCTCCCGGGTTGGCTCAGGAGGTGGACTTGGCTCTCTTTGTTTGTTGTGTAATATTGCGTCAATGGGATTTTCCTTAAGTTGTTTTACTGTGTATTTTTCTTCGTTCACCACTAGAGTATTATTTTTTATAATCGATTCCGGGTATTTTTCTCTGGCTATTCTCAGCTGGCCATAAAGAAATTTTCTCTCTTGGTATTCTTCAGATGTATACTCTCCTGTTAGGTAAATTCCAGTTGATTTCAGCTTTCTTGCGTTATTTAATATTTCGTTTTTTAGTTTGTAACTTAACAGTTCTATCGTAATCGGTCTTGCTCTCTCTTCGGTTGTTTTTCTACCAATTCTATGTAGGTCTCTGATGTCGTTTTCGTGACAGCTAATACCCAAATTTTCATTTAAAATCTTCAAGACTGGTTTTAAGGGGTCCTCCTCATTCTCTTGCAGCCCATATAACACTATATTATATTTTCTTTGCTGTCTTTCAACGAACGACAATCTAGTTTTTAACTGCTTATTTTCGTTTCTAAGTTCTGTATTTTCATGTTCCAAGTTCTTTATTTGATGCGATATTTCTTCTTTTATGTTACTTATTTCTTGTTTCAGTTCTTTGTGCAGCTCGTTGTTGCGGTTTGACGTCTCTAATATTAAATTGTATAAATCTTTTATAGTTATGTTGTCCTTTTCTATTCCCTCATTTCCCATGTCTTTAGATACGTATGTATTAGTACTTTTATGCAGTCGTCTACGGACCAGATGTTTGCACTTAACACTTTATTGCGGTACCCGGCCTGGGTTTCTTACACACTCTTGTCCTTTTTTTACCTACTTAATGGTCACTTGCTTTGGAGTTTAGGCAACTAGTTCAATATTAAAGTACACTGTTTAAATCTGAATATCGAATTTTTTAAATTGTTTATTCATTACTTATTCACCTTATTTTTTGAAGATGCCAGGTCACTGTAATCTATGGCTTCTTGGGTGCACTTTAGTTAAGTTTCGACTTATTTCCTAGCGTTGTTACCCTTTATTTTTGTGATTATTGCTGGACCGACGCTATGCACAACCGACCCGACCGACTCTACTCTCCTATATCGTTACTATATCCTATATATAGTAACGACAAAAAAAAATTTAAAAAATTTTTATTGTTCAAATAGGCTTAGAATGTCATGAAACGTCGAGATTTTAAATTTGAGCGAAAAAAATTTCTGTCTGTCGGTCTGTAACTTTTTTGTGTGCACGTTTACTATGGAACCGTTTGAGATATTGACTTGAAATTTGGTACACATATGTACTTTAACGAGATCTAAAAATAGATTATATTTTCATCTTGTTCTATCGAAGGGTTGGGGGTAAATTGGGGTAAATTTGGGGTAAATACGTAAATCAAGCAGGTAAGAGTCCATAAAATTGGTATTTAGTACATATAAAAGAAGCCAAGACCTCAAAAAAAATTTTGGCATTAGCCACCCTCATTACCATCCCCACCCCATTATTAAAGGGGATGAAAAAAAATTGTGATTTAGTGTGTGTACAAGAACCTGAAACCTCAAAATATTTTTTTACTTCATCCACCCCCACTACCACCCCCTATCACCACCCCCACCCCACTACCGATGTGGGGTATCGTTTTATGGGTTTTTGGGGTAGAGGATTTCAAATATTATATTATTAAAGTTCCATAAACAATAATTTCCACATACAAATTTTTTTCGTTGTGAGTGACTTTAATAGAAAATGTGGATGTGGGAGTAGTGATTCCTTGGGCAGCGGTTTTTAGTACTTCCACATCCAGTGGAAGTATAGTAACGACAAAAAAATTTTAAAAAATTATTATTGTTCAAATAGGCTTAGAATGTCATGAAACGTCGAGATTTTAAGTTCAAGCGAGAAAAAAATTTCTGTCTGTCTGTCGGTCTGTCTGTCTGTCGGTCTGTCGGTCTATCGGTCTGTCTGTAACTTTTTTTGTGCGCAAGTTTACTCTGGAACCGTTTGAGATATTGACTTGAAATTTGGTACACATATGTACTTTAACGAGATCTAGAACTAGATAGATTATATTTTCATCTTGTTCCGTCGAAGGGTTGGGGTGTAAATTGGGGTAAATTTGGGATAAATAAGTAAATTAAGCAGGTAAGAGTCCATAAAATTGGTATTTAGTATATACAAGAGAAGCTAAGGTCTCAAAAAAAAATTTGGCATTAGCCACCCCCACCCCATTATTAAAGGGGATGAAAAAAAAATGTGATTTAGTGTGTGTACAAGAACCAGAAACCTCGAAATATTTTTTTACTTCATCCACCAGATTACCTAGATTACACTGTATTGAACAGATATCGCGTGCATAATAATTCTTTGATAATATAGGAGAGTATCAAAGTGTTATAACTACCTAAGTTTATAATCTAATGCAATACCTGTCAGATTTGTGTTTTCACTATAGTTAATTGTACATGTACATCTTTGACTTACTGTTAAAACATCGCCTGGCCTGGCGGTAATTTCAGCATTTGCAATGACACTGGACCTAACTAAAAAATTTGTATCGTCAGCATACCATACAATCAAGCCTTACGGATGATTGATATTTTGGAGCACGTCATTTATATAAAGTAAGATCAGAGTTGGGGTCAAAACGGAATCTTGTGGTACATTTCTCAGACTAGCTGAATCGCAGCGAATTTAACTTGTTTAATATATTACTATTAATGTGAAATTGTTGAATGAATTTCAACAGTTTTTCTATTATTATGTAGTTTTCTAATAACTTCAATCTCCAGTAATGTCACTTCTTCACTGTTGGTAAATTGTTTACAAACATATAAACGACATTAAAAAAATAATAATCATTTGACCAATGCACTGATGTAACACGCATAGCACTTAGTGGATAAAACGATATAACGACTTGTGGGGTGTACACTTTTGGTTTTGCTGACGATTTTATTTTCTCGCATATTACAACAAAAATTAGAGAATATTATTTAGGTATTAAGCAAATCACAACTTACACACTTTTTTATTTGTTATGAAATAATCTACTTTCTGTATATTGTTGTTAAAGTAGGTAATTTCGAAATAAAAAAAAGTGTGTAAGTTGTGATTGGCTTATTGCCTAAATAATATTCTCTAATCATGGTGAAAGCAAATAAATAAAAAATAATTAACTGGAAAAACAAAAATTACTTTGGATAGATCACTTATATATCACTACAAATCAACAGAAGTTACTGAATCTCCATCAAAAGGTACTTAAATAGGTAAAAGCATTAACATTTTAAAATACGCAATGTCACGTATGATCTAATTTCATAAATGCATGCATGCAAGTACATGAAATAATTAAACCATTTTAATTTTTAAAAGATTAAATGTATTCATCAACATTTGTATTGTCGTTGAATAATCAATTTTATGTATAAGTAAACGAATAATTTAACAAGTAAAATTGAAAATATTTAAAAACCCCCGATCGTACCAGTTTCATATGACCGAATCAAAATGAGGCCTAAATCATGTTCGGCTACCATAATTTAATTTTACTTCAATCGGACAATTTCTAGAGAAGTTCAACATGGCGACTTCAGGATGGCGACCAAACATCAAAATCTAATATGGCCTATAACCTTCTCGGCAAAATACTCTTTCAAATAAAAAAAACTACATCAAAATCGGATCACCCGTTGAAGAGATATGATGCCACAGACAGACAGACAGACAAACAAACATACGCATCAAACTTATAACACCTCTCTTTCGGGGGTTAAAAAGTAAGATAAAGTAGAAAAACCGCTGCCCAAGAAATCACTACTGCCACATCCAGATTTTCTGTCCAAGTCTCTCACAACGAAAAAATTTTGATACTGTATTTGCATGCCACTATATGGAAATAATTGTTTATAGAACGTTGATAAAACACATAAAACGATATGCTACATCGGTAACGGGAGTAGGGATGGGAATTAAAAAACAATTATTGAGGCCTTTGGTTCTTGTACACACACTAAATTTCAATTTTATTTTTTTTCACCTCCTTTAATAATGGGGTGGGGTGTAATGGGGGTGGCTAATGCCAACGAATTTCTTGAGACCATAGCTTCTCTTATACAGAGTGTTTCTTAATGACGTGCTAATATTCCAAGGTCGGATTTCTTAGATCATTTTATGAAGAAAAATTTATATGAACATATGTCCTCAACGTCTTAAATTTTTTGCGCTACAGGGTGTAGCAAAACATTTTTTTAAATAGTTATTTTTTAATAACTCAAAAAGTACTTTAGATATTATTTTCAGTTTAGGTATGTGTTAATAGGATACAAGACCACATATTTTACGTAGAAAAATTATTTTATTCGCTCCACCAGTGGCATCCCCACAAACATGTCCTCTGAAATTTTTACCAAAAAAGTGGTACGCCACTGACATTTTTCCATGTGGATATTTTTTCTGATTAGCCTTATCAATTCTACGTGAAAACGGTTTCTTGCATTTTCTCGTCATTTTTGATTAAAATAATTAAATTCAAACTGCTTCATCAGTTACTAATAATTTTTGAACACTTAAATCTAGTTTTCCTGGAATAAATGACGATTTTACAGATATCATTTTCAAAACAATATTTGTTGACATAAAGTAAGTTGTTGGTGTTCAAAACCATCTCATCGTTTTATTTCTTCGATTTGTAGTGTTTCATTGAATTTATTTTATTTTTTCGCTGTTTTTATTCGAATATCTTAGTAAATATGGTGAATTATACGAACGCAGAAATGGCGATAATGCATTACGTATACGGTCTCGCAGATGGTAATGCAACAAAAACTAGAAGTATGCATCAGGAAAAATATCCCAATCGTGCCTTGACAGATAGCCGATTCTTTTCGACTATTCATCGCCGTCTTTGTGAAACTGATAGTTTCCAAGAAGGTAATTCGGAAGGTAGACCTCAAACAGTCAGAACACCCGACATTGAGGAAGCGATGCTGCAAAAAATCGACGAACATCCTAAGACGAGTACGAGGAAGAAGAAGAGCCTGCTAGGGCTCTGAATATTTGTCATCAAATTGTTTGGCGAATTTTGGTTAATTTTTTGTTGTATCCATACCATATTCTAAGAATACAGACATTATTTCATAGGTATTTTCCGCAGCGTGTGGTACCTTCAGAATGTTACAATAAATCCGCAGTTTGAGTCATGAATTATGTTCACAGACGAAGCATTTTTTTCTAGGAATGCTATTCAAAATTTTCCTAATAATCATGTGTGGGCGGACGAAAACCCCCATGCCATAACAGAAACCCATTTCCAAGAGCAATTTTCGGTTAATGTATGGATAGAAATTATTGGTAATAATCTTATAGACCTTCTCTGCGAAGACGCCTTAAGGGATAATTTTATCTGCATTTTCTCCAAGCAGAACTATATATATATATATATATATATATATATATATATATATATATATATATATATATATATATATATATATATATATATATATATATATATATATATATATATATTATATATATATATATATATATATATATATATATATATATATATATTGCTTGACTTAACACTTTGTTTCGGTCTCTTTTTTATAGATCGATTTTATAATAGCCATCTTAAAGTGGTGGACATTTTCCTTTTGTTAAACTTGAGTTTGTTATATGGCATAAAGGCTTTGAAATTTCGTGACATACGCATTTTAGTAGGCTAGTAGTCATTTTATCAAATCCTGGTGATGAGTCATTTAGAGATAAGATAATATTATATATTTCTTCTTCATTAGCATCTTTCAAAAGTAATGAGTTTATATTACCAAAATTTTGATTGTATTCTTCATTAACAGTTTGAATATTTGTTAATAGAGTTTGTGCCATTTTTCCCCAACAGAAGCATCGTGGGTGTTAAAAATTTCAATAACTTTTTTTATATTTGTTTCAGGTATATTATCTTTATTTAGAATTTCAAGAGTGACATTGCGTGTTTCGTCGTTCGTTTTATTGTTTGCCATAGTTTTTTTTATTATTATTTGTTGTATAATATTTTCGTAATAGTTACTTTTCAATTCTGTTGCTAAATTTACTATTTTGTTTCTGTAAAGTTTATATTGAGTTAATATGTTCTCATCTTTGGTTCTTCCATATGTTTTATATAATACCTATATCTCTTTTTTGGATGGACTGCAATAAACTCCGTGTAACCCATGGTTTCTTTTTGCATTTATTATTTATTTTATTTGTAACCTTTCTGATATTATTTTCAAGGATATTTATAAAGTTTTTTGTTGTAGTATCAGGATCATCATTATTAAAAACTGTATTAAAATTTTCATTTATTAATAGATTTTTTAATTTTGTGCAGTAATATATTTTATAACTCCGCCAATATCGTCGCACTGGGTGGATCGAGTAGCCTGGTGTGCGATATTGCCGGTCCCAAGCCCGGATATAGATGGAGGGTTGGGCGTGCGGTTAACAACCTCACCCCGTAAAAAAACAACCGTTATAAAACCTCAACTGAAGCCTCGGAACCGTGACCGGATTACTGATGACAAACATCGCAAACAATACATGGACATGATTATAGGAACCTGGAACACACGAAGCCTTTACAGAACGGGCGCTCAAAAAGAGCTCTTAGAAGAAATCCCTAAATATAAAAAACCGCTGCCTAAGGAATCACCACTTCCACATCCAGACTTCCTATCTAAGTATCTTACAACGAAAATACTACAATTGCACTCCACTAAGTGGAAATAATTGTTTATGGAACTTTAATGGCTTAATATTTGAAATCGTGTACCAGAAAAAGCCATAAAATGATATGCAGTACAGTAGGGGTGAATGAAGTGAAAAAAATTCTTGATGACTGGTTCTTATTCACACACTAAATCACAATATTTTTTCACCCCCTTTAATAATGGGATGGGGGGTGGTAATAGAGGTGGCTATTGCCAAAAATATTATTTAGACCTTAGCTCCTCTTATATTTACTAAATACCAATTTCATACAATCTTAATTGCTTGATTTACCTATTTATCTCAACTCTGCTACGGAAAAAGATCAATACATAATCTAGTTCCAGATCTCGTTAAAATATATACGTGTGCCATATTTTAAGTCAATATCTTAAATGGTTCCAGAGTAATCGTGAGCACCAAACAGATACCAGACTAACAGACAGACCGACGCGACAGACACATTTATTTTATTCAAACTTAACATATTGACGTTTCATGACATTTTAAGCCTATTTGTACAACGAAAATTTTCAAAAATTTTTCTTGCGTTAGTATACTTCAATTGGATGTGCAAGTAATTCGCAGAAAATAGCATGACAAAGATATAAAAAAATAATTCTATGTCGTGGACTACACGATAGAAGTAAAGCCTCTACTTCAAGCATTTTCTTCAATAAAACCTACTACGCATCCATATTACTCGAGGTAACCCACTGTGTATCTAATTTACTAAAGGAAAGCCACTACGCATTCATACTTCTAGAAAAAGTCCACTGGGCATCCATTTTACTCGAGGAAACTCACTGTGCATCCATACCACTTGAGGTAACCTACTGCGCATCTATACTACTCGTGGTAACCTACTGCGCATCCATATTACTTGAAATAATCCACTGCGCATCCATTTGACTCGAGAAAACCCACAGCGCATCCATACTACTTGAGGTAACCTACTGTGAATCTATAGTACTCTAGAAAGGCCACTGCACATCCAAAATACTCGAGGAAACCTACTGCGCATCCATACCACTAGAGGTAACCTACTGCGCATCAATGGTACTCGAGGAAATCCACTGCGCATCCATCCATACTATTCGAAGTAACTTTAATAACTATAATACTCTAGAAAAGCCACTGCGCATCCGAAATATTCGGGGAAACCTACTGCGCATTCATACTACTAGAGGTAACCTACTGCGCATCCATACTACTCGAAGTAACTTTAATAACATGATATTTGAAATCTCCTACCCCAAAAACCTATAAAACGATATGCCACATCGGTAGTGGGGGTTGGGGGGTGGATTAAGTAAAAAAAGATTTTGAGGCTTAGGTTCTTGTATACACGCTAAATTACAATTTTATTTTTTTTTCACCCCCTTTAATAAACACTAAATACCAATTTTATGGATTCTTATGGACTCTTAACCTGCTTAATTTACCTATTTACCCCCATTTACCCCAATTTACCCCCCAACCCTTCGACGGAACAAGATGAAAATATAATCTAGTTCCAGATCTCGTTAAAATACAAATGTGTACCAAATTTCAAGTCAATTTCTTAAACGGTTCCAGAGTAAACGTGCGCACAAAAACAGTTACAAACAGACAGACCGACAGACAAATTTTTTTTCGCTCAAACTTAAAATCTCGACGTTTCATGACATTGTAAGCCTATATGAACAATAAAATTTTTTAAAAAAATTTTTGTCGTTACTATACTTCCACTAGATGTGGAAGTAATTAACATCCTAGCTGTACAAGGAACCAGATGGACACACTCCGGCACATTCGATATAGCAAAACATACTGTCTTCCACAGTGGCCTTAACCTTAGTTGGCACGAATTTGGAGTAGCCTTCATAGTTGATTGTAATACAAGATCAAATGTAATAAACTTCATACCTGTAAACGATAGAATGTGTGTATTAAAGTTAAGAACAAAATTCTTTAACCTATCCATTATAAATACCCACGCAGAAACCGAAGAAAAGGATAATGAAACCAAAGAAAATTTCCATTGAAAATTGGAGCAAATCTACGACACACTACCCTCAAATGACATCAAAATAGTGATCGGCGACTTAAAAGCCAAAGTCGGAAAAGAAGAAATATATAGAGATATAATAGGCAGAGATAGCCTTCACAGAGAAAGCAATGACAATGGGCTTCGAGTTATTGATTTTGCGATGTCCAGAAATATGGTTATAAGCTCAACACATTTTCCAAGGCGGGATATTCACAAAAAGACTTGGACATCGCCAGACGGCAGAACGCATAACCAAATTGACCATGTTTTAATCGATAAAAGAAATGCCTCAAGTATCAATAATGTAAGGACATATAGAGGAGCCAATTGTGATTCGGATCACTATTTAGTATGCCTAAGATACAGATGCCGAATTTCAAATCAGGCAAAGAGAAATAACAAATGCACATCGAAGCTCAACGTGGAGAAGCTTATGGTACCTCTGGTAAGGAAAAAATACCAGGAATCTCTAGCACAAAAAATAGAACAAGAAAACCACGCAGAAGAAGAGACAGTGCAAACAGAATCGGGGGAAAATCAAAAATATAGTAACAGTGACAACTGAAACAACAATGGGTCACAAAGCGAGGACAAAGAGAAATGCATTGTTTGATGAGGAGTGCCGGCAACTAATTCAGAAAAGAAATGCGGACAGAACAAGCTATCTGGAAAGACCAACGAGAGTTAAAAAGAACATCTATGAAGAGTCAAGGAGACAGGCCAACAGAACATTAAAAAAGAAAAAAAAGACAACACACCAACGCAATTATTTTAAAGGCCGAAGAAGATTTCAAAGCAAATGACCCTCGCCAAGCTTATAAAGGAGTGAACTATTTTAAAGGGGGTTGCAAGGACAAAAATGGAGAAATTGTGGCAAACACAGAACAAATCATGAAAAGATTGAGACTACTTCCAAGATTTGTTAAATCCCGATAACAACCAAAATGAAGAAATACCCGACTTTAGACTAGATCCAGCAGCGAACGAACCAGCGGTAGAACCACCATTCCTGGACGACACAAGAAAAGTGTTCCAAAAGCTAAGAAATGGCAAAGCACCTGGATGTGATAATATCCTGGCAGAGCTTTTAAGTATGGTGGAGAGGAACTAATAGAGCTAATGCATAGCCTTATATTGAAAATATGGGACAACGAAGCACTCCCCCCAAGAATGGCAGACTAGCATTATCTGCCCCATCCACAAAAAGGGAGACAAGCTGGTGTGTGAGAACTATAGAGGCATCTCGCTGCTGAACACAGCCTACAAAGTCTTCACAACTAGCCGAAAACATTTTAAATGAATACCAAGCTGGTTTCAGACCAGGTAGATCCACGATCCACGATTTCAAACAAGCTTATCATAGTATAAAAAGAGAAAAGCTGTACTCACTATTACTAGAATTTAATATACCACCGAAACTGGTAAGGATAATAAGACTGACTATGACTAACACCCATTGCCAAGTAAAAATGGACGGTGAAACAGGTGAAGCCTTTAGGGTATCACAGAGACTAAAACAGGGAGATGGGCTGGCCCCAACACTCTTCAATTTGGCGCTGGAAAGCATCATAAGAAAAACTAGCGTAAACATATCCTCAACAGTAATAAACAGATCCAATCAAATTATCGGATATGCAGATGATCTGAATATAATATCTATAAAGGAACTATAGCGACTATAGCGACTCACTCACTGGAAATCGAGAAGTTCCAAAAGCGAGAAGTTTCCATGGAGTCGCTAAGAAACAAAAAGGAAAACTCGATCCATAATGGAGAAGTTTTCATGGAGTCGCTAAGAAAAATAAAAACATTCGATATAATAATATAATATCAATATACTTAAAAATACCAATATCACATAAAATATGAACATGTATTAAAAACAAATATAAGTATATTTACTTCGATTTTAATTTTATTTATAGCGATAACGCTATAAATTTGGTGACCCCTACGTGATCATTTTATGTCCAACGTGATAAATATATGCCAGAAGTGAAAATTTTATGTCCAACGTCATAAATATATGCCAGAAGTGAAAATTTTATGTCCAACGTGATAAATATATACAAGAAGAGATTCAATACATCAACTACCGTTATAAATTGATCATTTTTATGAAGAGAAGAAGTTTCCCGATGAATTTTGAATAGAGGTTCCAAATTTGAATAGATGTTCCTATAATTTATGGTAATTTCCTAATTCAATCAACTGAAGTTGTACATTACAAGTACTGTCATCTGTCGATGAGTGAGTTAAAGTACATTCCCTTTTTTATCTGAGAGAGTAGTCAATCAATCAATCAATCACAATCGATTAGTTATGCCAAGACAACCTTCAGACGAGGATTTTCCTCAAACCCATTATGTCACGTCTGTCAAATTGTCAATGACAAGAAAAAGTATGTTCAGGTTATAGCTAATTTGCCATTAGATGTGATAGATAATATATACGATATAATATCTAATCCCCCGGAAACGGATCTCTATGTAAATTTAAAGAAAGTTTTAATTTCACGTTTATCATCGAGTGAGGAAAAACGTCTGAATGATCTGTTATCAGGTTCCCAAATGGGCGATCTGAAACCTCCAGATTTCTATAGATCCATGCTGAATATGGTTGGAGGATTCAGCATGGTTAGTCACGATTTATTGATAAAGCTATGGAAAAGACGTTTACCTCAAACAGTATATATTGCCATTACAGCTTCAGGGAAAACAGACACAAAAGAGATTCTAGATATTGCGGATCAGATCTGGGAGTCCTGTCAAAATTCAATGGTTGCATCGTACTCCAAAAATCCTCTGGACTCTGAGTCAACCCCGTTATCGGATTTAACTACCACTATCAAAAATTTTTCAATCACTTTCCATGATTCAATTAATCAAGTATTACAAAAACAAGAAATTTTTAATTCTCGATTAAACTCTTTAGAATCCAGACTTTCCAATCAATCCTTCGAGCCTCAACCTTCTACTTCATGCTGCAACAATTGCAAAAGTAGAAGCAACTCACAAACTCGTACCACTAATCGCAATCGTTCACCCAGCCGTAATAATGTTTCCAATAATTTGATCGTACAGACAATACTATTTGTTACTACCATCAACTTTATGGTACCAATGCCTATCGTTGTGGAGGTGAATGGTGCAAATTCAGTAAGAATTGTAAAAAATCTGATAATTCTCAAAGATGACTGAAGTTTGATAATTTTATGACGTCTGATTTTGACATTTCTAACAGCAAACGTCGTCGACTTTTTATTTACGATAGATCTAACAACCTGAACTTCCTAATCGACACTGGTGCCGATTTATCTGTGGTGCCACGCAATGCTTTCACAGATTTAAAAAAGAATTTCGATACGATATTAACCGCGGCTAACGGTTCAACCATTTTTACATACGGTAAGAAATTGTTAAAAGTCAATCTAAACTTACGTAGATTATTTCCTTTCGTTTTCAATATAGCAGACATTGACATACCGATAGTCGGAGCAGATTTCTTGTCTCATTTTGGTTTAGTTGTTGATCTTAAAGGAGCTCGAATAATTGATAACAAGACTAATTTGTCAGTTAATTGTTTTATTAAAAATAGTCCTTTAGACAATTGTAGATTAGATACACTTAAATTATTTCCTTTGACAGATAAATATAACAAATTACTTTTACAATTTCCTAATCTAATTAGTTCACCAGATTACAATTTACCTATTAAACATTCTATTGTACATCATATAGTTACTGGTCATTTACCTTTTTCACGACCTCGTAGATTAGACAATCTCAAATTTAAAATAGCTCAAACAGAATTTAATAACATGGTAGAATTAGGTATCTGCAAACCATCATCTTCTCAAGTTTCCTCTCCACTCCATCTAGTGGCGAAAAAAGAGAAGAATGACTGGAGACCTTGTGGAGATTATCGACAACTAAATACGATTACCATTCCAGACAGATATCCATTACCTCATATCCACGACTTTAGCTCTCAGTTGCACGGCTGCACTATTTTCTCCAAGGTTGATTTAGTGCGAGCGTACCATCAAATACCTGTCGCTGAAAATGACGTTTATAAGACAGCTATAACAACTCCATTCGGACTGTTTGAATTTTCCCGCATGCCTTTTGGTCTACGCAATGCCGGTCAAACTTTCCAACGTTTTATGAATGAAGTACTTGTCAATTTACCTTTCGTTTTCGTCTATTTGGATGATATATTAATCGCAAGTCAATCAGATGTACAACATTTGGAACATTTGGAAAAGGTTTTCAAGAGATTAGACACATACGGAATTAACATTAAACCATCTAAATGTATCTTAGGAGTTGACAATTTAACCTTTTTAGGTCATCACATCTCTTCATCAGGTATTTTACCGTCAACTGAGAGAGTCGAAGTCATTAATAATTTCCCTTTACCGACAACTCTCAAACAACTACAACGTTTCATAGGTATGGTGAATTTTTATCATCGTTTCATACCTCATTTTGCTGAAATATTACTTCCCCTATATTCTCTTTGTAACAGTTTATCTCATGATAAAATTACAAAGATAAATAGTTGGCCTGATCAATGTTTAGACGGATTTTCGAAAGCCAAAGATGCAATAAGTAATGCAGTAGTTTTAGCTCTTCCTTGCAATAATGACGATACTATCTTATCTCTCTCAGTCGATTGTTCTAACCTTGCCATGGGTGCAGTTTTAGAACAAAAAGATAATAAGGGATTTCTTGCTCCTTTAACATTCTTTTCCCGTAAATTAACCACAGCACAAACCAATTATTCGGTTTTTGACAAGGAACTTTTAGCATTATATACTGCAATTAAACATTTTAAGTTTATACTTGAAGGTCGAAAGTTTAATTTGTTTTACAGATCACAGACCTTTAATCAACGCTTTATTCACAAAAGCAGAAAGATCTCCTCGTCAAATACGTCATTTAGAATACATAGCTCAATTTTCTTGTAAAATACAACATGTTAAAGGAAAATATAATGTAATAGCTGACAGTCTGTCACGTATTTACGACACTTCTTCCTTAAAACAAGATATTTTACTACTTCAACTTAAAAATTCTCCCTTCCTTAATGTTAACTTTGACCTAAAGTTGCTTAGTGAAGCTCAGGAGAAAGATTCAAATCTCAACTATTTATTGTCAGATAAATCATCACTAACTAAAACCAATTTCATTTTAAAAAAGATACAAATTCCAGATTCAAATGATTTTATTTGGTGTGATGTTTCTCGTGCAAAAGTCAGACCTTTTGTCCCAGTTGTTTACAGACGAACGGTATTCGATATTTTTCACAACTTATCTCATCCTGGTATTAAAGCCACTAGACTGTTAATTTCAAATAACTATTTTTGGCCGAAAATGAACACAGATTGCAATTTATGGTCAAAATCGTGCATTAACTGTCAAGCTGTCAAAGTCAGTCGACATACGCGAAGTGCTCTCGGGAACTTCACGATCCCAAAAATCAGATTCGACCACATCCACATAGATTTGGTAAGACCATTACCTCCATCCAAAGGTAACTCTTACATTCTTACGGTGATTGAACGATTCACTAGGTGGCCGGAAGCGTACCCTCTTCGCGACATCACAGCAGAAACAGTTGCGCGTACTTTATTTCAAAACTTTGTTTGTCGATTTGGTGTTCCCTTGTCAGTAACGACTGATCAAGGAGTACAATTCGAGTCAAGATTATTTAATGAATTTGCAAAGTTTTTAGGTTTTCATAGAATACGTACAACTGCATATCACCCCCAGGGCAACTCTTTAATTGAAAGATTTCATCGCTCACTTAAAACTTCCTTGTTAGCTAGAGCCAATACATCACATTGGACAGATGAATTACCCATCATTTTATTAGCATTTAGGACAACTCCCAAGGAAGATCTGCAATGTTCACCTGCTGAACTCATATATGGTCAAACCCTTCGTTTACCTGGCGAATTTTTCGTTTGATCGTATAATTCCCCAGATATTCCTTATTTCATTGACAAATTACGCATTTATTTGAATAATTTAAAATTTGTTCCTCCAACTTCGCATGGCAATTACAAAACTTTTGTTAGTTCAGATCTTGCCTCTTGCGATTTTATTTTCGTTCGCATTGAACGTTTAAAACGTTCATTTACTCCTTTATATGAAGGACCGTTTAAAGTTTTATCTCGTTCAGATAAGTTATTTACCTTTAAGAAAGGAGACAAAGTCATAACTGTCAATATTGATAGGGTTAAACCGGCTTTTGTATTAGTTGACAGATGTGACACTTTGCCTACCCCGATTAAAAAAGTACGTTTTGCAATCGACACGTTGATTGATTGACTATTTTCTTTTTTAACGAGGGGGTGTATATAGCGACTATAGCGACTCACTCACTGGAAATCGAGAAGTTCCAAAAGCGAGAAGTTTCCATGGAGTCGCTAAGAAACAAAAAGGAAAATTCGATCCATAATGGAGAAGTTTCCATGGAGTCGCTAAGAAAAATAAAAACATTCGATATAATAATATAATATCAATATACTTAAAAATACCAATATCACATAAAATATGAACATGTATTAAAAACAAATATAAGTATATTTACTTCGATTTTAATATTATTTATAGCGATAACGCTATAGGAACCCTTCACAGAAATAGAAAATGCAGCAAAGGAAACAGGTCTAGTCATAAATGAGCAGAAAACCAAATTACTACTGCAAAGCAGACAACAGCGCAATCCACTAGGCCAAAACGTCACCTTTGGCGACTACAATTTTGAAATAGTGAAAGACTTCACGTACCTCGGCACAAACATGTCACATAACAATGACGAAACTAAAGAAATTAGAAAAAGGATTAACGCAGCAAATAGAACCTACCACTCAATATTACCCATCCTAAAATCGACAGGCGTACACAGGGAGACCAAAATTAGAGTCTACAAAACAATGATCCGTACAGTTTTGACATACGTAGCTGAAACGTGGATGCTCTCAGCTAAAAACTCACAGGAAATCTTGAAGGAAAAAGACCGGTAGGAAAACCGAAGCTGCGCTGGGAAGATGGGGTACGGAAGGACGCTGAAGAAATACTGGGTATAAGAAATTGGAGACATGCAGCGGTGGATCGGGACGGTTGGAGAAAGAGGATTGAGGAGGCCAAGGCTCGATATGGGCTGTAGCGCCATCATAGTAGTAGTAGTAATATATTTTATTGTATTGTTGTGTTTTGTCTTGTAATATTATCTAGTGGACATAACAGTAGGAAGTAAGTAATAAGTATATTAAATGTTTTTCTGACGAAATACATAAGAAATTATAATTCTGAGGACATTAATAGTTTCGTAAAAATAGAAAAATTCTAAAGCGCTCCGTACATACAGAAATATGACAAAATGATAACCGCATGCAATTTTATGCACTGTTCGTCGTCAAAATCATCTTGATATTACTTCCACATCCAAATTTTGAAAATTTTTATTGTTCAAATCGGCTCAGAATGTCATGAGACGTAGAGATTTTAGGTTTGAGCAAAGAATATTTCTGTCTGTCGGTCGACCTGTCTGTCGGTCTGTCTGTAACTTTTCTTTTGTGCGTACGATTACTCTGGAACCGTTTAAGATATTGACTTGAAACTTGGTACACGTATGTATTTGAGTGAGATCTGGAAATAGATTATATTTTCTTATTCTCTTATTCCGTTGAAGGGTTGGGGGGAAAATTGGAGGACATGAGGTTAAATAGGTAAATCAAGCAAGTAAGAGTCCATTAAATTGGCATTTAGTATATATATGAGAAGCTAAGGTCTCAAACATTTTTTTGGCATTTGCCACCCCAATTACCACCCCCACCCCATTATTAAAAGGGATGAAAAAAATAAAATTGTGATTTAGTGTTTGTACAAAAACCAAAGACCTCAATTTTTTTTTAATTCATCAGGTAATTAGTGGGAGATAATTGACACGTAAGCGTAATTAAGGGTGGTTAAAGGTAATTAGCGGGTGGTTAAAGGCAATTAGGGGAATATGGAATAAGGTGGGACACGGTGGGACAAAGTGAGACAACGTGGGACGGTGGATGACAAGGTGGGGCGTGGTAGAGGTTAAATCAAGATTAAAATATGGATAAATAGGAATAATCTACTGCGATATCATTCTGTGAAATTGAAACCTGTTTACCTGTAATGTTTTTAATGTAACATTCACTTGGTCTTGTGGGCTAAGCCGCCATGCTAATATTCATAAAATTTTGAAAAGATTTGTCTTTATGATCTTTTTTTCGTTGTGAGAGACTTTGATAGAACATCTGGATGTGGAAGTAGTAATTTCTTGGACAGCGGTTTTTTATAAGCACATATATAATAAAGCATATGCATCCATTTCAATAATATCTATTAAAGGTAATTGTACAGCCAAATTGTTTATCATATGTAGTTCCAAAAATGTACAGCTCAATGGCTGTAATCTGATTCTACCGGCAGTCAAATGGCTACAGCTAAAAGGCTTTAGCAACATTTTCAATTCAAAAAAATGTTGTACCACTTTGACTGTTACGGCGCTGTCGCAACCTTTTCGTAAAGTTTCCTTGGTAGCTGCTCTAGCTAAATAACTGTCAGTTCTTGCTGTCGCAATGTTGGCGCAGCTGTATTACAGCTTCCTGTGCTACTTTTGTTATTCTTTGTCTTATATTATTTACATTAAATGAAAAGAAATAGAAAGCATCCTAAGAATAGTACTAAAAATTTTACCATTTTGATGAATGTTGTAGAGATTGTACTAAAAATATGATTTTAAACAGGGTGGTAACACTTTTAAAATATGAATCAGTCGGAGTTACTCCAGAATACTTTTATAACAAAAAACAGGAATCACCAGAAACAATGTTGAACGTTACATTGATGTGGTAAAAATGAGATTTCAATGTTTACTGAAATATCGTGTATTACATTATGCCTTATGCCCTAGAAAAAGCTAACATAATTACTAATGAATATATTGTTTTGCATAATCTACATGTATTGAACATAATATTTTAGAACAATATCGGGATGAAGACATGGCGGAGGATTGTGTAATAAATTCACCTCTAATAGTGAATGACTATGCAGACTATGTTTTCTAACGAATTAAAGCAGAATTATTATTAGGTAGCAGACTACGCTCAACAATAATGAGTTATTGTTTTAAGTCTTGTCATTTGGCATAAATATGGTATTCACGTTTTGGGTTTTATATTTCTTGATCGAAATAAACGTTGATTTTAAAGTTATATTTATATTCAATAACCAAAATATGCAAATGACAAATCTTTGTTAAAAAAACTAAGTATATGAAATTATATATAAAACTAACTAATTAGTACAAAACCATTATGATCCAATGCTATTTGCAATAATTAATTCTAAAATACGTGCAATCCTCTTCTCAGTATGAGTCTCTTTACATCACCAATCGCTTTCCTCTCCTCCCTTAAAAGGCCATGGTAGGTTAATATAAGTGTCCGTGCCTTTGCAACCTTTTTGCGTGTGGTTCCTTCCAGTGATGTATCTTTGCGTAAGATACTACCACAAAAAGTTTTGACCTCAAAAATATCTGGGAAAATTTTTTTTTCGAAAATCCGAAAAAAAAAATTTTTTCTTAATCAAGTGAACCAATTTGTTTGTATTTCACATATATTGTAAATATACTCAAGACAATTTATTATTGATATTTTCATGAAATCTTTTCATGAAGAAAACAAAATTGATGCTTTTGAATTTTTTGAAAAATTTATATACGTACTATTACACGTTAGCGACCACCTCTATTTTTTACTAATTATACACCATACAATAAGCTATAACATATATTTTTTACAAAACTATCGAAGAGGTAACGTAGTCAAATTGGCAAAGATAATGTTACGTGCTTACTTGGCGCATATTAAAGATAATTAAAATGTATATAAAAAAGGTAATTTCAAAGTTTCCTCTTAAGTAAACAGTATTTAAAATATTTGTAAATCTTTTATATTATTAGGAAATATAACCAATAAATATTGCTAAGCAGTCATGGTTCGTGAATCACGACAGCAGTCATGTTAGAAATACATTATTAATACAAATACATTATTAATACATTTCGACGTTTCACCTATGATTGCAAAGAACATCTTCAGTGATCTTTACTTCAGGAACTTTGAACACCGAAATAAATGCAATTTTACTCGATATTTTCAATAAATATATTTTCTACAGAAAAATTATTTTATTTTAATTTTATTTTGTTTAAAAGTAAAATGAAATTACAAATCTGAATAATTGGAAAATAACAGTAATGTCATTAAATAGGCATCTAAATGATGTCGTTGATGATATCGTTTGTCATCAATTATCATTGTCGTCATAATCTGACTCCTCTGGTACAATATGTGAATGGTTGTCACACAGTTCGTCTATGCCTCCACACTCACACATATCGGTACACGCTAGGCTGCTTGCAGAACATTTACACGGCGAATTACACTTATTTTTTATACATGAGCATCTGACCAATTTGAGAATGGAGTCCGGAGCGGACGGTAGAGAACAAGAATCAACTGTCCGTTTTCCATAGTCTATCCATGTTCAGTCGGGGACGGAATTATTGGCTGAGGATTGCAGTCTTGGTTCCAGATCATTACCTGGTAGTTGACTCTCTTCATTGCAGGTATAAAAGCACTTCTTGTTGGTGGCATCTTTCCCCAGCTTGTCTGTTTCTTAGAAAACATGGACCAACGTAACTCGTAAAGTTTAGTTATATTCGTTTTAAGCTGGTAGATTTGGCAGATGAATGCTTCTAGTATTGTCATTACGTGATCAGAAATTATGTGTTCGGTTCCTATTGAAGAAAAGCCAAAAGCGTATCTACTGTAGCTGCACTGAATGCTTTCCAATATGAAAGTTTACCTTTGCCTAGTAATGTACCTATACAATCGGATCCAGATAACGCATGAAAAGCTGGTAATGAAGAAGCCTTTAATGTATCTAATGGAGTGTACAAATCTGCAACTGATATAACTTCCTTGGAATTGGGTACAAAGTACGATGTGGTGGGAAGTTCTTATGCTAAGAACCAAAATGTCTGTGTCTTGTGCAAATATATATAGTTTGGTTGCTCTTCTATCGGCAGCATCAAGAGCATGAAGAATTATTTTAGTATCTGCCTCTTTTTGCGTGCTTCGAAGATGATCGAAAGAGCCATGTGATGAGGCAATTTCCGAACACCATGCGACTACAAAGTCCTTCTTCGTTAGTTGCGCATGATGTAGAAGTTTTTCTGCTAAGTATGCAGTTAATTCATCCTTGGTACACATATGCGATAGCAGTTTTGACATAGTTACGTTGACTATGTTTGTGCTATCCGCAATTTTATATCAAGTAGAAACAATTCCCTGTGCTCTCTTTTACTTTGTCGTTTGCTTTATGGAGCCTTCTTTATATGTATCGAAGACAACGTGCACTTCACTGTAGTTCCAATACTTCCTTTCTATTTCTTCGTAAATGCTTCTGCTAAATCTTTGCATGTATTAATATCCTTACCTTTGTCCAACGCTTAAAGCTCTGCCATTCCATCAACAACCGCTGCAGAAAACGTTCTTTCCTCAGAGGTATTAACTAAAATTGCTTTTGAAGGGATTTCGTTTAATAGGCCCTTTCTTCGTGGTACTGGTGGAATTTATTTTAAAATGTCAATCAGTTTACTTTCTTTAAACACAGATGCATAGTACTGTCGTAATTAAAAACTGATCTTGGTAGAGCAGAAAATTCATATACACCTATTGTCTCGCGTAAATCTATGTCGCGTTGTGATCTACTTGCAACTAGCAGCCGAAAAAATAATGATCTGTCTGCTTTTAAATCTTTGACAATACCAGCCCTTTTATTTTAATTTTTCTTTTGGCGCTTGAACACAAATTTAATTTATTCCTCTTAATTGAACCCCATAAATTGATTGTCCTACTGTCAGATATAAGACTTTCCGTTTTGAATTCATCATACTGCTTTGTACCAAGAGTACGAATCTTACTAACATCTCTTTTAATAGAATCTGAGGAGACAGCCTTAGTTGCAATATTACTAAGTTCAGAATCTTCGTATGAAACTCGTTTATGCTCAATACGTAATTTGTTTCTTGCAATACTTTCTCCAGGTATTACTTCTTTCAAGCCGTCATTATGTTTGTGTGATGATGTTTGTCCTACAATCCCTGCCATGTTTGATGTCTCATTAGATACACGATGAAGTTCTGGTGCTGTTAAAAAATATCGTGCTAGGGCTCTTGGATGTTGAGTGATACCTACCAAACCACCGGTAACCTTCAAAGTTCTGTTTTCTTGTTCGAGTGCTTCATCTGCTCCAAGAGCACAAAATTGATTGCTAGTTTTTTTTAACGACCCAATTGCCTCTTTCAAACTCAGCCCATATTGTGGGATAATTAAATATTAATAATTTATCAGAAAAAATTAATAATGGTATACAATCTATTATTAAAAACGAACCGTTACTGTTTATTTTAGAGCAAATACTTTAAGAACGTTTTTTATAGAAATTTAAATTATCTAGCATTGCATGAGTATACAGCATTCTCTAATTAACTTGAAGTACATTACTTTACTCTAATTTGAAAGTAAATGTCAATTAAATAATGATGAAAATAATTAAATACTGATAATTTAACTGAGAAGTTTCATATAATTTATATATCATTAAAAACGAACCATTACTGTTTACTTTAGAGTAAATAGTTTAAGAACATATTTTATTGAAATTTTAATTATCTTTAATATGACCCCTCGCAAAAGAAAATCGACCAATAAATAACTGAGATATTGTCATTCTTTGAAATCTCATTTGCCGCCATCTTGATGACGTCATAAATGCTACCCACCACACACCCCAAAGTGACACCATGAAAATAATTTATCAAGAGGTAATTTTTTATTGAAATATTATCACTACATATCCCCTTCATTAACTTCGCCATAGAACTACATATGTTCCTCTACCATTACTTATATATGGATTTATCATAGGCAAGGTTTTTCTACGATATTCCGAAATCATCAGTAAAACTGTCTAAATTATTCGCAGAAGATATCAGTGTTACAATAAATGAGGACAGTGACGAAGACGACTAATATTATCATATATCATTAGCATAACATGTTTTTTTTATTACGTATTCTTATTATTAAACACATAATTTTTTTATGTATTACCATTTCGATGGAGCTTTGTAGAAAATGTATTATTGTGAAAAATACATCTCGGTATTTCAACAAAATACGTAGGCCACTCCAAAAAATTTTCAATACGTGTAATCCAAGCAGTTGTTGTTCATTTATATATTTATTAATATATCGAGTTTCTAACCAATTTATACTCTTTTTCTTTGTTTGTTGTAATTAGTACGTAAGTAAATACATTATTGTTTAGTGTTACCCTGGTGTTATAATTTCCGAACCTACAATACAGGGTGTTTATTAAGGGGGGGTGTAAGCACGTAACATTATCTTTGCCAATTTGACTACGTCATCCCTTCGATAGAGTTTTGTAAAAAATATATGTTATAGCTTTTTGTATGGTGTATAATTAGTAAAAAATAGAAGTAGTCGCTAACGTGTAAGTACGTATACAAATTTTTCAAATAATTCAAAACCATCAAATTTTGTTTTCTTCATGAAAAGATTTCATGAAAATATCAATAATAAATTGTCTAGAGTATATTTACAATATATGTAAAATACAAACAAATTGATTCACTTGATTAAGAAAAAAAACTTTATTTCGGATTTTCGAAAAAAAAATTTTCCCAGATATTATGAAGTTTTTGAGGTCAAAACTTTTTGTGGTAGTATCTTTCGCAAAGATACAATTTTTTAAATTTAACCTTCATAGGACGGGCTATCAAAACTTGCAGAAAAGACGGACCGGGGTCTGAATGGACCCCACACAAAACATCAAGTAAACTATGTTTTTTCACTCATTTAATAAAAAGTCGTTTTTATTACTATTTAACTAAAATACCTTTGTTATTTATAACTAATGGTAACAAACGGACCTGGGTGCCAGGCTACCAATTTCGATCATTGAAATTTCCCGCAGCGAAATTTGAAAATTCCCGCTTTTTCCCGGCCAAAAAGTTAATTTTGCATTGGAGAAGGACTAACAATTATTTTCTTTTAACCCATATATTAGTATGTAACATGTATTATATATATTCTCCGGAATTTCGTTGGATTAATGGGGATGTAAACGAAGGACTGGGGTCAGAAAAGACCACAGGATCAAAAACGGAAATTTAAAACTAACGTAACCTCTAAATATTAAGACAAACACCATATTCTATCAATAAAAGGTATAAACTACAGCTAAAGGGGAGGACAATGCTAAAAATTTTGAATTTTTTGAGATATATTAAAAAAATATGTGTTAGGGTACAAACGGACCCCGGTCAGTCCTATGAAAGTTTTAACTTTTACACAGATGTACAAATTTCACATTATATTTTAATATTAGGTGTATTGGTTTTATTGTAATTTCTATTTTCATTTAAGAGTTTATAATGACAGGGAGTCTATCTCGAATCTCTATTCGTAAAAGTTGCGTCCGACTTTGGCAAAATGTCTACCGAAATTTGCAGGTCTATAAAAATATGCATTCTCGAATGTCGCATTCTAAAATTTTCAGTAGACTGTTCAAGGAGTGGGTAAAGACCATACGGCATTATATTCTCGCATGCGACTTAATGACAGTAACAAAGTGTTACGAAAATGCCTACCTTGAATGAAATAAATATGCTTGCTGCATTTCAAGTAGACGCAGGTCAATATAGATGAAGGTATTACAAGAAATACATTCTATTTATACTTAACGATCGACAGAGTATAAAAGTGTTTAGGTTAAATGAAGATTTAATAATACATCTAATAGAATTTATACAAAGGCAAACGCGAGCTTTTGTTCTATGGGTGAAAACGGAGGTAAGGCTATTGGTGGAGCGAAGTAGACCATAAAAGTGCCTCCGTTCTCGAGAAAAAAAGGCAACGTAGAACCAGACCAGACCTTATATTGAATACTTAAGAAATGGTTATTTACGATATTTCTTTGTGGTACAGATATTTTTTATTTCGGAAAAACTTGAGAAATTGATTGCTTAAAAATCGTGCTTTTAACGTTTACACCGCCATATCTCCAAATCTAATTGAGCTATCGAACTGATATATTTTTTAATTCAAGTACACAAACAAGCGCTTCCAATGATATTTTTGCTTCTATAGATGATTGCTTATTATTTTCTTTAAATAACAATAAACTATTGCTTTGCTAAGATTGTACTCATATTTTGACTAAGCCACAAACTTTTTTATTTTTGCAAATTTTCATATACATGCAGCGAAGCAATTAAAGTCAACTTACAGGAGAAGTTTTTGAAAAAAAAATTCATCTAGGACTAATCGTTCTTTATTTGTGAATATTTTTGTGACGCACTAGCATATGACATACAAGCCGGCAAGCGCGCGACTACCGGTACCGGCTCTACGTTCCCACGAGCGCTAAATACAATATGTTGTAGTGCCGTAATAATATATAATGTGAATTCGTATACATCGTGGATGGTGTTGTGAAGAATAATAATTTTTTATTACGTCAAATTGCTCATTATTTTATTCTCTTTAAAAATTGTTAGAATTTGCCGGCAATCTCGCCTAGTTAAAATTTAGAGCTGGAAAACTGCTTGTTACCTGAAAATCATTAGTTTTTTCATTTCGCATGCTTTACTTGAAATTTGAATTCTTTTCTTCAGTAACTTAAATTCCATGAAAAACTGCTATAAGAACATTGCTATAAAAATACTATGTAAAAATCTGAAGAAAATACGTTCTATTTCCGATTGAATTTGCAATTTTCGCAGTGGTGTGAACTTTTAAAAAATGTACAACAATTTTGTGCCTCGATATTAATATTGGAAATACATACAAAAATAATTTGAATACACCACTTTATATAGGAAACTTCATAAGCTTCAACTTAAGTTCTATGAAATTTTATCATACGATCCCCTCTTTTTAAGTAAATCTGAAAAAAGTAAATAAATGTACGTTCTTTCTAGAACATTTTTGAAAGAAATGCATTTTCAGAATAAACATTTTTTTTTATTAAAAAAATTTGAATAATTTGAACATGAAAGTCCTATGGTATATTCAAATAATATATGTTTCATACTATTTGCATAAAAATCCGTAAAAGTCCTTAATTGTTAAATTAGTTACAAAGAACGACGTATTAAAGATAAATTATCTTTCGGTCGGCATTTTGAAGCGAATAGTATGTATTTTAATGCTCAATTGACAAATCTCGATATTTCATTATTTAAACAATATTACGGCTAAAATACAGCCAAAAATGACAAAAAAATGCCAAAGTAACCTATTTTAGCTAAAAAATAGCCAATTTGAAATGGATTTTTAATTTTTTTATCTTTAACAATATCTTTTAATGGAAAGTAAAGAAAGTGGCATGTATTATTTTATTGACAGAGACTACTCTAAATCTCTAATGTTTGCCAATTTTCACGAACCCGACTTTTTTATAAACAATTCATCATAACTTCATTAATTTTAAAGATAATAAAAAGAAAGATACTCAAATGTACTTTGAAAAGTTATATTTGTATTTTTTTGTGTAACTGCTGTGGTTTTTAAGATATAAGCGAAAAATGAGCGCTACTTGTGAGCGTCGAGAAATTGCCGAAATTTACGTAAATTTTAAACAACCATAACTCAGTCAATTTTTACCAACTCAGGCTCAAATTAAAGGTCTCTTTATAAGCTTAAAAAAGTCTTACACTTTTTTTATATCTATTATAGTTAGAATTACAAAAAATTATTTTAAAAAAAATGTAAAAAATAATTGAATAATTAAGGAACGACAACTTTTGAATTGTTGGGGTTTTAGTGTTTCGACTTTTCAATATTTTAAAAAGAACAAGTTATACGTTATCACTTGTTTACTCGTTATTTTTATTTTGATAACGATACTAGTAAATGTCATAATAAATATAGTTATAAATAATATTGATAGTTTTACGCTATCACTTGTTTACCCATTATTTTATTTTGATTATTAAACGTCTAATAAATATAGTTATAAATATTATCAAATGGCCACAAGTTTGATAAACCGGACATATAAATATCCGTACCAAACTCGCAGCCATCAGAAAGTGTTGTAAGCTGTTCTAATAAAGAAGTTAGTCCAATATTGCAGTTTTCTTCTACCGAGAAATCCTCGTAAACTTATTTGGCGCAGTCGGTAGGATAGTGCCCTTTTGGCAAGTTGTTCAGTGCATCGAGTCACCCCCTGAGAAAAATCCTGCATCGAGCAAGAAGTCCCAGAGGTACGACGCCAGAAGTCAATCTTTATTGTTGAGGCCTATCCAAACAACCTACGTGGAGGAGAAGAAAAACGTAAGTCAATACTCAGCTCCTTAGAACGCTTCCCTTTCTCAAATTCAAATTGAAAGTCACTTAATTGTTTAATTTTCAAACTCTTGTGATCCTTTCGGTCTTGAAATTAAATTTTTCTAAATTCACTTACTACCTCTTAATAGAATTTGTGTGATATTTGGAAAAAAAAAATATTAGTTGCTAAGTCAGTCTATCGTAGACAACTAAAGAATTAAGTTGCTGTTTATTACATTCTGTAATTTACAGACAGGGAAGAGTCAGATCCTCGACCCTATAATTAAGTAGACCACTCATATGTCATTCACTGATTTACTCGAAAGCCTAGAGGAAGCTATTGCATCTCCTAGCACAAGTAACGAACCAGAAAATAATACTTATACACCTATCCAAGCAAAATTAAGACCCAGTAAATTAAATCCTATTCTTTCTGTTAGTACTCAAAATACAGACATGGCTCAAGTTAATTATCAATTATTAAAAATGTATGTTGATGCCATAAGACCATTTGACGGCAATGTTTTCGCCCTCAATGACTTTGTCACAGCCTGTAATGCACTCGAAGTTAATAACGCGAAACCAAACGATACTCCTGATAACATCAATTTAAACAACTTTTTACTTCAATCAATTAAATCAAAATTACACGGGCAAGCTCTCACCATAGTCGGTTGCCGCTTTGACCTAAATTCCTGGACGGACATCCGCAAAACGTTAATAGACCATTTCTCAGACCCAAGATCAATTGCAAATCTTGAACACGACCTAAGACAAACGACCCGACACAATAATGAATCACTACATGACTTTGGGTTAAGATTGCAAAACTTACAAAGTTTACTATTAGCAAAACTTTCGCAATCAAACGACGGAGCTGCAGAAAAAACAGCTTATACCAAAATATACGAAAAACTAACGCTTGATACATACACCCATTCCTTACCACAGAACTACCAGGTTATGATACGTTTAAGCCCCTTCACAAAACTAGAGGAAGCTATAAATTTGATAGCCCGAGAAGAACAATTCAACAAAACATCAAGACAGACATCGTCGCAAAATTTCATAAAAAATAACTTCCATATGAACCAAAATCATAGCTTTAAACCTCAATTTCCATCTCAACCAATGAATTTACCCCCACGTCAAACTATTCAAACACATTTCCCTACTAACCAACAAGTATTCGGAAGACAGAATACAAATCAAAATCAAAACGTCTTTAAACCAAGACCACAAAACACTCAGTCATATAAGCCCACTCCAATGTCTGGTGTTTCTGTCCAACCTAGACAAAATTTTGCCAAGCAAACAGCATTTTTCGCCCCAATTTCGACCACACACGAACTCCCAAATTAAACGACAATTCCCATGGTTCAAACAGTCGAGTCCCCAAAACTTCATAGCCCAAGAATTACACACAGCTGAACTTGATCCAACAGTAGGCTACTACTATTATCCAGAAGAATATCCTGATATTCCTAACCCTCGATTTGCAGACTTAAATATTTCCGAAAACATCGATCTCACTCCAGAAGAACCAGACGAGTTCCAAAATCAAAATGAAGAAAACAATGAGGACGTAAATTTTCTCAAAGAGCCTCGGAACGATCAATCGTCGAATTGAATTCAGTAACCGCCCCTTGTAGTTTACCATATATACAAATCCAAAACCCCCCAATGAAACTTCTCATAGATACAGGTTGCTCCAAAACTATCATTAGACCCCACATAATTGAAAACTTCTATTCTGATTGTATGTACACCAACTCTACAAAAATTAAAACATGTCACGGAGAGACAGACATACAATTTCATGCTGAAATCCCTGCCTTCGACGAATTTAATTCAGACGACACTCTTGACGTTTTAGTATATAATTTTCACGAGTTTTACGACGGTTTAATAGGACTTGAAGACTTATCTAAATTTAATTTTCTATTAGATTTCGAAAATAAAGCTCTCTTTAACCATGATGTTTGCATACCACTATTATTAAGAACCCCTAACGACACATCACGCACCTATGATTTAAACTCAAATGAAGTGGTTATAACGCAAATACCTGTAGATATTTACAATGGAGAAATTCTAGTCCCAGCATTCTCAAACGGCACAGTTAGTATCCCAGAAACCCTAACCATTGCGAAAAATGGGTTAGCTACAGTAGAACTTCATAATATGAATGAATTTTCTACACAAGCTACCTTTGACCAGCCCTTAAATGTTTTACCATTTCAAGATTTCGAAACTTTTACCGTCCCCTAGAAAACTCTAAACATAAAATTGATCTAAGTAAAACTATCCGCACAGAGCATTTAAATTCCGAAGAAAAGAATGCGCTCTTTTCAGTTCTAAAGAAACATCCCAACATACTTTACTTCCCTGATGACAAACTTTCTTTCACTAACCATGTAAAACATGAAATACGCACCAGCGACAAGACCCCTGTCTATACCAAATCATATAGATATCCTTTCATACACAAGCAAGAAGTACAAACCCAAATAGACAAAATGTTAAAAGACGGGATCATAAGACCCTCAGTCTCCCCTTGGAGTTCCCCCATATGGATCGTCCCTAAAAAACTAGATGCCTCTGGAAAAAAGAAATGGCGCATAGTCGTTGATTACCGTAAGGTTAACGAGAAAACCATCACCGACAGGTACCCCCTACCAAACATTACTGACATCTTAGACAAACTTGGTAGATGCCAATATTTTACCACACTTGACCTTGCATCAGGTTTCCATCAGATCGAGATGCACCCAAACAGTATCGAAAAAACTGCTTTTAATGTCGAAAAAGGACACTATGAGTATGTACGCATGCCATTTGGTCTAAAGAATGCCCCCAGTACCTTCCAAAGAGTCATGGACAATGTCCTAAGAGACCTCCAAAATAAAATTTGTCTTGTATACATGGATGATATAATCATCTTTTCTACTTCCCTTCAGGAACATATTCAAAATTTACACCTTGTCTTCACGGCTCTCGAGAATTCAAATCTCAAGATACAACTTGATAAATCCGAATTTCTATGTAAGTCAGTCGAATTTCTAGGACATGTAATAACCACTGACGGCATAAGGCCAAACCCAAAGAAGATAGAAGCTATTAAATCTTTCCCTATCCCTAGAACACCTAAGGAAATTAAATCTTTTCTAGGACTCCTTGGCTACTATCGTCGTTTCATTCCAAATTTCGCCAAAGTTACAAAACCCCTCACTCAATGTTTAAAGAAGGATCAGAAAATTACCCTTACCGAAGAATACGTCTCCTGCTTTAAGGAATGCAAAAACCTTCTTTGCAATGAACCAGTTTTAGCTTACCCTGATTTTTCGAAACCCTTTACTCTAGAATGTGACGCTAGCAAATATGCCATTGGCTCTATACTCGGTCAAGACGGACATCCTATCTCATATTATTCCAGAACCTTAAACCCCGCAGAAATCAACTACAGCGTTATCGAGAAAGAATTATTGAGCGTAGCCGACAGTTGCAAATTCTTTCGTCCCTACCTCTTTGGACACCACTTCACTATCATCACAGATCACCAACCACTTCAATGGTTGTATCACTTGAAAAACCCAAACTCTCGACTGATTAGATGGAGATTACGCCTCGACGAATACGATTACACCATCAAATATAAAAAAGGGAAACACAATGTAAACGCAGACTGTCTCTCACGACCCCCTATACAAGAACTTAATGCCATCAACAATGATGACACTAATTCGATGATTGTAAATTCTCCAGATCTACAATCAATTCTAGATGAATTACCCGAAGTAGACCCAGAAATCGCAGAAAATTTAATAAAAGACATTGACGAACGTACTTTCGACAACAACACTGTACATACAGCCCTTTCAAGTTCCACATTCACAATGCCTTACTCAAAATCAGCCATCAATATTTATAAAAACCAGATTTTTATAAAAGAAAGCGACAATGCAGTCACTAACACCCATATCTTAGAAACACCTTTCCCCGGATACAAGAGACACAGAATTGTACTAAAATCACGGACATCCGATGAGGAGGTATTTAAATTTGTAAAACAGTTCTTACGTTCCACTCAAAATACTCAAAATTGTTTTAATTTCAACGACGAATCTATCAAACACAAAATAATTAGAATATTTCAAAGGTTCTTAAACTCCAACGACTCAATGAGTTGTATAATTTCAAATAAAGTTCTTGAAGATATCTCTCAAGAAGATAAACAGAATCAAATAATAAAATATATGCACGAAGGAAAAACTGTACACCGCGGAACCAAAGTCACAACTAGTTTAATAATGAGAAAATACTATTGGCCTAATATCAACTATCAAGTTGCCCAATATATAAAAAATTGTCACACGTGTAACACTTGTAAATACGACAGGCACCCACAGAAAATTAAATTCCAAAATACACCAATACCCAAGAAACCTCTAGATGTTATTCACATAGACCTTTTTCACTTTTCAAATGAATGTTACCTTACTATCTTCGACCCTTTCTCGAAAATCGGACAAAGCTATCCCTTAAAGTCTAAAACAGGAATGGAAGTACAACAAAACCTCTTAACCTTTATTCAACACTACGGAAAACCTTACAAAATAATTTGTGACAAAGGAAAAGAATTCAATAACACCATGATCATCGACTACTGTGACCTGCATAAAATATCTTTACATTTTACCAGTACCGATAGTCATACATCCAACAGTCCTGTTGAACGCTTCCATAGTTCATTAATAGATAGCATGCGATGCCTAACCTCAGAAAATCCTAATTTCCCCAACTACTACCTAATGAAATTGGCTACTATCGGATACAACGAGTCGATACACTCCCTTACTAAACACACCCCTTTCGAAGTTCTTTTTGGACATTTAGACAAACCCTCTCCGTTTGAAATCTCAGACGAAATTATCACCTCAGACTATATACAGGAACACAAAAACCTTACTCAAGAGCTATACGAACAGCTCAGAATAAACCAAGTTCTAGACAAAGAAAACATAATAGCAAAAATCAATAAAAATCGCAAAGAACCAAAAATTTATAATCCGAACGATATAGTTTATATTAGAAATTCCCAAGCTACACGCGCAAAGAATCTCCCTAAATTTATATCAGCAACAGTAATAAAAGACGAAGGACCCGTTATCATTACTAATAGAGGACGATTTACAAAAAATCAAGTACGTGACAATACACTCGAACAAACCCCAGACAATGATTCTGACGATGAACCCTTGTTTCAGGTGAAACAGAGACTAATCCAGGACAAGATCAACAAACATGTCACCACTCCTATTAGTACTACTGTTGATTTTGAGGACATATTGCCTAAAAATCAAGTCCATTCATAACCCCATCTACCTAATGACTTACCAACCAACCCGACTTATTAATAACTATCACTCATTCTCTTACATCATCGACTTAAACATAGTCGAAAATCAAATCCAACAGACTACCGAAAATATGTTAGATTTCCCGAATATATGTACTAACACGCGTTTAATCCAACTCTCGAAACTAGTATATTCAAAATTCCTAAACTTTCAACCCATGAATCGAAAAAAACGAGGACTAGTTAATGCTATTGGAAAAATTAATAAATTCTTATACGGTACTCCTGACGCAGATGACTTAGAAGACATAAATTCAAAGTTAAATACTCTTATGAGGAATCAACATTCTTTAACGGCTCAACTAAACCTAAGAACCTCTCTGTATACGCAACTAATGGATAGAATAAACAAAACTTTAGGGGTCATTGAAACAAATGAAAAATCAATCATGTTTCACTTGAACACGACAATAAACCAACTTAATAATTTAGGAAAAAACGTATATTGCCAAAGCTTAGCAAACCAAATATCACAGAACTTTCTACTCATTTTAAATCACTTAGAAACTTTAGAAAATGCACTAGTAAACTCCTATTCAGGAATTATACATCATTTCTTCATGTCTCACTCAGACTTAATACATATTTTGAAGACTTTAGCAACTCTTTATAACTCTAGAAACCTCTTAAAAATAGACACTGATGAATATTACAGATTATTTCACATTCAGACTAAAGTTAACAAGAATTTGATTTATGTTCAATTAACTGTCCCACTCTTTGACATTAGAGACTTTCAATTAGTCCAGTTAATTCCTATTCCCTTAAATAACACTATCCTCATACCACCAAAACCCTACCTAGTACTGAGTATTGATCATTCTGCCCATTTATGGAAAGACACTGCCTGCCAAACGATCAACAAATACCATATTTGTGATGGAGAACCTCTACCTTGGACTTCCAATTGCTTCCTTAACTTGTTAGAAGGAAAACAACCTAACGACTGTGTCCTACAAAAGATCAAAGTAAATACCGATCTTCTATTAAGGATTTCCAAAGATAAAATTATTTGCTTCCCTCGAGAAGAAGTTGTTATTAAAAGCTCATGCCCAGAACAAGAAATAATCCAACTAAATACTCTCAGCGAAATTACACTCGAACACAACTGTAGCATTATTATTAAAAACACTACCTACTCGATAGATAGTACTAGACTTGAAGGACGTCCATTCTATCTACCGAAAATCGAAAGATATACTATGTCCCAACTACCAGACCTTCACTTAGAAGAATTTCCCGCAGACTTAAGCAAAATGTCTGAATCATTGAAGCAACTCCAACCACTAGAAATTGAAGACTTCAAGACTCCTACTCATCACACTTGGATTCTCTACTTTCTTATCTTTTTGATTATCTTTGTAATTTTAATTTACGTTTTCTTTAAATATTTCAAGACAAAGCCATTTAACATAAAAATTATAAATAAAGGCAAACCGCCCAATGAACCTATTGAACTCCAAGATTCAAACCTTCATGTAAAGGATATGAATCCATTTTAAGAAGGGAGGAGTTATACGTTATCACTTGTTTACTCGTTATTTTTATTTTGATAACGATACTAGTAAATGTCATAATAAATATAGTTATAAATAATATTGATAGTTTTACGCTATCACTTGTTTACCCATTATTTTATTTTGATTATTAAACGTCTAATAAATATAGTTATAAATATTATCAAATGGCCACAAGTTTGATAAACCGGACATATAAATATCCGTACCAAACTCGCAGCCATCAGAAAGTGTTGTAAGCTGTTCTAATAAAGAAGTTAGTCCAATATTGCAGTTTTCTTCTACCGAGAAATCCTCGTAAACTTATTTAACATTAAAGAATGAATAAAACCGAAATTTTTGCATTCTTTTGTATTATGGAGATTTCGGAGGAGATTTTAAATAAATCTGTGGAAGCAACGGAAAAATTAATCCCGAAAAAATCATCAAATAGATATCAAAAAGAATATGAATTGTTTTGTCAGTGGAAATAAATAATATGATAGTGCTGCTAGGTAACACATTACAGTATCAGATAGTGTAATGTTCACAGGTAACACATTACGGTATCAGATACTGTAATATTCGATTTACCGGCCGCAAATGAATCCGGGAAATAGTCATTTACCGAACAGTACGAAATAAAAATCATTTCTTCAACAGTCACAACATAACTTCTAAAACCAAGCAAAAAGGCATTAAATTACTAGGCAAACTAGAATACCATTTGTTCTGGTAAAAGAAAAGTCAAACGGAAGCAATGCAATAAACATAGTACGAGTAGTAAGTATAATCTGAATTTGCACAAACAGTGGCAGTAATAATCCAAATATGAAAGCTGACAACATACCACAACTACTTACACTGTGCTTTTTGTTTACATAGACTTTTCATTAAACAAATATTAGTGTTATTTTAAAACCCATGGTAAATTACTTACTGCTACGTTGGAGAACGTAATTGTTCTTGAATCTGATCGATTATAAATCGAACTCCCTCCTTGGAAAACCTGAATCGGCGGATAAGTTCGTCTTCATTCTAAATTAAAAAATGATTAGATCTTTTCCTATATTTTTGAAGTGATCGACGAGCATTTCTTAACACAAAATTTCAATGATGTCTTCATCATACATTAATTCCTCCACATTTTTGTGAAATTGTTCAGCCGTTTCTTGTTAATTTTTAACAGAACTAGAACAGAAACAAAATGGATGTGTAAAACAATCAAAATACAAAATACTTCTAGGTTATAATTATCTTGAACCATGTTTAAACCCCGAAATTCGACATGACATGAACTAGGTTTAAAGTTGAACTTGGCTTGTACAACTCAACCTTAAATTTGAACTTAGTTTAATCTTAAACCGGACGTGAACTTCGATTGTACAGCTGGGACTTACTATGTCCTAAGGCTCCATCAGGCACTTAAATTTAGACCAGGCGACCTGGTTGGTCATTTAAGGATTTTAGAGCCAATCCAATTTGAATCCATGACCAAATCCACTGACTCAATGCCAATTACGACTTTGACTACCTGTTTGATATGCTGATTGAGAGCAGTCAGGCGAGTAGGGTCGAAGTACTGCGGTTGGAGAAAGAGTCACTCATCTGGAACACAGATGGATCTAAGATGGATGAAGGGGTTGGTGTAAGCGTAGCGGGACCTAAATGCAGGCTATCTAAAGCCCTTGGTAACACCCCAACCATCTTTCAGGCAGAAATCTATGCTATGGATCTGTGTGCCCAGGAAAGTCTTAACAGAAGCACTCAAAGAGTAAAGATCTGTATACTGTCAGATCCAGGCAGCACTAAAGGCTTTCAGGTCCTATACCTTCGATTCTAAAATTGCAAACAATCCTTGAAACAACTGGCAACAAACAATAAGATTATCTGATATAGGTGCCAGGGCACGAAGGAATAGAAGGCAATGAATTAGCTGACAACCTTGCAAGAAAGGAGCTGAAGCCCATTTTTCGGACCATTATATGGTTCATGTAAGGGACACATAACGGAGCAGGTCCAAAAATGGGGAAAGGAACAAAAGAAGTCCTACTGGAGGCAAAGACAAGCGAAAAGGTTTACAACTTATTCGACAAATAATGACACAAGCCTTCGAGAAGCCTTCTTGAACTCGAAAAGTTGCCAGTGCCCTTTAAGATATCATCTCAGGAACATGGGCATGGCAGAAGATGACAAATACAGATACTGCGAAGCTGCAACTGAGACTGCAGAACATATGCTTTGTGAATGCAAGGTACTAATCCGCATTAGGCTAAAGTACCTAGAACTGGCGGAATTAACGCCTGTAGACATAGGGAAATCAGCTCCCAGGAAAATCACAAAATCATAAACCGAGCTCGTTTGGTCACACTGGATTCGATCCCCTGCTCTGACACTGATGTGTAACTACCTTCTGAACAGCCTTCGCCTTGGAACTGGGATTGTGCAGTATGCTTGGTGTGTTTTATGTAAGTTAGATGGTTAATTTGTGGTACTGGAATTCTCTTAATAGTACGATAATTTGAAATTTTAATTTAGAAAGGTTAAATTTCGGTGTTCCATTAATAAATGTTGGACAGACATTAGTTTTAGACACTTGGCGAAAATAAATTTGTATGTTTACTAAATATATATTTTCTATTACTTTAGTGTCTCTTACGTAGTCTTTTTTTGTTCTAGTCGAAACTACAATCAGATCAAGTATTTTTAACAATTATCATACAGGGTACTCTTAAATTCAATTGGATACACTTTAGATGCATCCATTTATGTCCATATAGTTATCCTGATAACTGAATTTGTGATTCAAAAAAAGAATATATATAATAATTCTTTCAATACTTATGTACTTTTTATTGCAATATGAACGTAATTGTTTTGAATGTCTTTTCAAGGATTGTTTGATAATTTGTCTAATTAAACATCTAATACGCACTATTGCTAGTTATTTATTGATGTTGTGTTTAACTCAAAGTGAAATTAATTTCACATTAACTTAATGATCGTAAAATTAATTTCATCAACATTTTTTCTAAGTACAAAGGTGCAACTAAGTAAACAAACTCGCAGAAAATTTTATTGCAATAGTTTCATATATAACTCTGAATTGTTCACATGCCACTTTTATGGAGATAATAAAATTGTTGCTTGAATTTCGTAAATAACACGCGGTTTTTAAAATTGATAACAAGTTTTTCGCCACTCTCTGAATGACGCAAGTGCAAAATATCGGTTTTAATGCTCCATCTGAGCGAGAGTACATTTTTTTAATATACAGCCTACACTATCACGGCAGTTTTGCATGCTTATAATTAATAACATAGCACTGATGACATTAAGATTTAAAATTGATAATAATTAATCTCAGCTATCGGACGCAGTGGAAAAATTGTAAATGAAACTTTTAGGAATGGAGATAAATTATTAGAACTCATTTATTTAACAAATTAAAAGAGATAAAAAAAGGGTGGGTAGTAATGTGGGTAATTTCTTTCTCGTTCTTTCCACTAAGTTCGCACAGCTTGATTTGAGTAATTCAGCTAAGTAATTTATTTATTTCGAAGTAGTAGGTACGGGTAGCTAATGATGCAGACAGAAGGGTTTGAGTTAAGTTGCATTTCATCTCAACTCATCGCCTACTTCGCTAAAATGTGTTACAAAATAAATGAAATATTCACATCTCTGTTTAAAGGAGCGTTAAAATGTCATACAAATTTTCATATATAGCTAATAAAACTGAAATATGTTATAACTTAATAGGATACAATGCGTTATATGTGTCATGTGGAAAACCAGTGTTTCACATATATTTAGTTTAGCTCCTGATAGATACAGATATTAGCAAATACGTTTTTCTTACATAATATACTCAACATGTGAATGAACAATGTAAGTTAGAAATAACAAAATGATGTAATTCTATACCCGACGCCTCTGAAGTATTTTCCACAATCAGCAAAATATCTAAAACTGGTTTAAAGCTCCGTTTTAAGCATCTCAAGATGATATCAACGTAGTTATCCAAATGCCAAGTATTCTATAATTGTGATCAAGTATTTCGGTGGTTGTGTACTCCAGAGGAGACTTTTAGTATGTTGTTTAGTATACTTAACAGTATGTTTGCATATTTTCAATATTACATTAATTTGAAATAAGATTTGACGGACATTTTAAAAAGTCAAAATTTTTTATTAATGTGTTTCTTGATTTTTTTATAAAAGCCGTCCTTTATCATTAGCCCAGTTGTCAGAGACTTTCATCTCTCATAAAATGTGATATAGCTGAAACAGGGCTCACGGGTTTTTTTTTGGGTGTAGAAAACGATAAAAAAAATCTTTGCAGCTCTAAAGTGTATGCTAAGTTCATAATTTCGAAAACAAAAACGAAAATTTGGTTTTTGCGTTATATCTCGAAAAATAAAAAAAAATTCGAAAAACTAATAGCACCACAAGCCGTGGATGATGCTGATTTATTAACTATGCAGTCAGCTTTACTAAGTACCCTCTAAAACCTCAATAATTGTAGCTGATGACATAGACATACTTGTTTTATTAACAGCCTTAATTCCTAATGATTAAAAAGTCTTTTTACTTAAATTGGGCAAAGGCAATAAAGAAAAAATTATTTACTCAAATGAAAGTTTAAACAAATTTCCATTTTGTAAAAATAATATTTTATTTATGCATGCCGCTACCGGATGCGGTTCAACATCAAGTTTTTTAATAAGGGCGAAGAGAGCGTCTTTAAACATATAGAGAAAGCTTCAAGCTTCGAACTTTGAGTTAAAACAAGCTATACAATCCTTTAAAAATGTTAATCAAGATTATAAAACGATTTTTGAAAATGGCTTGACAGTACACCGAAAAAAGTTAACTGTATTGATCGACTTCCATATACATGTTTCACTAGAGGTGTTTAAAAAAAAAAAGCTATAAATCTTGCAAGTTTATCTCCGACATCTGATGCCGCAAAACATCATTTTTACAGTTTTTCAAGTTCAGCAGTGGCAGTCAGAAGATCTCTTGCCAGATAAATGGTGTTGGAAAATGGACGATTCTAACTCAAAAACATTAAGCCCTGTCAAAATGACAAACCTGCCAGCTCCGAAATCTCTTTTGGATTTGGTGTTTTGCAATTGCAAGAAAAGATGTGGAAAAGCTTGTAATTGTCAGCAGGCTTACTATGTTCCGCAGCAGTATGTGGTTCTTGTTTAACAGGTGATGTTTGTGGAAATTTACCTCAAATTTCAGTGCTAGGGCAAGACAGCGATGTTGAAGATGTTTGTAATGTCGAAGAAGAAGCAGAACACTTTTAAAAAAAATTTATCAATTTTTAAAATTTTTTATAAAATACATATTTTATTTTCTTATTTTTGTGTTTATTTATTAACAATTTTTTTACTTATTTTAAAAACCTCCATATTGAATAAGCCACTTTGATTTTCACTCCATTTTTATATAATGATCTTAATCAGCAAAAAAACATGTTCATATTATCACCTATTTACACTTTTAAAATATATAAATTAAATTTTAAAATTACAGATTAAAAATTGTTGGTAATTACGTTCTAAATCCGCCATTTTTAATTTTGAAAATCTTGTATCAAATTATTAATCAGAATCCCAAAAAAACACATTTTTAAAGAATATTTATATTGTTTTTATCAAACCTTATTTTTTTTTCGATATTGTATAACGTAAAAATCAAATTTATGATTTTAATGTCGAACTTGTGAACTGAGCATATACTTGCTCAGCAGCAAAGGTTTTTTACCGTTTTCTACACCCAAAAAAGTACCTAAGAACCTAGTTTCAGCGACATCACATTTTATGAGATATTTTGGTCTAAATTTGGCTCTGACAACTGGGCTACATTGCTTTAAGACTGAATTGATTAAAATCGGATGTATTATTACGAATTTAATGAAGGGCTCTCAAAAGAATTAGGCGCGTCAAACACAAGTATCCTAAATTATTGCTTATAACTTTTTTACAATTCTCTATTTTTTATGTTGGGCCTAAGTCAAAGCTAAGAAAAATTGTTCCAAATTGTTGCGAATCTACGCTGATTTTAAAACAAATACGATATTTTTTTGGACTGTATCTAATCAAAATAATATAAATAAAAATCTTACCAATTTCATCTATGACTCCAATCACTATTTTATTTAGTTATATCAGAATTAGGAAGGTGTTGGGATGGGCAGGAAAGGAAATTCCTGATACTATACTTTATACAAAAATTAAACTCAATGTCACTAAAATTTATACGAATTTTGCACTAATGTTATTATCGAAACTAAGGCCCGTCTATGTTGGCTTTCAGCTCAAATCTATATGATTGATTTAGAAAAACAAAAAAGCATTCTGGTTTTTGTACATTATAAGAAATCCACAAATAATATTTTAAATCTATCCACCCAGCGACATCTCTTGCTGACAAGAAATATCAAACAATAGTACAAATTGTAGATTCCCCTAAATTTTAAAAATAAATAATAATTAATAATAAATTAATAATAACTAGGCGTAAACATTCCCCCGCCCCTGAAAATTATTTTCAGAACCGGATCTGGGATAAAAACCAATTTGAAAAAACTACTATAACTTAGTAGGTAACCCTCATAACTTATTAAAATATTTTTATACTTAACTATTAATAACTTATAACTAATAATAACCAAAATAACTATCATTTTATTGCGATGGTAGCGGACAAAGTCGTACCACCGGTCTTTTATATATACCAGTTTTGGTTTTAACATTGGCGACCCTAATCACCCCATCTTTACCCGGAAATACCTCCTCAATAATACCCAAGGGCCAATGCAGAGGAGGAATATTATCTTGTCGAATAATAACCAATGTACCGACTTTTACAGGGCAACTGGGACTATTCCATTTCTGACGGACCTGTAAATTATTTAAATATTCTATATGCCATCGCTTCCAAAAGTTTTGAACCATATGATCTAACAAATGTTTTCTATTCAAAATATTTGGTAATTGATTTGTTAAATTTGGAGCAGGCAAATGTTCAAGAGGCGTAAGAGTCAGAAAATGTGCCGGGGTTAACGCTAAAGGTTCTGAAGGATCTGAACTTAACCAACATAATGGTCGAGAATTTAAGAGTGCCTCTATTTGAGCTAAAACGGTACTCATCTCTTCATAAGTTAAAATTTGACACCCAATTACTTTAGTCAGATGAGATTTAACGGCTTTAACATTGGCCTCCCAAATTCCTGAAAAATGTGGACTCGCAGGGGGTTGGAAGCGCCATTCGATTTTACGTTGCGTTAATTCATTAGACAAGGTGCTGTTGTATTCATCTGAGTCAATCAGGCTATAAAATTGAATCTAATTCTCTTTTAGCACCAATAAAATTAGTGCCACGGTCTGAATGCATGACAGCGCACGCACCACGGCGAGCTAAAAAACGTTTAAAAGCAGCGAGAAAGGTCTCAGTGGACAGACTAGAAGCTAATTCTAAATGAAAAGCTTTTGTCGACAAACAAATAAACAGACAAATGTAAGCCTTTTGACTTTTTATTCCTCTTCTACGCCCGAGCGTAATAAAATATGGCCCACAATAATCTACGCCACTGTGAAGAAAGGGCTTGGCTTCCGTAACTCTAACTGTCGGCAAATCAGCCATTAACGGAAAGGTAGGTTTCGGATTGAATTTAAAGCAATAATTGCATTTTTTAATCCGAGTACGTACAATACCTCTAGCCGCAAGAATCCAATATTTTTGCCTAAGAATTGATAAAATTAAATGCGGCCCTGTGTGTAAATTTTTACGATGACAATGGTCGATTATAAGATCAACCAAATGATCCATGTTCGGTAAAAGAACCGGGTGTTGTTGATTATATTGCAAATTTGAATTACTAAGCCTACCACCTACCCTCATTAGACCATCTTTCAAAAAGGGACATAAGTGGCGTAAAGAAACAGAACATAACTGCTTCTTTTCTAATAACGAAATATCTAAAGCGAAATGTAACTTTTGAATTAATTTTAATAAAACAATCTCCGCCTTTTCTAAATCAGAGATTAAAATGGTACCTTTTGTTGGCAAAACTCTTGTAAATCTAAGAACATAAACAGTAGTACGAAGTAATTTAGTCCAAGAAGAACAACGATTAACTAATAAATATAATGGATGAGGCTCATTGTCCGAAATTATAACCGAAACAACTTTTTCTTCGAGTGAAAAACAGTCAATATTATTAATAGACTTAATTGGCCAATGTTGTTCATTCATTTTTAACCAAGTAGGATCTGTAGTCCAGGTGACATTGGCAATAAATTGTGCAGGTGATAAACCCCTTGAAAGACTATCACAAATATTGTCTTTACCTTCAATATGATACCAACAGTTGGCCGAGACTAAATCTTGTATTTTAGATACTCGATTCGCCACGAACGTTTCCCATCTATAAGACGCGATCCAATTAAGAGTGACGGTTGAGTCGGAGAGTGCCACAATTTTTTCAATGTGAATACGAGATTTATATATATATCTAAAACATATTTGAACAGTTTTGCCAACAAATAAGCAGCGCAGAGTTCCAACCTAGGAATAGAAATTGTCTTCATAGGTGAAACCCTTGATTTGGCACATACTAAACTGGTTTGTATTTGACCATTAGTAATAACACGCATATATATGACACAACCATAAGATGTCAAACATGCATCTGCAAACCCAACTAAAACAACGGACGTATTTTCAAAAATACCTAAATGACTATTTATTTTAAAATTGTTTAAAAGTGAAAGTTCAGATTGAAAAACTGTCCATTTATTTTTTATGTTACTCGGAGGATGATCATCATCCCAATCTATTTTAAGTTTCCACAACTCTTTAATTAAAAGTTTTAAAAATAAAGTGATTGGTGCAATAAAGCCTAAAGGATCAAATAATCTAGCCGCAGTTGAAAGAATATTTCTTTTAGTACAAATTCTATTGTCAATATTTACTTGAAATGTTAAAATGTCTGAACTAGGACGCCACTGCAAACCTAATATTTTTAAAGTATCGGTTTCAAAATTCACAACTTTAGGGGATCGATTTTCTACTGGAATTTGTTGTAAAAGCTCCTTTGAATTAACTGACCATTTAATTAAATCAAAACAACCTGCTTTAAATAATCCAACTAGCTGCTGATATAAAATTTTTGCTTGTTCTACATTAGAAATGCTAGTTACCAGATCATCTATATAAAAATCTCTTTTAACAATAGCTGCCGCTAATGGATAATTTTTTGTCTCATCTATCGCCAGTTGATGTATGGTTCTAATAGCTAAATATGGCGAAGATTTGACACCAAACGATACAGTATTTCATTCGTAAACACTAATAGGTTCATTTTCTGAAAACCTCCAAAGTATTCGCTGAAAACATTTATGTTCATTAAGTAAATTAATTTGTAAATACATTTTTCTAATATCAACAGTGAAGGCTATTTCGAATAATCTAAAATTTAGTAAAACTGTTACAGTGTCAGATTGCAATTTTGGGCCTGTATATAATAGGTCATTTAGAGAAACAGAAGTTGTACTTTTAGCACTAGCATCGAAAACATATCTCAAAGGTGTGCTCGCACTATCAGCTTTAAAAATGCCATGATGTGGAATGTAATATCTTAATGATAGCGAATTGTCACTAGCCTTCGACATATATCCCTCTGTTAAATGCTCATTAATAACAGCAGAATATTGTTTCTTTAATTCGGGATTTCTCTTAAATTTATTTTCTAAAAATAAATATCTTCTGAGCGCTGTCGAATACGAATCGCCTAATTTAGATGGTTCATGTTTGAAAGGTAACGAAACAACATACCGACCCGAACCTTCCCTACGATACGTTGATTTATAAATACTCTCACATTCCAAATCATCAGGACTTTCAACAACTTGAGAAGGAACTTGTTCTAGTTCCCAAAATTTACTAACTAATGACTCCAAAGACGGTTCTAATGTGATACAAAAATTGACACTGACAGCGGAATGCCATTTTGATATGTCTAATTTTAAACGTCTAGCGCAGTCTACTGTCAAAAAATGTGCTTGACTACAAGAATCTAAGAGGAATCTAACCCTATGCTTTTCTCCATTTTTACTGAAAATATTTACAACTACTGTAGACAAAAGAATAGTACTGTTAAATCGGTAACTACTAGTAGTAGTCGAACAAAATGTCGAAGTGCTTTGATGAGCAATTTTTGATGGGCCCGCACAAGTTTGTGGCCGACCCTGTATATTCTCAGTATTATTTAAACTATTATCTAACCAATGTGATTTGCCAATTAACTCAATTGTAGAGATATTCACATTTTGACTAATTAAATTATCATTAATATTATTTACCAATTGTTGAATTGAATTATTATTATCCTTTGATATATTAGACGATAACTGCGATTTATTAAAATGTAAAGTGTGTTATGTCTGTAGCTGCAAATTTTGCAATTTGATGTACTTTTACATACACCAACCCTATGCGTACCAAAACAATTTAAACATAATTTTCTCTCTTTGATAATTTTATAACGCTCTGATGGCGATTTTTCTAAAAATTTCGAGCAATTTACAATCGAATGAGAACTACTATGGCAGATCGAACATTTATCAACCCCTTTATTATTTTGTACAAGAAAAGAATGAGTTGTTTTAATTTTATGGCTACTGTTTAAACTTGACTTATATGAACTTTGGGAGCGTGTACAAATTTTTGCCTGCTCCTTTACAAAATCTATAATTTCCTTGTAAGTAGGTATTGAAGATTTTCTACGAGCATTTTCAAATAAAATTTTTGTTTCCGAGTCCAACTTATTCAAAGCTAAATAAGAAAATACATAATCGCATAAATCTGTTATTTCTAATTTTTTCAAAGCGTTCGATGCTGCGTCAAATCTTTCAAGGAAATTGTTTAAACTACTTGCTGATGGAGAAGGTGCAGGCTTGAATTCTAACATTTGTGATAAATAATTATTAGCTAAAGACCTTTGATCCTGAAATTGATCAATCAATGCTTGCCAAATAATTTCATAGTTTTCCCCTATGGGCGGTATACCTGCGCAAACTGATAAGGCTCTATGTGAGATTTTACCTATTAAGTAATGAATTTTATCAACATTATTCAAATTTTTGTTGTCATGAATGAGACTCTTAAAGCATTCATAGAATATAGGCCAATCTTTAATTTTTCCTGAAAAACTAGGTAACTCTAATTTGGGTAACCGGGGAATGTTTTTTTGTGGTGCCTCTTCTCTAATAATGACATCAGTTGCCTTACTAGCAGAGGACTTGTTGAAAACCTCTTTACCTATTTCTAAAATATGGCAATAAATTTCATCAAAAGCATCTAAACACTGAAAATTTGGAACAAAGTCCGAATCTATTTCTACCTTAAGCATATTAATTTCATCCACAATTTGTACATATTGCTTTTTTGTATCCTCTAGGGTATTAAATCTAATACGAAAATTATTTAATTCAGCATTATTAGTTTTTATCTTTTTACCACAATCATATAACTGCTGTAATCTAGAAAAAAGTTGTTCCCGTTTTGCTCTTAATACTTTTAATCTTTTTTCCTTGGTTTCAGCCATTTTCCAAAATTTAAGAAAGTATTATTTTAATATTAATAAGGAATTTCAATAAGCAACAAAGTAAAAGGTGGTTTGAAGATAAAATCTAAAAAAAGTACCAAGTATCTTGATAAAACAAATAATTATTTGTGGTTCTTCTGTCAACAAAAAATATCAAAAAAATAGTTGTGTTTCAACCAGAATGCCAAAGAATTTGTATAATAAAATATAATAAGCCAAATAATCTTGCTTAAAAATACTTTATGATTTTTAAGACAATTTACCCAATACCCAGTAATTACAGGAGTATTAATATTTGTAGATACAAAATGTATCTACCCAACAAACCAAATGTTAAATATACTTCTAACAAAGAAAAGAATGCAAAACACAGAGGGGCACTTATTTATCCAAATGAAAAACTAATAATATTAATCAACCAAATAACTTAAAAAATTTTAGTTTTAAGTTCCAACAAAAATATATTTGTGTATATACGATTATATACCTAAAATTAACTAATATATAACCAAGTTCGAAACTAATATTTTATAAAAATTAACCAACCGGATCGAACTGGACCAAAAAATGTGTTGCGAATCTACGCTGATTTTAAAACAAATACGATATTTTTTTGGACTGTATCTAATCAAAATAATATAAATAAAAATCTTACCAATTTCATCTATGACTCCAATCACTATTTTATTTAGTTATATCAGAATTAGGAAGGTGTTGGAATGGGCAGGAAAGGAAATTCCTGATACTATACTTTATACAAAAATTAAACTCAATGTCACTAAAATTTATACGAATTTTGCACTAATGTTATTATCGAAACTAAGGCCCGTCTATGTTGGCTTTCAGCTCAAATCTATATGATTGATTTAGAAAAACAAAAAAGCATTCTGGTTTTTGTACATTATAAGAAATCCACAAATAATATTTTAAATCTATCCACCCAGCGACATCTCTTGCTGACAAGAAATATCAAACAATAGTACAAATTGTAGATTCCCCTAAATTTTAAAAATAAATAATAATTAATAATAAATTAATAATAACTAGGCGTAAATTCTGAATAAAAAAGTTTAATACAGCCTTTTACCTAAAGCTAAAAATAAGAGCGGTACATAGAAAAATATAATAAAGTTCCGTTTTATTTATAATTTAAAAGTTTTTCAACTAAATAATTACTGTTATGGAAGAATATTGTTAAGAAAAATATTCTACATTAAAATTTGAACAAAAAACTTTATACAATATGTTTACCTAATACTAAAAATAAAGCCGCTACACGAAGAAATACTAGAAAATGATTTTATGTATATTTTATAATTTAACGCAATAATTATAATGTTCTTGTTGAGTATTCCTTTACGAGAATCTGAAGACACATTATTTTTCAACCTAAAAATAATTTAATAAAAAGAGGTAAAGATTTTTTAGTTAGACTTACATATCTTTTTTAAGTTAGTTGCTTCTTCTTTACAATTTGTGCAAAGTAATGTGTATTTCAAGCCGGCTTTTCACAACCACGTTTGGTTTCATTGTACCCTTTTTTGCATTGAATTAATTGTCTAAGGGCTCTCCATATCTCCGGAAATGTTGACCATTTTGGCGCCCAAATATTTTCGGACAGGCACCATCCCCCATTTTGCAAGATTAGGAAAAATCAAATTTGATGTCAGAGACTGTCCCCAAATGTGCCCACTTTGGAAACTAGCCCGTAAAATGTGTTGCTCCAAAGCATCCTTTGAAGGGGGATGTTACACGTTGTCCTGTTTTTGGAAGGAAACAGTTCCTCTCGTATCTGATATACTTCAGTGCATGCAAAAGTATTGCAGTACCTTAAAACAACAAACCGTTGGAATAAGTTTACAATTTTATCAGGAATATTTTCTTTAGGTTTCGAAATGAACGTGAAAGCTTCTGTTACTTCTGGATATATCGTCCATGTCTTCCAAGCAGTCACTTTTCCTTTTCCAGAGAGAAAGAGACGGTATCACATCTCGTTTTAGCCCTTCTTTATACAAACAATAATAAAATTAAACCTCCAGTACTACTAGGTACGTCAGTGTCGACAGTTCTAATGCAAATGTATTTCCAACCTTGTTGAACACAATCATTAATATGCAACATTAGTCTTGTATGTGCTTCTTGTTTGCAGGATTTTAAAGCAGTATTACAATAACTATTTTTCGCTATTTCTTCACCAACAATTGACACAATTTCGACAGAATTAAAGTTATTAGATGTTGTTATTTCATTTGACAATAAACAAAATAATTCTGTTTTATTTTCAATGTTTTTCAGAAATTTTGACCAATTCTCTGGTAGTATATTGTTACCACGGACTTGCCTTCTTATTCCGATTCCTCTAGTTTCTCTCGTATGACTTTTTAAACTGTCCTTTTTGTACACATCCCATACTATGAATGTAGACACGTTTAGCTTTTAATTCGCCAATATTATGTTTAATATGTGCCTGAAAAACTTTTTCTGAATATTCTTCAAATTTCGAAACTCCTTTAGGCAAAAGTAGATGGACTACAGCGGGGCGGTCATAAATTAGGCAGCAATAACTTTCCGGTATAATATTTGTCTCATTTTCAGTTAATAATGGTATATATTTTGTCTACGCGACTCGCTTACAGGACCGAGATTTAAAATATTATGCCTCCTAGTCATTTAATTTATTCTATAATTCAACTCTGTTACTTTATGGTCAAACGATAATTATTATAAGTATAGAACATTACTTTGCGTATGTTGTAAAATATCAGAAGAAGCTGACAATAAGATCTTAATTTTCAGTTTTAGAAAAAATTTATAGGAACGTTTTTATTCAAAATTTAATGCGGGACAATTTTTTTTTAACTTTTTTTACGAAATCAATAGTTTAGCTAGAAAGGTCGATCCTTTAAATTATCTAAAACAGCTGCCATCTTGAAACCGGAAGGGGACGGTAGCTCAGTGGTTTAGCGCGTCTAGCTTGCATACTGGCGTACCTAGCAAAGCAGGTTCAATCCCAGCTCATCGCGAAATAATTTTAACTATAAAAATTATCCCCAAGAAGTGGTTCGGACTCCACTACAAGCTGTAGGGGCTCGTTTCTCTTTACCTATCACAAAACCATTCTGGATTTTCAAGGAGTTACTTCGGTGACTTGAGAAGCGGTTAAGAAAACAAAGAAAACATTTTGATTTGGCGCTGCTCGGAAAAATAGTCGTTTTAATGACAGAAATTAGTATACCAAATTACGAGATTGTTTAAATAATAGCCGTTTTCCGAGGATTTTCACTGTGTTTGCCGCCATACTATATATTCAATTTTCAAAAACAATGAAATAACAAATAGCCGACGTTTTAACAGTATTGCAATAATTATTTTTCACTATTTCTTCACCAACAATTGATACAATTTCGACAGAAAAATAGTCGTTTTAATGACTACATTAATTTTTGTAAGTTTTATATGCTTAGTATGGTATAAACCATATTTATTCTGATGATTCAAGGATAGATGACAGGACAGCATGTTGAGAACTCAGACAGTTAACAACGACGTCAAAGAAGCTGTATATCGAGGAAGAAATATTTCGTTAAATTAAATATTTTTAGAGATGTAGCAAAAAACCCAATAAATGGACAATCAATGATCATGCTAGATAGAAACATTTTAGTCATTCGATATTTCTTAGTCTTGGAATTTCTTGTCTCGAGAAAATAAGAGTTTTATAATAGAAGTCTATTATTCAACGAGCATATAATGATGGCTATGCCAAAGTGAATTGTAGCCATTATATGTGAGTAGAAGACTATAACTTTATCCACGACTATTAAATATTTTTGATTAAATTGTTTACTGATTCATACGCCATCATATATAATTTTCTCGATTTTTCAGGCAACAAGTTTAATGAGGCGATTTTTGCAGCTTCCCTTACATCTGGCGGTATTAGAGAAATCTCGTTTTCACTGTTAGTACATATCCATTTATTTAATTATATTACTCTTTTTGAATAATAAGTAAAATTATTGTAAATAACGTTGACGTTATATATTTTTCAACCGTTTTAGTAAGGAACTTCTTTTTTTTATTTAACTTCTACATAGTGAAGGAAGCTATTTTGAGAAAATCACACACTCGTCTTGGTGTGCAATGGAAAACCGCTGCCTGAGGAATCATTACTTCCACATCCACATTTGCGGTGGTGGAGGCGGCTGATGCCAAAATAAAATTAGGTATTTGGTTCTTGTACACACACTAAATCGCAATTTTATTTTTGCACCCTCTTTAATAATGAAATGGGGGTGATAGTGGGGGTGACTGATGTCAAAACAAAAGTTGAGGCCTTTGGTTCTTCTACACACACTAAATCACAATTTTATTTTTTTCACCCCTTTTAATAATGGGGTGGGGGTGGCTGATGCAAACAAACATTGAGACCTTGGCTTCTCGTATATACACTAAATCCCAATTTTATGGACTCTTACTTACTTGCTTTACCTACTTACCCCCATTTACTACCCAATTTTTCAACGGAATAAGATCAAAATAATATAATCTAGCTCCAGATCTCGTCATAATACATCGGAGTTGAGCGCAGAATGCTACCAGTAATTCTAAATCGGACGCTAACAGTTCATAAATTGCAAGGCACCACGTTGTTTAAGAGGTCGCTTGGCCCTGGGTTGGCCTTTCTTCACCTCGACCTAAAAGGTCTTTTGTGAACCAAGGCACCACGTTAGATAAAGCCGTAATTGATTTGGGAAACAAGATTTTTGCAAAAGGACAAGTCTATGTCGCTCTGAAATAGTTATTCAACGCCAAAGTTGATAGCGATAATACCAATTACGAAGAACTCATGGGAAAACATGGGCTAGGCGAAATGAATGAGAACGGCGAACTCTTCGTGGAAACATGGTGTAACCATCAGCTTGTCATAGGAGGTACTCTGTTCCCTCACAAAAGAATTCACAAAATTACATGGGTCTCACCAGATAATGTCAGAGAAAACCAAACAGATCACATCGCAATAAGTAAAAAATGGAGAAACTCCCTCCTGGACACAAGAAGCTACCGAGGTGCCGATGCAGCCACAGATCACTACCTAGTAGTTGGGCAAATACGACTAAAAACCTCTCCCAGAAATGTGCGCAATAGATGTACTAGGAAAAAATTCAATACTGAACGCTTGAAAGAGGGAACAATAAGAAGACAATTTGAGAAAGCAATCACCAGAGAACGAACAAACTGGACATGCACTGAAAAAACCCTCTTAGAGGCAGGCTAGAATGTTTTGGGTATCAAAAGACATAACAGAAAGGAATGGATATCTGACGAGTCCTAGATGTTAATTAATAAACGTAGAGAAACAAAAGTAAAGTTAATTGGTTCAGCAAGCGAAGGCGAGAAACAAAGACGAAAAGAGGAGTACAGAATACCTAATATTAATGTAGAAAGAGGCGTTAGATGGGATAAAAGACAATGGATTGACAAATTAGCACAAACAGCAGAAGACTGCAGAAGACTGCAGAGAGGAATGACTCACGTTCTCTGTTCCAAATAACTAGACGACTTGCCGAACAAGATAACTTTCGATTCTCTTCCAAAATTAGAGACAGCAACGGCGAAATGCTAGCTTCACCCGAAGATCAGTTAGAACGATGGAGGGAATACTTCAGTGAAAGTCTAAGCAGTCCAGCAGAACCACTAGAAGTAGAGCTAGAACCAGCTCAACGAGATCTAAGAATTTCTACCAAGGTGCCCTCAGTCGCTGAGATAATTGCTGCCATTAAACGTCTAAAACCAGGTAAAGCTGCTGGACCAGATAATATTCCACCGGAGTTCTTTACTCTTTGTCCTCAAATCACTGCTAGTCTTTTACATCCTATTATTGAATCGATATGGAGTAGCGAAACCATACCAGACTAATGGAGAAAAGGCCTCATAATAAAGCTGCCAAAGAAAGGTGATCTCAGTAACTGTCGGAACTGGCGTGGAATTACATTACTAAATACAGCCAGTAAAATATTAACAATTCTTAATAGCAGAATCATAGAAGTAATAGAACTCACCCTCAGGAATGAACAGGCAGGATTTAGAAAGAACCGATCTTGTATAGACCATATTAACACACTGCGTATAATAACTGAGAATTCCAACGAATTCCAATCACCTCTCTATGTGGTATTTATAGATTTCGAACGTGCCTTTGATACCCTAAACCACTCAGCAATCTGGAGCATCCTTAGAGAAAAAAGAGTGCCAGATAAAATAGTCTGAATTATCAAAGGCCTTTACGTGAACTCTACCTGCAGAGTCTTACATGGAGCGAGAGAAAGTGGGGATATTCCAGTAAACAACGGAGTTAAGCAAGGATGTGTCCTCTTTCCCCTGGTTTTTAATATTGTACTGGACCACACATTGCGCAAGGCAGCTAATACTCCTAGAGGGATAAGGTGGGGGCTCAATGGGCGATTAGAAGATCTAGACTATGCGGACGATATATGTATGTTATCCCACGCGCTGGAAGATATGAGACAAAAAGTTGAAAAATGAAAACTCGAAACCTCAAAGGTGGGACTAAAAGTTAATATAAATAAAACCAAACAACTACGCTTGAATACTCGAAACACCGACCCCATATGCATAAACGAACAGCCCATTGAGATCGTCACAGAATTTGTTTACCTAGGCAGTATAATAGACAAAGATGATGGCACCGACCATGATGTTGAAGAGAGGATACAAAAAGCAAGAAAGACATTTGGAATGCTTAAAAACATCTGAAAATCCAGAAAATACTCCAAGAAAACAAAAATTCGTATCTTCAACTCCAATGTTAAATCGGTTCTGCTATATGGATGTGAAACCTGGAAAGTAACAAAAACAGTTACAAGAAAAATTCAGGTCTTTATAAACAGGTGCCTGCGCAGAATATTACATATTTACTGATCGGACCAGATCACCAACACAGAACTCTGGAGAATATCTGACCAGAGGCCGGTTGAAAAAGAAATACAGAAAAGAAAATGGGAGTGACTGGGCCATACTCTCAGCAAATCGGTAAATGACATCGCACGATAGGCCATTGAGTGGAACCCCCAAGGCTCATGCGGTAGGGGCCGCCCAAAGATAACCTGGAGAAGAACAATTCTCGAAAAGGGCAAATCCTGGAGAGAAATCAAGTTAATGGCGAATAATCGAGTTAGATGGAGACGACTTGTGGACTCCCTATGTTCCGTTGTGGAATAATGGGCTTATTTATGTTTTGTTATGTTATGACGCTCTGAGTCGAGTTAAAACCCTATGTGGCTTGGCTGTATCAGATTTAGAACCTAGCAATGTCATAAATAAACCATAGGACGCAAGAGCCCTTGCAGAAATGCAAAGATTACGAAGACTTTCGTGAAATACACTAATACACACATACATAATGTTTTTTTGATGGCCGCTATATTTGATTTTTGAAATTTGACTTCACATCAAAATTAGTGACAAAATCTCTTATGTATCAAATTTCACACAAGTCTACAGAAATGATTCAGGTATGTCTGACACATTGAATTATCTATCTCTCATACTAGCTGCCGCCGATTACTCAAATACCCATGTACCAGGTTTCATGTATATCTCCGTTACTCCTACTTTTGATGTGGTTCTTTGCTTGGGGGATCTGAATGTAGACTTATTTAATGCAAGCAATCCTATTAGTAACTGTTTTAATTCTTATAATTATGAGCAGCTAATCAATGAGCCAACGAGAATTACAAGAAACTCCAGCACACTAATTGATCCTATTTTTATCAGTAATAATGAATTGGTTGTTCAGGCAGGTACACTGTTAGCTGACATGTCGACAAAATAATTTTAAAAAGACCTGGGCAACCTTACGTAAATTTAATATTAATAATAAATATAAAGACAATAATATTCCCGACCATTTATCAAATCCTAATCTTATGAATGATTTTTTTCTATCTGTTATGAAACCTAATGATACTCTTTGTAATGATAGTATTAATCGCTACGAAAATAGTAAGTTTAATGACACTTTAGATTTTCACTTTAATATGGTAACTGAGCAACAGGTGCATGATATCTTATTTAGCTTAAAATCAAATGCTTGTGGAACAGATAATATATCGGCAACAATGTTACAATATTCTAGTCCTTTTATTGATATCTATTTGACCCACATCATTAATTATGCTATAGAAATCAGTTCATTTCCCGAACTATGGAAAGTTGCGACAGGTTGTCCTTTACCAAAAAAAAAAGAATCCATTGGACATGTCAGATATTAGAATAATCAGCATACTCCCATGCATATCTAAAATTTTAGAAAAAGTCATGTTTATCCAAATGTATGAGTTTTTAAATTCAAATGATATTTTACCGGCCTTTCAAACAGGTTTTAGAAAATTCTATAATACTAGTATGGCATTGGCTCAAGTTACTGATGATTTGTTATTTGCTACGGATAGAAACAAAGTTAGTGTGTTGGTGTTGCTTGATTTCTCGAAAGCTTTTGACACTATTAATCATAAGTTTATTTGTGCCAAATTGAAATATTATGGTTTTGATTATGAATCAGTGGCTTTTTTAAAATCATATTTAACAAACAGGCAACAACAAATTAGAATTAACAATAAAACTTCAGATCTGGCCAACATAGAAGCTGGAGTTCCACAGGGATCAGTTATTGGTCCTCTACTCTTTATCTTATATACTGCAGACATTTTAAAGTCTATAAGATTTTCCAGAGTTCAAGCATATGCTGATGATTCTCAAATTTATATCAGTTTTTTAACTGAGAATATGGTCGCAGCAGAGGCTAGCATCAACAGCGATTTAGAGATGTTATACAATAAGTGTGAAAAGCACAATCTAAAAATGAATGCTAAAAAATCACATGTTACGATATTTGGTGCTAAGTCAAAAGTCAACATTGTTAAGAATTCTATTTCAATCAGAATTAATAATTACCCTTTGCCCGTTGTATCAACTTCTAAAAATTTAGGCTTAATTATAGATGATGATTTCAGATTCGAATCTCACGTAGATAATCTGTTAAAAAAATCTTATTGCTCCATGAAACTTTTATACTCTAACAGGTTCATATTGAATGGTGATTTAAAAAAGGTTCTATGTGAGTCCCTTGTTTTATCTGCGTTTAACTATTGTGATTTTATTTATGGTCCCTGTCTTACTCTGATTTATAAAAAACGTATTCAAAAGGTTCACAATTTCTGTGTTCGCTATATTTTTGGATTACGTAAATTTGATCACATATCACACAAAATTAATGAACTTAAATGGCTAACCATGGAGAACAGAAGATTACTTCACTTAAAAACATTTGTTCAAAAATTATTAAACTTAAATATTGATTGCTCGTTGAAGTCAAAGCTAATTATGAGATCTCATGTTCATAATGTTAATATTAGACAAACCAATATGTTTACTCTCCCTCATCATTCTACAGCTATATTTCAAAGAAGTTTGACATATAATGCTGTTAAGTCATTTAATAAACTTCCCTCTTCTATAAAAACTCTAAAAACTCCTAATTTTAAATATCAGTTGAAACAGAATATACTACTGATGCAATGAGTCTGCGTGTGGGGAGCGCTTGTGCTGGGGTCCGCTTCTTTTGGAGATGTTGTCTAGCCTGATTTTGGACTTGAAATGTGTTTTGAGTTCATGATCGGCGCGGGCAGCGTTTTTTCTCGGAGGGAGCGGGCCTCTGCCCAGCTGCTTCTCACTTGCAGAGTTATAGTTTAACATTTATATTTATATTTAAGATAATATATGTTATATAGTTCGCTGCAAGGTACCTTTATATCTTTAATTGTATGTATTTAAATAAATAATTATTTTCTGCTAGCATGCTACCTGCAGCATGTTAAGTGTAAGAATAGCCATAAGCTAAACTTCGCATGTAGCAGGTAGTCATACCCCGATAAATTGTATTATATAATGCGAGCATATGTGTTTGTTTGTTTATTTATTTACTTCTGTATCTTTTGCTTTAGAATATTATTTGTTAGTGTTATTTATTGGGGAAAAAATAAAGACGAATTATTATTATTATTATTATTATTATTATCTGCAAAAAAAATTGCTGGCATTATCACATCTCAAAAACCATTATACAATGAAATATTTGTTCACTGGCGTAAATATCGGTCAGGTTTGTAATGCAGTTTCCTTCTTCTTCATCATTAACAGGATTGAAAACAACGACCTGGGTGAGAGCGTGCTGTATAATTTATTTGTAAAAGCAAAGTTTCCAACGGGCACATTTCTCAATAAAAGTCTCAGTTTATACTGTTGTCGTAGAAAACATTCTTCGCCTAAATGCAAGGCTCTCTTTCGTTGCGAAATGGTGTATGCCATGCCAGGAAGTTATAATACCCTGTCGTTTCTGAAAAATTATCACTATTATAAATCGAGAATTAAGTTATTAATTGATGACACCGGCGACTCCGCCAAATATTCGAATATGCTCGTATATAAAAAAATGTTTAAAATTTTTGTTCACCTTACACTATGTGTATATATGTAAGATTTATTTAGTGTGGGACTGTAGAAGAACACACTACCGGGCGTCAAATTGACGCGACACTAATTTAGTTATTAAAGGGCGCCAGCCGCGTTCTGCCCCGTTCTTCTACTCCCAGACGGGTTCGAGATAGATGAGTAATGAATCAAGGCATTAGAGCATTAACGACTCTCTCTCAGGACGTGATTTCTATTTTTTACTGTTGATTAGGGCTTTGACGCCTTCTGATTAATTAAATTTTTGCATAAAAAAATCCCAATCGAAGATTTCTCTTCGACGGGATTGACGGGATTGGAATTTGACGTAATTTTAGTCTGCTTACGTGGTAATTAATGACCTGACGCCTTTTGGTTTCAAATATTTTTGCATAAAAAAAATCCCGATCGAAGATTTCTCTCCGACGGGATTGATTTTTGACGTGATTCTCACGTTTTTATCTGCTAATAACGGATTATACACCTAGGAATTTCTGAGAAAAATGCATAAAAGAATCCCTATCAAACCCTCGTAAGGCAATCAGAAGGTCGAGTCTAGTGGTGCATTACTCGACGCATCCGGTCTTTCAAACGAAAGCTCTCAAGGGATGAGGACTAGCAACAAGTCTCAAGATCAATTAAGATGCAATTAGTTCAAAGAATACCGTTTATTGAACAGATATGTAATATACAAAATAATACAGTGCATAGTTGCATATCATCAAAAGCCTTACAGTGGTCTATGAAACACGTTTATGATAATCTCGTAAAATTCTCTTGCCTTTTCGATGTTGTCGCAGATTCAGTATTTGTTCTCTAGTACCGCGCCTTTTAATGAAACCTGCTTGCTCAGGACATAATTGATTGATAATGCTGTAGTTTGGATTATATAATATACACCATTATTTTACTGGCGTATGATATCAATGCCAGTTATCTGTAGTTATCACAGACATATGTTACTACCTTGTTATGTAGTTGTACGAAGATTGATCCAATCATCTAGCCAGATTTCTGTCTCCCATATATTTTTTTCATTTGAGTTCTCATTCATCTTCAGCAAATGACTTAGGTGCTTCGGTCGTGATATTGTCAGCCTCGGCTGCTTTGTCAGTTTTCAGTTTTTGTATGGCTGTCTCTACTTTTAATTTCAGTATTGTTCATGTTCGTAGTCCTGCTGCCAGTCATTTTCAACCTCAGGATGGTTACCTTCAAAAAACTTTTGGCAATATTGGCACCAAACATCAATAATGTAATCCGTGAGTTACTAAATTAAGTCTTCAATTGACCACGTTTTAAGTTTAAATATACATGTTTTACTGTTCGGAAAAAATCCTTGCTATTGTTGTGGTCAGCATGTGACTCAAGTTCTTGCTATTAAATATTTAATTTATCTTATTTTATTTTAGAGATCTTTTGCAGAGTGGCGATGTTGCATTTCTCTTAATTATATTATAATTGTCTCTCTACTTATAATTTTTCAAAATCTAATTTTTGTCCTGTTCAAATAAATCAATTGATATTTATTGCAGGAGTATTTGGTAGTGTATGTCTAAGTTTATTCTAAGCTTTATAGTACATCGAAATTAGTTTAAAAAAAATCGGCAGCTACTGGAAGCGGCTGGAACCTCCCCACCCGGTGAATCTTTGAAGCCGAAAAGAGCACTAAATAATATGAATGATCTCATTTAATTATATTTATTAAGTTGAAATATTTTTTTCGCATTAAATCAGAAAAAAGTCTTGCGTTCGGTGGGATTTGGACCTAAGAACTTGAGTGTTAAATTTATAGTCTGTACAACATTAATATTTTATTCAATAATAATACAAATATATGCTTCATCGGATCCTAGCCCGGGACCAGCCAGACAACCACGGTGAACACCGCCGTGGCGAGTGTGAGGCTGGACGGGGTAGGTCCGGTTTGGCTTGGAGAAAAATAGAAAAGTAGCTCCTGTCTTCTGTAGGCAGGCTTAAAGACTAGGTTAAAATTATAATGTGTCCACATGGACCTAAAATTAATATAAAAATAAACACAATTCTATAAAAACGTTCGTAGGCAAGAGCACTTAATAATTTTCATTATTGATACGGGAAACAACCTCGGAAACAACTAAACGAAAAAACCTGTTCGTTGGTAATGGGATGGATGGCAGGGATGGCCATCTTTGGAAAAAACCATATAACTCTTGGTGGACAGCTTCCCTGCCAGATGTAGCCAGGGTAGTGTTCATGGTGGCTCGTTTAAGTTTGAGTTGGTATATATTGTTTTATCTTTTGGCCTCGACCAATTTTTCACTAAATCGGCCGGGGAAGTGATAGCTGTCAAATTTTTGGTTCCAAAGTTTCTCTGGGTAATTTGGTTTTTGAAAAATGTTTAGGTTGGTATCAATGTCTTAAATTGTTTTTAGGTTATGTAGTACTATTTTTAGGTTATGTTGCCGGAAGAATTTTCGGCGGGATGCGGAAGTAGCGGAAATAGTTTTTAAAATATAATATCACTGTCACTTTTAAAGTTCTATTGGAAAAAACTCACCGAAAGCGTTCCGGTGGGGCTGCTTACACTTGTAAGGCTTGTAAGCGGTTCAGGATGGCCTCTCACACCATCCGTGGGCTTTATAAACGTCGAAAATACTTGTAATCTCTCGATGCACTTGACACGTCAAAAATACTCAGCATACAGTCTGCACGCTTTAACACACTAGCAGAGAACTTATACCACAAATGGACCCGTAGTATTTTTTGGGAATTTTCCTTTGAGTCCATTTAATAAAATTTGACATTTTTCTGAAAAGTGACATTTTTCCGAAAATTTGACATTTTCCCGAAAATTTGACATTTTCCCGAAAATTTGACATTTTCCTGAATTTTTGACATTTTTCTGAAAAGTGACATTTCTCGGAAAATTTGACATTTTTTCGAAAATTTGACATTTTTCTGAAGTGAAGTTACTCCGAAAATTTGACAATTTTCAAACATTTGGCATTTTTCTGAAAGGTGACATTTCTTCGAAAATTTGACGTTTTTTCGAAAATTTGACATTTTTCTGAAAAGTGACATTTTTCTGAAAATTTGACATATTTCTGAAAAGTGACATTTCCCTGAAAATTTAACATGTTTTCGAAAATTTGACATTTTTCTGAAAGGTGACATTTCTTCGAAAATTTGACGTTTTTTCGAAAATTTGACATTTTCCTGAATTTTTGACATTTTTCTGAAAAGTGACATTTCTCTGAAAATTTGACATTTTTTCGAAAATTTGACATTTTTCTGAAGTGACATTACTCCGAAAATTTGACAATTTTCAAACATTTGGCATTTTTCTGAAAGGTGACATTTCTTCGAAAATTTGACGTTTTTTCGAAAATTTGACATTTTTCTGAAAAGTGACATTTTTCTGAAAATTTGACATATTTCTGAAAAGTGACATTTCCCTGAAAATTTAACATTTTTTCGAAAATTTGACATTTTTCTGAAAAGTGACATTTCTCCGAAAATTTGACGTTTTCCTGAAAATTTGACATTTTCTTAAAAATCTGACATTTTTCTGAAAAGTGACATTTCTCCGAAAATTTTACATTTCTTGGAAATTAAAAAAAAAAAAAAAATTCGTGACTCGTCTTGTAGAAATATTTTTTTGATATCATCATCAGTTCGCCTGTTATAAGAATTTTATGCTTTTACGACGTCATCAGTGTATTTTTAATTCACTCGTATTCCATCCATCTACAATATTTCCACCTACGTTTCAACCTTTAATTGGATGTTTCCAGTTAAGTCGATATCTGCACCAGTTTCTAAGAATTTTTCTTATTTGTGACGTCATGTGACGTAGGTGTATTATTAATTCACTCGTAATCCGTCCGTCTACAATATTTATACCTACGTTTCAAATTTCAGTTCGATATCTTCAACCGTTCCCAAGTTATCAGCCGAAATCACTGAACACCTCTGTCATTATTAGAATATCACCCTGTACAATTGCACTGCTTTGAGGAGAAAACAAGTGAAATTTTTGTTTTTTAATTTTTTTCACGGAAACCAAATCGAAAAAGTGCAAGTGTGATATATCGTTGAAATCGGAATTTTTACTGCTTTTCAATGGTTCAATTACAAATTGTAAGTAATCATAAAATAAACAACTTGTTGTGCCAAAACGGCACTAAACGTAATCCGATCTCAACCAAAACCTTTTCAGATCTTCTGGAGCACTAAAGAAACCCTCATGCAAAGTTTGATCCAAATCCGTTTAGTAGGTTCGCCGCTATCGTGCTAACATACATACACACACACACACACACATACACACACACAGACATTTTTCAAAAACAATTTTTTTGGGTTACTGGGACCTCAAAACGTAAAGATTTGATGTTGTCTCAATTTTCGATTTTGGACTAATTGTAGTAACCTCCCACAATTTTATTGTGGGGAGGTTAAAAGGGCGAATAAGAGAAATAATTTAAATTTTGGATATGAATTCTCAATAGGGACAGGAATAAAAATCCGCAAAATTCCCACCCGCTCAGTGACATCCCTTATTTTGCGAAAAACACGCCCAGCGGAGCTTCATCTTGTTGTTCATGTTTTAGTATAGTCATTTGTTAGTTTTACCTGGGAAGTTTTCCGGGAGTTTTGGAAATTGGTAATTTTATAGATTTCGATGTGCTATTTCCGAATTTCTACTTTGCCACCTCCTATCTTCGCCGCTTCCGCCGCCATATTGAAAAAATGGCTCCTAAAAACGGTTTTTCCGATTCATTTTACGATAAAAACAGTTATCTAATAAATTAAACTAGAGAAAAATTCCTATAATTTTTTTAATAACTTTTTTTTTGTAAAATAAATAGTTTTAGCGTACGAGCGCCACAAAATCTACTCCAACATGCGTTTTGGCCAGCTCCGGAAACCTTATTAAAACTTATTTCTTGCAAATGCAAAAAGGAATGTGAGAAAGCCTGTGGTTGCAGAAAGGCTGGATTAAAGTGCTCCATTATATGCACGAATTGTAGTGGTATCTGTTATAATTCGCAAATTCTATCACAAGATAGCGATGAAGAGGAAGAAACGGAGGCTGTTCTTAAGCAAACGTATGATGAAATCGAGGACGAAAAGGATTGCAATAAAACTGATAATCCCATCGCGGATTATGTGGATGAAATTTTTATCTGTGACGTTCTGATCGGTACTGAAGACGATGAACTCGCAACAGCTGGGCACTTTTGAACACCATTTGATCAGACTAGTATATAATCTCCTTTTTATTGTTTTTGCAAACATGCATTTTTTATTTGAGTTTATTTCTGCATCTCTCAAGGGGTAGAACTCTTGGGACGTTCTCTTAAAGTGGTTTTCCTTGTGGATCTATTCCACTAAAATTTTGTCTGGTTTCATTCGGTCATCTACGGTTAATTTTTCTTCAGCTGCTGAATTAAGCACCCTTTACCTTGGCAGCTGGAGGGCATAGTTAAGCAGTACAATCCAAATGAAAAGATACTGTGAATAATAATAGTTTTTAGACACTAGTCAATAGTTTGTGAAGGTGTATTTGTAGGCACAAAAACCACAAGTAATTGCCTTATTTGCCAAAAAATGCTTCGTTTCCTCTCTTCTTATTTTATGGAAAGGGTTTAATGAGAGAGACGAAGAAATCGCCATTATGTGTTATGTTCAGCTCTATTGTGAATTTATTGGTGATGGAGAAAACTTGGTTCGTCGCGTAGTATGGCCGAAACAGGGTATATTTAGCGACACTTGCACCATATTGATGAAATTCATTCTTAAACGTTGTGAAAGAGTGACTGTAGTGTTTGACAGATATGATGAAAAGGCTTACCGTACAAAGAGTCTTTCAAAACGCATTTCTACTGGAATCGTTTTGATTGATTGATTGATTTATCAGCATGCGGTAGACATTGCTCCCACTCCCAGGGTTATACAGCTGGGCCTGCTACGTCAACGCTGGGTTGGATTAGTGTCATGCTTGTTACCAGCATCGAGAGCCACATGGCGCATGGTAAAGGAATGTTGGATGGGAGGTGTATGTGTTTGTGAGATGCATTACCGTAGTGTGTCGTGAGGGAGCGTTCAGGCTCCCTTTTTTTCATTTTTGGATTTGGACTTCTGCCTCTTCTGAGTTTTTTTGTGAAATATGTTGCCGTGTTGTGTCGTGATATGGAGTGTTTATGCTCGTCTTTTGTGTTTCTGCGTCTTCGAGTCTTCTTTTTCTGAGTGATGGTACAGGAGTGGTGGGGTGGGCAGTGTAGGTGTTTGTAAAATGCATTGCCGCATTGTGTTCGTGGTATTTAATGTTTATGCTCCTCTTTTTTGGGTGTCTGCTTCTACAGATTTTCTTCTTCTCCTTCTGAGTCTTCTGATTCCTCCGTTTCTGGTTCTAGTGCAGGAAAAATAAATTTTGACCTCGAAAAAATTAGTACAAGCAAGGAATTTAGTGCGCGGAAGCTACGTAATTTCAGACGAGGATTACGTAGTGGATATACCATCCTTCGGAGGGGATGTAAAACAGGCGGTCCCTTGTCTATTAAATGTTAGGCAAGTAAAAGATCCCTACTCTTCTTAAGGGAAGAGGTTCGGCAACATTTCCAGGTTGGGGGGTAGCTCGTCTCCTGGCGTCGGTGATAGGCCCTGGTAGCGGAAATAGGCCGACGTTAAATAAATGGATAAAAAAAATGAATATACTAAAAGTCCCCTAAAATCGCAGCTGTGCCTCGCCCGCCATATTGAAAAATTGCGGCTCATATTCAGATTTTTGTATATAAATCCTTTACTGTTATAGATAGAAAAAAGTTTCAAATAAAAAATGTAGGCAATAATAAAACAAACAATTTTTATATTATTATTTTTTCTCCAAATCGAGCGGTTTTTGAGTTATGAGGTGCAGAATGTTATTGAATTTTCAAAAATTCCAATTGTGTACAAAATACACTGTAAAATGTGTGTGTTTATAGGTTGTAAATAAAACAAAAAACGTTTTTTTAGGTATATTACCATTACAGAAGAAAAATATACTGTAATTATGAAGCCTATAACAAATAGAATAAAATACGAAAATACGTTATAACATTAGTTCGTCATTATCAATGTCGTCGTCAGGTAACATATCTTCTGAGTTGCTGCAAGATAATCTCTGGCAATATCCACACACAGCAGAACACTTTAACCTGTTTATGAACAGTCACAACGTTTTGTGCATCGCAATTTGCAACCGCAGGATATGAGCTTCAGTAAATTGATAGGGGTTGTATCTAAACATGTCAAAACTGGTTTCAAAGTACCGCGGCTTAACTGCCAACCCCAGGCAGTCAGCTCTAAATTATTACCCATCCACTGCTGGACTTGGAGGTATGTGCATATGAGTTATTGGCAGCTGCTGCACTTATAGGAGGCAGCACTGCCAAGTTAAATTTGAAATGTAATTGCTGCTTACTGATCAGACGATTGTATGAAAAATATCTATACTCATCAAGTGTTTAGGACGTTGTTGCCCCATAAAAGACAAGCAGAAATTTTGTCCCTGCAGCTACAATATCATCTTGGGATACAGTATCCTCCGTAAATAATGCAACAGTCTGTCGCAGATTCGAGTTTTGTTGTAAAAGGCGTAAGCGTTTAATCTTGCTCTTTCTAAAGGACGCGGAAGTTGTGTCACAATTTGTAGCAGCATGTATGAACATTAGACAGTGTAATGTATTCCTGTGCAAATTTTGTTGCTTTGGAATGTAAAAAATTGGCCTGTTTTTATTCCCTGAGCCTGATCGAAGGAACCAAATATGCATCTCATCTGTTGACAAAGTAAGTAGGAGGACTAATAAGTCGGTGTCCTGGCTAACAACAACTACTCGAGAACCATGCCTTGCTTTCTCAATAGCTGTTGCTATGACCGACACATCAGCATCAGCTTCGGTCTCTTCTACCTAGACACCCCGACTTATTGGACGGCTAGATATTTTATAAGAAGTTTTCTATTTGCACTGTTTGCAAGAAATTTCGCTTGCGTTGTTGTGGTGACAGTATTCAAAGGATTCTCACTTATGTTTATATCTGCTGATGTCCTTCTTGCCGCTCTTCTTTCTTGTTCGTTCATCTTCGTTATTGGGTACACAGGGTATACATCAAATACCACAACGCAATTACTGCCATATCGGCTAATGATGTGTGAGGTATAAAATTCAATAACTTTCTGCACCTCATAATTCAAAAACCGTTCGATTTAGGGAAAAAAATGTTAATATCAAAAATTGTTTGTTTTATTATTACCTACATTTTTTATTTGATACTTTTTCCTAACTGCAACGGTAAAGGATTTATATACAAAAATCTGAAAATGGGCCGCCATTTTTCAATATCGCGGGCGTAGCACAGCTTAGATTTTAGGAGACTTATAGTATATTCAATAAGATGATAAACTGCAACATTATTGATCTCCACTAAATTTCTTGCTTGTACTAATTTTTTCAAGGTTCGGATAATTTTGAGTTTATTTTTCTTGCACTACTCTGGTAGACTATAGATCTGTAGGTATTTGTGAAATGCGTGGCCGCATTGTGTCATGATGTAGTGTTTTGTATTTCTGCTTCTACAATCTACAAATCTTCTTATTCTTCTAAGTCTTCTGATTCCTCGTTAAAAAAGTTCAATGGGAGGGGATGGAAATGACTAATGTTGCTGACGATGCCGACGTGCTGGTCGTTCAAATCGCCATCACGAATCCCATTGGAATGAGGCAGTAGTCATCTCCGTGCAGGACGTCAATCTTTCCACGCTTATTATTGATCTTGCTTCTGAAAGTAAAGGCGTTCGACTTTTAGAAGTTGCTTAAGGAAATATAAAGGAGAAGGCGTAGAGTTCTTCTGATTTGCAGTCCTCAAAAATTTTGGAAAACTCTTGGAGGGACTTTTAGAAAACTGTAAAGAAACCGTACTGTCTAGTCGTACCAATATTACTTCCGTTTTTTTTTTTTTGTTAAAAAAGGAAAAGTACGACAACAAATGATAAATGTTTTAAATGGCAGGACATACACATTACAGAGATTCCGCTCTATGATTTCTTTCCTAATGATTTTTCCCGGAAAACTAGCCGTTATGGGGATATTCACTGTGAAAAACCACGTCTGACTATTTTTTATCTACGCAGTCAAGACTAAACGCAACCTTGAATGCTGCTTTGGGTTGATTTTAGCTGAAAGAACAGTGGAAGATTTTTGATGCAGAATTTAGTGACAGATACTTTAATTCCTATATCCTTTTTTAGTCCGAATGACCGTTAGTAGGAAAAATAAAAAAAAGCATGAAGTTACCGCTGGGGTGTAGTTTTTCGCAAGATGAGGGATGTTTCATCTACCGAGCAAGTGGAAACTCTTCGGATTTTTATTTCTACCTCCATTGGGAGTTCATATCCCAAATATAAACTATTCATAAATTATTTATCCTAAAAATTCTAATTTACGTAGATTATTAAAAGAAGTCACATCTAGATATGGATGTCGAAACAGGTATCTCTGAATTATTAGTCTGATATGATTACTTTTTTGGTAAGTGCCTTTGTTTTGTTTTGATTTCATTGAACACACAGTCATAATGTCCGCAATGTGAATATTCTCTTTATTGTAGTCCAATATTCATCCCGGAATATAATCGGGAAAGTAATCGTTTAGAAAGCTATATGTTTATGTTGATCTGTGATATTTTTTTGTTGTAAAAGTTGAAATAATTGCTAGTATTTTCTGGTAATATACTTATATAATTTATTTTATTCTATGTTAATCCTGTATATAGTACATACATCCTTTAATAATTTGTTTGTTTCGGAATAAAAGCTGCTGCGTAATAGTAATAAACCCGAAAACAATATTTTCTTATTTACAATAACTCAAATGCCCTAAAGGATATACATTTCATGAAATTCCATGAGCCATGTTGGATTAATTAACTTTAAAAGTTAAAATGTAGAACTTTTTAGACCATATATCACTTTCACCCTCGGATTTTTTTATCAAAACCCGTCGAGCGCTCAAATGATACTTTAATTTGGCACAGTTGCAAGTAATACCTCAATTATTGATTTTCCTAAAAGTGTTGCGTTGACTTTTTATTTTATAAGGAGTCACTTAACCCGCCATAAGGATATTTCGCAAAAGCCATAGGACTATGTTTTGCTAAAAGATGTATAAAAAGGAAAAAGGAAAGATCTTTAATGAAGGCGTAAGCTTATTAACAACCAGATAATAAAATATCTCAAGGTTTTTTTGTAAAGGAACTTAAGCCAGTAGACGACACATTGATTTATTTGCAAGCTTTGCTTTGCCTACTACTTGAGATATTGGAATTTTAGTATATGGAAGTCCTAGGAATGTCTTCACGGTTTTCATCTTTGATAGGAAAAAAGCAACCAACGAATAAAAATTATATAATTTTAACTTGTATTTTCTTCACTACAGTGTAATTTTTGAGTGTGAGCAGTGCTCTCTTGATAGAGCGCAGAAAAAAAATTTTCAAATAATATGGTTCCCAATAGGAGAACTTTTGCAAGAATTTTAACGAAATTGCGATAGTCTGGTTCAGTTGTTAATAGGAAATAAAATAAAATGTGAAGAAAAACCTTTTGAAACAAGCTTTTATTATAATTTAGATGTACTAACACGAAAAAAATAAGTTATGTTGAATAATTGTCTTAAAAGCTTGTGCGAGAAGTTCATACACGGATTAATAACACAGGCGGATCAGACCCGTGTATCTTTATGAATTGTGACCGTCAGATTGGCTCGGCCTTCATCTCTAACCTCAAGAAACACCTATAGAAACCCATAAAAACCGGTCTTTCGTCTTTCTCAGTGTAATGGAGTTGTAGGGTTACGGGGTTACGGTGATATAAAGTTATGACATTATGAGGTTATGAAATAAACATTTTTAAAAAAATTCTAAATACTCATTTGAGTGTGAAAGGCGAAAAAACGGCTTTTTGACTGACAATTATTACTTCGGATTCGGATTCAGCAGGTCAATATACATAGGATATACTGGTCTGATTTGCCGGACAGACCACTTTTTTATTTTAGGGATTTTTTTGGTATTGGGGATAAAAGCTGGTCAATCTGATATTTCTGAATTCGATTAGGTGATTCAGAGGGTCAAAATACATAAGGATGCATTGGTCTGATCCACCGGAAAGACCACATTTCTTTTTGGTCTGTGTAATTTTTTTTGACAGTGATTCAAAGTTGTAACGAAGCGCATTTTGACAAGCCTAGTTGAATCCAGATTAATTTAATACGAATATTTTATTTTAGTATTACTTATTAAAACCCACAAGGCTATGATAAACATTTAATACAATTTCCGTGTAATATGCATATCGACGCTAGACCGTCCACAGCGCGCCGGCAAATCTCTATACTAGGCAGTCCACGGCGAAGAGATTTCAGTCGAGCCCCGTCCGTACGAGTGAGTAGCTGTGCCCACCAAAGACCGTAAAACGTAAGTAGGAATATTTCAATAAAACTTTCTACAATTTGACTGATACGTCACTTGGTACTTGAACGCATCGAGTTTTGATCATATCTCCCACTTTCCCCTCGCGGAGTGAAGACGAGAACGAACAGTGAGTTTCTCACGAGCTTCACTCCCGTAGACGTGCCGAAGCAGCATCTAGAACTAAAACTAAGTGTGACAGAGAATATTTCCAAGATCGAAACGGAAAATAACGAACCCGTTGTGGAGAAATTTTATAACTTCCGCTGACATCACCGTATACTTGTACGCACCGTGCCTCCTATTCTTTCGTCGTCTTGAAATAGGAGAACTAGCAATTGGAGTCAAGACAGTCCCGCCTGACCGACCGACCACGGATGAAGTGCTCCAGCAGGACCAGCAAGTAAGTTTGGGTGAAGTAGTCCTTCAAGTCTTGTAAGTATCCGTATTCCGAAAAATCACAAGTCGAGCCAACGTCATCACCGATGCGCAAAAGGCATAGGGTCTACTCTACTCTACTCTAGCTTTGAAAATTTTGTTCTAGAGTCCGTTCAAACCGCCAAAGAAGAGTCAGTGGATACCTACCTGTCACCGAGAGCAGCTGTGCGGGGAGAAAGTAAAAGTAAGAATAATAATAGTAATAATAATAGGTAGCGACTTTGCTGATATTAGGGACTCATATTATCATTTGTCTTTATTTATTTTAAAGTTTTCCTATTTAATTCTGTGTTCTCGAGGTACCAAGTGGCCAATCCGTTTCTTTGGGGGCAATCAGTGCTTGTGCCCTCACATTATAATCAGTATTTGAATCATTGTTTATACAAAAAAGCATGATTTAGTTTTGTCATTATCATTTAACATTTTAGTTTCAGTTTATATATTTTTAGGTGTGAGACATTTTGTAATAGAAGTATTAAGAACCAGCCTCTGTCTGATCTTTTTGGCGCAGAGGTTTATTTCATCAAAATTTTTAAATATATTTAGAATGGCAAAATACCCAACAAACATAAGAAAAGAACAGATATCTTTTACATGTCTAATATCCACGAAAAGAATTGTATCTAAAAACTAGTGTATATTTACAGAAATACGTGAGTGCTAAAATTTGTCGATAAAATTACACTTTATACATTTTTTGGTAATACATTTTTATTTGATTTATATTCTGAAGGTGTAGAATATAGCTTTTTGCCCATAACTTATTTTCTAACTTTTAAAACTCTAATGTTATATCGTAATCTTCATCATAAATAATTATTTCCGTAAAGGCATCTTTATTACTTAATATCAAAGCAACTTTAAGGAAAATTACATTTTAGTAGTTACAAGATATAATGAGGCGGCTTCATGTTATTTGCAATTATAAATTCTCTGTACAAATTTATTCCCAACTAAGTTAAAGTTAAGAAGATTTATTAAATTTCTTATTATATTGCTTATGCAGGCGTTCGCTATTATAACCACCTAAAATCATTATTGTAAGGTATTAATTAAGTACGCCAAGATTACAGAAACCAATTTCGGTATTGGGATGTTGCTTATGATATTGAGATAATAGCCGGGATGGATCGTCTAAGAAAATGGGGGTTTGGTTTGATTGAGACGTTGAATTAGAATGTATATGATTAATAGCCTTAATGTGTTTTTAGATGCATATTACAATGAGCATTTATCTCTTTTTTAATATTATTATAGTTGTTCCAAATTAATCATGTGTATATACGAAGTAGTATAATTGATATATTTAATTTGGAAATGTTTATAGAAATACTTACTTTGAAGAAACCGATGAATCCCTAGCTGCACTTAAAAATAGGTCATCATGGGCGTAATTTTCACTAAACACACACTACACACTAAATAAAAATCACTACTTCCACATCCAGATTTTTTATGCAAGTCTTTCACAACGAAAAACATTTTATAAAAACAAATATTTCAAGTTATCCTGTATATTATAGTATTTTATATAACAAGTGGCTAAAATGGTGTTTTTTTTTACAAATGGGGCGTTTATAGTACGAGCCGAAGGCGAGTGCTATAAACCACATGAGTAAAAAAAAACACATTTTAGTCTCGAGTTATATACAAAATATTTTGTATCGCCATTCTAAATTAGAGAACAATTAGGCCAGTGGAATTAGCAAATATGCATATTGCAATTCGTTTCAGAATGCCACGTAGATTAAACGATAGTTTTATTGATTACGAACATGACCCTGAATTTGGTTCACTTTTTGACCGCCGGAACATTGTTTATTTAACGATTTATTGTTGAAAAATTCCAAAAAATCGACTTTTTCAAAGAACTTTGACGATAGGTTTTTCAATTTGTAGACACTGTTAGAACTTTGAAAAACGGTTAATTTGAGAGGTATTTCGTTTAAAACGCTTGAAAATTTGTTTAAATAATTGCAAAAAACCGCGAAAATTTTCGCAATTTGCAAATATTTTTCATTCTTTAACAAAAGCACTTCAGTGCTTGAAACTTTGACAAAATATGTCATTTATCCCCATAAAGTTACCTCTAAAATTTCATCAATAAATTTTAATTAGTTTAAGAGATATTCAATTTGTTTATTAAAAACATGAATAATGTAAAATGCAAATTCACCCAGTTCCCGATGTCGTAGAGGGTTGATCTGGACATCATTTTTTTTGTTGAGACTTAAACTTTATGTTTTCATTAATGGTAAATCAAATATGCATTATTTTCATCTTCAAAATGGCGTTTGAAAAAGTGTCACATTTTGAGGTTAGGTTTTTGCTAATGACTTTTAAACAAATGAAGATTCTGCAATATCGTTCTGATATCTTTGTTGCTGGGGTTTTCTTACACATTTTCAAAAAAAATGGCTCTGTAGCCTTACTAGAAGCCGAGATGATACATATTTTTTTAATAAATTCGTAATTTATTTATTAATAAACATTAACAGCTGAAACTTGGCGAACAACTAGTTTAATAGTCTATCTTTGTAATAAAGCTGAGTTTAGGGGAAAAAATTCAATTTGCAACGATAACAATAATTAATTTTAAATCAGCGTCAGAACAGGAGTCATATCTGTAACACGTTCATAAAATGATAGAGACGAGTTCAAATCCGTCAACCAAAAATTTACCGTTTCTCCGATTTTGACTTTTTTTTAATTTGGGGTAGCGTGATGAATTAATAATATCTGTCATGTCGATTTTTTCCTAATTAAACAATAATTTGTTATAAACAATTATTTTTTGTTAAAAATTTTTTTACGAATTTATTAAAAAAAATCATCTCGGCTTCTAATAAGCCTACAGTGCCATTTTTTTTTGAAAATGTGTAAAAAGACCCCAGCAACAAAGACATGAGAACGATATTGCAAAATCTTCATTTGTTTAAAAGTTATTAGCAAAAAACCTAACCTCAAAATGTGACACTTTTTCAAACGCCATTTTGAAGTTGAAAATAATGCAAATTTGATTTGCCATTAATGGAAACATAAAGTTTAAGTCTCCACAAAAAAAAGGATGCCCAGATCAACCCTCTACGACAACGGGAACTGGGTGAATTTGCATTTACATTATTTATGTTTTTAATAAACAAATTGAATATCTCTTAAACTAATTTAAATTTTTTGATAAAATTTTAAGGATAACTTTGGGGTAATAAAAGACATATTTCTTCAAAGTTTCAAGCACTAAAGTGCTTTTATTAAAGAATGAAAAATATTTGCAAATTGCGAAAATTTTCGCGGTTTTTTGAAATTATTTAAACAAATTTTCAAGCGCTTTAAACGAAATACCTCTCAAATTAACCATTTTTCAAATTTCTAACAGTATCTACAAATTGAAAAACCTATCGTCAAAGGTCTTTGAGTTATCTTTAAAAAAGTCGATTTTTTGGAATTTTTCAACAATAAATCGTTAAATAAACAATGTTCCGGCGGTCAAAAAGTGTACCAAATTCAGGGTCATATTCGTAATCAATAAAACTATCGTTTAATCCACGTGGCATCCTGAAACGAATTACAATAAATTTCAGTCTTTTTTTTACTAATTCTACTGCACTACAATATAATTTTGCAAAAATAGACCAAATTCTATTGCTGTTTCCATAGAAACCAATCAGTTTTATTTCACACTGTGAAATAAAATTTCTTTATTTTACTCTTTTTTCTTTATTTTACACTTGTCAATAATGACATTGTTTTGATTCATTGAAACTGTCAAATAAATGTCATTTTTTTATTACACAAATTGCACTTAAAATATTTGTTTTCAGGAATACTAGCGTCACGGCTTAGCCCGTAAGACCAAGTTAATGTTTCATTATAAACGTTACATGTAAACATAGTATGACAACAAATATTAATAAGTAATAGGTTATCCCTATTTATCTATATTTTATTTTTGTTTTATCCTTCACCTCGTCTCAACCTGTCATCCCCTGTGCCACTTTGTCCCACCTTGTCCCATCTTCTCCCACATTTTACCACCTTCCCTTATTACCCATAATTATCTTTAATTACTCTTACTCCCCCGCTAATTATCCACGAATTACCTGCTAATTAACCCCCAAGACACATCCCCTGGCCACGCCTCACAGCTCTACCCCCGTGACGTCACAAAAACGGCGGAGGAAAGAGCCTAGGACCTACTATAATACCCTACTCCGGCGAACTTTCGAAAAAAAATTGGTTTACTTTCAAAAAAATTGGCGTACTTTCGAAAAAGTTTACAGAACTTTAATAATATAAAATTTGAAATCGTCGACCTCCATAAACCCATAAAACGATATGCCACATCGGTAGTGGGGGTGGATGAAGTGAAAAAACTTATTTAGGCCTTTGGTTGGTCACAATTTAATTTTTATCACCCCTTTTAATAATGGGATGGGAGTGGTAATGGGAGTGGCTAGTGTCAAAAAAATTCTTAGTTTCTCTTATTTGTACTAAATACCAATTTTATGGACTCTTACTTGCTTGATTTGCCTATTTACCCCAATTTACACCAACCCTTTAATAGAATAAGATCAAAATATAATCCAATTCTAGATCTCATTAAATACTTACGCGTACCAAATTTCAAGTCAATATCTTAAATAGTTCCAGAGTAAACGTGCGCACAAAAAAGTCACAGACAGAATTTTTCTTTGCTAAAATTTAAAATCTCGACGTTTCGTGACATTCTAAGTCTATCTCAATTAAAAATTTTAATTTTTTTTTGCGATACTAAACTCCCACTGGATGTAAAAGTTAAAATATCAAGATATATTTTATTAAGTAGACAAAATTTCCTTAATCTTTCTTTTTGATTACTGTACAATAAAAATTGACTGAGATAGAGAAATTTAATTTTTCTCTCTTATAGGCGGAAATATGAATTTTGGAATTTTACTGAGAATACGCTTTAAATAAAATAAAATTATATAAAAAAAATATTTTTAAGAAAAAGCTTTTGGGTTTGATGAGGGAAGAAGTGTTAGAGGGGTGAGAAGACGGGAGAGGGAAGGGGTGGATGGAGGTGGCAAATGAAAGGGTTTTGTCTGTCTGTTTGTAAAATAAGTAGACTAAAAAGTAAAAAATAAAATTATATAAAAAAAATATTTTTAAGAAAAAGCTTTTATTTGAAAAAACTACTAAAAAGTAAAAATAATTTTTTTAAAATTCGTACACATGGAAACCAAAAGCTTTGGGGGCGATCATATAGCGCTATTGCATAGTTACTTTGCTCAATTGACTGCCCCCAAAGCTATTGGTTTCCATGTGTACGAATTTAAAAAAAAAATTTTTACTTTTTAGTAGTTTTTTCAAATAAAAGCTTTTTCTTAAAAATATTTTTTTTATATAATTTTATTTTTTACTTTTTAGTCTACTTATTTTACAAACAGACAGACAAAACCCTTTCATTTGCCACCTCCATCCACCCCTTCCCTCTCCCGTCTTCTCACCCCTCTAACACTTCTTCCCTCATCAAACCCTTTCCCAACTTTTTTCCACCACTTTCCCTGCCCTTTCCCATCACTCCCCACCTCTTTTTACCCTATTCCCACCTCGTCCAACACTATTCCCATCTTTTCCCACCCCTTCCCTACCTCGTTCCATCCCTTCCCCACCTCTCTCCACCTCTTCCCGTCCCTTCCCACCTCTCCCCACCCCTTTCCCATGTCTTCCCACCTCTTCCCCACATCTTCCAACCCCTTCCTCACCTCTCCCCACCTCTTCCCACCTCTTCCCACCTCTTCCCACCCCTTTCCCACCTCTTCCCACTTCTTCCCCACCCTTTTCCCACCTCTTCCCCACCTTTCCGCACCTCTTCCCATCTCTTCCCCACCTCTCCCACGTCTGCCATATTGAATTTAGAATGACTCCATACACTTTATCGTATTTTACTCGTCGAACTTTTATTTGACACCCATATCAAGAGTTGTGACTAAATAGCAGATCCGCCATCTTGGGACGTCCGCCATATGGGATTTAGAATGACGTCACATTGTTTGTCGTATTTTACTCGTCAAACCCTTTCATTTGATACCCATATCAGGGGGGTTGTGACTAAAAAGCCGATCCGCCATCTTGGGACGTCCGCCATATTGGATTTAGACCGATAATGGCTATACTATGTTGCATTGTCACCGGACTTATACACGTGTGCCAAATTTCAAAGCTCTAGCTTAATTAGAACTAGTCGAAATTCAGCTTGCAAGATTTGACCTAAACCAACAAACATTGCAAGTTAAATAAAAGCTTTTAAAAACATCAAGAAAGTCTTTTTTAAATTAAGTAGAATTTATTTTTTTTCGGGTTTCTGTGCCATAAAATTAACCACTTTTATACTATATTTGTTTTGTTTTCATAGTATAAAATATATGTTGCCATTTTTTCTTTTTTTATATAATAAAATTAAAGATACTTAATAGTATTAAACTACATTGTCATAATATTAGGAACTGGAGCCAGAATAACCATACTGTAATTACTGTCGTTGCTTGAGTGTCAAAGTGACACTTTACAGCCTCACTGGGAAGTACGTCACACACCAAAATTTTTTTATTATCTTATACAGTGTGTCCCATTTAAAATGAAGGCACCCGGATATTTTCGTAATTTTTTGAAATCCAGATTTGAACTTTGGCACAATTGTAGTCCTATATAAGACGTACATTTCGAGACTACCAACTTAAATTTAAGTAACAAACTGAGACAACGGCAGCCCCCCAAATGGGGCCCATTCCCGATATTTTGCTTCGCGTTGAAGATATCGAAAAAAGTTATTATAAAAGTTGTTCACAATCTAATTTTGAGCCCCAATACCAAATTTCATTTACGCATTTTTATTTTTAATTCGAATTTTTAGTTTTTTGAATAGTCCACACACGGTTACAATTTTGGTTTGGTTTTCAATTTAATAGGATGCCGTGGAAACAAAAACTATGATTAAATTAAATGTCAATCTGACAAAACTTTGAGTTATAGTATAAAGTTCTAGTTTACAATCGTAAAATGCGTCTTCATTTAAGGGAAAAAATCGAAATAATAAGGTTATTTGGTGATGGGGTTCGTAGTAGCAGAGAAGTAGCCACCGAATTTAACCGAAGACATCCTTTACGAGTTGACATTACTCATGGAACTGCAGCCACCATAAATGCTCGTTTCAATGAAACTGGCAGTGTTATTAAAAGACCTCAGAATGATCAACCCCGTCGAATACATCCGCATCCTGAAGATAACGTAATCTTAGCTGCAAACCAATCCAAGAGCAAGTCTACGAAATTTAGCGTCTCAACTGAATATCGACAAGGAAAAAATTAGAAGATGTTTCATAAGTCATAAAATTAAGCCTTATAAACCAAAATTTTTACACACTTTAAAAGAAGGTGATAAAAATAGAAGGTTAGATTATTGCTATTGGGCCCAGGGAAATTTTTTAGACGATCGGAAATTTCTAAATAAAATTTTGTTTACTGATACGGCTACATTTACCACTAATGGGGTGGTAACTTCTCAAAACTGTAGATACTGGGCCACAGAAAATTCTCACTGGGTTATTAATTGTAAAGACCAATATTCAAAGAAAGTTACCGTATGGTGTGGAATTTTAGGAGACCGAATAGTTGGTCCGTTTTTCTTTAATAATTCGTTAAATGGTGAGCGTTTAGTTAACTTCTTCGACACGGAATTATGGAATGCAATTGAAAATCTTCCTCTTAATATGCGACAGGAGATGATTTTTCAGCTAGATGGTGCGTCAGTACATTATTCCATAAATGTTCGCCAGTGGTTGAACGAACATTTTCCAATGCGCTGGATAGGAAGAAGTAATCCTTTTCAACTTTGGCCTCCTAGGTCACCCGATATTACACCATTAGATTTTTAATTCTGGGGAAATAAAGTTTACAAAACAAGCCAATGGAGAAGAACTTTGTGCTAAAATAAGACCAGCCTGTCGCGAAATCAGCATTCCAGAGCTGAGAAGAGTAGCCAAATATAATCGTAAAAGACTTGAAAAATGTATTCAAATTGAAGGAGGAATTAGTTGAGAAAGGCTACATCCGATAATTAATTAACATTTTCAGTTAAATAAATGTAATGAGTAATTATTTCAAAAACTGATCGTTACTTTAAAATGTTGTTTTTTTTTTTACTTATTTCAGTTACCAAAAGTTAATTTTTTGTTTTCTTTTCTCCTAAAATGTATTTTTTGTCAAATCGATACTTGTTCAATAAATTTTTTGCAATTCCATGGCATCCTATTAAATTGAAAACCATAATTGTAACCTTGTGTGTGGACTTTGCGGGAAAATATTGAAAAAACTAAAAATGCGAATTTCGTAATGAAATTGGTATTGGAGCTCAAAATTAGATTCTGTACAACTTTTTCTAATAACTTTTTTCGATATCTTCAGTGCGAAGCGAAATATTGGGAATGGGCCCCATTTGGGGGACTGCCGTTGTCTCAGTTTGTTACTTAAATTTAAGTTGGTAGTCTCGAAATGTACGTCTTATATAGGACTACAATTGTGCCAAAGCTCAAATCTGGATTTCAAAAAATTACGAAAATATCCGGGTGTCTTCATTTTAAATGAGACACACGTACATGTATAATAAATATCGAGTTACAGATGCTGTAGATATACTTTTCTCAGGCCCACAAATCATCATCAGTTAGTCAACAGGATAAATTTGAGGAGGAAAGAAGTGAGACCATCTCACTGAATCGTCCTACTCTAGTAGCGAAGACAATGATGTTAATGCTTTCCAGGCTTATGCAAAATTGAGGATATTGAGAGTGACCAAGAAGATTCAGCTGGAAATAACAGTGAGGTAACGTATGGTTGCAATAAATAAGCAGAAAATCCTGAATATTACTAAAATTATTTGTTCTTAGAGCCGTTTGGTTCAAAGATAAATCAAGAAAATGTAAAAAGCTTTTTTCAGTATTTCGTTTTTTTTTTCTCCGAGTTACGAGAAATTATAGTACACCACCCAAATGTATGAACCATTCGAAGAGGACATCAGCGTCAATCATCGATCAAAGAGTTGAAGGCTTGATTTTGAATAATTATTACTTCCACATCCAGTGGAAGTATAGTAACGACAAAAAATTTTTTTTTAATTTTTATTGTTCAAATAGGCTTAAAATCTCATGAAACGTCGAGATTTTAAGTTTGAACGAAAAAAAAATTTCTGTCTGTCTGTCTGTCTGTCTGTCTGTCTGTCTGTCTGTCTGTCGGTCTGTCTGTCTGTCGGTCTGTCTGTAACTTTTTTTTGTGCGCACGTTTACTCTGGAACCGTTTAAGATATTGACTTGAAATTTGGTACACGTATATACTTTAACGAGATCTGGAACTAGATTATATTTTCATGTTGTTCCGACGAAAGGTTGGGGGGTAAATTGGGGTAAATTTGGGATAAATGTGTAAATCAAGCAGGTAAGAGTCGATAAAATTGGTATTTATTATATACAAGAGCAGCTAGGGTCTCAAAAACATTTTTGTCATTAGCCACGCCCATTACCACCCCCACCTCCTTATTAAAGGGGATGAAAAAAAATTGTGATTTAGTGTATGTACAAGAACTAGAAACCTCAAAATATTTTTTTTACTTCATCCACCCCCACTACCACCCCCCTATCACCACCCCCCACCCCACTACCAATGTGGGATATCGTTTTATGGGTTTTTGGGGTACAGGATTTCAAATATTATATTATTAAAGTTCTATAAACAATTATTTCCACATCCAAAGTTTTTTCGTTGTGAGTGACTTGGATAGAGAATCTGGATGTGGAAGTAGTGATTCCTTGGGCAGCGGTTTTTTTACGGGTTTTCATTCGTTACTCAGGCTGAGGCTTCACTGCATGTCATCATCAAGAGCTTTCTAAAATTTCTTAAATATTTGCACCTCATTGATAATAATACGAAGCAACCAAAAGGTGCCCCTAATTTTGATCGTCTGTATATAGTCCCTTGAGATTAACCAGAAAAAGGCAAAAAACCCAAAATTTCTGCGACCGGACCGTAAGACATTAACCCCCCCGTTTTCGAGGGCGAGGAACACGATAGTGACAATATTTTCCGACTTACCGTCCAACCACTACTCCTAAATCGAAAAAACCACTCCTTTTCTGATTCTTCGGCGCTAGGCTTGCAAGGACTTGTCAGATCGGGTTTTTCTTGGTCAATTTGAATAAAATAAGTAAATATTGACCACAGGTGACCTAACTCACCCCCAGGGGTTGAAACTACCAAAATGCCACGAAAATAACGAAAATCAGCTGATAACCAGTATACCCCCATTTTCAAGGGCGAGGAATACAATGATGATAATATTTCCCGACCTACTCTTTTCCCACTACCCCCAAACCTTTTTTCGATTTTTTGATTTTTTTCGATTTTCCGGTGCTAGGCTTACGAGGGCTTGTCGGATCGGGTCTTTTTTTTGGTAAATTCGAATAAAATAAGTAAATATTCACCACAGGTGATCTAACCCACCCCCAGGGGTTGAAACTACCCCCCACCCCCAATAACGGAGTGTCACGGAAACAACGAAAATCAGCTGAAAAGCGGTATACCCCCGTTTTCGAGGGCGAGGAATACGATGGTGATAATATTTCCATTTCTACTCTTCACCCACTACCCCCAAACCTGAAAACTACCAACTTTTTCGATTTTCCGGTGCTAGGTTTGCGTGGGCTTGTTGGATCGAATTTTTTTGTCAATTTGAATAAAATAGGTAAATATTGACCACAGGTGACCTAACCCACCCCAGGGGTTGAAACTACCCCCACCCCCAATAACTAAATGCCACGAAAACAACGAAAATCAGTTTGAAAGCGGTATGCTCCCGTTTTCGAGGGCGAGGAACACGATGCTGACAATATTTCCCGACATATCCTTCACTCACGACCTATTTTTTTGTGCACACGGTAACTCTGGAACTGTTTAAGAGATTGAGTAGAAATAAGAGAAGCTAACGTCTCCAAAAATTGTATTAGATACCCCCTTACCACCCCCACCCCATTGTTAAAAAAAAAAAAAATTAAATTGTGATTTCGTGTGTGTACAAGAACCAAAACCCTCAACAATTTTTGTTTACTTCTCACCTCCCCCCCCCTCAACCCCCACTACCCATGTGACATATCGTTTTATATGTTGTTGGGGTTGACGATGTCAAATATTAGATTACTAAAGTTCCCTAAACAGTTATTTCCACATAGTGGAGTGCAAATATAGTACCAAAATTTTTTTCGCTGTGAGAAACTTGGATAGAAAATCTGGATGTGGAAGTAGGGATTCCATGGGCAGCGGTTTTTAATAAAATATAAGAGCATATTATGGTTGTTGTCGTGGTATTTCGTTATTGGGTGGGGGTAGTTTCAACCCCCAGGGATGTATTAGGTCACCTGTAGCCAATCTTTACTTATTTTATTCGAATTGATAAAAAAAAGCGATCCGACAAGCTCTTGCAAGCCTAGCACCGGAAAATCAGATTCAGGTTTAGGGGTAGTGAGTGAAGGATATGTCGGGAAATATTGTCACCATCGTATTCTCCGCTCCCGAAAACGGAAGTATACCGCTTTACAGCTGATTTCCGTTGTTTTCGTGGAATTTCGTTGTTGGGGGGGGTAGTTTCAACCCCCGGGGTGGGTTAGGTCACCTGTGGTCAATATTTACCTATTTTATTCAAATTGACCAAAAAAGTACCGATCCGAAATGATCTCGCAAGCCTAGCACCGAGAAATCGGAAAAGGGGTCGGTTCTCAGGTTTGGGGGTAGTGGGTGAAAGATAGGTCGGGAAATATTATCACCATTGTATTCCTCGCCCTCTAAAACGGGGGTATACCGCTTCTCATCTGATTTTTGTTGCTTCCGTGGCACTTCGTTATTGGGGGTGGAAGTAGTTTCAATTCCTGGGAGTGAGTCAGGTCACCTGTGGTCAATATTTACTTATTTTATTCAAATTGACCAAGAAAAACCCGATCCGACAACCCCTTGCAAGCCTAGCGTCGAAAAATCGAAAAAAGGGGTGGTTTTTTCAATTTAGGGGTAGTGGTTGGACGGCAGGTCGGAAAATATTGTCACCATCGTGTTCTTTAACGTCTTGCGGTCCGGTCGTAGAACTTGTGCTTAAAGGGGGTAAATTGAAATGACTTTTTTTATTTTGATTTTCTGCTCTTCGGGTGATGTACTTTGGTTGTATTATTACCTGTTTGAACATTTAAATTTCTTTAGTATCATAATTTCAATGTTCAAAGTGTTCAAACTATCTACTCCTTAGCAAAAATGTTCATAACTATGGTACATTATTTGAAATTATAAAACTAAAAAGTTAACGACTATTATACAAATATACAACTATATAAAGTTTTACAAATGGTTTTTAAATGTCGTTTAATAAAGTCTTTGTAATGACTTAATTTTGAGTTGTATTAAAGTTGATGTAATGTATATGCGAGTTGTTTTATAGTTCTGACTTGGAGTCTTATTAAAGTATATACCTACCACGTCTTTTATGACAGTTATTTAGTAGTTTGATTTGAAGTTGATGTTTGTATGGGATGTTGTACAAGACGCGAATTTATTAGGTAAATGCAATTTTAAGATTCATAAACGTTTATGAATGATATAATAAGTACATTCTTTTGCAGTTTCATTTGTGGTTTCATAATGATTTCATTCATACCCGAAAGGGTTATTTCGCGAGGTTCCTAAAGAGTCACCTTAATCTCATATCCATGTCAATTGTAACCTCTAAAATCATTTGTAACGCGTGTGTCTTGTATTGGTGCATATTTAATAGATAGAAATGCCCCGTGAATATAATAAACATGTCTGTAAACCCTACAGACATATCACAGACTATTACAGAAAAGTAAAACATTACTTAAGCCACCATAGTAAAGTGGAAAATGTGGTAATTAAATTAAACCCTACAGCATCAGTGCATTCAAACTGTTCTGTGTCAAAACAAAAGTTTACTTTCATCCCTGGAGAAATATACTATCCAAAACGTGAAATGTAGAAGTGTAACACCATCTTCGGATTTATCGTAAAATTATACCAGTACCTTCGTTGAGAACTACAAGTTCGTTGACCAAGATGTCATTGATATAGCAGAAACTTACGAGGATGATATAAATAAGAAACTATTACACGAAGAAATTGTGGATAATAAATCATAAAATAACTCATAGTGCAATCGACGATTTGGTGGAGATATTTCGGACTTCTGGGTGTCGCATACATTTACCAGTCGATAGCTGAACTTTATTGCAAAGCCAAGAAATGTTAACATTGTATCTATGGGTTCAGATCCTAATGGAAACTTTTGGTACCAAGGCAAGTCTTGGGAACTTATAACTGAATTTTTCATTACATAAATGAAAATAATTGTAGATAATATTTTAAAACCTTATTAAAACTTTAAAAGTTGTAGTGTTGTTTTATTAACCACTTTACAATTATGCTATATCTTGCGTTTTAATTTAGATTTAAGAACTCTTATACAGCCGTACAATAACTTTATAACATCTAGTTGTGTTAATGTTTCATTTTAGTATTACTTACTGTTTTGGAACTCTAATATAACTTTATATATATTTGTTCCTTTAAAAGTTTTACATAGTTTTAAAAACGTCTCCAACACTTAATCCTAAATGTGTGACTTTCATTTATACAGCGTGATCTACCATGATATGAGGAAAATAAAATGGTGTACTAGTCTTCAATGTGGGAAAGCCCCTGCAAAATTTTAGAGGGTTCTGAGGTATTATTAGAAAACGCGAGCAGATCCGAAGATCCACAGTACTCAGACCTATCGGCCCATTGTACATTCGCGGGTTCTGAGGTAATTTAGTACATTAAATTATTAGTAAATTTGCGAAGATACACTACTGATGTTGAGTAGGTCGGGAATAGGTCGACGAACTTACTTGTGAAAGAACGTATTGGAGTTGTTTACATTTCCTTAATTGGCATAAAAAGTTAAGCCGCCAAATGCGGCAAAGCACAGATCAAAGAGAGCGGCGTTTTTTGCTTTCGGTCGAACGATGAGGACACCGGCGTGTTATTGTAAATATCTCTTGATATTGCAGTGTTGACTGGCCTAGGGTTATTGTCTTTTCGATTTATTTCGCTATTTTTGTAGTGTGATTTGATTAAAACCAAAAAGTCACTTCTATCCTCTCCAGCTTTACTGTCAATAGTGTCATTCCTAAGTCTGATAAAGAGATATGGTTGTGCCACGTTACGTCAGATTGGTTAAAGTCATTGACGGCGCATTTCTACAAAAAAATAAGGTCATTTTTTGGTCATTTTTTTTTTATTTTTCATTTTTTTAACTCCTTTTGGTGGGGACAACCTACTGTTAAATTTTTCACATGTCATGGTAGATCACGTTGTATAAATATATTGTATTGTGTTTTTTTTTGTAGTTATTAAGACTTTCAGGAATGAAAACGTTGAGAAACCATAATTGTTATGTGCAACTGTGAAAAATGTAACGTCCACCTTGCGATTATAAAAATGCAATTTTTTTTAAATAATTTTTAAAACAATTTTACTGACTACACGACTAACTCTACCTCATATTGTCTTCTATTGAAGCCTTTTAAAAACAGTTTACCATGGTTTTGGAACCGCGTAATGTTAAATATAAATTTAGGTATTGATTTCCTTCGTTATAAATTATTTTCGAGGAGCGTTGGTTTTTGGTAGAATAATTATATCCACATACAATATTCATTTGCACCTAATTCTCAACATCAAGTTAGTCCTAACTCTTCATTATTTTATTTAAGTATATTATGTACCTTAAAATATTAAGAATCATAACAATGTTTTGGTTTCATTAAAGTCTTAGGAAAAATTACACGGTTTTAGGTAAAGCATTTTTAACGTTTAACAAACCATTATGTAACTAGTCTGTGCTACTTGTGCTTGCATAATTAATGAATTTTATAACAAAACACGGTTACATGTTACAAATTTTATGTACACATACACTGACGCACTAACACGCTGATGCTCTGCAACAGTCAAAGGATATATTTCCTTTCCAAAATGGCTGATTTCACAGAAAATATAAATGATATCTCTTTATATATTTTTAATACAATCAAAGTACGTCATCAGAACAGCAGAAAATCAACATTAAAAAAGCGACATTTAAATTAAATATTTACCCCCCCTTTAAGCACGCCCATAATAATGACGATTACAATATGACTAATCAGATGATGACTCTCACTTTACTTAAATCCAATTACCAACTTTTATTGTATTATGATAGAGCATTCTGTAGATAATAATCATATAGTAAATTTTAGTTACCTCATTTAGGGGATCGTAACACCCCAGGGGGTGATTTTGGAATACGTGTTTCTATAAACTTTTTGCTTAGAAATATCGTCAGGAATCAGCACCCGAAGTTTGTATCATCGATTCATTGACACCCTGTATATCCATCGATGAAAGAATGGTTGAATTTGAAGAGTGCTGTGCTACGGCCGCTATCTTGTAAGAAGGTCATTTCTTAGTTCCTTAGCCCTATCTCATTAACGGATGGAAATACAGGAAAATGTTTTAGATGCAATTTGTATAACATTAAAGAATTCATTTTTTTTTATAAAAATCATTTTTCTAGTATCTGCAACGGTTACTGAGTTGTTGGGAAGGAAAAAATGTAAAAAAAAATAATTGTTTAATTCGTTGAAATGATGAATATATTACGAACTCGCTTACCAGTCACGCGGCACTACACCCAGAACTCCAACAATTTTAACCGATGTCATAAACAATAAATAGGAAACGAAAGAAAATAAATGGACAGTCTTTCACTATTACTTTCCCTCTCAAGTATAAGGTCAAGCCTCCGAAAACGGACGCACTAAGAAACGCTCCTGACAAATCTGTGAAAAATTAAGTAAAAACATAAGTGAAAGTGTCAAAAATTAGTGAGATAGTGGCTAAGGACAATTTGAATAAATATATATAATCAAAAGACAAATAAAAACCATATAAAATTAGAAAAACGGAATATAGTAAAGTAAAAATTAACTCTTGAGTGCTGAGTGTAAGATTTCGATAAAACTTTCGATACATCCCTAAACAAGTGGTCAACACGTGTTAGTAAAATAAGGGACCGAGACCATTGACACTGGCTGGACGGGCAAATTTACAATATACAACCACACAACATTTACACTACCTTCTCTGCCCAACTAATATACTGGATGAAGAAAAAAACACGTTGCGTTAAATCATAGGTACATTTGAAAAATATAAGAAAAAGAAAATCAACTAATTGATATGGGAGATAGCGAGAAAATATCAAATGGGGAACTATTCAAAATACTGAAAGAAATAGCAACAGCCGTGAAAGACATAAAAGCAGACCTATCACAACACAAAGAGCACCTTAAAGCACTGGATAGCAGAGTAAGTGTGCTGGAAACAGAAAACAAAAATTTAAGAGAAAAACTGCTGCTCACTCAAAAAAAACTAAAAAAAAATAACCTAGTCCTATTTGGTATTCCAGAGGAGGATGGCCTAGTTATAAAAAACCAAGTGAAAAGAATAGTAAGTGCAAAACTGAATGTAGATCTCCAAGAAACGGACATAAATGACGTATATAGAGTAGGCCAAAAAAATCCATACCAACCAAGAGCCTGTATACTAGAACCACCGTAAAGCAGGATATATTTAAAAACGCTACGCAACTAAAGGGAACCGGAATTAGCATATCGAACGATTTGTCCCCCGAGGAACGAGAAGAGCAGAAATTACTACGCCATCACCTAAAATTAGTGAAAGAAAAACAGTGCCATGCAAGAATTTTCAAAAATAAGCTAATCATAAACGGAGAAACCTACACAAGTGAGGATTTAAAATCAACTGATGGGGATGGAATATATGTAACCAGAAACACAAATAAAGAAAGCGTAAAAACCAATACAGAACAGAAAGGAATAGAACAGAAAGAGACAAAACTAGTACCAACAAACCCAAAAACCCCAATTGTGAACTTCGCAAACCAAGACCTCCCTGAGACTCTGATAGAGGATACGAAGAGAAAAACAGAGGCAACAGGATCCATGTCAAAAATAAATACAAGAACAGCACAAGAAGAAGATAGAAATAAGATAAGCAGAGAAGGGAGTCCTGAAAAATCAACCGGAACAAAACCAAAAATATACTCCACTTTCTGTCAAAGGTCATCAAACAGGACCAGAAGTAATAAATAAGGGTAAATAAACCAAGAAATAAATCTCAATACTAATTTTAATACTAATCTATACTATCTGATCGACCTTTTGTTACTGAAAATATTTCTTTTATTAGTACCTAATTATTTTTTTAGTAATATTTTACATGTATTATTTTTCTCTATATTCCTATTAGTAATTGATATTATTGTTATAACAGCGCAAGTTCTTGCTTCTCTCAATGTCTTCTCTGATAATTTGTACAATGGACCCTTACATCAGAGATTTTACACTCAATGAAATTAAAACTGAAACGGTACTTACCTGTAACGAATGTGACCAGGTAACAAAAATAAATGAGAAAACCCCAAATTTCAAAATATTACATAATAACATACGTAGCATAAAAAAGAATCTCAATGAATTTGAATGTTACCTAAATCAATTCTCCTATAAACCTGACTGCATCATTTTAACTGAGACCTGGCAAATACAAGATCTAGCCTTGCATAATCTTGAGGGCTATAATATAATTTATAATGAAGGTACGTATAATCGGAACGATGGCATTGTCATTTATATAAAATCAGAGTACGATTTCACGCACAACATCATAACACTAACTAATAATAACATAGTCTCTGTGTGTGTAAAATATTTTAATAAAGATATTTGCATAGTTGCAGCATATAGATCTCCATCAACACATCCCAGTGTATTTCTGCAGGACATTAGAAATTATTTTATTAATATTGACCTAAGTTTTATAGATTATTTCATCTTTGCTGGGGATATAAATATAGACATTTTAAAAAATACGGACAGTATTGTTGAATATCAAAACATAATGAATGAATTTGGTCTTATTTCGACAATAAATAATTACACTAGATGCAAAGATAACAGTCAATCTTGTATTGACCATATATTCATAAAAACAAAATCTGATTCCGAATTTCTCCTTCCTATCATCATAAAAAGTTCACTCACTAATCACTATTTCATATACCTACAAATCATAATACCAAATAAAATTATAAAAAATAGTAAAATATGTAACAATAAAATTGAAAAAATAAATTACAATGACTTGAAATCAAGGGTTAGAGAAACGGACTGGAATATAATCTACCAACTTGACGATATTGAAGATGCAACAAATGAATTCATTAGTACCATAAACACCATAATCAGAAAAAGCACTAAAATAATAAAATTGAAAAATAGAAAACGTAAAACATGGATTACTAATGGTTTAATGACATCCATAAATACGCGTGACAAAATGTACCAGCAAATTATAAAAGACCCGAATAACCAACTGCTTAAAGACAATTATGTAACATTCAGAAATATGACAAACAATCTAATTAAAAAAATAAAAATTGATTATTACAAAAATAAGATAGAGGAAAATAAGAAAGATACTAAAAACTTATGGGATACTGTAAAGGAAATCTGTTCTCAAAAAAAATGCAACATAGGATAAATACTATCACCAACAACGGACAAATTATAACTGACCTCAAATCAGTAGCAAACAATTTTAATAACCATTATATTACAGTCGGAAAAAATTTGGCGGATCAGATAATCTCCAACCCCAATTACGACAAACCGAACAATAAAAACATTACTAATTCCATGTTTCTTACCCCTACAAATCCTGTAGAAATTAATAATATAATTTTGTCGTTAAGAAACGGCAAATCGGCCGGGGTAGATGGAATAAAGGCAGAGATACTAAAAATTATTTCACCAAATATATCAGAACCCCTAATCTATATTATAAATAAATGTTTTCAAAAAGGCCACTACCCTTCTGCTTTTAAAACATCTATCATCTTGCCAATCTATAAAAGTGGAGATCGAAAGCAAATAATTAACTTTAGACCAATATCCCTAATAACTACTTACTCTAAAATATTTGAAAAAATTCTTAAAAAAAGACTTTGCGAGTATCTTAATAAATATAAAATAATATCAAATAGACAATATAGTTTTCGCGAAGGCATCTCAACGCAAGATGCTATACTTCAGCTAACCTCCAAAATGTATTCTGCACTGGACAGTAATAAACCATCACTCTGTGTATTTATAGACCTAGCCAAAGCCTTTGATACGGTTAGCCATGCGCTACTCTTGGAGTCACTGGATAGTATAGGTATAAGAGGAAATACGTTAGATTTGTTTAAAAGCTATCTCTCAAATAGACATCAGTGTGTTAAAATAAACGACTTTGTAAGTGACTTTAGAACGATAGAGTATGGCGTTCTACAAGGAACCGTGCTAGGGCCGGTTCTGTTTAATATCTATTTAAATGATTTATTTTCTATCCAAACTAAAGGAAGTATAATAACATATGCCGATGATACTGCAATATTCTACACAGCTGAAAACTGGATGTCACTCAAATCCATAGTCGAAGAAGACATAAAAAATATTAAAGACTGGTTTGATCACAAATTGCTCACAATCAATTTTAATAAAACATATTACTTACCTATATGCACTAACAATAATAATCTGCAAACATTCCAAAACCTCACAGTCTCAAATCAACTCAAAATAGCTCGTAAAACGGAATTTAAGTATCTAGGCATTATTATTGACTCCCACCTAAGATGGGATAAACATGTGACTTATGTAATTAAAAAGCTACAATCGCTCATATATAAATTAAAAACTTTGAAAACTATTTTGAACATAGACTCTTTAAAAATTATATATCACTCCTTAGTTGAGTCGCATATTAACTACGGAATTTTGGCATGGGGTGGAGTTGGTAAAACGATTCTTAATAATTTAATAATTGTCCAGAAGAGAATCCTTAAAATAATGTTTAATAAAGAAGTCACATATCCTTCTGACAGACTTTTCAAAGAGGCCTGCCTACTTGACCCACGGCAACTCTTTTTTTATCAGTCCATTCTCCACCAACAAAAAACGAAAGATGAATTGAAAAAAAATGACCACAAATATAACACGAGAAATAAAAATCATGCATATTTACCACCTTTTGTGAAGAAAACCGTAGGTCAGAAATCGTTCACCTATTTGAGTCCTAGGCTCTATAACCACTTACCTGCAGAATTGAAAAATATAAACCATATCAATAAATTTAAAAAGCAACTCAAGCAATTTATATTTTACACACCCAGAGACATGATTCATGATATGGTTGACTTAAAAATTTAGACCCTTAATGGCTTATTGTTCTGAGACTGCATTATACTGTTTCCTTTTTATTTTTATAAATGTTATCTTACTAACTACTATACCTTATCTTATTATAACTTATCTTATTATAATTACCATTTAACCCAAATTAAATATCTGAGCAACATTTCGTTCTAATGTCTCTTTTAGTACGTACAATTAGTGTTGATTATTGTTTATATAGTTTTATTAATTTTATATAATACCATACTATTAGATTATATTATGTTATGGTAATCATAGTTTACACTATGACATATAATTTCATATATATATATTTTTATATAGCTTTATAATTCTTTTTTGTAAACCCACGCGCAGGCCTTGGCCTTTAGTGGGGCATCTTTGTGTTTATTTACACAATTATTATTATTATTATTTCGTTATACTTATTTTCAAAACTTTTATGTACTTAACTTATTTGTAAAATCATGTAACATTTATGTAACAAATTTTGTAAATAAACCACTCATTCATTCATTCATTCATATCCTGTGCATGGTAATATTGACTATAAGCCAATATTCTGAGCTACTATGTAACATACTAAGTGAAAAGTTTTAAAAACGCTGTCTTTTTAATTTGTGTGTTACAAACAAAAACAATTTCCAAGTTTGAAACTTCGAATAACACAGTTAAAGTTAAAACTCACTAACTTAATTCGAAGTTAGCGTGAGCAACAAACAGAAAACAATCAAGCAACAAGTAATAAAGAAAACACAATGGAAATGTGTGCAAACTACAATGCAAATAACCTAACATACTTAAACTTAATAGCACTTAACGTTGTCATTTAGTTCCTGTTGAGAAAACAGTTACATTAATGAAAGCACATTAGAGTTCATTTTCTATGTGTATCGCAACCGACAAGACAATTAATTAATGGGGTTCATAGCCATTAATGTTCATAAGTAGATTACTAAGAATATCAACTTAAACATCGAAACTAAATAAATATATTTAAGAATTTATTTACTGTTCATTGGAGACTTCTTAGTAATATGAATTAAAAATAAACAAAGGATCAAAATAAAAACGTCATAAAGTCACTGAGGCCAGTATTTTACACCTACATTTTATACCTACATCAAGGTATGATTTTTGAATGTATAGCTTGGGTCAAAATCACACTAAAATTTTTGTATTTTTTTCTTACTGCGTCCGCCTTCGAAGCTATCTCCTTGATGGTGATGATGATAGGCCTTGAAGGTTTTTTGCTCATAATTTCCAAACTACTGTATAAGTTTATATTAAGTTAGACAGTAATTGTTGACCATTTAAGCAACCCTTTTTTTTACAAAAAAACTACTCTTTAAGAGAACGCCAAACTTGCCATACATCATGTCCACACTCAGAGTCAACTTTTAGGAAAGGGAGCTGGGAGCTCCTCAACAAAATGGACGCCAGGTTTCCCAAAATAGCAGCCATAACATTTAAATTATCTTAATTATTTTAGTATGGGAAAGATAGTTATTTAATTATATATTTGTAGGGATACTGAATTCAAAAAAGGTCTGTAAAATGTTCTCGAAAATTTATAGAACGAAACATCCAACATGGTGATCAAAACGGCCGCCATTAAATTTTTAATTTTAATTTTTTTTTTGCTAAAATGTGACACTACGGATATTAACTGTGAAACGCGGATATAATTAAGATGTATTATACTTTCTCTTTGTTTCTGTTTGTGGAAATATTTTTACTTCCAAAAAAATTAATGTTAGGTATTACCTTCCAAGATATTCTGATTTACTAAGAGATCTCAGATCGAAGCAGGATCCGGATTATTGTTTGTTTCAGATCGGAGTCTGTGATACGCCTGTACAAATTGATTTTTAACTAATGGACTAAAGGACCCCGCACAAACCCTTATATAAAAGTGACTTCCGTTAAATTGGCTGTATTTTTGATATGTTCTATATTTTGGGCCTCTGATCAAATGTCTCAATGGTCGGAGGTCCCAAACCACCAGGGTTTCAAGATATTTGATATTTTGTAAAAAATTTGGCAGGTGCAACGGTTTGCAAGAACCGTTATAACTTTCTTCGTGTAGGAGATCCTCATTTGCTGTTTGGCACATATAAAGAATACAAAGCGAACTACACTCTACATTGAAAATAAATTCCATAATAGTATACCAAGTGTTCCATTTTTCACGTTACATTTTGTCAAATTAAAACATCAAAAACTTTTTAAATTTAAATGGAAAACCCTGTATTTTTTTACATCACGTTATGTAAAATTAAGATCTCTTTTCTCTAGTATAAGCACTATAGGGATTAAAGTTACAACTTTTTGAGATATTCGCGATTTCCTTAAATGTTCTAGAATTTTTAATAAAAATTGCCATCAACTTATCCATGATTAGACACAATCAATAATGTCAGTTATTCTCTTATTTCATATACTGTTGATGTCGTGCCCATCCTAGGAACCATAGGACACTTGCTACATGTGCACAACAGCCCAAAGCCCTCGCTCCAGCCTTGCAGATGCAATAATACCCTGAGATAGGATTGACTTTTCCATTCCCCATTGCATCATCTTCTCTATCATTTTCTTCCGGAGAGATATCCATAGCTCATAGTGAGTAGCATTTCTGTGCCGAGAACAGATCCTGAATCTAAGAAAACCTGGTTCATCTCTGAGCCTATCAAGTTCAAATAACTCATCATTAGTATGGTCCAATTTATCCTGGATATATGCAGGAGCTAATTCCACTTGGTATGGGCAAAGGGTCAATAGACGTACATATGGGATTGTGTCTAATCATGGTTAAGTTGATGACAATTTTAATTAAAAATTCTAGAACATTTAAGAAAATCGCGAATATCTGAAAAACTTGTAACTTTAATCCCTACAGTGCTTATACTAAACATGATTTAAAAAAATACAGGGTGTTCCATTTAAATTAAAAAAGTTTCTGAGGTTTGAGTTTGACAAAATGTAACGTGAAAAATGGAACTCTTTGTATATTATTATGGACATTATTTTCAATGTAAAGTGTAGCTCGCCTTGTGTTCTTTCTATGCACCAAAGAGCAAATGAGGATCTCCTATAAGAAGAAAGTTATAACGGTTCTTGCAAACCGTTGCACTTGCCAATTTTTTTATAAAATGTCAAATATCTTGAAACCTTGGTGGTTTGGGACCTCCGACTCATTGAGACATTTGATCAGGGGCCCATAATATAGAACATATCAAAAATCCAGCCAATTTAACGGAAGCCACTTTTATATAAGGATTTATGCTGGGTCCTTTGTCAGTTCTAAAACCACTCCTACATTTCTTGTTGGACTCACTTGTACTTTCGTTGAAGAGATAAACAGATGATAGTACACACAAATTTGTAATCATCCATGGGACCAAGACCATTCTTACAGTAACTGTTGATGTTTTGGTGTTGTAGCATTTTAAAGTGCTACGACTCTAATTTCTAGTAATTTTTGTATTTTAAATTGATTAACTGCCGCCTAAACAAAACCACTATTCAATTTTATGGACTGAATAGGTAGGCAACCAGCATGCACCTTGACGGTACGGCGTGTTGCATGCTGGAACTGTTTGTGTTTGATAATTTGATATGTTATTTTAAAGGTGCATAATTGAATTAGTTTTATTTATTCATTTAATAGAGTTTAAATAGTTTTAGTCTATGGAATTTACTCCTCTTATGTTCTTAAGGTAGTAGAGGAATTTTTCGTAAGTAGTTTTGCGTTGATAACGAAATGGCCTGAACATTTCTTCTTGCGAAAACCGCGAAGCCCTGCGGACACGCTGGTCTATTTGTGGAGGAATTTTAGTGGCATCGCAGCCAAAGTGAGATTTCTTGGACCTATGTCCTGTAACCGTCACTTTATTGGGCCACGGTGTAACTGAGGTCATACTGTATGTAATTGATTGGACTGTCTTAAACGCCACCTGTAAGATAGGCAATCCGAAATACCTAGTGGAGTGTTGTTGGTAGCGACCACTTAAAAGTGCAGAATTACTATTCGATTTTGTAGCCCGTCATTCCCTTGGTTATTTACTTTTTGTTACCTGAAACAATAGGTAATGAATCACCAATTAATTGAGAATGGTAAGTGGGTGCCTGTCCATGCATAGAATTTGAATTCAAGTCCCCAGCTTCGTAAAGTTCATTTAGTGGAATTAAAATTGGCAGGCATGAGTTTTTTGTAACAAAAAAGGAAAAGGTCTTTTTCTGTGCTAACTAAGGAGCCATGGCAGTAATTTGGTGAAACCTTAGTAGTCTTTATTAAATTATACGTTTTGAAAAAGGAAAGCCTAAGAACAATTAAGGTAATTATTCATTTCACACTTTTCTACATCTTTTGATATATAATTATTACTGCTTTCCGGGACTTAAACATAATTTATTTTCAGGCTTTAACATCACAGTTTTTCGTGATACGTTATACATTCTCGTCCAGACCTCTTCTACACTTTACGGTGTTTCGTCATGCTTTTACCCCTTACGTTCCAAGTCTTTGATGTGACATTTCACAATTCGATGTTTAAAATAAGCACCCACCTGCCAAGTTCAATTGTATTCTGAGGCCCCGTTAGCCATGGAGAAACCAGCGATATTTGGAGGTTCATGTCCAGCATGTCAGTTAAGTCCTTCCCTACAGCAAGAGTGATCGTAAGTAAGTTTTACATTTATAGCCCAGTCGACGAAGATATTTACCCACAAAAAGTTGCAAACTGTGTAAACTTTTGTCCTAACAAAATTTATCGTTAAAGCCACGGTTTTCCCGGAAAAAAATAGTCAAGTGTAACGTTATAACTCGGAGCGAGATCCATGCGTGCACGCACTTGAATACGCATGACTGTGACACCGACGCACTGAATGACATAAAAATACAATAAATCAGAATTTGTTCAATCTATATGAGTGTTGGTTCATTTAAAAGATGGAAATTGTAGCTTTCTGATGCTTTTTTGCTTCAAACAATACAAGCAAAGGATGGATTGAAAAATATGCTTATATATATATATTATTACGCCCGAACTAAATCGTCGCAATAAAAAATATAGAAAAAAATAAAAGGTCTTCAAAAAAACTCCTTCTTCATTGAGAACTGTTGAAAAGTACGTACCCTTTATGATTATTGTGGTTTATTAAGTTGTAGTAACGTGGATTCACGAAAAAGTACATCTCAAATCATTTTAATTTAATTGCTTGAAGATTTTCGTGATAAATATGTATATTGAAGGCTGTAACTTGCCGAGAAATTGACCCATTGGAAAAATAAAATATCACTATTTCGGAAAAAATGTATACTTTTCAAATGTTCAAACACAAATTCGTTTACTTTTATGCACTTTTTCAAAAATATGATTATCATCATATCATGATAAGAAATTGCGATTGTCACGATCTTATCCTTATAACTATGAAAATATTTTTCTCTATTCTTATTGGGATGCTCTGCCACATGTATTCTTCTAAACAATGTCTGAAATCTACAAAATAATACAATTAACCAGTATTTTACTGGAAAATAACCTCTACGCCTGTGACTCAACATTGTTTAAAATAAAACTATCAATTAGATATATCAACAGTTCTGTGTAAGCAGTAAGTATCTATGGATACTGAATATAACAAATATATTCTTAAAGCTGTGTATTTAATATACACAGCCCACAAACATTATAATACGCTTTGAGAAAGTAAACAGATTCGTTTTCCGAAACGTCAGCAAAATACGTCATTTTTATATTTTTGTTCTTATTCATTATTTGTCAAAACCACCCTCTAACTGATCCTTTAACGTAAAAGTCACAGGCGTAGAGGTTATTTTCCAGTAAAATACTGGTTAATTGTATTATTTTGTAGATTTCAGACATTGTTTAGAAGAATACATGTGGCAGAGCATCCCAATAAGAATAGAGAAAAATTTTAAAAATGCCATAACCAACGTTTAGACAATATGAAAATATCTTTGATTGTTTTGAATATAAATTTTTCAACTTTTCCAATACATTAACAAATGTATAAGGAATTCAATGGATATAGCTGCAATGTGGATAGTTGTATCTGTAATAAATACAATACAGTAAAGGTACGTAAAAATTCATGCGAGCAATTCAGTGGCTATGTGTGGTGTCTGTGTATGCGTTCATAATTATATATATTTTCCCTCCAGATGCATTATTTATCCTCACTACTTAGTCACTAAGAAAAATGTTAAAAATATGTAATCAGAAAGAGAAAAAAAGCTTTATTTTACTTGTTAGAACTGCTAAGAATTTTTAGAGGTTCCATAGTATGCATTTAACCGTGAGTTTGGCCGAGCAGAGTGATAAAGTTATTTCACCATTTTTTTCCGGTAAAACCGTCGCTTTAGCGATAAATTTTATTAGAACATTTTTTGTTCAGAAACACGTAGTCTACCCATCTGTATTTTTTGGTTTTTTCTAGTCTGACAATTTAAAAATTTTGAAAAAATTGATAAAAAAATTTTTTTTTTCACTTTTTTTTTGTGTTCTGCATTCGAGCGGAATCTAAACTTTTAGGATATTATTCTATACACTTTCACGAACTCTTTAAAAAAAAATTATTCAGGTTGCAACTTTTTGTGGGTTTCACTATAAAATGATCTCTGTCGTCTGGGCTATTAATTACCTCCCTGCGCTCACGAAGTCTTGTGATAGCATGGCCCAGTGTGGAGTTGTTCTTTTGATGCACATAAGGACCTCATGTTTAAGATAACCCCACGCATATAATTCCTTCCAGTCATCACCTGAAAGAGAGTAATTTTGTTATGGACAAATCTGAGTTGTAACACCCGATAGGCATATGGTGCATCTCTATTAAGTTTAGAGTAGATAACGCTGATAGTTTAATTTGATTATGATATAAATAATCACAATAAATATCATTCTAAGATAACTTACCGTTCAGAATATACGTCTTGTGTAAACCCTTATAGCAGCTCATTGAATATGTCTATGTGGGTAGATTAAGATATATTAAGATTAAGATATTATACTTAAACATCGTCACTGCATAGCTTATTAAAAGGTTATATTGTTTCATGTCAAAACTGTCAAACTAGTTTTGCTGGGTACTGAGACTTGCGTGGAACGAATTTCCAGATATACTCTTTCTCGTTTTATAAAATCGCCATTTTATTATTTGTTGATGTCAATAGTATATTAATTTTTTTTTGTATGCCTACGTGTCACTGTGATATAGCACAGTTAACCTCTTTTGGGGACGATTTTACTCGTACTCTCTATTTAAGTTTCCTTTTATATATATTTTTCTACATTTATATTCTGTTTACACACGCGTTAATTATAAGAGACAATTTACAGTGTTTTGCCATAAAAACAAATTTGGCACATACTAGGTTTAGGATACCTTTTGTATCACTGGAATTAATTTAATCATTAATCTAATTGATTTTTTATTAACATCTTTCTTTATTCTGCCTCCCACGTCACAATGGTCACGTTTCACGTGGTCCAAAACGTGACAATTGACGTTTTGGACCTCTGCCACTTTTTGGACCAGTGTCACGTTCTAAAACGTGACAACTGTCACATTTTGGACTTCTGTCACGTTTCGGACAAATGTCACATTCCAAAACGTGACAGGACTTCTGTCACGTTTTGAACAAATGTCAGGTTCCAAAACATGACAATTGTCATTTTTGGACCAATGTCAGGTATAGGATCAATGTCACGTTCCAAAACATAACAACTGTCACATTCCATAACGTGACAATTGTCACGTTTTGGACATCTGTCACATTTTGGACTTCTGTCATGTGACAATTTTCACGTTCCAAAACATGACAACTTTCGCAGATACGGTTAAAGAGGCTGTTCTATTTTTGCTCAGAGCTCCTTGTACAGTTTTATCATTTTTATCAGCATAACACGTTTTGGACATCAGTCACGTTTTGGACCAATTTCACGTTCTAAAACGTGACTACTGTCACGTTTTGGACCAAGGTCACGTTTCAGAATGTGACAGAGGTCCAAAAGTGTCAATTGTCATGTTTTGGAACGTGACATTGATCCGGAACGTGACATTGATCCCAAACCTAACATTGGTTCAAAACGTGGCAGAGGTCTTGTCACATTTTGGAACATGACAGTTGTCACGTTTTGGAATGTGACATTGGTCCTAAACGTGACGGAGGTCCAACACATGACAATTGTCACGTTTTGGAACGTGACATTGGTCCAAAACGTGACAGAGGTTCAAAACGTGGCAAATGCCACGTTTTGGAACATGACAGTTATCAAGTTTTGGAACGTGACTTTGGTCCAAAACGTGACGGAGGTCCAAAACGTGACAATTGTCACGTTTTGGAACATGACATTGGTCCAAAACATGACATTGATTCAAAACGTGACAGAGGTCCAAAAAGTGATAATTGTCACGTTCTGGAACGTGACATTGGTCCAACACGTGACATTGGTCCAAAACGTGACATTGGTCCAAAACGTTTCAATTGTCACGTTTTGGAACGTGAAACTGGTGCAAAACGTGACAATTGACACGTTTTGGACCTCTTTCACATTTTGGACAAATGTCACGTTCCAAAACATGACAATTGTCACGTTTTGGACCAATGTCACGTTTTGGAACGTGACAAGACCTTGTCACGTGACATTGGTCGTGACCGTGACAATTGTCATGTTTTGGAACGTGACATTTTTAGACCTCTGTCACATTTCGGACCAATGTCACATTCCAAAACGTGACAAGACCTCTGTCATATTTTGGACCAATGTCAGGTTCAAAACGTGTCAATTGTCACGTTTTGGAACGTGACAGTTGTCACGTTTTGGAATATGACATTGATCCGAAACGTGACATTGGTCCAAAATGTGACGGAGTTCCAAAACGTGGCAATTGTCAAAAAGTGACAAACGTCATGTTCCAAAACGTGACAATTGTCACGTTTTGAACCTCTGTCACGTTTTGGACCAATGTCGCTAGATTGATTCACAGAAATGACCAACACCTGAACTAACAGAAATAAATGACACTATTTCGCGCCTTTTGTCCAATTCAGTTTTAGCCACACAAATGAACATATTTAATGAAATCACAGTGGTGAGAGTCTAACTAAATATATGCATTCAAGAATTCATAAATGCCTTTGATTACGCTTTTTGTTATTTTATCGGTATATAAAAACATAAAAAGATCTTGATAGCTTCTGCTATGACATGACGAGATCCAGACAAAATGTAATAATGAAGCTTCATTTAGAAAGCTCTATCCCATTTAGCTCAGAAATTACAGGAGAAGTGCCTCTGCGCTGAATAACCCCACATGTTTGTACGAAACTTGACTGAAACGAAAAAAATATATAAGAACATATTTCCTCGAAATAATTTCGTTTGTGCTTTATAAAAGTTCAGGACATGATAATAAAAACTAAAACTAGCAATAAAAGTAACGTTTGTAAGAAGACTGTAAAGCATAATAAAGTCAACAAAGAACACAAAAAGAGCTTAATTGGGATTTGTACAGATTGGCTAACTGGACTAAAAGAAAAGATGGCAAGAATGAGTTAAACTTGTGGGTAGTAGGTAATTAAGTTGTTAAAACAATAGCAAATAATGAACATTTTTCTGCTGGACTGTGATATATTTCTATTAGTGTTAGTGGACAGCTGATATCAGTATAGTAACATCTTTAAGCAATTTTGGTATCTATTCTGTTTTCTACTTAGAAAAGTAGATTGTGGCATATTAAAATTTTCTGTTTGTGGAACACTAAAAACTAATCTAAAATATTGCAAACTTATTAGTAAAAGAATTTCATTACCTGCAAAAATTATTCCAAGGGTGAAATGCCCAGCTAACTGTTTCTGAAAAAGCCATGTGTAACAATAATAATAATAAGTAACTTCATCACGCTGCGCTTGAAGAAAATTAGATAGATGTTAATCCTAACCACTAAGTGTTAATTATAATATGAAAGCAGAGACAAGAAAATAATGAGAAAGCACCTAAAGTGGTTTTTTTCTCCACTTTTCCAGATACAGTTAAAGAGGCTGTTCTATTTTTACTTAGAGCTCCTTGTACAGTTTTATCATTTTTATCAGCATAGCACATGTGTTGAGGATTCGTCTTCCTCTTGACAGAATCTGCATATGGCATCCTCTGCCAGACTTACTAGACTCATATATCTATTAAATCTACTGTGTTCAGACAAACAATGGCCTTTCTATTTTGGTAGTAAATTTGGCCGGTCGTTCTTTGGTCTGATTGTATCAAGAGCAACTCTTCCACTATTCCAGAAATTTATTTTGTATCCATTTATTAACGAATTCTCATATGCATGGGTTAGCCACACCGCAAAAGAGTATTCCTATCCTTTATCGGCATTTTCTTTTCAAGCTTATCCCGTAAATTCCAGCTCCGACTCTCCATTCTGTCTTGAGCCGTCCGTATTTTTAGTTCTCTCTGTCTGGTATTTTAATTTGAAAACTTTTGATAAAGTTATACCTGGAGACCATGGCATTCGTGGGCATTCCTAGAATGGGATCAGCCTTCAGATCTGAGTATAGCTTCTGGTGCTCTGTTCCGTGTTGTTGTTTATGAGCTGAACGAGCTTCCACTTGAATAAATATGTGTAATGATGGCAGGTCTAAAAGGACTTCCAATGCAGCCATGAGAGCAGTTTCTACGGCCTCCGTGGTGCACAGGTAAGAAAGTCTTTGTACACCACTTAATATCCTTATTGCTGCCAGTTGCAGCGTCTTGGTCCACCATATCACCAGGGTTATCTTGTGTATAACCACAAAGTTACCTAGGAGTTTAACTTACAATTTTTCCTACACGCCTTCACGACTTCCATACCTTCACCCCCCCAGGGCCATGATTGCTTCCCATGTGAATTTTTGGATGTGGAATTTCATGTCAGCTTTTGGTTGACAATGATTTCTAGGTATTTAACCTCACTGGCAAATGGAATTTCCACTTCATTTAGCCTTGGGAGTTTTAAGGCTTTCAAGGTTCTTCTTTGTTTAAAAGTGTCTGATATCGTGTTCGCAAATCGCCCCTTGACTTCTATCGCTAGATCATCAGCATACCTTAGGCAGTAAAAGCCTTCTGCGGAATTTTTTCTGAGGAGTTTGTCAAGAAAGTTTGCCGACAGCAAAGATAATACTCCTACTTGAGGGCAGCCTATACCCACCTCTGCCTTAATGGTAGCCTCTCCTATATTGGATATTATCATTCTCTTTCATAGGCTGGCTTAATCCCACTGGCAGAGTACTGTTGGGACTCCTCTATTTGACAAAGCATTCATGAGTGATTGCATTGTCGCATTATTGATCACTCCTTTTATAGCTAGAAATGTTTCCACTGCCATTTCTTTGTCATCTAATGACTTTGTCAGTAGCTTATTTAAATCATCCAGCGCAAGGTCTGTTGACTTTCTCTATGCATATTGACACTCCTTTAGGGCGTTTTCCCTTAGTATTTTGTCTTCAATGTAACTGTTCAGTAGTCTTTCCAATACTTTAAGTAGGAAAGAGGACAGGCTTATGAGTCTATATGATTTGGGTGTTTGGTCTCATGTCTACTTTTGGTAGGTAGGTGATTTTCAGCTTCCGTCATAAGTGTGGTATTTATCTCCAGGCCAGATATGCTCTGAAACAAATAAATCTAAAGAGGAGCTATGGTGCGCAGGACCTGCGGTTTGCTACAACTCAGGAGCAACAAGCATATATTCTAATAGTCAGCGAACCGAATAAAAAAGCAGTCTCCAACCCAAACTGGCTCACGGCCGTAGATAAGAACGCCGCAATCAGGATCAGTAACAGCAAGATCACTGTACATAAGAATGGACATGGCCCGGGGTATGTGTGGGTCGACTTGGGCAGCTATACAGTTTACAGCTGCTACCTTTCTCCTAACATTGACATAGAGGACTATTCAGTGATGCTAGAGTCACTAGGGGACTCTATCCGCAAGGCACCAGAATGGGGTATGCCGAGTGGATGACACAGCTTGATCTCATTACGGTGAACGAAGGATGCGAACCAACGTTTGTGAGAGGAGAGCAAAATTCCATTCTGGACCTCACACTGGCAACGGGATGTGTGTCTACGAGTATAATGGGTTGGAAAGTTAGACAAAGAATCACTCAGTGATCACAGATATATCAACTATGAGCTAGATGGCCAACCGCAGTTTTTTGGAAGCTTCGAGGGATAGGAGATGGGCCCTTAAAAGACTGAACAGGGAAGTGATGGTAAGAACATTAGAGCTGGAAGAGAGAAATTATTCCACGCTGTCGCCAAAGTCCCTCATAGATGTTCTGACAAAAGCCTGTGAGGCCTCGATGCCAAAGAATAAAAATACCAGATGAAGCAAAGCGGTGCAGTGGTGGTCGGAAGAGATAGCTACAATCAAAAAAAGATGCAAAACTGCCAGGAGAACTTACTGCAGAGCAAGCAGCAGAAATGAACCACCGGAAAGGAAAGAACAACTAAGGAACATCTATAAGGACGCAAAGAAAGAGCTACGTGATGCCATTAGGCGATCAAAGGCAGGAAAATGGAAAGAGTTGTGTGAGGATATAGACCGAGACCTATGGGGAGATGGATTTCGTATTATCACGAGACGGCTACGGGCTAGTCCACCTAACTTGACTATGCCTATGAACCAAATGACCGAAACAGCTAATGTCCTATTCCCGGATAGAGAGCAAGTAACGTGGTTAGTCCAACCTGAAGTGACGGAGACAGAACCTTTCACAGGCGATGAATTGCGTACAGCATGCGACCGCTTCAAGAATAAGGAATATCCTGGCCCAGATAGTATCCCAGCGGAGATAATTAAGCTAGCGGTTGAAGAACGGCCTGACACCTTCCTTAGAGTCATGAATAACTTTCTGAGATCAGGACACTTCTCAACTATCTGGAAGTATGCGAAATTGGTCCTGCTGAGGAAGGGAGACAAGCCTGTGGAAGAGCCTTCCTCTTACAGACCGCTATGCCTATTGGATGCTGCATGTAAGCTGCTGGAGCACCTAGTTCTAGGCAGGCTTAAAACAGAAATAGAGATGAGTGGAGGGTTGTCCGAAAGACAGTATGGGTTTCGAAATGGTCGTTCAACAGTCGATGCAGTAAATTCTGTCCTGGATATAGCCAGGAAAGCGGCTATGGGCCACTATCGCAGAAGGAAACTCTGTGCAGTAGTTACCTCAGACATAAGAAATGCCTTTAATAAAGCATCGTGGCAGGAAATACCCAAAGAACTCTGAAGAAGAGATATATCGCTATCTACCTTCCTCCTGATAAGAAGCTACCTGCACCAGAGGAGCATTAGACTAGAGACGGACAGTAATAGACAAAAACGTATCGAGCGATGTACCACAGGGTTCAGTACTAGGTCCCACATTGTGGAATGTACCATACGATAGAGTACTACAGGTACTCCGGAGGGAGTAACGCTAACAGCCTTCGCGGATGACCTGGCAGTAGTCGTGGTCGCAGAAGACGAGGGAGAAATAATAGAAAGGGTTACTTGGGTGATTGAAGAGGTGACCAGGTGGCTCCAAGCAAAGTTCCTTAAGCTGGCACTCGAGAAAACGGAAGTACAAAGCTGAGATTAGGCCCCATTACGTTGAGGGTACAGGACGTGGAAATTCGTCCAAGCGCATCAATCAAATACCTAGGGGTGTTGCTCGATACGCGGATGACTTTTGCCGGGCACCTGGAGAAGACACTGAAAAAGACACTAAGTACTGTGAATGCATTGGCAAGGATCATGTCAAATGTGAGAGTCCACAAGCCAACAGGAGGCGAGCACTGTGTGCTGTGGCGCAATCCATCATGCTATATGCAGCACCAGTATGGGAAGGCACGATGAGGGTGGTAAAGCTGAAACAAAAACTGGCTAGTGTACAGAGAAAGATGGCCATTAGAACATGTAGTGCTTATTTGACGATTTCTGGGGAAGCGGCGTTGGTCATAGCCGACATACTACCAATTGACTTGCTAGCTACGAAGAGGAAAGAGGTCTACAATGGAGCTACTAGGGAAGAGGCCAGAAGAAATCTTATGACTAAGTGGAAGCAACGCTGGAGGACAACAGAAAAGGGAGCATGGACTAGACGCCTAATCACCGACTTAGATTCATGGATAGGCAGGCCACATGGCAATGTGGAGTATTACACTGCACAAGCCCTATCAGGTCATGGATGCTTTCGTGAGTATCTGTACGTTAGAGAGAGGGCAGGGGATGATGAATGCCTGTACTGCGGTGAGAGGGATAACACAGAACACACGATTTTCTATTGCCCAAGGTGGGCACCTGTAAGAACTAGATGCAGCAACGAGGAGTTAAATAGAACCCCAACCGTTTACTCCACGTAAAAGAAACTGAAGAGCGTGGGCTCAGGAACTTGATTCCCTAATCAAGGTAAGTTGTATAGAAGTAGCTTAACAAGGAGGATACACAGTATGAACAATAGGGCAACCCCGTCCTGAAGTGATGCGAAAGCGGTTCCAAGATTGGTGGTGTAAAGTCAAGAGGAGGAGGGGTTTTAGTGGGTGGAAATCCCACACTACCTCATCGCGCACCATCAGGTGAGGTGTCCTCGCAAAAAAAGACAGGCTCTGAATATTTAACATAAATATGGTATTGGTATATTCTGCCAGAATTGGGTAAATCTCATCCATCTCCGGAGATCTGAATGGTTGGAAGTTGCTAATGCCCATCTATCTAATTTTGTAGAGGTTTACTGCCTCGAGCTTTTAATCCACAGATCTGGGTTGCTCCGGCCTTTGATCTGGGAGTTGCACGGCCTCCGAACCTTACAAACAAGTTGGGGGTTAGTCTAGTTCTTTATTAAAATTCAATACAATATCTCGATATGTCTGACTGACGGTTTTTAATTATTACAATCAATCAAAGCATCTACTTGATCAAAATAGTAAATTTGCAATTTTTAAATCGGTGGTAAATCTCTATCTAGTGAACGATCATTGTTAACTATAAAACATCATTTATGTAGTTTTTGCAGAATCGACCTTTTTGTTTATTTACAATATCTGTTGCCAAGACGGTAGGTTATGTTTACAGATTGTTAGACCTAACACGTCGGCAAGTAATTTACTTGATGTCTGAACGGTAAGTAAAATTAATATGGTATATACTTATCTACGTTATTTCACAGAAATAAGGACAAAAAAATTAGGAAATTTCTATTTATTTAAAGAAGAATAACATTATCTTCTGCACGATCGTAAAAGTTACACTTCAATTAAAATAATTTAATTTCTACTAAATAAACGAAAAGTCAAAGTACAAATATCATATTTAACAAGTTGGACTTGCCGCGAAATATAAACGTCACTTTTGACTTTTCGTTTATTTAGTAGAAATTAATAGTATATTATTCAACGAGCGGTAATGTAGGTAATAACTCACGCAGATGAAGTTTACAGTTCGAGCCGCAGGCGAGTGCTGTAATTCATCGAGTGAGTTATTACCATTATCGCAAGTTGAATACTATACTTTATCTACGATTATAATAATAAATATTAAATTGAGAATTTTTATTTTAAATTAACAATTCAGTTTGTTTATTAAAAAAAAATAACTGTAAAATTTAATTTCTATACACACTTTTATACAAGGTGACTCAGAGTAAAATTCAGTTTTTAAAAAATTATAATATAAGTTATTCAAACTATTAAAAAAATTTTATTTTAAAATTTAGATACTACATACATGCGAATTTTATTTTTTAAACACTATGTTATCCAAATGTCGACCATCTTACCTACAGCACTCCTCCAACCTGGGCCTTAAATTTTGGAAAACTCGTCGACACATTTCAACACTCGCACTTTTTTTATTCCGGCTCTTCAGAACTTTCCTGGATACGACCCCAATTGAATCTGGTTTCACCAGGATAGTGCTACGTCACACACAACAGCAGCATCAATGACCAGTCTACGTGAATTGTTTTCAGGTGTGCTTATCTCCAGATTTGGTGATATGCCCTTTTCCCCAAGATTACCGAACCTAACGCCCCCAGATTTTTTTGTTTGTGGAGACACTTAGAGAGTATTATTTACATTAATCCCGGCCAATATAAATCAGTTAAAGAACAATATTCGGGAGGCCATTACCAATATTCCTGTTGAAATGTGCCGACGAGTTTTCCAAAATTTAAGGCCCAAATTGGAGGAGCGCTGTAGGCAAGATGGTCGACATTTTGATAAAGTAGTATTTAAAAAATAAAATCCGAATGTATGTAGTGTCTTAATTTTAAAATAAAATTTTTTGAACAGTTTGAATAACTTTTTTATGATTTTTTAAAAACTGAATTTTACTCTGAATCACCTTGTATTTGTTCTGCGATTTTTTGGGTAATAAATTATGTATGGTATCATTAGCTACTTGTCTCCATTCTGGTGGTGTACATATTAGTTCATCTTTACTAACCGAATTCATAATTTTTAGCACAATATTACTTAACTTGATTTGAAAACGTCGAAACTATTCAAACCATGATAAGTCACCTTCCTCCCCTCAATAATAATGGACCGTTCGATTTCACCGTATCGGAAAAGAATTTGTCTCGGACAGAGCCACCTTCGTGTGTCATGCGTTACGATTGGACAGGCTAGACATGAAGATAAAGGTGATTGGCTCTGTATCTAGTGATTTATAATAACTCACTCATTATAACTCACGCTATTTGTTTATGGATACTATTAATTGTTCAAAAGCAGTTCACAGTTATTTTGTATTAGATCGAGATGCTTATAGAAGTCGTGGGGGGCAGAGGAGCATCGGACCCATTGAAGGAGGCTATTGGTAAACTCGGCAAAATTGATGTGAGGGCTAAAAAGGATGATATGGTCATTACAATTAGGGACCTGGACGCTGCGACCACCGAGGAGGAGGTCAGACATGTAATAGCGACGGAGGCAGGCGTCAAAGATGGGGAGATCGCAATAGAAAAGATGAGAGCGGCCTTCGGAGAGAGCCTGGTGGCCACGGTTAGGCTCCCGCGGAAGGCTGCAGAGGCTGTGCTGGGGAAGAAGCACCTCAGAGTGGGATGGCTTCGATGCAGGGTCCGCGAAAGGTGAGAGGTCGAAATATGCCACAGATGCTGGAAGGTGGGGCATATGAGATTTAATTGCAGAGGAGTGGACAGGTCAAAAGCCTGCCTGAAGTGTGCCAAAAAAGGCCACACAGTGAAAGACTGTGTGGCAGCTGCTTTTTTCCCTAATTGCGAAAGAGGAGGGCATCGCGCCGACTCGCTAGACTGCCCCATACTGGCAGAAGCGATAAGGAAGTCGAGGCGAACGCGGGAGGAAAACCCGGCGCATTCGCCAGAATAAGGCAGGCAAACCTGAATAGATGCCGGGCCGCTCAGGATCTGGTCTGGGCCACAGGGAAACGGAAGGGGGAGGACATCTTAATAATAAGTGAACCTAATAAGAAAATGGTGAAAAACAGGCCTGAGTGGTTCGTCGACGAAAACATAGATGCCGCGGTGGGGATCCTAAACCCTAGGCTTAGCATATATGGAACTGGACGAGGAAAAGGGTACGTCTGGGTGGAGTTGAAGGAGGTGGTTCTCTTCAGCTGTTACTTTTCACCCAATGCTGGTATAGCGGAACTGGAAAATTCCCTGGAGGAGCTCGGAAGGGCCGTTAGAGCAAGTAGGAACAGAGGAAGAGAGGTGATAGTAGCCGGCGACCTCAATGGCAGCGCCCCAGAATGGGGAATGGACCGGATGAATGGGAGGGGAAGGGTAATCAGCGAGTGGATAGCCACTGAAGACCTGCAAATACTGAACGAGGGAGCAGCTTGTACGTTCGTAAGAGGGACCACTGGCTCCATCCCGGACCTTACTTTAGGCTCGGAAGGGGCAACCAGGAACACCAGCGGATGGAGAGTCCTAACAGAGGAGGAGACATTAAGCGACCACCGCTATATTACATATGAGATTGGACAGAACCGCACCACCCAGGTGGTAAAAGGCAGAGGGTGGAAGCTTGGTAGGCTGAACAAGGATACCTTCAAAAGAAGTCTGGCTGGCTCCTTCCGAGGAGGCATGGTTGAAACGGAGGAGGCCCTCACCGATGCGGTTACTAGAGCTTGCAATGAGTCAATGTCCAGGAAGGGAAGCAGAAAGACCAGGAGGGAGGTCTATTGGTGGACGGAGGAGATCGCAGCCCTCAGAACGGAATGTATCGCAATTCGTCGGCAGGGTATAAGGCAGAATAGGAGAGCAGGACTTGGGGAGAACTCATCTCTCCAGGAGTACCGGAACGCCAGAAAAAACCTTAGAGAGGCAATTAAAAGATCAAAGAGAGAGAGAGGTGGAGGGAATTATGCGACACTGTGGATGGAGATGTCTGGGGAGATGGCTACAAGATAGCGACTCGACAGATCAGAAATCCCCCCCCCTGCCTTGCCGGCAGAGAAAGTGGCAGAAGTCGTGGCTGCTCTATTTCCAGAAAGGGATATAGTCAGATGGAGAGCGGTAGAAGTGGATGTGGTCCCCCCACTCACGGAGGAGGAGCTGGAGGCAGCATGTGCCAGACTTAAAAGTGGAAAAGCTTCAGGTTTAGACGAGATTCCGCCTGAAATAGTCAAGCTAGTTCCAGAAGAATACCCGGGAGACATCTTAAGAGTAATGAATCGTGCCCTAGAGAGTGGGGATTTCCCGAGCAGATGGAGGAAGGCCAGAGTCGTCCTGATCCGGAAAGGGAACAAGCCTCCGGAGGACCCGTCATCCCACTGACCGCTATGTTTACTTGACGCGATGGGCAAGCTCCTCGAGTATCTGATACTGGGGAGATTAGAGAAGGAGATAGCCGAGAAGGGTGGCTTATCTGAAAGCCAGTTCGGTTTTCGGAAAGGACGATCAACGGTAGGAGCCATTAGGCTGTTAAAGGAAACGGCAGAGGAAGCCCTAGCCACGAAACAGATATGTGCTGTTGTGACCCTTGATGTCAAAAACGCGTTTAACACAGCGGGATGGGAGATGATTGTCGGGAAGATGCAGAGCTTAGGGGTAGCTCCGTACCTCGTCAGGGTGATGATGAGCTACTTCCAAGACAGGATGATCGGATCCGAATCAGAGGGAGAGATAACCTGGAAAAGCATCACGTGTGGGGTTCCACAAGGGTCGGTGCTCGGTCCGACCTTGTGGAATGTGATGTTTGACGATATATTTCGATTACCTTGGGAGGAGGGTGTAAAGGTCATCGGGTATGCCGACGACTTGGCTATAACGGTGACTGGAAGGTGGACTGTCCAAATAATGGAAGCAGCCAACGAGGCCATCAGGAATATTGAGAGGTGGCTAGGAAGAATGCAACTCGAGCTAGCTGCCGGGAAAACGGAGCTCCTGGTTATCACGAGGAAAAGAAATCTTCCACCCATGAAAGTTAGGGTGGGCCAGGTGGAGATACCCTCAGGAAACCACCTGAAATACCTAGGGGTTTGGCTGGACTCCAAGCTGAACTTCGGTGTCCATGCCACAAAGACGGCCGAGAAGGCGGGAAAAGCAGCCACAGCCATTGGGAGGCTTATGGCCAATACGCACGGACCAAGAGCGAGCAAGAGGAGACTGCTGTGCAGTGTCGTGCACTCTATCCTCTTGTATGCAGCTCCGGTCTGGGAAAGTGCGATGAAGGTGGATAGGACGAGAGGGAGGATGGCTAGGATCCAGCGATGTGCCGCACTAAAGGTATGCAGTGCATACAAAACGATTTCGTACGAGGCGGCGTTGGTAGTGGCGGGGATCCCCCCTTTGGATCTGATTGCCAAAGAACGGCTGGAAATCTTTGAAGGAGCCGGGAAGGCAGAGGCCAGGGACAGGCTGTTTGAAAGATGGCAGAGGCGGTGGGACACTGTAGACAAGGGAAGGTGGACGAGACGCCTCATCCCGAACATCAGAGCGTGGATGGAACGGAGGCATGGTGAGGTAGGCTATTACCTCACCCAAGCCCTGAGCGGACATGGGTGCTTCATGGAGTACTTATACGATATTGGCAAGACTGACAGCAGAGAGTGCGCATACTGTGGAGAGGTCGATGACGTGGAGCACACCGTGTTCGCATGCAACAGATGGAGAGAAGAGAGACGAGACGGTGGGGCGTCGTTATTGTCTCCAGAAGATATGGTAGGGAGGATGTTAGAAACGGAAGAGAACTGGAGAAGGGCGGAGGAGGGCGGAGGAGGCAATAACCCGCATTATGAAAAAGAAGGAAGAGGAGGAACGAGAGATGGGTTTGAACCCATGGAGAAACGACAATTAACACCGACAATCTTAAATGACCTGTGGGTCCGATGAAAAGCGAAAGCAGTCCCAGGCCAACAGGAAACACTGAAGAAATGGAGGGGTTTTAGCTGGTTAGAGTCCAGCACTACCCGTTCGCGATAGACTCTAAGCGACGGGTGTCCATGAGGATTTCCCCTCTCATGAAAAAAAAAAAAAAAGCTGACGTCGCCTATACCTGTAACTCAATGTTTTCTAAAAATTGATATTTTAATTAATGTCTAGTATAACTAGAAGTAGGTTATCGAAGAGATGCAAAGATTTGAAATTATCATTTTCTCAGATAGATTATCCTCTTTAGATTACTTTTTCTGTTTACGGAATCCTATAAAAATATTCTCTACTATATAACAACTTAGTGCAGCGCCATTAGCTCCCATTCACTCTACCGTAAATTGTACAGTATGAGATTACTCCTTCGCGTAACTCATTAATCCCATATTTACTCTATCTTTACAAACATTGGAAGCTCTTCGACATGGGTTACAGGTAACATAAGTTATTGCAAGACAACATAAATCATCACGTTAGAATGTGCCCAGACAATTTAATGGATGCTTATCGAAGTGGTCAAACAAAGTGGATGTATTAGAGAATATTATTTAGGTATTATGCAAATCAAATAATATAATAATATAATTTGCATAATACCTAAATAATATTCTCTAATCATGATAAAAGCAAATAAATAAAAATAATTGATTGTAAAAAAAAAAAAAAAAAAAGTGGATGTATTGCGAATATTAATACCTAGAATACGATAAAGATTTTCCACTAAAGTGTAATGTTTGAAACATACTTTTTTCCATCGAATGCGTGGGCTAGAGCGATGATAACTATTAGCACAATGAATGCCGGTATATGTATCTGACAGACAGGTAAGTGATTACAAAAATAGTTCCTGTTAGACCTAGTTTCTTAAAAATATATGCAATTATATACCTACGTATATATACACTTCTTACACTTCTACACACATACATATTGCAACTATTGCTTGGCGATATAAAAATATAGGAACGGTAAAATAACTATGTTCGCTTGTACTATATAAAAATTAATTTATTCAGAAACAGATTTACCATAGAGATGTTATTTTAGGCAATTTAGGTCTACCTCAAAAGTAAACTAGGCATCGGCTAGCCAGTATATTAGAAGGCGAGAATGTGGGTGAGGGTTTATATATCAGACTATTAGTAGGTAGAATTTATTATTAAAGTTGTTGAAGTTGTAAAAGCGTATGAAAAAGCAAAAGGTTCGGACGCCAGGCTGAAATAATCTTAAAGAAACATAAAGTCAACAAACGCAATAGCCAAAAGCTAGAATAACAAAGATGTGTAACAATATCGATATAATATCGATTAAAAAAATACATATAAAGTAGTAAATTGACTAGAAAAGGAATAAAAACAATAGCCGATAGATATTACTTCGATTTAAAACAATTGAAATGATCTTAATTTACTCTCAGTTATACATTAACGATGAGCAATTCTTATTTAAAAAAAACACAGGTTCGTTGCCGGATGATAAAAAAATGACCAAAATTTGTAATAATAAAAGAAACTACATCAGTGAAATAAATATTTTTGTACTATTTTTTTTACTATAAGGTAAAATACAGAATTTAATTTAAAAGGTTACTTATTTTTTACTGAAATAATCATAATATCAGGTGAAATAGACAAATTACTCGATAACATATTATTTCAAGCTGAAATTCTCAAATAATACAAATTGTGAAACGGAATTAGATTGAAGCTTTCTCTAAACCTGTAGCTAAAAGTTAATGAAGTTTAGATAAAATTTGCAAAATTCGGATAATTGGTAGAAATTACTAAAGCAATACTATGTGTTATAGATACTAGACTATCAGTTATACCTAAAGTAATGAACTAAGGTTTAATCACTCACTACTAAAGTGTCAGTTAATCATGAGTGAGTAAGAAACTAGTCACTTAACACACTATATAAATATACAACGAAATATATTCCAATATATTATTACTACATAACTAAAGTTAAGCACTATACTTATATTAATCAGTACCTAAAGCAAAAACAAAATGTGACATCGTATGTCAAAAATATAAATAAGGAAAAATTGCGTTAGTCAAATTTTGGACCACACCAGGAGGTAGCTGCAGAAGGCAGTATCCTCTGTATGTTATTTCCTATTATTGTTTATTTATATATTTTATTAATATATGTTTCAAAATTATCGAAATATGATTTTATGAACATTCACACATTTGGTTACACTTTTGACACACAATCCAAGGATCGCGGGTTTTGAACATGCATTAGGTTGTATTTATTTATTTATTTACTACTTTCACATCCAGTGGAAGTATAGTACTTACCTACCTATAGTCGATACTATAGTACCTATAGTGTCGACAAAAAATTCTGAAAATTTTTATTTTTCAAATAGGCTTAGAATCTCATGAAACGTCGAGATTCTAAGTTTGAGCAAAAAAAATCTGTCTATAACTATTTTTTTCCGCACGATTACTCTGGAACCGTTTACGATATTGACTTGAAATTTGGCACGCGTATGTATTTTAACGAGATCTGGAACTAGATTATATTTTCATCTTATTGCGTTGAAGGGTTGGGAGGTAAATTGAGGCAAATGGGCGTAAATAGGTAAAAATTGGTATTTAGTATATATAAGAGAAGCTAAGGTTTCAAAAAATTTGTTGGTATTAGCCACTTCCATTAACAATCCCCACCCTATTATTAAAGGGGGTGATAAAAATGAAATTGTCTTTAACATGTTCACTGCGTTATTGAAAAAATCAATGTTAAATTTCTATGCGTTTTCGGTCCCAGGAGACCGATACCAAGTTTTCGTCTTATGCGATTACGGTCCCCGGAGACCGATATCATAAAACCTACAAAAATAGAATTTTTGGCAAAAAAGCTGCACTAACAAATCGTTTGACCAATAGAAATCTATTCCAAACTTTGTAAATTATGTATCGCAGCGTCAGTACCGGTCTCCGAAGACCATAACCGCATATAACCAATACATGATTTTTGGCTCAAATGAAATTGAAACAGTCTTTATTTCTTACATATAAAATATAAAAATAGTGTTTATGGCTGTTCTGTATACATAACATAACGAAAATAAAAGAGCAAATATACGTCAATAACATTCAAAGTAGTTAGTATTATTATTTAATTTTTGTGTAGTTCACTGAAGCAGTCTAAGCACATCCCTGGTTGGTTTGGTCAGTCCGCACAAAAACTTGTCACTTTTGATACCTTTTTATTTGCTGCTCGACTGTCCATTGTGAGGCGCAACTTTTTGTAACAACCATTGAACATTTTCCTCTTTTTTCTTCCTAGCCTGCGAGGTTCCACTAATTTGTATGGAGCCCTTTTCGGCAATGACGTACTTTTCTCTTCGTTTGCAACAGGTCTCGACAGATAAAATGTCATTAAAAACAATACCGCCGTGCTAAGCAAGAAGGTCGTAACTGACATTTTCATGAAAATTGAGTTATTGACATTTCTCGCATCTACAGCCACCCAAGCAACTTTTGGTATATTTTCAAGGTTGCAGCTTCATAATAAACGACACAAATTCTATTTAAAATTTGTCATATCTGCAAAGTATACTGATATTACCAAGCATAAATGTCGTGTCTATAAGGTAGATATGACAAATGAGCTAGGCAATACAAAATAAAAATGTGCAGTTACGACTATACCAATTTGGAGTTATGTGGGATTGTTTACATCTGACGATTCAGTGTTGTCCTGAAAAAAGTGTATTTTATGAAGTTTAAAATATTTTCACTTCAATGTATCTGAATAAAGGAAGAAAGTATTCACGATGATCTTAATTAATGAACTCCTTAACGACTGACTCTTTAATAAATAACATTCCTTTAACTCAATCAGAGCAATTTTTGTGGTAATATTTTTCAGAAATATACTTTTTTTATTCACTTACGACTTTTATTTATTGTATTTTCTCAATTTTTTTCTTAAAAAATGTCGTATCTGCATTTTTTTGAAAAACGTTTAATATTTCATAAAGAAACTTAACAATAAAAATTGTTCTAATAAAAAAAAGCTCTCATTCAAAAAATTAAGAATTTCCCATTGAAAATGTGGATGGCATTGTAAATAATCAAAAAATGCAACAAAATGTCAGTTACGACCTTCTTGCTTAGCAGGACAGAATATCGGTCTTAGGGGACCAATACCGCACTACAGTAATAAATATTACTACAGTGCGGTTACGGTCTCCGGAGACAGATAGAACAATAATAGTTCCATGGTATTGAAAATGCAACCAGGATCACATAGCTGTTTGAAAAGTTAAAATCCGTCGGTTCGTTTAGAAGTTATCGCTCCCGCACCAGCGGTAGGTTTACATAAAAGTATTACGCACCAGGAGAATGTGCACCATCGGTCCCCAGGGACCGATAACGCGTTGAACGTGTTAAGTGTGTGGACAAGAACCAAAGGCCTCAATTTTTTTTTACGTTATTTACTCCCACTACCACCCCCCTTCCTTACTACCGATGTCGCATATCGTTTTATGGGTTTTTGGAGTAGACGATTTCAAATATCATAATATTATTAAAGTTCCATAAACAATTATTTCCACATGCAAATTTTTCTTCGTTGTGAGAGACTTGGATAGAAAATCTGGATGTGGAAGTAGTGATTCTTTGGGCAGCGGTTTTTTTTTTTATTTGATTTGTTTCAAGTTGAGAATTTGGATAATATATGCAATTAAAGCTCGTGTTATTGAGGACATTCTGTGAAAAATCGGTATTATTAGGTAAACAACAAGACATTGGGCTTGTAAAATAGAAGGATTTAGTATGCAACTAAATAAATGAGTCGAATGATTCACTGAGCCAAAAGGGCCAGAGAAAAATAAATATGTGAAACGATTGGCAAGCTTGTAACTAAACTAAGAATTAATGAGTGAAATTGCTCAGTGTGCCAAAGGCTTCGGAAGAAACTGATTCACTGAAATTAAGTAAAATGAATATATCTGAAATGTTATATAGAAATCGGTAAATGTATTTACCCAAAACTCCCCTCTCTGTTTCTCACACTTTATTTATTCTTTTTATTCACGTCCTGCCGAACGTTTTATGATTCATAATTTATTCTATGTTTTAATATTCTATGTTTTTCATATTATTCTTCCTAGACAGTTGTAATAACTGCATGCGAAATATTATTGCCATTCGTCACATTTTTTCTTTATTTTTTTTAGGGTGACCATCCTGTATTTCCTGTATTTTCCTTCTTTGGCAGTTGTGTTAACTTCATGCGAAATATTATTCCTCACATTTATTCACAATTTTTTTTTAGGGTGATCACCCTGTTCAATTTTTGTATATCTTTCTTTGACAGTTGTGTTAACTGCATGCCAAATATTATAGGTCTCCGTCATATTTTTTCATTATTTTTTAGGGTGACCCCTTGTATATTTTTTTCATATTATTCTTTGAGAGTTGTATTAACTGCATGCGAAATATTACCGCCCTTCGTAGCATTTTTAACTTTTTATTTTTGGTCGGCCACCCTGTATATTTTTTTATATTTTTCTTTTACGACACGCGAAATATTATCGTCCTCCTTCACATTTTTTTAAAAAACTGTTGAGTGACCACTCCGTATATTTTTTTTCATATTTTTCTTCTTCAGCAGTTGTGTTAACTGCATGCTAAATATTAGCGTGCTCCGCCACATTTTCTTTTTATTTCATGAGGGTGACACTTTGTATATTTTTTTTTTTCGTATCTTTCTTCTCTGACAGTTATATAAACTGTATGCAAGATATCGTCCTCCGTCGAATTTTGAAATTTTTTTTCTTTGGTGAACGCCCTATATATTTTCTCTTTCATATTTTTCTTCTTCGGTAGTTATGGTGACCACGCGACATGCGAAATATTATCTTCCTGCGTCACATTAAAAAATTTTTTTTTGGGTGACCACTATGTGTATTTTTTTCATATTTTTCTTCCTTGACAGTTGTGTTAACTACATGTCAAATATTAGTGTATTCCGTCCTTTTTTTTCCCTTAATTATGTTTTTTGAGTTATGGGTTCCCAGTTCTTCGTTGGTAGTAGCGTCAACTACTTACCAAATCCTCCTCCTCCTTCTCCGTCAAGTAGTTTTGTAGATATAACGCCAACAGACAGACAGGCAGAGGGAATTAAATGGTTTCAATTTTCGTAATCTACATACTTTGAAACGTAAAAATACGGAGAAATCTGGAAGAGTGATTTTTTCACTATTACAATACTTTCCTTAAGAGCCATTCCTGAAAAGAAAAAGAAGGTACCGTATATAATTAGTTGTTTATGAACCTGGAAACGAAAGAGAAATAAAATGCTGATATTCAACATTTCAACACGGTGTGACATTTTCTTTATAACAAGAGCTTCAATTGTATATATTAGTATATTTTAAACATCGCAATATTAGCCGCAAGTCTCCAAAGTATTCGAGGTATTCCAGGTATTAATATTTGCATAATTCCCAGGTTTAATACATACACCACATACAAAGTAGCATACTAATTAAAATTTTAAAATAGCTACTTGTTTAAAACAGTATTTAATGTTCACAGGAAAACGCTTCAGCTTTTATCTCTTTTACAGATTTAACTTTACCCTTTCCCTTGACTATTCCCTATTCCCTTTGACAAGCTAATAAAGCCACTGCTTTTTGTTAGTAAGATGCACTTTCAATTTTACTTTTATAATGAAAGAACTTTCTAAATGAGAATAAGAAACCTTAAACTTAAATCTAGGAACGAAGATCAGACAGGAAAATCTATTATATAATTTCCTCCAAGTAAAATAAACGAGATAATAGAAAAAACGTTTCCAATATTTTATGCTTTATGAAATAAAAAAATATATTTCATTTTTGTGTAGGTGTGTGCGCGTGCGTGCGTGCGTGCGTGCATTGTTGTGTGTATTAATCTGGATATAGTAAGGTGCAAGATAGGTAGATATACCCATAAAACAAATATCTGCCTAAAGAGCCAGTACTTCCACATCCAGAGTTTCGATCCATTTCTCTCACAACAAAAGAACCCTTTCACAGTATGACATCAAATATTAATAAGTAGTGGGTTATCCTCATTTATCCATATTTTAAACTTGTTTTATCCTCCACCTCGTCCCACTTTGTCCCACCTTGTCCCACCTTGTCCCATCTTGTCCCACCTTGTCCCACCTTGTCCCACCCTCCCTTAATTACACTTAATGACCTTTAATTACCCATAATCTTCCGCTAATTACATTTAATTACCCTCAATTACCCTCCAATTGTCCCACTAATTATCCCCTTAATTACCTATTAATTATACTGTGATATGTTGCCACCCCTAGAATGAATTCAATTAATTCAGATGTGTTTGCACCTACTCGAGAAAGAACCTACCAGAAGTTAGTTCTAAAGTGACATCTGGAATTATCTAGAGAATGGTGGCGTCATCACAGAAAAATCGAGATCTGTCATTTTTAGGTATAAAAGACCGGTAGTTCAGAAAGTATAGAAAGTTATGAAGTTTCGAGAAGTGAGGTTATGAATACAAAGTGAAAACAAAGTGGTAAACATTGTTAATTTTAGTCATTAAAGTGCATTTAAATTAATAATAGAATTGTGAAGTATCCAGTAAGTTAATTAATAAAGTGTGTTAGTGGACATCTCTTGTTATAATTTTTGGAACCCACGGAATTTGCAAGGGGTAGTTTCCTAAGGGTGGAAACACGTGACAAATTGGTGTCAGAAGCGGAATTTTGTGACAAGAGGAGCTCTGAAGTGTTCGAGAAGTATTCCCGAAGGTTAGTGCTAACACAGAGGACTAATTTACTGGACATTGTTCGACGGTTATTTTCGAACAGGAAAATAGTGTTAAGTGCATTTTTGAGACATTGCAGAACATTTTATTAGGACATTAGTGTGATAAGTAAATCCTTTAAACTGAGAAAGTGATAGAGACACTAAAAAAAGACTCATTTGTGTTAGTGCGTGAAAATTACTACAACTTTTCTATTTGGACATTAGTGGAGATTATTAAATTCTCTGAACTGGATAGTGACAAAAGACTCTGGATAAGACTTTTTCGTGCTGTTCCAAAATTTTTCTGGAAAGTTCCATTACCGATATTGACGCGGCAGTTAAATTTATTTTATTTTAACATAATCGTATGCCCATTACAACAAGAAGCATGGCTACGGAGAAACAAATGAAGGACCTACTTGCGGAATTTACGAAGATGATGGCGCAGCAACGCCAGGAAGATAAAGAAGAGCAAGAAAGAAAATGCCAGGAGGAAGAAAAACGATGTCACGTAGAAAGACAGTTACCCATTACCACGAATTGACGACACGTTAAGCACGTTGGCAGGCTCACGATGGTTTCCTACGTTAGACCTTAGGAGTGGATACTGGCAAGTGGGGCTTCATCCTGATGAGGCAGTGGTCTTTATCAATTTACCGTGATGCCTTTTGGACTTTGCAATGCGCCAGCTACCTTTGAAAGATTGATGGAATTCGTACTGCGAAGGCTAACCTGGGGGACATGCCTGGTTTACCTTGATGACGTGCTTGTTATGGGACAGGACTTTACAGAACATTTGAAAAATCTTCAAGAAGTATTTGGGCGAGTCAGGAATGCCCATCTGAAGTTGAACCCGAAGAAGTGCCTGCTATTCCAGAAAGAAGTCAAATTTCTTGGTCATGTGGTGTCTTCGGATGGAATACAAACAGACCCCGACAAAATTTCTGCTGTACGAGATTGGCCAAGACCATCTAACGTTCATGAAGTACGGAGCTTCCTTGGTCTCTGCACTTATTATAGGCGCTTTGTGGAAGGGTTCGCAGAAATTGCGAAGCCATTACACCGGCTGACAGAAGAGAAAGTGCAGTACCAATGGACACCGGAATGTGAAACAACATGGAGAAAATTGAAGGCAGCTCTATACACTGGTCCTGTGCTAGCGTACCCACAACGGGAAGGACTTTTTATTTTAGACACGAATGCCAGCAATTCTTCAGTCGGTTGTGTACTGTCTCAAATCGAGAATGGGCAGGAAAGAGTGATCGAGTACTTCAGCAAGGTGCTGTCCAAACCGGAAAGAAACTATTGTGTAACCCGGAAAGAGTTACTGGCCATCGTTAAATCAGTGGACCATTTTCATAAATATCTTTATGGAAGACATTTCAAGATTCGGACCGACCATGCTGCATTAAAATGGCTGTTGCAGTTGAAAACCCCTGAAGGTCAACTGGCTCGTTGGATAGAACGGCTGCAACAGTATGATTTCAAAATCGAACATCGACCTGGAAGATCTCATAAGAACGCAGACGCTTTATCTAGAAGACCCTGCAAGGAAGATTGCAAGCACTGCCGCCACGTTGACAAATTGCAGGGTACGGTGGCCGTCAACACTATTAAAATAGAGGTTCCGGATGATTGGACAACCGAAGCCCCGAGACAAGAACAACTGAATGACACAGAGATTGGGGCTATATTGAGAGCAAAGAAGAAAGGAATTCGACCAGCGTGGAAGGATGTTTCGGACAAGGCAGTTGGATTGAAGGCTTTGTGGGCCCAATGGGATTCACTTACAGTTATGAACGGGCTGCTAAAGAGAGCTTGGGAAAGCCCGGATGGCAAGGAAGTTGTTATGCGTCTAGTGATTCCCAGGTGTCGAGTACCGAAAGTACTTCAGGAAGTGCATAATGGAGCATCCGGTGGACACTTCGGCGTTAATAAGACCCTGAATAAAGTACGAGAACGATTTTATTGGGTAAATAGTCGTCAGGATGTGGAAGCTTGGTGTCGCAATTGCAAAATTTGTGCAGCGAGTAAGGGACCGCAGACTAGAAGTAGGGGTGCAATGAAACAATATAACGTCGGAGCTCCTTTCGAGAGGATTGCGATCGATATAGCCGGCCCATTCCCAGTAACCAAGGATGGTAACAAGTATATACTGGTTGCCATGGACTATTTTAGTAAGTGGCCAGAGGCCTATGCGATTCCAAACCAAGAAGCAGTCACTGCCGTCAAAGTCTTGGTAGATAATTTGATATGTCGGTTTGGTGTACCCCTGGAGCTGCACTCAGATCAAGGGAGGAACTTTGAGTCAGGGTTGTTTCAGCAAATCTGCAAGTTATTGGGGATACACAAAACACGGACAACAGCCCTTCACCCGCAATCAGATGGAATGGTGGAACGACATAACAAGACCATGAAAGAACATCTCTCTAAAGTGGTTCATAAGAATCAACGTGATTGGGATCTCCACATACCGTTCTTCCTCATGGCATACAGAGCTGCTATCCACGAGTCTACGAAACAAACACCAGCCCGTGTAGTATTTGGACATGAGATCAGACTGCCGTGTGATTTGATTTTCGGAACACCAGGCGGAGAACAGCTTCCTGTGAACAGCTATGTGGATGAAATGAGTGAACGGCTAAGAAATGTTCACGAGCTGGTTAGAGACCAAATCACCATAGTCAGTGACCGAATGAAGGCTCGATACGACCGTAAGGGTAGTTCAGAAGGGTTCAAGGCAGGAGATCTGGTTTGGCTGTACAATCCACAGCGAAAGAAAGGGAAGTCACCGAAACTTCAACCTCCTTGGGAAGGACCGTATACTGTTATTACCCGAATTAATGATGTCGTCTATCGGATTCAACGAAATAAAAAGTCCAAGATGAAGATCGTACACTTGGATAGACTGGCGAAGTATGTGAAAGAGGCTGAATTGCCTGACCGGGACGTTCAGGCTTAAGGAGGGGGCAGTGTGATATGTTGCCACCCCTAGAATGAATTCAATTAATTCAGATGTGTTTGCACCTACTCGAGAAAGAACCTACCAGAAGTTAGTTCTAAAGTGACATCTGGAATTATCTAGAGAATGGTGGCGTCATCACAGAAAAATCGAGATCTGTCATTTTTAAGTATAAAAGACCGGTAGTTCAGAAAGTATAGAAAGTTATGAAGTTTCGAGAAGTGAGGTTAAGAATACAAAGTGAAAACAAAGTGATAAACATTGTTAATTTTAGTCATTAAAGTGCATTTAATTTAATAATAGAATTGTGAAGTATCCAGTAAGTTAATTAATAAAGTGTGTTAGTGGACATCTCTTGTTATAATTTTTGGAACCCACGGAATTTGCAAGGGGTAGTTTCCTAAGGGTGGAAACACGTGACAATACTAACCAATTACTCGCTAATTACCCCCACTAATTGCCATTTTGTCCCACCTTCCCCTAACTACCCTTAATCACCACTAATTACACCTCAAGCCACGTCCCCGTGACGTCACAAAGAGGGTGGAGGGAGGTGAACTTGGACCTATTCCGGTGAATCTTCGAAAATATGTAGAAATAATTGTTTAACTTTAATTACATAATACTTGAAATTACCTTCTCCAAAAGCCTATAAAACGATATACCACAACAACAGTGAGAGAGAGTGCGGTGGTAAGGGGTTGATAGTGGCCGGGCAGGCAGGCCGATAGACACACAGAATTTTTTTTCTCAAACTGACATTATAAAAAATTTTAATTATTTTTTTGCGGTACTATACTTCCACTGGATGTGGAAGTAATTTTGAGGCCTTCGGTTCTTGTATATACGCTAAATAACAATGTTATTTTTTACCCCCTTTAATAATGGGGTGCGTTTGGTAATGAAGATGGTAGGTGGATAATGCCAAAATTTTGAGACCTTGGCTTTTCGTGCATACACTAAATCCCAATTTTTTTGGACTGTTATTACCTTGCTATATCTGTTTACCCAATTGACCCCCATTTACCGTTCAACTTCAATGGAATAAGACCAAAATAAAATCTAGTTCCAGATCACGTTATAATATATAAGTGTACCGAATTTCAAGTCAATATCATAAACGATTCCAGAGTAATCGTGCGCACAAAGAACGATAGACCGACAGAATGACATACTGAATTTTTTTTTGCTCAGACTTAAAATCTCGACATCATAACATTATAAGCCTCTTTGAACTTTTTTTTTACCATTACTCTACTTCCACTCCACTACGTGTTTGTGGAAGTAAAATAATATAAAAAAATATAGCCACCGTGATGCTAAATCGTGTAAGTCAAATCTAGCTAATAAATCAGTTTGTCGATAGTTGGGTGGATAAATACCATCAACTTTAAAGGAAATATATTCAACATAAACATACCCACTCTGCTTTCGTTCCAAATTAAGAATATGGATATCGTTTTGCGGATTCCAGTCAATATTAGCATATTCTAGTTTGGTTTCCTCTTCCATTCGGGACTGTAGTGGTTTAACAGAAACTTTGATTTCGTTTAGTTTAATTCTTCTCTGTTCCCATTCATTTTCCCACAAGTTCCTTTACGTACCATTTTACATCTGCATGTAAAGATGTGATAAACACCATACAGTTTAAACTTGAGATAACGTCTCGTGCAGATCTGTCGGCTTGCTCATTATACCCCAGGCATTAGAGACCATATAGTGCCCTTACCTGGAAAAATTCATCATAGTTCTGTAAATAGGCTTACTTTACGTTTTTTTGGAGTGCTGAATCCAAATTATTAACTTCCCACCAAAAATTCCCCCCACAACCTCCTCAAAAATTTGAAAATAAAACAAAAAAAAACGTTTTTTTTTTTATCTTTTTTTTTTCATTTTAGGAAAAAGATACCTAGAAATTCGGAAAGTAGGCGAAATTTGCAACAAAAAAGGTCCTTTGACATTTTAACGTTGAACGAACGGGGAAGCGCTAACACGCCTCGAAACATGAGCCTCGGCGCCGCGCCGCGGCGCTGCATGTGCTAAGTTACACGCCGGCTGCGTTTTTTCTGTCAGGAATATTCTCGCATGAATTGTTGCACTCGAGGCACATATGGAAAATTTCAACCCGCTTTTCTTGCAGCTACGCGCGTCACGGCAGCCTTTTTTACATCTGGCGGAGATAATCTTAAGTTTTGGTAAGGCGGGAGGATTCAAAGTAGTGACAGGAGAAAGTCCGTATCTGGTTTTATTCCAGCCCAATTTTTCTGACTCGATAACATTTCCTTGCCAAAGTTGGTCTTGGTGATACATTCTCAGTGAGCGTTGCGCAGCAGCAGCAGCTTCAGTTGGGGCCAAAGAGGCAATGTTGTGTTTACTGCTGTACGCGGTTTAGATGAGAAACTGATGTCTAAAACCGTTCAAAGTATCAAAGTCATGTGTTTTCATCCTTGCAACCATACAAACGAAGAAAAAATGATTGCCAGCTTTTGTGATAGCTTGTGTATCTGTATTTGCCGTCCGGAACAGCTGAGCTAGGGAATGCAAATCTGAGTTTTGGAAGAGGACATTGATCATTTGAAACAATTTAAAGTCACATCAACCATTTTAAAATATTATAAGAAAACAGTTCTCATGCGAAACAAAATGTTTTTTAAAGCAATTAAAATAATAAACAATATAAAGTGAGGATAAAACGCCTAAGAAACTTCGATCGTGATCAACGGGTTGCTATTCTCGAGCAGCCTACAGGTGTCATGGGTCGGGGGAAAAGGGAAGGGCCTCTTGACAACAGTATGCTAGCTCGAGGGGCGTGGCAGGGGAGATCGAAAGACGAGAGAGTAACTGTGGAGTTGCCGGAATACTTAAATAAACGCACGGCGCATGCTTCGGGATCCACTCGCTCCCCTCCCATTCGTCGTACGTCAAAATGTCAAAGGACTTTTTTTGTTGTCAATTTTGTTTACTTGTTGAGTGTCTGGGTATTTTATCTCTAAACCGAAAAAAAAACGATAAAAAAATCAAAAACCAATTTTTTGGGTTTTCTTCTCTAAATTTGAGGCGGTTGTGGGAGGAACTTTTGGTGGGAGGTTAAAAATTTGGATTCAGCGTGCAAAAAACGTAAAGTAAACCTATTTCCAGAACTACCATGAATTTTTCCAGGTAAAATTCTCTAATGCTTGGAGTATTACCTTGTATCCCGATATGAGAGGGTACCCATATAAATATGACGGATTTATTGTTCTCCTGTAAGAGAGGGGAGTTCTTCTTTAATTAAACTCAATATGGGGTTATTAGGATACAGTTGATTGATTCCTTGGATAGCACTCAAAAAATCTGTTACTAATAGATTTCTTCGATCGTTGGGCTTGTTAATATACTTCAACGCTTATAGTAGAGCATATATTCCACCGGTGAATGTAGCACATTCTACTTGCTACTCTTTGCTGGTAACTTAAATTGGTGTGTTGTGTTGGTGGTTATAAATAACGCACCGGCACCTTATTCTGTTTTGGAGGAATCAGTGTAAATTTTGTTGTAGTCTGGGTACTGGTTAGTTATTTCAAAGAAATGTTTTTTAATTATATCGTAATTTGTGTTCTATTTATTATATCGTCTTAATACAGTGTCACATGTGGGTAAAGGAATTGTCGGTGGAGGGTTAGTCCTGATGTTCAGGGGAAAGTTACATTCAAATTAGCCAGAGGTCTGTTTATTCGTTTGTGGATTGGACTCTATTTTTTCCTGTTATTGTATATGGCTATAGAGAGGTTTGCGAACGTGTTTCTGTGTGTGGGGCTTTCACTGTTGGCTAACATAATTGCTACATATGATAGACTGAGGTACTGCCTTGTCATCGTACGGGAGGGTTCTCCAGATTCACAATAGAGGCTTGCAAAATATGCTTCAAGGCAATTCTTATTCCTGCGTTGTGGATGGTGCCTATTGATTTAAGTAGCGTGTTTTTTGCAATGCAGTAGGCTATGGCACCATAGTCAATCTTAGATATAACAAGCTAAAAACGTACTCTTCTCCAGTTTACTAAACTTTTTATATAATTGTTACACATTCTATAGAATGCTATTCGCAGTTTTTTGTAAATAATGTTAGTTTTAGACATTTATAATTTTATAGTACGAACTTAGTTGGTGAAAGACTCAGTGTAAAATAAAGTGAAAAAAAACTATACCATACCCCATGTGGGGTTTCGAACCTGGGACCCTTGGATTCCGTGTTAAAAGCGTAAGAACTACACCACCACCTAACACGTAAAAAATGTAAATTTTTACAAAAAAAAATCAAAAAAAAAATTCTCAAATTTAAATCATTAATAACATTGTTATTTACCGATCGATTTTGTTAAAAAACAATAGGATTTTTTCCCTAGCTAACACTAACTTACTGTCCAAATTTCAGTACAATTGAATTTTTCTTTCTCGAGTTATCGTGCTTACAAGAAACGTGACGGACGGACAGACGGACTGACGGACAGACTGACAGACTGACAGACGGACAGACGGACAGACGGACAGGCGGACAGGCGGACAGGCGGACACACGGACAGGCGGACAGACGGACAGACGGACAGATGGACATTTTAAAAGTAATTCAGAATTCGTTCACTAACACAATGATATGAAATTTTTTTCTCTACGAGCGATATTTACGGTTTTAGAAATGTGTCGATCAAATGCAATATACTCTTCGTTTTCGTATTTGCGAAGAGTATAATAAGGGTGCGGTATATATGAAATAAGGTTCTGCTATCTATTCCAAGTGTAATTGAATAGGATCTTTAAAAAATGTATTTCCTTTTGACATGATAGCTTCAAGTTTTTTTAAGTGAGGTTCCTAAGTGAGCTGATGATCAAATATGACGTCAAGGAAGGACACCGCACGTTTTATAGGTAAATTGGTGGCCTGTCAAATATAATGAATTTTTGATATGTTGCAGTTCAACCGATTCAGAACAATAAGTTCCTTTGGCAGAACTTCAAATTATGGACAGTTTCTTCGATAGATGGCTCCAAAGACTGGATCTACCCCTCGATACTTCAATAACGATTTCTCAAAACATGCTGCAGGTATTGAAATGATAACTGCTGAAAATGAATAACCAAACTACCATTATTTCGTTTCAGATTGATGTACCTGAACTTCCGGTTTTGCCGGAAGTGACATCAAATCACGTTTTTCTAATGCAAAATACCCGTTTAATTCAATTTAATGCATCATATTATATATAAGTAGCTTTATTAAAATTCACTATTTTAGTAAATAAGTACGTTCGTTGATTAATAGAACATTGATGCACCTTAATACCGGGTACATCTTAATCTTTGTACAAAATAAAGTTAAATTTTATTTTTCAAGATATAAAATTGCAGTTGTGCCTAGTCAATGAAAACTAATTATTTGTCAGACTTTTAAGCATAATAGGCAGTTTTTGTTTATTTATAATACAATAAACTTTATTACTTTTAGCGAACATTGCATAGCTGATAATTTTTATTTTTTAAATATTTACTTATTTTAATCATTCATTAATAGAAATCAAATGAAAAAACTTTATTTCAAAATAATTAACAAAGTACAGCATTCCTCTTCTAGCACGTGCCGGTGCCAGTCAGAAATATACGGTGCGAGGCGCAATGAAAGGCTGGATGAGATGAGGCCAGATTAAATTATAAACACGATCACCATTCGCAGCAATGCGAACTAAAAGATATATAAATGAACAGAAAAGGTAACTTAAAATAATTAATATATAAAAAGGCGTTATTGTAAATAAAATATAAAAAGTATCATTGATTGTTGTAGAATGTATAATGCTCCATGTTTTTTTAAGTATATTTAGGAATATGTTGACCCATATTTCCTAGTAAATTAAATTTTTGTTAGAATAAAACTAAAATTATAAATGAAATTTTGTTTAACAGTTCCATCATTTTAAATTTCTATAAAGAGTTGAACATATACGCTAACGTGTATAGCTGGTCATCTACTTAACAGATTTACTTGTTAATATATTTATTTACTCAAATACACAAATGATCATAAATAGATAAACAACAATCATCGAACTGAACAACTTAATAATCTAATAAATTAAAGTATTGGTATATTTAATATTAATAATTCATGTTTGTAACAATTTATAGCTTGAATAAATTAAATACACGGAATGTTTTGTCGTTCTATTGAATATAATTTCCGGTAAGAGGTTTCTTCCGCCCTGCTGGCGATTTGCTCTTCACTTGCTTGGAGTCTAACGCCAGTGTAAGGTGTATTGACCTTTCGTCGTCACCCCGGTACCTTTTACTTTACCAATAAAGATCTGTACTTTGATTATTAATATGAGGAAAACTCCTTTTATCTTATTCCTGTTGTCTACATTTATGGTCGAGCCAAAGAACGTTTCGTTAATTATTAACCTCATGGTTATAAATTTCAAGATGGCCGGAAATATTTCCGTAAGTACTTTAAAAATTATCTTTTTGTTTCAAAATTTCATTCGTAAAATATAGTTTATTATATTGTTTTTTCGACTTGTAGGGTCTTCCTAATATTTGGAGTATCTTCTTATTTTTGGATTATGATTAATTTTGAATCACATTCAGCATCTTAAAATTAATTAAAATTTCACTTTGTCAATGTTTTATGGTCTAAGCTAAATTTTACTTAATAAGCTAAACTTTACTTAATAGTCATATCCACTCAATGGTCATTACATAATTTACCCACAACTTTAATAGAAGTTCTACCTTTTTCTGGAATGGAGATGTACGTTCGCCATCTTATTTAGCAGCTCATTTTTTTTTTAACTTGATGCTTCTAGCTGTAATGGTTCCCTGTTTGGAGAAGAACCAAGCCTAATATTCTTGTCATCGATTGTACCTACATTCTTCAAAGAAAACTACAGATTTTCCAAGTTAAGTGTTTAATATAAGTAAAATTCTTAGAATCTAACTATCATTTTTTTTTTGCACAGAAAAACATTTGAAATTTTAAATTTTTTATCATTACGGAAAAAATTTTACATAACGTATTGAAATGACATTTGTTTTTTCTTAAATGTGAGAGTTTCCGAATCTCACATGTTCGTGTAATAATTGAATAACTTTTCTTCGGAGTTTTATAATGAAATATTAATTATTGAGGTACAACTGTACAAGGTTTGGTGATCACCAAATTTTATTACCGCTTCGCTTTAATAATATGTTGTAATGCATTTGGGTAAATTATTAAAAAAAAAACTTTCGCTTTAATATATTAATGTTTAAAACATACATTTTTGATGGTATAACTTGTAAAATTTAACTTATTATTTTTTCTATCAATATTTGATTAAGTAAAAACTAGTTTGAACAGCTTCTAATAAAAGAAGCATTTCTTGTTAAATATTTTCAGATAGATTTTGGGTAGACTAACTACTATAATTTTATATAAACATTTTTGTAAGAGTTGCTTGTAAATACTTTCCATATTAGTCGAGGAGCCATCCCTAGCTGTACGTGCCCCCGCCCGATACTTGGGGACAATGTTTTTCATAAAGATTGAAGCCTAAGGAACAATATAAGATATATTCTAAAAAAAAAACTGGCTGTACTTTCAAAATGGCGGCCATATGTTAAAAAAAACTGTTGCCAATGTTGTTTTTGTCATTTAACACAAAAACTAAAAAAGATGGACAAAAACTTTCTTCACAAAAAACAACGTACATAAAATTTTCTACAATTTTGTACCCACACAATATACAATACATATACAATATATTGATAGGAGTTACCATTTTCCAGATAAATGAGTCCAAAATTAAGAAAACATGGAAAATCATATATCGGTAAATCACTTAGAGGAAATAACTGTGACAATTATTGTAAGGCGTATAATATAACTTTATATTATTAACATAAAAATTAAATAAAATAAACTGAAAAAAATTAATAATAATATTATAATTTGCAGACATTTATCTCGAAAACGGTAACAGTGGTATCTGGAAAACGGTAACTCCTATCCAAATATTGTATAGGAACAAAATTGTAGAAAATTTTATGCACTTTGTTTTTTGTGCAGAAAGTTTTTCTCCATCTTTTTTAGTTTCTATGTTAAATGACCAAAACCATATTTGCATTTTTTTTTAAATGGACGCCATTTTGAAAGTACAGACAGCTTTTTTTTAGGACATGTCTTAAATTGTCCCCAAGGATCGGGGGGGTGCACGGACAGTTAGGGTGGGCTTCTGGAAAATGGTAACTCCAATGCAAATATTGTATAGGAACAAAATTGTAGAAAATTTTATGCAATTAATTTTTTGTATAGAAAGTTTTTCTCCATCTTTTTTAGTTTTTGGGTTAAATGACAAAAACGATATTTGCAAATTTTTTTTTTAACGGACGCCATTTTGAAAGTGCAGCCAATTTTTTTTTTTAGGACATGTCTTAAATTGTTCCTTAGGCTTTAATCTTTATGAAAAACATTGTCCTAAAGGATCGGAGGGGGGGGGGGGGACACTTAGGGTGGGCTCCCGTAGTATATTCATTTGTAAATGTTAATCTAGATGTTATTTTGGCTTGACATCAACCCAGTTTTGACCAGTTTCTTATAAAACTGATTTTATAATTTTAATAAGACATTTATTCATAAACTTGTTTCTTGCTACTTCAACGAGCTTCATTTTGCTCTATAAAAAAAAATACATAAAACAAATATTTCGATCTTGATAATTGAATATTATGATATTACACCTATTTAGCTCATCATACATATTTGTAGGTAAGTCTCTCTCTATTATAACATCTTAATAATAAATAAACTTGCATAACTCATGACCCATACGCTTCCGAGCTAATGAGCTAGCGGCAGTGTACTTTTCTTGATCTGTTATCAATATATTCCACTCTAATAATATTTTTTATTAATACCCTATAGGTAAATAGTTAACATTCAATAAAAAAATAAAATTATTGATAATCGGCCAAGGTAGAGTTACATTGTGAGGGAAAAATCGCTAGCGATGCGAAATTGTATGTAATCTGTTTTAATTGCTCTACTGTTCAAAAATTACTCATTCAAAATTGTGGCAGTGAATAGAGACTCAAAAAAAACAAAAACAACGATCAGGAATATAAGTTTCGTATAACAGTATAATAAGTCAGTAATTTAAATCTAGTCTAGTCTTCGACAACGTCCGTTGAGTCATGGCCTCCAGCATCTTCAACTAGCCTTGAGTTATCATGGATGGATATTTTACGTATGTTTCAAGTCGTGTATATCCTAAACACCAAATCACACTTGCTACGTGGCAACAAGTTCCCACTATTAAACTTACAGTATTACAAGTACAATAATAGGATATAATCGGTCCTTGACGTACAACTTCTACTTGTCCCATTTGTCGGTCGTAACTATAATGCATCCACAATTGATACTTAATCCGTTTGCGATGCCTAGATCTGACGCGGATTCTCAACAACCCCGGCTCATTCACATTTTCGTCATATTCGAAAGCGGTGTCCCTTTCTTCTTCTTGGTTGTCTTGAACGTATGATGGAGCCATTTTAATTTGGAATGCGCCAAATGTCAAATTTCTTAAATAATCAAAATCTAGTACGGGAAAATCAGGCAAATGATTCTCCTGCAATAATATCCATCTTCTCCATGTCTAAATCACAGTCTTTTCGCGTCTACTCTAACTTGAAGATAGTTCAGTTCTTGAGTTTTTGCCAACAGTCTTCGAGCCAATTTGTCATCTGCTCCTGCGATCTAAACTAAGCCGTGAAATTTATGAATTATAGCGCATGTTATAAAGGAATAATTAGTTTTCATTGACTAAACACAACTGCAATTTTACATCTTGAAAAATAAAATCAACTTTGTTTTGTACCAAGATTATGATGTACCCGGTATAAAGCTAGCATCAATGTGCTATCAAACAATGCAGGAGCTTACTTTTTTACTAAGATGCAAGCTACCTATTATGATGTATTAAATTGAAGTAAACGGGTGTTGTGCTTTCGAAAAACGTGATTTGAGTTTTTACCAATACTCTTCGAGCCAATTTGTTATCTGCTCCTGCCGTATAAACTAAGCCGTAAAATTTATTAATTATAGCACATGGTATGAAAAAATAATTAGTTTTCATTGACTAAACACAACTGCAATTTTATATCTTGAAACATAAAATCAACTTTGTTTTGTACCAAGATTATGATGTACCCGGTATAAAGCTAGCATCAATGTTCTATCAATCAATGCATATACTATTATGATGTATTAAATTGAAGTAAACGGGTGTTGTGCATTCGAAAAACGTGATTTGAGGTCACTTCCGGCAAAACCGGAAGTTCAGGCATATCAATCTAAGGCCAAATAATGGTAAATAGTCTGGTTATTCATTTCCAGTAGATACCATTTCAATATCTGCAGTACGTTTTGAGAAATCTTTGATACAGTATCGAGGTCCAGTCTTTGGAGCCATCTATCGGAGAAACTGTTCATAATTTGAAGTTTTGCCAAAGGAACTTATTGTTCAGAATCAGTTGAACTACAACATATCAAAAATACATCAAATTTGACAGGCCACCAATTTACCTATAAAACGTGCGGTGCCCTTTGGTGTTGCTTACAAATTTTAAATTTTCATTAAATATTATTATACTTGGCTCTATTTTTTTGGAAAATGTCATGTATTTAGTTTTGGTCGTAGAAAATTGAAAATCAGTGGTGTTTGATCAGTGTTGTATATTATTGAAGTCTTTTTGTAATAGATGTTGCATTATGGTCAGGCTCTTCCCCTTTAAAAAAAAAAGCACGAGGTCATCGACGTTTAATCTCGTTTTGACGACGTTTTGTTTTTGTCTCTTTAAGAGGTTTAATATTTTGTCTTTTTTTTAAACATACCTATAATTTTTTTTATTTCAAAGTTTGTGTGATTTCTCAGCTTATTGGGGGACTCGATGCATCTATTTTATTTATATGTAGATTTTATTTATATGTAGATTTATATAAAGAGTCGAGAATAAACAAAAAATTTTAAAAATTTTTATTTATTTATCCATTTGCTTATTTATTTATTTGTTCATTCGTTTATTTGTTTATTTAATCATTCGTTCATTCATTGATTGATTGACTTATTTATTTACGCACCCATTCCAATAGGTCAAAAGACCCAATTACTAGATAGGAAAAAATAGAATAAACAAAAGAGAATAATGTCACTTTATAGCTCAGGCAATGAGACCAAATATGAGCATATGTTGGAAGAAATTAGAGACAAGCTGAATTTTTGTCAGTTGTGAGGACCTAATTCGAGGAGTATTTCCTCAAAAGTGCCCGCCTCTCCCCTTGTGCTTCCTCCCTCACCCCCCTTAAACATCCATTTTGCAAGCCTTTTAGTTATCGTTCACATCTCCGTCATTATTTATTCTAAATTCATAAATTTTACACCGTTCTATTCCTTAACATCCATTCTTAAAAAATATGTGTACCATAGTTTCTTAGCTATTTAACATTTAATCTAAATATTTCTATAACCGTTCGAACTTCCACATTTCTAAAATTGTTAATCCTACAGAAATGGGAAATTAAAAAAAAATTCACCTTCAGTTTATAAGCTTTCTTCTTGTCCTCGATGATTTTTTCGCTAAAACTAATATTTATTGTGAAGCAGTGAATAAATTTTTCTTTTCATTGAAAACGCCTGTATAATTTAAAGTATAATTTTTCCGAAAGCAAATGCTTTAATAACCGCTCAAAAAATTTGAGCATCTAGGTAATGCTATATATTAACGAAAAACAGTATTCGAAATTTTTATTTTTTATTTACTGGCAAACTACAGTAACAATGGTGACATTTAAAAAAATAAAATGTGAAGACGCACATTGTCTTGGTCATAAATTTATTTTTTATGCTTCAGAAACAAATAAAAAATCATTTGAAAGCACAATTAATAACCTTCAATTTTGATCGTTAACATTTTTTACCTAAGTACTCTGAGATATTTTTACTGAATACTTCGTCTACGTACAAACGTTCCATCGCCATCTTAATGACGTCATAACTATATCTTCCCCACAATGAGAGCGCAACAATAGGCATTTTCACATTCAGGAGACCTTATCGAATATGTCTTGCTTACTGTTGCCATTTCCCAGCTAAGTCCGACGGAAATTCCATTTAAGTCAATTGGCTTCTCTGTTAATATGTGACAAAAGAACGGTTTATAAAATTAAATTTAAACGTCAACGTTATTTACAATAATTTTACATATTACTCAAAAACAATAATATAATTAATTAATTAATTAACTAATTAATTAATTAATTTCTTCAGTAAACAATTTAATCAAAAATGTTTAATAGGCGTGGACAAAGCATAGTATAATGGCTACTATTCACTCTGGTGATTTACGACACTCGCCTGCGGTTCGTGTCTTAAACTTATCCCTCGTGAATAATAGACATCATCATATGCTCGTTGAATAATATACTATTATCTTCTAATAAAAAATTGTTGAAACAACAAAGATATTTCTTAAAATCATGCTATCTGCATAAAATTGTTAACTATTTTGTTTATGATAATGTTACTCTGGAACGAGTTAATATTTCTACACCAATTTTAAAAACAAGATCGTATACAATTTTTACATAACCACTATATCAACATTTCTAAACATTCTAGTGTGAAATGATATACGGTAGCTTCATCACAACTAGCATAAAGCGCCATTTTCTCCTATCGCAGTCTTTAAGCAAGTTTATGTCTTATTTGGGAGCATCAAAGCTCGTCCGCGTTAACTTTTAGATTTAAATGACTGCACATTTTTAGGAAGACTGAGCTCATCCATGTAAACTTTTATTATACTTTGTTCGTAATTGTGTGAACTCCTTCGTGTTATACTTTTGTTTTGTTTTTAAGGGTAGTTCTGTGACATACTTTTTCCTTTACTATTGTCTCCACTCTTGTGTCTAATCAGCATTTATGAGCTGGCTTCTACTTCCGGGCCCACTCCCAAGCTCTTGTCTAAAATAACATTTATTATTATATAATCAGACGTGGTTTTTGTTATAAAAACATGAGTGTGCTTAAGTATGCTATAATATAAATAACGCAAATTTTTTTAAAGTAAATACCGTATACTTGTTACAATAATATATTGACTTTGTTCATGCCACTTCTTTACGCTCACTTTTAACATTTCTCCCTTTCTCAGTGGGGATAGTACTGGAATTTTGCACGAAGTTCAGTACAGGTACTTGTTTACTACTACTATGTATCCATTTAGATAGATTTTCTCATTTGTTTATTTGTCTCAAATGTTCACGTGGAATTCCGCATAAATCTTATGAAAAATTGCTTTCAGTGGAATTGGTTGAAATTGCATTATATTGTAGATATTGACGTCCTAGTTAAATGTCTGAATGGGCACAACTTTATAATTTGGCCAGTTTTCGAGTTAAATTTTCCTTCTTTCCTTCCTTTCTTCATACCATAATACACAGGGTGATCCATAAGTAATGGTACATCACTTAACTGTGCATAGTAGGAGTCAAAATATTAAGATTTAGCTAATCATTAAATTTTATTTTCATTTTCCTTTGTAATTTAATGAGCTTTTAAAATATTCTTTTGAAAATTGATGAGTGGATGTTATATGGGATGGAAAATCATAGTACATCTTCAAATTTGGTCTAGCTCCTAGAGATCGCTACGTACGCTATATTTAATGTGTTTAGAGGGCCGTAACTTTTTTATCATGCGGAAAGATTGGTTGTTTAACAGGTACATTTTGTTTTTATGCATACTTGATAAATATGTTTGCTCTATCACCTACCATTTTTTTGTAAGTCGCGAAAATAACCTAAAAAATCTCATAAGAAGGTTGTTTTTTAACGGGTGATGAGCTAAACGGACACTTGATTCGTACTCAGTACGTCGAAATTCTGGTTGCCCAATGGAGTCTCATAAATAAATCACATTTAATTTGTGTGTGTGTGTGTGTGTGTATGTCTAATAGCATACGCGATTTTCTAGAAAATGACGGAAGACTCGGTGATATTCATATATTACACCGGTACACAAAAAAAATGGTATGACTCTGGGACTCCATTGGGCAACCCCGTTGTATTTCGACGTGCGAAATACGAATTAGGTGCCCGTTTAGCTCCATCACCAACCAATTTATTGCAAATTCCGAAAATAAGCCAAATTGTGAATTTTTAAGGTTATTTTCGAGACTAATAAAAAAATGGTTGGTGATGGAGCAATTCTGACTACGGATTCGAAATCAGCGTATCAAAATACATAAAGATAAGTTGCTCTAGTTAGAAGAAGAAACCACTTTTTTTATTTTGTGTGCCTCTGTTATTATTAAAAGTGCATTAAAATTTTAATTTGTACTTTTCTCAAAAACTGTCGTAGTCAGAAATTTTATATTAACAGAGAAACACGTATAAGCAATATAAAACGAAGTATAAATAATTTATTAGTCTTGGTACATGTGTAAGAATAATACATTATACTATCATAGTTATTTTATTTATATTTTTATAACTGTTTTATTCTGTATTATATTTTTATACCATTATACTCTGTATTATATTTTTATTACTATACTAATGTCAAATTAGGACTGTCAAATTAGGATGAAATTTTCTTACTCTAAACTGCTAAACGCAAACTGAAAATTGTTGTCTACTCTCAAGTGTTAGACTTTGTAGAATACAAGAGTATATAATGTGTAAAGTAAAATGTATCTTAAGTATTTTAATAAATTTCAATTTCAATTTCAAGAACATAAGCAAGTCCGCATTCTGTTTTGTTTAAATTATGTCTATCGCCCGTTGGAGTTTTGGAACTATGTTGTGTTTACCGTCAGTCTTGTAATGACGGACATATTCGGGTGTACCGTCCTGCAAATACCAGGTTTCACGAATGCTACGTGTCTCCGCGGAACAGGTCCGGGCAATTTTCTTTTAATGTTTGGGAATGGATAAGGGTGTATTGCCCTGGTGTAGCGTGGCGTATCATGGGTAATGGTAGATTTAATGGACAGGTTTATAGGGTAATCTTGGAAAACGTTATGCTTCCTTCGGTGGAGCAATTATATTGTCCACCCTTATTAAACTACCCCTTGCAAATTCCGTGGGTTCTTTCTGAACTTTCTGGACTACTCGCCGAGAATGCGGTCGGTCTTTTATACTTAAAAATGACAGATCTCGATTTTTCTGTGATGACGCCACCATTCTCTAGATAATTCCAGATTGTCACTTTGGAATTTCTGGTAGGTTCTTTCTCGAGTAGGTGCAAATACATCATTCTAGGGGTTGTACCACATCACACTGCCCCCTCCTTAAGCCTGAACGTCCCGGTCAGGCAATTCAGCCTCTTTCACATACTTCGCCAGTCTATCCAAGTGTACGATCTTCATCTTGGACTTTTTGTTTCGTTGAATCCGATAGACGACATCATTAATTCGGGTAATAACAGTATAAGGTCCTTCCCAAGGAGGTTGAAGTTTCGGTGACTTCCCTTTCTTTCGCTGTGGGTTGTACAGCCAAACCAGATCTCCTGCCTTGAACCCTTCTGAACTACCCTTACGGTCGTATCGAGCCTTCATTCGGTCACTGGCTATGGTGATTTGGTCTCTAACCAGCTCATGAACATTTCTTAGCCGTTCACTCATTTCATCCACATAGCTGTTCACAGGAAGCTGTTCTCCGCCTGGTGTTCCGAAAATCAAATCACATGGCAGTCTGATCTCATGTCCAAATACTACACGGGCTGGTGTTTGTTTCGTAGACTCGTGGATAGCAGCTCTCTATGCCATGAGGAAGAACGGTATGTGGAGATCCCAATCACGTTGATTCTTATGAACCACTTTAGGGAGATGTTCTTTCATGGTCTTGTTGTGTCGTTCCACCATTCCATCTGATTGCGGGTGAAGGACTGTTGTCCGTGTTTTGTGTATCCCCAATAACTTGCAGATTTGCTGGAACACCCTTGACTCAAAGTTCCTCCCTTGATCTGAGTGCAGCTCCAGGGGTACACCAAACCGACATACCAAATTATCTACCAAGACTTTGGCGACAGTGACTGCTTCTTGGTTTGGAATCGCATAGGCCTCTAGCCACTTACTAAAATAGTCCATGGCAACCAGTATATACTTGTTACCATCCTTGGTTACTGGGAATGGGCCGGCTATATCGATTGCGATCTTCTCGAAAGGAGCTCCGACCTTATATTGCTTCATTGCACCCCTACTTCTAGTCTGTGGTCCCTTACTGGCTGCACAAATTTTGCAATTGCGACACCAAGCTTCCACATCTTGACGACTATTTACCCAATAAAATCGTTCTCGTACTTTATTCAGGGTCTTATTAACGCCGAAGTGCCCACCGGATGCTCCATTATGCACTTCCTGAAGTACTTTCGGTACCCGGGAATCACTAGACGCATAACGGCTTCCCTGCCATGCGGGCTTTCCCAAGCTCTCTTTAGCAGCCCGTTCATGACTTTAAGTGAATCCCATTGGGCCCACAAAGCCTTCAATCCAACTGCCTTGTCGGAAACATCCTTCCACGCTGGTCGAATTCCTTTCTCCTTTGCTTTCAATATAGCCCCAATCTCTGTGTCATTCAGTTGTTCTTGTCTGAGGGCTTCGGTTGTCCAATCATCCGGAACCTCTATTTTAATAGTGTTGACGGCCACCGTACCATGCAATTTCTCAATGTGGCGGCAGTGCTTGCAATCGTCCTTGCACGGTCTTCTAGATAAAGCGTCTGCGTTCTTATGAGATCTTCCAGGTCGATGTTCGATTTTGAAATCATACTGTTGCAGCCGTTCTATCCAACGAGCCAGTTGACTTTCAGGGGTTTTCAACTGCAACAGACATTTTAATGCAGCATGGTCGGTCCGAATCTTGAAATGTCGTCCATAAAGATATTTATGAAAATGGTCCACTGTTTTAGCGATCGCCAGTAACTCTTTCCGGGTTACACAATAGTTTCTTTCCGGTTTGGACAGCACCTTGCTGAAGTACTCGATCACTCTTTCCTGCCCATTCTGGATTTGAGACAGTACACAACCGACCGAAGAATTGCTGGCATCCGTGTCTAAAACAAAAAGTCCTTCCCGTTGTGGGTACGCTAGCACAGGACCAGTACATAGAGCTGCCTTCAATTTTCTCCATGCCGTTTCACATTCCGGTGTCCACTGGTACTGCACTTTCTCTTCTGTCAGCCGGTGTAGTGGCTTCGCAATTTCTGCAAACCTTTCCACAAAGCGCCTATAATAAGTGCAGAGGTCAAGGAAGCTCCATACTTCATGAACGTTAGATGGTCTTGGCCAATCTCGTACAGCAGAAATTTTGTCGGGGTCTGTTTGTATTCCATCCGAAGACACCACGTGACCAAGAAATTTGACTTCTTTCTGGAATAGCAGGCACTTCTTCGGGTTCAACTTCAGATGTGCATTCCTGACTCGCCCAAATACTTCTTGAAGATTTTTCAAATGTTCTGTAAAATCCTGTCCCATAACAAGCACATCGTCAAGGTAAACCAGGCATGTCCTCCAGGTTAGCCCTCGCAGTACGAATTCCATCAATCTTTCAAAGGTAGCTGGCGCATTGCAAAGTCCAAAAGGCATCACAGTAAATTGATAAAGACCACTGCCTGCTGAAAACGCTGTCTTCTCCTTATCATCAGGATGAAGCCCCACTTGCCAGTATCCACTCCTAAGGTCTAACGTAGAAAACCATCGTGAGCCTGCCAACGTGCTTAACGTGTCGTCAATTCGTGGTAATGGGTAACTCTCTTTCTTCGTGACATCATTTAATTTTCGATAATCAACACAAAATCTTAATGTTCCGTCCTTCTTGGCAACCAAAACTACTGGCGATGACCAGGGACTCGTTGACTCCTCAATGACTCCATCTTGCAGCATCTTGTTTATCATTGCCGAGGCATCCTCTTGTTTCGCTAATGGAAACCTCCTAGGTGGTTGTCGAATAGCTGGTGAGTCGCCAGTATTTATCCTATGCTAGACTATGTCTGTTTTTGTAAGGGCCTCTGTATTCTTGGTAAATACTGAACTTTGCTTTTCCAGGAACTTGATTGCCTCCCTTTGTTCATCCTCAGATAAATGCTCCAACTGGGTACTCAGCAAGGTCAAAACTTCCTGGTTTATTTTTGTAGACGAACTTCCCTCTGTTTGTTCCTCGCACCTCGCTACCCATGTGACCGGTTCATAGGAGCCAATCGGTTTGCCTTCCTTAATTGTCACTGAGTGGGAATTTAAATTAAGGACTCTTATTGGGATTTTGTCTTTAGTCCGGGTTAAAGTTTTCGCCACAATAATATTGGGTAGGGACTTAATCGATTCGTCATCTTCAACTAGGCCAACACGGTACCCTCCAGGATTTCCTTCTAAGGCAGCATCGATCATTTGTTCTGAATGAGCAGGAATCTTGATCGTCTGTGTTGTTAACAACCTTGCTTTATGGAATTGGTCATCTGCGGTTGCCAGAATAAATTCCTCATTTCCAATTTTTAAGACTCGCTCCCCTACGTCAACAATAAATCCCTGCTGTCCCATGATGTCCAGACCCAAAATGAAATCATCCATAATGTCAGCCACAATGACCTTGTAATTGAACCTCAACCGTCCAACCTGCAGTTCCAAGTCGACTTCTCCATGGACCGCAGCCCTGTCCCCCGTGGCTGTCCGAATGATTACCCCATTTTGCTTCTTGTCAATCTGCAAGCCTGATATAAACCTTAGCCGCACTATTGATGACGTAGCACCGGTAGTAAACACGCATTTTTTTCCATTCACATATCCTGGCAACAACAGACTGCTTGGAATTCTTTGAAGCTGAGAAATCTTTATTTCTCTGGGAGCACCGCATTCCCTAGCCAGCACAGCCCCCTTGGTGCTGGCTATCTTTAGTTTTCCTGCTTTCCTTCAACATTCACAGCATTTACTCGACTCTCCGGGTTCTACTGTAGACAGTCTCGTTTCATATGGCCCACCTTGCCGCAGTTGTAACATTTAATACCACCACTCGGCTTTCCTTTATTTTGCTGTTTATTCTGCTTTCCTAGGCCATCCAATTTATCGAATAGTTTAGTAAACATTTTCTGCATCTCAGTCAACATAGGGTTCTGATTCATTTCTGGTTGCGATTCTTCGAGAGTCACAGCTCGCACTCTCGACCTTGGAGTATCCCTATATGCGGCTTCTACTTCCAGTGCACGCACCAAAGCTTCGCTACTACTTTGGTGTCTCGTCAGCCTCAAAACTCGCCTAACCTCTTCGTCCTTTATGCCATCTAAAAAGGCCCCCACGGCTAATTGCTCCTGAAATTCTCTAGGTGCACTCGGATACGCCAGGTGTGCCAGTCTCTCTATGGCAGCCTCGAATTCTTGTAAACTTTCTCCAGCTTTTTGTGTCCGTGATTTTAGCTGGGCCTGGTATACTTGGGCGAGATTTTGGTCGCCATATATCAAGTCCAATGCAGCTTCCAAGACTTTGAAGTCCCTTTGTTTATCTACTGGGATAGTTTGAAGCAACTCTGAGGCCTGGCCCCTTAACGCCAGAACTAATGCCATGGCCTTTTCTTCATTATCCCAGTTGTTCGCACATGCTGCTGCCTCAAACTGCCTCTTGTACGTCGTCCAGGAACTTTGGCCGTCAAAAGAAGGAGGTTTTAGTCGCTGACCTGATGATACCACCTGCTGGCTTCCTCTATCTCTCAACTGTCGTTTAAGCCGGTCTATTTTTCCTTTGACTTCTTCTTCGAACTTGTTTACTTTCTCTTTAACTTCAGTTACTTCTCCTTTTACTTGACTGACTTCTGTCTCGACTACTCCTACTTTACCTTCGACCTTGTTTATCTCTTCTTTGACTTCACATTTTAGTACTTCATTGGCAGAAATTATAACGTCCTGTTGTATTTTGATTTGTTCATTTAGAATTTTCTTTAATTCTTCCTGGCGTCTTTCTTGCTCCTGTTTTTCCTCTTGATGTCGTCTTTCTTGTTCTTCTTTCTCCTCTTGCTGTCGTATCTTCAGGTCTTCCATAATTTGTCTCAATTCGTCTTTCTCTTCTTGACGTCTTCTTTCTTCATCCTCTTTTTCTTTCTGACGTCTTATTTCCTGATCTTCCATCATTTTCTTTAATTCATCCCTTTCTTCTTGACGTCTTCTTTCTTTCTCTTGACGTCTTTTCTCCTGTTCTACTTTGTCTTCCTGGCATCTTCTTTCTTGTTCTTCTTTTTCTTCCTGACGTCGCTTTTCCTCCTCCTGGCGCTGCTGTGCCATCATCCTCGTAAATTCCGCAAGTAGGTCCTTCATTTGTTTTTCTCCTGCCATACTTCTTGTTTCTATGGGCATAAATTATGTTGCAATAAAATAAATCTAACTGTCACGTCAATATCGGTAATGGAACTTTCCAGAAAAATCTCGAACCAGCACGAAAAAGTCTTATCAAAACTCTTTTGTCACTATCCAGTCCAGAGAATTTAACAATCTCCACTAATGTCCAAATAGAAAAGTTCTAGTAATTTTCACGCACTAACACAAATGAGTTTTTTTTTCAGTATCTCTATCACTTCTCAGTTCAAAGGATTTAATTATCACACTAATGTCCTAATAAAATGTTCTACAATGTCTCAAAAATGCACTCAAACACTATTTTCCTGTTCGAAAATAACCCTCGAACAATGTCCAGTAAATTAGTCCTGTGTTAGCACTAACTCTCGAGAATACTTCTCGAACACTCCAACACAACTTCAGAGCTCCTCTTGTCATAAAATTCCGCTTTCTGACACCAATTTGTCACGTGTTTCCACCCTTAGGAAACTACCCCTTGCAAATTCCGTGGGTTCCAAAAATTATAACAAGAGATGTCCACTAACACACTTTATTAAATATTTACTGGATACTTCACAATACTATTATTAATTTAAATACACTTTACTGACTAAAAATCACAATGTTTATCACTTTGTTTTTCTTTGAAGTCTTAACCTCACTTTCTATACTTTCTGAACTTTCTGAACTACTCGCCGAGAATGCGGTCGGTCTTTTATACCTAAAAATGACAGATCTCGATTTTTCTGTGATGACGCCACCATTCTCTAGATAATTCCAGATTGTCACTTTGGAATTTCTGGTAGGTTCTTTCTCGAGTAGGTGCAAATACATCATTCTAGGGGTTGTAACACATCACAATATCCAAACAACACATTCATTTATCAACAAGGCAACTGCTCTATTCATAATTACTCAATGGTTTGGGAACAATAATATTGAATTATTACCGTGGCCTTCGCACAGTCCCGATATAAACCCAATTGAGAACGTCTGGGGTTTGCCAGTAAAAAAAATATGAACGAAATTTTCTATGCCAACAAGATTTAATGACGTCTTGGAAGGAAATGGAGCCATGACAAAATATTAGGTTGTATTATTTAGAAAATAAACACAAGAGAGTGACTACTGTACTGTATAGTCGGTGCAGCAAGAAAAATACGTGCACTGTCCAACATGTGCAGACGGTACAAAATTTTATTGACAGTTAAACCTCACCAGCTCTAACCTCTTTTAGTCTCTTATTCGATATTATTAATTAATAATAAATTTAATACCTAATTAGGTATTAAATTTATTATTGTATTATTAAATTTACCATCAACTTAAGCTATTCGGAGGTGTCTAAGGCAGTGGCTACCCCAGCCTTACTGACTGAGTTCATAGGGTAGCCACGAAACGAAACACAAACATCTTTTCACCTTTTCCAACATCCCTAAATTGGTGAACCCGACGTGATCGCCGATCGTCCTCGCCTGTACCCATTCCTATATACCATCACCTTTAAGCTCTTCGGAAGCGTCTAAGGTAGTGGCTACCCCAGCCATACTGACGAGTTCATAGGGTAGTCACGGAACGAAACGCAAAGATATTTTCACCTTTCCCAACACCCCTAAACAAATATGTTCAATTTTATAAAAAAAAAGTTACAGACCGACAAACAGAATTTTTTTTCTCAAACTTAAAATCTCGACGTTTCATGATATTCTAAATTTATTTGAATAATACAAATTTTCAAATTTTTTTGTCGTTAATATATTTCCACTGGATGTGGAAGTAAAATTATCACAGGCAGACAGGTGCAGAAAACCGCTTTTTAATGTTTTGAACTCAGAATCTGGCCTTATTTCGGACACAATTTTTCAACGTCAATTTTTACATTTGTTATAAATCGAAATCATTAAATCATTAACATTTTTCCAAATACCCTACTTATGACATTTCACAATCAATGTCACTTTTTTATAACCTATATGATAACCTATATGATAACTAGCTGACCAGCAAAAGTTGTTTTTCCATATAAATTATAAATTTTTGTCCAAAAAATAAAAAGAAAATTTCTGGATAGGGCCACCCTTATCACCTAGGGGTATAAAAAATAGCCTACGACCCATTCTCAGACCTACCAAATATACACCAAAAATTTCATAAAAGTCGGTCAAGCCGTTTCGAGGGAGTTCGATAACAAACACTGTGACACGAGATTTTTATATATTAGATAAAAAATCTAAATTCCAATAAGACTGATTCACATCACTTAATATTAGTAAAAACTGGATTACTTGATTTTTCAAGTGTATCTACGGGATTTTATTGCACAGAATTGTAATATCGTCTGTCAGCCACAGAAATATCGGGAAACAATTTTGAATCACCGTGTTATAAACACTGGGTAAACTAAGTAATGATTCTGTTTAATGATTTAATTTCCCACAATTTCTTCCACATCCTAGGCATCAATACTAATAATTTTAAGATATCTAATGGTTTATTACCCTACTTCATTAAACATGAATCCATTAAATTTCGCAAATAACACCAGCGGATTATTAATTAAAATATGTTCATCTCAGTTAATTCACTGAAGAAAGGTATAACATTTTCGCACTAATTAATTACCACCAATCTTCTATTTCACATAAACTTTCGAGCCAGTCAGTTAGTGTCGTATGTCGCACATTTATTAAGTTAGTTATAGACATCTACCTTGCAGCTATTCAAAATGGGCTGACATTAACCTATCGTAAGGTTCGAAGTGTATACTCTTGAGAAATCTAATATCCTGTGAATACATTTTCATGCTATTGGTACAGTGTCTGTACTGTGTTAACTTTAATTGTTCAGTGAGGGAAGTTTCAGTAATCTCATTATAGCCACCTATCTGATGAGAAGCAAACAGGGAATAATGAGAGAACAATATACGAAATTCGTTTAACATAATTCAGTTTAGACAATAACTGTTGAAAAGGCTGCATAAAAAATGTGATTCTATATTTAATCATGTCTAGCGTTTGTTGTTGGTTATAGTATGCCTACAGGGTGGCCCGCAATCCAACTCAGTGTTGTGCATTTTTAAATGAAAAAAGGAAAATGCCTGGACCTGTCATTTTTTATTTCAACATTATTAAAGTGTTTTCTACCTCCTCAACTCCCCAAGTGGAGTGGAGTTTCCCATAAAACGGCGTAATACTTTTTAAATTCGAGCCACCGCACAGTGGGGCCAAGTAACCTAAAAGTGGGTAATAATTAAACGCAGGGCTGGCTCTAGGGGGGGGGGGGGGGCGAAGCGGGCGGCAAAATTCTAGGGACGGCAAATTCTTCAAATTCACATTTATCAAGAATTATAAAAAGCTAGGAAACAATTGTTTCACTAATATAGTAATAATAATGTTAACTTTATATAAATAATTTTTTATTAGGGAGTAACCTCTCTTGTACCGATCCTTTAATAAAGTTTTCCTTTATTTGACATCTACGCATGCGCATTTAATAAATCTTTAAAAGATTTCTTTTATTAAGATACAGGCCTCCTCAATTTAATTTAAATACAGGCAAAGAAATTTCTTAATAAAGTGCCTTAATTTTGACATTTCGACGTCAAAAGTAACAGCGGAGGGAAATCCTAACCTATTGTTTGTCAAAAATATATCGTTTTGAAGACTCCACGTGTTCTGTATTGCTTTGTTTTGTGATTTTCTTGCGGTTTTCTTACAATAATGATGCAGGAAAAAGATAAGAGACGTCAACGATTTAAATATGAGGACGATGTTATTCTTCTGCGAGAGGTAGTGGCCCGAAATCCTTTTTCCAACGGATATGTTGTTTGGGAGGAAGTTAAAAACAGTGTCCTACATTTAACACAGAAGGAATTTTCTGTAAAAATCTGGGCGCACATACAAATGCTATTAGAACAATGGGAAAATAAAGAAACGAAGAATAAAAAAGGTAGGTACATATATTTGTGTTGTTAATCTTTAACTTACCTAGTTAAAACATTGTAGTTCAGGTGTAGAAGAACCTTATTCCGAAAAAGAGGTGCTGCTTCAAGAATTGCATGATCTATTAGAAGGTGTAAAACCAAAAAAGCAGAAGAAAATAACTGCTGTTAAAAAGAAGCAAACGGAAACCATCATAGGTAAAGAAACGAGAGATTGCGCTGCATTAAATTTTATGCAGTCTGAAGAAAATGCCATTTATGTCACCAATGAGCATGATTATGTTCTAAATTCAAATGTAATCATTGAGCACTATCGTAAGTTTTGTATTTTCCTTTCTTATTTTTTGGCTTTACAAACTTAGCGTTTTGGCCACAAGTTTTTGTTTATTATCAACATTTGAATTTTTAAACAACGAACTGTTTTTAGTAGAACATCCTGAAGATTTAAATGGAGTAGAGTTTAGTGACATGGACAACTTAGAACAAAAACTCCCAGGAGAACCAGAGGAGGTTGATTCTCTTAAATGTGAAAAAGGCCCTGAAACATGATCTACCCCAAACGTTAGAACTTCTGACCATAAATTAAATAATTCTACAAACATTCTAGGTATGTGGATATGTTAATTATTTTAAGTTTAAAATAAAAAGTAAAATTATTTTGGAGTATCTACCTACATACATTTCGTGACTCAAATATTAAAAAAGAGTTGTATGGTTGCATTCAATATCTGCGCTGCTTCTTATTCTAGGAATATAGTTTCTATTGTTTTTTGTGTTTGGTATTTATAATATATTTATCTAGGACCTATAAGAAGGCGAGCAAAGAAAACCAATTATATGAGAAGAAGTGGCCTAGATTACCTAAAAGAAAGGAATGAGAAAGAAATGGAACTTGAGGAAAGAAGATTGAAAATCGAAGAGAGAAAAATAGCAGTGGCTGAAAGAAATATTGCCTTAGAAGAAAAAAAGTTTTTGTTTGAATCAGAACAGAGTAAGAAAGTATTTGATAGTCAACAGGAAGTGATTGATAAATTACTTGCTATAGTACAAAAATATAATTGATTTTTAAATGTAATGTTTTATTATACCACATACCTTAATTTTTTTCCACCAGTGTGAATTATATAGGTAAGTAGAGGTTGCAGTACAAGAATACCTAGGGCCCGTAAGCAAATGTAAAAATAGGCCATTATAAAAACAAAAAGAAAAGAAAAATTTACTTAAAGAATTGTTTATTTACAATTACAAAGTAGGTATACAGTAAAATTATTACAAAATATAGAAGACATCCTGTCACATAACAGATATCTCATAATAACAGACAGAAATAGCAGTATGTTAAATAAATAGTGTATATTTAATTCCTAAGATATTCCATAATAAAAAATATAAAATTAATCTAAAAAAAAAAATAAAATGTAAAATCATAGGAACTATACGTCAAAAATATGCAACAAATATTTAGATAAGTTAATTAATTAAAACCATAAAAATAAATGGCCTGTTCAAATAAAAATTAATTGGCTTGCCATTGTCACCTGAACTTGAAGGACCCTGTCCATAAGACTAATTTCAAGCAATATATTCCTCCAAAATAGGAGGCATAATATTGAAGTATTCAGAAGTTTGACTTCCATACAAGCACGTGTGACAATTCGTTAGAAGGACAGCACATTTATACAGAGTTTCGATGTCACTAACGAGTAATTTCTGATTTTTTTTAAAATCCACAAATGCAAATTGACTAACAATTTTTTGAGAGCCACACTCAACTGACACACGCAGGACTTTCATAGTATTATTAAACACAATTTGATGGGGCAATAAATTTCCTGGTTGGCCAGGATATGGCGATAACAATAGTTGTCTAACTCCATATGCTTGATCTCCATATAATACGTAATTTTCATCATTAGGAAACATAGCATTTTGTTCTAAGTCTTGATAAAAGTTTGTTTCCCGAAGAATTCCAGCACCATGCCTTCTGCCAGGAAATGCTCCTTTTAGATTAACGATTAATCCATCTGGAGTTAAAACTGACTGATATTTGACGCAGTGTACCCTTTTATGCCCAGAGTAGTATTCTTCTTGGTTAATAGATGGTCTGCATATAGGTCGAACTGTACCATCAATAAACCCCCAACAGTTTTGGACAGCTCCTCCCATATCAGCTATAGACTAAAAATTATTTATAACAAAAACTGCTCATACTTTAAGTTATTACACAGCATATATGAAGTCACTTTACTTTCTTGTGCATATTGTCTGTATCTATCCCTGTTCAGCCATTGATGTGCATTTAAATGGTCTAAAAGATGTCCATGATTTTCCACAATGAAATTTGCAGTTGCTGTAATAATGTGGGATAGTGATTGAGAAGAATACTTGAAAAATTTTTCCAAGTCCACTAACCGGTTAGGATAACTAAGTCTTCTTAATAACATACATAACACTGTGGTTCCTGCAAAAGAATTTTTTCTATTATTTATATTGCGCCTCAGGCATATTGTTTTATAATTTACGTACCATCCACATTATTCTTGGTGTCAGCAATAATACGCAATGGTATTCGCAAAGCGTTTCTCAGTCGTGTTATATCCTCTCTTTGAAAACGAAAGTTACCTTTTGCTTGATCATCAGACATATTATTTAAATTGAAATCAACGGGCTCAATAACGTTATTTTCCTCATGAACCTCAATATCATCACCAATTATATTGTGAAGAAGTAACATTTCAATTTCTTGATGGTTAGCACCTGCTAGGATAGCTACTTCTAATTGTTCTTCCATATTCATGTTTATACAAAGTTACCAGTTATTACTTTTAACTAGTAAATTTTTTAATCAACACTGTACCACAGAAGAGGTCTTCTGTGACTGTACACCATACGAACAAATCCGTAGAAGTGGAACAAATTGAACTAATCAAGTTGTAAGATTATAATTTAAATTTGTCTTTAACCTTACTTATATATGTCAATGTCGTTAATTTGACGTAACTACTTGTCAAAATAAAGTATAAAGCAAGAAGTAAAAGTGCCGTCACAATAACACTCTCTAAAACAGAATGAAAATTTTTAATACAGGATACTTTATTTGAGGTTTCTTTTAATAAAGTCAGATTTTTTTCACTTTGCAATAACTCTCTATTGTTAGTTTTTTTTTGTATATAAAGTAGGTTACATACATACATTTTGTTTCTTATAATATGTGATTTTATTTCTTGTCTAATTTCTGTGGTGTGGTATTTTTTTAAGTTTCAATACGGTTCATTTTTTCAATTATTTTATTTTACTCTTTTAAATACAGTAATCATATTGCTGAAAATCCAAAAATTGCTGCAAACCTTATAACTAAAAAAACAAACCATCAAGAATATTCAGTAGGTGACTCTTAAAATGATATGAAAAATAACGGACTGAAAAGGGCGGGGTAAAAATGAGACAGACAGGTAGAGAGGTAAATAAAAGACAAGGTGATATCCAACCCAGACAGAAATAAATTAAACTTAATTTTTTATTCAAATTTGTTTCGTACATTCAGAACTGTTTTATGTTATCCAATCAGGTCCTGTGCCTACTGTTAATGCGGAAAAAATATTATTCAGTAAACTCTTTAATTCACTTTTAAAAAATTTTTGAACGCACCTTAGTACTTTTTTGGGGATTTTATGATTTCTCTATTTGCACTGTCCGTATTTGGCAGACGTCAACTAGTAGTGTCATACTTCACATTTTGTGATCAAGTTTATTAATCTGCTAGTTTTAAATCATCAAAAATTTGATTTTAATGAACAAATTAAAAGCGGGGTAAAAAAGAAACTAAAGAGACCAAATGGGCAGACTGAAGCAGGCACATTATTTCAGCTTCCTAATTTAGGAGAAGCTAGCCTTTCTGCAAGCCCCTTCTTGTTTAGTAAACAAATCTGAATAAATTACATATAAAAGAAAAAACTACTGTCTTATTTTTGCACTTCCATTTGTACGACGTCAATGAGAATGGGAATAAATCACTTGTCTTTAATTTGCCCTCCACTTCTTTTTTTTTATCCTACTTGGAGGGTAAAAATGAGACACTGTTAATTTTTGTTTATCAATTAACGGTACTTTTTAGTAAAAAAATGCATAGAAATATAGTTTTTCCTGTCATTTTGTCTCATTTTTACCCCGCCTGACTCTAATGTTATTTATATAAGAGAAGGGCGGCAAAATGAAACTGTGCCCGGGGCGGCAAAATACCTGGAGCCAGCCCTGATTAAACGCATTACATTTGGCACTGGATATTTGGTAGGATAAGGTAACCATTGGCATCCTATGGGGAGGGCACAAGGGACCTCTCCCCCCACTATCCATGGTCCACGGACGCACTACTTGTAACCAGTGTCTTTTATTTAAATTATTTTATTCATGAGAATAGCTTTATACTTAAATTGGGGATATTATTATTAATAATATAGAAAAGAAAACGGCAAGAAATGCTATCATTTAATTTTTTAAATTTACGTGCACACATGTTTGCACATATATAATACTTATGGTGGTCAATTCATCAGAACAAATACCTGTGTACTCCTCCAAGGATTATGAGTTCTTCATCATATTGTTGATAACTTGTTTCTAACTGTATCTCACAACTGTGATATTTCTTGCTTCGGAATTGGGAGGGCCTCGTCCGGAATGTTGTAATATCGATAAGTCGGTTTTGCAAATATTTACACTTGTTTTTTTTTTATTTTTTTTTTATCTATTTATTTAACGTCGGCCTATTTCTGCTACCAGGGTCTATCACCGACGCCAGGAGACGAGCTACCCCAACATGAAAATTTTGCCGAACTTCTTCCCTTAAGAAGAGTGGGGATCTTTTTACTTGCCTAACATTTAATAGACAAGGGACCGCCTGCTTTACATCCCCTCCGAAGGATGGTATATCCACTACGTAATCATCGTCTGAAATTACGTAGCTTCCGCATATACAATGATATACAAGCCGCTAGAAGGTGGGACGAGAACGCTGTATTTCCCAAGATGATCACCCATCCAAGTACTAACCGCGCTCGACGTTGCTTCAACGGAATATCGACTGACATTCACATTGAAGTCGCCTCTACCCTCACCCCTGCACTTGTATTTAAGTGTATGCAAAGAAGACTGTCTCATAATATTGTATAACATCAGTTTTTGGAAGAAAATTTATAAAACCGTGAATCTTAAAAAATAATGAAAATATTTCTAAATTAAATATTACTGCAATTTAAAACAACAATTTTTTAAACCGACTTTTAAAAAGGAGGAGGTCCCAAATTCGATCCGTATGTATGTTATTTTTTTATATCTGTTCAATGATTACTCTGACGTAGCTTAAGCGATTTCTGTCAAACCTATTGCAAACTGTAGGCTATGGTCCGGCGACGGTCCCTACTAAATTTATAAAGCTACATTTTTTCCCTCGCAAGTTCGCAATGTATCTTATAGGGCACATGTCCAAAAATAGCTTGTTATTAACTTTTACTTCAAATATATAGTGTTTTGGTTAATGTTTCATATAGTATACATTATATTTTATTTAATTTTGACACGACAGCACCATCTATAATAATATAATAATAATATAATAATAAACTTTATTTACATACTAGATACAGTAAATATAAAATGATACATAAAAAATACTTGCATGTAAATAAATAAAGATCCGGAGATGTAAAATCTCAGAAAAAAAGCCCAAATAGGTCCATTTAAGGACCTGCCCATGGGCTGAAGACACTTATATACATACAATATTTATAAAAATTAAGATTAAAATAACAATAAACATCAACTATCAACACAATACGATTATGTGCACGTAACCGACACACATATTCACATACACATATATACATGTATATATTGTTTTTCTATGGGAAAGTTAAATAAGGGCAAGGTTAATAAGAGAGTTAAAAAATATTACTAATCTATAATTGAATGAATTTCATATCTGTTTCTGGTAAGGATCCATTTACTTAATTTGTTCTTAAATAGATTAATTGAATTTGCATTTCTCAAGAAATTCTATTCGCATTCTGGGAGCAATGTGCATGAAGCTTCTTTGTCCTATCGATTTTTGAGCTCTTGGTAGAATTAAATTAGCTGCTGTTCTATTGCGCGTTTCATATCTATGATTGACTGCTTGTGTATAGTGTCGATTTGAATACATAAAGACCATGGCGGTTTTAAAGAAAAGTAGCCGTAAATCGAATATCTTACATTCGGCATATAACAAATCAGACGGGTATCTGAATGGTTTTTTAAAAATAATTTTTAGGAATCTCTTCTGCAAAATATCTAATGGCATTAAATGTGTTTTTCTTATACCACCCCATCCAATAATCCCATACTGTAGTATTGATTCAACAAGTGCTCGGTATAAAGTTATTAATTGAGAAATAGAGAGAAAGTTTTTAAATTGGTTAAATCTGAATATTAGACCTCTAAGTTTATTAGCTACCGAACGTACATGAACATCCCACCTCAAAAAAGAATCAACATAGATACCTAGATATTTCACCGACAAGGACAGATTTATCGTTATATCATTATCAATTTTTATATTATCCTCATCAGGTAAGTATTTCTCATATGTTGTAAAAGGCACAATTTTGGTTTTTGCTATATTCACAGTTAGTACATTTGATTTAAAATAATTGAAAATTCTTTTCAGGTCATCTTTTGCTACAGTGAAGACCTCATTCCAGGTATCAGCTACGTACACCACAACGGTGTCATCGGCAAAAGACAATATTGTTCCAGAAGAGTTTATGCTAAGTAATTGGTTAATGTATATTAAGAACAATACAGGTCCAAGAACAGTACCCTGGGGGACTCCACATGTTACCACAGCTTCGCCACTCAGAATACCGTCAAATTCCACTCGTTGTTTTCTATCCGATAAATAACTTTTAATGATGTTGTAGGCATTTCCCCTTATTCCTAGATGTTCTAGTTTATCCAGCAAAAGCCCGTGACTCACTGTGTCAAAGGCCTTTGCCAGATCCACGAAAATACCCAGGCATGCCATTTTATTGTCTAAAGCTTCGTACAACAAGGTTGTAAGTTTGGCGATTGCATCTTGAGTAGATTTTTTTTGCTGGAAACCAAATTGCATTTCACTTAAAATTTTATTTTTTTCCAGATAGCCTAATAATCTTATTTTTAAGACTTTTTCAAAAATTTTAGCTACACCAGATGTGAGAGATATTGGTCGATAATTGGTAAGTTTATGTTTATCACCTCCTTTGAACAATGGTTTTACGGTGGCATATTTTAATTTTGATGGGAAAATACCATTTTTTATTGTCAGATTTAGTAGATAACTGATTGGTTCTGAGATATAACACGCCGATAATTTTAGAATTTCATTTGTGATTCCATCTGGTCCTGGAGATTTTTTGTCTTTTAATTGTAAAATATTTTTTTTAATTTCTCCGGGATCAGTTGGTTCTAAAAATATAGACTGAGTTAGTCTTCGTTCTTCCATACCCGTATAAACATTGTTCGTATTTATTTTGGAAGCCAGTTGTGTTCCTATGGAAGAAAAAAACTGGTTATATTCATTCGCTATCAATATTTTATCAGTTACCTCATCACCATTTTCTAAAACTAATTTATCAGTGTTAGAATTCTCTCTTTTGTTCGTATTAGTATATTCATTAATTACATTCCACAGTGTCTTTGAGCAATTTCTATTTTTTTCTATTTTGTTTTTAAAGTATTCATATTTTGTCTTTTTTATAAGAGTATTTAATTTATTTCTATAGGTTAGGTAAGTTCTTTTCAATTCATCATTCCTAGGATTTTTAATGTAGTTCTGAAATAATTTATCTCTTTTTTTTATTGATGTTACTAAGCCATTTGTGATCCATGCCTTTTTCTTTTGTAAATGACGATTTTTTACAACACTTGTTGCCTGCCTCATACAGACATTTATTTTTGTTATCAGTATATCACAACCTTTTTCTACATCTAAGCTTCCATAAATCTCATGCCAAGTTTCTTTCCGTAATAATTTTAAATCTAGTCGCTAGCATTTGAAAAAGAACATTAGTTACTGTGATGACCACCAGTAGCTTGTAACAAATGGCGTGCGTCTCAACGAAATCTTGGGGTAAGTGATATTCATTTATTTATTATTATGAAGAATAAATAACTTTGAAAATAAAAATAACAGGTGATGAAATATTTGTAGTAAAATTGCGTTTTTGATAGCAACAAATAGCATTTTGTAAATGTATTTTCCATCTATTATACTTCCAAATTCTATTTTTTATTATTATTTAGGGCCATCCAACCCACGGACACTACATATTATCACTTGTACCAATGGTAGGGGCCGATTCTGATGTAGAATCGGAAAATGAAAATGAATTTGGAGAAGAAGATTTTGAAGAAAAATTGACGAGAAATTTTGAAACTTATGAAGATATTCAATTGCTAGACACTGATAATGAAGTTCATTATAATTATACCTCGAAAAAGCAATTACTGAGAGCGAAATTTCAATAGCTGTAGCCGTAGAATTAACCACAGAAAGTAATACTTCACTGCAAACAACACAACTTGCAGTCCGGCGAAGAAAGAGAAACAACACCTCTCCAGTTCTTTTGGAAAAACGTAAAGTTTTCGAGTTATTAGTAAAAATCGTTCTAGAACATGCATTTTTTAGATGAAAAATTAACATTTTCAAAAAGAATTGACTCATCGAAAAAATTTCATAGAACATTTATTGCTTAGAATTCATTCCTCTGTCGATTTCTGCAGTTACTTTGAACATAATAATTTCCACCTCCGAAAAGGGGTGGCATCCACCCCCAGGGTAAAAGCACATATAGGCACTATATAACTTTTGTTTCTTAAGCCATTCCCTAATAACTGTCCAAATTTCATGTCAATCGGTTTTATCCGAAGAATTCTGAGCGAAAACCTTCAAACACTGGACTAAATTTACTTTTTCATGAATATCTAGAAAAAAAAACTTTAAAAAATTTGTTATTATTATTTAAACAATATAAATCATTATCAACCCCGGCTGGGAGAAACATTTTTTAACTTAAATTTTCAATAAAAACAACTCATTGTTTTATAACTACCTCGAAAAAGACAGACAGACTTTTATTTCTTATTTTTAGATATATCATTCATTTAAACACAGAAAAACTTAAAATTTAAAACATTTCTCTCTTAACAGAACATTTAGATAGGGTGTTTCCAATGTATCAAGTGCTGCTCGTCACTCCTAAAATGTGTCGTCATATTTATTTTGGGTACATGAGTTCAAAGTATTTAAACTTTAATCGTTTTGATAAGAAGGGGGAAATTAAATAATTCATAGAAATATTAATATTGAAAAATATAGTTACTAAAATTCACCTAATTATGAAACTTTTACTAATTAAACCAACAAACTAAAACTAAATAAGTTTAATATACAACAAAATGAGAATACGATGCAAGCTTAAGCAAATCATTCTAAGTAACGTGTGGCTGTAGAAGAACACACTACCAGATGTCAAATTGACGCGACACCAATTTATATTTAGAAGAGCGCCAGTCGCGTTCTGCCCCGTTCTTCCACTCCCAAGCCGGTTCGAGATAAGATATACTTCGGTAGACGAGTAATAGGTCAAGGCTGCACTACCACAGATCATTAACGACGCTTTCTCAGGACGTGATTTCAATTAGTCACTGACAATAAGGGCTTTTACGTCTTTGGATTATTGCGATTTTTTCATAAAAGAAAATCCTTATCGAAGATTTCTCTCCAACGGGATTGGAATTTGACGTGATTTTGATCTATTTATACAGTAATAAGTGGTCTGACGTCTCTTGGTTTCTGCTATTTTTGCAAAAAAGAAATTTCTATCGAAGATTTCTCACCGACGGGATTGGAATTTGACGTGATCTGTATGTATTTACCTACTAATAATGGTCCCTGCACTTAAAGATTTCTGGAGAAATCGCATAAAAAAATCCCTATCAAGCTTCCGTAAGGCGACCAGAACACTGATAGCCGGAGAGCCGGCCGTCGAATATCCTATGAATAAGATACATGAAAAACTTTGTGTGAGTGATTAGTACTACCACAGACCTTTTATATGAGCTAATTTTGTCCGCGTCTTGGATTTTTGACCTCACTTCCGGTTACGATTTTTAATGTTTCTTAAGACATCAATAGTCCCTTGGGGTAAAGCTTTTACCCCACCGGACCGGAAGACCGTTTTCGAGGGCGCGAAACACGATGGTGACAATATTTTCCGACCTAGCGTCCAACCGCTACCCCTAAATCGAAAAGATCACCCCCGATTCCAATTTTCCGCCGCTATGCTTGCGAGGGTCTGGTTTTTCTTGGTCAGATTGAATCAAATATGTAAATATTGACCACAGGTGACTTAACCAACCCCCGGGCGTTGAAACTATCCCCACCCCCAATAACTACCTGCCACGAAAATAGCGAAAATGGTATACTCCCGTTTTCGAGGGCCAGGAATACGATGGTGATAATATTTCCCAACCTACCCTTTACCCACTACCCCTAAACCTGAATACCTTTTCAAATTTTCCGGTGCTAGGCTTGCGAGGGTCTATCTTATCGTTTTTTTTTTTGGTCAGTTAGAATAAAATAGTTAAATATTTACGACAAGTCACCTCCGGGGGTGGAATCTACACTCATCCCCAATAACTAAATGGCACGAAAACAATGAAAATCAGCTGGAAAGCAGCATACCCCCATTTTAGAAGGCGGGGAATGCGATTGTGACAATATATTTCGATCTAGAATCCAACCACTACCCCCAAGTCGAAAAAACCACCTCTGTTTCCAATTTTTCGCTGCGACGCTTGCGAGGGCTTGCCAGGTATGGTTTTTCTTGATCAGATTGAATAAAATAAGTAAATATTGACCACAGGTGACCTAACCCACCCCGGGGGTTGAAACTACCCCCACACCCAATATCTAACTGCCACGAAAACAGCGAAAATCAGCTTTTCGAGGGCGAGGAATACGATGGTGATAATATTTCGCATTTAGTTATTGGGGGTGAGGGTAGTTTCAACCCCCAGGGGTTGGTTACGTCACCTGTGATAAATATTTAACTATTTTATTCTAACTGACCAAAAGAAAAAACGATACGACAGGCCCTCGTAAGCCTAGCACCAGAAAATCGGAAAGGGGGTGGTATTCAGAGTGGGTGAAGGGTAGGTCGGGAAATATTATCACCATCGTATTCCTCGTTCTCAAAAATGGGAGTATGCCGTTTTCCAGCTGATTTTCGCTGTTTTCGTAGCATTTAGTTATTGATGGTGAGGGTATTTTCAACCTCCGGGAGTGGGTTAGGTCACCTGAGGTCAATATTTACTTATTTTATTTAATCTGACCAAGAAAAATCAGATCTGGCAAGCCCTCGCAAGTGTAGCACCGGAAAATCGGAAAAAGGGGTGGTTTTTTCGATTTGGGGGTAGCGGTTGGACGCTAGGTCGGAAAATATTGTCACTATCGTGTTCCCCGCTCTCGAAAACGGGGGAACATATCTAGCAGTCCGGTGGGGTAAAAGTTTTACCCCAAGGGGCTATTGATAATTTAAGGAAACATTAAAAATCGTAACCGGAAGTAAGATCAAAAATTCATGACGCGGGCAAAATTATCTCGTATAAAAGGTGGCTCCCTTTAGGACTGTGGTAGTACTAATCACTCACAAAAAGTTTTTCATGTATATTATTCATAGGATATTCGACGGCCGGCTCTCCGTCTATGAGTATCAGACTTAAGGAATCATGAGATTCCGATTAACTCAGTTGTTGAGGTCTTCCAAACGAAAACTCCAGGGATTAAGACTAGCAACAATGCAATTAGTTCAAAGAATACTATTTATTTAGTGAGTATAAAGTAATTCAGTGATTTTCTGCAAAATGATATAATGTGAACGAATCACGTCTCCCTAACTAAGGCAAATTACTTTTTAACCATACAAGTGAGTGCGTGCGCTAGCAATCGATTTGGTAGAAAAGATTCATTTAACCTCCTCAGGATTCAATGCAAGCCTTTTAAAAAGAATTTAAAAATTTTGCATTTTGGTAATTATGGCTGACTGAAAATAATATAAAAATATTTTACTTAAAAAATTTTGGTTCGCTTATGAATAGCTTAAAGGTCCCAGATCGTGATTTTATCATTCACGGGACGGAGTTCGATTAATAACTTTCGGTCTTACGACGTATTTGTCCCCATGCAGGTTCAATATAGGAAAAATGGCAGCGACTCACCTTCGGACGACTTTTGGGCAAAATGGACTTTTGAGTCCTTTGTGCACAAGACGTTTTTCCCTATAACTTTATTATTTGGAAAGCCCTGCAGTTGGCTTTCCTACCATCGCTTTGTATTGGCCACCCAACGCACTCGACCAAATTACGAGTCGTTGAGTGAATTCAAACTTGTTTTATGCGAGAAACCGGTCTTGTCCATTTTCATTGATTTCTTTGCAAATTTTGCTAATAGGCGCGCTACGTCAGAGGAATTATATTTTAAAATATTTTGAATATTTTTAAAGTACTCTTTTGGCGTACTTTTTAAAAAGTACGTGATTCATTTTTCCACGACCACCACATACTTTCACTCTCATATCCTGGACCAAAATATATTTTCATAAGTAAAAATTCGGTGTTTCTTCGAATTTTTACCCTGTTGTGCCTAATGTCTTATCGAACTCATAACGGCCCTTTTGGACTAGTTTGTGGCTCTGAAGTCTCTCAGACTCTTGAAAATGTCCTCAAATGAAATTTTTGCCTAAGTCGAATTTTTATTTTGGCTTCGACCAATTCTGGAAGGTTCTACAACATGACAACCTACCATGTAAACAAAGTTGTACGCAATACCAACTTAGGTGATCCGTACATGAATACGTTGGTATAATTTTGAGTTCGTACTTTATTACGTCAGAATATCACTAGTGATGACGTGCACAGTTTGATATATTGGAATGACTTTACGATACAATTCAATATCGTTAGTTTTATATAGGTATATTTCCACATAAACCATAGGTTGAACCTCACCCAGGTATATCGTGTTCACGCCTTAAGATATCCTAAATCTTTTATTTTTTTTTGTGAACTAAGGTTTTTCAATGATATTAGCTTACATTTGTGAGTATTATTTTCCAAATTTAATTTATATGCAAGTTCCCTATTATGGCCATAGGCAGTACCTGAAGACAAAAAATTGAGATTCGTTAGAAAAACAAATGTTGAAGAAATAATTAGGATTGATATTGATTTTTTCGCTTATTATCTCATAAAACTGCAAACCTCGGTCACTGTCGCGTCGTCTAGACCAGATGAATTTTATATGGGTGGAATTTGTAATATTTTAAAATCAAGTCGATAGTAGTACGCGAAACACTTGTTGCAGTAAAACTTTGCCGTGTAGTCAATGTAGGGCCCGCAACATGATTTTTGAATTGGTTATAGACAATTCTTACTAGCACATTAATTCATTTAATTGGGTATTTTTTATGGTAAAGGTGTTCCTAATGCATATTAGTGTTACTAATGCATATTTCCATCTATGTCGTACACTACTACACTATTATGCAATGAAAAATTTATAATGGGTAAGAGCGTTACAACAATGTGATACACATAACTTTACCATTTCAATTGTTGTATCATACACACCAGCAGCATTTGTCTTATTATTGTAGAGCAATAGCAACTCGCTACTAACATGTTTAAATTTCATAATATCTAAGAATACAATATTTGCTTGAATTAAAAGAAGAAACTGTTCGTAGATTTGGATTCATTGTATTTATAAAGTTAATGAAGAATCTTGTTTATTTCATCAGGATGGCTTAGTTCTTCAGGAATCTTAAAAGTTTTATATTTGTTATGAATACATAACTTATTCGAAGTGTTTCATAAGATTTTTCAGTTTTTATAATTTTTGTTTTGTTCATTTTCTATGTTTTGTGTTAATTCTTTATTCAACACAGCAGAACTTTTTTATGTCATTTAGGACCACATTACCCAACAATTTCATATAATTCTGTCGAGTTGTTAATTATTTGGGCAGCCGGAGTACCAACTTATTGATCTACTAAAATACTCAACCATACACAACAAATCCTGGGAGCAATTGTTGAAATATATCACAAATATTTAAGGATCCATTTTTTATTATCGTTTTTTTATTCTATTATATCGGCTTATTTATATTCCGCCCTGGCGGAGATTAGCAATAGCTATTTCACCACTCAACCAGAACACTTACATACCAATAACAACAACCATTTAAGGAGACATTGCCATCTGCAGCAGCTGAGACTAAAACTCCGGAGAGATAATGGCGACTAGCCAAGTTTTTTTTATCTATTTATTTAACGTCGGCCTATTTCCACTACCAGGGCCTATCACCGACGCCAGGAGACGAGCTACCCCAACCTGGAAATTTTGCCGGACCTCTTCTCGTAAAAAGAGAATAATTAATAGTCAGGATAATGGTGGGTGGAATGTGGATTTTAACTAGGACATGTAGGAAAGCATACGTGAAAAACCTACTCTACAACACTTTGCCATTATGATAAAACGTTGGATTTATGTACAAATTAATCTCAGTGTGGATTCGCAAATATTTTTGAATATTTGTTGGATTTCGCTCTCGCTGGATTTCTCAGGAGCGATTTAGGGGGAGGTGATGTGGGGGGAGGAGTTGTTCGCCAGTTGGCTGGTGGGAAGCGTGGGATATTTTCTGCGGTAGTTATTGTTATGGTCGCCTCTTGTGGTAAATGTCGAGTTTCAGAGGGAGAAGTCCGTGAATGTGTTGTGTGTTGTCGAATTGTCGTACATGTGCGAAATCCCTGGTCAGAATAAAGGTGGTAGCTTTAACAGAAAATAATTTTTGGGCTGTCTCTCTGATTCGGTCGTCCTCTGGAGACCGCATATTCTATGCAGAAATTGCAGCTCTTCAGTAGTGACATACCTGTACGAGTTGGTCAATAAGCGGAGCAATTTATTTTGCGTGGTCTGGACTCTATTTAGTTGGGTCTCAAGCACCGAGGCTGTTGTAGAAACACCGGAGAAGCGATTTAAGTCGAAAAGTAGCAAAAATAGGCCAAACGACCATATGAAACCCTACATCTTCGAAGATTCGATTAATTCTAGATAAATTCGAAAGAATATATACTAAGCCGTTGGTCTTGGGGGGCTTTAATTACGAGCTAATTAGCTTAATTAATGGCGTCACGCCAGGATATAATTAGACAGACCAACGGTTTAGTGTTTTTTGGTACATATTATTTCGAATTTATCAAGAATCAAAGGAAATTTTTGACGCTTACGCATTTTGACTTAAAAAAAGTGTAAAAGAGACGTATCACCTAAACGAATTTTTAGGCAAGATTTCCAAGAACGATTTTTACCATAAAGACAAAATATTTTCATCCGAAGACTTAACCGTGGATAGAAACACCGGAGGGTCGCTAGAAAAATGTTTCATGCCGGAAGGTGAATGAATTTTAGAGAAATTATGGAAAATGCTAATTAGTCCATAGAAATACTTATATGCATCCGCCCTTGCCATGTTTGGTAGGCAGATTCTTACATATTAACTGATAGGTTATTTGCATATATTTACTGTACACTTTGAGTTACTCAATAAATGGTACGATTTGAACTCTTACATTTTCCTGTTTGAATGGTTAACTTAAGTTTAATCTCTAGGCTGCTTTTGTGTGTTAGGTCGACGACCAAATATATAGGATTCTCATAAAATCGTCACGTCTATAATTCAGGACTTTGATCAGATCCCAGAAGCTGAAAGGAGGAACTCTAAAAAAGTAATTAGGAAATTAAGAAGTGATATATCAATAAGAAGATTAGAGGTGAGACAAGTGCATCTTAGGAAGACGGAGATTTTGGAGGAAGCAGTAAGCAATCCACAGAGGTACGAGCTTATATCTTTCTCATCTATTACAGAACCTCGGTCCTAGGTCGCCTCATAGAACTTCACTGAACCTCACTGAGAATAGCAATTAGCCATCCTACGTCAAAGGGGGGAGCGCGACAAGCACCCTTAATAAATAATAATTGTCACATCTTTTAGACGAACGGTGGTGAGTTCCTTTACAAGGCTACTGAGTCAGTAATTGTTGAGAAATATTGCAGATATTTATGAAGATTCGTACTAACATTCGTCAAAGTTGAAGCACTCTGCGAAAGTAAATGAAAATTAGCTTAAAAAAGTATACAACACATATATGGGCATTTCTAATTATTTAGATATATCAAACTGTCTCAAATTGTTTCTATTATCCCTTCTATATAGTGGGAGCAATGAATTTTTGATAAATATTTTAATTTCCATAGGGGAAAGGCACCTATCCTAATGTTTTTGAGCCGTTGATTCCAAATATCACTTCAAAAATATGTTTTACGGTTCAATTTTTCCCAAATTGACATTTCATCCCTAAATTCAGGGTTAACTGGTGTTAAATCTAATAGAACGAGACGCGTTTACATGAAACTTCTGAATCGTTCAAAATGGCTCTGGTCACATACTTCCCAATGTTCTCTCATACCACGGATAAGATGGTGGTGTACTTTTTCCCCAAGAAAAGAGTTCTTATGTTTCCATACTACGCTTGTGAGGGCTTGACAGATCGGCATTGTTAGAGGGAATATTGATATATAGAGTATCTTCTGACCAGGAGACGCCAAAACAACCACCAGAGGTTGGAACTACCCCTTCCGAAAATACTGAGAAAGGGTTGAAGAACAGTTTCCTTCCGTTCTCGAAGGCGACCAACACATGGTTGAAACACTTTACCCCCACCCTTCTGGAACTAGCCATAAATGGAGAAAACTATTCGTAAATGGCAAAACTAGGCCTTGATCTGATTTTTAGTACTATGCTTGTGAGAGATTGACATATAGGGAAAATTGATAAATCGAGTATACTTTGACAAGGAAAGGCCAAAACAACGTCCGGGGGTTGGAACCATTCCCTCCTTGAATGACAGAACATTCAGAGAATACTACTCTCCCTCTAAACTACGCATGGGTTAAGAAAACCACCACTTTTTTCGATTCAAGAATTTCTCACGTGAAAACCATCAACTTTCGAGAAAATATGCAAAGAACCAGAAGTGTTTGAAAATTCTGTTTTTTACAAGCTGAATACAATGGCTTAATGTTGCGTGTACATTTGAAATATGCAATAAAAAAAAAGGGGATGAAAGGACAAGGGTAGATAAGGGCCCTTTTTCGCCCATCGGCCATGTCATATATCATTATATTTTCCGAGTAGTATATGTCTTAACGAGTAATAAAAAACAGTTCTTTGGAATAGTAGATTATTTAGTGAGCGTATAATGATGGCTATGACTCGCGAGGGTGATTTTATGTCACGAGCCGAAGCGAATGTCGCAAATTATCCGAGCGTGTAATAGCCATTAGACGCGAGCTGAATACTATAATTTATCCACGACTGTCGCATATTTTAAATATTTTAATCATTTAAAAGTGAAAAAATAAAGTTCGTTTCAAGGACCGAAAGAGAAATTTATTTCGGTTCCGTTTCGGTTACGGTTAACTGAAGTACACTATTTTCGATTTTCGGTTACGGTTTCGGTTTTCAGAGCAGCGTTAAATTAGTTTTCGGTTTAAGTTTTCAAAGCAGCGACAATTTGGTTTCTGTTACGGTTTCGGTTTTCCAGAATCTCACCTTCCGGTTTTCGGTTTCGGTTACGGTTAGGAAAAATTCGTAATTACGGTGCAGTTTTCAGTTAGGGTTTCGGATAAAATTGAATTAATGCTTGCAGGGACCGAAAACCAAATTTATTTCGACTCTGTTTCGGTTATGGTTACTTAACGTGCACCATTTTCGGTTACAGTTTTGGTTTTCAGAGCAGTATTAATTTGGTTTTCGGTTACGGTTTCGACTTTCGGTTTCGGTTACGATTAGAAAAAAATCGTAATTATGGTGCGGTTTTCGTTTATGGTTTCGATTCGGTTGCGGTCCCTGGTTCGTTTACAGTAAAACTTTGACGTGTTAAACGTCACGAAAATATGCAGGAAAACATGGTCTTTCTCTTGAAAAAAATGGATTCACCATTTCTTTATGAAAATTGCTAGTTCCTGATTGATCAAAGGTGCATTAGAATGAAAACAGCTAGTTCCTGGTTGGCCAAAGATGTGTTAGGATGATATTATCTTCATTATGCGTTAGGTTGGAATAATAACCGAGATAGCCGGGGAGGCTATGAGGGCCAAGAAGATCTGTGCGATAGTAACGCTGGATGTTCGGAATGCTTTCAACACGGCGGATTGGGGCGAGATAGTTGAGAAGTTGCGAAAATTAAGAATAGCCCCGTACCTGCTCAGGATAGTAAAGAGCTACCTCGAGAACAGGTGGACAGGGCTGGAGGTTGAGGGCACTACCCAGTGGAGAAAAATGACTTGTGGTGTTCCGCAGGGATCGGTTCTGGGCCCAACCTTGTGGAATATAATGTTCGACGATGCGTTACGCTTACCCCAACCGGAGAACGTTAAGGTGATCGGATATGCCGACGATCTGGCAGTAACAGTCACGGCCAGAACGGTGAGGGAAATCGAGGAGGCGGCGAACACGGCCATTGCAAAAATAGAGAGATGGGTAAGGGGCAAGAAGCTCGAACTTGCCCCTGGAAAAACCGAGCTGGTAATCATAACCAGAAAGAGGAATCTCCCTATCATGAGAATAAGGGTAGGGGAGCTGGAAATTGGCCCGAGCCAGGCGATAAAGTACCTGGGCATATGGCTCGATTCGAAATTGACATACGGGGTGCATGTGACGAAATTGGAAGAAAAAGCTGGGCGGGTGGCAACAGCCATAGGCAGGCTAATGCATAACACCAGTGGACCGAAGGCCAGCAACAGGAGAGTGCTGTGTAGCGTGGTGCACTCCATTCTCCTGTACGCGGCCCCGGTATGGGTAAGTGCGATGGCAGTGGAAAGAACGCGAAGAAGACTGGCCAGGGTACAGCGATGTGCAGCACTGAGAGTCTGCAGTGCCTACAGAACGGTCTCCTACGAGGCAGTGCTGATAGTGGCAGGGATCCCTCCCATTGACCTTCTGGCAAAAGAAAGGTGGGAGATATACGAGGGAAGTGGCAGGAAGGAGGCCAATGATAGACTCTATCAGAGGTGGCAGGAAAGATGGAATATCTCGAGTAAGGGAAGATGGACGAGGAGACCCATTCCGGATATTAAAAGATGGGTGGAGAGAGGACACGGGGAGGTTGGGTTCTACCTTACTCAGGCCCTAACAGGACACGGATGTTTTGCAGAGTACGTCTACGACATCGGGAAGATTGAAGACCGAGAATGCATGTACTGCGGGGAGATAGACGACGCGGAGCATACTGTGTTCTGGTGTAGCAGGTGGAGAGAAGAAAGGCTACGAGTCATAAACAGGCTAGGCGGCCCAGTTACACCCGATGACATAGTGCTGAGGATGCTAGAATCAGAGGAAAACTGGCAACTCTTGGAGGACATGATAACATCAGTTATGAAAATCAAGGAAGTAGACGAAAGAAACTTGAACCTCTAATTGTTTCAAGGATGTAGTAATAAGAGGACATCTCTGCAGGGGCAGATTATTTCGAACACCTAACACTAAGATTGACCTGATATTCTGACGGTAAGCGAGAGCGGTTCCAGGATATGAGGAAACACTGAAGACGGGGAGGGGGCTCCGGAGGGGTTTTAGCTGGTTAGAGTCCAGCACTACCCAGCGTGATAGATCCAAGGCGCTGGGTGTCCATGATGGATTTCCCCTTCTCCCCCCCCCGCAAAAAAAAAAAGGTTGGAATAATGACTACCATTATTTGTCAATTGTTAAATGTAGAATGCAATGATTATACGATAATAGTGGATACAAATATTTTTATTCAATACACACGACAATATGCGGTTTTGAGCGCTTACACGTTTAAATTCACACGCAACGTCGACACCACTACGACTCTCGTGGAAACGATTTTGTTTTTTATAACTGAAGCACTTGAACTAATATAAATTGACCGCTATTTAAAAGCTTAAATACTCAACCATGAAATGAGGTAAAAATTTTCTTGGTTCATCGAGCGCATCTAACTGAAACATACATTAAAATTTCGGAAAGACGTCAAGAATTGCAAATAATCTGGAAACATGTTTACTTTGAAATGCTATTATTACGACATTTCGTCCCTGGAAAGACGAAGAGGCGTATCTATAATGTACATTTATGTGAGATACACCTCTTCGTCTTTCCAGGGACGATTTTTCAAATGTAGAACGTATAGAAACAAAAATGAAATGTTAAACTATAAATAAATAACGTTAATGATTTTATGGAGAACTTTTTATTTTTATGAAATTAGTGGGCGAAAATATATAGCTTATTTACCCTTGTCCTTTTTTTAATTACCATGTTTTTATTATCTTATTCTATATATCGCTTGCCGACTTGTAGAGTAAGCCTGATAAAAATGTTTGTCTGTGTCTATTCGGTATATCTCCATGCGGAATGTGTATATACAGATTCGGCAAATGTAGTTTTATGTATGTATCCTGAGATAAACGAGTGCACGAAATAAAGCAGATAAATTGGGAAAAGAAAGACGTATACTTCCACTACAATGCGCACGTGGTTAGAAGCGTTAGGTACCGATGCCCTGCGTTGATATATGACAGGGTGATAAATGTATGAGACTTCACGAAGTGTGGAGCGCGCTGGGAACAGTATGTCCGCCTTTCTTTTCCTAATTTCTGTGTTTTCTTTCTTGCACTCGCTTATATCAGGATACATATATAAAACTACATTTGCCTAATCTGTATATATCTATCATGCTTTAAACTTAGAAGATGCAGCTTGTGCTTCTTCGTTTCTGGTATCAAAGAGAGGATCGTTGAATAATGACATGAGTCTTTTACATTTCTATTTATTGAATTCTTTGAAATAACATAACATAAAAACATAAAACACACCACAGATAGTAGACAACCCCCAAATCCATAGCCATGTGTGGATATTTGTCCTATGTATCGTACAATGGATGCCAGTTCGTTACAATTTAGCGAAAGCCACCCCTGCAATGGCTATTAATTTTTTTCTTATTTCGTGTGGGCCTGTTTGTAAATGGGATTGTTTTTTCTCGAAAGTTGGTAGTTTTCACGGAAGAATCTCTTGAATCGAAAAATCCATGGGTAGTTTATAGGGAGGGTAGAGGAGGGTAGGAGAGAAAATATGGTCAACATCGTGTTCCTTGCCCATGAAAATTGGGGAAACCGTCCTGCAGCCCTTTCGCAGTATTTTAGGAATATTTTGTAATTCAGGGATAATCGATTTATCAATATTCCCTGTAATAATCCCGATCTGTCAAGCTTTCATAAGCGTAGTACGGGAAAAACAGAACAAGGGGTAGTAGTAGTTTTTGGGAGGAAAAAGTACCACCATCTTGTCCGTGGTACGATAGAACATTGGGAGCATGTGACTAGAGCCATTTTAAACGAGGTTTCATTTCAACGCGTGTCGTTCTATTAGATTTAATAGCCATTTAAGCCCGAATTTGGGGATAAAATGTCAATTTACGAGTCGTGAAACATATATATTTGACGTGATATTTGGAATCAGCGGCTCAAAAAATATTAGGATGGTGCCTTTCTTCTTTGAAAAATAAATAATTTTTTTGTGTGCCTGTGTAATTAATTTGACACATTTGACTAGACTAGACATAGGGAATCAGACTGGCATTGGCAGAAGACTCAATTAAAATAAAAAACAGATTTCTAGCTTGTAAATTCAGATATAATGAATTAATTGCGTTACGAAGAACAAACAGTATGTACGCCACTGTCGACTAAGTCACGAAACCGCTGCACTTCTATGTAGTTAGACGTACGTGTTACCATTACTCTCAAATCTAACGCTCAGAACGTGCGTGGGTAGGTCGTAGACTGTGGAAGACATACATCCTTATATTCATTCCAGAAAGTTGATTGTCAGGAGTGAGACGCCATTATTCAGATAGTCTTTGATGGCCTCCTGCATTAGTGACGTCAGTTCAAAGATCCATTGCTCCGACTATATGATTTTCACAACACCCGAAAATCAAATAAAGTAAATCTCTCTTAACTTCGTAGAATGTTATTATGTACCCTATGTTTTATGACGATAAAGACATTATCAGGACAAAACATTTTCAGAAAATACCAGTAGTTATTTTGAATAAGTATATCCATGATAAATATCATTATTATTAAAAAACAGAACAAAGTTCAACTCTGCTGCACCTTAGTTTCAATATTAACCACATGCTGACTAAGCAGAAACATATTTGAATGAAAACTCGCGAATTTAAATCGTTAGGTGTAGCTGGCGGTAATGTGGGGTGCTTTTGATTCATCGTTATGCCAGTTCATCATCAATCAAATCCACGACGTGTATAGATCTTATGTCTAAACAGTTTGAACCCCAAACGAGTAGCTGTTATAATAGAGGAGGTGTGGTGTGGTGAGCCATTGGCCTGTACTCCCACGTTTCTGTGTTTATTTTAAATTACTGTATCAAACCGCGCTTTAGGAATAATCACAGGTTTTTTCAAGTGTTCGGCACACAAGAGTAAAATCTGAATATTATATTTGTTTGAATCGAGAAGTATAATTTAATTAACATGCTGAATTACTAGCTAATTGTTGAGCAGAGAAACGAAGCGCAGGATATTTTTCAGAGTGTTTTTATTAATACTCAAAACTGACAAATCATTTTATGAGTCACTACTAATATTATTAATTATCCTTAAGGGCATAACACAAAACAAGTGTGGGTTTACATATTCACTATGTTAAAATTTACGTATAACAATGAAAATAATTAACATTAAACTTTAACATTAATTAAACCCATATTCGTTGCACAAAAAACTTGCTTTGGTCCTGCTACAGCTTTGGTTAACGCATCAGCCACCATAAGATTCGTTTCAATATATTCGACTCGTTCATTTTATCTCGAACAAAATGATGTCTGATGTCGACGTGCGTCGATCTAGGTTTATAGCCTTCGCCAAATGTATAGTTCCATTATTGTCACAATTGATAATAATTGGCTGCTTCGATAAATTGCCATCCAATTCATCAATAAACTGTTTCAGCCATGATGCATCTTGAGTCGCTGAACTCAATGCCATATACTAAACTTCAGTGCCAGATAGAGCTCCCCCATGATATGGCGCCGTTTTGCATCTTGAATACATAACCCGTACAAGATCTTCGTTTATCGACGTTTGATGCCCAATTAGCATCTTAATAGACTGTAATTGCAACTTCACCTGAATTGCAAAACTTGAGTTTGAGCCCAATCGTGCCTTTGAAATACCTCATTATGCGTTTTACTGAGATTTTCCGAAATTCGTGTTATATCGACTCACATCTCCAACCGAGAAAGCGATGTCTGGTCTGGAACCTTGCACCAGGTACAATAATGCACCAACTGCTTGTTGATAAGATACATTCTCCATTTGCCTCTTCTCATCTTCATTCTTTGGACACATTTCTAAAGATTTTGGCCCGGATCAGATGGAGCGCAAGCTGGTTTGCAATCCCTCATACCATATTTTTCAAGAATTTCACGGATATATTTTTCTTAATCCAAGTAATAATTGCCTTCTTGATCAGTAGAAATTCTCAAACCAACACAATACCTAGCTTCGCTTAAGTCTTTCATTTTTAAAAATTTCGACAGTAAACTTTTAATTTCATCTCTTTCAATCTCGTCTTTGTAAAAAATCTTTAAGTCGTCAACATAGACAGCAACGATTAGTACTTCTGATTTTCTGATACGTACACATGGGTCTATTTTTGATTTTACCAAGTTCAATTTTTTAAGAACATTGTCCAACTTTATGTTCCATTGCCGTCCGCTTTGTTTTAAGCCATACATTGCTTTTTGTAGTAAACAAACTTTCGATGAACCGTCTTTAAAGCCTTCTGGTTGTTCTATGTATATTTCCTCATCTAGATTGCCTTGTAAAAATGCTGTTACTGCATCCATTTGATGAATTTTAAAATTTTCTTTAGCTGCAAATGCAAGTAATAACCGAATTGAAGTATACCTGATTACAGGAAAATAAGTTTCATCGTAATCTAGACCAGCCACTTGAGAATATCCTTTAACTACCAATCTAGCTTTATGTCGAACTATTCTGCCGGATTCATCACATTTCAATTTGAACACCCATTTTGTTTTCAATGGTTTACGTCCATCTGGTAAATTTGTCATCATCCACGTTTCATTTTGCATCAATGAATTCATTTCACTTTTCATAGCCTTTCGCCAATCTTCACTATCATATATGGATAATGCTTCAGTCATAGTTAGGATTCAGGCTCGTTCTTTTGTGACTCCGCTAAATAAATAAAATTAACATGTTTTACTGCCTTGTGAATTCGATTTGATCGCCTTAAAACCACGTTTTCACTGTCAGGTTTTGTCACCACAACGTTTGGTAAACAACCTGGATTAGCGACATCTTGTGACAAATTATTTTGAGAACAATTTGCTGCATTAGTTGAACTTTCCCCCACTGGATTTGCTGCTATTTCAACATCGTTCATAACATCATCAAAGGAACATTTTGATTCATTATTAGTTTCTTTTTGTACTATTATAGAATCTTTTAGGAAAATCACAGCCCGACTCCTCGTTGTTTTATCAGTCACTAGATCAATTAATCGATATCCTCTTGTCTCCTCACAATAGCCGATAAAAATTAACTTTTGCGATTTTGAGTCCCATTTTCTTCGTTTCACTTTAGGGATATGGGCCATCGCAGTTGAACCAAAAATTTGTAGGTTAATAGACTCACCTGACCATACCTCTTCCGGTATTTCATTTGTACCACGTGCTGATGTTCTGTTTATCAAATGCACAGCAGTATGGACTGCTTCAGCCCAATAATTTGTTTTTAATTTTGCGTCAAAGAGCAAACACTTTGCTCTCTTCACTATCATCCTTCCGGCCATACCGTTTTGTTCGGTAGTATTGGGCACCGTTGTTTGATGTCTAATGCCAAATTTCAACAAAAATTCTTTGAATGCTTTATTGACATATTCCGTTCCATTATCTGAACGCATGATTTTGATTTTTCTTTCTGCATGTGTTTCAACGAGAGTTTTAAAATCTTTGAATTTATTCAAGACTTCGTCTTTAGATTTTATAAAATACACAAAAACTTTTCGTGAAAAATCGTCAATAAATGTCAAAAAATATCTTGAACCGCCTATTGATTTGTTCTCCATTGGTCCACATAAATCTGTGTGTATAAGTTCTAATATCGAATTTGCTCTTTTTCCTTAACTTTTAAAAGACAATTTTTTCTGTTTAGCCTTTATGCACACTTCACATTGCCATTCACCATCAGATTTTTTGAAATCCACACTTTCAACAACATTATTCATTTTTTGCACTTGATTAAAGTTTAGATGACCTAATTTTCGATGCCATGTAATGATTTCTTCCGTATCTTTAGCAATAAAAGTTTTCGGTGAAATGATAGACAAACTGTACATTCCATCTACTAAATTAGCGTAAGCAATTTGTTCAGCTCTCGAATTTACTATTGAACATCCTTCTCTGTCGAAGACGATGCTGTTTCCATTTGCAGTGATTTTTGAAACAGATAATAAATCGGCAGCTAAATCTGAAACGTGTAGCACATTTTTAACTTCTATTAAGTTTCCATCAATATTCATTGTCATATCACCAACGCCATTGATTTTTAATTTTTCGCTATTTGCAACTCTGATATGTTTTGATTCACTATCGCGAATGTTTTTAAGACAATTCTTGTCAACTATCATGTGCTGTGATGCACCACTGTCTAAATAAAACATTAGTTCATGCGATAAAGTATTTTTGTTCATAACCACTTATATATAACCACTTATTGCGTTAAATGCGTCACCTTCTCTTCTATCAGAATTTTTAACTGACTTTTCAGTTTTTCCTCATTCATGACTTCTTAATTTCCAACGTCTTGATTTCTTGTCACCTATTTTACCACATTAGTGACATTTAATCATTGGTTTTCTGTTTTTGGTAAGAAATGCCTGTTGAGTTTTTGAAATATTTGACGAAGTCATTTCATATAGCCTTGATTTGATTGAACCACCAGTAATTGCTATTCCACTTGACTCGATTCCCATAATAAATGGTTTGAACTCATCTGTCAACCCAGCCAATAATATTGATCCAACCCATTCATCATTTGTATCAAAACCAATACCATTTAATTTATTTGCCGTACTGTGAAGTATGCATACCTAATGATAAGTTTGCATACTGATAAACTCTATGGTTGGTTGCTAAGCGAAGCTTAGAATAGTTGAATAATAATAATATTGTAATTGTCAGAAATATGTTTTAATAATTATGTCCAGAAGTTAAATGTATGTTTAATCTACAAATAAAACAATTAGTCAAGAAATAGCTTCTCTGTGTGTATTCGTAGCTTCTAATATATAAGAAGTTCACAACAAATCACTTAAATTTAACACGTACCGATGACTACTGAGATAAAGTCATCCATTGATTCTGAATTTTCTAGATTCGTTGATAATAATTTTCTCAACAATCCAATACGTCTTGACAAACATGGCTTTCAATTTCAACCATATTTCAAATGCTGTTTCACAATTTTGAATAAGAACGTATAAATTCGATTCAATTGACAAAATAATTTTTGCTTTCGATTTTTTCAATTTTCCAACATCTGTTTCCATACAGGTTGTACTCTTATCCACCGAGGGTTTTATTGTGTTTTTTAAATCGTTTAATTCCAGAAGTGATTTAATTGCAAATGCCCAAGTTTGATAATTTTCTGATATTTTCAACTTATCGATGGTATTTCCATTTTGTTTTGTCGATGACGCCATCTCAACAAATTTCTCAATGATAACTAACTATATTGTTAATGGAAATCCATGTGGAAAACTGATCGATTTATTTTCTTTTAGAAATTAATTGTCAAACTACAATTGTCCAATGACATTCGATGAAAAATTTTATTCACTCGATTATTAATTCTACCATTAACAATATTGCATAAAATTTCTTTACATTTCACTCTACTCACTGATAGCCACGGTTATGAGGGCCCATAACCTGTTGAGCAGAGAAAAGAAGCGCAGGATATTTTTCAGAGTGTTTTTATTAATATTTAAAACTGACAAATCATTTCATGAGTCACTACTAATATTATTAATTATACTTAAGGGCATAAGACAAAATAAGTGTGGATTTACATATTCAACACTAATTTTTATAAAACGAGTGACCGTTCTAACTTAGCAAACCCAGTGTTTGCCTTAAAGTAACAAAATAAAAGATAGATAGATAAGAATAAAAAGATACTCACATGTTAGTATATCAGTATGCTCAATCATTTTCATACTCACAACTTCGTGACAGATATTTCATGACATATGAATTTTCTACTGCTGTATGGCAAGCCTGACGGCATCATGTCTGTCTCGGTTGGCTATTAGACATACGGCGTACCGAAGTTCTTTCTCAACAGTTCTTTATTGACGTCAACCTAACGTTTTGGACGGCCTCCTGTTCGTTGTTTCTCATCTGGTTTTCCCTGAACTCTTTACCGTTCTATATTATCCTCTCTCAGTTGGTGTGGCAAAAAAGATATAATTATGGAGAATACGATCCTAGAGGATCGTTTTGAGGGGTATGTTTTGTTGAAAATCGCGTTGTTGGTGTAATGAGATTTGTATGGATTTCGTAATAACCACATCTCAAAATCATATACGCCATGTGTCTGCGACTTTAGCGGTCTATGTCTCAGAGGCGTAAAGAAACATGAAGAAGACTGGGTAATTAGAAAGTCTAGTATTTCTGAGTTTCGTGAAGGCTAAATTTTGCATAACTGGCAAGATTCAGTTCTATATTCTCCGTCAAGTCTCATCAGATTTCATTATTGTCAACAAGAACTACGAGGTCATGACTATTTTGTTTACTTCCTCACAATACTATTACCTTAACGCGTTTGGATGGTATAGTTTATTCGATCGACAATCAAACTTTCTTGTGGCAAATCATCCTTAAACCATACTCGAATTATTTGAAGATTGTTGTGGAGATCACTTTCATGCTGCAACTAAGGTAGTCTCATCTGAAATCTCAAGCTAGAAATTTTGTTTTAGAAACCTTTAAAATTTTTTAAATCTTAGAAATCTTAGAGATTTTGGAGATCTTATAGATCTTATAGCTTTTATAGATCTCATAGATCTCGTAGATCTCATAGATCTTATGGATGTTGAAGATCTTCTAGATCTTGTAGATTGTATAGAACCTATAAAAATTCTACTGATCCTACAAATCCTGGAAATCTTAAAAATCTGATAAATATCTGTTATAAATAGCACCTTGCAAGTTTCCAGCACACATCGCATTTCGTGTTTGCTGTAGATGTAAAGATGACTGATGATAACACAGCTTTGTTTGACATGTTTCTCAATTTTGCTATTGGTTGAGATAAAAGCATATGGTAATAACGGTTTTCTATTTGCTTTCTTCAGTAAACAACCCTTACTGGACTTTTCTGAGAAAAATTAATGATGGCATATTGTTGGGTCAGTGATACCGTATCAATTTATGAAAAGTTATTTGAATAATAAGAATAAAAAGATACTCACATATGTACTTAATCTCACTGGCACCACGTACAAGTGAATATTACGAAACTTATTCACTCTTTCCTGACGGGCAGATCACTGCGGGTTAGGGCGAATAACAAACTTTAAATTCGGCGAGACATTCGCGCGGGCGTCCCCCAGGGGTCGTGCCTGTCACCAAAGTTATACAACTTGTACGTTTCTGACTTCCCGGAGTTTCCGAATACGAACCTTGACAAGTACGCCGACGATACGGCCATATACGCGCATTCGCACAACGCGCATTCGCACAACGCACAAGCAGCAAACATGCTGCTAAAGGCGCACATGGCCCATGCCACGGCGTATTACGACAAGTGGAAGATTCGGATCAACGCCGAGAAGTCGAAATCAATTCTCTTCACGCGCCGCTTCACCGAAAATCGTATTCTTACACCACTTTCGATAGGGGGCCGCCAAATTCCAATAAAGCGGTGCGTGAAGTATTTGGGGGTGAACTTGGACAGGAGACTGACATTCAATACGCACATAAACGAGACTAGACAGGACCAATAAGAAATTGCTGTATACGGTGGTGATCAGGCCGGCTATCACATACGCGGCGCCGGTGTGGTGCAGCATCCCGGCCACGACAATGCGAGAACTAAAAGTACTAGAACACAAATTTATGCGCCTCATTTCAGCCTCTGATAGGTACACCTCCCTCAGAGATCTCTATGCACGTTGCCACGACATAACTCCCCTAGCGGACTTCCCCCAAGAAACATCGCAAAAATTCTATCAATTCAAACTGGGCGACAGTCCGCTAACCCGAGACATTACACGAATCAGACAGCATAATGCCATACTTTTCAACCTGAAACACCCATTACCATACCAAGCGTTGCCTATCTTTCGGCAACCTCCCTAGCCAAATCTTTACTATACCAAAATTTCCATTTCACCACCTTTTACTCTCAACCACTTCTCTATTCCCTCCATTAGTCACCTTTTTTGTTAATTTTGTTAATTTCTGTACTTTTGTCCCTTTTTGTTCTCTTTCAAAATCCCCTCTCGACCAATAACTTCTTTTAAATCAAATTCTTTAAATCACAACTTCCTCTCCACCCTATCTTTCCGAAGGCAGGTAGACCATCGGAAGAATACTGTCATTGGCTCGAACGGGTTTTTTCATTAAGTCTTTTCCCGTATCAATAAACCAATTTTTAAAACTGTGCGTGTGTGCTGTGCAAACTAAAACCTTAGTGTAATTTTTAAGTGCTTTTAAAACTCATTTTAGTTATAGTTCGCCAAATTGTTAGATTTAAGTTTTTTGTTCCAAAGAACAGGAGTTCTAACCTTATACTTCTTTATCGTTTAAGCCGGAGTTGAACCCGTTTCACCTGACCACCCATCTACCACGACGTTGCGCGCCGTGGTGGTGTGGTCGGCTCTGAATCGGGACTTGACTCAGGCGCACTTTTGTATTATTAATTGAAGACCTAAGTGGATAAAGGTGTTATGTCGCATTTTTAAAAAAAATTACTTTATGCAATTTTTGAACACCCCTGATATAGATTTAACACCCAATAAACGGTGAATTCTAAATTTGTAATATTTTATAGAAACTTTTTAATTATAAAGGCGCCATGTCATACATACAACCAGTAATTTTAGTGGATGTACACAGTTTTGGACAGAAAAATCTAGTTTCATAACAGCTTGATATTGTTCTTTAATATTAGTGCAAACAAAAGAACATAACCCAAAATTATCTATTTTATGAGGTATTATTCATTTGAATCGAAGACAAAATAAATAAGTTCCAACTCAAAACCGTTTTGTTTAATTTACTCAAAACTTTAAAAGTATCCACTTAGGTCTTCAATTATAATAAAACCTTTTGAATTGAATTGAACGTACAAGTGAATTGTATTTTATTGTAGCAAAATGATAATCAAACGAGTAGAAGTTGCAGTCGGACGTGGCCCACTGCGAATTCCCATTTGATTCATATTTTGCACGAACACAGCACGATTCACTTTTGAAGGGTTCCACTAAAATTAAGTACACAGTCTATATACATTTTATTTTCATTTTTGAAATAGATATTCGATGTCGGTAATGCCTGACTGACTGAGTGCAACTATCGTAATAGTCGGCCATGCTATTCTACATATAAAATTTTTCTGTCAGAAGTCATAGTGTTTATCAGGTATTTGACAACGCTCGACTGCAAATTCTATTTGTGTTGGTAATAGCCTTAATAATACTCTAATAGCATTTTAAGGTAAAATTGTTATATCATGTAACCTACATAAAGTTCGTTCAAACCTGAAAGATTTATATTATTGCAGTTGCAGTTTAGACATCTTGTATATCATTGGAACATTTTTGTCTAAAGTCATAATGACTCATAGTTCATATAAAATAATCTGATGATCACCCAATTCAATTCGATTCAAACAAATTTATTAAATATTAGACATACAAATATGCGCCCGAGTCGGATTCCGGTTCAGAGCCGACCGCACAACCACATCGCACAGCGTCGTGGTGAACGTACGGTCGGATGGAGCGGGTTCGACTCAAGCTGGAACAACAGGTGGAATGCGAAGTTAGGACTCCTGTCCAAGGGAACAGACTTAAGCATAACAATTTCATTACTATAACTAGAACAGTTTTAAAAACACTTAAAAATTAAGGAAATGAGTTTTTGTTAGCACGCGCGCACTGACGCACACGCGCACTATTTTATGAGATCTGATTGCTGATACGGGAAAAGCTCACCCTGTTTGATGAAGATGACCCAATTTCACTAGGAAGTGTTCTAATATGCTATTTTGAATGTTTTATATTTTGCATATGTAGCAAGGGTTTTAATTTCAACAGAAATTATCGTGTTTAATAGACATTCGCAGTCGGTAACGCCCGACTGCCACTTTTATTCTTTTCACAATAGTCTTATCAAAAATGCCTCTCTCCACTCTACCCCCTTGACCCCCTCTAAACCTCTATACACCTCCAGTTTGCTCATGCAAATCCGTTTTTAAATACTGACACTTAGAGTAGGGTTTTTTGCAGAACTTTTCCCTACACAACACTGATATAAAACACAACACAGCATACCAACTAAAGCGACTTCATATGGAACTTAAGTCTATGATGACAAACAAAAATCAAACGCGATTAAACTAAATAAGAAGATCGTTAAATAAATACAAGACATGATCTGAAAGTCTCTTGCCAACAACATCTGGCCGTTGTGTCACTTCAACGTGTTCAGACGCGTAATTGTGACGCAACGTTTTATAGAAAAAATTATTATGATCACAAAATAAAATAGATGAGATAACTAAATGACATGTATGCCTAGTTAAAGTACATTAATTTGGCTAATTAAAAATACCTCAGTAACATTTGAGGCAAAATTGATATATCGTCTAACCTGCGTACAGTTCGCTTGAACTTGAAAGGCGTACTGTATTGCAGTTTAGATATCCTGCATACTTTTGTTTTTTTTTTGTTCTCAATAAAAAAATTTGGCCTCTAGAGTTATAATAAAATATAGTTTATATAAAAATGACACACATCACGCTTCTCACGATCACTCTGTATGACGGATATGATCAAATTTCAGTAGGAAGTATTTTACCATGCTATTTTATATTTGTTGCAATTCGAAATGAAAATTTTAAGTCCAATAGAACGGCAGCTATTATTTATTTCATAATAGTCTTATTAAAAGTATTTTAATGATAATTTAAGGTAACATTGTTATATAATCTAACTTATATGAAGTCGGCTCAAACCTTAGAGACAACCTGTATATTGAGGTTTAGATGTCTTGTACGTCTTCATATTTTTGTGCGCGTAATCGAAAACTTTGGAACAGTCTTGGTTGGTTTTGGAATAATTACAATTATTCATATCTGGAGATGGTCTTGTGCGGGACTGGGTTCGTTGATCCAGTTTTTATATGAGTTAGAGAGAGAGCCAACAGTTTCACAGGTATTTACTCAACTAGTTTATTTCGTGATTAAAAAGGGAGTAAAAATAGATCTTAATAAAAAGGGCGCCATCCACAGTAAAATTGATAATTGACTACCCTCCTTAATCATAAAAAGACTGCTGTGGAGAAGCCTGATAATAAGACAGACGCAAACAAATGAATTAAAAAGATGTATCTTAAGATAAAATGTATAATTTCTTAAACATCCTTTAAAATTGTAAAATTCAGTAAAAATTACAAAAAAATATACTAAATACTTCAAATAGCAAAAATTCTATAAATTATATAATATATTATATATACGACATGGTCCAAATATTCATGGTTAATAACATTTATTTAAAACAAAAAAATTATCAAAGATATTATTGGTAAACCATCTTATAACCACCTAAGAAATAAGCAATAACAAATATTAAAGATCACCACCTGAAGATGGACATACTATGGCTGAACGCTGAATCCTAGTGAGGATTCCCAACTCCTACCAATTGTCTCATACAATGCAGAAACTGCATAAGATGGCGGCATGGCGCGTATTTACTACTCTGGAACACCTGGATAATGCCTGACAGTTTAGCTAAGGGAGAGTTGAACTTGAATAGCCCCAAAAGACCCTATCAACTAGTTTAGATTGAACTGGAATATATGGTACTTGAAATTAAAATTGACTCGAAATTGACTAACTTTGACTGGACTACAGTTGCATAAATCTTGGATCGCAAGTTAACTTCACCATTACTGACTTAACATTTAGTATTTAAGATTCCAAACTGGCTGCAATTTATTTGGACTCATCTCGTTACAGTAAACACATTGATACTGGATAACTATTCATTTTAAAAATAAATGTAAGTTGGTGCAATTTTTATTTCCAAATACTAAATGATTACTAAAGAATAATCTAGTAATTCAATTGTCTATCATTTAAATAAGTTGGGTATTTAAAATACGACATTTAAAATTCGACATCAAGAATAGTTTCGATGCCAAAACTCTGCGTTAGGGAAGAAAGAACAACACTAATTAGCACGTGGTTGTGAGACAAAGGTTATCACATCAAATAAATCAAATTAGTTTACACATTTGAAAAACATGATTTCAAGCAGCTAAATATCGAATGAATTAAATAAATTTAATTACCTTCTTCTTGTATGTTGCACTACGTAGATTCAGATAACCGTGAAAGGGACACAGTATGTGTCTATCAATTATCTTAAATTTGAGTATGACTTTATTATGCTGCTGGAGACATCAAAATGATTTCCAGTCTACACAGCTGACAAAAAGTAAGCTCTAAACCCTACTCTAATTTCTGCAAGACCTATCATATGTTAATTAAAACAGGAAGGAAATTGAGCATATACGGTATAGTCAAATCTACATACTATGTGTAAAATATGTCGTATAGACCTTTATCTAAAATTTGTACCAAGACGATTTATATTAATACGATTCACGTAAAGCGATGTTCCCTTTGCGTTATATGAAAAATAATATTGATAAGAGCTGTAACAAAACGATGAATATAAGGTTTAAATATAAATACACAAAAAGATTATATCTTACGTCTAAACACAATAGTTATTATCAAATAATTAAATGTCTGGGCACCATAAATACAACGTATAGTGTGTACCAAAATAAAGAGTGTTTCATAAGTGAAATGCAACAACTTCAGGAACATTTTGTTCTAAAATTATAAGAAAATATAGTGAATACAAAAGATGAAAGTTTACACGCTTCTAACGATTGCCCTGTATGACTAATAAGATTCAGTTTCAACCATGCTGTTTTATATATATATATTCCAAATTCTAAAGAAAAATATTAAGCCCTACAGCTTAAGAATTTATTGTATTTAATAAATGTTCGCAGTTGGCAACGCCCGACTGTACCTTGATTTATTTAATAATAGTCTTACTAAAAGTGCCACATACCATATTTTAGGGTAAAATTGATATTATCATCTAACGTACATATTTGTAATGTGCCACGCCCGACTGTAACTTCTACGAGTTGTAAACTAGAACGTTTGTAGCTTGATCTAAAAATTGCACATTTCTTTATTTCTAAATATCCTACGATCGTCTCTCGGGAACTCTTCCGGGATGGAACTTGTTATTGTAGAAATTCGTATCTTTAAACGTTTGATGTTTCTAGAGACACCACTTTGATAATACCTACCTAAGTGATTGTCAATTTATCTCTGGCACAAACCATTTACACTCAGATGTATTATTACTGCTCCATATTCAGAAGACATTGCATTTCAACTATACGGTACTTTGAGTTATACGGGTAGCAAATGAAGTAAAATATTAAACTAATAAAACAGATAAAAGGTCTTGAATTCACATTTTTAAATTGGCGTTCCCTATCTTCTTATATGGATGGATACTTTAAAAAAGATGTTTAACTATTAAGATAGAAAAAGGTCTTACGTAACTTAGAAATATCACTTTTATAGAGGTATCTCAACAGTGTGAGAATAAGGTTGTCATGTAAATATTCCCTACTTCATGAGGCTACTCGAGTGTGTTGAACATTTCCAGTTGAAAATAAAGTCATTGTTATTTTCATGGTTACAGGAGTTGCCATAATATATGGAATTTCCATGTATTTTGTTGCGTTCAACTCGACAACATGGAGCTTGGTAATTGGAGAGTTGAAGAGGTGCTATCAAATACCCCATCAGAGTCATAAGGAACTATTTTCGAGACCGAAAAATTCAGAGAAAAGATGACAGTGGGCGTTCCAGAGTGGTCGGCTCTCGGACTCACTCTGTGGAATATTCTATATAGCGAGGTTTTAACAGTGTGTCTTATATAGGTAGTGACGAAGATGACCTTCGCAGATAATCTGAGATTCTGGTCTGCGTAGATGATGAGAAGGCCTCGGTAAGCGGGGCAATTAATCGCTGGGAAGGATAGATGAATGGTTGATACAGCACAAATTATCCCTAGCACCAGAGAAGACAGGCGATAATCCTCAAGGGTCACGGAAATAAACATATAAAAGACATAAAATTCCATGTTCAGAATGCAGAGATCCGTCCATCCAAAACTTTGAAATACCTGGAGGTCATCCTGGATGAACGGGGGCCATACGGAGCACATGTGGAGGTGACCTGCGATAAGGCTGAAAAAAGAACAGGGCTTTGGCAAGAGTCATGCCTAACATAGATGGTCCATGCATTCTTAAGAGAGCCGTGTTGTACAATGTGGTGCTATCGACGCTTTCCTGTGTTGATATGAGAATAAAAAGATATAGTAATAAACCGCTGCCCAAGGAATCACTACTTCCACATCCAGATTTTCTATCCAAGTCACTCACAACGAAAAAATTTTGTATGTGAAAATAATTACTTATGGAACTAATATAATATTTGAAATCCCCTACCTCAAAAACCTATAAAACGATACCTCACATCGATAGTGGGGTGGGGGTGGTGATAGGGGGTGGTAGTGGAGGCGGATGAAGTAAAAAATATTTTGAGGTTTCTGGTTCTTGTATACACACTAAATCACATTTTTTTTCATCCCCTTTAATAACGGGGTGGGGGTGGTAATGGGGGTGGCTAATGCCAAAAATTTTTTTGAGACCTCAGCTTCTCAATTTTCTGGACTCTCATCTGCTTGATTTAGCTATTTACTCCAAATTTACCCCAATTTGCCCCCCAACCCTTCGACGGAACAAGATGAAAATATAATCTAGTTCCATATCTCGTTTAAGTACATATGTGTACCAAATTTCAAGTCAATATCTAAACGGTTCCAGAGTAAACGTGCGCACAAAAAAAAGTTACAGACAGACAAATAGAAATTTTTTTTCGCTCAAACTTAAAATCTCGACGTTTCATGACATTCTAAGCCTATTTGGACAATAAAAATTTTTAAAAATTTTTGTCGTTACTATACTTCCACTGGATGTGGAAGTAATTAAGGAAAAGGTGCAGAGGGGAATGCTGGTTAGAGTAGCTGGAGCTTACAGGACGATTTCCACAAGGGCTTTGTAAGTGGAGGATGAGAGCATACGAGGAAGGAGGAGGGCAAAATCCGGCACGAAGAAGAGAAAAAGATAAATCATTAAGTGGCAAAACATGTCGGAGGGGGAGACTAAGGTAGCACAGTGGATAAAAATGTTGGCTGACATGTAAACACCGAGAAACAAATTATTTTGTAACACAGTTTCTAACCGGGCACAGGTCTTATAGACTGTGTACAGTGTACGTGCGGAATCGGGAAGGCATTAGATGATAAATGTATATACTGAACAGAACGTCACTCCGAACATACCGTTCTGTTTTGCAATAGATGGGAAGTACACAGAAGGAGAGTAGAAGGGAATTAGATTCGGCATTAACAACTGAAAATATAATTTCACCATGGTGCAAAGAAAATTGGAAAACAATCAAAAACATAATCCAAGAAATCATGCAGCAGAAAGAAACGGACACTAGTAATAGTGAATAATGTATATAATTATGATTGAACAAACACAAGTATAATTGGTATATCATAAAACGGTCGTGGACAAAGTATATTTATCTGTTGCTCTTAAATGTGTCTATGCCTTTCTAACTCCAGTTTTATGCAAAAATTAATCAAATTGGTATCAACGCCAAATATGCAAAAATGTATTTTCAACCCTTTTACCAATTTGGCTTAACTGCCTAAAACCGTTTTATATTAATAATCTGCTATAAAAGCTAAAGAGTAACCCCTATATTTCGGCATATCAGTTTTAAGTGATTCCACTTACCATAAAATTTAATATAGATTGAGTTTAATTATTATTTGAATGTAAATTTGTAATAACTTTTACACGTTTCTAATATTTATGAGATTAAAGACACCCTTTCACGTAGTTATTAAATATGAAAACCAACTAGTCCCATGTGTTTTTATTTAACTTGCATTTATTTATTCTACCTTATAAGTTTCTTTTATATGGAATCTAGCCTTGGGTTATTTCAATATCAACCAATTACTTACAATGGGGAAGTTTCATAAAAATTAAATAAATATAAGCTATTAAAATCGGCATAATTTAAGCTTTTCTTGTTACGCACCGCCATTAACTGTGACGTCAACCTGTACCTACGTGACATATGTCAGACTACTAGAACTTAGTCGATATTTGTGTGTTTACAAATGTGGTGTGCTAATTTATTCCTTATCAAGGCTTTACAAGTGTTCATATTGTTTCAAAATGACAATCGGACAATTTACCCACTGTTGATATGTTTATGGTGGCATCAGTGGCGGCTGGTGAAATTTCAATAATTTTGTTCTCGCCTGTGGCGAATGGAACCCATACGAAATATGGGAAATAACATCTAGAGAAGCACTCCTCTAACGACTCGTAAAAAATTTTGAAAAGGCAGTTTGCGAAAAAAATTTTCAAAATTCGGTTGCCCCCCCTAGGTCTAGGGACTCCTGTTTAAAATTATTATTTTTTTGTCATATACATTTTATTTTTCATAAAAATACAACAGGTTTTGGAGTCTATGAAAATATTTTCATTATTAACTGAAATACAATGAACTGAAATTTTGTAATTTACAATTTAACAAATTATACAATCTCAATTCGTTGTATAAACAAAACCTATTGTTGTGTTGTGTTGAATTTTGAAAAAATTTTTCTCAAACTGCTTTTTCAAAATTTTTTAGGGGTCGTTAGAGGAGTGCTTCTCTAGATGTTAGTTCCCATATTTCGTATGCGCCACAGACGAGAAAAAAATTATTGAAATTTCACCAGCTGCCACTGGGTGGCATCTTTTATAAAGAGCACGAAAAGTTTTTTCTTAATTAAGTATAAAATAAAAACTAAAAGAGATTAGAACCATGTTTACTTTTTTGTCGGACAACTATACCCTACTACTTGTAGATAGAAAAATGTCTTGGACAAAGCAAAACGGAGTGCAAAACTTATGTTTTTTGTTATTTAGAATAAAATAAGTATACAAATTATATTAAATTCGATTAATATAATTGAATTATGTATATGACTTATATAATATATAAATTTTTTTCTGTGTGATGTTTGTAAAAATTATATACTGTTTATAAGTATATAATCGTTTAATTTTCCATTAGGCACAAATAATGTTTACATTTTAACAGGCGATTTTTATTTTCGGGTACACGACAGTGAAGGTGGATGAAGTAAAAAAATATTTTGAGGTCTTTAATTCTTGTATAAACACTAAATGATCAACCCCTTAAATAATGGGGTGGGGGTGGTAATGGGGGGGGTGGTTATTTCCAAAAAATTTTTTTAGACCTTAGCTTCTTTTATACATTCTAAATACCAATTTTACGGACTACTTGCTTGATTTAACTATTTACCGCCCATTTTCTCAGGCCCCCATGTACACACCCCAATCTTTCAACGAAATAAGATCAAAATATAATTTAGTTCCAGATATCGTTAAAATACATACGTGTACCAAAAGGATTCCAGAGTAATCGTGCGCACAATAAAAGTTATAGACAGACCGACAGAACGACAGACAGATTTTTTTTTCCTCAAATTTAAAATCTTGACGTTTCATGATATTCTATGCCTATTTGAACAATAAAAATTTTCCAAATTTCCTGGATGTGGAAATAATAAGTAAGACAATTGTCATGCGCAAAAAAATGGAACAAATCTTATAACGTATTTTTGCTAAAATCTAGTTGTGTACATCTAACTTTAATTTTTGTGACATTGTCAGTTATTTGTCAAAATTCATTGCAAGTGTGCAAATAGAGACAGATTTACATTAGAAAAAAATAGTTGTGATATTTTTTTTGCTCACGACAGTACCATCCTTTCACGAGAGTGGGGCGTCTCCAGGTGGCGGATAGGAAAACGGCCAGACTCCGCGAGGAGTAGGGCTAACGTGGTATCATACTCCGGCGACCACTACCGACAAACCTTGTGGCACAGGCGCACCCCGTTGTATAAATGCCTTCCACGTATGTAAGGGGCTCCGTGCGTGGCGACCGTCCTTTCTCCTTTACTCGTGGATCACAAAGCCACGAGCGCAGTGCGGGAGGTGAAGGAGATGGAGGAGGGGGTATCCGTGACTTCGATCAACACCAAGGACCTTCCAAAGCGCCCGAGCCTCTCGTCCGGGTTCTCGAGCCAAGGGAGGGTGACCTTCAGGAAGGATAGGAAAAAATTAGCCCATTCCAGCTGAAGGCGCAGATAAACCTGCATCATAGTAAAGAGGCCACAGCGGTCCTTACTAAAGTGATGCAGGGGTGCGAAGTGAAGCAACGTCGCAAGCTGCGATGACTTGACTTGGGTGACAGACCATCTAAGAATACCGCGTAGCGAGGCCATTGCTGACAAGGAGCATAGCCTGGGAGAGCAATCTTCTAAGGATTGAAGGAATGGGAAAATAATTTTAGATAAAACTGCATCACAGTGAGGAGGCTACAGCAGTCTTCACTAAAGTGATGCAGGGGTGCGAAGTGAAGCAACGTCGCGAGCGATGAGGACATGGCGGGGTTATGAACTATCAAGGAACACCGCGTTTCGAGGCTGTTGCCGAACAGTGCACAGATGTGAGCGACGTCGCGCGCGACGAGGACTTGACTGGGGTGGTTACCAGCGAGGAACGCCGCGTAGCGAAGCCGTTGCTGACAAAGTATATTATACGACTGCAAGGTCTGGACTGCAGGATATAATATCAACGGGGAAAGACAATGGACCTGGCAACTACCACTCCGCCCATTTTCTCAGACCTGCTGCCAACGGCACAGAAAAAATGGTTACAGTAAGTTATAATATCTACGGGCAAACACAAACAGGCCCGGAGACCATCATAACTCGCCCATTTTCAGACCTGTATCACCTTGTCAGTGATACAGGAATATCAAATTGGACAGTGTAAACTAAGACAGGGGGAGCACAATAAGCTCAGAAGGCTGCAGTGTCCTCGGAGTATTCTTTACAGACGGGCCCTAGGAGGAGGGGTTTTAGTCAGTTAGAGGCTGACACTCAGACCCATTCCAAGTTGGGATGGGAGCCGGTGTGGGTTTCCCCTTCTCGAAGAAAAAAAAAAGATAATTAATAAATGAAAGTGCTAAACAGAGAGGGAAGTCTTGCGTAAATACTTTTACAGATTTTTTATGTTTGCAATACGACCAAGGCGATCAGAATTATTTGCAAAAAAAAAAACGAAAAGAAAATTACGTTTTGCTATATCAATTGTTTAAACGAATATGTTCCCGACCTCGCCCGAAGTTCAAAACTTACAGTCATACTTTTTATATGTATACTTCAGATTCCAACAAATAAAATTTCCTCTCCAGACCCTTTTTTATTTCGATTTTTACCTTATTCTTATTCTACTATAAATAAACATTTTGCAAATTAGCAATAAATGTTATTTCATGAATGAATTCATTAATTCATAATTATCATTTTGGCTGCATTTGGGTCAATACATAAATGCATTTGTATAGAATTCAGTAAACAACAACTGATTATTTGTGTGCATGTATAAATAGCATTTGTATACTTTTGATTAAAACATTAATTGTTTGTCAAACTAGAATCAATTGGGGGTGGCCAAATCATTAATTTATATACATTTTCAATGGATAAAGTACATTGTCAATGATAATACGCTAAGTGTAAATAAAAGTGTAGTGTACATGTATGAATTAAGCATATAAAAAAATTTGACTTCAACTGTTTCGAAAAGCTTTTCGATTGTCATTTTAGTTTATAAATAATATGCCTTAACTAGACTAGACTAGACTAGACTAGACTAGACTAGACTAGACTAGACTAGACTAGACTAAAATATGTATTAATCGGCAATTCCTGAAGCATTGAAGCATCACAAAAACAGCCTTGCTACAATATTTCTATAAATTTGTCGTCCAACCACTACTGTTCCAAGAAAAACAACATATATTATTGATGGTGGATATCGCTTACAAAAGTTTTATGGCAAAGACCTGCAACTTATAATGAATTATATGATCAATAAATATCTTTATTATATCATTTACAACTATGGAAATAACGCAGTAGGTAGTTATTTTCGACGGATACGAAAATTATTTATCTGATTTAAAATCAGAAAAACATCAAAGGCGAACTTCCCACCACACCTCAACTAATGTGCCATCTATGAGTAATATGAAGCAATCATCGATAAAGCAAGAAGATTTTTTAAATAATAATTTTAAAAAAATAGTTTTATTAATGGTCTGACTAATTGAGGACGATCTGCAACTGAAACAATCTGAGGGCGATGCAGACCTACTAATGACTTAACGGCAGTAGAAGCATTTGTAACTGCTCAGTAACAATCATCGGAGAGGATACTGATTTACTTTTGTACTATGGTAAAAAAAATATATAGCTCAGACCAGGAACTTCACCATGATCTCAAAAAATAAACGACATCTTTACAATACTAGAGTCCCATAAGGACACTGCAGATATTTTCTTATTTTTATATGCAATTCTGAATCAAATTGCTATCCCAAAAATATAGTTTGAAAAGTCTTTTTACGCAAGAATCAACTGTCTATGTTTGTATGTTTGCGAGTTGCACAGCATGTGTCGAATTCAAGAATCTCGTTTTTCGACTATAGTAATGATTGTCAGTATCTCCCCCTCCTTGGTCGGTGCTATGTAAAAATATAGATACATTTTAAAAATAATAATAAACAAAAAAACACAAATTAATTATCGCAACACCTGCTCTGCACTTCCACATAAAACAAAAAAGTCTATATAATACAATAAATGATTCTGTAAATTAGACGTAACCAAGCCATTGGGGATTTTCGCTAGATCCTAAGTTTCCGCAAAATATAAAATGTTTAGAGTGCATCGCATGTAATGAATATTTAAGATTTAAATAATGCTTATTCGTTGTGACATAAAACATGTCTCATAAATTATAAACGTCGGTAAATAATATTACATTACTCATTCCAGTGAAAGTAGGCGTTAGAGAAAAAATGGTAGGGTAGAAGCTTAGTTTGAGAATTTCTTGATAAGGGTTAAGCTCGTTAGACAGCTAACATTGCCCTTTAGAATCCAAGAGACTTTCTTAACATCTATGTGAAAATATTTAACCACAGTTATTCTTAAATATAAATGTTTTTACAGAGAAATAATTATAACATTAATATATTTATATATGAGCAAATTATTTTCCATTTTCATAAACAAGTATTTGCAGTACATTCATAATATAATAAATCGAGTAGAAGTTACAGTCGGGCGTGGCTGACTGCGAATACTCATTTGATTAACAGTTTGCTCGAGTACGGCATAATTCACTTTTATGTGGTGCCACTAAGATTGATGAAGAACCCAAAATTAAAATAATAAAAATAATAATTTTCCAAACTGATCTAATACTCGAAAGTTTTCAGTCCCATAGGACGGTGTGTCATACGATAAAATAAATGGGAAACTGCACCAAAATTTGACGATGACATGTGGCTCGACTAAATGATTGTTTACGATTAGAACATGCTTCTGATAAAATTTCAAGTTGAGCATATCCTTACTTAGTGAGATATGAGTGATAGAAGATGTCTAATTTTACGGAATTTGATTCATGAAATCATTGTAAAATACATACATGTACTACCTTTTTGTAAGTATTTAAAAAAATTACTATGAACATATTTTGATATGTATTTATGTTTTGAAGGTCGGTGAATTCAAATCCGAAGTCAGAATTGCAAAATTCTAGATGGCGGATCCAATATGGCGGACCGAATTGTCGAAAACTTCGATTGTGACCACGAAAACTTATATAAAGGTTTTTTTTGCGGTTTGGCGACAAAATTGCATATACTTGGGTTTTTGGGTCGCTTATTACAAATCTGAAAACATAATCCTACGCTTGTTACAAATCTGAAAACATAATCCTAAAATTCAAGATGGCGGATGTGGGATTCAACATGGCGGATCCAATATAATGGACCAAAAAGTCAAAAACCTTCTGTTCAGTCTTGAATCATTCTACATGACGTTCGCTGATTACGAATTTGAAATCAGAATTCTAAAATTCAAGATGGTGCATTTGAAATTCAAGATGGCGGATCCAATTTGGCAGAAAAAATTCAAAGACGAAACGAAAAAATGTAAAATAAACTTTTTAAAGTTGCGAATAACGAATCTGATGTTAACATTCTGAAATTCAAGATGGCAGATCCAATATTCAAGATGGCGGATCCAATATGGCAAACAAACGGAAAAAACCTTTAGATTTTTTACTTTTTTGCCTGCCATATTGGATCAGCGATCTTATATATTAGATCTGCCATCTGCAGAATCCTAGCGACCTTAAAATCATTATAATAGATTTTTCGTTTTTTTTCGTAATCAATCGATTCATTTTCTGTCAAATTGGATCCGATATCTTGAATTTCAAATTCGCCATCTTGAATTTTAGAATTTTGATTTCAAATTCGTAATCAGCAACCTCGAACGCCATGTAGAATGATTCGAGACTAAACAGAACGTTTTTGACTTTTTGGTCCATTATATTGGATCCGCCGTCTTGAATTTTAGGATTATGTTTTCAGGTTCAAAACCAGGTAAAGACCAGCCAAAGCTGGGGTTAGAAAATACTTGGAAGAGAAACCTCAACTATCTATTGCGAAAATAAAAGAGGAAATATTTAATGGACCTTAAATTCGAAAACTCTTAAGAGAGAGGAGTATGGGTAAGTTTTAGAAACGTCATTGAAGGATTTCTTGGCAACTCGAAGAAGCCAGACTATAGAAACATGGTGGCTGAGCTTCTCAAGAATTTAAAAACCTTGGTTGACTAAGGAATCTAAAATTGCACTTCTTGCACTCCTATATCAATTTCTTTCATATCAAGGAAGATGGGATGAGAATATAATGGCAGACTTCTGTTGGATGTTGAACCGGGATATACCAGAAAATACAAAAAAAAATAAGAGAAAAAGAATGTCATTACACAGAACTTTTGAATGTAAGAGGGTACGCTCAGGCCCTCCGTATGGGGGCTCTATTGGGTACAGAGTTTAGGGGACCGGGTTTGTGAGGTTTTTAAAGTGACAAGTGACTATTTGTCCTAGATTATGAGACTGAGAGGTAAAAAAAAATTTTCCTGCCCCCCGTTCATCAAAACTTTTGGATTTCTCCCCCCCGCTCATCAGTTATGAGGAGACTCGGGTAAAAAAATTTGTTCAGATTTCCCCCCCTGCTCATCAATTTTCATTTTTTCGTAAAGAAAAAGAGACGCTTCATAGATTTTGAGGGGCCCGTCAAGCTCAGCTCAGGATCCGCAATTTGATGCGGGGAGCTTGGGTACGCTACCATAGATCGTAACGCAATTTATAAAGATTTCTTTGAGGTTGTGTAAAAATTTTATGGGTCAATGCTGACCTCGGATTCGGTTTCAGCGGCCAAAAATACATGTAGATAATGTGGTTAACTCGTTTAGGCTTTTAATTTATTTTTAGCCTCAGTTTTGGCTGGTTTTTAGCTATTTCTGGGTTTATGTCAAAATCCTGACGTGATGGGTTAATTCTGACCTAGGATTAGGTTTCAACCACCCAAAATAGTGTCGCGTCTAACGAGGGGCGGTCTCGACGTGCCAACATCAGATAAGAGGTAAAAGGACTACTAAAATAATAATTGACTAAACAAACTAAATTGGCACGTTTTAATTAATTACCCTTCGAGAGGCGGCAAAAATTTATATACCTGGCTTAGCTCAGTTAAGATGGGGTGGGCACGTGGTCATCCAGCTGTGGCGGTCACTTGAAAACAATCTACGACATATTTTTAACAAAATGTATATTTAATGATCAACAACACATTGATAAACACCTAGTTTTATAAAATTAATCAATGGTACCTAGAGAGGCACAATTTCATTAAAGAGCCAGAAGGGCTGCCGAACGAAACGATGTGGGGATTCCTAACCTATATGTTATGGGGGGTAACGTGTAAAAGGTCTTTCGCTCGTTGTACAAAAACCCCAGTGAAAATCACCCTACTAATACACTTAATTATTTACATAAATATTTAAAAATTCCCGGAATACCAGGGCCATTCAAAATTCCTACCAAAATCCAACGAGCATTAACAGGAGCAACGCGGCCATCTAAAAATTCGTACTAATGTAATTTACTCTAATAAATCACGAAACCAGTGCCCGAGGGGCAATATAACTAGGTGGTAAGTCTTATATCAATGTTACTTACTTTAATGAGACAAACGTCATGAGGGCAATACTTATGGATAAATAATTTACGTACAAAATATTGACATACACAAATGTAAATATAAAACGGCTCAAATAATTATATCACTGTGGGTTATTCCCATCACATAAGCCCTAGAATAATAATGCAAAACTTAAGTCTGACAAACAATAATAAAAGCGCACACACAGAGGAGTAGGTCGACGGTGTCACACTACGCTCCAACTTCCGACGAGAGGACAAAGATGAACAAATACAAAGCTACTTACAGTCAGGTGCTTTCTTTGGTTGAGCTTACAGTAACACTTCGTGGGTTCCGATACTCTAGCTAGACCACTGAAGTGGATCGAACGATTAAGGGTCGTCGACACGGGGGCAAAAATGCTCCAGCTCTGTCACTAGGCGTTGTTCCCAGACTGCTGTGACTCACAAAACATAAGCTCTCGAAGGTGTGTCGAAAGAAGGCTCCTGAAGTCCTAGGGGGAAACTAACAAGGACTAGGAGGGTCATCTACCCTGTCCACTCACAACTCAGCTAGGGGTAAGCTACCAAGGGCTCCAAAAAGAAACTCCTCAAGACATCAATAATAAATCCCAAACATCCAGGGCGTCCAAAACAACCAACTTCTAGGGTGCAGGCTCCAAAAATCAGTTTTCGGGGTGTCACAAAAAAATGAAGTTCCAAGGGTGCTCCCAGAAAAAAAAGGTAGGAAAAAGAACCCTGAAATATAATAACAATAGAACTCAATCCTCGTTAAAAAGGTAAAGACATAAGGCGCAACTTACGGTTTAACCGGTTCCTTTAGTAAACCAAGATGGAAGACCACACCGGCTCGAATCCCAGGAAATCTGGCTTCATCGGGGCTTCGACAAAATATCACAACACAATTTCCAATAAAACAACTAACCAGAAGCCCCTACGACTGAGGGTTACTTTTAATCCGTGTTTCCACGATATTAATAATCACAAAATTATAAAACGCTAGCCCACGCCGACTCGTTTTCTTCCAGCTTCAGCAACGACTAAACAAAAACCAAATGACAGAACTAACTGCTAGCGCTGTGATCGTCTTTCCTATTTTCCAAGTCCTGCGGACGTTAGGCAATAGGCAACTCTATATACACTCAATAACACACAGTGGCGTATCCAAGCCGCCGAAATGGGTTGCTAAGGGCCGAGAAATGTTCCTCTCGTATCTCTTGTTACTGACGATGCAATAGGACGTAACAATAGGTATAGGTATAGTAGTCTGATAGGTAGTACAAAACTTTTTTTACTAGAACTAGTCAAAATAAGTAGATTTTCGAAAAAAACCCACCTCGAGAAATGCCTGCTCCCCCTGTCCCCCCTCAAAGGGGCAACCTGTATCTGCCTATATATATGTTTTTTTCTCAAATACGGTAGGAGCTAGAGGAATGGTCTTGGCGCCATTCGATAGAGTATAAAATTTTGCATACGACCCTCCATTTGCTTTTTGCTATTTTCTTTTTTTTAATGCCCCGCAGCAAAAAAAAAAAAAAAGGTGAGGAGCCTTCCAACAACGACACATGTTGTAGACACATCTTGTAGAATTTTGATTTATTGGACCGTTTTAGAAATATAGCCAAACATGTGTCGTTGTTGGAAGGCTCCTCCTTTTTTTTGCTGTGGGGCCTTAAAAAAAAGAAAATAGCAAAAAGCAAATGGAGGGTCTTATGCAAAATTTTATGCTCTATCGAATGGCGCCAAGATCATTCCTCTAGCTCCTACCGTTTTTGAGAAAAAAAATATATAGGCAGACACAGGTAGCCCCTTTGGGGGGGAGGCAGGGGGGGCAGGCATGATTTCTCGAGGTGGGTCTTTTCGAAAATCTACTTATTTTGACTAGTTGTATTCGTAGTTAAAAGGATTTGCTATTACTCAAAAGTGGAAATATCAAAACACCTAAGTCACTAAGCTATAACTCGCTTTTTGATTATAATGACCTTTTGAGTAGGACATTTTTTGACTTTGAGATTTTGAAACATCAGTATATCATCATTAATTTTATATCAAATTCAGCTTGTGACAACGAAACCCCCACAGAACTTATTTTTATGCGTATATCTGGGCACCGAGCACTCTATTATATGGCATTTTTCTTAAAAAGGCATTTGAAAACGAGGGCTGAAATTAGAATATAATTTATGTGGCAACATAGCAAAAGTCAAAGCCAGCACTTGTACTATCTAAATGAATATTTATATTTCTTTAAAACACAGCATTGATTAAACATTCGACTTTTTTACTTAAAAGAAATGCACAATAAATAGGTGATTAGATAATAGGTACATTTAACCATTTTCTTAATTATATTTTTTATGAGGTCCACCCTGTATATTTTTCAGCGGAACTGTTACCCAATTCTTCGTTGGCAGTAGCGTCAACTACCTACCAAATATTATCCTTCTCCGTCAAGTGGTTTTGTATACAACGTGATCTACCAGGACATGCGGAAAATTTAACAGTAGGTTGTCCCCACCGAAAGGAGTTAAAAAAATGAAAAATTACCTTATTTTTTTGTAGAAATTCGCCGCCAATGACTTCAACTAATCTAACGTAACGCGGTACAACCATATCACTTTATCAGACTTGGGATTGACACTACTGACACCAAAGCTGGATAAGATAGAAGTGACTTTTTGGTTTTAATCAAATCACACTACAAAAATACCGAAATAAATCGAAATAAGTCGAAGACATTGATCTTATGCTGAACGACAAGCAGATATACGAGATATTTGGTTAAACCGGTCCATGACACGGCGGTATAACTATTGTTCGACCGGAAGCAAAAAACGCGGCCCTCTAGGGGTCTACACACAATCCAGTGGCACGGAGCCAGCCTTGTCGGCATGCTTTGAACTCATTCGTAAAAGTGTGTGGATCTCTTTTTTTGATCTTGCCGGCCGGCTTCACTTTTTATCCCAATTAAGGAAATGTAAACAACTCGAATACGTTCTTTCACAAGTAAGTTCGTCGACTTATTCAGAAGTAGGTCAGGACTTACTCAACATCAGTAGTGTATCTTCGCAAATTGACTAATAATTTAATACACTAAATTACCTCAGAATCCTCTAAAATTTTACAGGGGCTTTCTCACATTGAAGACTAGCACACCATTTTATTTTCCGCATTTCTTGGTAGATCACGTTGTATATAGCGCCAACAGGCAGACGGCAGACAACAGACAGGCTGACTGACGGAATTAAACGGCTAAGCGAGGGAAGTAATAGTTATATAGGGAAAACTACTTTTGGACTTTTGAATGCGTCTCGACTCATTTTGATCCAGAATATTATCACTTTGCGGTAATTAACGTTTAAGTATTTTGTTATCACAAAATTATGGCATTAATTTATAGTAGATATAAATGTAGTAGTATAAACAACATAACAGTCTGTTGCGGTAATGCTGATGTAACGGGATTTCAAAATTTCAGTCCTTATAAATGTTTATGTGCACATAAAACATTGACCGCATCTCGTTTACATATTCTCTAATAACGTTTCACCATTTTCTATGTCATTAGTTAAACTTCAGTCTCCTGACTCCCTCGTGGATGCTTATCTGCAAATATGTATCATGTACGATTTTATCTTCTTAGTCGGCATAATTAGTCCTGAGGATTGTCCCCTTTTTATGATATGGATTTCAGCATGTTATACGTAACAGAATGAAACTTGGCAGGCATTTACTATACAGGATGTTTGGGAAATGACTCTTGTTCGTTTAGGGGTGATTGTAAAAGTAGTGAGAAGAGTTCCTATAAAAATGTTTCCTTAAATTCTTCCTAAAGGAGCTATATTTCTCTAAGAATGTCGCAGAAATGGTGAATTTTACTGATTACCCGGAAAACACCGCAACAGATAATCATATCAAGGCAGTCCTTTGTACCGTGCTGTAACTTATCAATGAGTGAAGGTATTTTTCTTGGCATTTTAAAAACTTCCTAAATGATTTCCTCCACAAAAATGGAGACAGAAATGTGGAAGTGGATAATTATCCATCTATTTTTTTTAATGCCTTAGTAATATTAACGCCCTGGCGAAGTTTAGCTAATGCTATATACCACTTAACTAGGACGGCGAGATGAGGTACGGTCACCCTTTCAAGTGACGGACTCACCCGGCTTGCCTTAACTTCGCCGATCGAGGTCTCGTCACAATAAATCAATCAATAAAAATTTATTAACAGTTTTTATACATTTATGCGCCTCGCCGGAAACTGGCCCAGAGCCAGCCAGACAACCACGGCGCGCAGTGTCGTGGTGGTTGTAGGACCAGGTAAGGTTTGGCTTAACGACAGATAAGTTATAGGTTACTGCTCCTGTCTGCCGCAGACAGACTTAAAACTAAATTAGAAATTAAAAATGTGTCCGCAAGTACCTAAAACTAATTAAAAGAAAAACACTGTGAAATTATCACTCACTAGACTCATTTCATTTTGGTTGCTGGCACGGAAAAACAGAAATCAACGAAAAAACCATTCAAGGCAATTCCACCCTGGTGGGCTTCCTGCCGCCAGGAAAATGTGGAAATTAAAAAGATATTTTACGAAATATTTTGGTTTTGAGAATTTTTTGGTCAAGATAGAATTTATAAATAAAAAGGACAAAAGAACAAAAAGGAAAAAAAACAAATAGAACGTATAAAGGGAATAGAGAAAGTTGATTATAGGTTTTAGCAAATATTAAATGTGGGGAAATAAGAAGTTTTCGTATAGAAAAATGTGGCTAGAGAGGCTACCTAAAGACAGACAACGCCTGGTATTGAAAAGGATTGCATTATGTTGTCTGATTCGGGTTATGTTGCGGGTTAGCGGACTATCGCTCAGTTCGAATTCGTAGAATTTTTGAGAAATTTAATAGTCGTAGTCCGTTAGTGGGGTTATATCGTGGCAATGATCATATAAATTTCTGGGGAGCGAGGGAAGTATATCTGTCCGAACCAGAGATGAGGCGCATAAATTTATGTTCGAGAACTCGAAGATTTTTCATTGTCTCGTCACTGAAACCGGTACCGTATCTCACCTCATTCCTTATTATCCAGTAAATTCCTCTGATATTTCCGACTGCAGTGTGCGACACACGCGCTGGGCGCTTCTACTTTTACATGATCGGGTCTCAGTCAGGTATTAAATTAACATTTAGTTAGCGAACATGCGGAGTTTAATGTAGGGGGCGCCATAATAGGGAATATGCATGAAATTTTAAAATGCTTGAAAAAGTGATTTGCCCTTAATTTCTATTACGCAGAAAACGATTATAACAAAAGAAATTCAAAATAAAATTTATTTTCCGTAAAATTAATATTTAGATTATGCCGTAAGTTGTAAACAAAACCATGTGACTGCAAACGGTTTCTTATTGGCGTGAAGTTAATGACGACATCCGTTAGTCGGGTAATTTAATTAATTTGACGTCTGGCGAAATAAAAAAGGAATTAAAAAACTCAATAACAGAACTAACTAAATCATTAGAGGCGACAAATGCAAAAATAAACAAGTTAGAAGAAGAAAACAAACACCTAAAGAACCAACTAGAGAGAACGGACAAACAGCTAAGAAAGAACAATATAATCCTCTTTGGTATACATGAAGAAGAAAATGAGGAATTATATGGAAAAGTAATACACTTTTTCGAAAGTTCACTAAAAACTAAAATAAGTGAAGCTGATATTGACCATATCTATAGAATCGGCAAAGGACAACACAGACCTATCATAATAAGACTGATTAGCTACATCAAAAAAATTCAACTATTCAAAAACACAAAACTATTAAAGGGTAGTAAATACGCGATAGCAAATGACTTAAATGAAAAAGAACGATACCAACAAAAGATCTTGAGAAAACATCTGGCTGAAGCGAGACAACAAAATCTTGATGTAAGAATTGCAGGCAATAAACTAATAATCAACGGAGTTTCCTATACAGTGGAGGAGCTAACAGAAATAGAAAATAACACAACGAAAATCCAAACAAGTGTTAATAGGCAATCTAACGTTACTTCTACAGGAACAACAAATAAACCCGTTACTTCTGCAGGAGAAGCAATTAAATACGACAAGCCAAATTTGGACTCTATAAACAGGCAGCCACGAACCCAGCCGCAACGCGAAGTAAAACACAACACCAAATACAACAAGACAGCAGCAGGGGGACGGACGCTTAACACATCAAGCCGTGGAGGTAGATCTTAGAAAATAATAGTAAATTTCTGCTAAACAAACATAACTAGATACCATTTCATTTTACTGCTAAAAATTAGATATAAGTAAATAAGATAAAATACTCAAATAAGTTTAGTTTTAATTAAAATAGGTATTACATTTAAAATAACATAAAGTATAATTAAGTATATAAGTATAATTAAGTACGAATAAAAATGGATCCATTCATAAGAGATTTCACTTATGAAATTGTTGAAACAAAAGAAATTAATCATCCCAAGGAAATTAATGAACATTTTTATTGTAGAGATAACAAATGCACAGATTTAAATATATTCCATACTAACATAAGAAGTATCGCAAAAAACTTCGACGAATTAAAAATATTCCTAAAAGTAATAAATGAAAACATCCATTGTATAATACTAACGGAAACCTGGCAAATACCCGACATAACACTATATAAATTAGATAATTACAATATTATATATAATGAAGGAAGACTCAATCAAAATGACGGTGTTGTTATTTTCATTAAAAGCAACATAAACTATAACTCTAAAGTAATAAACATAGATCAATTAAAAGTAATCAACCTAAAATTCTCCTTCCAAAATGAAAAATATGAAATAACGGCTGTATATCGACCACCTTCCACCTGCCCATACAATTTTAATGAAAAATTGGCAGAATATCTAAATAATAATATAAATAAAAACATAGACCACCATCTATTAATCGGGGACATAAACATAAATTTACATATAAACGATGATTTTTGCGATCAATACCTAAATATACTTGCCGAAAATGGATTTGTATCCACAATAAACAAAAGCACAAGAGTACAAGGAGAAACAAAGACATGTATCGATCACATTTTCATTAGAAATAACAAAACTACGAACTTCATACCTATAGTAATAAAAAACTGCATCACAGATCACTACCCGCTATTCTTCAAAATACATAATCTAAAAAACATGCCTCCTGAACCAAGAAAAAATCAAAGGATAATTAAAAATATAAATTACAAAAAACTTAAAGAAACATTAATCAACACAAAATGGGACAGCGTGTATGATAACGATGAAATCAACTCGGCCACAGACATATTCATAAATAAAATAACAAAGTGTATAAATGATTGTACAGTTAATAAAATTATTAAGACGGAGAAAAAGAGAAATGAGTGGATCACGGAAGGGCTAATGAAATCGGTAAACACAAAATATGAACTATATACAAATATGCAGAAAAATCCTACACACGAAAACATCACACGCTATAAAAAATATAAAAATCAGCTCACGTTACTACTTAGAAATACAAAAACAGATTACTATAAACAAAAAATTAACCAAAATACGAATAATTCTAAAAATCTCTGGCAAGTAATAAGCAGTATGTCACAAAAGGATAGAAAAAACACAGACACAACAAATATCAAAAATGAAAATGGCGAGATACTTAAAGACGATAAAGAGATCTCAGAAAATTTTAATTTATACTACACAGAGTTAGGCGCCACCTTAGCAAAGAAAATAGTAAAACCAAAACGTTCCTTCCCAAATACTCGCATGACTCCAAACTCAATGTACTTGTCTCCCACGGATGAAGCTGAAATTAAGCAAATCATTAATCAGTTAAAGTCAAACAAAAGTCCAGGCATAGATGGTATAACAGCAGAGACAATAAAAGAGATACAACACGAAATTGCTCCTATACTAGTATACTTAATAAATTTAATTATCGACAAAGGTGACTGTCCATCACATTTTAAGACAGCTGTAATCAAACCAATTTACAAAGCTGGTGATAAACATGATACCTCAAACTACAGACCTATTTCCCTCATAACAAACTTCACCAAAATTTTCGAAAAAGTTATAAAAATCAGATTAACATCCTATTTAAATAAATTCAAACTGCTATCAGATCAACAATTCGGGTTCAGAGAAGGTAAATCGACGCAGGATGCAATTGCCGCACTAATGTCAAAAATATATAACGCTCTCGATGACAAAAAAGCAACCCTGAGTATTTTTGTTGATCTAGCAAAAGCCTTTGACACAGTTAGCCACTCCCAACTAATAGAATCATTAAATAACTACGGAATTCGTGATAAAACGCAAGAATTAATAAAAAGTTATCTATCCGAGAGGGAACAGTGCGTAAAAATAGGAAACAGTTTAAGCACAAAAAGAGTTGTAAGATTTGGCGTTCCCCAAGGAACTGTTCTCGGACCCTTACTCTTTACAATCTATATAAATGACTTGTTTGCACTTACAACTAAAGGAAATATAATCAGTTTCGCCGACGACACAGCCATTTTTTATACTAGTGAAAACTGGACTGACTTAAAATCTACTGTTGAAAAAGATATGGTACTAATTAAAGACTACTTTGATCATAAACTGCTAACCATAAACTTCAAAAAAACAAACTACCTCTACTTTACTAGCTATAAATCCAACATACCGGATATTGAGTCTCTTACTATAAAGTGTGACGAGAGTGAATTTACAATCAAAGCAGCAAAATCGGTCAAATACCTTGGCCTAACACTAGACCCCCACCTTAGATGGAACACTCACATCGACTCGCTTATAAGAAAACTAAGAGGATTATTACCTAAATTCAAACTATTGAAAACAATTATTGAAATAAATCAACTAAAGATGGTATACTCCGCCTTAGTAGAATCTCAATTATCCTATGGTATTCTTGCATGGGGCGCTGCTACAAACATATATATCAACAAATTAGAAGTAATTCAAAAATGGATACTGAAAATAATATTTAACAAGGAACCTACCTTTTCCAGTGATAATCTCTATAAAGAAGCTCGTATACTAGACATTAGACAATTATATGCATTAAGAACATTAATATTTAACTTCAAAAATAAAAAAGCTACACCAAATATTGACCATTGCTATCAAACTAGATACAAAATAGGTTCTATAAAAATACCCAAAATGTCAAAAACTATAGGGCAACGAAGTTTTATATACTTATACCCAAAAATATATAATAATTTACCACATTATATTAAACAAATAAATTCAAAAAACATGTTTAAAAAACACACAAAAGGATGGCTATTAGATAATCCTCGACTGAAAATACATGCTCTTATAAATGAGAAATATTGAACTAGCAGGCCCAGGTAAATGGTTTTGTGCATTCTAAAAATGGTATATATTTATAAAATGCTCCCACATGATAAATAAACCACAACATAAATATATGTCTACATATGTATATGTGTACATATATTATAACAAAAACTAGATAACATCCTAATATCATGTCTCTAAAATGATTGGATCCATTCTACTCGATAAAATAAAATAAAAAAAAAGCTACATAAGGAGGTCCTGTACTTGCAATATTACATTCATAAACAAGATTTCTTCTGTGAATTGTAATGTTGACAAACAACCTTAAATGACTTTTTTATCAAACTTATATATAATCGCTATAGTTCTACTACTCTCTAGTTTATTCTTAACTTTAGAAATTGTAAACGCACATGTGTAACAGAAATAACAGGATGAATAAACTTATTATTATTATTATTATTATTATTATTATTTGTCCAAAGTATGTGTAACTCATAAGTCATAATTATGTTGTTCACTAGCTCATTAACCAAATAATAACACAATAACACCACAAACAAGAACTTTGTAAACTGACTGTAAACAATAAACAGTAAACTGACATTTGACAAACCCATCGAAATTGCTGTAAATATACGAAACTACTGAAGCATGTTTATACGGAAAAAGAAACTTCCGTTCACTATTCCGTTCTTATCTGACAAGATCTGATTGGTTGAAGAAAACGTCCGATTGGCTTAACCGTCTCTACACAGACCGAGAAAAAGGATGGAATAGTGCACGCAGTTTCTCTATCTGTGTCACTTTCTTTAGTCGAGTGCACCTTCCAGTTTGTTATTAATATCGATGGACAAATCATAACGGAAAACGTCACAGTTAATGGCGCCAAATAACTGCCGTTTTGAAATAACCAAATTCTTCACCGATGAAATTATTTATTTTCTCGCTGTATTATCATTCAAAAAATCATAAATTTTACATTTCTATAACTTTTTCTTGATGCTGTATCAATCATAAAAAAAATCATGCAACTTCTCTATTGTGGAGCAGGTATAGTGCGAGCGCATATCTGCTATATTGTCACGCCCAATACGTACTAAAACTGTAAATTAAGGATATCTGAATTAAAACTGAAAATTAAATCCAATCCACTTTAACAAAACAATATTTATTTAATAACATAACAAACAAAACAACTTACAAATATCACAATCTGGGATTCAAACCACGACGCAGCGGGGCTAATGGGGCTCCTTCCAAAGGCAGTGTTCAGTCCACCCTCCTTGGAGTCAGGGTGGACACTTCTTGATGATTGTTTACTTTATTCTTTAAATACCCCGGATAAATGATGCGTCGGCATTTACAGTTCAATGTTGACTTTGTTTACAAAATATGATTAACCTTGTCAATCTCCAATCCACTTTAACAAAACAATATTTATTTAATAACATAACAAACAAAACAACAATAAAACAACTTACAAATATCACAATCTGGGATTCAAACCCACGACGCAGCGGGGCTCATGGGGATCCTTCCAAAGGCAGTGTCCAGTCCACCCTCCTTGAAATCAGGGTGGACATTTCTTGATGATTGTTTACTTTATTCTTTAAACATCCCGGATAAATGATGCGTCGGCATTTACAGTTCAATGTTGACTTTGTTTACAAAATATAATTAACCTTGTCAACACAGCAGTTCTCAGCAAGTTTATACGTATAGACGTGTATTCAAATGTTATTGAACCAAATAATAATTTTAATGACGAATTATATAAAATATTACAATGCGAGTAAGTTATGAATCGTTTTCATTTTTACGATACTATATTAATAAATTATATCAGGAATTAGGTTTGACACATCTCCCCCTCCCGTTGAAAGCTGGTCCCTATCAAGAAAGGAAAGAAGAAAGGTATATCGTTTACTTTGAAAACCAACCAAAAGATCTAGTTTTTTCAAGAGGCATTGAAATATACGGCCAAAAATTTAGAAGTTGCCAATTGAAAATATTGGAATATTGTGTGTAGCAGAGGAGGTAGTCATCAAAATAGTCTGATATGGTCTGGCCCCTCCAGGCGCCATGACCTGACTACATGTTTTCCAACATTTATTGTCTACATATTGTGACAAGTGATCACTTAGGTATGATTTCCAGCTACTTGTGGTACTTATCCCTATAGCTGGTATGCCTGGTGGCATGTAGGTGTTTTCAAAATACATTATACTTTAAGAGACACCCTTATATCCATTGTTCGACGTCGATAGATGGATCCTGTCCGTGGAGTACGGCATGTTCCAGTGACTTCTGTGTATGCTTCGGTGTGTGGTCTATTATTCGTGGGGTGTGAAAAAAAAATAAGACAGTTAGTAACAATTTTGACATAAAAATCAATTAAACAATATATTGTAGTTGAAGTCTAACATAAAAACCTAATGATCTCTTAGTACCAAACAAACTTAAAAATACCTAACTACTATTATCACAACGTAGAAGCTCCTATTGTTGTTATTCCCTTTTACCCAAAATTTAATTATCGATTTGAGATATATATTGTAATGAGGAATTGTCCTTATACGTTCGTGTATTGATACGCTCATCAAGAAAAAGTATCTAGAATCCCCGACTATAAACCTATTATACTATATCTATTATATTAAGTCATTTGATTTCCCATTTTCCTTGATATGTGCATATTAACTGTTGATCTGCTTATCCCTTTAAAACAGTCACATATTCGTACCTGACTTGCTTGGAATATTTTGTAAATTACTTGATTTTTCATTGTACGATAACTAGCTTAAAAAATCCAATGATAAACATGGTACGAACCGTTATTCCAATAAACATATAAAAAATTCATCGTATAGGTTACTATCAACAACAACAATATCCAAATTGACTTTTTGAGAAAATATCACAAAATCAAACATGTCTACAGACAACATAAAGCAAAACCCAATACACGATGAATGCCTACAGTATAACTCTTCAACTTCTTGGACAAAATAACCCATAATCAAACATACGCATTCATTTACTCGTAACTTGTAGCAAAAATCAAATAACACATAAGTACCCACTATGGAATGCTGCATTCATAATTTTTCAAACCATTTTTTTATTATCCTTCACTGTTGCCTCTGAGATTTCCCACTGGACGCATTTAGGTGTTAAGGAAAGACCTGCGTAATAAATATCGTTAAATTCTAGAATTATAAAAAACATGTTAAAAAATAGAACTTTAGTACTAGTAAAGCTAATCGTTAAAATATTATATCTTGAATAAAACTACTTATTAATAATAAAAAATACCCCCAATAGCCTAATCGTAACAGTAACGATCCATGATACCCTCCGAACATCGACCAACTGCAGTGGCTTCCCACTCATTCCTAAAGAAAAAAAATGCTGCAAAAAACGAGCTAGAACTGTAAATTAAGGATGGGAATGCGTCCAACAAACAGCTCCCTGAGCCTCTTTTTTGGTGCCCTCGTAGACACGTAAAATAACATTTTTGAATTTAAGACATATCTTCCGGACTAAATAATCACGCTGATTAAGCAGGTTTAAATGACTAGCTAGAATATAATTTAAGGACCAGCGGAGGTATTATAAAATTCATTATCTACACCAGAGATCGAACTTTAGGAATATGAGAAATTATTAAGGTTAAAATCAGGCATAGGTTGATGTACATTCATATCAATCAATGTCAGTAGGTTTTCCCTATTTGTATCGTTAGTAAATTTACAAAACCGAACCCAAACCGCAACTCTAAATTAAGGTTATGCCACAGTAGACCCGAGACAAATTGGAATAAATATTTAACATTTGCACCGGATGGCAATTGTGAGGAACGCCTTTATTTAATTCAAACATAGCATATTGTAAGTTGAAGGTTCAACTGGTTGGAGTGACGTAATAGAAAGGAGAAAACTAAATTAATATTTAAAGGATTCTGAACACCCTTGGGGTAGCAGATATGTGTACAGATTAATAATAAAATGGATTTAGATAAACAGTACAAATTAATTATAAAAAAAATATAGGCACACCAGCGTACATTAATATAAGTGGAATATAAAATGCCACTCGAGCAGGTAATCGTTTAAATATTCGAAATATTTTTTTGCCAACCAATTTCATCCAGAAAAAGTGTAAGAGGTTGAAGTTTTATTATGGTTACATAATGACAATGTTAATTTAAAGAAAGTATATTGTTTCCTCCTTGATCATAGTACTAGTCAACCATCCTAAGTTGGCAAGTAGCCGCGCAGAGAGAGAAGAAATATCGTCACTGTTGGACAGAGACAAACAAGCTTGTTTGCCTCTGTCCAACAGTGACGATATTTCTTCTTTCTCTGTGCGGCTACTTGCCAACTTAGGATGGTTGACTAGTACTGCTATAACTCTGTTGCATATAAATGAATACTTAGCAACTATATATTTTATAGTAACTATTATGCATAGTCTTAAAAAAGGCGTTTGATTATCTTAACAATGAAATGCAAAAAAATGCAAATGTAAAAATTAATTAAGATCTGTATAATACATTATTCATATGGTTAGATGATAGGGTTTAAAACGTAGCTGTAATAAAACCGTTGCCATAACTTTCAAATATGCCAGGAATACTTTTAAAGATAATTTGGTGCAACTAGGCGGTGAGCACATTAATACTAAAAATACTGTGTGAAATCTTGAAGTTACGACTGCAATTTAACTTTCAGAGGACATGTAATCAAGGTTTTGCAATCCTCTTTCGCCAAACTTAGAACTATTTATCCTTTTAAACACGTATTATCTACTGCAACAAAGTTAAAATTTTCCTTAATTTTGTTCAAAATTGTATATTGTCGTTTACATCTCTTGTCTTTTTAATGTTTTCTTTTCTCTTTTTTATCTTCTAAGGGATCTTTTTAGTATTTTTTTTAATAGTCAGGTAATATTAGGAGAAGTATCAAATTTAATTTTCCCTGCATACTAATCCTTATATTACGCGTATGACTGAGTGGTCTAGAGGTATATTTGGCTCTCACCCTTGGATCCCCGCCCCGGTCCGATTCCCGATCGTGGCATTTATTTCAAACAGTATCGACACATACGGTCTTGAGGTTCTTTTTATTCCTACACTAGTTACAGTTTTAGTTTTTTGTGGCACTGTGGAGCTAGTCCAATCAGCCAGAAACAAAATATTGAAGGTAAGATACAGATTTAGTTGTTACCGAAGATAATTTCACATTTCTACATATATTGCTGTGCGTTCGCATTGTTATTTGTGTGATGTTTTTTTTTGGGAACCTGTAAGAATTGAGACAGTAAATTGAAAAAAAAAATTGTCATAATTTGTTGTGCATGAAAAGTATTTTCAACATATTTCTATTTCAAAAATAACTTACAATAGACACCTTTGTATTGTTTTGCGTTGGTTTGCATAGGGTAGGGTTGGTGTGAGTTGAGTGGACTGAATTGGGTCGAGTTGGTTTCGGTTTCCGTGGATCTTGGATTGGGTTGAATCGGATCTAATTGCATTTAGTTAAGTTAATCAACATTTTACACAAAAAACTGCACTTTATGAGGAGGGCACCAGACTTGCCATACATCATGTTCACACCCAAACTCAACATTTAGGAAGGGGAGCCATCTGAAACTTATCTCTCAAAAAAATGGGCTCCATGTTTCTCAAAATAGCCGCCATAAAATGTTAATTACCTTAATTGTTTTAATATATTAAAGTTAGGTATCTAATTATAAGTTACTAGAGATGCTGAATTAAATAAAATATTTTAAAACGTTGCTAAAAATTCATAGGATGAGATATCCAACATGGTGATCAAAATGGACGCCACAAAGTTTTAAATTATTATTTTTTTTTTATTAACCCTAGAATGGTAACTAAAATATAACACTGCGGATATTCAAAGTGAAACACTAACATAATTTTAGATGTTCCGATGTTTTATACTTTTTCTTAATTTACTAAGAAATTGATGTTGGGTGTTATCTTTCAAGACATTCTGATTTATTAAAGATGCCTCAGATCGAGTCAGCATCCGCATAATTATTCCTTCCCGATTGAAGTCTAAGGCAAACCATAAAAGTGTCTCGAATTAGATTTTTGACTAATGGAATAAATATGTCAGTTTTGAAACCACTCCAACATCCTTGGATGGGCTTATTTGCACTTCTTTTGAGAGGGCAGATGGGCTGATGATAGTGCACACCAAATATACAGCAATCCACGTGGCCAAGATCGTTCTCATAAAAACTGTTGATACTGATGTCTTGCACTTTGCGTATCTTTCTTCTTTGAAGGACTTTGGACCTTGAAGAACTGTGAATTTCAATTAACTTTGATCAGAAACAAAGATGCATTCTAACTCACACCATTGTCTTGGCACTTGGTTCAAAGAAATTTATCGCTTTGTGGGACTCCCACGTGTTCACAGGATGTGACACAGTTTCAACATTTACGTTCCATGGGAAACTCAGTAATTTATGGTCCGCATAAGAAATACTTGTGTATAACTTTGTATGAAACAAGACATATTCTTCTCTCTTGTGAAGAAAAGCTACTGAACAGGCCCCCTCCAATATCAGAAGCAATTTGGCATGTAGTGCTTTGAGGTAAACCAGAAAAAGGCAGCAGTTTTTTATAAAATATGAGAGCTTATTATCGTTGTCGTGGCATTTCGTTATTGGGGGTGGAGGTGGTTTCAACCACCGGGGATGGATTAGATCACCCGTGGTCAATATTTACCTATTTTATTCGAATTGAGCAAAAAGAGAACCAATCCGACAAGCCCTCACAAGCCTACCCTAGTAGCACAAAATATTGGACCAACGTACAGTCAAACCAGGACCAATATATGTATATTGGTTCCATATGGATTGTACGTTGATCCTCTATTAGTGCTGCTGGGGTAGCACCGGAAAATAGGAAAAGGAGGTGGTTTTTCAGATTTGGGGGTAGCAGGTGAAAGGTAGGTCGGGAAATATTGTCACCATCGTATTCCTCGCTCTCGAAAACGTGGGTTTGCCGCTTTCCAGCGGTGGTTCTCGTGGCATTTCGTTATTGGGGGTGGAGATAATTTCAACCCCGGGGGTGGGTTAGGTCACTTGTGTTAAATATTTACTTATTTTAATCAAATTGACCAAAAAAAGCCCGATCCGACATGTCCTTGCAAACCTAGAACCAGAAAATCGGAAAAAGTGGTAGATTTTTCAGGTTTAGAGGTAGTGGTTGGAGGATAGGTCGAAAAATATTGTCACCATCGTGTTCCCCGACCTCGAAAATGGGAGAGTAGATGTCTTGCGGTCCAGTCGCAGAACACTTGGGGTAATAGGTTTAACTCAAGGGACTAATGACTCTTTGAGAGCTGTTTATTAGGGTGGCCACATTTGAGATCAGTGCATGAACCCACATGAGAAAATCCCCAGTCCAGATAATTGAGGATGGATAAGAGATGATTCAAATTGGTTGGTGAAGGCGACGTCTCTTCTCTTGAGATGCTAAGGCCATCGCAATCTTGTAAAGTGTAAATGCAAAGCAGGTTTCTCTTTAAACTGCCGCTGTAGATGCTCCCTAATAATGTCACTGATTTTACAAGTGATATCGGCATATGATAATCTTGGAGCCCTTATCCTTATGGATAATACTGGCGACTGCGAATACGAGATTGGGCAAAGAATACAGATGACTTGCTAATGCTCTAGTTTTATCCTTCTTTCCTTACGCCTCTTAAACATGGACCATTGGGGAAGCATGCAGATGGCGTATTGAAGCTTTTGAAATGTGTGTTTGGAGTCGTTTGCTATGAATTTACAGGACGGCCCATCGCATTAACAGCTTGATTCATCAAGAAATACGTCCCCAAAGGCGACTCTCCAACATCGTGTTTTCCGAATCATTTCATTTTTTTAACACATCGCCGAGCACAGGGCAATACAAAATGATCGATAATTTAGAAAATACCAAATGGCAGTAGTCAAAGAGGACGCCCTCCAAAACGTTGGAGTGGTGTCACCAAGGAGCTGATGGGAAAGAGCTTTGGTAAGGCTGTGCGTTTATCAGGCAACCACGACAAATGGCGTGATGCATCACGTGCTGTGCTATACAGCAAACGGAAGTCAGCTAGAATAATTCATAGGTAACTGGAAAAACGTTATGAATAACATGGAGAATAATGCCATTTCAATGAAAACTGTAATTACAAAACTTTTGCATCGTTTCTTTAAAAACGTCCCTCATTTCATATATAACAGCCTCTCATTAGGAGCCATCTCTTACCTTGATACAACTTGAAATTAATAAAAAATATTAAATATTTTTCGGAAGATACGTCAACGAAAAAGAATTAAAACACTATCACATTGTAATTATTAGGCGTTAGCTATTTTGGTCGCCATGTTGGATGCCTCGTCCCAAGAATGTCCGACAACATTTTGGTACCTTTTTTCAATTCAGCATCTCTAAAACAAATAATTAGATATATTAAATTCATTAGAGTTATTTAAACTTGATGGCGGTCATTTTGGGAAATACCATTTTGTTGTGGGGGTAGATTTCAGATGGCTCACCTTCCTAAACGGTGACTGTGGGTGTGGATATGGCAAGTTTGGTGTTCTCCTCATAAAGTGCAGATTTGAGATATTGACTTGAAATTTGGTACACATATGTACTTTAACGAGATCTAGAACTAGATTATATTTTCATCATGTTCTGTTGAAGGGTTGGGGGGTAAATTGGGGTAAATTTGAAGTAAGTAGGTAAACCAAGCATAAAATTGGTATTTAGTATATACAAGAGAAGCTAAGGTCTCAAAGAAAATTTTGGCATTTGCCACCCCCATTACCACCCCACCCCATTATTAAAGGGGATGAAAAAAAAATGTGATTTAGTGTGTGTACAAGAACCAAAAACCTCAAAATATTTTTTTTACTTCATTCACCCCCACTACCGATGTGGGGTATCGTTTTATGGGTTTTTGGGGTAGGAGATTTCAAATATTATGTTATTAAAATTTCATAAACAATTATTTCCACATACAAAATTTGTTCGTTGTAAGTAACTTGGATAGAAAATCTGAATGTGGAAGTAGTAATTCCTTCTGCAGCGGTTTTTCCTTCTAGCATTAGTAGGATAATATACATAAAACGTAGTTTTCAATATTAGATAACCTCGCTTAGGAAGAGAACCTTTTCGGAAAATCAATTACCCTTGAAAGAGATGTACGTAGGTACACCATTTCGATTGATATTTTTATTTCCAATATTTAAAGTAGAAATTATTCCTTTGTATACATTATCTCTAGATTTTTAATATACAATTTTAGGAAAATAGTGGTACAAATTGTTTCTTTCTTGGAATTTGTATTTAGAATAAAACGGGACTTTAAATACTTAAACGACCCCGCACGTTTCTTTGTAAAATAATGCCCTGTAGATTTGGTTGAAATTGAAATATGTTATTTATGATATCATCCTGAATAAAAGTCAATGGAAGCAAGGCAAGGCCGAAAAATTAATAGTTTTTAAGTTATTGAGCTTTGAAGTTGTCTATCAATGGTATATCAAATTTGGAACGAATTATGATGTTCCTGAAGAACAGCTCGAGTTTGACACGAATTTTCAAAATTAAAAATCCAACAAACTAATTAGCCTCCACCCTAGATATGGACCACAATACGAACCGGAAGTACGAGCCGAAAGTTGCATTATTAAGTCCATTTTTTAGAGTGAAACTTTTCCTTTTTCAGTTTCAGTATAGACCTGTGTGTTAAGTACGTATAAAGGGTAAATAAGTGTATTATAGGCCTCGTCGCTAGATATGGACCACAATAACACAGTGAAAACTTTTTCAGCGTATATATAGACCTGCCTAATAATTACGTACTCATGGTAAATGAACGGGTTTCAGGCTTCCTCGCTAGATATGGACCACAATAACGCAGCGCTGAAGTGCGAACCAGAAGTTATTACCCAGGTCTATATACAGACTGTAGTAAGTTTTCACCCTTCAAAATGGACTTAATCATGCAACTTCTGGTTCGCAATTCAGCGCTGTGTTATTGTGATCTATATCTAGCGAGGAAGCCTGAAACCCGTTCATTTACCATGAATACGTAATTATTACGCAGGTCTACATATAACTGAAATTCTTTTCACCCTTCAAAATGGACTTAATTATGCTACTTCCAATTCAGACTTCAGTCCTGTGTTATTGTGGTCAATATCTAGTAGGCCGGGAGTCCGCGTATAAAATGGCTGACTATCCGGCGAACTTTGAAAATATGAAAAATGGATTGTTCTTATATAAGTTAGCAATGAATGGACCGTCAGCTGGTTGGTCAGCGGTGGGGGTGGCTGTCAAAGGGTTGAAAACACGCAAAAAAAAATGAGAAAAAAAACTATCTGGCGAACGCTGAAACTTATATGAGGGGAAGATTATGTTGTATAATGAAAAGCACGAAAAATTTAAATTATTCGGCGAACTTTAAAATTTGGGTATAAGATAATATTTACACTGAGATTCACGAAAAACATAGTCAGCTGCAAGTATGTGGGTGGAAAAGTCGTCAGCTGGTCAGCTTTCTTGCATCAGCTGACGACTTTTCCACCCACATACTTGCAGCTGACTGTGTTTATCGTTAATCTTAGTATGAATATTATCATATATCCGAATTTCAAAGTTCGCCATAAAGATTTAATTAGTAATATCGATATCGATAACTTAATGTTAGAAAACGTGCGTGCGGCATTCCCGAGTTTCTTTTTTTAATTTGATTAAATATTCAATTTATTATTAATATACATTATTTTATGAGAATGCAAATTGATACATTCGTACATTTCAAAATTATACAGGATGATCTGCTCAGAAAATTTATTTAGTTTTGTGAAAATAAAAATAAATTTATTCGGCTTCCGATAACAGATCTTCCTCATTCTCATTTTCATCCAACTCATCACTCTCTTGATGCTCAGTGGGTGAAAGATCATTTTTCTCTTTTGTCACTCGCATCTAAAAAAAATAATTATTTGTAAAAAATTGATTAAGATTATAATAGGATGAAAAGTGAAAAGCACAAATGATATAATACCTTCATATTTTCGGCATCTTGGATAATCATTTCCACTTATGAAGGTAATTGATCTCCATCAAACCACTTGCAAGTTAAATTTGTTTTCCTCAAGCTGTCACCCATAACCAAGGGATCTAATGTAGATGGCACTTGTTTGTGTGCGTTGTTCCAAATCGTATACATACATACAACAGTTCTTAAAGCGTGCTGTACAAATTCCGACTTCGACGGAGGCGACAGAGATGCATAAAAATTTTTGTCTGGTAACTGAAATTCGTTATCATTTTCGCTAAATTTATACACCTTAGTGAAAGTAGCTACACGAGCATCATTGACGTTTTTTTTATAGCTTTAAACCCATACATCGTGCAAACAAACTTCTCTGTTATATTAACGACATTATTTAGGTTCTCCTTTGGTAAATTATTCAAACTTTTAAATGCTTCAATAACTTCTTTTAGAAGCTCTAATCAAGTTTATTTCAATGTATTGGGCAAGTGATGAAATGGCTCCGTTCGTAGGTAATAAAACCCTATACCTAAATAGTGAAAACTGCTATAATGAGTTCGAAACGACTATATTCAGTCTAGTATCACCTAAAAAGCCCTGAAAAGCTTATCGTGTTCTAGTCACGAGGAGGCGGACATTAAAATGATTTTTCACGTATAAATGAGAACACCAGTGTGGTTATAAGTTCAGATACTGACATTCCTATCATCATGCTGGGAAACTTGAAAAATGTACATAATAATGTGAAAATTTGGATAAAAATGGAAATAAAAAAACGTAGGAAATAAAGAACGATTTTTATATCTAAACGATTTGTATTCAGCCCTTGGCAACGACTTGTGTAACGCATTGCCTGCTTTCCACGGTTTCGCGAGATGTGGTTATAATCCCGTATTTTTCAAGAAAGGAAAAAGAAGCCTTTTACTATATTAAGAAAAGATCAAGAGTTTATTGAAGCATTTAAAAGTTTGAATAATTTACCAGAGGAGAACCTAAATAATGTCGTTAACATAATAGAGAAGTTTATTTGCACGATGTATGGGTTTAAAGCTATAAAAAACGTCAATGATGCTCGTGTAGCTACCTTCACTAAGGTGTAAAAATTTAGCGAAAATGATAACGAATTTCGGTTACCACACAAAAATTTTGATGCATCTCTCTCGCCTTCGTCGAAATCGGAACTTGTACAGCACGTTTTAAGAACTGTGTATGTATGTTATATAAAATTATACGCTTATTGCCAAGACTTAGCCATAACAAACCTTCACAGGTATATCATATTACATGATAACGACTTCTCTTATTAATTGCTTATCTTCAAGATATCATATTTCACCTTTGTTTCTCATAACTTGTGATGACTGCAGAACTGCATTTCCTTTGTTCTATATTTTGCTTACTCAGGTTCTGTATGTTATAAATATGACTAAACACGCTTTGTTGAATCAGTTATTAAACTCACTTAGAATGAAACACTTCTAATTATTATTATATTCCTTCTCCAAGAGCCAACGTTGGCTCCACTTAACTAAATAAAAGTTTTTAAAAAGTCATTCATGTGAACCGTGGTCTAACATTGGCGCAGTCGGTAGGATCCGTAAACATCATCAGAACAAGAAGCCTAACTGGTAGTGAAGCGTAAGAGAACAAGGAGAACATCTGCAGAAGGTGCCTAACTAGTGCGTGTACATCTACTTGAACAAGGAGACCTTCCTCACTGGTGGTGGCGGATCCCAATCCCTTGACGGACGAAGAACCTACTCTTGGAGATGAAATTAATGTAAGTCATTTAAGAATCATCTCGTACCATTTTTACTATTTTATTATTCTTCGCAACTTATTTTATTAAAAGTGTATTATACTGCTAATACACTCGGCGCACAAAGCCAGTTCTCTTGTCAAAGTGAATCCATTCCTTTACAAACACAACGAAACAAGTTCATTTAATTTTAAGTTATTTATTTTCGTATTATACTGCTAATACGAAACATTGTGTATTATACAGCTAATATACAATCCATTTACGCAAGCAACGTAACAAGCTAATTTAATTTAAGTTCGTATCATACTGCTGATACGCAACCAATCTTTAATTCAACTACAACAACAACAACAACTACAACAACAACAACAACTACCACAACAACAACAACCAGAGCAAATTGAGCCTTACAAGCTCTCTGAAATTTTTTCACTAATACCAGAATTTGATGGCAATGCCATAAATTTACAAACATTCTTAAATTCCTGTCATTGCGCCCAAAGCATGGCAATTGGAGATCAAAAAATTCTTTTGACCGTCCACATAAAAAATAAATTAAAAGGCAAAGCTGCCGAATTAATAAATTCGCGTAATCCTGGCACATGGCCAGAAATAAAAGCACTTTTAGAAACTCATTTTGGAGATTCTCGAGATTTAACGGCCCTAATTCAGGACCTGCAGCGCATTCACCAATTGCCAGGTGAATCCGCCCTAACATTTGTTTCGCGTTTACAAACGCACAATGCGAAAATGCACGCTGCAGTGCAAAAGCAAACTCTCACGACAACGCAAAGAGCTGCACAATCAGATCTCATCGAAACGATGACACTTAATAATTTACTAACGGGCTTAGAACCAAACTTAGGCCGCATCATTCGTGCTAGCAATCCTCCTAGTATACTAAAAGCCGTTAGCAGAATCCGTAGAGAGCTACAACTTTCCTACTTCGAATCACAGAAATTCCCAAAAAATAACCAAGTAAAAAATACAATGCCTCCTCAACAAAAACGACCACAAGGTCCCAATTTCCAACAAAAATTTTGTTCATTTTGTAAAAGAAATGGACATGTAATAAGCGAATGCCGCACAAGGCAACAATCGCAAATAAGGCCAACAACGTCACAAAATTTTCAAAGACCAAATTTTCACAATTTTTCTCAAACCAATCTTTTTAATCAGAGGACATTTCCTCAAAATAATCAATCTAGACAACCACAACAAAACAGGCCCTCAGCCATAAGGCCGAACCCGAATTTCAACCAACAAAGTCCCTCTGCTATTCAACCAAACCCAAATTTCAACCGTTTTAATCAACAAAAAACGCACCATTTAAATTACGAACCTTATGAAAACCAATGCGATTTTAATCAATACAGTGACTATTCTTCTGATTACCAAACTGCAGAAGATACTTACGAAAATTATAACTTTGAAACTAACCAAAATTTCCAAGAGAATTATACAGCTAATTCTCAATACGAACAGTACGAGGATTATACTGCTAATCCTCAGGATTTTCGATTAGATCCGGAGTACCCCACGGATACTCCGACACAACAAGCAGACCAATTCGAATCAATTACGGAACTAGAAACTCAAGTACAAACTATGAACCTCAACGACAGTTTCGACCCAATGCTGAATTTCCCAGATCAGACGTTCATGTAAATACGCTTTCCCATACCCTATTAACTGTAAATTCAAAAAATCTCTATTATATGAAGGATGCAACTGGTAAATTTAAAATTCTAATTGACACAGGCGCAGGTATATCAATTTTTAAACCTAAAACAGCTGAAAATTACAGACGTAGATCTCCTGAAAATGTAATCATACAGGGTATCACTGATCAAAAAATTTATATCAACGAATCTGTTCTCATCCCCTTTTCAGATGAGTCACACAAAGTTTATATCTATAATCTAGATATAGATTTTGATGGATTATTAGGCGCAGACTTCCTAGAACATTACGAATGCAAAGTAGACTTTAAAAATAAACAACTAGTCACAAATTTCAAAACCGTACCACTATTTAAAGTTACGGAAGAAGCTACAGTAAATTTACCTTTACAACCAACTATTAATTCTGATATAAAAAATTCAAATTTAAGCAACATCAAAAATTTAATTTCTATTGAACCTCGTATGGAAAAAATTTGTAAACTAAAATGTAACCTGCGAAATACCGAGGCTATACTGTTAGCCCAGGAAAATGAGAAAGTACGCCTACCAAATGCAATTGTCAAAATCGATCACAATGGAGAATTTTTAACTTCAATAATAAACGCAAACGCTATTCCAAAAACCATAAACTTTTCAAACCTTAACCTGGAACCAGTACAAAAATTCAAGTCAATTTTTAACTTAAACGCGCAAAACTCTGACCAACAACTAACGACGGACAGATCCTTCGAAATCAGGAACGACTTGCGCTTGGATCATCTAAACGAAGAAGAGGCCGAAATAGTAACGCAGCTTTGTTTAGACTTTCAAGATATATTCTATTTAGAAGGAGACAATTTGACCTTTACTAATGAAATCAAACACCCTATTGACACCGAAAATTCTCGACCGATATTCACTAAATCGTATCGATATCCTCAGGTCCATAAAGAAGAAGTTAAGTCCCAAGTATCGAAAATGTTAAGTCAAGGTATTATTCAACCCTCAATCTCACCTTGGTCCTCTCTTGTCTGGGTAGTTCCCAAAAAACTGGACGCTTCTGGTAAACAGAAATGGCGCGTCGTAATCGACTACCGCAAACTCAACGAGGTTACAATTGGTGACAAATATCCTCTGCCCAACATTTCCGATCTTTTAGACCAACTTGGCAAATGCCAATATTTCACAACCTTAGACTTGGCTTCTGGTTTTCACCAAATTGAAATTAATCCCGCAGACATTCAAAAACCTGCTTTCACAGTTGAAAATGGTCATTTTGAATTCGTAAGAATGCCTTTTGGACTTAAGAATACTCCATCAACGTTTCAAAGAGTGATGGAAAACATTTTGTTACGTATCCAAAATGAACGATGTCTCGTTTATATGGACGATATTATTGTTTACTCCCCTACTATTCACGAGCATATTTCTCGATTAACAGAAGTATTCAAAAGATTACAGAAAGCCAATCTCAAAATTCAACCCGACAAATGCGAGTTTCTCCGCAAAGAAGTCGCTTATTTAGGACATCTCATTACAAAAGACGGCGTAAAACCGAATCCTTCGAAAGTTGACGCTATTCTAAATTTCCCTCAACCAAAAAACCAAAAAGAAATTAAATCATTTCTAGGCTTAGCCGGATATTATAGGCGCTTTATCCCTAATTTCTTCAAGATTACCAAGCCCTTAACAAAACTCCTACAGAAAGACATACCATTTCTCTTCGACAATGATTGTACAAATTCTTTTCAAAATTTGAAACAAACATTAACAACAACTCCGATATTAATTTATCCTAATTTTGATGAACCATTCATTCTAACCACTGATGCGAGCGCATTTGCCGTCGGCTCAGTGCTGAGCCAGGGGCCTATTGGCAAAGATTTACCCATTGCCTATGCTTCTAGAACCTTGTGCAGTGCAGAAACTAAATATTCAACGATTGAACGCGAGCTTTTATCGATAGTATGGAGTGTAAAGCACTTTAGACCATATCTGTATGGTAGAAAGTTCAAGCTTGTCACCGACCACAGACCACTCACCTGGCTATTCTCTATAAAAGATTCAGGAAGTAGACTTGCCCATTGGCGACTCAAATTAGAAGAGTACGACTACGAAATAATTTATAAACCTGGCAAAATCAATAATAACGCGGACGCACTTTCCAGAATCAAAATTAATCATTTTTCCGAATGTTCCAAATTCTATTCAAAGGTTCTAGCCGCGAATGACGAAGAGTCAGACGACGAGTCAGACGACGACGAAAACCCAGACGATAACAACGCAGTCACTAACGAACAAGTTTCGCGAGAATTTGAAACTTTCACCAACCTATATAAAACAACATCTTTAATTGACTATTCGAAAATCAAAGCCTCGAACAAACAACTTTTGTATCGAGAACATAAAGATATTATAACCTTTTCCCAAAAAACAACTTACAAGATCTACATCACAAAATTATCGAGGACATATTCGAGGAAAACCCCGAATTTCATAACAATAAAGTCAATATTGTATCGAGCAAAACAGTCAGACATAGGAGATATTTTATCATCCCTCTACCTTTTGATATCGAATCTGTAATTGAACATCTATTTTTGGTATTATTTAAAAATCAAGATGTTTTAGACCTTTCTAAGACATACTTTGTCGAAAATAACCTAGACCTCCCCATACTCGAAATTCTATCATTCATTTTTGCAGAAAAAGACTTAAAAGTAGTAATTTGTCAAGATATCGTCAGAACTGCCGACGAAGATGAAATTCCAATTATATTGGAGCAAAATCATTTTGGTAAAAATAATCTACACCGCGGAATAAATGAAACGATTCGAAGAATTAGAGAAAAATACACTTGGCAAGGTCTAACTAAAGACGTTGAAAATTTTATAAAAAATTGCGAAACTTGCCAGAAAACTAAGGTATGCCGAAAAAACCTTAATACTTAATACTTAATAACCCTCTAGTAGTCACAGAAACCCCAAGAACACCATTCGAAAGAATTAATATCGATTTATTTGAATTCCCAACTCGAAATTACGCTTTAACTATTCGCGACGAGTTAACTAAATTTACACAAGACTATGCAGTCCCGGACAAATCCGCAAAATCCGTCGTAAATACCTTGTTATTATACTTTCAACATTACGGTACCCCGCTAAGAATTCACTGCGATTACGGTGGCGAATTTGACAACCGTTTGCTTAAAGATCTTTGTACCCTTTACGACATAAAATTAACTTATTCAAGCGTAGGACATCCCCAATCGAACGGATCAATAGAAAGATTTCATGCTACCTTAGCTGAAATGATAAGAATTCATAAAACTGAAAACCCGAACGAACATCCGTTCACGATTTTACCATATGCAGTAATATGTTATAACAATTCGGTAAATACAACACACGGTTTCACCCCATATGAACTTATCTTTGGTCATACGTCTAACAGACCATCTGAAACTTTATATAACCAAAAAGAGTTAATAACCAAATAATAATAATAATAATAATAATAATAATAATAATAATAATAATAATAATAATAATAATAATAATAATAATAATAATAATAATAATAATAATAATAATAATAATAATAATAATAATCTCTTTATTTAGCATATAAGCTATTAAAAACATACAAAGGTTGAGTTAGAATACGTTAGAGATTTAAACAACAGAATATCCCACTACTATAAAATAGCCCGTAGTCGAACAGAATCTCAAAAAGAGAAAGCAAAAGTTCGCTTCGACAGAAATGTTCCCCAAAAACGATCTGAGTACAAAATAGGTGACTTAGTTTATGTAAAAGAATCACAAATTAAGAACAAACTACAAAACAAATTTAACGGTCCTTTTAAAATAAAAGAAATTTTCCAAAATTCTGCTACCTTACTAAATCTAGAAACAAAACAAGAAACTAAAGTAAATTTTGATAGAATGAAATCATATACTGAAAATTAAATTTATTTTCAGGTTTCTCCTGCTGTTCGGATCAGCACTCTGTCAATATAAAATTACCCCGATCAATAACACTGTTGGTGTATACTACCACCAAGACACGGACATCGTGGTGACAAATGACAAATGGACTCTACTAGTGCATAAAAACATTTCATCCCTCAAACTAGCTTTTGACAAAAATCAAAATATCTTAGACAGAATCTTGTACACTCTCCATAATGGTGATCATAAGTCAATTATTTTTACGAGTGAAATTAAAACAGACTTTAACCTTTTAACACAAATATCCAACTCTATAAAAATGAAATTTGACGAAATCTTTTCAGATACAAAAAGATATAAACGAGGAATACTTAACGGTATCGGTACAATATTCAAATCCATAACTGGAAACTTAGATGCTGAAGATGGCCAGTACTATACTAATTGTATAAATAAACTAAATAACGACGAACATCAATTGGAAAACTTAATCAAAAATCAAATTTCAGTTACAACTTCTGTTATTAAAAACTTCAACTCGACTATACAAAAATTACAAATTGACGAGGAAACCTTTAACAAAGATCTCGAAGAAATAGAACACACAATTCAAACAATGACTCAAGCTATTGAGGCTGCTCACATAAAACTAAAATTTTTATACATTTCCGAACAATTAATGGCAAGCTATTTGTATATCGAAGATAATTTAAACGACATTCTAAATTCAATAACATTTGCCAGACTAGGAATCATTCACACGTCAATCATAACCCCTAATCACTTAGTGACAGCACTACAAGAAGTTTCACAGAGCTTACGAAGGAACAATTTGCCTCTCCCCCATTAAATTACCGGCAGTTGCTAAGTATTTGGACATTATTGAATTGCAAGCGTTTCAAATGGATTCTAACTTAGTATTTGTTTTAACAATACCACTTGTTGAACCCCAAAATTATAACACCTATCACCTATACCCTATCCCGATACTTGATAACAGAACTGGTCTACATCACATTTTATCTATTTCACAAAAATATATCGCGAGAGATGATGATTCTTTGATGTACATACCTATACAAAATTTGAAAGAATGCAAACCACTTTATTTTGGAACCAAACTATGTTCTAGCCTGTTTGCATATCCTATCGACCAAAATGCCATATGTGAAGCCAGAATACTAAAACCATTGCCAAAACTTCCAGAGAACTGTCAAACTTCCTTCATTATTAGTCAGGGATACAACGTCCAAGAACTTGAAGACAACACATGGCTAGTAATTAATTCCGAACCACTTCACATTACCATCAACTGTCAAAAGAGAGAATCCACAACAGAGTTAATCAACAAAAATTCCATCATCAAACTACAACCAGGATGTTACGCCTATGCAGGCATTACTCGAATACAAGCCAGTGCCAAAGACTTCTCCGAAATTAAGGACAATTCACATCCTATCCAAATTCCTTTTGAATGCTGTAATCACATGCCCGACAAAATCGAAATTCCAAAATTAAAACCACTCAAATTAAACAATCTCGACGTAGAAGATCTACATATTGCAAAAACCAAATTGGACCAATATTCCAAAGACCTGGATGACCTCATAAACGAGCCTTTTGTGACCAAACACGTATCTTGGTTCACGTATTTCATAATCACTCTCATCATTCTATTAGTTCTACTTTACATAACTTGTAAATGCAGAAGAAGAAGATGCGGAGCATTGCGAATCCAACCCAAAACGGACAACCCTCCTTCACCTCCTTCAGAGCGAAGCAGAGTTTTTACCAAATTTCCTGGACTGATCCCTCGAAGAAAGCGACCCGGTATTAAACCTCAAGAAGAAGAGGACATCGAGTTAACATAGACTTTCATATGTGGAGTTTTACCCTTGTCTATTAATTTAGACCATTGTATTTTATTCTTATCACATTTATGTAATGTACTACTCGCTTATTATTATTATCATTTACCAATTTTAACTTTCATGTATTCTATTATTTTGCTTTGTATTCATTCAACATTGTTTCCATTTATTTTGCATTATATTCATTTAACGTTTCTAACAATTTTCAAAAGTTGCTGCATAACATCAACTTTTTTATTAAGGGGGAAGTTGTTATATAAAATTATACGCTTATTACCAAGACTTAGCCATAACAAACCTTCACAGGTATATCATATTACATGATAACGACTTCTCTTATTAATTGCTTATCTTCAAGATATCATATTTCACCTTTGTTTCTCATAACTTGTGATGACTGCAGAACTGCATTTCCTTTGTTCTATAGTTTGCTTACTGAGGTTCTGTATGTTATAAATATGACTAAACACGCTTTGTTGAATCAGTTATTAAACTCACTTAGAATGAAACACTTCTAATTATTATTATATTCCTTCTCCAAGAGCCAACGTTGGCTCCACTTAAGTAAATAAAAGTTTTTAAAAAGTCATTCATGTGAACCGTGATCTAACATGTATGTATACGATTTGGAACAACGCACACAAACAAGTGGCATCTACATTAGATCCCTTGGTTGTAGGTGACTACTTGAGGAAAACAAATTTAACTTGCAAGTGGTTTGATGAAGATCAATTACCTCCATAAGTGGAAATGATTATCCGAGATTCCTAAAATACTGAAGGTATTATATCATTTTTTGTGCTTTTCACTTTTCATCCTATTATAATCTTAATGAATTTTTTATAAATAATTTTTTTTTTTGATGCGAGTGACAAAGAGAAAAAAGATCTTTCACCCACTGAGCACCAAGAGAGTGATGAGTTGAATGAAAATGAGAATGAGGAAAATCTGTTATCGGAAACCGAATAAATTTATTTTTATTTTCACTAAACTAAATAAATTTTCTGAGCAGATCATCCTGTATAATTTTGAAATGTACGAATGTATTAATTTGTATTGTCATAAAATAATGTAAATTAATAATAAAGTGAATATTTATTCAAATTTAAAAAAGAAACTCGTGAGTGCCGCACGCACGTTTTCTAACATTAAGTTATCAATATTGATATTACTAATTAAATCTTTATGGCGAACTTTGAAATTCAGGTATATGATAATATTCATACTTAGATTAACGATAAACACAGTCAGCTGCAAGTACGTGGGTGGAAAAAGTCGTCAGCTGATGCAAGAAAGGTGATGGGCGCTGCCTCGTAGGTGATCAACACTCAGCACTCTTCTGTACCAGCTGACGACTTTTCTACCCACATACTTGCAGCTGACTATGTTTTTCGTGAATCTCAATGTAAATATTATCTTATACCCAAATGTTAAAGTTCGCCGAATAATTTAAATTTTTCGTGTTTTTGGAGCTGTTTGATCGATCAGCTGACGGTAAATCCACCGCCCCCCGTCCAGCTGACTATATTCTACTTTCATTATACAACATAATCTTCCCCTCATATAAGTTTCAGCGTTCGCCGGATAGTTTTTTTTCTCAATTTTTTTTACGCGTTTTCAACCCTTTGACAGCCACCCCCACCGCTACCCAACCAACTGACGGTCCATTCATTGCTAACTTATATGAGAACAATCCATTTTTCATATTTTCAAAGTTCGCCGGATAGTCAGTCATTTTATACGCCGGCTCCCGGCCTATAGTGAGGGGGCCTAAAATCCATTTATTTACCCTTTATACCAACTTAATGTGCAGGTCTATACTGAGACTAAAAAAGTTTACACCCTTAAAAATGGGCTTAATCATGCACCTTCCGATTCGCACTTCAGCCCTGTGTTATTGTGGTCCATATCTAGCGAGGAAGATTGAAACTCATTCATTTACCATGAATACGTAATTATTACGCAGGTCTATATATACGCTGAAAAAGTTTTCACCCTTAAAAATGGACTTAATTATGCAACTTTCGGTTCGGACTTCACCCCCGTGTTATTGTCTTCCATATCTAGCGATGAGGCCTGAAATCCACTTATTTACCCTTTATACGTACTTAACACGCAGGTCTATACTGAGACTGAAAAAGAAAAAGTTTTCACTCAAAAAAATGGACTTAATCATGCAACTTCCGGTTCGTACTTCCGGTTCGTATTGTGGTCCACATCTAGGGAGGAGGCTAATTAGTTTGTTGGATTTCCAATTTTTAAAATTCGTGTCAAACTCGAGCTGTTCTTCAGCCATATCATAATTCGTTCCGAATTTGATATACCACGGATAGACTACTTCAAAGCTCCATAACTTTATTCGGGAGAATTTCATAAATAACTTATTTCAATTTCAACAAAATCTACCGGGCATTATTTTACATAAGAAACGTGTGGGGTCCTTTAAAATTCGATATATTTATCTGATTTATGATTAAAGAAATATATTTTATGTAATAATAAAATAGGAAGTACATAATTATTCATGGGTGTATAAAAAGAATTGTATATTTCAGCAGTTGAGAACATCCGATGCATGAATAAATTGAATGTTTTATGAAATATAGAAAAATCAGAAAATATATGATACATAACATGTTTTACATTATGTGTAAGCAAAATGAATTTTTAAAAGACGCACTCTGTGTCTGACATTTGAATGAAACAATAACCATTAATTTTAGAAGGGTTTAGCTAAATGTTTCACAAACATTTACGTACCCTTTTCCTTAAAGTGATTAATGCAACACTTTGGCTAGTTTCCAGATGTTTAACGTCTTCATAAAGTTTCCTCAACTTTACAACAATCCAGTACTTTCAGTTATTGGTAGAGTTAGTTTAAGTAAGTAGGCTTTTATTAATGGCTGTTAAACATATGCTGAATGTGAAATTTTTATTTTAGCTATCCTGAAAAGAAATAATACCTATAGTCTATGTACTTAGTAGCAGCAGGTGCCAAAATATTTTAATGCCGGCTACGAGTACCAAACTTTAGACAGACCTTATACATATATCGGGCTTCGATAATTCATGGGAAGACACTTTCTCAGGCGTCCTGGATGCTACTGGTGACGTCATCAAAATAGCCTTCATGCTGCGACGCGCGACGCGACGCCTTGATTTTTGGTGTAAGTTGTAATATCTCAATAATCAGTAAACGGATTTTTACTTAGTGTTATTTTGAAGATAATAGAATATTCTACGCATATTTAGGATATGTATGGCGGTTTTTATTATATTAAGAGGATAAATAGGAAAATAGGAGAAAAAATGTAAAAAACAATAATTTTCGAGAAAAACAACCTTAACTTGGTAAAACGCCCAAAATTAATTTTTAATAGAAGTAATTACAAGCCAAGACTTTATTAGACATAAAACAAGCATTATTAGTTTAATACAAAAAATTACCTTCTTTTAAGACGAAGCCATGTTTTATATTTATATGTAAAACACAAGCGCTAATTTTAGGGGGGGGGGATGTAATTACCCCCCCCCCCCCCTGATTCTGTAAACTACCAACTTTCGTTTTAAAATTTCATAATTTTTATTATTTTTTATTTTAATTGTATTTATAGAAGCGTAACTGAGAATGTCTCCCTTCCTGCTCATCAAAAAAAATTTGGGATGAAAAAAATTTCTTTTTCAGATTTCTCCCCCCCGTCCATAAAAAAATTTCTCGGATTAGGATTAGATATTAAGAAAATAATATAGTAGGGGGCCCCCCAACAATTTTTTGCTGCCCTGGGGCCCCATGACGTCTAGTTACGCCTCTGTTTATTTAGTTGGTGATTCCCCCCCCGCTCGCCAATTTCAATTTTCGAGGAAAAACATTTTTGTTATTTTCAGCACTCGGCCGTGTTACCCCCCGCCCCCCAAGCTCAAGGTCCAGATCTGCCCTTGGTAAAACGGTGACATGATTTCTTAGTTATCTAAGTTTTCTTTTGTGCCTGTTGAAGTCATATTTTTATGGGAATTAAAAATATATATCATGGTCCTAAAAAACGTTTACACAAGAAGAAACACGTGCTTAAAACCTTCATTACCTTCACACTGACATTCACAAATGCAGAGTAAGGTATACCTTATGTGTATCAGATACAGATGCACCTGATACATTTATTTTACTTCCACATTCAGTGGAAGTATAGTAACGACAAAAAAAATTTAAAAATTTTTATTGTTCAAATAGGTTTAAAATGTCATGAAACGTCGAGATTTTAAGTTTGAGCGAAAAAAAAATTTCTGTCTGTCGGTCTGTCGTATGTCTGTAACTTTTCTTGTGCGCACGTTTACTCTGGAACCGTTTAAGATATTGACTTGAAATTTGGTACACATATGTACTTTAATGAGATCTAGAACTAGATTATATTTTCATCTTGTTCCGTCGAAGGGTTGGGGGATAAATTGGGGTAAATTTGGGGTAAATGGGTAAATCAACCAGGTAAGAGTCCATAAAATTGGTACTTAATATATACAAGAGAAGCTAAGGTCTCAAAAAATTTTTGGCGTTAGCTACCCCCATTACCACCCCCACCCCATTATTAAAGGGGATGAAAAAAAATTGTGATTTAGTGTATGTACATTGTACAAGAACCAGAAACTCCAAAATATTTTTTACTTCATCCACCCCCACTACCACCCCCCCTATCACCATCCCCATCCCACTACCGATGTGGGGTATCGTTTTATGGGTTTTGAGGTAGAGGATTTCAAATATTATATTATTAATACAATTATTTCCGCATACAAAGTTTTTTCGTTGTGAGTGACTTAGATAGAGATTCCTGATGTGGAAGTAGTGATTCCTTGGGCAGCGGTTTTTAAATTTGCATTCTAGTTATTCTTGCAGTTTTTTCATCGCCATTTCAAAGTTTGTAGACCAAACAGGCTCAAAAATTTCTCCGTTTTTCCTCCACCCCGATTCGCAAGGACTTGTAAGAACCACTTCACGATGAGGACAGTTTCTCCAAAAGAAGCATTGCCCTCTTAAATATCCAATATAGCGACCAAAATGGCTACGGTGTAATAATTATAATGCGATGGTGTTCTTGTTTTTATTTTTCGGCTGATGAACACTATTTAATGTTTTTCTATAAATTTTAAGTTGTATGATGAAAACAGTTAACTTCAAATGAGAAGGTGTAGTAAAGAAATGCCACAAAATTTTTGAAAATACTGTTTTAATTGAAATAGCAAAGAGAATTTTCAAATATTTGTTGATATGCAATCCAATCAAAACCCAGATTCTTCCATATCATCTATGAGCATATCGTATTCTTGGCTGAAAACAGAGGAAGACCGTCACACATTGTATCAATGGCATTCAAAAAATATTTAACATGTAGCGCTACCATTTGTGAAATCAATGACATTGGTTGGTTTCGGACTGAAATCAAAGAACCTACCTAATGATGTTGGTGCAATTTTTGTAACTGACACAGAGTTCATTCTACTAAGGAGCGTTTACAGCTGTAGTATGAACTTGGGGAGCACCCCGCTTTTCATCTGCACTTTACAAGATCACGATAGCTCTGCTGCATCGTGGGAAGGGGTGGGAAGTCATCATTCTTCCATCCCCAATTATCTAAATTAGGAATATCCGCATGTGGGTTCATGCACTGACCCCAAATATAAAAAATATAAAATAGAAGTCGTATCTTCTATTAACTTAATAAAGTACTAAAATTAATTAACTAAATCAACAAGATAAAAATACCGCCCTAATAAACAGCTCTCACAATGTTCTGTCGAAATCCTTCTGATGTTGCAGGGCGTTGGTCAAATAGTCCGAACAAGAAAAAATATGTGTTGCCCTGAGAGTCATGCCCAAGGATTTTTTTATAGTACATGCAAACTACAAATTGTTCTAGCTCATGGAGCACAACCATTTGCAGTTCTGGAAGTTGACTTGAAATTGCAGTCAAAGCAGAAATAGCTTTATCGTAGCGCTCCCATATCTTCCAGGTACTGAGTTTTCCATGGAATACAAATGCTGAAACAGTATCACATCCTATGAGCGCGTGGAAGCCTCTCAGAGCGACAGGTTTCTCTGAACCAAACGTCAGGGCAATGGTGTGAGCAGGAATATATTTCCGTTTCTGACCAAAATTCAATGAAATCCATAGTAAGTCCGACAAGAGATGTTGAAGCGGTTTCAGAACTGACATATTTATCTCCATTGTTGATGACTTTGGCAGTTCGCACATTCTCAATTAGATATATCTTCCTAGGAGAGAAAAGATATTATAGTTTTGACCATCGTACCGAGTGGACGTGTAGAAAATCGCTCTAGCCTAATCCGCAATAAAATCGACTAAACTTATAAGAAATAAGAGAAAAGTAGAGTGGATCACGGCAAAATCATCCCGTATTAAACGACATATCTTAATTCAAATCCAAGTGAATAGGAACTAATTAATAATTTTTAAAAAATAGTGCAGTGTAGAAGACTGTGGTGCTAAACTCTCATGTCGAAGTCAAAAGACCATTTGTGAGAAATAGAAAAAAGGTCAGAGACCGGCCAGTGCAATCTTATAACTACCCTTGAATATTGGTAATACCCAACGTCCAGCATACAGTAAAAATATTATTTATTTCTCAGTACTAAGACGGATCGCCCGACTATAAAGGCGTCATAAAGAGAGCCATAAACGACAAGCACTTATTTCAAAACAAGAATAAATAATATTTAACCTTCTGTGAATATATCATGACCGATTTCAGCGAATCGCAAAAAGAATTTATGAAAAACCTTTTCGAAATACTAAACTCATCCATTAATGAAAAAGCCGCAGACGTGAGGAATGAACTTACACAACAAATAGAGTATTTGAAAAATGAAATATATTCTGTGGTAGCAAATTGCCAAGAAAAAACAGAGAATTGGAAAATAAAAACAAAGAACTGCAGCAAAGAATAATACACCTTGAAAGAAGAGTACGCAAAAACAATTTAGTAATCTTTGGAATTAATCAGGATACTCCCACAAACCTTTTCCAAAAAGTTATTAGAATATTCAGAGGCTCACTTGAAGTAAGTGTTGAAGAATCTGACTTAAGCAATGTATATAGGCTGAGTGATAAAAATGTGGTACTAGTTGAGTTCATCTCGTATCAAAAAAAATTATTAGTCCTAGAAAACGTAAGGAAACTCAAAGGAACAGGTATATCTATATCAACTGATCAATGCTTAGAGGATAGGGAACAACAAAAGTTACCGCTAAAACATCGTCAAATAGCTAGAGAAAAAGGACATCCTGCATATATTAAGGCTGGTAAATTATATATATCCAATAAACCTTATACTATTGATGAACTTAAAAGTCAGGAAGAACTCGCGGAGACACAAGAACTCGTGGATATACAAGAGAGCAATAGTAGCAAACTAGATATACAAAACAAAACACACATAACAGAGAAGAGCCTTGATGACCATAGTGAACAGCAAAAGAAAAGAAAAACGAAGCAGTCAAATATAATAATAATAATAATAATAATAATAATAATAATAATAATAATAATCTTTATTGTCCATAGGAAATAAATGATCACAAAAGGTGATATAGGACTAGTCAAACAATTTTGTGAGAGACTATCTCATCACAGACATTTTAAAAAATTTAAAACTTAAGCTACTGTAAAACAACACATAAAATTTCTCAAACATGTTGGTCAGTTAAAAATTCAGTCACACTATAAAAACTCTTTTGTAAAAGAAATTGACTAACTAGCTTTTTAAACAACTTTAAATTAACAACACATTTAAGTTCAGCTGGAATCTGATTGAATAATTTTATTCCCATATACCTGGGGCACTCCTCATATTTTGTTAGATAATGTAATGGGATACACAAGTTTTGACCATTTCTGGTATTGTAATTATGATGAAAATCATTAGTTCTAAAAGAATCTTGGTTGGATTTAACATAGCATACTATTTCTAGTATGTATATACATGCTAACGGTAAAAGTTTTAGCTCTTTAAATAAATTTCGACAGGACGTATTTCTTGTCGCTCCCACCATATTTCTAATAGCTCTTTTCTGCAATTTAAAAATTCTTTCAAAATTATGAGAGGCTCCCCAGAACATTATGCCGTACTTAGCTCTAGACACAAAGTTAGCATGATAAAAAGACATCACAGTTGACATATTGGAAATATTTTTTAACCTATACAATGCAAAACAGATTGACGACAGCTTTTTTGACAACAAAGTTATATGTTCATTCCAACTTAGCCCACAATCAATGTGTACTCCTAAAAATTTAGTACTTCTGACTTGCTCAATTGACTTATTATCTACTTTTATCAAATAACTACTATTGAAAGAGGTGAATCTGGGTGTGAAATTGATAAATACAGTTTTGGAGATGTTCAAGAATAATTTGGAGTTATTATACCAATCTGTGCAGCTATTGGTCATATTTTGAGCCATTACTAATAATTCTGGTACAGTTTTTTCAGAGACAATTAGAGAATTGTCATCTGCAAACATTGTTAAGGTGTTTTGATTAAAGATTTCCGGTAAATCATTAATGTATAGAAGAAATAGTAATGGGCCCAAAACCGAGCCTTGAGGTACCCCAATTTCAACATGCATTTCTTCAGATCTAATACCATTTATTTCAACCAGCTGTTTTCTACTAGAAAGGTATAAAGTAATCCAGTCACAAATTTTCCCTCTTAACCCACATTTTTGAAGTTTTTCTATGAGCAAGGCATGATTTATTAAATCGAATGCCTTGCTCAGATCCATAAAAATACCTATGCAGTTATTGTTTTTTTCTAAGTTATCATACACTGTGTTAAGAAAGTCCATAATTGCTGTCTCAGTTGACCTTCCTTTGATAAAACCATGTTGCGCTTGAGAAAACAAATTATTCTTGTTACAAAACTTTTCGATTCTCCTGAAAACAACTTTTTCCAATATTTTTGAAATAGATGACAAAAGAGCAACTGGTCTATAATTTTCAGATAACGTATTATCTCCTTTTTTAAACAGTGGAATAATTTTGGCTAATTGTAAAACTGTTGGAAAAATTCCTGTACTTAATGAAAAGTTTACTAAATATGCAATTGGAGCAACAATAAACTTAACAGACCGCTGTAATAAGCTAGTCGTTATATTATCTAATCCACAGGAATCTGATTTTTTTAATTCTAAAATTATATTAAATATTTCTGCTTCAGTAACAGGTTCCAAAAATAAAGTATTTTCAACTCTAAAACCCAGGTTAAAATTATTGCTATTTGAGTTCAAAATTTTTTTGTTTAACTGTTTAGGTTTGTCAATGAATTCAAAATTAAAATGTTGTGCAATTTTGAATGAGTCAGTTTCACGGCTATTGTCAACTTGTATTTCATCTATTGCATTATTTTTATTATTATTGTTATTTGTATTTTCGTTAATAATACGCCAAGCTGCTTTGGACTTATTATGGAAATTTATGTAAAAGAAATCGTTATGCATTTTTTTAGCAGATTTTATTACTTGCCTATAGATTTTCTTGTATTTTTTATAAAATTCAACGTCTTCTAGATTATTTGAATGTGTCATACGTTTATGTAATTTTTTTAATTTTTGTGAGGATATTCTTATACCTTTTGTAACCCATCCGTTTTTAATAACATTTTTATTAGCTTGTCTTAATGGAAAACATAAATCAATGTAGTATTTTAAAATGTTAATAAAACTAGAAAAACCGTCATCAACTGTCACCGAATTGTATACGTCATCCCACCATTCTCTGCTTAAATGAAATAAGAAATTATTAAAATTACTATCACTGTAATATCTTTTAACTTTAGATTTTTTATTAATCAAATAATCATCAATATTGTATTTGCATAACTGAGCTGTATGATCCGATATACCACTGAATATAACCTTACATAATACATTTTTTGTATTTGAACAAATATAATCAAGACAACTATTGGAATATGTACTAAATCTGGTCGGTTCATTTATTAGTACATTAATATTGTATGTTTGTAACAAATCATCGAGTTCGTTTCTTGCAGAAGTGTTAGAAAGATAATCAATATTCAGGTCACCACATAAAAATATCTTAGACTGGGAATTCTTACATAATTTGTTTAGAACACTATCTAGGCCTGTCAGGAATTCATTGAAACTATCTTTATTGAGATTTGGCGATCTATATATTGTTAACAATTTTAGGGAATTACTGCCAACTTTTATGTCAGCAGCACACATTTCAAGTGTTTTTTCTCTTGATAGTTCTGAAATATTGGCAATTTCTTTTATTTTTATATCAATGCCATTTTTCGCCAGAATTAGCGTACCTCCATTTTTATACTCACTTCTACAAAAATACGTTATAATACTATAGCCATTAAGCGTAATATATTTTATTTCGGAAAATGTACACCAATGTTCGGTCAAACAAGCAATGTCAATATCATTTTGATTTAAGAATATTTCAATTTCTTCCACTTTATTGCTACTCATTTAGTATTTGTTTAATTTTCTGTCTTTGTATCTGTACTTTTTTCAAGTATACAGGACAGTTTTGATCATAAGCGTTATGAAAAACATCTAAGCCTAAATTAAATTTCAAGTTAGAATCTACACAGTTTACACATTTAACAATTTCACTTTTGCAGGATTCATTAACGTGGCCACTTTCAGCACAATGTAGGCATCTCGGTTCACTGCTACAGTTTTCTGCATGGTGATCAAAACCAGCACACTTAAAGCATCGAAAGACACTGACATAATCAAATACTCTACATCTTGACCAATTTATACATACGCACCCTTCAGCTAATATTTTTCTGTAAACTATTGGATCACATTCCACTATTGCCATATAATTTCTTCTCATCTTCTTGATAACTTTTACTTCTAATATCATGTCCAACTCTTGCAGAAATACATTCTGTTTTTTAACACAATTAATTAATTCATCGGCTTCTAATTTCTCTTGAATATCTATTATTTTAATGCAAGGATTTTTTAATTCTGGTGCTTTTATTTGATAGTTTTTTGTAAGCTTCTTTTCCGCAGCCTTTTTAATTTTTTCTTGTTCTTCTTTGTTCTTACATTTGATAATTACTCCTCCTTCTTTAATATTCCTCATTTCTGTGATTCCCACTTCAAGAGCGGCTGGTTTTAGATTTTTCTGTATTGCCTCTACGGTTTTTTTTGATTCCTGTTTTGTTTTTGGCTTAATAATCACCACTTCATTTGATGCTGCCTTTGCATAAGTTTTATTTTTATTTTCATTTAGAGCTTCAATTTTTGTGATGTTACCTGTATTTTTGTTCAATATTTCTTTAAATGCTGTCAATTCCATTGTAACATGATTTTTTAATTGTTCAATTTGATTCTGTATATTCAATGTTAATTCGAGATACAATATGCATCTATCACAAAACCATCTGACTCCCTTGCATTTTTGGATTAATTGAAAATCCTTGTTATTTATTTCTGCACATTTATTATGAAAGATCTTTTCACATGTTCCACAGCATTTAACATAATTTTCAGTTTCGTTTATCTTATTTTTACAAATACCACAGTTGCATTCCTCTTCTCCCATTATAAACACATGATCATATTAAATGAACTATTATAGTGTGTGGTCTCCTTAATCTTGGTGTTTAGAGATACACAGGTTGATTGGTTTTATCTGGAGATACAAAAACACGACACTGTTTTTACTATATATATATATATAACTGAAAACAAGGTAGTAGCTCGGGCGACTACACATCCAAGAATAAAATAAATTAAACTACTTCATAAGTGATATTGATATTGGAAAGACAATACATATGTATAATATATATATATGTTAGATCACGGTTCACATGAATAACTTTTTAAAAACTTTTATTTACTTAAGTGGAGCCAACGTTGGCTCTTGGAGAAGGAATATAATAATAATTAGAAGTGTTTCATTCTAAGTGAGTTTAGTAACTGATTCAACAAAGCGTGTTTAGTCTTATTTATAACATACAGAACTTGAGTAAGCAAAATATAGAACAAAGGAATTGCAGTTCTGCAGTCTGCACAAGTTATGAGAAACAAAGGTGTAATCAGAGCTGTTGAAAGTACCCAATGAAAGTACTTGAAGTACCAAATACCAAGTACCTGACAAAGTACTTGCTGCTCCAATTCCCAAGTACTATGATCTGAAGCAAAGTAATTCAAATACCAAATACTTGTCGAAAGTACTTCAAGTAAATCGCAAGTACCGTATTTCAAATATTTCAGATTATTTGAAGTACTTCACTAGGTACTTCAAATCTCAAAGTAATTCAATTACTCTAAAGTATTTCAATACTCAAGTATTTCAAGTACTTTATAACATATTTCAAATGCTCCACAGTTCTTCCAATACCTATAAAAAAATTTAATTATTAAGTTTTTCTCTTAATAATTTGTTATTATTATTATTTATTAACAGCTTTCTTTAACTCAGCATCATTCAAAAACAATAGAAAAAATTATTTATTATTATATAAATATAAAAACCAACAAAAATAAATATTGCTGCGGTCGATTTCCCTTCAAATATCAGGAAAGTAATAAAGAAAATCAACTTATACACTATCGGAAAATGTTCGCTTTGGTATGGGCAATAAGAGCAAGCGAGAGTAAAGCAACTATTCTATTCTTTTTTATCATGTAACACATCCTACAATCGTGCCACCTGCTTTCCCCACCACATGTGCGTGGGCAGCCTGTCTGTGGAATTTCAATTTGTTTCCGCCTTGATTCGTGTCACTATTTGCCCCTCTGCTAGAGCTCTGGTAGACGCCTTTATTGTGGGTGGTCGGTTAAGTCGTTGAAACTATGCCAGGACTTTCCGATACTGTATATAAAACATAGTAATAATTTTAGGTAAGTACAAGTACAAATAATAAAATTGAGATCTATCTATTTCCATTAGCTTTCAATAGCACCAAATTTTCGAAATTTCCATTAGTTAATGCATTTCTTCTAGGAGCATTTAAAATTTCAGTAAATGAAAAGAGTCTTTCTACAGCTGATGATGCAAGGCATATATTAAACCGATAAAAAACTGTTTTTACTGAGAAGCAAGTTGGGTGTCAGAGTTATTTAAGTATTGAAAAATTTTTAATTCAATTCTTTTTTTTTCACTGGCTTTTATACAGTGTGTTTCACTTGAAATGGTAACAGCCCAATAACTTTTCATTTTTTTCCGATTTGAATCAAATTTTACTTAAGTATGGAACCAATTAGGATCTACTTATAACCAGAAAAGCATTCGCCTCCTACAAATGCAAAGCCACCTGCAGTACCAATATATGCGGGGAAAATAAAAAAATCATATTAGGCATATTTTTATCGGAAAATTTTGTTAATGAAACTTGTTCAGAATTGTCCAAAAACCATAAATCCAAAATGTAATCAAAATTAAAAAATGTATACATTTTGATTAAAATAATGTCCAATATATATTTACACCATTTGAAAAGCCATAAAAAAAGCTTTTTAATTATATACATAGTATTTATCTTAAAAAAAATGTGTCTAATTTACTATAAATTTACAATTTATCAAATTATCCATGGAAAACAAAAGTATGTAAATTAAAATAAACAATATGTTAGTTCTGTCAAGATACATGTTAGCATCTAATTTCACTTTATTTTAAATAAAATGGAGAATTTCAATAATTGATATATATTTTTTCTACTCCCTTATGTAAATTTACTGTTTTCTGTACAGTCTTTAGAATGGATAAGTAGGCAATTCCAGGTAACTGAACGGATATATTTCATATCAGTTCTAGGATGGATATGAAATGAAACGGACCAATCACAGTTCGTGTATTAAGTACATATGCAACTCATTTTAAAATCAAATTAGTGCGTAAGCTGTCAAAGTAACTGTCAGTGTGTATTTGTGTAATATATTGATGTTTAATAAATATTGTAGTTTTTTAAGCTGGTCGTAGAAAAAGTATGCTGTATATACAACTCGAGTGGATTATCCATATCGCACTCAAAAGATCGTGCGATATGGATATCAAATCCACTCTTGTTGCACAAACGACTATTTCGGACTACCATGACTTAATGTAAGAAAATATAAAACTTATAATATCTACTATAGTTTTTAAGAAAAATTCCATACGTCATACATCATTGAAAAAGGTTTTTCTATGGCCTTTCTAATGGTGTAAAAATATATGGGTATTCCATTTTAAAAAAACCAAAGTAAAGCTCGTATCTCAGAAATTTGACTTTTAATTGTTTTTCTGAAATGATTTTTGGAAAATTAACGTGATTTCTCATAACTTTTATTTTTAAACGTTTTTACGTAACTCCAAAAATAACGAAGTTAAATGAGGTTCTAACGTTGTCGTGACCACCCTGTACAGTTGACTATAATAAGGAACTTTAGTCTAGTTAAAATAAAAAACACATTCTTAAATAAATTAATGTTCTGATACTTAGTACATACTAATAATAATATTTTTTTGTTTTTATGTGCCTTTGCTATTTTTCAAAAAGTTTGCCGTTCCTGGATTTTGCCGCCCTGGGCTGTAGCCTCTATAGCCAATCCCCTAAATCCCCCACTGCCCACATAATGTTAACACTGATTACCGAATAAAAACAGCTATGCAGTAACAATTTTTTAGTGAAATTTGTTTTTTAAAATATCTAAAACATGGAACTACAAGGACTTCAAATACTTTTAACTAATTGAAATATCAAAAAACATATTTCAAATACTATAAATTGTTAAGTCTAGTACTTCAAATACCGGGACAGTACTTGAAGTACCGAAGAATATTTGAAATACCAAGCAAAGTAATTCAAATACCAGTATTTCTGAAAACCAAATCCCAAATCCAAATACTCGAAGCAAAGTATTTCAAATACCAAGTACCAAATACTGGGAATCGAAAGGATTTGAAGCAAAGTACTTCAAATACTGAAAGTATTTGAAATACTTTTTTCAATTACTTTTATTTGAAGTACTCCAGCTCTGGGTGTAATATGATATCTTGAAGATAAGCAATTAATAAGAGAAGTCATTATCATGTAATATGATATGCCTGTGAAGGTTTGTTACGACTAAGTCTTGGTAATAAGCGTATAATTTTATATAACATATATGTATGTATCTATATAAGTTTTATGTGTAGTATGTAAGTATATGATATATAGCATTAATTATTATCTATATAAATTTATTAACAAGGAGACCATAATCCTAATCAGTATTTTAAATGTTTTGTGTAATTTGACAAAATCTTTATAATACAATAAATTAGTAGGTAATATATACAAAAAAGAAGTTGAACCAATAATTGCAATGAATTCATTTATAAGAGAATATAGTCCACTCATTATAGTAACTATTATTTTTTTACACACATCTATTTTACACTTTAAAATTGTATGCTCTTCATTGCTTTGTCATATTTTTCTCTCTATATGTAACAAACGTCTATAGACAATCACTCATAAAAAAAATGAACCAATACATTAGAGAATTTCAACTGAACACAGTAGAAACCTATACATTATCAAACAGCATTGAATGTAAAGAGGTCTTTGATACCAACAAACTAAATAACAACTTCAAGATAATACATAATAACATTCGAAGTATAAATAAAAATATAGATCTATTTAAAATACTTCTAGAAGAACTTACTGATTTTGAATGTATAATTCTTACAGAAACTTGGAAAATAAACGACTCATCCCTGTACAATATAAATGGATATAACATGATATACAACAATAGCAAATTAAATCAAAATGACGGCGTGGTAGTATACATAAAAAACAATTTAAATTTTACTTATAAGATTATTCCCATAAACAACATAAACGCAATTAGAATTGCAATAAAATTAGATAATAAATGCAACATTAATATAACTGCTATGTATAGGCACCATGTACAGATGTATAGATTATCTCGCACACTTACAAACCTATTTTCACCAACATCAAAATGACGGACCACCGTCACATTAGATTCAAACTGGATCTGGCTCCCTCCTCAGAGGAGAGCTGGTACAGGAATCCCAAGGACACCTATTGGGATGCCTACAGGCGAGCCCTTTCGAGCAAAATAACGAGGAACATAGCGGATATAGAATCCTCCACCAAGCTTCTCAATGGAGCGATCACTGCCTCATATGAGAGCAGCTGTCCTCTTAAGAGAAGAAAGGGAAGGAAAAAAAGGTTCCCTGGTGGAACAGGGAACTCCAAAATTTACGCAAGGAGACACGCAGGCTCTTCAATAGGGCAATGCGAACTCAGCTCCCAGAGGATTGGAACGGCTACAAAAAGTCCCAACGCCTCTACAAAAGTTACATTCGTAACAGCAAGAGGGCAGCCTGGAAGGACTTCTGCGAAAGCATAGAAGATCTCCCAGAAGCCGCAAGGCTCTGCAAAGCCCTCAAAAAAGACAGCCCGTCACGAGTAGAGAATTTGAGGCTTCCCTCGGGTAGATTAACGTCTACCACTGAGGAGTGTCTCAAGCACCTACTAGAAACTCATTTCCCCGAATCCGTAGTGGAGACGGAGGAAATGCCAGCCCCTCGGCCTCCCCGCGCTGCTGTCACGGCAGCGGATTGGAGGACGGCCTCAAGGGTGGTTACAGTGGAAAGAGTCAAGTGGGCTATTTCTACCTTTGACCCGTTCAAAAGCCCAGGACCAGATGGAGTGTTCCCGGCACTTCTTCAGAAGGAGTCGGAGACACTCATACGTCCGGTCTATCACTTGCTGAGAACCTCTCTGGCCATGGGGTATATTCCCATACCCTGGAGAGCCGTCAAAGTGGTTTTCATACCCAAAGCAGGACGCACATCGTACGATACTGCTAATTCTTACAGAGCAATCAGCCTTACTTCCTTCCTGCTCAAAACATTAGAGAGGTTGGTTGAAAGGTTTGTTAAAGACGGAGCACTGACCTTAGTGCCTCTGCATCCGTCGCAACATGCTTACCAGGCCGGGAAGTCAGTGGAGACGGCCCTTCATCCGATCGTCTCCAGGATCGAGAAGGCGCTGCACCACAAAGAACTTGCGGCTGGTGCTTTTCTTGACACCGAGGGAGCATTTGACAATACCTCCTTCGACTCAATCTGCGCCGCGGCTGCCTATCATGGCATCGATGATACCATTATCAGATGGTTGAGGGCCATGTTGGCGGGAAGGCATATTACAGCTGCCAATGAGGAAACGGCAGTAAATGTTTCAGTAAGGAGAAGCTGCCCACAAGGAGGCGTCCTCTCCCCCTCTGCTATGGAACCTCGTTCTCGATGGTCTACTCCAGGAACTCGAGAACGAGGATCTCTTTGCTCAAGGTTACGCAGATGACCTAGCAATTATCATCTCGGGAAAATTCCCAAATACGGTTAGCGGGCTCCTGCAAAGGGCCTTGCAGATCGTACAGAGATGGTGTAACGACCAGGGCCTTAGAGTCAACCCCTCTAAGGCAGTACTGGTAATTTTCACTAGGAGGCGCAGGCTAGACGGTTTCGTCGAGTCAGTACTCTATGACACGACTCTAACGATCTCGAGGACGGTGAAGTATCTGGGTGTTATCCTGGACTCTAAGCTGACCTGGAAAGATCACACAGAGAGACAAATACAAAGGGCCACTACAACCCTGTGGGTATGTAGAAGGACCTTTGGAAAAACATGGGGGTTAAACCCCAGGGTAACAATGTGGTACTATACTGTGATAGTAAGACCAATGATCACTTATGCTTCTGTTGTGTGGTGGCCTGCTGTAACCAGGCTTTACATTCAACAGAAGCTAAGACAACTCCAAAGACTCGCCTGTTTGGGAGTCACAGGAGCAATACGCACAACCCCCACAGCAGCTCTGGAGGTCCTTCTGGACCTCGTGCCCCTTCACTTGGTGATTGAGGTCGAGGCTCGGAAAGCGGCCTACAGGCTGAGGTGCGGTGGTCAGTGGAAGGCCGGAGGAGAACAATTAGGACACACTAGAGCCCTTTCCAACGCGATAGGGGCTCACTCACTTCTGGAGGCCAGGAGTGATGATATGGTGCCTTCCTTCTCCTTCTCAGAACCCTTTGAGGTTGTCATCCCCAAAAGGGAAGACTGGAACCCACTCGAGGACATACTCAAGCCCGCCGATATCGTCTGGTTTACAGACGAATCGAGGTTTGAGGAAAGTGCTGGAGCGGGGATATATGGTGAAAGGCCCAGGGCTGAAGCTTCTTATGCTTTGGGCAAATTCGCCACGGTATTCCAGACCGAGATCTTTGCTATTTTGGTCTACGCACAGGAGAATATCCAAAGGAAATATTCCAACAAGCACATATATATATATATATGTAGCGACAGTCAAGCGGCCCTCAAGGCCCTTGCATCAGTCCGGACCAAGTCAATCCTGGTTCAAAACTGTAAACAGGCTCTCTGTGAACTTGGCTCATCGAACTGGGTCAAGCTTCTCTGGGTGCCTGGACACAGCAACATTGAGGGTAACGAGCGGGCAGACGCTCTGGCCAGAGAGGGTTCTCAAAGGCCCCTACTGGGTCCGGAGCCGGCTCTCGGCTACCCTAGATCAAATGCCAAGAAGTTAATAGAGAACTGGACACAGTCCCAGTTCCTTGACTTCTGGGCCTCTTACCCAGGACTCCGGCAAGCGAAGCTCCTGCTTACAGGGCCCTTGCCGAAGCGAGCAGAACAAATCCTGCGACTAAGCAGAAAACAGGTCAGAATCGTGGTAGGTCTTTTGACTGGACACGGCTCTTTCAGAAAACACCTGCATACCATAGGGGTGGTCGACAACCCCGACTGCAGGTTCTGCGGGGACGAGGAGGAAACCTCCATCCACGTCCTTACTTCCTGCCCTAGTCTCATGAACTTGCGGCACAAGCACTTCGGCATTGGTTTTCCGGTGCTGGAGGAAATAAGGAACGCCCCTATAGGGAGGATTTTGGCCTTTGGGTTAGAATCCGGCCTGAATGGGGGCATCCAGTAAATACGTAGCGGTAGCACAATGGGCCACATGGCCTGATTGCGGCGACCCTTCGTCGCCCCGCTAAAAGAAGAAGAAGAGAAGAACATCAAAATGAACTAGACACACATGATATATTTATTGGGGATATAAACATTGATATACTACAACAAAACAACCATAGTATAAAATACATGAATACCCTAAACCAATTTGGTTTCATATCATGCATAAATGAATATACTAGAATGCAAGGGAACCAAAAATTTTGCCTAGATCACATTTTTATTAAATCAAAACACAATATATCTGAAAAAATATTACCGGTAATACTGCAAACCGATATCACTTCACAACAATGGTCCAAATTATATTACATAGAAATAAGGAAACTAACAATGTTAATAAGAACCTACAGAACAACGTCAACTCTGCAACAAACAATTTCATCAATATTATTACAAAAGCAATAAATGAATCAACAAATCTCAAAAAAGTTAAAAGAAAAAAATACGAAATTGACACCTTGTATTACAAATGGATTAGTGAAATCTATACATAAAAAAAATGAAATGTTTCAAAGGCTACAACGAAATCCAAATAATGAAAATTTAATATCAGAATATAGAACTTACAAAAACAAACTTACAAATCTAATACAAAAAACCAAATTTGAATACTATAAAAACCAAATAAATAAACACAAAACAGATTCCAAAACTTTATGGAAAACCGTGCAGGAAATTAGCAAAACAAATTCCAACAATACCGTAATTAGATCTGTAAAAAATTATAATGACGAACAAATAACAGATATAAAATCTATAGCAAATGAATTTAACATAACATTTACAAAAATGGGAGAAAACTTAGCCAAAAAAATAAATAAAGATCCCAATTACAATATCGCTAAAAACATTACACAAAATTCCATGGTGCTTCTACCTACGGACACTAATGAAATCAAAGAAACTCTAAGAGAATTAAAAGATAAAAAATCGGCTGGCTTAGATAATATAAAAGCAGAAGACCTAAAGTTAGTATCAGACTACATCCTGCGTCCATTAGAATATATCTTTAATAAATGTATACCACTCGGAGAATGGCCTACAATTTTTAAGGAATCTGTAATAATACCTGTACAGAAAAAAAGGGGACAAAGAAATCTTAACCAACTACCGACCGATATCACTCATAACGTACCTATCTAAGTTATTCGAAAAGATAATAAAAAAAGACTAACATCTTATATCAATAGATACAAACTACTTTCTAAGAATCAATTCGGCTTCAGAGAGAACGTATCAACGCAAGACGCAATACTAGCACTAACTACCCAGATTTACTCCGCTCTGGATGAGGGCAAACCATGTTTATGTAAATTTTTAGACTTACCAAAGGCATTTGATACGGTTAGCCACGAGTTACTGTTAGAAACATTAGATGACATTGGTATTAGGGGAAATACGTTAAAACTATTCAAGAGCTATATTACAAATAGAAAACAGCGCGTCAGAATAAACAACGAAATGAGTGACACAACGAAATGAGTGACACAACGAAATGAGTGACACAACGAAATGAGTGACACAACGAAATGAGTGACACAACGATAATAAGATACGGAGTACCGCAAGGTACAGTCCTAGGACCCACTTTGTTTTCAATCTATGTAAATGTGCTGTTTTCATTACAGAGCGAAGGGGAAATCTTAGGCTTTGCCGATGATACTGCCATACTATATAAAGCAAACTCCTGGGAAGAACTTAGATTAAAGACTGAAACTGACTTGACAAAAATCAAGAACTGGTTTGACCATAAATTATTAACAATCAACTTCGAAAAAACGCACTATTTACCTTTCAGCTGTAATAACTCACGCAAACCATCATTTGAGAGACTTGAAATAAACGTACTAGGAACGTTGTATACCATATTGCCTGTAAAAAACATAAAATACCTGGGCATATTCATAGACTCTCATTTAAGATGGGATACTCACGTGAGCTATCTGATAAAAAAATTACAAGCCATTATTTATAGATTCAAATACTTAAAAAATATCCTAGAATTTAACCAATTGAAAATACTTTACCATTCCCTCGTAGAGAGTCACTTGAATTATTGCATACTTGGCTGGGGTGACGTTGCTAAAACGCACCTAACTTCTCTGGAAACCATACAAAAAAGATTTATAAAAATAATGTTGTCAAAGGACCCAAGATATCCCACAGACCTGCTGTACGCAGAGGCAAAGCTATTCGACATCAGGCAATTATACTACTACAACATAAATATAAAATATCAAATTACAAAAAACATAAAATCATTGCCTGCACACAAACACAACACTAGACAGAGAAGCCAATTCATTGTACCATTTATGACAAAGACAATCGGCCAAAGATCTTATACTTTCTTAGCCCCAAGAGCTAACAACACCTTACCCAAGGACTTACAAAAAGTAACAAAAACATATCAGTTCAAGAAACTATTAAAATAGCATATATTAGAAATCCCTAGAATATTAGTAAATGACGTCATTGAATAATTAGACCGTATGGCTTTGTTCCGTTTTTGGCTCTCCGACTGACCGAGACTACGCAGTTGCGTGTACCTACTAAAATCACCGTATTCTCACAACTGCACACGAGTAGTTCAGCTCCGGGCTGACGGGACCACCGAGAGGAAAGATCCTAACGTTGCATTAAAACAATGATAGAATTCACTTTAGCCAACGGACTCGCCGACCACAACATATATTCCTAGCAACTATCAGTATTGCAAGTTTTGCCCCTCATTGTCTGTTTATCCTTAACACTAGTTTTTATATAAAAATAGTTTGTAGTAATAGTTTAGCTTAGTCTTTTTTAGTTTCTTATATGATAAGTTCGATATGATAAGTTCGTAATTCGACATACAATATCCAAAAGTTTTTACCCCGCTTTATACTCAATCTACTCAATACTCAATTAACAATCATTAAAAATTACATTTTATCACCCACCATACCAAAACAAGTGCTAAGTCACTTATTGGGAAAAAATGTTTATTTACAACTATTGCACCAATATTACCATTACACCCAACTCGTAACTATTGTAACTTACTTGTAACTCACTGTGATTTTCTCCTTTTCGTAAATAAACGTTATTATTATTATTATTATTATTATTATTATTATTATTATTATTATTTTAGCTAGCTAAAAACCAGTCACTCTTCTCTGTGGCTCCGACCCTCACAGAGGGGAGCTGGTAGTACCGGTAGCCACTCCCCACGCCCGTGGTGTGAGTGACTGACTACTGGGTCCGGGAATCGTGTGCCCTGAGCAGACGTAATGAACCGAGAATGACGGCCTTCTGCATTCTGCCGGCTAAGATCTCTGCCGAATTTCGGCATGCCGGTATGATCTTGAGTTCCGAAAGCAGTGTGTGTCTCGTTCCACCGAGGGCTCCTATAATCAGTACCACTACTTAACATTATGGTCTGGATAGAGTCTGCGGAGTTCGAAGAGCAGATCTCGATATTTTGTCCGTTTTTCCTCCTCCTTCAAGACAATGTTGTTCTCCGCGGGAGCCGAGAACTCCACGACGAACATTGTCTTGAGTTGATGGTCGAGGAGTACTACGTCAGGCTTGTTGGCTTGTATTTGCCTGACGGTGGGAAAAGAGTAGCAGCATTCATCTATCCCATATGAGTGCCTTAAATGGTAATAAAGCACTCGTAATGCTGCGTCGTGCCTTTGGATATAGGCCGAGACTGCATATGTCGGGCAAGCCGACAGCAAGTGTATAAGAGTCTCTGGCGCCCTGCGGCAGGCCCTGCAGCTGACATCAGGGACCTCTATACCCATGACACGACTACGATAGACGAGGGTGTTAAATACACCATCCTGGCAAGCCATTATGAATCCCTCGGTCTCAGACTTCAGCCCGGCTGACCTTAAGAAGGCAAAGGTCAACCTTTCGGATAAGCCAAGGTTTTCTATATTTTTATAGAAAACTCCATGCATTGGCTTATCCGTGTGCAGCTGCAGAAAGTTGTTGTGTTCTGCAGCTTTAATTTCGGCTTTTCGCCGAGCAGGTTCCAACTCGGTGACAGAGTCGCGATTTACCCGCTCGACGTCGAAGGAGAGACCAAGTTCATCGGCTGCTCTCTGTGCTGCCTTAAACAGAAAGGCTCCTCAGAACCATCCTATTATGGAGACTCTCCAAACTCAAGAGTCCACGGCCTCCCCGATGTCGTGGGAGGTATAGCCGTGGAACGGACGATTTAGGATGCAAACTCCTATTGAGATGCATCTTCTTGCGGGTTCCTACGTCGAGTTGACGCAACTCTTCTTGAGTCCATTTCACTACTCCGAAGGAGTAGAGAAGGATCGGAATGGCAAGCATGTTGGTAGCAGACACCTTGTTCTTCCCCGACAGCTCTGAAGACCAGATCTGTCGGAGTCGGTGCTGATACTTGCCGCGGAGAGTGTTTTTCACTACACTCACTTCTTGGGTGGAGCGTTGCTCGACACCCAAGTAAGTGTACGACTCTCCGGCATCTAGATGATGTAAGATGCTTCCGTCCACGAGCTGCGCGTCCTCTCCGTAGTTCCCGCATCGTCCTCTCTTGAGATGGACCAGTGCACATTTGTCTAACCCGAACTCCATGCCGAAAGCCTGCGTGTACTCCTGTACCACCCTGAGGGACTGGTGTAGGTCCCTCTCTCCGGAGGCATAAAGTTTAAGGTCATCCATATAAAACAGATGGGTGACCTTATGCCTCCTATCGCCAGGGGTACCGCAGTTGTATCCACGGGTTTTCCGGAGCGAAACGGATAATGGCAGTAGTGAGATGCAAAATAGAAGGGGGCTGAGGGAGTCTCCCTGAAATACTCCCCTCCTGAATGTTACTCCGTCTGGACTCTATCATTACCCGATGTAATGGTAAAGCGAGTCCTCCAGAGCGGCATCAGTTCTTCGATGCATCTCACTACGGGACCAGGTATCGCAGGACATCGGAGCAAGTGTACAATAAGCTCGTGCGTGTCATGTCAAATGCCTTGCGGTAGTCGATCCAGGCCATGGAGAGGTTACGCTTATACTGCGTGGAGTCCTGCGTGACACACCTGTCAATCAGCAGGTTCTCCTTGCAGCCAGCGACACCTCTCTTTGACCCTCGTTGCTCATATATCCGCTCGTAAACCGGTTCAACTGCGTGGAGCACTCGCATGTACAAGATGCGCGTAAACACCTTGTAACATGCGTTTAAACAGGTTATCGGCCAGTAGTTCTTTGGGTTTGACAAATCTCCGTTCTTCGGGATCAGCACTGTCCACCCCTCGACAACCCAAGAAGGAATTTGCTGCTCCCCATTTAACCATGAATTGAAAATTCTGGCTAAATGTTGGTGGGTACTGGATAATTTTTTCCACCAAAAGTTATTGATCCCGTCGGGACCTGGAGCAGCAAAGTTCTTAGAGCCCTCAAGAGCTCTTCGGACCTCTTCTGGGGTTATCGGTTGGCACACCTGTTGTGCTTGCTGAAACCTTTGACAAAAGATTTCAAAGTGTGCCAGGGCCGGAGAGTCTCTGTTGAGTGAAAGCTTCTGTTCGTACAACGTTTTCCAGAAGTTTTCCACCTGATCTGCAGTCGGCGGATTTTCAGCAACACGCTGAGGCGGTTCGAAAAGGCGCGAGGGCTTTTTGCGGAAAAGTTGATTTTCCGCTAGCCCCCTCGCCCGCCTCAATAGTGACTTCTTACAAAACACTAGCATCCGTATCCTGTCGAGGCAGTGCTGTTTGGTGGTTTGCAGCACTGCCCCATTGAGTGTGTGATGTTGTTATTATTATTATTATTACTATTATTATTATTATTATTATTATTTTTTTTTTTGTAAAAGCCAGTCACCCTTTAAACTCTGTGGCTCCGACACTCACAGAGGGGAGCTGGTAGTACCGGCAGCCACTCCCCACGCCCGTGGGGTGAGTGACTACTGGGTCCGCGAATCGTGTGCCCTGAGCAGACGTAATGAACCGAGGATGACGGCCTTCTGCATTCTGCCGGCTAAGACCTCTGCTGAATTTCGGCATGCCGGTATGATCTTAAGTTCTGAAAGCAGTGTGTGTCTCGTTCCACCGAGGGCTCCTATAATCAGTACCACTATCTTAACAGTATGGTCTGGATAGAGTCTGCGGAGTTCGAAGAGCAAATCTCGATATTTTGTCCGTTTTTCCTCCTCCTTCAAGACAATGTTGTTCTCCGCGGGAGCCGAGAACTCCACGACAAACATTGTCTTGAGTTGGTGGTCGAGGAGGACTATGTCAGGCTTGTTGGCTTGTATTTGCCTGACTGTGGGAAAAGAGTAGTTCCAATAAATTAGACACTTCTCATTTCCCACAACGGACTCAATATCCCCCAGAGCATAAGGCAGCACTGGTGTCTCGTCTATCCCATACGAGTGCCTTAAGTGATAATAAAGCACTCGTAATGCTCCGTCGTGCCTCTGGATATAGGCCGAGACTGCATATGTCGGACAGGCCGACAACAAGTGCATTAGAGTCTCTGGCGCCCTGCGGCAGGCCCTGCAGCTGACATCAGGGACCTCTATACCCATGACACGACTTCGATAAACGAGAGTGTTAAATACATCATCCTGGCAAGCCATTATGAATCCCTCGGTCTCAGACTTCAGCCCGGCTGACCTTAAGAAGGCAAAGGTCAGCCTTTCGGATAAGCCAAGATCTTCTATATTTTTATAGAAGATTCCATGCATTGGCTTATCCGTATGAAGCTGCAGAAAGATGTTGTGTTCTGCAGCTTTAATTTGGGCTTTTCGCCGAGCAGGTTCCAACTCGGTGACAGAGTCGCGATTTACCCGCTCGACGTCGAAGGAGAGACCAAGTTCATCGGCTGCTCTCTGTGCTGCCTTAAGCAAAAACGCTCCTACCCCTGCATTTTCATGGTCTCGGACCATGCAGAGGAGGGGATCCGAACTCCTGATAATCTTACAGGCTCCATCCAGGACCATCCTGTTATGAACACTCTCCAAACGCAAGAGTCCACGGCCTCCCCGATGTCGTGGGAGGTATAACCGTGGAACGGACGATTTAGGATGCAAACTCCTATTGAGATGCATCTTCTTGCGGGTTCCTACGTCGAGTTGACGCAACTCCTCTCGGTTCCATTTCACCACTCCAAAGGAGTGGAGAAGGATCGGAACGGCAAGCATGTTGGTAGCAGACACCTTGTTCTTCCCCGACAGTTCTGAAGACCAAATCTGTCGGAGTCGGTGCTGATACTTGCCGCGGAGAGCGTTTTTCACTACACTCACTTCTTGGGTGGAGCGTTGCTCAACACCCAAGTAAGTGTACGACTCTCCGGCATCTAGATGATGTAAGATGCTTCCGTCTACGAGCTGCGCGTCCTCTCCGTAGTCCCCGCATCGTCCTCTCTTGAGATGGACCAGTGCACATTTGTCCAACCCGAACTCCATACCGACAGCCTGCGTGTACTCCTGTACCACCCTAAGGGACTGGTGTAGGTCCCTTTCTCCGGAGGCATAAAGTTTAAGGTCATCCATATAAAACAAATGGGTGACCTTATGCCTCCTATCGCCGGGGGTACCGCAGTTGTATCGACAGGTTTTCCGGAGCGAAACGGATAATGGCAGTAGTGAGATGCAAAACAGAAGGGGGCTGAGGGAGTCTCCCTGAAATACTCCCCTTCTGAACAATACCGGCTCCGTCTGGACTCTATCGTTACCGGATGTTATAGTAAAGCAAGCGAGTCCTCCAGAGCGGCATCAGTTCTTCAATACATCTCACTACGGGACCGGGTACCGCAAGACATTGGAGCAAGTGTAAAATAAGCTCATGAGATGTCATGTCAAATGCCTTGCGGTAGTCGATCCAGGCCATGGAGAGGTTCCGCTTATACTGCACGGAGTCCTGCGTGACACATCTGTCGATCAGCAGGTTCTCCTTGCAGCCAGCGACACCTCTCTTCGACCCTCGTTGCTCATGTATCCGTTCGTAAACCGGTCCAACTTCGTGGAGCACCCGCATGTACAAAATGCGTGTAAACACTTTGTAACATGCGTTTAAACAGGTTATCGGGCGGTAGTTCTTTGGGTTAGACAAATCTCCGTTCTTGGGGATCAGCACTGTCCGCCCTTCAACAACCCAAGAAGGAATTTGCTGCTCCCCATTTAGCCAGGCATTAAAAATTCTGGCCAAATGGTGGTGGGTACTCGATAACTTTTTCCACCACAAGTTATTTATCCCGTCGGGACCTGGAGCAGCAAAGTTCTTAGAGCCCTCAAGAGCTCTTCGAACCTCTTCTGGGGTTATTGGTTGGCACACCTCGTGTGGTTGGCGAAACCTTTGGCTAAAGGTTTCAAAGTGTGCCAGGGCTGGATAGTCTCTGTTGAGTGGAAGCTTCTGTTCGTACAACGTTTTCCAGAGGTTTTCCACCTGATCTGCAGTCGGCGGATTTTCAGCAACACGCTGAGGCGGTTCGAAAAGGCGCGAGGGCTTTTTGCGGAAAAGTTGATTTTCCGCTAGCCCCCTCGCCCGCCTCACTAGTGACTTCTTACAAGACACTAGCATCCGTATCCTGTCGAGGCAGTGCTGTTTGGTGGTTTGCAGCACTGCCCCATTGTGTGATGGACGCGTCTTAAGTTGGCAGCTACTCGCCGCACTTTAGGCGTGAGAGGCCTATTGGCTGCCATATAGTCCATCACACATTGGATACGGGATGCGTGTTGCCTCGCCGACCGCTTCCATCTTCTGTATGCGCCGTCCCGCTATTTCTTGTGGAGAGGTAGTATTTCGCCTCTCCACTTGAGACAAGCGTTGAGCGGCAGCATACACGGCACAATTTATGTGCCAGATATCAGCCTCTTCTGGTAGCGCTGCACGAAGTTCTGCATCCACTCTGGCCAGATCTTGTGGCCCGGGGGGTTTTATGTTGTGCAACCCCCGTCTGGTACTGAGACCCTCTGGTGTTGGTGGAACGATAGGAACCGCTTCCTCAACCGGTTCGTTCGGTGGCTGTTCGGCCACCTCATTCACTGGCTGAGGAGCGGCTCTGACATAGCCTCTAGCACGAAGGTGGGATACATAATCACGTAGGTTCTGAGGTGTGAAGGCGTCATGTTCTGGGTGGTTTTCACACCACAGAGCATGCATTCGCGCCATGTACCCCCTTCGGCCGGGTTCACTGCTTTCATAACAGTGCATCAGGTCGTCTCTCAGTTCATCTGTCCACTCAAAGCGTCCTTGGTTATAGCGGTCGTCATCAATAGGCATCCTTCCCTGTTGGGCCCCACCACCTTGCCCTTGACCCCTATCCGCACGGGGTCGATCGTGGGGGCCCTGTCTTCGGCCAACTGGAACTTATTATTATTATTATTATTATTATTATTATTATTATTATTATTATTATTATTATTATTATTATTATTATTATTATTATTATTATTATTATTATTATTATTATTATTATTATTATTATTATTATTATTATTATTATTATTATTATTATTATTATTATTATTATTATGATTATTATTCCTTATTGTTATTGTTTCACGCCAATTTCGAGACGCTGGCGCTGGTGATTTTGGCTACAAAGTCCTTCACCTCTAGCATTACTTAGATTGTTCTTTAGGCTTTCCGGGCTTTGCATGTCCCAAACAATATCAAGCATTGAGCAGACACGCTCTGGATACATCCCATAATGCTCTGATGGACACAATGGCATCACATATACCTGGAAATCTACATTCAGCATTTCTTCAAGTAAACCTGCTTCGCCAATTGCATGTCCAAGATGACGAGCAAAGGACAGACTAGGACAGGATAGGGACTGTTTTCATACTTGAAGAAACTTTGCTGAAGAGTTTTCTATTCATCCTAACAAAAAGATATCTCTGAAAGATGCTCTACATATTCTGGATAGTGCCAGTACCGTTAATTTTCACGGGCTTAAAAATTCTCAGCTTATGTGCCTTCAAAGGTGCAAAGATGCTCATAGTGGACCCTTGAACTAGTCGTTCAGAAACAAATGATTGGTACAGTTCAATACCTTTTCGTTCAAAGCCTCTCAGAATTTTTAACGACTCAGCATCAGAAACCGCGCGATTTTCCAGTGATTACCAGCACTCTTGAAGCTTTCCTATAATTTATCAATTTCATCCACAAACTTTTCTTGCAAGAGTACTGTTCATAATGAAATGGTTTTTGTCCGGACTTTGATTTTGTTTGACTTGTGAATTCATTGACCAATCCCTGTATTTCAGGACCTGCCATAGCCAACTCCCTCAATGCAGCTGGATTCTAGAGAATGCCGACAGCACCTCCGTCATCTTGAACATTCCCGTTGTGTTGTTCATAGGCCTGGTCTACTACAATAGCAGAAAAGGAGTTGGATGATTTCCGTATAACAAAATTTTCTGGCCTTAAACTCGGCATGAACTGCTGGTGAACGTAATTGAAGCTCCTCCAAGTCCTTTACATGAACGGTCAGCCATCTCGCATAGTTAACATGGTCTATTATAAAGTAACTACGCCAACATTGCTTTAGTACACTCTCCTTGAAGAGGTCGTACTTCCCTTCACTTACTGTTGTTTTTCAGAATTGTGTTTGTCAAATCTACGTAGTAGTTAGTTAGTAGTTAGTATTCTAAGATTAATAAAATATTAAACTTATATTTTGCGGTGGCCATTTTGGTCGCTATGTTCAATTTCATCCTATGGACCTTTGACAAAGTTTTAGAGCCTATTTTTGTATTCAGGTTCCCTAGAAACATATAATTAGACATCTAAGTATATTTTGTTAAAAAAAGAATAAGTCTTCTAAAGGCCATTTTGGGAAACACGACTTCATTTTGCTAGATAGGTAGGTTTCAGGTGGCTCCCCTTCCTAAACGTTGACAATGGGTCTAGACATGATGCATGGCAATTTTGGTGTTCTCCGGAAAAGAAAGCTGAAATAGTCAACTAAGAGTAGATCGGACACACCGGAAGGAATGCTTTCATTCGTTTTATGGATTGGTAGATACTGAAAATGTTATTGAGAGTTCTTCTAACCAACTACCTACCCCTTCTTCTTAAATTCATATACCATAATGCTTAAAGCAATTGCTTCGTAAAGCAATTCTAACGATACTTGACGCCTTTTCCTTTAGTAACATTTTGATCTAAAATTAAAGTAAAAGCTGTTTCACATAACAATAAGAGTTTGCAATCCTCGTGATCATCCTGGTCATCATCCTGTATGAGGATGGAATATGGCCCAATTTCAATAGAGAATATTCCACTATGCTGTTTTATATATATATTCCAAATTTGAATTAAAAAATTTAAATCTAACAGAAGTTATCGTGTTTACAAGAAACGGTCTACGCACATACTCATATACATACACACAAACAGAAAGACATTTTTTATTCGATATTTGAATTCAACCTGTTATGAAATGAATTTCTCTACAAACATTTTTTACGATTATAATTAAAATGTGTTATCCGGTTACATTTGATTAAGTCAAATAGGTATAATAATAGTGAAAATAAGTTGGAGTTGGATATACACCAGCACAGGTCTAAAGTATATCCCTAATGGTTCACATCATTGTACCCCGCACAAAATGGTTGGTCTCTAATTTTTTGGTTCATCGTCTATTAAGCTTTCCTCTGAATAAAGAGAGATTTGCAATATAGAAAGCATTAATTAAGGATATAGCTAAGGGTAATGGATACTCTGTCTTAGTTTAGTTCACAGACTAATTAGAAAACGTAGATTTAAAGTAACGCTCAAGAATTTCTCGACCTTTCAAGCCGAACGGAATTCAAAATTTGTATCAGTTCCATATGAATCTCGGTATACCCGTAGCCTAAGCAGGATTTTTTAAAACTTAGATATGACAGTTATTTATTCATCGGGAATATATTGCAGTAACTTTTAGGCAATCGAAAGGATAAAATGAAATCAAACGAAAGGTCCAGGATTTACGAAATTAGCTGCAGGGATTGTAATATGAAGTATGCTGGGCAAACAAAACGTCTAATTTCAACAAGATTTAAGGAACGCATGGCTCACCTCAAAAATGGAAAAATTAGAAATCTATTGTTGCCCAACATGCCTTTAACCACAATCATAGAATAGATATCATTAACTTAAGGTTAATTAGAAATGTAACAAATAACAGACACTAAATGCTTTTCAAAGCTTCGATTGCAAAATGTAAAAATAGTATGAATAGTACCAGATCATATTCCAAATAGTCCGCTTTATTGGTTATTAGGTTACGCTTCATTGAATCGAGGCAGAGTTTAGGTCAGGATGACAAGATTGAGTGGGTGTGTTCAAAGAGGATATTATTTAGTATTAATATAGCAACTTTTTTATTTGTACTTTAATTTTAATCGTATCCAGATGATGTCAACATGGTTGCCGAAATGCGCGTTGAGTATTCAAATGTTTTGGTGTCTGTGGAAATTACTTCATTCGGGAGATATAGAGGACAAAAGACCGTCGGGTCGTTGTCGCGGGTAGCTTTTGGCTTGAATAGGGTTTAAATGCTCGCCGGTAACAGGTAGCAACTCATTATAATTTTTTTTATTTGTATATTTTAAATCTAATTTTTGTGAATTAAGAAATAATTCAGACCGAAATAAATAATTAACCCAAAAAATTATTTTCATCCTGTGCTTTGCACCTGGTCTTGTTTCATTTTCTATCAAATCAACGTTCAATGGTTTGAAAGATATAATAAATCTTATTTCATACAGAGAGATTTTAGCAGAAAAATTCTCTAGAGCCGATTGAATCGCCTGCAAAACGTCGATATTATTTGATTGTTGTATGATCCTTTGTCGAACAAGATAGAGAGAATTATCAGCTTTCATGGATACATACACGGTACCACAAAAAGGAAAAGTTCAAATCCTTTGAACACATCCCTTCTTGTAATTTAAATAGCTATATTATGGCTACATCTAAAATATAGTTATTGTTGAAAATAGAATTTCAGTGGCCAGTATGATCGCATAGAGTTCCTGAGTGAAAAGAATGATATTAGTTCACGGATATTTATTTTGAAATAACACTTTCTTTAAAATATTTTGTATGATTTTATATTGCTAGTGGCATTTTCAGACAATATAATTTTCGTTGCCATAGAAATAGACGCTAATATAAAAGAATTGGTAATCTATATGAAATTATAATTTGCAGAAAATACTTTACCAACTGAAACTATTTTCAAATAAGAAAAGAATTGTTTGTATTGTGAGCACGAAAAGTTGACTATAAAATTGGGGCCAGTAAAGCGTGACTGGTTAGCTTTAATATGTGAAAATAAAATATTGTATTTTTAGATATTTGTTATTTCACGTTCTAATATAAATCGTGGTTTTCATCATTTGTTTATGTCTATATCATTAAATAAAATGGTATTACTTATGATGTACAATTTTATGTATCACATATCTGTGTAAATCGCGATATGCATGAATTATTTATGTCTGTGTCATTAAATAACACGGTATAACTATAATGTATAATTTTATGTTAGATCCTGCAATGAATTCCTGGTTCAACACTTAAAAAAATGTTAATCATATGTTTTCTCACAAGACGGATATAACTTGACATTAAAATGTAATATTTTTTATTGTATAAAAAGTGTAATCATTTCCAATTTATTAGAATTAAGTTATTATAATGTTTGTAATAAAAATATATTTTATGAGTTATCACGAAGTCGATAATTTAAATACATGTGTGTTGTAATGGCCCCATAGTCCGGACGGTAATCTGCACGAATGGATCCCATCTTGCATTTTATGCTTTTTGTTAGACCCTACCCTTTGATATGAGAAAAGTTGCCATGGTCGGGGCCTCTGCGGAGGTCCTGTTATAGCATGATTGCCTATCTTCAGGGGCAAATCTGCATTTTCGCCTGTTGTGGAGCTGAAAAGTGTCGTAGAGGGCTGAAAATTGATACACATGGGGTATTTGGGATGTTTAAGCTCACAATCAAGGGTCTTAGGGCCCACGGTCCTTTTTTTCAAAATGGCGGCGGGAAAATCAGTTATGTTATAATCGTATATTAGTGAAACTGGTTAGGTGGACGAAACTGCAATTGTTAGCCCTGCATTTATTATAGGTGCCTTTTGAAAATGTTGAAAAAAAACTGTGTGACGTTAGTTTGATGGAGAATGATAATTCGAAGGAGATTAATTGGGAACTATACATACTATGCCAGAAAGAGCCACAAGAGGAACTGACGTATCCAGGAAGGAGTCTCAAAGCTGACAAGTATGTTGGATACTCGAAATTGACTGAATATTTGGATGAATTTGAGAGGCTAGAGTAAAATGGCATAAAAGCTGCTACAGCAGCAGACTTGAACGGGCAAAGAAAAGGCCAAGCACAGAAGCTGTTGACCCAACAACTATTTCGCCTGTCAAGACCCGCATTAGAAAAGAGTCCTTCTTCCCCGACTGTTGTTTATTCTGTAGCTTGCCTGGTACCCGCACCAAGATATCGAGCAAAGTATCCACAGTGCACTGCAGTACGAAAATTTACGAAATGGCCAAAAAAACGCTAATACTAGCGAAGCTTGCGGAGGCCAGCGACTTAAAGGCACACACACTAAAGGCCATATATCACAAAAGGTGCCATGTCAATTACTTAGACCGTATAAAGAGAGCCGCACCTTTGCCCAATAAGAATGTATATAGTAAATACACCAAGTGCCAGAGCATTTAAAAGCTTGATCATTATGTAACTGATGATAATAACAAACAGCATTATTAGAAGGATCGTAAAAATTACGATTGGGGGAGCGAGATGATGAGTGGTTGTTTGAACGAGAACAATTTCTGTAATTTTGACAATTTTGACAATAATTACTGGTAGTAAAAGGAGTTGAGCAAACTGGAAGAGGAATCGTTGATGGATATTTTGGAGTAGTTTGTAGTGCAGACATTTGTGATTGAAGTGTATGTTATTTTTGAACAATCTGATTCAAAGTAGTTTGAAAATTCGTGGAAAAAGTTTTAAATTGGGTTAATATATTCGGTAAAATATAGTTATCTATAGCCTGATCGAACATTTTAAATGATGCTGTTCAAACTTATTAAATTATATAGAGTGAATATGAATATAATGGTTGAATTTTGAATAATTATAATTGTTGTAATTTAAATAAAAATTAAATATTGATACTTTGATGCTGTGATTAAAAGAGCAGGGAGAAATAATAGTAGGTACTTACCTACAGGGTTACAATATAAATAATATGCAGAGGGTAGTCTCTGAGCGTATAGTAAAATTGTGCTCTTTTCAACCATTTGCGCGTACGTAAGAATAGGGCATGCGCTTCTTCGCTGTCGAGGATTTGATTTAGGGGAATGTTGGGAATATATACTTCCAAGTCGATGAATTTGGACTCGTCTGGAATATCAGGAGTTTTGTTGTTTTAATCTTCCAGTTTTTTAAAAGAGATTTCTTGCTTGATCTGCTTATTTAAATTTGCGGGAAGACAGCTCTTGCTTTTTAATATTTTCCAAGTTTTTAGAGCTTCTTCTGGATTCGTATTTTGGAGTTCTTCGAACTCTTTCAGCTTTTGTTTAATTTTCTGTCGTCTAAGAATTCTGTGATATTTCTTACTCTTTATTTTCTTCTGTCGTCTTGCTTTTGCTTTCTTATAAATGAGATGTCTTTTTAATTCTGCTGCCTCTTTCCGCTGTTAATTAAGTTTTTCAAATGTTAGAAAAAAAATGTCTGTTTATCTTCTGTATCTGTTATGTATTCTTCGACTTTTTGTTTTAACTTATTCAGGTGGGATTCAGCTTGGGGTTACCAATCTATGGTAGGGTTGCTTAATGTTAGTTTAGCTCGGAGTCACCAATTTATGGTAGGGTTGCTTAATGTTCGTTTAACTCGGGGTCACCAATTTATGATAGTTATACCATAAAAAATTTAAAGATAAAATATATATTTTTTGGAAGATAAAAATTAACAATTTACCTTAATAATATAATTTGTTATTCTATATATTTTGTTATTATTGTCTAAAAACAACAGAGTTTTTTAATAATATGTAGGCAAGTGCGCTACAACAGGTAAATGAAGTATTTCGCTCTCGACGCTACCGCTCAGAAGCATTCACAGACCTGCAGATTGGAGATGTTGAAAAAATAATGGAAACTCTGAAAGAATTTGTCGTTTTAACGTACAGCAGGTAATTCAAATGTACTAGTAAGGAGCCATTTTAAAAACTACATATTACAAATCACATCAAATGAAAAACTGTTTTATTTTTCCAGAACCGTGTCTTGTAACACTGTGAATGAATGCCGGAGAGTGTTATTTACCAAAAACGATCGTCAGCTGGAATCCATTCCACCAACAAGGGATGCTCTAGAACAGCATGCCAGGCGCGCTTCCCTTCAAAGCCAAATATGGAGACAGTCGCTTCAGCGGGTACAGCATCCATCAGATTATTGATGAAAAAAATATGACAGTATTTGGGAACCAGTGAGGTGCACAAAGCTTGTGGCCTCAGAAGGGTGCGAAGCCTTAGTTAAGTGTAACTGTAAAAAATGCTGCGTTGCAAGTCACTGTAAATGTCTCAAAATAGAATCTGAAATGCTGTGATCTATGTAAATGTACTTGTGACACATCTGAAAGTGTATAGTAGTTCTATATGTGCCACTCGGATTAATGCCCAATGCACAGGTACTTACTTATTGGCACTGGTATGAAATAAAAATGTTATTTCACTGTTATTATAAGAAAACTGGCATATTAATTTATTCGCCGTGTCATTATTTTCGAACTCACGTACTAAAAACATGATTTGTCGAAATCAGTGACCCCAGAAACTCGAGAAAATGTGATAGAGTAAACTTTTTCGAAAAATAACGTTATTTTGTGCATTTTTCCGTCGCCATTTTGAAAAAAAGGGCTGTGGTACCTGGGACACTTGTTGGTGAGCTTAGACATCCCAAATGCCGCATGTGTACCTCTAGCTCCAAAACAAGCGATAATACGGATTTGCTTATGAAGGTAGGCAACCATGCTATAGCAGGCCCTCTGCGGGATGAGACCTTCAATAACGCGTTGTTCAATTGCGCATGTGCCGCTAATGTCGATTCAATCTTTGTTTCTTTGGTATTTGTCTGTGTCATCTTAATAAGAATGGCTTTTATGTGCAATATTTGTAATAACGTATTTAATTCTCGAAGTCATTTAAATAGGCATTCCAGGAATGTGCATAATGTTATTAATAATGCGCTCGTGCGATATCATATGACAAAGCTGTACACAACTTCAAGTGTCTAGAAGAAAATTGCAATAATTCATTTAAGTACAATTTGGATTTAATTAAACATTTAAAAATAGAACACCTATTCAGTATTGAGGTCGATGAAATTAAGATATTTGCAAACTTAGAAGGTGGGTAAATAATTATTTAATTTAAATTTCTGTACATTAAATGGTAATTTTTATTTTAGAATTTTCAAATAGAAAATACAGAAAAATGTAATTATGTTATTGCTCGAGGAACTCGGAGACTTAGTTCTGGCGATGAAAAGACTTACTATGTCTCTAATCGCTCTGGTAAGTGTTATTAAAATTGTCTAAATATATATGTCACATATACTTTTATCTAATAATACATTGCATATGTTAAAGGAAATTATACAAAACGGTGCTAAAAAGAGCTACTAAATCTCAAGGCACTTGTAAGTTGAATAGAACATGCATAAGCCAAATAAATGTGACAAAACGTTTTAACGGAAGCATTTTAGTAGAGAGACAAAAATCACATTATGGCCATTCAATGGATATTCAACACTTAAGAATAGCTGAGGAAGATAGGAATATTATAGCTAACAAATTACTTGTCAATTCAATCTATCTGCGCACGCGCAATTGAAGAGTCACAACGCGTTATTGAAGGTCTCGTGCGGGGGCCCGACCGTGGCAACATTTTTCATATCAACGGGTACGGTCTAATGAACAAGTCTACCAAATTTCAACGCTTGAGCATAAAATGCAAGGTGGATTCTCTTACCCTCCGGACTACCAGTCATTACATACATAACTAGGAAATATTCAAAAAATGCAAAATATTTATACTCTGTATTTTACTACCTAACATCTATATATATATAAAAGAATACCCTGACTGACTGACTCACAGACTGACTGATCCATCAATGCACAGATCAAACCGCTGGGTCTAGAAACTTCAAATTTTGCATTGAGATTCCTCAAATGACGTAGGCAACCACTACTACTATTTTTCGAAATTAGACCTTTAAGGGGGTGAAAACGGGGGTTGAGATTTCAGGCTTTTTCGGAAACGGTTAGATGCGTGAAATTTGGCAGAAATATTTTTTGCTGAAATCTATTAGATATTTGTGTCAGACGAAATTTCGATTTTCACTTTTTGAAGGGTGAAAACGGGGGTGGTAGATGGTTTAAAGCGCACCCATATTTATGAAATCGCTAAGTCAGAAACGTGATAATTCAAGCGATGGACTTTTCCGAGGAAATAAAAAGACACGTATTCGACGGTTTTCAAAAAGAGACCCCCAGGGTGAACGGGAGGGGGAGGTTTTTAAGCTTTTCGGAAGTGGTTAGACCTAGAAGCGTGAAATTTATCTGAAATACTCTTTATGGGAATCTATTAGACACAAATAAGACAAAATTTTGATTTTCACTTTTTGAAGTGGTGACAACGGGGGTGGTAGATGGTCTAAAGTGTACCCTTATCTCTGAAATCGCGTATATCAGTAACATGATATTTCAACGACGGGCTCTTCTGAGGAAATAAGGAGACACATATTCGACGGTTTTCAAAAAGAGACCCCCCCCCCCTAACGGGTGAACGGGGAGGGGGACGTTTTTAAGCTTTTCGGAAACGGTTAGACCTAGAAGCATGAAATTTTGCAAAAATACTCTTTATTGGAATCTATTAGACACGAGCAAGACGAAATTTCGATTTTCACTTACTGAAGGGGTGCAAACGGTGGTGGTAGATGGTCTAAAGGGTACCAGTATATCTGAAATCGCGTAAGTCAAAAACGTGATATTCCAGCGACGGGCTCTTCTGAGGAAATAAGGAGACACTTATTCGACGATTTTCAAAAAGAGACCTCCCGAACGGGTGAATGGAGAGGGGGAGGTTTTTAAGCTTTTCGGAAACGGTTAGACCTAGAAGCATGAAACTTGGCAGAAATACTCTAATACTAAATATTGGAATCTATTAGATACGAGCAAGACGAAATTTCGATTTTGACTTTTGAAGTGGTAAAAATGGGGGTGGTAGATGGTCTAAAGAGTAACCGTATCTCCGAAATCACGCAAGTCAGAAGCGATGGGCTCTTCTGAGGAAATAAAGAGAAACATATTTGACGGTTTTCAAAAAGAGACGAACGGGTGAACAGGGAGAGGGATGTTTTTAAGTATGAGATTTGACACAACCACCTATGTGCTCTATTGTCGATTAAAATAGTTATTTTTTCGTTTAACTCGCTCTAACACAAAAATAGAATAATGAAGTGTTATCAAATTGCGATGCGCAGTGGGTTTCTTTGAGTACTACGGATGCTCAGTGGGTTTCCTCGAGTACAATGGATGCGCAGTGGGTTTCCTCGAATGCAGTGAATGCGCAGTGGGTTTCCTTGAATGCAATGGATGTGCAGTGGGTTTTCCTGAGTACTGTGGATGCGCAGTGGGTTTTGAGTACAATGGATGCTGAGTGAGTTTCCCAGAGTACTAATGATGCGCAGTCGATTTCCTCGAGTATAATGGGTGCGCAGTGATTTTCCCCAAGTACTGTTAATGCATAGAAGTTTTCTTTGAGTGCAATGAATGCGCAGTGGGTTCCCTTCAGTGTACTTCCTAAGTAATACGGTAGTACTCAGTGAATATGTTGTACATCTTTATAGGCAAAAGTATGTCAATGTTCTTAATTCCACGCGCAAGAAGTCTTCCACGCAAACGAAGTCGCGAGCATCAGCTAGTTATTTTTAATGCACTTGTTGATATTCGCATCTTTCTGGATATTGCCGAACCCTTCAATAAAATAACACACCGCTACACTCTTAATCAAGTAGTTTTCGAAGGTTCTTAAAGATTGACTATTAACATCAAAGAGCAATGTTTAATCTAAAATATTACACTGATTCCGAAATCTACCGCCAGATGACAGCCAAATGTAAAGAAGCCGTGGATGTTGTTGAAAAGCAGTATTAATTGTCGTATATTTTGAAGGCAGAACCGAGTTAGTCTAATCCCCTTTCATTCTTTGTGTGATACCAAATTTGGTCGCTAGTGATCATCTTCTAGTGTGACTTTGGTGTTGAGATCACCAATAACAATGATAATTGTCCTTTTTGAAACAGCATGGAATAAGGTTCATGGATCTTCCTAGAACACTTCCAATTCTTCCTCTTCAGTAGCAGTTGTAAATGAATATATCTATGCCAAATTTACTATTGCTGACAGTGTTGATCCTTATGGAGGTTATCAGGTCATTGATGGCTCTATATTCGAAGACTGATTCAGTTATTTCTTTAAAGATTCAGAATTCTACTCCATCTCAGCTGAAACATCATGCTTCCTGTCGTGGATCTAAAATATCGGAGTCTTTATAATGCATCTCGGAAAGACCTGCTGCTTTAATTTTTGAGGGTGTGAGGAGTTATTAGATCGCTGATAGCTTTATATCCGAAGACTAATCCAGTTATTTCTATAAGGATTCAAAATCCTACTCCATTTCAGCTGAAACATATCATGCTTCCTACCGTGTGCCTCAAATGTCCGAAGTCCTTATAATGCATATCGGAAAGGCCTGCTGTTTTAATGTTTGAATCTGTCAGTTCCTTCTTCAGCAGACAAAGTATTGCAAACTTTAAGAATCCTCTTACATTCCGGATTGTAAATTGGATATTTTGCCAACTCTCTTCAACCAGTACCCGATTTCACATTATTCTCCCTGGAAAAAGGTCTGCGCCGATTGCCAGCAGGAGCGCAAAGCCCATCCAAGACCTCGTTAGCGTACATTTTCATGAATATTTAATTGCCAGTAATTTGAACTGAAAATTTACTTACAATAAAATAAAATCGTGGATTTTCTTAGCTCGAGAGCAAAAATAGGCCAAAAATCGCCCATTTTCTAGCCCTCGAATTTTGTTTTAAACTAAGTGCTAAATTATTGTTAATAATGAGAACATCCTGAATACAAAATTTCAAGATGAGCATATGTTTGGTTTTTAAGATATAATAAGGGATTGAATTTGTGATATGTGTGATGCTAACAAAAAATACACACTCCCATAAAAAATGAATACTCATCAGCTATGGCAGAGCAATCAAGATATTCTTAATATTTTTCGACGCAGAATTCATATCTAATATCGACGAATCCGTATATCCATTGATTAATTCAGAAGGGCCAAAAACATCCCCTGTATAAAGATGAAAATAGGGAAGAATGATGTTACTAAGTTATAAAGCTTCCATGAATAGAAATATAGTATAATTATATTGGCTGAATGCATGAACGAAGGTGTTGACTAGGGCTTACACAGAGTAATTGACACACACTTAAGAGAGTGAAAACTACCCTAATATTATACAAAACTGCATAAAAGCTTCAATAACTGGTGAAAACCCTCTAAGCTCTATTAATAGGAATGAACCTTAAATCTGTTACGACCTAGTACACGAAAACAATCCATTACGGGGTAAGAAACTACTCCTCATCTTGAATTATGAACTTGAGTCAGTGAAAAAATAGTGAATGTAGCAGATCGCATTTTGATTGCAGTAGGTATGAATGAAAGGAATCAAGAGGCCCTGATATGAGAAAAGCACTCTTGGAAACCGCTACATCAGTATTTTTTTTATGTAATGCAGCGATTACGAGATTGCTCCGATATTATTCCCTTCGCACCCTTACCTCTTCATAAAATCCACTTGAAAGTTAAAAACGGACCTATAGACAATTGCATTCGGGAAAGGGATACTTACCTTTATGTCAGAATTTTTTTCCACACAATATAATAGTTTAAATTTGCTCATATTTCCACCCTCTAACCCCGGTGAATTTCTCTAGAGCGATGAGAAAGAATCACGAGGCCATAACATTCCTAATGAGCTCTCTTGAAAATCCTTGCTTCAGGATTTTCGCCAATGTGATATAGCGATTGCGATGTCTCTGATATTCACCCCCTCGCATCCCACCTTCTTATAAAATTCACGAAGTTTGAAAACAGATCATTAGGACATTAATTTTATGGAGACCACCAAGCTTAGAGGGTTCAAGCTTTCTCGCCAGTTATTGGAGCTTTTATGTAGTTTTCTATAATATTGGAGTAGTTTCACCTTCTTAAAGGTGTGTTTCAATTACTTTGTGTAAGCCCTAGTTAACATCTTCGTTCATGCATTCAGCCAATAGACTTATACTATATTTCTGTTCATGGAAGCTCTATATTTCAAAAGCACAATTTTTCCCTATTTTCATCCTTATATAGAGGATGTTGGTCCTTCTAAATTAATCAATTGATATACAGATTCGTGATTGCTCTGCCATAGCTGATGATTATTCATTTTTTGTGGGGCTGTATATTTTTTGATAGTATCATGCATATCACAACTTCAATCTCTCATATCTCAAAAACCAAACATATGCTCATCTTGAAATTTTGTATTCAGGATGTTCTCATTATTAACAATAATTTAGCACTTAGTTTGAAACAAAATTGGAGGGCTAGAAAATGGGCGATTTTCTAGCCCTCATGACTTCTCCGTCCCTCATCTCGTCAAGTGGACATATCATCAGTATTGAAATATTGTCTAATTTTAACATAGAAATTGGCTATGAACTAGTTACAGTCGACTGCATTTAAAAGCTCTTAATTAGGAAACATCATCCGCCCTTACTTACAATTATGATTTATTAAACTATATAACCAGTATCGTAATTAATTACGATATTGACATTTGTTTTTCCAACCGGAAACAGTCTATTATTTGCAGACTTCACCTATCTGAAAATGGATTTTACGTATATCTCAGGCTTTTCCAACTCCAAAATCCAAGTACTACAGTCGTCTTTTGCAGCCGCGTATAAATTCCAGTAGGGTTACAATAATCGTGATAAATCTTGTTTAGGACCAACAAGACATAAACAATGGGCTTAAATTCGGAGACTTTCAGTTTTCAAGACAAATAAAGAAAAAGAACATTTATAAACTACAAAATTCTTTTAAATTTTCCTAGCATAAAAATGTCATCTTCTATTCCTTTTAAAATAAATGGAAAGAAATGTGAAAATATCTTTACCGTTCACCGTTCTCGAGCATTGCTTGCTTGCTCGGGGTAGTTTTTAAGAAATAAAGAATTTCAGTGACACAACAATAAATTACATCAATACATAGAGGCCATATTGAACAGGCCCTAAGGGATATATACCTACTGAATATAATCCAAGGCGAAATTTATATTTCCGATTTAAAATAACTGGACCGAACAAATATAATTTCTTGGTGGCTCTCATATGGCTTATATTTTACTACATATACATATATACAGAAATACCAATAGTGGTGAAATGATCTATTAATCTTTATTAAATCAGGAATTCATGTTTTTAATAATGCTTCAAAGGTAAATTTCACTGGAGGTAGATAGCTGATTGACGACCCACGCCCACGTAGCAAAGCAAATATGGCTTACGATTTACGATGGGAAAATGAAAAATCATTATTTGCATTTGCATTATTTGCGTTTTTTCCAGAATTAATTAATTTACTTGAGAGGTATTTTTGGTAAAATAGTACCCTAAATAAGACTGTCCGGTAAATTTAATTGCGTAATTTTCTGCTTGTAATATGTTTTACCTACGAGCACTACTGTAATTAGTAAAAAAACACACTACCTGCCGTCTATGTAAGTTGGATTTTACATATTGTAAACAAAACGCACTGTAAACAAATCGCACGGTAAACAAACCGCACGGGACACGCAGTTATAGGTGGCTTATATCGCTGACGCGGGGTTTAAGAAAACAAATGCGCCTAATTTTCAAACGCTGTCAAAACTGACATAATATTTGTTGAATAATATTGTTGACTAGAAAACTAAATCCACATTTTACTAAATAACTAAATAAATATGATCATAGGTAATAGTATATTACGTAATGAGTGTTGTAAGAAGCATATTACGCACGAATGGAAAAGTTACGCACGATGCCGCGTTGCGGCGAGTGCGTATTATGTACTATACTTTACCTACGATCATATTTATTTATTTATTTAGTAAAATCTTGATTTAGTTTACTAGTCAACAATATTATTCAACACATTTTATGTCAGTTTTAACAGCGTTTGAAAATTACCTAGGCGCATTTGTTTTTTTTTAAACCCCGCGTCAGCGATATAAGCCACCTATAATTGCGTGTGCCGTGCGTTTTGTTTACCGTGCGATTTGTTTACAGTGCGTTTTGTTTACAATTTGTAAAATTCAACTTACATAGATGGCAGGTAATGTGCTTTTTACTATTTACAATAGTGATCGTAGGTAAAGTATAGTACATAATTCGAGTTGTAAGGCAATTACGCACTCATGGAACTACGCACTCGCCGTAACGCGGCATCGTGCGTAACTTTTCCATTCGTGCATAATATGCTCCTTACATCACTCATTACGTAATATACTATTACTATTCAGTAATTTTTGTTAATTCTGTTAAATATCTATTCTAAAACCCGTGATATTTTCTGTACTTTTAACTTCTATGGTATTAGTAGATTAATGTACAAGTAATAGTATGGGAAAAATAGTTTAAAACTTTGCGGTCGCATAAAAATGTTTAAGTGAATCATCTCCCCCTGCTGGACGTAATAGTCGGAGAGCAGCCAATCTGTAGGAAGCATTTTAAAAGTAGTCTATACAACTCGCGAACACCCACCTAAAAAACAGATGATATTATGTAAAATGACCTTCTGGATTTGATTTTTGAGTTCGCCCATTAATTTGAGATTGCCAAATCGGTCAATTCGCAAATTTTTTGAAAAATTTTAAAATTATGTGTTAATTTTTGTTTTGCACATAACACATCATATCTTTTTTATTTTAATTCCGATTTTGACCAATATTTTACACATTATCCCACCAATATTCTTGGACAGGCTGACGGCAAAGAATATAGTGTAACTAATAATATAGTGCCTAAAAAAAATATAATTACCCTCTATTGTCGCGGTTTTTTAAAATTTGCGTTGAAAAACACCCGATCGAGGTAACTTTTTTATTTTTAAAGAGAGAGTTATAGTATAAACGAGAAAAATGTTCCATATACTTTAAACAAACTTTTTTATAAAGACATTTTTTGAAAATTCGGCTCATGTAACGAGATGACGCTGTTGGAAGCGGCCGCGCAACTCGTCCGCATTAACTTAAAGCATAACTTCTGTTAACGTCGCCCATCTGTGGTGTCGTTTAAGCGATCAAGTGAGTCTACGGATTATTTAGTTTCTATTTGCAATTAAATGTTATAAAATTATGTAGATAATCTCGAAACATACACATTAAAAAATATATTTTCATTAATTATAACAGCAAGTGGGTACTAAAGATTACATTTTCCTTCGCATAAACAACTTATGTTACATTGCGCGTTTGCTTTGCTACACTTGCAGCTTGTAGTACAGTTATATAATTTACATTTGCAAAATGGAGTTAACTCAATAAAATTGGGTTTTGGGCTTTTTGAAATCATCTTTGGAAATAAGATTTCCTCCTTTAGGTACCATCCAAAATCTAAAACATTTGGAATTCTGGGCTTAATTTGGTAGGCTGTCTTGTAAATAGCACATTGCAGAAATGCCCTTTTTACTTGTATTCTCTGTACTAGGATTTACAATTTCTGATTTTCTTTTATAAGCAGTTCGGGTATACGATCTTCTACATTGTGCATGGTAAACTGGATTTAGTGATAAAAATAAATTTTTCTGTTCTAAATATTGTTTTAGAGCCACAGAAATGTCATCGGATTTTGCATTTGATCGGTACATTTCTAAAGCCGTAGATATCGCTCGCAGACAAAAAATTTTCATACCATTGTGTTAGTGAACGAATTCTGAACAACTTTCAAAATGTCCGTCTGTCTGTCCGTCCGTCACGTTTCTTGTAAGCACGATAACTGAAGAAAGAAAATTCCGATTGTACTGAAATTTGGACAGTAAATTAGTGTTAGCTAGAAGAAGAACCCTATTTGAACAAAATCGATCGATAAATAAAAATGTTATTACTTATTGATTTAAATTTGATAAATTAACTCCTATATAAAAAAGTCTATTTGACAGTCACATTTTGTCACTTTGTCAGCGATAAAAAAGGTGCATCGTTTCTTATCACGATAAAAATACCTGTTCCTCAAAAGCAGAGTATATCTAGTAGTCGCACGTCATTTTAAAATCTGTACTGTCGGCTATAATTTTTAAGTCTTGTGGAAATTATACTGTACGATATGAGTCGTTTTGAGAAAATTATAATTATTTTTAATTGTTGTTCGTTCACATATTCTGTCGTTAATTTACCTTGCCAAAAATCACTCGAGCTTTTCTTTTATGGATAAATTTCTTTTTAACGCAATATTTTGTCAATCAGTAATTTTGCTCGAAAAACTGACATTTGACAAAATCGCTCGATCTCCGGTCTCGCGATTTTTTCATGTCAGTTTTTTTCATAAAAGCACTGATTGGCAAAATTATTTCGTTACAAAGAGAAATTTATCCGATAAAAAAAAGCTCTTGTGATTTTACTGTTGAAAAAATTTTTTTTTAATTTTTATGTTTTTGTAATTGAATAGAAATCTGGTGAAATATTTCATTTTAATATTTCTAATTATTTATATATTTTACAAATATACATTTCATAATGTAATATACAACCGTGAAAATATGATTTTATAGCTCGTGTCTTATAATGTAAAAATTCTTCTACGTGTAAGGTGGTGGTATAGTTCTTTTAACTCGGAATCGAAACCCAAATGGGGTTTGGTATAGTTTTTTTACCAAGTCTTTTACCAACTAAGATCGTACTATAAAATTAAAAATGTCTAAAAGTAACATTATTTACAAAAAACTGCGAAAAGTATCCTATTGAATGTATAACAATTATATAAAAATCCAGTTAACAGGCGAAGAGTACGTTTTTAGCTTGTTTCCTTTGATTTCCTATCCGAGTTATTATAATTTATTATGCCAAACTATGTGTTTATAACGCACTAAATATAAGGACTGAGACAAAAAGCACTTTCAACTTAACATAAATGGATACTGGAAAATAATAATCACCCGGCACGTGTCTGCGTTTAGCTCTAGATGCGATTGCGGCCTATTCATAGTAGCGCGCATTCGTTCGGACGCTGAAACAATTAATGAATATTTCGATACGGGAGCAAAATTTCAATAAAAACTTCTTATAAAAGATTTTATTTAGTTCATTCGGAACATTTTCTTCGATTATAGTAGGCACCTAACTTTAAAAATAAAAAAGATACCTCGATCGGACATTTTACTCTGCAAATTTTAAAGATTTTGCGTCAAAGAAAAGTTATTTTTTTTTTGCCAACTAATTATTTTTTAGGTAAAGTTTTTTACTTTCAACATATCAAAGGATAGTTAGAGAATATTATGTACAAAAATTAAAAAATTCTGAAGTAAAATAAAAAATATATGACGTGTTATATGAAAAACAAAAAATAACACATAATTTTAATTTTTTTTAGAAAATTGCCAATTTGGTCATTTTGGCAATCTCAAATCAATGGGCGAATTCAAAAATCAAGTTTAGCGGGTTATTTTACATCAGATTACCTATATTTTAGGTGGGTGTTCGCGAGTTGTATAGAGGGTGTCGAATTCAGAGGGTCTGGTCTTCCACTAGTAAGGGGTGAAAACAATAGGGGTAGTAATGGTAATGTTTTTTGCACTTTTTTACAGATAAATATAAACATAAACACACCGTATATATCCATACATATATCCATACCCACCAGCATTGTCAGTGCCGGAGCAGGGGTTCGAACCCTGTACGTGATAGACAGTACGACCAGCATATTCGCCACATAATACTCAAGCAAACAAGCAAGAAAGATTTATTTTTAAATTTGAATTTACAAAAATGCGCCTGGTGAATGTAGGGTTAAGCGGGCAGTTCTGATTTGTTTAAACGATAGTTAATAAAACAATGCTAAAACTCCTATCCGTTTGTGGCAGATACAAAAATTAATAATAAAATTTTAAAATGCTGTCCACATGGACCTAAAAAACTGATTAATTTAAAACTTTCTATGAAACTAGTTACTACTTGTAGCACACAATACGCCTTAGCCAACTGAGCTACCGCGCTGCTATCTCATTAAATGTTACAGAAATTTTTGTAGGTAACGAAATAATCTTCATTTTATTTTAATTGATGGAGATACAGTTATTTGAGTAAACCTATGATGTTTTTAAATTTATTACTGTAGAAAAAAGCAGTTATTTGAATATAATGCGAAAAATACTTCCATTACCAAAAGTATTATTCTCTTCCTTTTTGTAATTTATTTTAAAAAATTCAATTTGCTTTTTTTTCTTCTTCACGATAAAAACTGCATATTTTATGACAAATAATATGCAATTATGTCGTACTAACTAAAAAAGGAAAAGTATTAAGTAAGTTAAGTAAATATTTTATAGTCTGTAAAATCTAAAAATCTGTAACTGACTTAAATTATGTATGTATCTTTAATAGAAAATTACTTGCAATTAATAAAATATTTTGTCATTTTTACTACAACAAATTGTTAATTTTGTAATATTTTTTTTAAATCATAGTTTAAAAAAGAAATGTTTGAATATTTTTATTAAATTTTAAATCCACGTATCACGCTTTTAAACTGACGGCATTTAATAGTATATTATTCAACGAGCGGTAATGTAGGTAATAACTCACGCAGATGAAAGTTTACAGCACGAGTCGTAGGCGAGTGCTATATTTCGTCAAGTGAGTTATTACCATTATCGCAAGTTGAATACTATACTTTATCTACGATTATAATAATAAATATTAAATTGAGAAAATTTTGTTTAAATTACCTACTAACTTTGTTTATTAATAAAATTAACTGTAACATTTAATTTCTGTACCCACTTTTATATTTGTTCTGCGATTTTTCGGGTAATAAATTATGTATTGTATCATAGCTACTTGTTTTCATTCTGCTGGTGTACATATTAGTTCATCTTCACTAACCGAATTCATCATTTTTGGCACGATAATTATTACTTAACTTGATTTGAAAACGTCGAAACTATTCAAACACTCCCTCCCCTCAATAATAATGGACCATTCTATGTCACCGTATCGGAAAAGAATTTCTCTCGAACAGAACCAACTTCGTGTCGCGCGCGTCGATTGGACAGGCTAGACATGAAGATGAAGATGATTGGCTCTGTACCTAGTGAGTTATAATAACTCATGCACTCATTATAATTCAGGCTATTTGTTTATGGATACTATTAATTGTTCAAAAGCAGTTCATTAATTAGTATATAACTTAATAAGAGTAGATAAACCAAATTATGACAACGAAAGTGGTCAAAATTGATATTTTGTCAGTGATGTATATATGTATGTCGTGCGCATGACGTCACAGGTCTCAGTCTGAGGGAAAAGCAAATCGAAATTCTTAAGCTGCCAAATGACGAATGACTGAACTTTTCATAATATTAGTGTTTTTTGTGTACATTACATACCACAAAATGACAAGTTTTGATGTATTATTAATTATGGAAGTATGACGATCCAAAAAACTCCAGTTTTTACAAAATAACCTCATTTTACAACCAGACAAATTTAAAGATTAAAAGATTGCAACTGACTAAATTAAAGGGATTGCTTTTACAGTGGTGTTTCAAGCATTTTATTAGTGGTAAGTTGTTGCATGATTAAGTAAGAATTTGATTTTTAATCTGAGTTTATGTTGTAGGAATAACGGCCGTGTTACAAGACCATCATGATTCATCCAGTTGGGCATCCTCTCTTAATCAGGGATACAATTTAAAACCCATATCTGAAATTGAAAAAGCTTGCGATAATAATAACTGCTGCTCAAAAACAAGTAATAAACAATCAATGGTAAAGAAAATTAACTTTTTATATTGGTGTCAGTATTTTTAATAACAATCTCTTGTTTAAACTTTGTTTTAGTTGAGCGAAGGATGAGCTGTACCGAGGCCGAGGACGTTTTTTTTTCTTATTGAAACCTACTTCTCGAATTAAATAAATTATTTTGTTAACACTTTTGGAGTATACACTGCCCAACAAAATATAAGTAATGCTTTTATTATTGAACCTACTTCTCAGAATAAATAAATCATTTTGTTAACACTTTTAGAGTATACACTGCCCAACAAAATTAAGGTAACGCTTTCCTTTAATGGCATTTCTGAAGAAATTCGCCAAAGTAAATAATATTTTTATGGTATATATAGGGAAAATGAGTTGCATGGAAATCTATATGTATTTTTCTTTATACGCTTTTTATATTTTCCTTAGAGAAGCGCACTTACTGGTATCCTATTTTAGGGTTTTTTTTTTGGTATTACTTTTTTGGATATCCAACGCTGTCGCGGAGTGTATCTTGTTGCATGAGGGTTCCCTTATTTGTTCAGACGTAGGACTCTGCCGATTCATCCGCTTTTGCCGCATGCCGCCATCTGCAGTGCCTTCCATCATCTGTATTGAATTGTTTTTGACCATCTAGGTTTGCATGCTTATACTATACTGACTCTACATTGCTGACATAATATAGAGCTTGATTACGCATTTTATAACTTGCTATTTTTACTATTACTTTTAGTTATTGCTTACGCATTAAAGAGCTCTTTAGCCTTTTTTATGCTTATTTAGAATTGCGTAATTTCTTAGAATTGATTATTTTCACAGTTCATGTAGTAGGTAGCTGTGTACATATATATAATTTTTTTTGATTTGCGTACTATATTGCTACTAGTAATTACCTATCTGTCTGCCTATTTTACTTTATTTATTTTAGTTTATGAATTTATTTTTGCTACTGTATATACCGGGTGACACAGGAGATATGTAACACCCCGTAATATGTTTATTTAAAAAGATATTATTTTGAAATTTGGTAGACTTATATAATGCGTGATTGTCCTTTTTTCGGTACAAACAAGAAATTTTTTCCACTTCCGGTTTCACCGGAAGTGATATCTACTTCGTTATTTTAAATGGCACCCTGTATATATTTTTTTCCTATCTGATTCTACTTAAATTTCTCTTTTCAACTGTGTATAGCAAGATGACATTAGTTTTTAAAATGGCTGCTGAAAACCATTTTATTGCTCTAAGTCAAGTTGGCTATGGTATGAAATGTGGCGGTAATTAATGCTTAATGTGCTGCGATATCAAAAGAACCCTGGTACACAATTTTGTGTTTCATATTTGTTTTGTTGTAATCAGTAGCCGAAGAGACTTTGTAGAATTTTTATATTAAATAAAAATCTTTAGACTAAATCCCCGAAATCATAAAAACTAAGATAGAAACATTAATTTTAAATTTGACCCATTTGTAAAATATTTATTCATCTTTCACTTTTACCCAATACAATTCATTGTTATGTGTGATTTTGCTTGCTTTTAAATAAAACTGTTTTCGAAGAATCTCAAAATGCTGGCCATTATTTTCCGTACAGCGTCGAATTCTTGTAACAGTATCTCTAAGCTCATTTTCTAACTGCAATTCAGTAATCTCATTTATTGCTAACCTAACTCTCATTTTTAAGTCTTCCCTATTTTGCAGTGGAGTTTTATAAACTATTTCCTTGAGATGGCCCCATGTGAAAAAATCAAGTGGCCTAAAATACGGACACCTCGGGGGCCATCTAATTGGTAAAAGTGAAGTATGATTAAATATTTTACAAGTGGATAAAATTTAAAATTAGTGTTTCTATCTTAGTTTTTGTGATTTCGTGGATTTAGTCTAGAGATTTTTCCTTAATATAAAAATTGTACAAAGTCTGTTCGGCTACTGATTAGAACAAAACAGATATGAAACACAAAATTGTGTACCACGGTTCTTTTGATTTTGCAGCACACTAAGCATTAATTACCGCTACATTTCATACCATAGCCAACTTGACTTAATGCAATAAAATGGTTTTCAGTCGCCATTTTAAAAACAAATGCCATCTTGCTATAGATAGTTGAAAAGAGGAATTTAAGAAAAATCAGATAGGAAAAAAATATATACAGGGTGCTATTTAAAATAATAAAGTAGATGTCACTTCCGGTGAAACCGGAAGTGGAAAAAATTTCTTGTTTATACTAAAAAACGGAAAATCAGACGATATATAAGTATACCAAATTTCAAAATTATATCTTTTTAAATAAACATGCTACGGGGTGTTACATATCTCCTGTGTCACCCGGTATATATATATATATATATATATATATATATATATATATATACCTATCAGTCTGCCTATTTTATTTTACTTTATTTATTTTAGTTTATGAATTTATTTTTGCTACTGTATATATATATATACATATATATATATATATATATATATATATATATATATATATATATATATATATATATATGATATATTCCAGTGGATTATATTTCTGTACGCTGCGCGTGTATACACGTACGGTAACAAGGTTGCGCCAATACTATACTACTAATACTACAAATAATAACTTTTTTTTGCGTATATGTATGAATATATAGGTATATATGTAAATATATTTTCGTTGGGTCACGGAATAACGTAGATAGTCTTTAAATTGAGTTAACTAAACTTATCGTGTAAAATTATTCATAATTAATAAACCTTTGTGTATTTAAGTAGCAAAAATATTGGCCTTTAATTTATTCGCTTAATCAAATCCAAGTACTTACCCCTTAGTATAAAATCAAACTTACCTGGATTTTGCTTGGTTATATTTAGTGATGTAATAGTGGTAGCGTTAAACCAAGTGGCGTCCTCAACTTTAACATTATTTTTTTGACCCGACCCGTCTCCACTGCAGCTGGCAGGTCGCTATCGCTACTTTTGATAATTCAGGGTAAGTGTGGTGGTAAGTTTTGTATTGAGGAACACGTTAAACGTATAAAACGAGCCTGGATTCACACAGAGACTCATAATTTGGACGAGTGTGTTAGGTGGTCAGTACAAAGCGATGGTAGAAAAGCCAATATCAGGGTTTTCCAAATAATAACGTTATAGAGAAAGACGCATTGTGCATAAAAAAGTCAAAATTCAATTTTACCCAAAGGTAGTTCGGAGGTGGATTGCTGTCAATTTTCCAATATTGAACACCTATATAAGGGCAAGTAAGTCGTGGACTGACCGAACGATATCAAACTTATGTAGGAAATAAGTCCTCTTGAATGTTGTTTTAGTACATGAAGTCTTACGTTACGAGAACTTTAAAGCTAGGTGGTCTCTAGTGAAACTAAATTTTGCTTAGTAAAACATTTTTATGTTATTTTCAGTCACAGTTACAAAAGTCATATAAATTTTTAAAGGCTTATATTTAATTGGTGCATGAATCTTTTCTACCAAATCGATTGTTAACGTACGCTCCCAGTTGTATGGTTAAAAAATCATTTGCCTTAGTTGGGGAGGAATGATTCTTTCACATTATATCATTTTGCTGAAAATCACTATATTATTTCATACTTATTAAATAAATGGTATTCTTTGAACTAATAGCATTTTATTGATGTAACGACTTATTGCTAGTCTTGATCCCTGGAGTTTTCGTTTGGAAGACCTAAACAACTGAGTAATCGGAATTTCATGATTCCTGAAGTCGGATACTCAGTGTTCTGGTCGCCTTACGGAAGCTTGATAGGGATTTTTTTATGCGATTTTTTCAGAAATCTTTAAGTGCGGAGACCATTATTAGTAGGTAAATACATACAAATCGCGTCAGAATTCAATCCCGTCGAAGAGAAATCTTCGATAGGGATTTTCTTATGCAAAAATAGTAGAAAACTAAAGACGTCAGGCCATTTATTACTGTATAAACAGATCCAAATCACGTCAAATTCCAATCCCGTCGAAGAGAAATATTCGATAGGAATTTTTTTTATGCCAAAATCTAAATATTCAGAAGGCGTCAAAGCCCTAATTGACAGTGAATAATTGAAATCACGTCCTGAGAGAGCTCGTTAATGATCTAAGGTAGTGAAGCCTTGATCCATTACTCGTCTCTCGAAGTGCATCTTATCTCGAAGCCGACTGGGAGTGGAAGGACGGGACAGAACGCGGCTGGCGCCCCTTAATAAATAAATTGGAGTCGCGTCAATTTGACGCCTGTAGTGTATTCTTCTATAGAACCATCTCAAGATATTCTTAAAAATAATGCAGTCTAGAATTTACAAAAATGCAAAGAGGTCATTATCTGTTGATAATTTGGATTTCGAAAAGGATTTGGTACTAGAGAAGCGCTCTTTAATCTCACCGTGCTGCTCCAAAAATGCCAAGGTCAGCGAAAAGATGTATACTGTATATACAGGGTGTTCCTTAATGACGTGCTAATATTTCAGGGTGTGATTCCTTAGTCATTTTATAAAGAAAAGTTCATATGAACATATGTCCGCAACGGCTTAAATTTTTTGCTACAGGTTGTTGAATTTATTTTGTTTTAAATTGTTATTTGTTAATATCTCAGAAAGTACCTTAGATATTATGTTCAATATTGGTAGATGTGAATAGGATATAAAACCACATATTTTAGTTAGAAAAGTTATTTTATGACTACACCAGTGGCGTCTTTGCAAAAATGTCTTCTGATATTTTTTATCAAAAAAATTGCACGCCTCTGACATTTTTGCATGTGGATATTTTTTCTTATTAGCCTGGTCAATTTTACATGAAAAAAGTCTTTTACGTTTTTCTCATCAGACACACAGCACAGTTCTTGATTAAAACAATTAAATTCAAATTGAAAGTAATTCTTATTAACATTGATAATTAAAAATAAATTTTGCTTTATAAAAATTGTTGGAAATGGCTCACTCAATGCGCATGCTTCCTCCCGTCTTCGCATCGAATTGCGCATTCATTCAAATATTGCCGGCGTAGGTATTCCATATTGTTTCACACGAGACAACTATTCGCTCTCTTCTAAAGTGTTAATGGGAGTTTTATACTCCAGAGTTTTAAGATGACCCCACAAAAACAAATCCAAACTAATGAGACCGGGGAATCTTGATGGCCATTGCTGAGGTCCTCCGCGATCTATCCGGCGATTAGAATAAACCACATGTAAATGGTCGTGAACAATTACACTGAAATGAACAGGAGTCCAATCGTGCATATACCACATTCGATTCCTTAACTCAATTGGTACATTTTCAAGCAACACAGGTAGTTCCTTTTGGAGAAAATGCAGCTAAGATTGCCCATTAAGGCGGTATAGTAGAAAAAAGGACCTATAAGATTATTACCAATAATTCCCACCCATACATTAACCGAAAATTGCTCATGGAAATCATTTTTGGTTATGGCATGGGGTTTTCTTTCGCCCACGCATGATTATTATGGAAATTTTGAATAGCATTCCTTTACCTGTGAACATAACTTGTGACGCAAACTGTTGATTTAATGTAACATTCTGAAGATAACTCTGACAGAAGTTCACACGCTGTGGAAAATCTCTGGGAGGTAATGCTTGTACTCTTATAATATGGTGCGGATACAACAAAAAATCAACCAAAATTCGCCAAACAATTTGATCACAAATATTCAGAGCTCTAGAAATTTTCCTCGTACTCGTCTCAAGATGTTCGTCGATTTCCTGCAGAACCGCTTCCTCACTTTCGGGTGTTCTCACAGTTCGAGGTCTACCTTCCAAAGTACCTTTTTGGAAACTACCAGTTTCACAAAGACGGCTATGAATAGTCGAAAATAATACAGCCACATAAAAAAGTTATATTCCAAGGGTGAAAAACATCAGTCCTTATGTTCTTTGGGCCGCTGATTCCAAATATCGCGTCAAAAATATATGTTCCACTGCTCAATTTTTCGCAAATTGATATTTCATCCCTAAATTCGGGGTTAAATGGCTATTAAATCTGATAGAACGACACGCGTTGAAATGAAACTTCTGAATCGTTTAAAATGGCTCTCGTCACATACTCCCAACGTTCTATCGTACCACGGAAATGATGGTGGTGTACTTTTCCCCCCAAAAAACTGCTACTACTCCTTTTCTGATTTTTCCATAATACGCTTGTAATTTCATAATAAATATTAAAGTGTGTAAGTTGTAATTTGCTTAATATGCGCAGAGGAGAATATCCGAAGGAAATATTCCAACAGGCACATATATATATGTAGCGACAGTCAAGCAGCCCTCAAGGCCCTTGCATCAGTCCGGACCAAGTCAATCCTGGTTCAAAACTGTAGACAGGCTCTCTGTGAACTTGGCTCATCAAACTGGGTCAAGCTTCTCTGGGTGCCAGGACACAGCAACATCGAGGGTAACGAGCGGGCAGACGCTCTGGCCAGAGGGGGCTCTCAGAGGCCCCTACTGGGTCCGGAGCCGGCTCTCGGTTACCCTAGATCCAATGCCAAGAAGTCAGTAGAAGACTGGACACGGTCCCAGTTTTTTGACTTCTGGGCCTCCTACCCAGGACTCCGGCAAGCGAGGCTCCTGATCTCGGGGCCCTTGCCGAAGCGAGCAGAACAAATCCTGCGACTAAACAGGAAACAGGTCAGAACCGTGGTAGGTCTTTTGACTGGACACGGCTCTTTCAGAAAACACCTGCACACTATGGGGGTGGTTGACAACCCCGACTGCAGGTTCTGCGGAGACGAGGAGAAAACTTCCGTCCACGTCCTTACTTCCTGCCCTAGTCTTATGTACTTGAGGTACAAACACTTCGGCATTGGTTTTCCGGTGCCGGAGGAAACAAGGAATGCCCCTATAGGAAGGGTTTTGGCCTTTGGGTTAGAATCCAGCCTGGATGGGGGAATTCAATAAATTCGTAGCGGTAGCTCAATGGGCCACAAGGCCTGAGTGCGGCGACTCTCAGTCGCCCCGCTAAAAGAAGAAGAATTTGCTTAATATACCTACCTAAATAATATTCTCTAATTACGCTTGTGATGCCTTGACAGATCGGGTTTACTACAAGGAATATTAATAAGTTGAGTATCCTTTGACCAGGAGATACCAAAATAACCCTCTGGGGTTGGAACCACCCCCTCCCTGAATGACAAAATATTTCTAAAATATTGCGAAAGGGCTAAAGAACAGTTTTCTCCAGATTTCGAGGGAGAGTAACACTATAATTGTAATGCTTTCTCCCATTCTTCTGGAACTACCCCCAAATGAATAAAAAACTACACCTTGTTCTGATTTGTTCGCACTAAGCTTGTGAGTGCTTGACAGATCGGGGTTTTTACAGGGAATATTGATAAATCGAATATCCTTTGATAACAAGACGCCAAAACAACTCCTGGAGGTTGAAACCACCAACTCCCTGAATGAAAAAACATTCCGAAAATACTGCGAAAGGGCCGAAGAACAAGCGTAGTACGGAAAATCAGAAAAAGAGGGGTAGTCCCGGAAAAGTGGGGAAAAGTATTGCAATTATCGCGTAACTCGCCCTCGAAAACTGGAGGAAACTGTTCTTCAGCCTTTCGCAGTATTTTCGGAATGTTTTGTCATTCAGGGAGGGGGCGGTTTCAACCTCCAGGAGTTGTTTTGGCGTCTCCTGATCAAAAGATACTCGATTTATCGATATTCTCTGTAATAACCTCGATCTGTCAAGCCCTCATAAGCGTAGTATGGAAGAATCAGAACAAGGGGTAGTTTTTTTCATTTAGTTCCAGAAAAGCGGGGGAAAGTAATGCAATTACCGTGTTACTCGCCCTCGAAAACTGGAGGACACCATTCTTCAGTCCTTTCGCAGTATTTTCGGAATGTTTTGTCATTCCGGGACGGGGTCGTTTAGACCTCCGGAAGTTGTTTTGGCGTCTTCTGATCAAAAGATATTCAACTTATCAATATTCCTTGGAATAACCCCCATCTCTCAAGCCCTCACAAACGTATTATGGAAAAATCGAACAAAGGGTAGTAGTAATTTTTCTGGGGGGAAAAGTACACCATCATCATTTCCGTGGTACGATAGAACGTTGGGGGTATGTGACAAGAGCCATTATAAATGATTCAGAAGTTAGGGATGAATTGTGAATTTGCGAAAAATTGAGCAGTAAAACATATATTTTTGAAGTGATATTTGGAATCAACGGCACAAAAAACATAAAGACAGTTGCCTTTTACCTTTGAAAAATATATTTTTTTTTGTGGCTGTGTAATCGGCTATCTGGCAAGTAGGCGAGGAAATATAGCAGTCAACCTTCAATTTTTTTTGCAGTAAGTCGGATTGAGATGGGGTTTTTTGCATTTGCTTCGTTAACTCGTCTAGAAACTTTGTGCCATATTTTGGTCTCGTACTTTTTTGAAATTGCATTGCTGCATCGAAAAGTGCATTCTTATAAGTGCATCTTTTCAAGTGATGAAGAAAAATCTTCCAGAAAAACTCCAGAATCATACGAATTTCAGTACCCGGGGGTTTTTAGAGTCGCTGGATGTGATGTCCAAATGAGCCCCCTGTGCACCTGAAGGCCAGGACGGCACCAGAAACGTCATTACCTGGAGTTCTCTGTAAACTCATGGAAAATTGATCGAAACTCGTTACCCGGGGTTTTTTCGGGTCGCTCGTCCCGAATCAGACATCGGCAACCTCCTCCGGAGGACCTGGTGCGCGCGACTTGGCTAATAACGTCATCTCCTGGAGTTTTACTGAAATTACTTATCAAATAGATCAAAACTCGTTACCCGGAGGTTTTTCGGGTCGCTCGTCCCGAATCTGACATCGGCAACCTCTTAACTTATACAAAATGGGCACGTCCTCTCTTTCTCAATAAACTTACTTTATCACCCGAGTTGGAATAGTTGATTCAATTGAAACTATTCGAGGGATAAATGAAAGGTATGGGTACAAATATATGCAGGCATAATTTCAAAAATGTCTGAACTTTATATTTCTTTTTACAAATATATTAAGTTATCAAAAAAACTTTTCTTAATTTTACAGTTTCTTCTAAATATCATCCGCCTCATCAACTGATACGTTAGTACCTTTCTTCATCGAGAGTGTCATTTTCGGCTGCAATTAATTGTTCTGTGGAATATTTCTCGACGTTGGTGCAATTTGAGCCAGCACAATTTTTGCAAGCGATATTGCAAATCAGATCGTTCTTCCTACACCCACAGGAATAACCGCAGTCGGTTTTACATCCACAGAATATCAACTTCATTATATTCGGTGGGCCAGGTGGTTGTGTCATCCCTATGGGGATCAGCTTATACTCTCTGGTTTTTATTGCATTACCATCTGCTAGACCATCCATATACGTAATTGTCGCTATTTCCGCGTTCGTATAATTTACCATATTTACTAAAATATATGAATAAAAACAGCAAAAAAATAAAATAAATACCAACTACTTACTTTATGTCAACAAATATTGTTTTGAAAATGATGCTTGTAAAAACGTCATTTATTCCAGGATAACTAGATTTATGTGTTCAAAAATTATTGGTCTAAATGAAGCAATTTGAATTTAATTGTTTCAATTAAGAACTGTGCGTCTGTCAAGAAAAACGCGAGAGACCGTCTTCGTGTAGAAATGACCAGGCTAATCAGAAAAAATATCAAAATGGAAAAATGTCAGTGGCGTACCACTTTTTTGGTAAAAATATCAGAGATGTTAGCAGGACGCCACTGGTGGCGCGATAAAGTAACTTTTCTAACCAAAATATGTGGTTTTATATGCTATTAACACGAACCAAAATTGAAAAAAAATACTATCTAAAGTACTTCCTGAGATATTAAAAAGTAAGGATTAAAAAAAAATTCAACACCTTGTAAAAGAAAATTTAAGCCGTTACGGACATATGTTCATATGAATTTTTCGTCATAAAAAAATCTAAGCCAAAATAACCATGTTTCCGCTGGCCTCGGCATTTTTGCAGCAGCACTGTGAGATTAAAGAGCGTTTCTCTAGTACCAAATCCGTGTCGAAATTCGAATTGACAACAGCTCATGTCCTCTCTGAATTTTTGTTTTCTAGACTGCACTATTTTTAAGAATACCTTGGGAGTGTGAGTCATTAGAGTTGGAGGATAGAAATAGGAGCCAGTAAAAATAGATAAAATGTTACTCATTTCTTTTTCAACCCCCTTAAGTTTTCTAAAGATGTTTCCACTGTTTCTCGTTGTACATGTAAACATAGAAAAAAAAATATAAGGCACATTTATTTGTACAATTGAAGCAGAATTTTAAGAAGATTTCACAGACGCCCGCGACATGTAAAATTCCGAAAATAGCTGAGGGCAATATCGGAACAAAATATATTCTAACAAAGGGATTAATGTACATTATTTTCCGACAGGAAAGAACTGAACAAGAAAGTATTTCAATATAAAACATCGAAACCGGAGAGATTCTCGAAATACAACCCCAAGAAATATTAATTCTAGTATTTAATAAGAAACAAAGGAAAATACTGAGTTCAAGCGTTATATTTGTCACTAAATGTTGGCTATATTTGAGTTATAAATTTGAATATAATTCGAATATACATAATATAGTTATTACTCATTTGATATAATGAAAAAAAATGCTTGATAATTCAAGCTGATCAATATATACCATTTCTATAGAAACCAGCAAAGTAGACACACATACATTTTAATTTAATAAAACAAGTTCAAGATAAGCGGCAGGCTGCCTTTGTATTTTCCAGAATGCAAAATATAGATGTAGCGTAGTTACCTAACTATTTCCCTTATAGTACAGTCACTGAAGGTTTTCACCTCCGATTTCGTTGAACCTCCATCGATTTTCATGAAAATTTGTGAGTAGTTAGAGGATACCTCAAGAAATAAAAGTGACATAGTGCCAACTTGCGCTTTTACCCTGGGGGTGGATGCCACCCCTTCTCGGGGGTGGAAATTATTTTATGAAAAATAACTCCAGAAATCGATAGAGGGACCAATTCTAAGCAAAATATGTTATATAAAGTTATTAAAATAAATCAATACTTTTTGAGTTATTAAAGATCAAAGATTTTGATTTTTCGTGAAAAAAATGCATGTTTTAAAGCGGTTTTTCATAAATAACTTAAAAACTATAGGTTTTTACAAAAAAGTTGTCATTACCAAAATTGAAGCTAATAAAAAAACGAATAAATTCCTTCCTTAAAAAACCTTTTAATATTAATTCAAAGTGAGCTATAGGTAATTGAATGTATATTTTTTTTCGGCGAGTACTCAAATCTAAGTATTCAAGCTTAAATAACGGGAAAACGATGCATTTTATCAAATATACTTAATGAACACTTTTCAAAGTACTCAAAAATACCTATCAAATGAGCTGTAGAAAAAGTTGATATCATAAAAATTAAGCAAGTTATGATGAAAATAAGAGGACCCTTTCGAATTTTTTAGGAAAAAGTGAAAAATAAAACCTACGCCATTTCCACAAAAATTAAAATTTATAGTAATCCCTATAAGACTTTCTTTATTTTAGCATAAGTAATGACCTTAAAAATTTTGACCGGTTTAAAATGCATATTTTTGAAAAAAAATATGATTTAAAAAAATCAGAATTTTTCAAATTTTCGTAAATTTCATTTTCTTTTGATAATAACTCCAAAAATACTCGATATACGTAAAAAATAATAGAGAACGAAATTTGAGTTTTTTTTTAACAAAGATTTTAGTTTTTTTTTAATTTTTGTAGGATAAAAATAACCGAGATAGAAACGTTTAAAGCCTAAATTTTACTGCGAGAACCATGTAACCGGGGTCCTTTAACCTTTTATCTTTTAAAAAATGAGGGTTTTAAAAGATTAAATTTAATACGATAGCCCTTGAAATTACCTTTCAAATGGTTTTTGGATGAACCTGATATCATAAAAATTAACGGAGTTATTGTAAAAAAACCAATAACATTTTTTTGGAAAAATTTTTTGAGCAGAGATTTTGTATGCATATATAGGAAAAAGATAGATAGTAAGAAGTAGACGTGTCGATAGGTACATGCTCACAAAATATACATGTGTGAGTGTGTGTATGTTTCTTTTGAAGATAGAAAAAGTGAAAGGAATTCTGAACATCTGCTCGAAAACATAGTGGGGCTTTTTAGTATGCTGTGTGCCTATTGAATATTTCAGTATATTTCCAAAAGCGGAGTAAAATACACGTGGTACTCATTATCAGTGGTTAGCACTTAAAAATTATTTAATTTGTGTTATTAATTTTGTGAAGTTTCTTGAAACCAATTTTTTCAATGATTCTGCATTAAGGGGGTGGTTTTTAAGGGTTGAAATTTCACAGTCAACCAAAAATTATATCATAAACATTGTTTAATGTTAATATGCGATTTCATATTTCAGAAATACAATAAATGATTTTTTCATGATTTTCGATTTAAGGGGTGGTTGCTAAAAGGTTGAAAAATTAATTAAAATCATAAATAATTCATATAAGTGTTGAAAAATATTTGTTTTATCTAATTAAACGAGATTACTTACGCCAGAATGCTTAAATCTGCATTTTTTCCCATTTTTAACAAAAGGGGTGGATTTCACCCCTAAAATGCAAAAAGCGCAAGTCGAGCATATGTCACTTTTGAAGTTAAGGGTAAAATATACTCAATCCCAAATTTTCATGGAAATCGATGGAGGTTCACCGAAATCGGAGGTAATAGTTGATTTTTACCTTCATTCACTGTACTATTATTATTTGTTATATTGTTTTACATAAAACTAGATCCCGAGGATTAAAATAAAATCCGTTACTTAGGTTACATAATTAATAAGATATTATATATATATATATATATGTATATGTGGTAATGTTTTTAATGTAAATTTTATCTCCAAACCTAACTACATTAAACCACTTTAAAATAATATTTGTTTTTGATTATGTGGAACCCCACACAATTTGGTGACGCCGACTGTAGACTTGAAGGTCCCCATAATTTGGTGACCCCGACTGTAGACTAGTCTCCTTGATTTGGTAACCCCCATCTTATCACGCATTCCGTGATTTTGTCTCCATAAATTGGTAGACCGAAGCTCAACCCGACGTTCACGTAAATTGGTAATCCCGAAACTCTCAATAGCTGCTACACTATCCTTGCCACAATTGTTTTATCATCAAGTACATTGGAGAGGATACAGATTTATGTAATTTGATTATATTACTGCCAGACATTCTTTGATGTTGAAGATTGGTAACCACAATTGAAGTTTTAGAAGATGAAGGCCTTTTCTTAATAGAATATTTTTAAGTATTATACTAGATTTGGATAATTTTTAAATACGACTTTTGATATTTTTGAGATTTGGACCGTTTAATAGAATAATTTTATAGAAGATTACAAGACTGGAATTTACCTTTTGAAATTATTAATTATTGTACATGGTTAAGTAGGTATCCTATATATGCTACTTTCCATTGTTTTATTTTAAACCAGTCAATCATTCAAATAATTTATTCATTTGATCTACTTTTTTTTAAATATGGCCGTCTCAAACGCTGTTGCACCAACGGATCTTGAAAACCCTATTGTCACTGATCCAGTTATTGCACAAAATCAATACGTCACGTCATTGAAACTTCCCCCCTTCTGGATAGCTAAACCAGAAATATTGTTTTCTCAAGTAGAAGCTCAGTTTAACGTTGCACGAATAACTTCTGATCGTAAAAAATATGATTACATAATCGCGAATTTACCGATGGAAGTCGTCAGTAATATTTATGACATTACCTGCCACTAATCTATATAATTTTTTGAAAAACGCTATCATTGCCCGACTTTCTTCCAGTGAAGAAAAGCATTTAGATGACCTGTTATCAGGATCACAAATGGGCGATAGAAAACCTTCAGAATTTTATCGTATTATGTCAGGAATTGTCGGTGGTTCCAATATGGTTAGTCAAGCCACTCTTATCAAATTATGGAAACGACGTTTACCCAAAATGATTTATATAGCAATTACTGTTTCTGAAAAAACAGAAATAGAGGATATTATTGACATAGCCGACAAGATATGGGAATCTTGTCAGAGTACTGCAATATCCTCGTTCCAATCTAACGTTTTTACTGTTATGATTCCGAATTCAATTTCCTCCACAACATTGTCAGATTTATCAGACAAATTTAATGCTTTTTCAGTTGATTTTCAAGTCCCTTTAAACAAGATTTTATTTAAACAAAGTTCTCTTGAAACTCAAATATCTACCTTACAGGCTTCTAATCACTAAAGTCGACCTACTCAACATCAATGTCCCACTTGTCGCAATAGACTTCTTTCTCGTTCTAGGTCTTCCAACGGTAACAATAAATTTGGTTCTTCTAATAAAACCGTTTGCTATTATCACCAGGTATGGAAAGATAAAGCTTTGAAATGCAGCGGCCCTTGGTGTTCTTTTTATAACACCCTATTATATAAAGATCATTCTATTTATCAAAAAAAAAAAACTAATCAACACTAGCATATTATCTGCAGATGTTAGTGATTCTGACAGCAGATCTAGACTTTTCATTTATGATATGTCAAACAAATTTGAATTTTTAGTAGATACAGGTGCAGAATTATCGGTTGTACCTAGGAATTTATTTACTGATTTTAAAAAGAATCCTAATTTAGTCTTGACTGCAGCTAATAATACTATTATTTCTACCTACGGTAAGAAACTTTTAAAAGTCAATTTAGGCCTGCGCCGCAATTTTACTTTTATTTTTACTATCACTGACATAAATGTTCCTATCTTGGGAGCTGACTTCATAGAACATTTTGGTCTACTTGTACATTTAAAGAACAAACTCTTGATAGATAACATGACAAGTTTGTCAATTAATTGTTACGTCAAAAAGTTTTCTTTCATCTCTCCCAGATTATTTTCTGTTGAAAACCAATATACCAAATTGTTGCACTCTTTTCCTCATCTAATTAGCACGCCGGATTACTTTCTGCCTATTAAACATTCAGTGGAACATTATGTAGTTACTGAAGGACATTTACCTTTTAGTCGCCCAAGACGTTTGGACACTATTAAATTTAATGTTGCAAAAAGTGAGTTTGATCATATGGTTGAGTTAGATATTTATGAACCTTCTTCTTCGTCTGTTGCATCTCCATTACATATGGTTGTTAAAAAAGATCCCGACGACTGGAGACCTTGTGGTGATTATAGACAACTAAATGTTGTCCCCATACCTGATCGATATCCACTACCAAATATCCAATATTTTAATGCCCAATTATTTGGTTGCTCAGTTTTTTCTAAGATTGACTTAGTTAGAGCTTATCATCAGATACCTGTTAACGAAACAAATATTTTCAAGACTGCGATTACCACTCCATTTGGTTTGTTCCAATTTAGACGTATGCCTTTTGGTTTAAGAAATGCTGCTCAAACCTTTCAGAGATTTATGAACGAAGTTCTATCACATTTGAAGTTTGTTTTCGTTTATTTAGATGACACATTAGTCGGAAGTAAAGATCATGTCGAGCATTTACAACATTTACGGATCGTTTTCGAGCATTTAGAAAATTATGGAATAAATATTAAACCCTCTAAATGCGTTTTCGGCACAGATCAATTAACATTTTTATGTCACCACGTCTCTCATAAGGGCATTTCCCCCACTACCGAACGTGTTGACATTATCAAAGAATTTCCACAACCTACGACAGTTAAGCAACTTCAAAGGTTTTTAGGCATGATTAATTTTTATCATAGATTTATACCTAACCTTGCTGAAATATTCAGCCCTTTACATGCACTAACTACTAAATTGTTACATGACAAAATAAAGATTATAAATACTTGGTTAAACGGACTGTTCCAATAGTTTTATTAAAGCTAAACAAGCTTTAGTAGATGCTACTGTCCTTGATCACCCTAATTACAACGATGGAGTAACTCTTTCGTTAACAGTTGACTGTTCAAATGCGTCCGTAGGATCAGTTTTAGAACAGACTTTTAACAATGTCTCCACTCCTTTGGCTTTCTTTTCTAAAAACCTAACTGACACTCAAAAACGTTACTCAGTTTTTGACAGAGAACTTCTCGCCGCTTATTTGTCAATTAGACATTTCAGATATATTTTAGAAGGTCGAGATTTTACTCTTTTCACCGATCATAAACCTTTGGTTTCAGCATTGTTTTCTAGAGCGGAGAAAACCCCCAGACAAATTCGTCACTTGGAATACATAGCACAATTTACGAATAACATTAAACACATTCCTGGTGCTCATAACGTCGTCGCAGATACAATGTCTCGTTTGAACGATTGTTCTTTAGTAAATCGAAATTATCTGATGTATGCTATTAATTCGAATGAATTTAATTTGACGATTTTGAAAAATGCACAATCTAAGAATTCAGAACTTACTTCTCTATTACAGTCGCAGGAAAATAAACACAATAAGGTACATTTCTTTTTAAAACAAATTAGTGTTGCTTCAATAGAGCTCATTTGGTGTGACGTCTCTAATTCTAAATGTCCTTATGTACCCAAAACTTTGCGTCATATTGTTTTTGACATCTTTCATAACCTAGTTCACGCAGGTATTCGCGCTACTAAAAAATTAATTTCTGATAAATATTTTTGGCCCAGAATGAATACGGACTGCACATTATGGACCAAAACTTGTATAAGTTGTCAAACTTCTAAGGTAAATCGACATACCAAGACTCCAATAGAAAATTTTAATGTACCTAAAGGTCGTTTCGAACACATCCATGTGGATCTTGTAGGACCGTTACCTCCTTCAGGGGGTTATTCTTACATTCTTACCATCGTTGAGCGTTTTACGCGTTGGCCTGAAGCTTACCCCATTCCAGATCGCACTGCCGAAACGGTGGCCAAAGTGTTGTTTCAAAATTACATTTGTCGCTTTGGCGTTCCGGTTCATATCACGACGGATCAGGGAATGCAATTTGAATCTAAATTGTTTCGTGAATTTTCGAAGTTTTTAGGATTTCATCGTATTCGCACGACTGCTTACCATCCGCAAAGCAACGGATTAGTGCAACGTTTCCACCGCTCATTAAAGACTACTTTATTAGCTAGAGCAAATTCAATTAATTGGGTTTCGGAATTCCTTATTATTTTGTTAGGTTTGAGAGCTATGCCCAAAGTTGACTTACATTGTTCGTCTGCAGAACTGGTGTTTGGTCAAGCATTACGTCTCCCTGGAGATTTTTTTATTAAATCACACGTTCGTACGGAAATTCCTTATTTTATTAATAAGTTACATGACACTTTTGACAAATTAGATTTTACAGATCCCAATCCTAATCATTTTTCTCAGAAGTCATTCGTGAGTCCTGATGTTAATACTTTCAAGTTTTTATTTCTTCGTAATGTACGTATTAAACCTGTTTTCACACCTTTATTTCAAGGTTCTTACGAAGTGATTTCACGTACAGCTAAAATTATCACCATCCTTAAGCAGGGAAAAGAAGTGACTGTCAGTGTTGACAGAATTAAACCGGCTTATTTATTAGTTAACATTACAGATCGTCCAGCTCCGTTGGTGGCTAAAAGAGTACGTTTTGATTTTGATTGATTGGTTTATTTATTTTTTTTTTGAGGGGGAGTATTATGTAGTGTAGTTACCTAACTATTTCCCTTATTATTTGTTATATTGTTTTACACAAAACTAGATCCAGAGGATTAAAATAAAATCCGTTACTTAGGTTACATAATTAATAAGATATTATATATATGTATATGTGGTAATGTTTTTAATGTAAATTTTATCTCCAAACCTTTTAACTACATTAAACCACTTTAAAATAATATTTGTTTTTGATTATGTGGAACCCCACATAGACATGTCGTAAAAAGTAAATACTGAATAAAACTATTTAACAGTAAAATGGACTTAATAGTGCGGCAGCGTGATGTCAAAAATTAATATTCCGTACGCTCTTTAGTATCACAAGCAAACGGCAAATGGTTTTTGATTTAATAAAGTTTTTTTAACACATATGTTTGATGCACACTTCAAAAATGATCTGATCCTGTGACGTATAATTGAAGTAATCGTATTAGTGAGAAGTGTGTGAGAGGCAAGGGGAATAAAAAAGGCGGCAACTCATCTCCCGTCTCTACTTCACTTTTACATTAAGTGAGAGAGCAGATACCGGCCATTCGATGTCGGCTATCTGACGTGGCGTGTGGGAGTATACTTTTGAGTGTGTTGTTTAATCCAGGACCGCAGTTAGAGACACCGCAATCGAGCCTATACTCTCGGGGTGAAGATATAATTCGATATTTAGTTTATATTTCTTTATTTGGTAATGTGTTTTTGAAAATAATTTTAGTAAGTTTTGTTACCAATTCATAGCCTGCATCCTTGCGTTTCAACGGTCGTCAATATTTCTATTTCGACAACTATAATTAGGAGCGGGAAAGGGTGCCACTGTATTAACATTATATTCTATAAGTGCTTTCATTAGTTTTACATATATAGTCATCTGTGGGAGTAAATCTGACTATATTTTGGACGAATGTATAGTGTATATGCGTATAATAAAAAATATACAATGTGTCCATGGGTGGATTTAACTATATTTGTAATTTGTAGACTTTTTTATTTTTGTTTTTTTGGTAAAAATTTATTCGTCATAAAAACTTCAGCTTATTCTGAAAAGCCCTTGTTCATTTACGATTTACTATACAGGGTATTCGGAAATGAAAAAAATATAAACTTTTGCCAAATGTAAAGTACCTTAATTTTATTGAATATATTAAAATCCTAAGAAGGCTGTAAATCACGCCAAGTACAGTCTGAATACAAAGTCTCATATACATGGTCAATAATTAGTTTTCTTGATAATTTTTGTTTTTTATTAGTAAAATTGCTATTAATTATTATCAGAGTTATTGACCAAATGAATGAAACTTTACATTCGGACTACACTTGGCTTTATTTACAGTTTTCTTCATAAGATTTGATTATATTCATTAACTAATTGTACTTTAATCTTTTAATAATTTTATATTTTTTCATTTCCAAACATTCTGTATAGAAAACCGCTATCCTGGAAATGGTTAAAGACCTTTCAGAATAAGCAAAAGTTTTTATGGCGAATGATTTTTTTATCAAAAACCAAAAATAAATAATTAAGTTAAAATTACCTCTGTGTTTTTTATTTAGCGACTGGAATTTTATATCATATGATATAAAATTTCAAAATTGGATAATATTTGTAAATTTCATTAATAAAATATATTCATATTGGCCATATCGCTTTCAAAATATAAATTATTTGCGATTTCTCCTGAAATGCATCAGGCCCCCACTCTTATCCAGCTGGACTAAAATCAATCAAATTTAAATCCTTATTTGGTATGTTATTACAAATTTCACTAGTGGCGGAATTCTTTAATTAACTCCATCTCAAGAATTAGAGAAGATTACAGATTAGAGAGACTGATACTCAGGGTAAATGAACTCTGTTGTCAGAAATTCAAGAGATTCAAAGCATATTGTCAAATTGCCCTTAGTGAGAATATCTTATTATTATTGTTCCATGTTTTCATAAGTTCAGAGGGCTATAAAAACCTTTTAAATGTTTTACTTCACATGAATGCGTATCTCTCAAGCTCACATGAAGAGGCAGACACGAAAATAGTGCTTCATACCGTCGTTGCTACAGCTTGCGAAGCTACTCAAATACACATATCTGGGCATGGATATTACCATACTGATCATAAGAAGATTTCCACAACTGTGCCAGGATACCTCAGTTATATGGATTCCTGGAAAAGTTGGCACGTACCTTTCAATTAATCTTACCAATCTCATCAACAAATTAGAAACATAGAAATCCCCTGCTCGTAGATTTCATGCTATAACAAAGTCAACCAATTACGATTAAAACAAAAATAAACAAGCTAAAAACGTACTCTTCGCCAATTGACTGAGCTTTTTATATATAATTGTTACACATTCTATAGGATACTATTTGTAGTTTTCTTGTAAATAATGTTAGTTTTTGGACATCCTAAATTTTGTGATACCATCTTTGTTGTGAAAAAAATTATATGAAAAAAAAATAAAAAAAATATCCAACCAGTGTGAGATTCGAACACGGGACCTTTGGATTGCAACGCAAAGCTTTAGCCGCTGCGCCACCAGCTATTGCTACGAAAAGTGATTGTCTGTGATATATATCTTTCGACAATCATACATAGGTATTTCAACTCGTACTTATATGAAATATATATTAGTGAAATTCATAAACAAAAAAAATATATCATGGAAATAATATTTCGCAAGATTTCCGTTTTAGTACCAGCGATAAAAATTAAGAGAATTTTTTTTTAAATCAAATAATTAATAACTTTTTTATTTACTGATCGATTTTCTTCAAAAACAATAGCTAACACTAACTTACTTTCTAAATTTTAATACAATCGGACTTTTCTTTCTTAAGTTATCGTGCTTACAAGAAACGTGACGGACGGACGGACGGACGGACGGACAGACGGACATTTTGAAAGTTGTTCAGAATTCGTTCACTAAAAAAATGATATGAAAATTTTTTCTCTGCGAGCGATATTTACGATTTTAGAAATATGCCGATCAAATACAATATACTCTTCGTTTTTGCGAAGAGTATAATTAACAAAACTGTCATTCGTCAATTATGTTTATTCCTTTTTCTAATTTTGACACATAAAGTGACACTTTTCAAAACGTCCTACTTTATGTAACCAGTTATGAAAAGTAAAATTTTATGTAACTGGTGACGAAAAGTTCGTTATGTCATCAATTAGGAAAGATAAACAACTCAAAAAAAGAAAAAGAAACAATGTTTATTCAACACAAAATGGAATACTCCATAAAGTGGAAGCTTCTAAATTCCTCTTCCCCTCAAGATATGCTAACAAAACGTTTTCATTAATATAATTTACCTTACGTTATCAAATTAGGATTTCAAATAATATTGTTACTTGGCTAAATAACGTCTGTCAAATTTGACATTAAAATTATAATGTGTGATAGCAGCAAAGGTAACTATGAAAAAGATTACTTAATTTTTAAGATCTTTAAATACACCTATTTCATTTATGTTTAAAGGATTTTTAGCCTTTTAAAATTAGAAAAAATCATGTATGTAACACGTTTCGAAAGACAATCTTGTGTAACTCGTGTTATTTTGCGAGATCTCGCTACGCTCGTCCCGCAAATTTCACTCGTTACACAAAATAACGTCTTTCGCAACTGGTTACATAAATAGCTATTATGCTCTAGCTAGCCTTATAAAACTGACGAATTCGGCAAGTGAGCAATATATTACATAAAGCTATTTAATCAATATATTCATGTCAAAATTTCTTTGTATTGAAAAAATGTCAGCCACAAATTGATTTTTTTATATTTTTTGTATTAAGTATCACCTAGTTTATGTACTTCAGTTTATGTTAGTGTTCCCAGAGAGGAAATGGGGGGGAGGGGGGAGGTAGTAAGTAAATGAGTCGTTCTATGGTACTCTGCCAATTTGTTGATGTATTTGTATAGAAATGCCAATATTTGTACGGCACAAATAAATTTGACTCCCACCCCAACTCCCTACCCCCCGGAATTCTTTCTGACAACCACTTTATGTCTCCTATTACTTGTAATGTAATTTGGGTAATTTTGGGATATTCTATTGACTACGGTTATAAGTTAGCCTTCCTTACCAGAGTGATAACGGTGTGGCATTGTACGATTGTCAGATGTCAGATTGCAATCATCTTGTTTCACATTCACATTTCAGAGGGATGAGAAAATAAAACAGAATTGACTATTTGCTTGTAATACTAAGTAGCACATGAGATTACATTTGCTGCCGCACTACAATGTGGGATAATAATTCAACAATCCGTTTATAGATATTGTCATACAGATAGAAAACCGATTGTAGAATGTCGACGGTATACTTTTGAAGACAACGTGAATTTGGTAGTTATGAAGGAGATAAATGCTATGCTATGCTACGTTGAATTTTTACAGTACGATATAATTCCACTTACTAATTTCATATGATCCTTGAGTTAATTGTTTTAATTTTGTCTTGGATTTATAATAATTACACGACAAAGAAAAAAAGGTTTTGTCCTAATATTCTCATCTAACTCTACGGCCGTACTGTGATACGCTGAAGCCAATTTTGGAGAGACAAACTTTTTTATTGTGTCGGTTTTTCTCTACCACCCCTTTTATCCCCTAAAAAAGGCAAAAAGCAGATCTGCCTTGACCTAAGTTTCTGATCTAACTTTCTGAAGTATTTTAATGTGCTGAAGCTAATTTTGGACAATTTCTTTCATCGTGTCAGTTTCTCTCTACCATCCCTTTTATCGTCTAAAAAGTTGACACGATAGAATTTTTTTTTTGTCCAAAATTGGCTTCAGCGCGTCAAAGTACTTCAGAAAAGATAAATGAGTACCTTAGGATAAGACCTTTCTTTTTGTAGACCTGTGTATTAATCGTGCACTTTTATGTATTCAAATACCTCTATACTGAAAGGTCCCTCCACCAATGGCGGAATAACTTTTAAGCAAATTATAGGCTATTATTGCCGTAAAGCCAAAGAGACCAACCAAGGAAGGCATTGTTGCCACTCCCGGGCCGGCTACGTTTACGCTGGATTGGATTTGGGTCATGATTGTTGCTAGCAGCGGGAGCCACATAACGCATGGTACGGGAGTGTGGGATCGGCAGTGTAGGTGTTTGCGAAGTGCGTTGCCGCACTGTATCGTGAATTTTTGTGCTTCTACAAATCTTCCTCGTCTGGGTATTCTGATTCCTCCATTTCTAATTCTGAATAAAAAAATTAGCCGATCTCCATCAGAGTAGATAAATCCATCTTACGTTGAAAAAGGAGCAATTTGGTGCCCTTACTAAAAATAAATTTAGTCATTTCTTCCAGACGAGTGGCGATAAGTTCATCTACATTCACACAGCTGCCTGGTTGTCGCTGCATATCTAAGTATGATGAATAGCGAGATTTTTTCTAATATTTTTGCTTGCACACAGTAATATAGTATACACCGCGGCTTAGATTACATGTGCGCGTACGCCAGGACCAGTTCTATTCTAAGCCTTTCATCCCTTTGTATACCACTTCAGAACTCAGAAGATGCTTTTGATTATGTTTCCAGTCATTTCATCTAGGGAACGATGAAGCTATAGACGGAGAGACACTGGTCATACTCTGACTGAGTGAAGACGTGGTCCTTTTCAGGTAGGGCGAGAGTGTTTGTGTGCCCCAGGTCTTGGCCCGTCGTTGCATTCCACATTCCATTCTTAAACTAGATCACCTTGATTTTGTACATTTTCTCCCAATATTCTACATGATTGAAGGTATTGAAGGTCGAAGACTTCAAATGAACTAAATCGAGCTAAGTGACACTGAAGTTATTTAGCTTCAAATTAATCTGGACTAAATCAAATATGATCTAAAATAACCCAAGTGAATCATTAGAAATCAAAGAGATGGCAAGGATGGTTTTACTTCCCAGGGAGATTACTTTACTTTTCACTTTGAGGGATAGAAATAGAGTTTTATATATAGGCGGTTATGCAAAATAGTTTCAAAACCAAAATGCCAGTCGAAGTTAGCGATTGTAGCAGAAATCATTTTTAAAACTTTTGAACGAAACCAAATTATAACAGTGGTTATTATTTGTGCTGTTCACATACATATTAAATAAATATCGATTTGATATAATATGATATTATTTAGTTTTAAATTTCTTCTGTAGTTTTTTATCATTGATTTGATACCATAATATTACTGTATAGGATATCTGTACAAGCAACCAGTACATTTACTTCTTATAGACTGAGAACTAGGTGGAAACATTATTTGTTTCGTCGAATTATATTGAATTTTCTATATAATTGCTAAACATTCTACAATATAATCATCGCAGTTTTTCTAATATAAGTCAATTTTTATGATCAGCTCTCGAGGATGCCAGCTTGATTGGTGAAACGTTCGTCAGTATACTATGCAGTATTTTTATATTTATAGAATTTTATCAGAAGTTACAACACTGTTAGCGTGGATTTTTTCATAAAATATTTCATAACCTTTATATTTACAGATCCATTTTCTTACAAAAATAACAGTTTCTCCTCTAACTAACACAAATTTCAGTAGGAACGCTCTTTTCTGACTTTAGTTATCGTTCTTACAAGAAAAGTGACGAACGCACAGACAGACGACCATTTCGAAAGTTTTTCAGAAATCGATGGCTAACACAGTTTACGATTCTAGAAATTTACCAATCATATACAATATACTCTTAGTTCTCGAATTTGGGATTAATAACTTATAACTTATCGCCTAAAATAATGTTGTTATGCTTTCCATTTCTTTAAGAAATCATACCATAATTTAATTGAATAGAATAGTTGTGAGATATCAAAAATGTTTTTACAACATTAGGGAAAGGATAGAGTAGTGCCTAAACTAAATGATAAATAAAAAACTAATAATTAAATAGTATAGTTGCGAGACCCTTAGATAAATCTACGTAAATAATAGAGAGTAACACCTAAACTAATTGAAGAATAAAAATATTTGCTTTTCTACTCTAAAAAAATAATCTCTATACAACAAAAATAATAATAAATATCTCTATTAACAAAGCATTTTGACATTCTAATTTGTATAGAAATTATACTATTACAAGACAAAATCTAGAATGATCCAATTGAGAAATTCAACTTGCCACTCATACATTTAACCAATTAAGTAAACTGGCACAATGCAACTTTTCTTTACGAACTAGTTTTCTTTCTATATTGTTCATTTGAATTTATTCTGTTTTGTCAGTTTCTTATTACAGGAGTTAGGGCTTATGTAAAAGTTTGAATAGCTTTTTAAAAAGTTCATAAGCGGTTTTTAAACGACTCTTTCCTTATTTATTTCAAGTCAAGGATTTTGTTGATCTCAATCTTTTCTGACGTGTACACAGTGTAGAAAATAATTTCAAATAGATTACTTAAACAAGTAGAAGTTGCAGTCGTGCTTGGCCGACTGCAAATACCTGAATTTGAGTAACATGTTGCTCGAGCATGGCACAATTCCCTTCGTAGTTCCACCGAGACTAAACACACACTTAATTTTTTTTTATGTTTATAGTCCACTCGAACGCAATTTCGTTTCATAATAGTATTATTAAAAATATCTTAATAACATGTTAAAATAAAATTGATATATTACCGAATTTACGTAAATTTCGTTCTAACCTGAGAAGCACAAAGGGGCCCAAAAGTTAGTTTTTCTACGATTGTGCTGAAAGTCAAATTTTCTAACTTCAAAATGAGTGCAGAAAATATCACTTTGCCGCACGCCGTGCGGCAAAGAATTTGCCACACGCCTTGATTACATCTTCACGCACCGAAATAAAATAGTGTGTTTACCTTAAAGAATTTTATATTACTTAATGGTAATAACAATTAAATTCTATAAATGTACATTAATTACACATGAATTGCAATTACAAAGTCAAATTTTCTTACTTCAGAATGACAGCGGAAAATGTCACTTTAAATAAAATCTGACAAGCAGCAAATTTAAAATTTTGGAAAGACTTTGAAAAGGGAAATAACTCTACAACCGTAGAAAAAATAGTATGTAACACACGTGTGGCAAGCTTCATTGCAAAACTCGTATGATAGGAACACTCGCTATGCTCGTGTTCCTACTTTCATACATCGTTTTGCAATGAAGCCCTTGCCACACTTGTATTACAATCTACTATTACCGACTTACACCTTTAAATAATTAATTAAACAGTGTGAAAAACAATTTATTATTATAAGCTACAAAAAAAAATATCGGTAGTTTTCAAAATGGTGACACTGATGATCAATGCACTTCTTCCTGCAATAGAGCTGCAAATTCCCTGGATTAAGGCTTTGTCACCGTGAATTTCTTAATCTATCAATAACTTTAAATGATGAATATTGAATGGATGAGTTGCAAATACGAGGTTTTTGAGAATGCCCCAGAGTGAAAAGTCATTCACCACCGTTTCAACAAAAACCCGTGCTGGTCTGTTATAAGCATTTTGCACATAAATCAAAATTTAGGATAATTGCAATTTCGACGTTAAACTTTTGGCATGCTCTTGATTACATTTTGAAACATAGTCTTTATGTTGTCATATAGTGCAGTTGAATTGATTTTCTTCGGCGACAACATTCCACCTGAAATTTTATTGTTGATTCTTATGTATTATAACCTCCTGATTACGAAAGAAATATTTGTGCCCAAAAATTCCTTGTGCGTTAAACGTTATATGCACTTTTTGACACGCTTTCAAGGATTTTCAACTTATCTGCTTAATATATCTTGTACTAGTAATCGGATGGTAATTTTAAAAATACTGGCTTATTTGAAATAAAATTGACACAATTCCGATATGTATTGGTCAATCCGCCATCTTGGAGAAAAATAGAAAACACCAATAATAACCCAAAAAAATCAAAATTGATATCTTTTCTATAAGGAGTAATTTCACCAAAGTTGGCAAAAATAAAACTCATTTATGGTCAAATATAATGCACTTGTTCCGGACACCGCATGTCAAATAGAACGGTCAAAGATGGCAGACGAAATAACATTTTTAATTCTTCGTCAATTATCAAGGAGGCATTGTACGTCACTTTTTTTTCCGATTGTACGTTGTTTTATGTACTTTTAGGGGACAGAGTTCATTTTTTTTAATTTTCAAAAAGTGCTTGTTTTTAATTTTCAAAAAATTTGCATTTTTACAATTTTCAAAAATGTAATTTCTTTGATCCTTTTTTCACCCAATTTTCATCGAAACAAAATGAAATATATTACATTAGTTTAATTACCATCATATGCCATAATTTCACCGCATTCTTCATCAATAGCCGATTCATCAAAGGTAGAAGAAGCATTGGCACCATTATTATACTCTTCGCAAAAACGAAGAGTATATTGTATTTAATCAGCACATTTTTAAAATCGTAAATATCGCTCGTAGAGAAAAAATTTTCATATCATTGCGTTAGTGAACGAATTCTGAACAACTTGCAAAATGTCCGTCCGTCCGTCCGTCACGTTTCTTGTAAGCACGATAATTTAAGAAAGAAAAGTCCGATTGTATGGGAATTTAGAAAGTAAGTTAGTGTTAGCTAGAGGAAGAACCCTATTGTTTTTGAAGAAAATCGATCGGTAAATAAAAAAGTTATTAATTATTTAATCTGAAAAAAAATATTCTCTTAATTTTTGTCGCTTGTACTAAAATGGAAATCTTGCGAAATATTATTCCCATAATATATTTTTTTTGTTTATGAATTTTACTAATATATATTTCGTAGAAGTAAAACTTGAAATATGTATGATTGTCGAAAGATATAGGTATATCACAGACAATCTGGCAATACCGGCACGGTAGCTCAATCGGTTAAGGCGTGTTGAGTGGCGAATACGCTGATCGACTCGCTACCGCGCTCTGGGTTCGACCCCCAGACCCGGTATTGGCAACACCGGTGGGTGTGGATGTATGTCTGCGTTTTTCCGAATGTGTAACTCCCTTCCGGGCAGCCTTGGTTTTGGATTTGGGGGTTGTCTACTATCTGTGGTGTGTTTATGTTTATGTTTATGTTAATCAATTTTCGTAGCAATATGTGGTGGCGCAGTGGCTAAAGCTTTGCGTTGCACATACATGTACCTCTAATTTTAATAAAGTTGTTATTGCTTGCTTGCTTACTTGCGTTGCAATCCAAAGGTCCCGTGTTCGAATCCCCACACAGGTTGGATATTTTTTTTTTCATTTTTTTTTTATATAATTTTTTCACAACAAAAATGGTATCACAAAATTTAGGATGTCCAAAAACTAACAATATTTACAAGAAAACTGCGAAGAGTATCCTATAGAATGTGTAACAATTATATATAAAAAGCTCAGTAAATTGGCGAAGAGTACGTTTTTAGCTTGTTCCATTACAATAGACACTTAGAATAGAACATTATATGTTCAGTTTTCTTCAGCTACACTGATTATTTTACAGCCTTTCTTACATTTACAAGTAAATTTTTAGGAAAAGCTTTACTTTCACTCATAACATCAGACATTAAGCCATTCTCAGTTTTAAGTCACCCGAATTGTAACGGATCTTTCTCAGTACCTAACCATTTTTGAACTTGGAAATATACTATTAAACAGTGTTTTTCTATTACCTCTTCAATAGGTAGAATTGCAGACAATTTTATTTTCATCATAATGTTTGTCAATTATTTTATTAATCTTAGGTTTGTAAAAATAGATTTTTTTAATGATGATTCCATGCTAGTTGAGTCATTATAACCACATGGTCAATATCTTCACAAACTATTATAACTTGATTGTCTTCGTTTTTTAAATCAATAGCAGTTTTAACGATTGTAGTATATTCGTCTTCTCTGCATATTTTAACGTTAAAGTCATTATCTAAGAACTCTTGGCGGAAAAATTTTATAAAGCTATCCTTATTTTCACTATAAGAAATTTTTTTTTGACTAACCGAGGATTTCATAATGCCACTAGTTGATTGAAGTGTCTACGCAAACACTTCTTTCTAGGCGACAAATGCGCTCGTTATTCTTAGTGCTACTCTGTTCATCGGCATACCCTTCAAAAATAATAGTACTCTAGTCTTGACTGCTTGGTTCTGATTTATTGATCATATATTCGTATATTATTATTATCATTACCATGCGTATGCTTAATAATTTTTCTTTTCAAATTAATGAAGTTTCATTTTGTATTAAATTTTTGAAGTTATACGAGACTATCTATAGTATATTTAATTTTGCTTCAATGAAAATTGGGTGAAACAAAGGAGGGTCACAGAAAATAAATTTTTGAGAATAAAAAAAATGAACTCTATCCCGTAAAAGTACATAAAATAACGTACAATCGAAAAAAAAGTGACGCATAACGCCTCCTTGATAATTATTGACGAAGAAATAAAATTTTTATTTCGCCCGCCATCTTTGACCGCTCTATTTGGCATACGACATCCGGGATTATTGCATTATATTTGACCATAAATGAGTTTTATTTTTGCCCACTTTGATGAATTCACTCCTTCTTACAGAAAAGATATTCAATTTTGATTTTTTCGGCTATTTTTGGGGTTTTCTATTTTTTCCCAAGATGGTGAATTGACTAATACAAATCGGGCAGGTCCATATTTTTTGAGAATTTTATTTCAAATATGCCAGTATTTTTAAAATTCCCATACGATAACTAGTACAAGATATATTAAGCCGATAAGTTGAAAATCCGTGAAAGCGCGTCAAAAAATGGATATAACTTTTGACGCACAAGGAATTTTTAGAAACAAATATTTTTTTCGTAATCAGGAGGTCATAATACATAAGAATCAACAATAAAATTTCAGGTGGAATGTTGTCGCCGAAAAAAATTAAATTAAATCAATTCGACTCTACTAATAGACGGTTCAACAATATTGATTATAAATATTATTTTTGACTAATCATTTAAAAATGATTATGTGATAATTATCATTTTGACTTTAAGAGCAATTTCTAACAGTAGTATGAATTGTTTACTTTAGTATACCTTAACATTTATGTTTCAATCTTTTCTCGGTGTATCTATAACATTTTACAATTATGTTTGTCTGCCGCCCATATATCCCCATATATGCTTGTTCGTCTGTAGCTCAGTTCGCCTTTAATTTTGTATACATCCACGATACTTATTGTATATCACATTTCAACATTTATTGAGAAAATCTTGATTTAGAATTTCACATCTGGCTCTATAGATAGATATTGATTCTAAAACCAATTATTCTTATCCCCAAAAAAGCAATATATTCAAACTTTTTACAAAAGTATTCCTATATTATTGTGTGCATAGTAAATTGTAATCCAGAATATTATTCTCCAGTCGAAGTATGTAAATATTATTCAATCCGTTACAGTTGTGCAAATAATAATTTGATGCTCGAATCAAGCAAACTTTACCTACATACCTACAGTCACGAATATGCGCTGGAATATTATGCATTAAATAGGACTGACGTAGAACTATACAATAAATTGAAAGCTGTAGTAGAAAGTTACCAATTGCCAATTCTTAATTGATTATAAAAGTCTATTTGATTAACAAAATTCTATACATGTTCGACATAAAAATATTCCTTATTTGGAAGTGTAAAACTTTGATTAAATTCAGTATGGGTATTTGTGCATTATGTTAGGAAAAGTGAGATTTTTCCATTCTGGAGGTTTTTTTAATTTCCTCTCTTACCGAAGTATTGTAATTGTGAAAAAATCCCCCTCCGAGATTGTTTGGGATTTTCACGCTTCAGAGTATTTAGATTCAGAAAATTAAAGTCATTTAATTCAGTCAATCTACATGTCTGTCTATCTGTCGGTCTGAGGTATATCTGTCTGTTGGCGCACTATCTACAAAACCACTTGGCGCAGAATAATAATATTTGGTAGATATTTGACGCTACTGCCAACGAAGAACTGGGATATGCTTTCGTTAAAAAAATTAGAGGGTGGGTCTCATATTAGGGTGTCTGGTGTACACGTACAAATATTTTACATGATAACATTGATCCAGAAGAAGCAAGAAATTCGTATAAACCGTTTGCATTGTTTGTGCTTCTGTCTTTTAGGCGTTGTTGTCAACATACCAACTTGCAATTTGGTATGGCATCGTTTCGTAAATTTCGTCAAAATAGTTACATCACTGTTTATGTTATCATCAATTATTATTTAAAAATGGATACTCTTTATTGTTCTACATTTTGCAACTTAACAAATTATCCAAAAAGGTTCGAATAAAACTAGCTTTCTTCAGAATTTCATTATGAACAATCTCTTTTTTATTTATTGCGGTACAAGCTATACAACCAGAGATATTTTACGAAAAACTGCGAAAAAATACAATTTTCAACATTCTTTTGTCTAAACGAATGACAAAAATTTAATCCAAAACTTCTTGTTTCACTCGTCATATTTCCGACAAGTTCCAGCAAAAAAATTGCTATTGTAACACAATTCTCAACAAAGTGACTCTTAGTTTTACTCCACTAAGCCTACTTTGTGAGATATAGTACTACATTATGAAAAATAGGAGAACCACAAACACTTATAGTATATAGGCCAACTAGCCAAATTATTAATTCGGTATAATTTGGGGGTACTAATTTTCCTTTAAGCCACAGCTATGTGGGTGTACAGAGATAGCAAAAAACTATGATTGCCATCTGAAAGTGGTAGCTAACAAAAATGGCGGCCAATCCAATATGGCGAATGTAGACGTTTAAAAAAACGACCGTATCTGTGTGAGGTATTGTCCGATTTCAGTGTTCTTTTTTTTAAATGACAGCTTAAATTATGAAAATTTTCTAAGTTCCCATTATTTTTTTCAATATAAGCAACCGTTAATTAGTAAATCGCGAATTAGTGAAAAACATATTAGTTTTTACAGATAATTTGCTTGTTTATCATAAATTTTCTTACAACGTAGATGTTCAGAAAACAATGCTAGCATTTTTTGTTTCTATAACTCAAGTTGTTTTTGATTTCCATATCAACAAAAATAATAACGCTACAAAAAAAAATATAAAAAGTCATTTTTCGGTCAACTTAAAAAATAATAAAAACCGCTATTTATCACCACGCGAGTGTCTTGTGTACCTTGCCATATTCCCATACTGGAGACCTGGAGTTTGTTGGGCCCAACTAGAAGAGAACAACACCAGGAAGTGCCGCTAGTACACGAGGTCACAAGGTATTTCAAATTCAATTATTAATATTAGTTCAGTTTGTCAGCATTACGCTGAATGGTCCTTCGTCCGATTTATTTCCGCGTTAATAAACATTTTTGATCCTTCGATGCCGATACCTTAAAAAAGAAAACCAGCTTTGCCTTACATTCATCTAAAACCTTTTTAAATTAATTACTTCATAACTGACATTTGTTGCTTAAATTCATTTTGACACTAGCACACGGTGTTTTTATTGAACCTGCCGCTATAATTAATTCATTTTCTTGTTTCCTCTAAACATATTTTCGTTATTATATTGTCATTCCAACGTATTTGTGAGTACTGATTAATACAACTATTTTGTAATTTTATTCACATTCGGTTAATATAACTTTATTAAGGAGCTTATCAATACTTACAAAATGAAGTTTGAGGATTTTGTAAGGGAATGTAATGTGGTAATTAGAAAATTAACCGCCGTGTCAGAATACTCATCTGCCGTTGTGGCAGACACTTCAACGCACTCTATGTTTTATGCAAAATTTAAAAGATCTAACCTCATTTACGAGGATTTTCAAGAACAACGCAAATCATTAAAATTGAGTCAACTCTCAGTTGAAAATTTGGATCAACTGGATTCACTGGTGGAAGAAATAGATGATTTGCATGATAACATTCAAGCTGTTGATATACAATTAACCAAAATGGCATCTGCTGTTACTACAAATCAAAAGGTTGATGTTGAAAGCAATAAAAATACTGTTCATCTACCGGAGATTCAGATACCTAAATTTTCAGGTAATGCTATTGAATGGACTTCATTCTATGAACTGTTTAAGTCATTGATATACAATCACACAAATTTGTCTAACATAGAGAAATTCCAATACTTAATAAGTGCCTTATCTGATGAACCATTAAAATTAGTGAAACATTTACCAATAATCTCTGATAATTATCATATTGCATTCGGAACTCTAGAGATAAGATATGACAATAAACGCATACTTATTTCGACCTATTGGGGAAATATTCTTAATTCGCCAAAAGCTAAACCTGATTCCGCAAGTTCTCTTCGTACTCTCTTAAATATATTTTCTGAAAATATTTTTGCTCTCAATAAATATGAAATTGACTTGTGGGATTTTACTCTATTTAATTGGTTAATGCAGAAAATTGATCCCAATACTAGAAAACGGTTTGAAATGCATCGTAGCATTACGGAGTTGCCCACATATGAACAGTTAATTAAATTCTTGACCGATCAATGCAATGCTTTGGAGTCTAGCACTATGTTGTCAAATATTTGTTCTGGTGTCTCTCAGTATACAACTTCTAACACTGGAATATTTTCTCCTTCATTATCTCATAAGCAACATACGCAATCTCCCATAAAATCAAAACAGCAGTCTCTCGTGGTGGAAACATCTTCTCAAAACAATATTGGTTCAGCAGTGCCTCTTGCAAAACCTCAACAAGCATCTTGCTTTGTTTGCAATGCTAACCACTCTATTTTTAAATGTGATTTATTTTTAAATAAGTCGCCTCAAGATCGATATAACTTTATTAAAGAATGCAGACGTTGTGTAAATTGCTTTGGAACACATAGTTTCTCGACTTGTGCTTCCCTGTCTGTTTGTCGCGTTTGTCAAAAACGCCATCATACGATGCTACATTTTCCACGTGAAGCAACTACGATCTCGACTTTTAATTCTACAGATAATGCCGCCGCTGCTGACATTCCTCAAGTTGTTGCTAGTGCTATTGCTCCAGTTACAGTTCTTTTATCCATCGCCTTAGTATCTATCTGTGATGCTAGTGGTAATTTTCAAACTTGCCGTGCTCTTATAGACAATGGCAGTCAAATATCAGTAATAACTGAGAAATGTCTAAACAGACTTAATTTACCGCTTACGCAATGCTCCGTTCCTATTCAAGGAATTGGTCGAACTTCTTCACCCGCTTGTACTGGCATGACTTTTTGTCAGGTCACTCCGATGTTTAGACATCATCCCAGTTTTAATATACAGGCAATGGTCTTGCTGGTCATCTGTAATGATATTCCGTCTAGTCACATTACCACTCAAGGTTATGAACATTTAAAAAACCTGCCTCTCGCTGATCCTGATTATAGGAAATCGAGTGAAATAGAGATCTTGCTTGGTGCTGATGTCTACTCACAAATAATACAACCCGCTATTAAATATGGTCGTCCTGGTGAACCAATCGCAATGAAAACCATCTTTGGTTGGATACTATCTGGAAAAATTCATATTTCTACACCAGCTGTTGTTAACTCATTTCATGTGTCTGTTTATTCACAACTTGATTCCACATTAAAGAAGTTTTGGGAACTTGAAAGTATACCTGACAAAATATTCAATTCTCCAGAGAACACTAAGTGCGAGCAAAATTTTATCAATTCTCATACTCGTGACAAATCAGGCAGATACATCGTTTCATTACCTTTTCGTGAAGATATTCCTATTTTAGGTAATTCTTTTAATACCGCAATGCGTCGTTTTTTATCTCTGGAAAATCGCTTGAATAAAGATTCTACATTAAAACAAGAATATTCAAATTTCATGCAGGATTATTTTGACTGTGGACACATGTCTCCTGTGAGTGGTCAAAGTGCTTCCAATCATTCTGATTCGTGTTATTATATTCCTCATCATTGTGTGTTGAAGCCCGAAAGTTCTACCACGAAATTACGTGTCGTCTTTGACGCCTCAGCAAAGTCTACTAATAATGTTTCTCTGAATGACACCTTATTAACAGGTCCTAAATTACAACAAGACATAGTATCATTACTTTTACGGTTTCGTACCCATTCCACTGTACTTATTGCAGATATAAAACAAATGTACAGGCAAATTTTAGTAACATCTGATCACAGAGCCTATCAACGCATATTATGGCGCTTTTCTCAAAACACTCCTGTTCAAGAATTTGAATTGAATACTGTTACATACGGAGTATCATCTGCGTCATATCTAGCTATCCGCACTCTTTTACAAATTGCTTCAGATGAAAAAGATAATTTTCCTCACGCTGCAAAAGTGTTACTTAGCGACATTTATGTAGATGACGTAGTCACGGGCTGTTCATCTGCTGAAGAAGCTATTACTTTACAATCTCAACTTCGAGATCTTCTTAAAAGTGGTGGATTTGATTTGAGGAAGTGGTCTAGCAACGATCCTATCGTATTAGACTCCATACCCCCATCATTACGCCAAACTAATTGTCAATCATTTGACACTGCTGATTACTTTCAAAAGGTGTTGGGCTTGAACTGGAATCCAACTTATGATTCCCTAACTTACAAAATAGACACTATCGACCGTTGTTGTACCAAAAGATCAATACTTTCTGAAGTCGCACGCATATTTGACCCACTTGGATTGTTAGCTCCGCTTACTCTTTTTGCAAAGCACTTGATCCAGATTCTTTGGACACAAGGATTGTCTTGGGATGAGGTTCCCTCCGCTGAGATTTGTTCACGTTGGTCACAATACAAGCGTGAGGTATTATGTCTCGCTCAACTTCAGTTACCTCGGCGCGTTATAACGGACAATTATCAAGCATGTGACATTCATGGTTTCTGTGATGCTTCTGAGACTGGTTATGCATGTGTGGTATAATTTTAGGGTTACAGAAAATGATGGTTCTGTGCGCATTTTTTTGGTTTGTGCTAAATCTAGGGTGTCTCCGCTTAAGCGTATCACAATTCCACGCCTTGAATTATGTGCAGCACTGTTACTTTCAGATTTAGTTTATTTTGTACGTGACACCTATGCCAACATTGCTTTTAAAAATATTTACGCTTGGTCCGATTCCACAGTCGCATTAACCTGGATTAAATCCTCTCCACATCAGTGGAAAACGTTTATTGCAAACCGTGTTACACAAATTCAGGAAAAATTATCTCCGGAAAATTGGCATCATATTGATGGTATCGATAATCCTGCTGATTGCGCCTCACGGGGTCTTCTTCCCCATGACCTCTTGAAATGTTCTTCATGGTGGGCGGGTCCCAAGTGGTTCAGCTCTCCGCCTGAACTTTGGCCTATTAGTTCATCTTCTACCTTGCCTTCCGATGTAGACTTAGAAACCAATACAATCTCTCTCGTTGTCACTGGACAACATGATTTCATAATAATTTTATTATCACGATTTTCCTCTTTGCGAAAGGTTCAAGGAAGCATAGATTATTTAATTCGATTTACCAGCTATTTAAAGGATAAAACTAATTTAATTCGAGGTCCTTTGGTAAATTTGGAACTACATAATGCGCTGCTTATCATTATAAAACATATTCAACAATTAGTCTTTGCTAATGAAATAAAGCAAATTTGTTCAAAAAGCCCTTGTGCTAAACCTATACGCAAACTTGCTCCTTTCCTAGATCAGGAGGGTATTCTCAGGGTGGGCGGAAGACTTCGCCACTCTCAAGAATCCTTTGAGAGAAAACATCCAATCTTATTACCACGGGAACACCGAATAACTAAACTTCTTATTAATCAGTATCATAATAAGTATCTGCATCCTGGCGCAACCGCTCTTCAGGCTTTATTAGCTGAACAATTCTGGATATTGTCCGCTAGACGAGCAATTAATCATTGCATTTCTCATTGCTATCGTTGTTCGCGACATAATCCAAAATCCTATACACCTCTGATGAGTGATTTACCCACTCCTCGAGTCTCTGAAGTTAAACCATTCCTGCACACCGGAGTAGACTTCGCTGGGCCGTTTCATATTACTTTTGGTAGACGCCGGGGTGGTAAAACTCAAAAGGCATATCTATGCTTATTTGTATGTCTCGCCATTAAAGCTCTTCATCTTGAACTTGTTTCAGATCTTTCATCTGATTCATTTATAGCAGCATTACGGCGATTTGTTGCACGTCGAGGCCAATGCTCTCATCTTTACAGTGACAACGGAACTAATTTCGTTGGCGCTAATCGTCAACTGAATGAATTAACCCAAAACGCCGCCGGAGTCATGCAAATTAAGTGGCACTTCAATCCCGCGTCTGCGGCTCACTTTGGTGGCTTATGGGAAGCAGGAGTCAAATCAGTCAAACATCACATTTCTCGAATTATTGGTGATCAAGTACTGACCTACGAGGAGCTTAATACCGTTTTTCACCAAATCGAAGCAGTTTTAAATTCACGACCATTATGTCAGCTTAGTAGTGATCCAAATGATCTTCAGGCCTTAACTCCAGGTCATTTTTTAACATTATCTTCATTAACAACTCCTCCCGACGAGGAGTTAATCTCCGTACCCATAAATCGTTTGTCCAGATGGCAGTTGTTGCAACAAATTCAACAAGGATTTTGGAAGCGCTGGCATAACGAGTATCTTCACACTCTCCAGCAACGACATAAATGGACAGATTCTACAAAACCTCCCAATATTGGCACCATTGTTGTCATCAAACAGGACAATGTCCCACCGCTAACGTGGCATCTTGGCCGAATTGTCGAATTGCACTCTAGTCCTAATGGGCAGACCCGTGTTGCTACTGTGCGAACAGCTAAGGTGTCCTTAAGAGACTTCTTGTAAAACTATGTCCCTTACCTACTCCTCACTAGTTTTGTATTATTATTTAACCTAGTTTTAGTTTCATAGTTTTAGATATATTTCTTGTACTCATAAATACGTTTCCCACGGAAATTACAAACTTTATTACAAATGCTTCGCCATTTGGATGGGCGGTATGTTCAGAAAACAATGCTAGCATTTTTTGTTTCTATAACTTAAGTTGTTTTTGATTTCCATATCAACAAAAATAATAACGCTACAAAAAAATATATAAAAAGTCATTTTTCGGTCAACTTAAAAAATAATAAAAACCGCTATTTATCACCACGCGAGTGTCTTGTGTACCTTGCCATATTCCCATACTGGAGACCTGGAGTTTGTTGGGCCCAACTAGAAGAGAACAACACCAGGAAGTGCCGCTAGTACACGAGGTCACAAAGTATTTCAAATTCAATTATTAATATTAGTTCAGTTTGTCAGCATTGCGCTGAATGGTCCTTCGTCCGATTTATTTCCGCGTTAATAAACAGTAGACATTTTAGAAAAAAATGTTTCCAAGAAATACTGTAGTACAAATCATTAATTTGGTGTATATTACACTTGTGTGTTTGGACAATGTGCACTGGAATAATGCTGTGTGATAAGAAAACAGTATGGGCCAATTTCATAATCGAATTTAAAGTGAGCTTTAGATAAAATCACATTTGACTGTGATAGTAAGTCACAGTCAAATGTAAACTTAATTTGGTGTATTAAACTTGTTGAAAATGTCTGCACAAAGAATCAATTCTGTAGAATATGAAGAGGAATTTTCACATGCTGATGTTCCATTCTTCGTATTATAATAAATCTATGTTATAACTAGTATGAACTATTGAATAAAATGTTGTAAGTTGTTTTTAACTACTAGTAGTAATGAGGAATGCGTATCTTCTGCAGTTCAATTATGAGATAATGAATGGACTAATCCGTTTGACAACAATCCTTCAGACAGTATCAAGTTATCAGCAGCAAGAGTAGCACCACCTGATGTACAGGCATCTTTGCTAACCGCGAGACAGAAAGGTGAAGATGCGCATGACGCATTTAAAAGAGATCGTCTGGAAAAGGGAGAGATATTTTTCGATACACTAAAAAAAATATCTTGAAAACTTTTACATCAATTATGGCAGTAAAACGAAGTGGAAAGAATAAAGACACAATCCTTAAGGCTGACCGCAAGCTTTTTGCCAGTATGATTCTGCAGAAAAGCGACAGTTAGATATGTTAAAGGTATTCGGCCATCCCCTAGGACCTCTACCTTGGAGTCTAGCCAACTCTGATGGAACAATGAAAAAAACCAACAAGGCTGTATTGGGGAAACACCTGCAAAGCCTGATTTCACCTGAAGATGGAAATATTTCTTCATCTGCTACTGTAATTGATGGGATGGCGTTAATTCAAAAATTACATGGACAAAATAAAACACTTAATGAGTTGTCTGATACAGTTCTTAATCACGTCTTAAACGCTGGCTATTATAGCAATAGAATTGACATAGAGTTTGATACTTACCACGACAAATCAATCAAATCTGCTGAACGTCTCAGCAGAGGTTCTGAGGAAGCATATAGTTCAAGAATATAAAAAGTGGTTACAAAATAATCAAATGGAGATGTCTTCTTCAAAGTGGCGACAGTAAAAATGAACTAACAAAATTCCTTGTTGAAAGTTGGCAAGAAGAAAACAGGAAGACAATATTGGTGATAAGGATTTATTTGCTACTTATGGTTGTAAATGTATCACAATAACTGCTAATGTTGTCCACGAAGAACAAAATCTTTTTTCATCCCAAGAAGAAGCAGATACTAGGATGATGCTACATATAAAGGATGCTGCAGTAAAATACTCAAATGTTATTTGCGTACCTGACGACAGCTCTTTATATATCATCTGAAATTAGTCGGGAGAGTAACTTGTACATCAAACGTGGAACAAGCGGTCGAGTCAAGTTAATTGGCATTAAGAAACTTGCATGTGCAGTTGGCAGTGAAATCATATCAGCATTACCTGGTTTACATGCATGGACAGGTTGCGATCAGTCAGCGCGTTTTCGGGACAAGGAAAATTGAAAGCTCTGAATATTTTACAAAATCGTGAAGAATTTATTTCATTGTTTTCATTGCTGGGAAGCCAGTGTGCATTATACACTCATGAGCAAAAGTATTGCATATTTTTAATATCTAGTACTACGTAAAAAGTTCTGTTTATTTATAATTATTTTTAGTCACAACGTAAAAACACATTCCTTTTAATAATAAAAACTGTTATCATAAACTCATTTAAGGTAAACAACCAGGTCCCCATTAAAAAAAAATCAAATTCCACAAGATTATCTAACAAATATGTTTTTTGGAATGGGAAGACGTATGTAAGCTGTATTATTTGCTAGAGGAGGTAATACGCTGTATTAAATCCAATTTTAAAGATGATTTTTGTTTCATTGAAGAACACCACCTAATAACAAACTGTTGCATTTAATTATTGAATTTGTCTTTATTTGTTGTTTTCTAATAAAAAAATATTTGTTTATCAACCTGCAGTTTCTGTTTTATATAAAATCCCATACTTCGTATATATTAATGTTTCCTAAATAAAAATTAATACAAGCAAAAAGGGTAATAAATCATTTTAAAAATTCAAAATATACAATACTTTTTCTCATGAGTGTATAACAATGACCACTATTTGATCCAAAAGTTTATATGTCAGTTGTATTCAAGAAATACCAAAACAGAGAGCATAAATGAACTAAGATACCAAATATTCCGAAGTGGACAAGGTGATGTTGAATCAACACAACTTCCCTCCAGTGAAGACTGTCTTTGAAACCATTCTATGCACACAAACCATCAAGCAGCAATTTGGAAGCGATGTCTGGAAAATCATCATCAAGTTACAGAAGCAGAAGATCATGGAAGCATGATAGTCCATGATGGAATACTCTGCATCAACTGGATGACGGGAACACCTGAAGCAGTTTTGGAACTTTTGAGTTGTTCTTGTGCAAGGTCATGCTAACTACCATTGTGCACTTGTATGATGAATCAGTTGAAATGTACCAGCGCGTGTAAGCTGACTAAATGTGAAAATATGCATGACCCCGAGGAAACTGCAGAATATGTATTTTTTAATGAGCCATATGAATATAGTGACAGCGAAGACGATTTGTGAAAGTTTAGTTGAAACGATATGGTTTAGAAATATTTCAAAAGGAATAATAAATAATTGTTTATAAAATCTGTATAATCTGCATGAATAAAAATTTTTATTCTTAAAAATTACAAAGCTTATATCGGTATTGATTATTGTCGGTCATATATTTTTCCGTGACAAAAGGTCAATTTCATAATCGAATTTAAAATTGACTTTAATTAAGGCTGCATTTGACATACTATCACAGTCAAATGTAATTTTATCTAAAGCTCACTTTAAATTCGATTATGAAATTGGCCCATACTGTTGTTCTTATCACACAGCTTTGTTCCAGTGCACATTGTCCAAACACACAAGTGTAATACAAAGATAATCGTTTTTGCTAGAATATTTGTTGGAAATATTTTTTCTAAAACGTCTACGTGATGATAAACAAACAAATTATTTGTAAAAACTAATGTATTTTTCACTAATCAGCGATTTACTAATTAATGGTTGCTTATATGGAAAAAATTAATGGGAACTTACAAAAAAATTCACAATTTACTCTGTCATTTAAAAAAAAGAACACTGAAATCGGACAGTAACTTATAGAGATACGGTCGTTTTTTTAAATGTCTACATCAGGCATCTTGGATTGGCCTCCATTTTTATTAGCTACCACTTTCAGATGACAATCATAGTTTTTTGATATATCTGTACACCCATATAACTGTGGTATGAAAGAAAATTAGTACCCCCAAATTATACGAATATATTGGCTGGACCATACACTATTACTTATGTCCTTCTTATTTGAGGAGATACGAAATAAATGAAAGGGATCAAAGTTGACGGCACAAACTATAGAAATAATGAAATTCGAAAACCGCAGTTGCATTTGACATACACTCTTGTGCAAAAATAAAAAGAACAATTCTCAAGGTAGGACATGACCATTAAATTCGCTACTTTTCTCTTTCCAACGCTACACAACTATCAACAAAGACTGATTGTCACTGTTGTATGTAGCCGTTTGTCGAGTTCTAAGACAAGTTTTGTCGGTAATAGGCTTGTTGCACAGAATATAATTTTAGCATTTTTAGAATCTTTACTTAAAACAAAACAGAGTGTGTAAAGGATTTTTTTCTTATTTTTTTTCTTTTACAGACGGTACTTAACATTACAGTTTGAATAAATCCGTTAATTTCATTCACGGACATTGCCCTTGTAAATGGCTTGATAGTGGAGTGACATAGATCATAAAAATCTCTCCCTTTTCGAGAAAAAAAAAATCGTAATCAAAAAATACCGTAATTGTCCATTACAGGTCTCAGATAACCTACTCTACAAGGTCAACAAGGTCTTCTCTGGTTCTACGCAAAAAAAATAAACGACACATTCCTAGGTCGATTTCGCTCCACTATATGTCCGAACCATTGCACTCGCAGGAATACACTGTTGTCACTGTTTTCTGTTTTATATCCAATACTAGCTGATGCCCGCGACTTCGTTAGCGTGGAGCTTCATCCGCGTGGAATTAGGAATATTGACATACTAACCTACTGCACATTCATTGCATTTAAAGAAACCCACTGAGCATTCATAGTACTTGAGGAAACCCACTGCGCATCCATAGTATCCGAAGAAACCCACTGGGCATCCATAGTGCTCGCAAAAACTCACTGTGCATCCATAGTACTCGAGAACACCCACTGCGCATCCTTAGTACTTGGGGAAACCCACTGCACATCCATAGAACACGAGAAAATCCACTGCGCCTCCATAGTACTCGGGGAAACCCACTGCGCATCCATTGTATTCAAGGAAACCCACTGCACATCCATTGTACTTGTACACTGCGCATCTATAGTACCCGAATAAATCCTCTGCACATCCATAGTCCTTGAAAAAACCCACTGCGCATCGCAATTTATCTATTTTTGTGTCATAGAGCGAGGTAAATGAAAAAAATTATTATTATTTTAACCGACAATAGAGCACATGGGTGGGTATGTGTCAAATTTCATGCTTAAAAACATCCCTCTCCCTGTTCGCCTGTTCGGAGGCGGGGGGAAGGGGATATCTTTTTGAAAACCGTCGAATACGTGTGTCAAAAGAGCCCGTCGCTGCAATATCACGTTTCTGACTTATGCGATTTCAGAGATACGGGTATCCTTTAGACCATCTACCACCCCCATTTTCAGCCCTTCAATAAGTGAAAATCGAAATTTCGTCTTATTCGTGTCTAATAGATTACAATAAAGAGTATTTCTGCCAAGTTTTACGCTTCTAGGTCTAAGCGTTTCCGAAAAGCTTAAAAACCTCCCCCTCCCCGTTCACCCTTTCGGGGGGTTCTTTTTGAAAACCGTCGAATACGTGTCTTCTTGTTTCCTCAGAAGAGTCCATCGCTCGAATAATTACGTTTCTGACTTACGCGATTTAAAAAAATACGGGCGCCCTTTAAACCATCTTCCCGTTTTCGCCCCTTCAAAAAGTGAAAATCGAAATTTCGTCTTACACGTATCCAATAGAATTATTTTTTATTTATTTGCTTTTATCATGATTAGAGAATATTATTTAGGTATTATGCAAATCACAACGTACACACTTTTTATTTATTATGAAAATACCTACTTTCTGTATATTGTTGCCCTAATCTGGGCACGCTAATATACTTGTTAGGTAAATACTTTAAAACACTTATTATTGGAGAACCAATCAAAACAACTACTCTCCTAGCTAATACTGACGAAGTATTGAATTACATGATAGGATTCTTAGCATTTTAAAGAAAAAAATATTGAAAATACTTAAATCATTTATTTACATTTAGTCATTCACACTTTTTTTATTTAATATGAAATTATCTATTTTCTGTATATTGGTACCTTAACCGGGTCACGCTAATATGCTACTTAGGAAAACACTTTAAAACACTCATTATTGGAAAACCAATCAAAACAACTACTCTTCTAGCTAATACTGACGAAGTATTGAATTACATGATAGGATTCCTGGGATTTTAAGGCAAAAAAAAAATATATTGAAAATACTCAAATTATTTATTGAAATTCAGTCATTCACAACAATTATTATTGAACCTTACATTCTATTTCAACTCTAGAAAAGTTGTACAAGTTTTTTCGAACTCGTTAGTTCTCATCAGTAGAGTATAGAAACATTCATTCATTATTTACAAGCCTATTCTTGATTTATTTTTTACAATTAATTATTATTTATTTATTTGCTTTTATCATGATTAGAGAATATTATTTAGGTATTATGCAAATCACAACGTACACACTTTTTATTTATTATGAAAATACCTACTTTCTGTATATTGTTGCCCTAATCTGGGCACGCTAATATACTTGTTAGGTAAATACTTTAAAACACTTATCATTGGAGAACCAATCAAAACAACTACTCTCCTAGCTAATACTGACGAAGTATTGAATTACATGATAGGATTCTTAGCATTTTAAAGAAAAAAATATTGAAAATACTTAAATCATTTATTTACATTTAGTCATTCACACTTTTTTTATTTAATATGAAATTATCTACTTTCTGTATATTGGTACCTTAACCGGGTCACGCTAATATACTACTTAGGAAAACACTTTAAAACACTCATTATTGGAAAACCAATCAAAACAACTACTCTTCTAGCTAATACTGACGAAGTATTGAATTACATGATAGGATTCCTGGGATTTTAAGGCAAAAAAAAAAAATATATTGAAAATACTCAAATTATTTATTGAAATTCAGTCATTCACAACAATTATTATTGAACCTTACATTCTATTTCAACTCTAGAAAAGTTGTACAAGTTTTTTCGAACTCGTTAGTTCTCATCAGTAGAGTATAGAAACATTCATTCATTATTTACAAGCCTATTCTTGATTTATTTTTTACAATTAATTATTTTTTATTTATTTGCTTTTATCATGATTAGAGAATATTATTTAGGTATTATGCAAATCACAACGTACACACTTTTTATTTATTATGAAAATACCTACTTTCTGTATATTGTTGCCCTAATCTGGGCACGCTAATATACTTGTTAGGTAAATACTTTAAAACACTTATTATTGGAGAACCAATCAAAACAACTACTCTCCTAGCTAATACTGACGAAGTATTGAATTACATGATAGGATTCTTAGCATTTTAAAGAAAAAAATATTGAAAATACTTAAATCATTTATTTACATTTAGTCATTCACACTTTTTTTATTTAATATGAAATTATCTACTTTCTGTATATTGGTACCTTAACCGGGTCACGCTAATATACTACTTAGGAAAACACTTTAAAACACTCATTATTGGAAAACCAATCAAAACAACTACTCTTCTAGCTAATACTGACGAAGTATTGAATTACATGATAGGATTCCTGGGATTTTAAGGCAAAAAAAAAAAATATATTGAAAATACTCAAATTATTTATTGAAATTCAGTCATTCACAACAATTATTATTGAACCTTACATTCTATTTCAACTCTAGAAAAGTTGTACAAGTTTTTTCGAACTCGTTAGTTCTCATCAGTAGAGTATAGAAACATTCATTCATTATTTACAAGCCTATTCTTGATTTATTTTTTACAATTAATTATTTTTTATTTATTTGCTTTTATCATGATTAGAGAATATTATTTAGGTATTATGCAAATCACAACGTACACACTTTTTATTTATTATGAAAATACCTACTTTCTGTATATTGTTGCCCTAAATTTACTAAATGTAAATAAATGATTTAAGTATTTTCAATATTTTTTTCTTTAAAATGCTAAGAATCCTATCATGTAATTCAATACTTCGTCAGTATTAGCTAGGAGAGTAGTTGTTTTGATTGGTTCTCCAATAATAAGTGTTTTAAAGTATTTACCTAACAAGTATATTAGCGTGCCCAGATTAGGGCAACAATATACAGAAAGTAGGTATTTTCATAATAAATAAAAAGTGTGTACGTTGTGATTTGCATAATACCTAAATAATATTCTCTAATCGTATCCAATAGATTTCAACAAAAAATATTTTTGCCAAATTTCACGCATCTAGATCTAACCGTTTCCGAAAAAGCCTAAAATTTCAACCCCCTCTTTCGCCCCCATAGGGGTCGAATTTCGGAAAATCCCTTCTTAGTGATTGCCTACGTCATTCGTGGAACCTGTACGCAAAATTTGAAGTTTTTAGACCCAGCAGTTTGAGCTGTGCGTTGATAGATCAGTCAGTCAGTCAGTCAGGGTATTCTTTATATATATAGATGAGTGTTTTCGAAGATTTGCCCCTTCTCCTGGATATTAGTCGTTGATTTAAATACTTTCCAGTTAGAAATTATGAAAACAGATTTGATAATTGCTAATGTTTGGTAACACTATATTAAGATATATTATATAAATTAATTTAAAATATACGGCACATGCAACAATCCTATTATGGTATACACCAATATTGAAAAATTCCATATGATTATCATTTATTATCAGTGCAATTTTGACGCTGCTCGCTGAGATGATAGTCACAGTTTACAGTGAGATATTTTCAGATTCTCCGCAGCCAAGTCAAACTGTGTTTAGAAAGTTAATTTGAAATCTAGAAACACACGGCTCAATTTTCAAAAAAGTAGTACGGCTAGGGCAAGTTACCGGTAATCTAAGAAAAGTGAGTATTGAATTATGTTAACTAAAACGAAGAAACCTATTTGAGACAAATTCAGATAAACTGTCGCATAAGAAAAACAGAGCAAGAAAATTACTACAAAAAAAAAGGAATTTTGTTGCTAGAGGATAAAGTTCAACTTTTAAGTGTGCGAGATAAGTCGAGGCAAAATTTTGTAGATGGTTGCTAGATAAGAAAAGAAGAAATTGTAATAAATAATTACTGATTTATAATTATTGTAAAATTCACTATTGTGGCCTCGGTTATGGCATAGCTGATTTCTATGATTCAATGATTTATGTAGATATTATGGTTCCATAAAATTTTAAATTTTGGCAGTATCAGTTCAAATTTTTATGACGTGTTTTACATCGCTAGAAAGAAAAAGTAACGGATTTAATAGTGTCATGACCTACCTTGAAATTTGTTCTTTTATTTTTGTACAATAGCGTATGTCGAAAGCAACTACGTTTTTCGAATTTACTTATTATACTTTATTATAGTCTATAATCAACTCTCATCTCTTGAATTTTTTTCGTATGTCCTCAAGCTACCCTCATAATGCTTAATAATATGTAATACTAGTTCTTCTTATGCCAAAATACAAGGGATATTTTTTTTATCATTAATAATAAGTATTTGCACTATTTTGCGGCATTGGAAAATTGCACACGAGAACAGTACGAAACTATTCTTAATGAGATACAAATAGTACGATTACGGTGTGCCGTTCACCGGAGCTTTACGATAAGCGAATGTTATTTTCAATTAAATTCCTAGACGATATCACCGGAGTGAGTTCTCCCTCATTGTGCCGTAGTAGGAAGTCAATTACAGGAAACACATTAATTATGATATATATCACAGGTGCATTGGTGTATGATTAAATAATACCGATTAAGTAATCAATTGTGTAAAATAATTTTGCATTTTATACATATTATATCTGATATACTTCTATTTAATACTATTAAAGTGCATAATATCATGCAGCTTCGCGGTAGATGTAAGCAAAATAAATTAAAAACTCAATGCGAAAATGCATAGATATTCGAAATAGAAGGAACTAAACGATATTAAAGATTAAATACCTATTTTATATAAACTTTCTTCGTTATTGCCATGACTTTTTACATGTATCCGTACGGAAGGCTATTTAAAATTAGCAAAGTCAATAATGAAAGTACTTAAGAATTACACCACACAACAAAATTTCATATTAGTTTATTGTATCCGTATACCCCAAGGCTTGACGAACAGTTAAGTCTGTGAATTTTATTTTTGAATTTGTCGAAGTTCTTAAAATGTCAAAGAACTTTTCAAAATGGGGGAGAATGTCATGAAATCCACATGCTATAAATTATTCTTACTAAAAATGTTAATATGAATAGAATGATTGGATCTAAGTTGCCAAATGGAACTTGAGCAATATCTCACATGCTATATAGGGGTGGCATACAGTCAACACCACCTAATTATTGTTGATACATTTCATTAATATTTAGTTCTTTGTTATTAGACATAAGTTTTATGTTATGAAGTTATTACCTTTCAAGATGGTAGATCCAGATTTTATTTTAATACTCTTTTAGTGCCTTATATTTCAAAATTAATATTTAAAAATTGACAATTAAAATTTTAGTAAATTATCCTCATTTAAGATTTTAAATAGTTTTACAACATGCTATGATGGAAGAGAAATATTCAAGCCATGACCAGTACAATTTCAAATAGCCATTAAGCTAATAAATATTGGAATGTATCGATGAAGTTATTTATGTCACTAATGACTGGTACATTAAATAAAATCGAATTTAGACTCTACTAAGATAGGAAACTATTTGTCTTTAGTTATAAGTTAGATATTTTAAATAATTCTGTATGATTATAGAATCTACCTTTAAAAATATTAGAGAATTTTATATTTGACAGTCAAAATTTAAAACATAAATTAAACAAAAGAAAATATAATTTACATTTTAAGTAAAGATAAAGTCATTAGAGGAATATATAGGAGACATGACTAAATTGAATACAAAAGAATATTAGGTGAGGAAGCTTATAAATCAAGTAGGTAAATTTGGACAAAAGTCACTAGTTTTGGCGCTAAAATAAAAAGGTTTGGTTGATTTCATACCGCTGAAGAGTAGACATCATTTTTGAGAACCAAATAACCTGAAGTACTTAAAAGAAGTCATATTAAAAAATGTCAAATAAAATAGAGGTGGGTAGTAACTCGTATGATTCGTATCATTGGTACGAATCCTTGCAGTGATTCGAATAGTACAAATCCCACAGAAGCAAAAGATTTGTGTATCCTTTATCAACGTTGTAACTGTATCCGTTTGTACAATTGAGACAGTTCGGATTCTTGAAAGAACCTTTCAGTACGATTTTTTTCTTGATATGGATTCGTTTGGTACAAATCTGAAAAAATTAAATACAAAAAAAATATTGAAACCAGTATACAGAAATTTAATAAAAACAAAATAAATGACGCACCTAATAAAACAAAAGTAGTATGGAACATAGTTAATGACAAATTGGGCAGGAAAAAAACAACTGATAAAAATATAAAATTATATGATAATAATGAGTTAATTTCGGATAATAATATTTTAACCAACATATTCGCAAATCATTTTGCCACAAATATTCAACAAAAATTACATCACTACTTTGGTTCCAATTTGTCATTTCCATGCACCACTTCTATGTATGTTAGATCACGGTTCACATGAGTGACTTTTTAAAAAGGATTTATTTATTTAATGGAGCCAACGTTGGCTCTTGGAGAAGGAATAATACAATAATTAGAAGTGTTTCATTCTAAGTGAGTTTAATAACTGATTTAAAAAAGCGTGTTTAGTCATATTTATAACATACAGAACCTGAGTAAGCAAAATATAGAACAAAGGATTTGCAGTTCTGCAGTCTGCACAAGTTATGAGAACAAAGGTGTAATATGATATCTTGAAGATAAGCAATTAATAAGAGAAGTCGTTATCATGTAACATGATATGCCTGTGAAGGTTTGTTACGACTAAGTCTGGGTAATAAGCATATAATTTTATATAACAACTTCCCCCTTAATAAAAAAGTTGATGTTATGCAGCAACTTTTGAAAATTGTTAAAACGTTAAATGAATATAATGCAAAAATAAATTGAAACAATGTTGAATGAATATAAAGCAAAATAATAAAATAATGTAAAAGTTAAAATTGGTAAGCGATAATAAAACATTACATAACGTAATAAGGATAAAATACAATGGTCTAAATTAATAGACAAGGGTAAAACTCCACATGAAAGTATATGTTAACTCGATGTCCTCTTCTTCTTGAGGTCTAATACCGGGTCGCTTTCTTGGAGGGATCAGTCTAGGAAATTTGGTAAATACTCTGCTTCGCTCTGAAGGAGGTGAAGGAGGGTTATCCGTTAAGGGTTGGATTCGCAATGCTCCACATCTTCTTCTTCTGCATTTACAAGTTATGTAAAGTAGAACTAATAGGATGATGAGAGTGATTATGAAGTATGTGAACCAAGATACATGGTTGGTCACAAAAGGTTCGTTTATGAGGTCATCTAGGTCTTTGGAATATTGCTCTAGTTTGTTTTTAGCAATATCTAAATCTTCTACGTCGAGACTGTTTAATTTAAGCTGTTTTAATTTTGGAATTTCGATTTTGTCGGGCATGTGATTGCACTATTCAAAAGGAATTTGTATTGGATGTGAATTGTCCTTAATTTCGGAAAAGTCTTTAGCACTGGCTTGTATTCGAGTAATGCCTGCATAGGCGTAACATCCTGGTTGTAGTTTTATGATGGAATTTTTGTTAATTAGCTCTGTTATGGATTCTCTCTTCGGGCAGTTGATGGTAATGTGAAGTGGTTCGGAATTAATTACTAGCCATGTGTTGTCTTCAAGTTCTTGGACGTTGTATCCTTGACTAATGATGAAGGAAGTTTGACAATTTTCTGGGAGTTTCGGCAATGGTTTTAATATTCTAGCTTCACAAATGGCATTTTGGTCGATAGGATATGCAAACAGGTTCGAACATAGTTTGGTTCCAAAATAAAGTGGTTTGCATTCTTTCAAATTTTGTATAGGTATGTACATTAAAGAATCATCGTCTCTCGCGATAAACTTTTGTGAAATAGATAAAAAGTGATGTAGACCAGTTCTGTTATCAAGTATAGGTATAGGGTACAGACGAAAGGTGTTGTAATTTTGAGGTTCAATGAGAGGTATTGTTAAAACAAATATTAAGTTAGAATCTAGTTGAAAAGCTTTTAGTTCAATAATATCCAGATATTGAGCAACTGCTGATAGTTTAATTGGAAGAGGTAAATTGTTCCTTCGCAAACTCTGTGAAATCTCTTGTAACGCCGTTACTAAGTGATCAGATGTTATGATTGATGAATGAATAATTCCTAATCTGGCGAATGTTATTGAATTTAAAATATTGTTTAGATTGTCTTCGATGTACAAATAGCTGGCCATTAGTTGTTCGGAAATGTATAGAAATTTTAGTTTTATTTCGGCAGCTTGGATCGTTTGAGTCATAGTTTGAATTGTGTGCTCGATTTCTTTGATATCTTTGTTAAATGTTTCCTCATCAATTTGTAATTTTTGTATAGTTGAGTTGAAATTTTTGATAACAGAAGTTGTAACTGAGATTTGATTTTTGATAAAGTTTTCTAATTAATGTTCGTCATTATTTAATTTATTTATACAGTTAGTGTAGTACTCGCCATCTTCGGCGTCTAAGTTTCCGGTAATTGATTTGAATATTGTTCCGAAACCGTTAAGTATTCCGCGTTTATATCTCTTTGTCTGAGAAGACTTCGTCAAATTTAATTTTTATAGAACTAGATATCTGTGTTAAAAGGTTAAACTCTGTTTTGACTTCGCTTCTAAACAGAATTGATTTCTGGTCAGCGGCAAATTAACTTTAGTTTCCTGTTTTGTTTCGAGGTTTAATTAAGGTAGCAGAATTTTGAATAGTTTCTTTTGTTTTAAAGGGACCGTTAAATTTGTTTTGTAGTTTGTTATTAATTTGTGATTCTTTTACATAAACATAAACATAAAACATAAAATAAGTCACCTAGTTTGTACTCAGGTCGTTTTTGGGGAATATTTCTGTCAAAGCGAACTTTCGCTTTCTCTTTTTGAGCTTGTGTTCGATTGCAGGCAATTTCAAAATAGTGAGATGTTCTATTGTTTAAATCTCTGACATATTTTGTAATTAGCTCTTTTTGGTTGTGAAAAGTTTCAGGTGGTCTATTAGATGTATGACCAAAGATAAGTTCATATGGGGTGAAACCGTGTGTTTTATTTACCGAATTGTTATAGCATGTTTTTGCATATGGTGAAATTGTGAAAGGATGTTCGTTCGGGTTTTCAGTTTTATGAATTCTTATCATTTCAGCTAAAGTAGCATGAAATCTTCCGTTGGGGATCCGTTGGATTGGGAATGTCCTATGCTTGAATACGTCAGTTTCATGTCGTAGAGGGTACAGAGATCTTTGATCATAGGGTTGTCAAATTCGCCACCGTAATTGGAATGGATTCTTAATGGGGTACCATAATGTTGAAAGATAACAACAAAGTGTTTACGATGGATTTTGCGGATTTATTCGGGACTGCATAGGCTTGCGTGAATTTAGTTAATTCTTCGCGAGTGGTTAAAGCGTAATTTCTAGTGGGGAATTCAAATAAATCGATGTTAATTCTTTCGAAAAGTGTTCTCCGTGATTACTTGAGGGTCATTAGATTTTTCTGGCATACTTTAGTCTTTTGACAAGTTTCGCAATTTTTATAAAATTTTCGACATCTTTAGTTAGACCTTGCCAAGTGTATTTTTCTTTAATTCTGCGAATCGTTTCGTTTATTCCGCGGTGTAGATAATTTTTTTCACTATGATGTTCTAGGATTATTGGGATTTGGTCTTCGTCAGGAGTTTGAACAATGTTTTGACAAATTATTTTGTTCGATATAATATTGATTTTATCTTTATGAAATTCAGGTCAAAATATGTCCTTAATAAGTTTGTGATGGAGGTCTTGTAAATTATTTTGTTGAAAGAAAGTCATAATATCTTTGTATTCTCGATGTAAAAGTTGCTTGTTTGACTAGTCTATTAATTAATACATTTTTCTTAAAAGGTGTTAAATTCGTGTACGATTTACGATGGAGTTTGAACATTCTGAAAATTGTTAATTTTTCTTCTTCTAAACAACGTACTGTATATTTGTTATTTTTTCTTTATTTTTGTGAAGGATTTACTAATTTAAATAATGCATTCCAGCTTTAGGTTACAGTTTAATCGTGAAAAGTTTCTGATGCATTTTTTAATCTTATCTTGAATGTTGCTTACATGTAAAACGCGTGTAATGAAACATTATAGCGGATACAGTACAAAACTAGAGTATTAGATGTCCTGCAATTCTTGATAAAATGTTTAATTGATAAACATACAAGACGTGCTTCTGTGGGAAGTATAAATGTGCTTGTTAGAATTTCTTCGAATTTAATTTATACATTTTCTTTAAGTCACCTTTTGTTTAATCGATAAGATTAAGGGTTAAGGTATTTTATTTTCTATTTCCATTATTGTTACAACTCAATTAAAGGAAAAGAAACATTTTTTTTTCAGTAGAAGTGAACGAAAAATAAAGATATTAGTCTACAGGGTGATGTTAGAAATCATTTGAGATGATATAAATCATGTAATTTTGAAATACTTTATTTTTTCTAATTTAGGAAAGTAAATGACTTTAATGTAGGATAATCTGTTTTGAAAAACCATTTTTACTGGAAAAATTTTACTTGGGTGTAAAAATGTTTATTAAATAATTTTGAAAATTGTTTATGTTTGTAAAGTTAATGTATTATTTGCTAGCATATTTTTTCATAGTGTCGAAATCCGATTGAGACAAAACCTGATATTGCTAATAAAGCTTAAATATAGATTTGAATTTTTGAATAGGCTCGAATTTTAGGTTTGAAAATTCTACAATTTTTGCTATTGCTTTCATAGATGCTAAAAATAAATTTTGTTCTCTTATGTTCATGTGTATGTGTGGTATATGAACTTTATTTTTATTTTGATTGCAAGAAATTGTTCGAACGTTTCTTAGAATTCTATTCATTTTCCGAATTATCGGTTTGCGAGATATTTCGTTGCCGATTTGAAATGAAGGTTTAGAAACTATGTTAGGTGTTTTTATTTTCAGTTGTGATTTCGTATCGTTTTTTGAAATGTTAAAAATTGAAATTGTCGGCTTGGGTTTATCTATAGAGTACAATTTTGTATCGGAAATGCTTTGTAGGTTAACAACAGTGGAGGTTAAATCTGGGATTTTTGCTTTTTCCTGTATTTCTGGTTTGGCATTAGTGTTAGCCAAATTACGTTTTAGTTTAGTTATTTTTTCGGTATGTGATTCATAAGGAATTAAATTATTTTTGTTGCCTAAATTTTGATTTTTAATTTCAAGATTTCTGTTCTTAGGTTGGGAATCCGGCTCTTGATAATTTGCATTAAAAATTGCTTTGAATTTTTGTACTGGTTCCAGCTTAAGGTTAGAGAAACTTACAGTTTTCGGTATCGCGTTAGCGTTTAATATTGATGTTAGAAGTTCTTCGTTGTTATCGATTTTTTCAAGAGCATTCGGTAGGCGTACCTTTTCATTTTCCTGGGCTAACAGTATAGCCTCGGTGTTTTCCAAGTTACATTTTAATTTGAAAATCTTGTTCATACGTGATTCGATAGGGATTACATTTTTTTCGTTGTCTACATTTTGATTTTTTAAGATGTTTAAATTTTGATTTTCTGTGATGTCCAAATTTTGATTTTTTATAGTAAAATTTGTAGTTGTTTGTAGAGGTAAATTTTCTGTAGCTATATCTTCCGTAACTTTAAATAACGGTAAAGTTTTAAAATTTGTGACTAGCTGTTTATTTTTAAAATCTATTCGACATTCATAATGTTCTAGAAAGTCTGCGCCTAATAATCCATCAAAATCTATATCTAGATTATAGATATAAACCTTGTGTGACTCATCTGAAAAGGGGATGAGAACGGATTCGTTGATATAAAATTTTTGATCAGTAATACCCTGTATAGTTACATTTTCAGGGGATCTACGTCTATAATTTTCAGCTGTCTTGGGTTTAAAAATTGATATACCTGCACCTGTGTCTATTAAAATTTTAAATTTCCCTGTTGCGTCTTTCGTATAATAAAGATTTTTTGAGTTTACGGTTAACAAGGTACGAGAAAGCGTATTTATATGAACTTTTCTTCTGGGAAGTTCAGCATGGGGTCGATATTGTCGTTGAGGTTCATAGTTTGAATTTGAGTTTCTAGCTCCGTAATTGGTTCGAATTCCTCGTTGGGAGGATCTGTTGGTTGGTCCAAACCTTAAAAATCCTGAGGGTTAGCAGTATAATCCTCGTATTGCTCGCTCTGAGAATTAGCAGTATAATTCTCCTGGAAATTTTGGTTGGTTTCAAAATTATAATTTTCGTACGATTCATTTTGAATTTGGTAATTTTGATAATCGTCGAAAGAGTAGTCGTTATATTGATTAGAGTTACATTAATTGTCATAATTGACATAAGGTTCGTAATTCAAATGATGAGCTTTTTGCTGGTTAAAGCGATTAAAATTTGGGTTAGGTTGGATAGCTGATGGTCGCTGTTGCATAAAATTAGGGTTCGGCCTTATGGCTGAGGGCCTGTTTTGCTGTGATTGATTTGGCTGATTATTTTGAGGGAATGTCCTCTGACTAAATTGATTATTACTCGGTTGTGCGAAGTTTTGATGAGAAAAATTTTGTGAGTTTGGGTTTCCTTGGAAACTTGGTCTCTGGAAGTTTTGAGACTGTTGCCTTGTGCGGCATTCGCTTATTACATGTCCATTCCGTTTACAGAAGGAACAGAACTTTTGTTGCAAATTTGGACCCTGTGGTCGCTTTTGTTGAATTACTGGGTTTTTGACTGGACTATTTTTTAGGAATTTTTGCTGTTCAAAATAAGAGAGTTGTAGCTCTCTACGAATTCTAATAATTGCGTTCATTATAGTCGGAGGGTTACTGGCACGTATTATTCTGCCTAGATTTGGTTCTAGACCCGTTAACAAATTATTTAATGTCATAGTTTCAATCAGGTTTGTTTGCGCGGTTCTTTGCTCTGAAGTTAGATTTTGTTTTTGCACTGCAGCGTGCATTTTCGCATTGTGCGTTTGTAGACGTGAAACGAATGTTAATGCAGATTCACCAGGCAATTGGTGAATTCGTTGTAGGTCTTGGATAAGAGCTGTTAAATCTCTAGAGTCACCGAAGTGGGTTTCTAGAAGTGCTTTAATTTCTGGCCATGTGGCAGGGTTACGAGAATTGATTAGTTCGGCAGCTTTGCCTTTCAATTTATTTTTAATATGAACAGTTAATAAAATTTTTTGGTCATGAATTGCCATGCGTTGGGCACACTGACATGAGTTTAGGAAAGTTTGGAGGTTGATGGCGTTACCATCGAACTCCGGAATTAACGAGAAAATTTCTGAGAGTTTGTAAGGCTCTACCTCGTGCTCGACTTGCTCTGGTTGCTCGGCTGTCGTCGGCACTACTGGTTGAACTGGTTGAACCGGCTCTGGTTGAGCTCTGTCTGGCATTTTGCTTTTTTGTTTGGAAATTTTTGAACTAAGGTTGGTTGCGTATCAGCAGTATGATACGGAAATTAGATTGAAATAGTTTGTTATGTTGCGTACGTTAATAAATTCTGTATTAACTGTATAATACACAGTTGTTTCGTGAAAACGAAAATAAATAACTTAAAATTAAAATTGTTGCGTCGTAGCTTGTACAGGATTTCTTTGATAATAGAACTGGCTTGTTTGCCGAGTGTATTAGCGGTATAATACACGTAAATAATTGTGAGAAATAATAATTGTAAAATGAAATAACGAGATGATTCTTAAAAATGACTTACATTAATTTCATCTCCATGAGTAGGTTCTTCGTCTGTCAAGGGATTGGGATCCGCCACCACCAGTGAGGAAGGTCTCCTTGTTCTCGCAGATGTACACGCACTAGTTAGGCACCTTCTGCAGATGTTGTCCTTGTTCTTTTGCGCTTCACTACTAGTTAGGCTTCTTGTTCTGATGATGTTTACGGATCCTACCGACTGCGCCAATGTTAGATCACGGTTCACATGAGTGACTTTTTAAAAAGGATTTATTTATTTAATGGAGCCAACGTTGGCTCTTGGAGAAGGAATAATACAATAATTAGAAGTGTTTCATTCTAAGTGAGTTTAATAACTGATTTAAAAAAGCGTGTTTAGTCATATTTATAACATACAGAACCTGAGTAAGCAAAATATAGAACAAAGGTTTTGCAGTTCTGCAGTCTGCACAAGTTATGAGAACAAAGGTGTAACATGATATCTTGAAGATAAGCAATTAATAAGAGAAGTCGTTATCATGTAACATGATATGCCTGTGAAGGTTTGTTATGACTAAGTCTGGGTAATAAGCATATAATTTTATATAACATGTATAGGTAGAACGAAATTTTCTTTCCACCCATTACCACCGAGGAAGTAAGTGAAGCTATTATTCACTTAAAAAATAATAAATCAGTTGGGTTTGATAACTTAACCTCCGATTTACTAAAAACCATAAAAGAAGATGTTGTTGATCAGTTGACATATTTATCTAATATTTCGATTGAACAGGGACATTTTCCCAACACACTAAAATTAACTATTTTTATACCGGTTTACAAAAAAAGGTATTGTCGAAGACATTGACAACTATAGGCAGATATCACTATTAAGTGTCGTATCAAAGCTGTTTGAAAGAATCATATATAATAGAATAGCTTCATTCTGTGAAATAAACAAAATATTAACAATATCTCAACATGGATTTCGAACTGGTAAATCCACTGAAATTGCATGCTGTCACCTACTTGAGCATGTATACAAATCTTTAGACACAGGCAAGTATGTTATTTCTCTTTTATTTGACTTATCAAACGCATTCGACACGATTGATAAGAATTTGCTAAGAAAAAAACTTAGCAGTATTGGTATAAGGGGGACTATATTGACGTGGATAGTATCATATATGGATAATAGGTCAATAAAGGTTAAACTGAATGGAAATAATTCCAATAAACACGATGTAAAGATTGGGGTGCCTCAGGGTTCGGTACTTGGACCACTTTTATTTTTACTTTACATTAACAACTTACCTAGTTATCTAACAGCTGGTCATGCAACCATATTTGCAGATGATCTAACGGTGACTCAAGTGCGGGGAGCCTTGAGGAACTTCAAGCACAAATAAATTTAACCATGCTAGAAATCAATTCATGGTCCCAACGGGATAGACTGATACTAAATGACAGCAAAACAGTTTTTATCAATTTTCATATCCAAAAGCCTTTACCTCATGATGCGATCATATACGATGGTATCACTACCTCAAAAACCACCAAACTGCTAGGCACTTATCTCGACTCTAAATTATCATGGGAGGAGCACATTCATTTTGTGTGTGGACAGCTAAATAAAGCTTACTTTGCAATATTACAAATGAGAAGCAGCTTTGATCAAAATGGTCTGCTAAACATCTATTATGCGCTAGCTTACTCCCACATAGCATACAATATAATTTGCTGGGGGAGTGCCAAAGATAGAGATAGAGTCTTCATATGTCAAAAGCGATTGATAAGACTAATATATGAACTAAATTTTAATGAGAGCTGCAGAGAAATATTTAAAAAGGAAAAAATTCTAACCACGCCCTCTATATTTATATACAAGTGCCTGTCGTATGCTAGGAAAAACATGAGTTTATTTATTAAAAGGAATGAATGTCATACATATAACACGCGACATGCTGAATTGCTTGGCATAATACAACTAAATTTAAACATTCCCCTCACTACAATTGCATTACTCTGTATAACAGTCTACCTGAAAACATAAGAAAAATAAAAATATACAAAAATTATAAAACTGAGACAAAAAACTTGCTACTCAAAGGCGGTTTTTATAGTATACAAGATTTTTTAAATAGGGAACCTGAAGGAATATAATTTGTGTTCAACAAATTTGTTTGTCTTACCAAAATTTTCTTTCTGTCTTCATTTGATTTACATAGTATAAATGTTTACCTCTCTTTGGTTGTATATGTATAATATATGTGTACCTAAGGGTATTTACGTGTATATTATTTTATGAATTTGTATAAATTTGTACTATTTACTATTTGACTTGCCATATATACTTATGTATCTGGAATGGTTAATAAATTATTGTATTGTATTGTATTGTATTAAAAAGTCAATAAAAGTCAATTACATTATATGGAATAGTAGAATTCAAATTTTATGGTACAATAATTAACTGAGTAAGTATAAAATAATTAAATTAAAACAATAACTTATTTTATTGTTATCAAATATATTTACATGTAGTGTATGAAGTTATAATTTCATAGAAGTAAGTATAGATTTAAAATAGAGTAAAATTAACTAAATCTATATAAGAAAATTTGGATATTATTGTAAAATTTTGAATTTGAAATTGGAAAGAAAATAGAAGAGGACTAAAGAAATCTTTTGACACTACTATAACTTATTGATTTGGAAAGAATATTGAAGAAGACTAAAAGATACCTTTGTTTTGAAACAAATTAATTCTCGAGCATAATAAAATTATTTAAATTTTGTATGTCATATTGAATAGTTTTAAGTATTGTCATTATTAATGTTACATAATAAAAACTTTATAACTGAAGTATATGCAATCCTTTATACAACTAAGTAATTAAATTGCATAAGATAGTTTGAGAACTTACTACTTATTTTTGAGTCATCTCGTAGGTGCAAAATGAAAAATTCTTATTAGCGATTTTTTTATTTCAAATCTGATTACTACACTGGATTCAACCTCAAATAGGTTTGCACCGAATTTCGTGAAAAAATACCTATTTTTGGATTTTTCCCGTAAGAAATAAGAATTCTGAAATTGACAACGGGGGGTATTTAAAAGAGTGCCTTGACTCAGACATCTGCTTATAATAATAATAATAATGGCGCGCAAGGGTTGTATGTGTACATTTAAACACTCTAAAGGTTAATCGACGGACGATCTGGATATCTAATATTAAATTGTCGAGATGATCTCTTAATGATTTCTCATTATTAAAAATAATTTTAATAATATCTAGATAACGCATAATTATTAGTTCAATCAGAAAATAAAAAAGTAGAACCGACCCAAATTGACAAATAAACATTCCCTAGTCAGGTGTTTGAGTCAAGGCACTTTTTAAATACGCAATCCCGTGCAATAAGTGAATCTCCATTGGCAATTTCAGAAATCTTATTTCTTACGGGAGAAGTAAAAAAATCGGTATTATTTCATGAAATTTGATAAAAACTAATTCGAGGTGTTGCCGAATCCAGTGGAGCACTCAGACTTGAAATAAGGAAATCGCTAATAAGGTTACTTCATTCCGAGAAAAGACCGCAGTAGACTGAGCTTTTATGTTTCATAAAATGAATGTACCACAAGAATACACTTTTCAAAAATCTACGTGTTGCAACTTTTGATTGCTATTGATATTTATTAGTACATAAAAATAACAATATAATATAGTCATCTCTTAATTTTTTGCGTCTCTAACTACTCACAGGCCCATAAAAAATAACTGACTTTGATATAAGTTATAAATGCATTATCTTTTAGTTCAAGGTAGTACTTCAATGCAGAAAAAGTTATGAATAAAAATATTCACATTTACAAATTCACCAGCATAGCATGTTGAAGTTAGCCAACTTTTGGCCATTGCTTCCTAAAAATAAAAAAAAGACCCAAACATCTTGAAAATTTAGCTCAAAAAAATTTTTTTTCAGTTTATATATCATGTAACTATTGTTTCTAATCATTTAATAGTTAAAAAATTGCATAACAAAAAAATGTCATCAAAAAATTGAATATGCAGCCTTTTTTTGGATTTTTTTTTAAATTAATCTAGCGTCCTTGTATTTCAATATTTTTGAATGTACCCGGTCTAAAAATAAAGGTAAGACTTCACATTAATTGCTCATACCATTTAAAATTATACTGTATTTCTCAGGAAAAAAAATGTTATTGTAAAATATATTTTTTTAAAATTTGTAAATAAACTCAGATCAAACCTCATTACTAAAGTGTTTCATTTTGTTACTTTTGGCAAAATCTCAAAATTAGTAAAAATATAGTGACTTTTATAATTTTTTATGGCAAAGTTATTAAATCTTTCATTTGCTTCTTTTTCCATAACATGTCAACAATTGGCAAAGATTTACTTAAAAAAATTTGAAAAAAAAATTTTTACTAACACAATCTCCGAATTACAAAACATATAGGGACTTTTATTATTTTTTATGGTTACAAAATAAAGTTATTAAATGAATGTATTTCATATCTGATTCTATTTTTTATAATATATTAAAAATTGGCAAATATATATTCAAAAAAATCGGCAAAAAATAAATTTTTACTAACACGACCTTAAAAACCCTAGAAATCTAGTTACCTTTATAATTTTGAAAAATTGAAGGTTATAAAAATATCTTTCATTTGCTTACTTATTTTCATAGATATGTCGACAACTGGCGAAGATATTAATGATTATATAACGCATTTTCCAAAAATTCATTTTTTTTTATATGTTCAATATCGATTTTCTCGAAAACTATGGCATATACAAAAAAATTACAGAAGGATTTTTTTTTATTAGGAAATTAGCCAAGCTTTCTTTTTATAATGAGCAATATTTTTCTTCAACGGTTAACGAGTTATCAGTAAAATAAGGCTTTTTTACCGAATGGATTTTTGTGGTTTTGTGTTGGTTATACATATAACCCCTCCACTAACAGTTACTGATGGAAAATCTCAGATAACATTTTTTGCGAGCTTCTGGTGTATTTTTTACTTTGTCGACTGGACTATTCTTTTGCATTTTGATATTTTCTGATATTTTTCGGTGTTTGTTAAATATAAGTAACCATGTAATAAATCTTTGGACAAAGCAAAGTTAAATGTTCAGTCATTTGTCACACTTTAATTCAATACCTGTTTAATTAATTGTATCCTAGTAGTTCTAATCCACAGGGAAGCTTGCCAAACCTCTATTCTATGGGGAACTTTATTGTACAATGTTATCGCAAGTGACACTAGGACCTATGATTTTATTTATCTCCATAGGGCATTAATCCCTGGGTACCTTACTCTCTTCGATTTGTTTCGCTCTGATAATTGATATGTAGGGATCATGTTCGTTGTCTGCTCCCATGAAGATGTGAATGAATACGAATTGTCCAAATTATTTCAATTTTCAATTTCAATTATTGTAATCTATTTAACTACGATTAATTGCATGCATTTAAATTTTGAAAGGATGACGTTAAATCATTTATATTTCGTGTTTTAACATTAATTATTGCCTTTGTGTGTATTCACTGTGTGAAATAACCATGTATTACTAATATTTTAAGTCAATTTATGTAAATTATTAAAATAGTCAAATTGGTAGGACTAATTTATTGAATATAAAATAGCTCAGTTAATAATATCAATTTACACTTACTTTACATTGCATACAGAGTATTTCTAAATTTGTCTCGAGAAATTCGGGAGCAACATAAAGAAACAAGAAAAAGTTCTTACACTGTGAATAGCTAAACTAGAATAAATTCTGTAGCTTGGAGATACAATGTTCCTGTAAAAAAAAATTAAACCACATCAATTTTACTTTTTCACCGGTAGTGGATTTTCTCGAAAAAAAAATCGTGCTAAAGTGTTATGAAACCTATCCTCCTGTTTTCGAGGGTGCTAAACACGTATAGCAGGGTGAAAAAAGTTTTTAGTCATGCTCACCCCTGAAACGGTAAAAAGCCACCCCTTTTTGCTTATTTATCATATGACAGCTTGGCATCGGCTATTTTTACAGGGATTCCTTGTTTTCCATGGGGATATAGCAGATGGTGAAAGATGATGTCAGGTAGTAGACCGCAACCACCCTCTAGGGATGGAATCTACCCTGTTAGGGGGGTGTAAAATTGTTTCTTTTTTTTCTTGCTAGAGACGTTTACCCCCCCCCCCCCCCCCGTTTTCGAGAATGCTGATAAAAAAACGGTTTTACGCTGATTCGACCCTTCGGAATAATAATAATAATAATAGGTAGCGACTTGGCTGATATTAGGGACTCGTATCGTATTTTATTTGTTTTTGCCGCTTTTACTGTTTTCTGGGTAAATCTTGTATCCTCGAGGTATCCGTAGTCCATCAATTTCTCTGGAGGTACATCGTCGGAATAGAGTTACCGCGCTAATAATCGCGGAGTCGGATCCATTTCTCTGGGAATGATCAGTGCGTATGATGCTGATATTAGGGACTCGTACTATCATTTTATTTGTTTTTGCCGCCTTTACTGTTTTTTTTTTTTTTCAGAAGATCAATTGGTTCCTGACTTCTTTTTTTAAGACTATAATTGTAATTAGATTTACGATGTAGCATTTTTTTGTAAGACTTGTCAAAGTAAATTTTATGAGAATTATGCTCCAGAGGATGAAAGAGGATGAACCAAGCACAGAAACAAATGAATCCAATGATAATAGTTTCGATAATACTGTAAACTTAATAAATTTTATATCCGAAGTGTATACTTCCGATCATGAATCGGAAACAGATGACGCGTGCGATGAGGAAGGAGGCAATACCATTGAATGTTATGTTCATTTCGAGGAATATGCACCATGTAATTCTCTTTGTAAGCGCCCTAGGTTATATTAATCTTGTAAAAAATATTATATTCTACCCAAAATCGTGTACTGTATGTATATTTTATTAAAAACAGAAATTTTTACCAATAGTATTCTCTTCCTTATATTCCGTTTTAAGGAACATGAGTTTCAAATCCTTGCGAGGATATGTTCATTTTTGATGAGGATGTAAAATGGACAAATGGTGACTTTGAAATCACTCCCACTTAATATACAAATTAAAAAATCCAACTGAGACCAACCCCCTGAAGTTGTCACAATTCACTATTACCATTGTCCTTGATCAGTATCCTCGAAAACGGGGAGGTAAAGTCTTTAACAAGAAAAAAAGAAACAGTTTTACACCCTCTGCCAAGGTAGATTCCGGTTGCGGTCCACCACCTGACATCACCTTTCACCATCTATCCCCATGAAAAAAAAAAGAATCGCTGCAAAAATAGTCGATGCCAAGCTGTCATATGAGAAATAAGCAAAAATGTTTTGGGCGCTCCAGGGGGTGCGCATGACTAAAAACTTTTTCGCCCTGTTATTCATGTTTAGCACCCTCCAAAACGGGGGGGAGGGGGTTCATAACTTTAGCACGATTTTGCATACTCTTCCGGCTCCTTACTTCCATTATGGCCATTATATTTCAGCGGTAATGATCTTAGTTTATCTTCACCGGGAGGGGTGCAACTATAGAAGATCTCACCACCGCTCGTCTGAAGGGCGTGACACTATTTATTTATTTAGGGCACCAGTCGCGCTCCCAGCTAATTTCTACTCTGAGTGGGTTTGGTTAATTTTATAAGATGGTCTAGGTCCATGGTCCTGCAATGCACGAGAAAGTTTAAGTTCGTACCTACCGTAGATTGCTTACTGCTCCCTCCAAAGTCTCAGCCTTCTTACCTTGCACTCGTCTTATCTCTAATAACTACTTATGGATCTATAACTTCTTAATTTCCTAATTACTTTTATAGAGTTCCTTCCTACAGCTTCTGTGATATGATCGATGCTCTGAATAACAGACTTGTAGGCCGTATCAACGTCCCATACATTCAGTTGTTAATCTAACACACAAAAGCTCCCCAGAGGTTAAACTTAAAGTTAATTATTCAAGCATGAAAATGCAAGAGTTCATATAATGTTATTTATTGAGTAATCCAATGTGTACAGTAAATGTGTGTAAGTACTTATCTATTAATATGTAACAATCTGCCTAGTAAACATGGTAAGGGTGGACGCCTCCTTTAAAGGACGTATATCTTAACTACCATATAATGAAGAGTATGAAGTAGTAATCGGCTTGGTACAAAAGATTCACAACTAGCTTCCTAAGAAAGTGCGAGTGAAGTTTAACTGACAGTAACAAATTCCTACTAAAAATGTTGGTTCACTCGTGGCTAGCTTTATTGTATCATTCACAAGAACTCGTCAACTGAAAGGTGTTTTACGGTAATATATAAGTTATATGAGACTTTCCCGCTCTTCCGCAAGGTTATATACTAACGGTATATAACCCAGTAAGAGTAACCTACTTCAGCTTCGCTCTCGAGCTATTTCTATGCAGTTATCTGCATAAGTACATTTATGGACTAATTGGCATTATCCTTAATTTCTCTAAAATTCAAAATTCGTCTTCCGGTATGAAACTATATTTTTCTAATAGCTCTCCGATGTTCCTGTCCCGTTGTCAAGTGGCGGGATATAAATATTTTGCCCTTATGGTAAATACCGCCCTTGGCAATTTTGCCTTATTTACCTAGAAATTCGTTTTGGAGGGTACGCCCTTTTACACTTTTCTCTTTTCGGTACTTAATGATTTGCCAGCTTTTAAAATTTTATTTTTTTGCCATACTGAGCGTACTTTCTAATTTATTTTTTACATCCTGATTTGACATGCAAATTCTAGTTTCGACGTTGTTAGTCAATATATTTGTTTCTTTATGCCTTCTTTATATTTATATTCGGCATACTTTCCAGTTTATTGCCGTTTGTGTAACACGTTATCCACACAAGTTAAATTTTTGCGTAGGCGTCAAAAATTTGTTTTGTTTTGTTATCAAACTTCTTTTTAGGCGAAACATTTTCCAAGTCGATTTTTGTTACTTTCCAACTTAGATCAATTCTCTGGAATTCTATAATACAACCAACCCTATTTTTTTTTTGATACATCGTTTGAAAGGTTATTTAGAGAAGAATCCAGTGCATGTCTTATTTTCTAAATATTCGGTTGTCTGAAAAGCACAAAGCACAATTAATAATTTAAAAGATACATTTGGAAAGTCATTCATTATTTTATTTCAGCTGCTCGCTAAATACTATAGAACGCGTTTTCTACTTTATAAGTAAAAAAACAAAACATAATTCATTTATTTTTGCAATGAATTATTTTTTACTTATTTGCTTTCATTTTGATTAGAGAATATTATTTAGGTATTATGAAAATCACAACTTACACATTTTTTTATTTATTATGAAAATACCTACTTTCTGTATATTTTTGCCCTAATCTGGGCACGCTAATATTCTAGTTAGGTAAATACTTTAAAACACTCATTATTGGAAAACCAATCAAAACAACTACTCTTTTAGCTAATACTGACGAAATATTGAATTATATGATAGGATTCTTAGCATTTTAAAGGAAAAAATATATATTAAAAATACTTCACTCATTCACATATTTTTATTCAATATGAAATTATCTACTTTCTGTGTATTGGTGCCTTAATCAAGTCACGCTAATATACTACTTAGGAAATACTTTAAAACACTCAGTATTGGAAAACCAACAATTATTGAACCTTACATTCTATTTCAACTTTAGAAAAGTTGTACAAGTTTTTTCGAACTCTTTAGTTCTCATTAGCAGAGTATAGAAATATTCATTCATTATTTACAAGCCTATTCTTGATTTATTTTTACAATTAATTATTTTTTATTTATTTGCTTTCATTATGATTAGAATAGAATAGAATAGAAAAATATTTATTGTGTTATATATAAATGTACACATAGATGCAATATACACCACAAAAGGTGACGTTCGTTTAAACGTTCTTCCACGCCACCACACAAACAAAAAATAGAAAAACTTATATCTAACAATCACACATAATTCAAGTAGCCCTAATAATTACATTATCTTATTGATCATTTTGTAGCTGCAATAAGTATTCTTTATAATTTTTTTTAAATGTACCAACTGAAACACCCTGAATCATTTCATAGTATACAGTATTATTTAATAATTCAACAGATAAATATGCAAAGCAACACTGAAATCTTGCCGTTTTATATTTGTGCACATTAAATTTATTTAGTTCCCTAAGATTAATGTTGTGCATCTCTTGCCTTGGTTTTAGGTACTCTTTTAGATATTCCGGTTTTTCACTGGTATAAATTTTCATTAACAAACTACCAAAGAATAATTTGTAACGATATTCTATTTTGAAATAGAAATGCTCTTTATATATGGGGGTGACATGATCATGCTTCCTTATTAAGTGAACAAATCGCAAACATGTGTTTTGAGCTAACTGTAACTTGTTTTTAAATTCCATTGTCAAAAATTTATAATATACAGTTAAACAATAATCAATCTGAGGATACAACATTGATTCGACAATTCTATGTTTTACTTTTTCATGTAGCAAGTATTTAAATTTATGTAGTGCCTTTAGTTTCATGTATAATATACTCAATTTACTTGTCACATGCCTTTCAAAATTTAAACTATCATCAAATATTACTCCTAGGTTTTTCGCATATTCTTTTTGTGGAATCTCTATATTGTCGATATGTACTGTAGTGAAGTTAAACTTCATGACTTTATTTTTAACATTTGCAGAACCTATTAGTAAAAAGCAACTTTTACTAGCATTAATCTTAAGTCCATTCCCAGAAGACCAATTGTTTATCCTCTCTAGGTCAGAATTTACATCAGTTAGGGCAAGGTTTACATGTGACGGTTCAAATGCTTTTAATAATTGAGTATCGTCGGCTTACATATAAGTGTTACAATTATGCATAACTGATGGTAAATCAGATGTGAAAATATTAAACAAAATTGGCCCTAATATGCTGCCCTGTGGAACGCCTTGTTTCACTACAATAGAGTCCGACTTAATACCATCTATTTCAACACATTGTAATCTATTTAATAAATAGTTACTAAACCACACACAGACACCATCAGAAAAGTTATAAAATCTCATTTTACCAAGTAGTAGATCATGGTTTATCAAATCAAAAGCTTTGCTGTAGTCCAATAGTACCAAGCATGTTGCTTTTGACTCGTCTATTCCACAAGTAATATCCGTTGCCACTCTAGTCAGTGCAGTACCGGCACTAAAATTAGTTCGAAAACCAGACTGAACATCTAGTAATATGTTATTACTGCTTATAAAGTCAATCATAATATTACAAACAATTTTTTCAAACATTTTTGCCAGAATGGGAAGAATATTTATTGGTCGTAGTTCGTTAAATGAAGTTACATTTGGTACTTTTGGCAGTGGTCTTATAATGGATGTTTTCCAAATAGTTGGAAATTCTCCATTCTGTAATGATTTATTGATCACATCTTTAAGAAAACCTGAGATGAATGCCAAACTCAAATCCAACATGTCGTATCCGATGTCATCAATACCCATACACTTTGATTTTATTTGTCTAAATGCTTTATATATGTCATCTTCTGTTACCTGTTTAAATGTAAATTTGGTTTCACTGTTTGAGTGAGTATTGTTTTGAAAGAATGATATAATCTCTTCACTTACTGGTGTTTCTAGTTGACTTAAATTTGAAAAAGTTTTATTTAGTTCATTAGGATTTTTTAAGTGCTCTGGGATATCAGCCACCGCATTTGTAGTGATACCCCATTGTTTAAATTTCGACCACAACTTTTTTGAATTTTTTTCAATTTTGTTAATTTCAAAATTAAAGTAAGCAATTTTCTCACTTCTTATTGCAAATGACAAATAATTTTTTAAATCTAGATAAAAATGTTTGTGCTCTTGATTTCCACTTTTCTTATATTTATTATAGGTTTTGTCCTTTAATTTAATAATTTCTTTTATTGTTTCAGTTATATAAGGTCGATGGGGACGTGTAGATTGAATATATTTCAATGGTGCGTGCATGTTAAAAATATCTAACAGTATATTATTGAATATCTCAATTTTTCTATTTATATCAGCCTCTTCGGCTAATCTGTACCAATCAACAAGCTCCATATCTATTTTAAATTGATCCAAACTACAATTTTTAAAGTCTCTATACATAAATGGTTTAATTTGAGGTTTAAGAACATTCTGCTCAGTCACGCAATAAGTCAGTCTATGGTCAGTCATATTATACATTTCAACTGTTCCCGTTTCTAAAACGCGTAGTTTTGTATCCACAAAAATAAGGTCGATAAGGCTATTACTTGTTCTAGATACTCGTGTGGGTTCATTAATGACTTGTGTCAATTTGAAAGTTGCGGTAATATCATTTAAAAACTTTCTATCTCTGTTTTGACTAAGAAAATCTATATTGAAGTCTCCTAATAAGACAGTGCAATCAAACTGAATACTTATTGCAGCTAATACATCTTCTATAACATGCAAACTACTATATGATACTGTGGGTGGTTTGTATAGAGCTCCTAATAATATTTTATCATTTTTAAAACTAATACACAGCCATAATTGTTCAATTGATTTTTCACTACCCTCTAGGAAAGAAATATCTACAGTACTACACTTAAATATTGATGAAATATACACACACTTTGTACATGGGGTTGAGGATAGTCTATGTTTGCTTGCATCTGTTTATATATTCTATGATATGCTGCACAGTTTGTTTTATCCCAGGCTGAGTGATTAAATTTAACATTTGTAATTTTCAGTACTTCAGCTGCATATTTGCAGTTTGTATAAATTTTATTTTCAGTTTCGCACGATTTATGTTCAGCAGCACAGCTCGGACAAATTTCATTTTTACTTTTACAGTTATTGGACATGTGCCCAAATTTCCAGCATTTGAAGCATTGAATTATATTTACGTAATCAAAAAATTTGCATGATTTCCATCCAATCGAAAGTGTTCCTTTTTTATGGATAAAACCCTATGTAACTGGATCTACCTCTAGAACTAAGTTAATGTGTCTCTCATCTTTTGTTTCATGCTTATGTATTACTTTTATTATCAATCTGCCTGGTTCTGTTTTAATTGTATTTTGTATTATAATTTTTTCAACTAATCTTGCTGTATCTTCCACATCTTTTTTGTTCACTCTAAGCAGTTTTATTTTAGGATTCTCTTTTTCTATCTTTTTTACTTCATAGTCGGTCCCCAATGTTTGTTCTATATTTTGGCGAATATTCTCCACTGGTTTTTCATTGTTACAGCTGATGGCAACTCCACCATTTCGCACATGTTTGATATTGGATATACTAACTCCAAAAGATCCTGGATCTACTTTTTCTTGTAATGTTTGTCTTGTGATCGTACTTTTCTGTTCAATGTCTTTCTTTGGTTTAATCACCAATACCTCGTCTTCATTTCTTCTTAGTACCTTACTGTATAATGGTTGTGTTACTTCGTTATTATTTACCTTCTGTTTTAGAACTCTAATATTTTCTTCCAGTAACTCTATAATTTTATTCTTGCTCTCTATTTCATTATTTTTATCTTGTATGATGTTTTGCAATAAGGTAAATGAGTTAAAGCTTAGGTACATTTTGCAATAGAATTTAAGAATCCTTTCTTTCATTACCAGAACTTTTACTTCAGATGACCTTATATTACCACAATTTTTACAGAAGTGTTTATTGCATCCATCACATTTAAATAAATCCTTTGCTTCATCACATTCAGTACACTTCATTTCTTAAGTTAATTTAGTAATCTTAGAACCTTTGACATTTCCAAAATTGTAGAGACCGGTCCTGTAGTTTTAAACAGAAGCACTAAAAAATTGAACTGATTTATGATCAGTTTTTATAAATATTTCTTGTAGGTTGATAAGTTTTTATGTCAGTTAGACTAATATTATATTATATATTTATGTATCAAAAGTCAATAAATATGCGCAACAAAGGAATTTTCCGAGACCATAAGTTTATAACACTGATAAGGAGACTCTTATGTATAAACATCTGCAAAAATCTGCAATTAATAGCAACTTTTTACGTAGGAAATTAACAATATTAAGCACAGCTCACAGTACACAGTACACACTCTATAAAATATATTTATTATATATTATTAGAGAATATTATTTAAGTATTATGCAAATCACAACTTACACACTTTTTCATTTATTATGAAAATACCTACTTTCTGATGTTTATTAATAAACTTAACTGTAGAATTTAATTTTTGTGCACACTTATATTTATTCTGCGATTTTTCGGATAATAAATTATGTATTGTAGCTACTTGTCTTCATTCTGGTGGTGTACCTACATATTAGTTCATCTTCACTAACCGAATTCATCATTTTTGGCACAATTATTACTCAACTTGATTTGAAAACGTCGAAACTATTCATGATAAATCACCTTCCTCCCTCCCCTCATTAATAATGGACCATTCTATTTCACCGTATCGGAAAAGAATTTCTTTCGCACAGAGCCACCTTCTTCGTGTCGCGCGTTACGTCGATTGGACAGGCTAGGCATGAAGATAAAGGTGATTGGCTCTGTACCTAGTGAATTATAATAACTACCCACGCTATTTGTTTATGGATACTATTAATTGTTCAAAAGCTGTTCATTAATAGGTATATAACCGAATAAAAGTAGATAAAAGTATTTACCTAACTTGTATATTAGCATGCCCAGATTAGGGTAACAATATGCAGAAAGTAGGTATTTTCATAATAAATAAAAAATTGTGTAAGTTGTGATTTGCATAATACCTAAATAATATTCTCTAATCATAATTCATTAAGTAATAATTGTGCATGGTATTTTCTTAAATTTATTATCAAATTCTGTCATTTATCCTCATTAATTATTTACGATAATTGCTCTTAAACTTTCACACTAAAAAGGACAAGATGTTATTCTGCAGCTTCAGCATAATTAGGGCAAAAATTTAATTACGAAACATAATGTTGCACATCTAAAATCCTCTTAATATAAGTCGAGCCATAATTCAAGTACCTTGTCATTTAAATAATAATTACTTCAGAGTGCCAGCGCAAAGTCTAAAGTAGGGCAAGCACGGTTCTAAACAAAGAGCACATAACTTTATATTAGCAGAAGGACGAGAAATGGGCAGGCATTTACCAAAATCCCTGGATATATCTTGTTCTCAAAGTAAACTAAAATTTAAGGGACAGTCGGAGTCATTTTACTTAAAAGGATCAATAAGATCATTCGCAGAAAAACATTAAATAATGTTTACTGGGATTTGCTAGCTTATGAATTTATGTTTTAAAATAAAAAATGCAACACTAGTTTTTGTTCGATTTTATCGAAACAATATTTTAAGTAGAATTAAATATTAAATGGAGAATCTGAATAGCTGTTGTATATAATAGATCGATCAGTAGTGCACCATTTTTTTTGAGAGCTAAAAATAAAAATGCAATATCATTGATTTTATTTGATTATTAACTATTACAATATCTGTCACCACACATGAGTTTCAGTTATATTTCTATCTATTTAAGTACTTTTCACTAATGAGGATAGTTTTTCTCCACTAACGCTCATAGTGGAGTCACGTTAGACGTAAAGCGACTAAAACCTCGGAAAACAGTTGATGAAACCTTTGTTAATGGATTATAAATGACATTTATAAAAATGTTTACCAATTAAAAAATTGTGCTTTTGCCGCATTAATTGTTTAAATATGTTATTGTAAATAAAATTAGAAAAACGTTAAAAATGAGAAAAAAAAATAAAGGGGTGTTTTACAAGTATCTTTTAACAAAAGGTGTTGAAACACATCACTTGAAGACTATGAAATTGCCTTGAGTTTGAGATAAGTTCCGTTCAAATTGGTCAAAAATTGACCGAGATATGATTTTTACGGTTTAGTGTTTTTCTCACTCCCCTCCAAAAATCAAATTTTAATGCGCATCTTTGGTGATTAACTCATGAACTAAGGCTTTACAAAAAAGTGTTAATCGCATTGTTGAAAGATAATTTAACTGCCTAAAATTTTGGTTTTTAGTATAATGATCTGCGATAAAAAGTTACGTCTATTTGTTCTTAAAAAATTGCGTTTTTATGAAAATCGAAACTACGATTTTATTCCTTCAAATTGCGTTCTCTAACAAAAAATTTAATTTAAACTCTTTTGTGGAAAATTTGATTTAATCAAAGAGGTGTAAAAATAATTAACAATAATATAACAAACAAACAGTACCATCCGATTTTTATTTTTTAAAATTCATTTAACTTCGGCCTATTTCCGCTACTAAGGAGAGGCCAGGAGAGCTACCTCCAACCTGGAAATTTTGCCGAGGCTCTTTTCTGTCGAAGAGTAGAATCTTTTACTTGCCTAACATTTATTTGGGACCGACTGCTTTAAGGATGGCATATTCAGTACGTAATCCTCTCCTCTAATTACATAGCTTCTACATATACGCTGTTATACAAGTCGCTAAAAGGTGTAATAATTTCAGTTTTAAACACTACTTGGTATAAGTTTGTAAAATTTTTCAATTAAAAGTTTATATTGTTTGATTTTGATGTTTGATTGTTTGATTTTATTTTACATTGAAAAATTGACTGTTCTTAATGCTCTAATATAACTGAACATTCTATTTCCAGAAACGAAAAAGATCTTCCAAGTATGTGGAGAGGGTTTCTTCAATGAACTTATTTTTCATTTCTTTTGATTTTAAAATTAACCCGTTGATGTGTACATTTCTAGCCAAGTCAATGAAGCGGAAAAATTTTCTAAACCTTCAAAAACAGTTCCGATTTTGATGATTTTTTAAAAATATTTGTTATATTCAATTATCCAAAATCATAAATATGATGGGGCAGATAATTTTCCAAATTTAATTTTTTTTTGTTTTATATATTTAGTTTAGTTTTCGAATAAAAACTATGCCTGAGAGGTTTTCGGGGTTACTGATTACGAATACATTTAAAAAAAAAGATTTTACGAAGTCAAAATAAAACAATTCAAAATGGCGGCTAAAATATGGAGGATGGAAATTTTTTCTAAAGCAAGTGTTTAAAAGGACAAAACAAATTGAGCATCTAGGTAATGTTATATATGAACAAAAAAAAATAATTGCTGGACAGTTACAATAATAAAATGGCGACATTTTGTAAAAAAAAATGTCGAAACACACATTGCTTCGGCCAAAACTTCTTTATATTTTTGACACAGAAACAACCAAAAAAAAAAAAATCATTTAAAAGACTGATTAATTATCTTTAATTCCGTTTCCAAGAAATTTTGATGGAAATTTTATAGTTTCTAAGATATTCAACAATTAATCTAAATACTTCATCCTATAATCTTTCGGATGCCATCTGTAAACTTAAAAATCTCGAAACTTATTAATATAACGTATATATTGAAGTAAAACAAATTGATTCTCAGTTTATAAACTTTATTTTCGATATCTATCATTTTTTCGCTTAAACTAATATTTATTGAGATATTAGCTAGAACAAAATGTTTAAATTTTTTCGAAAATCCGTTTATTGTTTAACATGCATTTTTTTCTGAAGCAAGTGTTGTAAATGGACGAAAAATTTTGAACGTCTAGGTTATACTACATATATTAACGAAAAACAGCATATGAGAATATATTTTCTTAATTACTGACTACCTAACATTAACAACATGGCGGCTTTTTTATTAAAAAATGAGAGGAAGCACATTGTTTCTGTCATAATGTCTTTGTTTTTTATGCTATAGAAATAGACATAAAATCTTTTGAAAGCTTAATTAACATCTTGGAGTCAACAGGAACCATATCGGTAATCAGACCAAAATTACTATAGATATAAATTTGAAAAGATGTATGCATTGTTGAAAGAAAGAAATGTACTTAGAGCACAAAATAATGTATAAAGTATGCGGCACTAGTGCCGCATAGCGATTAGCTTGTGCCGCCTAGTAAAAATTACAAATGTTCCATATTATTATCTCTGAGCACTTGACGCATTTATTGAGAATATAACATGCAATAAATCGATCAAAATAATTTATTTATAAGATATCGACAAAGACGGAAAGTGTTTCAAGAATTACGAAACCTATTTTTATGGCGATTCTTTCATAGCTCGAACTTTTCATTTTAGACCGCTTGACCTTGAAATATTTTAAATCTTCTCCTACGGCGCATTTTCGATTTTCGTTTTATTATTATTATTATGTATGAGTTAGCAAAAACATCTCCTGAAAAAGAATTCTGCCTACGAGCCTCAGTAGACATATTTTCTGAATTTTAGTGCCGCCCAGAGAAAGGGTCTCGCCGGTTAAGTATATGGAATTGGGCCCAGCGGCTTATTGGGCTATTCATTCACATGAATGTTGCTTATGACCAGGAATGCTCAATAAAATATATAATAAACCTCTATCCCCTATATTAGCAGAATTATGGGGGTAACAACCATAACTAACTTTAAAATTAATTTTTTCAAAACTATTGAAGATAATTAATTGACATTAATAGGAGACGTTGACATAAAATATCTTTATATTTTACATTTTTTTTTACATTCCTATTATGTCATTTAGTATATAAAAAAATAATTACATTTTTGAGGGTGCTGTTTTTATATCAACCCCTCAAGTGACACCTACCAAAAAAATATATATTATTTATCACTAACATAATTATTGTGTGTGAAAATTACTTCAAGGTCAAATTGGGACAAGATGCTTAAAAATATAAATCTAGGTAATGAACACAAGCACACAAAAAAAAATTAAGTGCGAAGCCACTTAATTCCTACTCATTTGGAAGCCAATAATCAAAAAAATTTACTACTACTTTTAGCTTGGCTCTCAATTATTTTTTTTTGCTTCATAGTATTGATTTTATTAGACGATATGGTTAGGCCATTTTAATTAATCCATAGAAATATCTCCTCAGGAAAGGAGATTAGTGAAAAATGTTTCAGACAAAAGTTGTTCCATTCAGAGAGGGACATCTTTTGGGAAAAACAATTTTCCACCACCCACCCGTGATAAGCGGGGGGTGGGGATAACTTTCGAGTTTTTAATGGCACTCTCAATTTTTGATCGCGTATTCTGATTCTACAAAAAAAATTGCATAACTTTTGTACCAAACATTTTTTTCTCCCCCCCTCTCTGATCAGCGGCGATGACGGTGTAACTTTCGATTTTTCAAAATTCTGCAGGCGAACATCTCTGAACTAAGGTATTTTTAGGAAAAATGTTTCAAACAAAAGATGGCCCTCTCTGAACTAAACAACTTTTGTTTGAAACATTTTACCTAAAAATGCCCTAGTTGATATAGAAACCCTCAAAAATTAAATTATTTTTTTTACATACTAAATGACGTAATAGGAATGTAAAAAAATGTAAAATACAAAGCTATTTTATATCAACGTCACCTATTAATTTCAATTAATTATCTTCAATAGTTTTGAAAGAATAGTTTTGAAAAAAATACGGGATAGAGGTTTATTATATATCTTATTCCTAGTCATAAGCAACATTTATGTGAATGAATAGCCCAAAAAGCCGCTGGGCCCAATTCCATATACTTAACCGGCGAGACCCTTTGCTTAAAGTATGCTGTGGATGTACTATCTATTACAACATGTTTCTATTTAGTCTAACAGAATGAGCAAAAACAACTACCTACATCTGTTAGTATTTATTATTACTTAGTTTAAGCCAATAATTAGTTTTTACTATATAGGCAGAAAATAATCAAAGTATATTTTATATTGCTCCTTTCCATAAGGAATTTTCACAAATATGTTTATTAATATTAATTATTTTGCTTTTTTATTGTGTACAAAAGATATTTATAATATATATATTATATATTTGATTAGTCTGGATGAGATTAATCCACTCTGTACGCTGAAAATTTGCCGTACTCCAAAAGTATTTCATAATAAAACTGTATGTAGGAAAATTTAGTATATTTCAATTCAATATCTCCCAATGAAAAATATTGAGCATATCTTGAAAAACTCATATTGAACAAATAGGCATATAAAACAAATTTCCCCAGCTTTCAATAGAATTGGCAAGTGCACATTTTCTTCGGTGAAATGAAAAAGAATCTCTTTTTGTACGAAATACGCCTGTAGAGAATATTATGCTTTCTCTTCCGGAGTTTTCACTATAGAAACCACATTAAACTTTTATTTATCATCATCTGAAATTCACCTCTGATATTCAAGCAAAAAGTATTATTGTTTTACTGGAGTTTTACATGACACTTTTTTTGTAAATATGAATATATAAATATATTTTTAATGTAGTTATAATATAATTATCGCTAAATATTATTTATTTTTCTCACTTCTCATTTCCATTCTTTACATTGTCTGGTTATGCAATTGGTACCTAGCTTACGTATAGTTAAATCAAGGTAAAAAAATGAAGATAGACATACTGTCGACTTATATACAGTGTGTTAATAACTTTCGTCCTGTTAGAAGCTTATTCTTACACATAACAAGAGTAGGAAAAGTTTCTCTAAAGCAAAGCTGCTCAAGTACCCAAAAAAATACTTAAGTACAAGTACTTTTAAAAAGTTGTACTTGGCCGTAAATACAAATACTTTAGGAACAAAATATACTTAAATACAAGAACAAGTACATGTAATTTAAAATGGACTTTCAAGTAGTTTTGATAAGCACAATGTACCGAGAATTGTTTTTAGTCACAGAAGTCATAGAATCATATAAATAATTTTAACTCGCGAAGCCCACTTTAGAAACAAACATTCAGGTCAAAACAGTAACTACAAACTGTCCTAAAATATGTATTGTAAAATTATTACAGGAAATAATGTAAAGACTCTGTGTTATTTGTTTACACAATGATTTTGAAAGAAATTGTTGGAAAATAAGCAATTTCTCGTAAAGAAAGTGACATAATTATTTTTCAATTGCAAGTTGCAAGAAATTCACTAATAAAAATAATTACACATACGATGACACTCGTTTTTTTTAAATAACCAGTCATATAGGTTTTCAAGTTTTACAATATGTGAAATATTTCCCGTTCGTTCGTTTTTTAGTTATTATCATGACAATTATCTCCTCTAGTCTTGGCTTATCATATAAATAATGAATTCTTAGCTCGTCCTAGTTTATAAAAGATCTTGGGAAAGTTTTTGATAATAGACTGACCTTCAACGAATATATTAGTGTAATATAAAAAGCCACATATAGAAATCTTGGATTTATAATAAGAAATAATAAAGACTTTGCCCATCCTAGCACCGCAATTCCCTTGTCCAATGCCTTTATTAGGTCATGCCTTGAGTACTCCAACATAGTGTGGTGTCCATCATTCACATAATCTAGAAAACATTCAACTTAAAATTTAAGTTTATGTACTTTAAAGAAAATGAAGTGTATCTGGACATTGGTTTTCCCCATAATCTACTTTTAAACGTGTATGATTTTGTATCGTTGAAGGAAAGAAGATCCATACACTCTATTATTTTTCTGCATAAAATCATCAAACACGTATTTGATTGACCACAAATTTTACACTCCTTAAATTTCAATGTACCAAGGTGGTCATCGCGAGCTTCAGAGAATTTCATTTAAGCACTACTCGCACAAACTTACTGGAACCATCACCAATATTTCAAGCTTGCTTCCCTTGGCATCTTTTTGTAAAACTAAAAATAAATTGTTTTCCCTCTTGTAAACTACAGGAGCATACTGTACCTTGGGTGTTCCGTTATTCCATCTTTCAAATGAATAGAAATTGGAATGCGTGGTTTTCACTAGACTCTTTTAAATAATCACAAGTTTTTCCTACCTACTTTAAATTTTTTTCGCACTTTTGGAAATGGCAAATTACTTTGTTAAGATTATTTAAATGGAGCACCCTGTATATTTTTGAGTTTTTAGAATGCTATGTCGCTATGCTACGACGCTTAGTTTTCTAAACTCAGTTAAAAACTGATTGAGGAATTAATGTTTACAAGACCCAGAAAAAGACATACATTTTTTAATGACATATTACGAGATATGCAGGGTATTTTCTTTTAAATCTTAACAAGAGCAATTTGAAACGACATTTTGTTTTAGAGATTTCCAGAATTGTGGAAAAATTAAAAGTGGGTAGGAAAAAAGGTGTGATCGTTTAAAATAGTTTAGTGAAAACTTATTTCAATCCGTTTAAAGACATAAGGTATTAAAATAGAAAAAAATATAATGGGATACCTGGTATATAGTTTATTAGTTTTTTCGCAAATGATTGTAACAAATAAAAATACGACAAAATACAAAATCACCGTTTGTGATTGGCGTTGTTGACAACCACATTGAATTGTTTCATTAAAAGTCGCCAATGAAATGTCCTTTCAACTCCAAACCAAACTTACCAAACATATCATTCAGGAAACTTGAATCTTTCATTCCAGTCGATAGTTACTCTAATTCTAACTCTTGTGTGTAGTTAAGATTAATATCCTCGGGATGTGCCTCAATCTTACCATCTGTACTGTCCAGATCTTTATTCTATATACTCATTAGCTGCTTTATACAAATTGAATATATAATCAATATAATATATAAAGACGCATAGATTTATTACAAGCCTTTCATTGAACTCGTGCTCGTTCAAGTTAATACTTAATGTTATTCTAGGGTAGGTCGATTACTGACAGAAACTAACGAGGTAATCTTTAACAGTGAATTATAATATTAAAACATAACTCAGAAAGCATTTAAGCAGATTTGCAATTTAAGGTGTTTATTCCACATTTTTTAATTTTTCTTTTCCGCTATTGTATTCGTGCATGCCCCTAAACTTTTTCTGGATAATTATCTTGTCCATTTCGATGTGGATATGTTAAATTAACTGATCGATTGGTAATATTTACATGTTATTTCTTGCATAGCCAGTGGTGTGAGGGAAAAAAACATTATTTGACATATTTCTGCAACATATACCGTGCGTGTAGCCGAACGCTAGGCATAGGGAGTAAAATTACAACATCGCGCGTGCCAGCTGGCTGAAATGAAACAACAGACTGGAATGCTCCGCTCGACGGAAGAATTTACGGCAGCTATGTTGTCATATCTATCGCGCTACGTGGATGTACATGCCTAATGGGAAATTACACACACGGTATTATTATATAACATACGCTTAAGGCGGCAAAATGTTGACTACGTTAGACATTTTTAAGTTCAAATTCTGATTAAAAAGGAAAGTATTTATGTTAAAAGAAGAATCAGTAAAATGTGCTTAGTTTTTGCTCTTTAAAAGATTATAAACATTTTAAGAGAGTAGTCAACAAGAAATTATCTTTCGGGAGAATAGCTTTTAGGAATTAGTTATTTCTTGTTCGATTAGTGTTATTGTGTAATGCCAGAGGGTTAACTTACCTGAATGTATAAAAATCCTACGATATCTATCCATCTGCTAACTCTTTAACTGGATTTCTATTATTGACGAAGACATGCTCTTGTAGTTTGTTATTTAGGCTTATTAAAAAAAAATCTGAAGTAATATTTTATTTATTTTCTTGAATATGTTATAAATTTTATACAGCATCCTAGAGGTATTTCAGGCAAATTAATTTAAAAAATCCACTGAAAATCATCACATAAAATTAACCTACCCTGTTTTACATTCAATAAAATCCACCATTCTTGATATACGTTTGAAATGTACATTTAATAAATAAATATATAATTGTAATAGTACAAAGTAACTGTTTATATGCCGAATTTTTTGCTTACATTAATAGAATCTATACTAGGCCTGAAGAGTTCATATGTACAGTAACAATAATTTATATACAAAAATTCGGATATAAACTTTTCAAAAGTGTATTAAGATTATATAAAAGTTTAAGACATAGGCGACAATAATACTATTTTATTGCTTATATTCTTGTACACACATATATACTAATATTATTTATTTTATTTCTTGTAAAATTCTAAGTTTCAACACACGTCTACTAATCTTACTGAAAGTTTTAGCTATTTGTCGTCAACAAGGACGTACTCCTAAGTAAAAATTTCTGAGAATCTTAACACACTTTTCATGTTTTAATAGTCTAATCTTATCAACTATATCGACAGCCTTTGAAGTTTTCACATTTAAACGCAATTTAAGTGGTATAAAAAAGCATAAAAATTGACTAGAAGAGGAACAGACAAAGCTTATTTAATTCCTAAATTTAAATATATTAATAGTCGATTGTCTCTATTTGTTTAAATTATTTGCTTATATTGTTGTACAATATTCCTAATAATTATCGGACAATCTTAACGTTGACAAAACTATGACAATGTATGAACAAACACAACATTTTACTAAAACTACTCGACGAACAAAATTGCTAAAAGAGTTGTTTGCAAGAGATAGGAGGAGTATCTCAAATTTGATATCTACCTTCAGGATCTTGTCAGCAGAAGAGATAAAAAGCAAAGTTACGTTTGTATTTGATGCAAAAAATCAAACATATCGCAGGAATAACTAAAGCCAGGAATAGCTTTAGCTATTTTCAAAAAAAGTGTGATTAATTGTAGAACAAAAACAACATTTTTAGGTCATACAGCAATTTCACTAATAATAAAACACTAGCGACGAATTAATATGTTCTTAGATAATCCTAGCTTAGGAAACATAGTCCAATGAATATTCTGGAAATAATTGTTGATTAAAGAAAGTTTGTTGTGACGCTGAATGTGATTTTTGTACAATTTTCTCTCATTTCACAGACATACCCAGATTTACGTTTTCACCTGGTCAGTTTTTAAAATCACATTTTGAAAACGCTTGGGTTACTTAAATATAACCATACATCAGTCATTATTTACAGATATTTTACCTGTAATATACCATCATCAGTTTAGTTTCTTTGTAAAAATACCTTATTGGTAACATTAACACTGTCGGTGGTATATATACAGAGGTGTTTCAACATGAAAATTACCTATCAAAGAACTGGTAACCTAGAAAATAATAATTTTAGGTTTTGAAACAAGTAATTTAGAGAAAATGTATTTTGGTGATTGCGTGACTGTATGGTCCAAATTCACTATCAAATGAACACCCTCAACAAAAATTTAATTTTGTCTCAAATCTCAAAAATATACTACGCTTGTGATATGGTAGATTCTGAAATTCCTTCGTATACAATATAATCGTTGGGTCTTATACATTTTTATACCAATAGAGTTTCTGCTAATATTCTATCTCTCTTAAATTATTACCAGTTACGAAATGTTAAAGGAGAGATTATATCATCATTTACTTATTGCTCTAATACGAATATTTAGGAATATTTTAAATACTTTAATAGATTCTTATAGCCAAATTACACTTTTACAAGAGAATCTGGTCGGTTGAAGAAAAATACAACACTCAATTTATAACGAAAAATTTTGTTTGAAGAAAACTCTACAAAATAAAACATGACCTGCTGAGGAACTTCAATAAAATGTGGAAAATGTATAGGATATTCCAAAACAATGGTATTATTAAAATATTCTCGATGTTATTTTAATTTTAATTTCGTTTAAAACTGTTAAAGTTAACATTTTCTAATAAAAATAATAAATTTTGCCCATTTAGTCATTAACTGTATTTTTAGCTATTTTGTGACTGTAATAATAAATGCCCAATATGATTATACTTAAGAGCTACTAAAATTGAATACCTCTGTTTTCGATTTAAAAATGTATCCATTTTATCTCACTTAATACGAAAATACTATTGGTAGACAAGTACCGACGTCATCTTGTCTTGGCGGACAGAAAAAAATTTAATGATTATTTCATAATTTACTCAATCTTAAATTCAATCCGAAATTATTAATTCACAGGTGCTTATTTTAACATTCAAAAATAACTCAATTCATGCTATTTGTTTACTTGAATAATTGCTGTATGACGAAAAAAATATGTCTTTTGATTTTTTGTATTTTTTTATTAAACGAACTAATACAACTTCTTCGTAAATTAATGGTTCCCACCCAGATGAATGTAGCTCAATACAAGACATCAGAAAATATAGTACTAGTGATGTAAATACTACTAATATAAGTTTTAAAAATTTGCGTAAAACATGATTTGGCTTTTGCTACAAAAACTACAATGAGCAATTTTGTCTGCATTAATTTATAAAATTAACTATAATTTTTTTTGGTTTTCCCAATATAGTTATGGTGCCATTGGCAATACTTTTACAATGTAAACATTAGCTCAATAGTATGCTTTGACGCAGTCCACTCCAATATCAAAATAGAAAAATTGAATAAATAAATAGAGTCTATAAAACTAATATATTATATCACTCTCTTTGATATTACCAATATATTTCCTTTAAATTTTGTGTAGTTTTAAAAAATATAAATGTTCAATTTCTGCTTTTGAGACAAAGTTTTGGAATAATTCACCTTGAAGTGTCATAATTTTTTTTTTCAAACGCAACTTCATTGATTCTTTTAAAAGCACCATATACAGTATTCTTTAAATTTGTTGAGATATTGTTGAAGCAAAGTCCTCCACAAATCATTCTTGGATAGTATTAATTATAATCATGATTACAATTAATAACGTTGATAGTTATTCAATTAACCATTACTATTTAATTTTTGGACAATATATTAATATATAAATTGTCTTTTTCTAGTAATTTCTAAAGTTTCTAACTAGTGTTGGAGGTTTGATGTAAAAATGGGATATTTTATTATATCATGATTTTTTAGAAGTGCTTTGTGCACATTTAAGACTAAATTTTTATTCAGATTACGCAATTCTTCCTTATCAAATACCGAAATAAAAAGTTTACTAATTAAAATGTGGTTATTCATAACAAAAATACGAAGAAACCAATTATGCCATTGACAATGTTATCTTTCATGCATGTTTCACAAAATAATTATAACAACTAATTCGGAACTTAAAATTTTTAATCCACAAAAATATTGCTCAGTCTAAGTGACTCTAAATCAGTACTCTTAGAAATAAGTAATATTTATAATTCTGTATCCAGCATGTGTCACCCTTTCATTAAATTAATTAAACAAAATAATTACTTATTAAAAATATCTGGGTTTGAAATTAATTATATATCGGTTAAAGCTCACATATACCGGGTGACACAGGAGATATGTATCACCCCGTAGCATGTTTATTTAAAAAGATATTATTTTGAAATTTGATAGACTTATACAATGTGTGATTGTCCTTATTTTAGTACAAACAAGAAATTTTTTTCACTTCCGGTTTCACCAAAAGAACCGTGGAACACAATTTTGTGTTTCATATTTGTTTTGTTCTAATCAGTAGCCGAAAAGACTGTGTACAAATTTATATTAAAGGAAAATCTCTAGGCTAAATCCCCGAAATCATAAAAACTAAGATAGAAACACTAATTTTAAATTTTATCCATTTGCAAAATATTTATTCATATTTCACTTTTACCAATTAGATGGCCCCCGAGATCTCCGGATCTTACGCCACTTGATATTTTCATGGGTGCCATCTCAAGGAAATAGTTCATAAAACTCTACTGCAAAATAGGGAAGACTTGGAAATAAGAGTTAGGTTAGCAATAAATGAGATTACTGAATTGCAGTTAGAAAATGTGCTTAGAGGTACTGTTACAAGAATTCGACGCTGCAGGGAAAATAATGGCCAACATTTTGAGATTCTTCGAAAATAATTTTATTTAAATGCAAGCAAAATCAGGCATAACAATGAAATATATTGGGTAAAAGTGAAAGATGAATAAATATTTTAGAAATGGGTCAAATTTAAAATTAGTGTTTCTATTTTAGTTTTTATGATCTCGGGGATTTAGTCTAGAGATTTTTTTATAATATAAAAATTCGACAAAGTCTCTTCGGCTACTGATTAGAGCAAAACAAATATGAAACACAAAATTGTGTACCAGGGTTCTTTTGATATCGCAGCACATTAAGCATTAATTACCGCCACATTTCCTACCATAGCCAACTTGACTTAGTGCAATAAAATGGTTTTCAGCAGCCATTTTAAAAACGAATGCCATCTTGCTATACATAGTTGAAAAGAGAATTTTAAGTAGAATCAATTAGGAAAAAATATATACAGGGTGCCATTTAAAATAACGAAGTAGATGTCACTTCCAGAGAAACCGGAAGCGGAAAAAATTTCTTGTTTGTACCAGAAAAAGAACAATCACGCATTATATAAGTCTACTAAATTTCAAAACAATATCTTTTTAAATAAACATTCTACGGCGTGTTACATATCTCCTGTGTCACCCGGTATATATAAATAAGGGCAATAGTAATTATGTATTTATTTACATAAGTATTATTCATGTAACTGCTTCATATAAATCAATACATAAGTCCGTTTCGATAAAAGTACGTTTTTATAATTTTGAATTTTGGAGCTTCGATCTGCTGTATTTTTAAAATAGACATTTTGAAACTTTATCAATAACAGTTTTCATTGAGAATGACCTAAGGATTCTATGCCTTGAATTTGCAACGATTCCGTCAACAACAAATTACCCATTCATTTGGTGCGGGGTCCTTTGTAATGTAGGCAATCTGTATCATTTATTTTTTAACTATGTTAAACATTCATCTGGACGTGACCTACTGTATATAGATATTAACGATAACAGAGTGAATGCAGTCGTTATACGCTATTTGAGAACGTCTGGTCTGAAAGTATAATGTGTACCTAATAGATTCGTTCCTTGTTTTAACTTTGCCTAATTCCCATTTACCGTAGTCTACTCTTAAGTGTATCTAACAGAATGCCCTGAAAGACTCCTGAGAAGAATGTGCATACGTACCTCCCATTGGATCGTCTATATAAGCTCCCGTTTTTTGGATTAGGATAAGTTCAGGGTAATATATTTATAGGTGTGCGCTGCGTGTATATGTGTGCAAATATGTTTATCCGATTAGTTATACTCTTCGCAAAAACGAAAAGTATATTGTATTTGATCGGCACATTTCTAAATCAGTAAATATCGCTCGTAGAGAAAAAAAATTTCATATCATTATTTTAGTGAACGAATTCTGAACAACTTTCAAAATGTCCGTCTGTCCGTCCATCACGTTTCTTGTAAGCACGATTACTTAAGAAAGAAAAGTCCGATTGTATTGAAAGTTGGAAAGTAAGTTAACGTTAGCTAGAGGAAGAACCCTATTGTTTTTGAAAAAAAAAAATCAATCAGTAAATAAAAAAGGTATTAATCATTTAAATTAAAAAAAAATATTTTCTTAATTTTTGTTATTTGTACTTAAATAGAAACATTTATAATTTTTTTTGTTTATACATTTTACTAATATATGTATTTCATAATATATCTAGTTCGTTGAAATATAATACTGGAATGATATATACTACATACATTCAATTATTGTAGTGATCTGTGATGGTCCAATGGCTAAGTTTTGTCTGGCAATCGAAAGGTTTTGTGTTCGAATCCCCCTGAGAGGGTGTGTTTTTTCCATTTTTTTTTCATATATATTTTTTTTCACTACAAAGTTGGTATCACAGAATTTAGAATACAAGAAAACTGCGAAGAGTATCCTATATAATGTGTAGCAATTATATAAAAAGCTCAAGAAATCGGCGAAGAGTATAATGCTTCCACTAGTTTTATATATAACAATTTGTTCCTGGCTGCATGGATAACTCCTAATGCCATAAAAAAGAAATATATTGCTTCCTTTCGTTTTGGGATACTTTAACGAAGCTAAGAAAGTATTTTTTAAATACCTATCGAATTATCTGTCTATCTGTAGAGGTATAAGTTGCTTAACGTTATAAGTTATAAATCATTATGTATCAGGTGGTTCATAATTAACCAACATCTATGAATAAATAAAAGAGTGGCGGGGGTGAAAACATTAAATGTTAAAATTTAACGAGAATATTATTTTTGCTTTACCAAGGTCAATATTCTTTTAAATAATGTTTCATTTTTTTAACTACTAAAGCGTATTTTAGCTAGACCCACTTTTAATATAATGATTATCACTAGCGATTTTAATCGATAATGTTGGTCGGGGATCTAAACTATACCTACATAATACTACTAAACCGTATTATATTTACGTAAAAACTGTAAAAAACACAACAAAATATACAGAAACATTACAAAATTGATAACGTTAAACTACAACACTGACTAGTTTTTAAGTAAACTCTAATTACCACTGGAAAAACTACATAAAGTGACAAGTATTGGTTTTGATATATTTTTACATATGATCCCTGCACCAATTTAGTACTAAATATTGTTTTAAGTATTGCACCTGCTCCCTCGAGGACATGATGTTAACTGTTGAAATCATCTAGCTTAGGTGTATAAGTATAGGTATATAATCTAGGATTGCGTTAATTTAAATATACATGATTTTGTAATTCAAAATATAGGTTTCTAAAAACATGCAAGAATGCTTTTTGTCTGTCAACATTCACAAAAAAATTGATTTACCACCTTCAGATACTGAAAAAAAATCAGACAAATTATCCACCAAAATTACAGTTACAGTTTGTTCGATTAAACAGTTTAGGAGAAGTAAAACAAGCGGCAAAACATCGATAAAGTTTAACATCCTGTATCTTAAAGACGTAAAAAATTTAGACACCATGGTAGTACGACTTATTATAGTGTTACACCCTATATACTTATATACTCTTACCAAATGTCTATAAATTGTAACAATTAACACTAAGCGTAAGAGAAAGCCACAAGCCTTTCCTAAAGAAATAAGACAACGCGATATTTTAATATTATTATATTGAATATTGCCTTTAGCCTACGAGTCCCAATTTCTCATTTAACAAGCTTTCAACATGGTGATAAAAAACTCAAAATTCAACGGCATTTTTCAAGGTAAATTTAATATTTTATATTTTGAACTTTATTTCATTTATAAAGGAAAGTCACAACATAAACAGTGTGGAAGGTATAAAAAATTGTTTGAATTTACTTAATAAATAATTGTACTAGAAACAATTTACCATCATTCAGATATATATTTATGCAGCGTGTTTTTAAAATACATCCATATATTCAGATATATATGAAGGCTCATATCTTCCTGATGTACGCAAAAATATTTATTTATTAAAATGCCCAAAAATAACAATAAAAACAAATTTTGAATGTTGCAAGCAATTATCGAATACGCCCATGATGTGATGATCTTTCTGCATCTGAACTTGTGGCGCATCGTTCTGCGTCCGTGTCAAATGCAACAGGCAAACAGCAAGTGTCAATAGTGTAGTATTTACTGCTGTCAAAGTCAGGTACCTGGACCGAAATGAAATAGCGGTGTCGGTACGGTTCCGGCTCTGAGTAAAAATGCATGTATGGCTGATACAATTTACCATCAACGGTTATGTGTGTTTCTGATGAATAAACCTTTGTTTCAGTTATGCAATATTTAAGCGATTATGAATAATTTCAATTTACTTACTTCACTTACTTTAAATAAATAAAATATAAAGTTTTTGCGTATTATTTCTCAGGTTTATTCATAGTTTTATATACAGTGTGTTTCAAACCTTCCTTGACCGAAAAATATTTCTAAACTGTAGCGCCATCTCTGGTGATAATGTTATAATAGTAGATTTTACTTCCCGAAGAAGGCATTAACCATAGAAATTCATTACCGTTTACAGAATAAAAATATATTTCTTAGTTTCCGAAATATCGGCTTTGGGAATGTTAACTGAAATACCCTGTATATAGGTGGGTTTAAAAAAATTGTTGAATTTTTAAATTTAAAATTGGTATGATCTTCACATTACATAAAGACTCACAGATTATAAAATACGCATGCATTTCAAAAATACCCTGTATACAGTACCTAAATCATGAGTCATAAATTTTTCTATTTTTCAATATTTCTTCGAATTGCTGAGGTTTGAGAAAGTAAGGTATAATATTGTTCCGTTTTTTAATTCATTCTAATTAGCAATTCAAACGACGACAAAAAAGTTTGCAATTAGCGCGTTTGAATTCGGAATGATTAAAAATGATTGATAAAAGTACGTTATCCGATTAGTGCATAACATGACGGTATTAAATAACGTAATTAATAACTGGTTTTAATGATGTTCGGATCGACAATATTCCAATTTATCTGCCAAAACTCATTTCGATTCAATTCGAAAAATAATTCAAACGATGCTTTGTCATTATGTTAATAATTAAGCATTTCGATCAACTGTGACTTATTGCCGTAAATAAAGAATCCTTTACAACGGTTAAATTTTAAATATTAGTGAAGTATACAGTGCTTTCATAAAGTAGTGGATAAGTTCGATCAAAAGTGTACATTTTTTTGGGAAAATCGGTCGGTCATGTCAAAAGTTTCAAAATTAATGAATATCTCTAGATATATTTTCACAAATCTAATACTACGGGAGCCCACCCTAAGTGTCCGTGCACCCCCCCGGATTCTTTAGGACAATGTTTTTCATAAAGATTAAAGTCTAAAGAACAATTTAAGACATGTCCTAAAGAAACAAAATTGGCTGCACTTTCAAAATGGCGTCCGTTAAAAAAAATTTGCAAATATGGTTTTTGTCATTTAACCCATTAACGGCCAAAGGTGCGTAAACGCACCCTTTCAACCAAATTTTTTTTTCAAGTTCAAGACCAATATTTTTCACTTCTAAGTTTTACAGAATGTATATCAACAGTTCAGAGAGTGTACGAATATTTTTGTTTTATTAAAAATATCTTTCTTTCATATTTTAAAACTTTTTTGAATATGCCACAATTTAACCGGTTAAGTACATCACCATCAAATTATTTTTTTGGGTTAGCAATTATAAAATAACAGCAATTCTTTCATGCTATACATAAATAAAATACATACATTGTGATAACTATATTTTTGTATTCACTCATATTTTAAAAATGACGTCCATATTGCCATATATATATTGTTAAGAATAGTTTGTATATTTAGATTTAGGCCATATGTTTCCACGGCGATATAAGTTGTTAGAATAAAAGAGTTGTCAATTGAAAAATAAAAGTCATACCAAGTAAAAATCTTTCAACTTTAATCAAGTCCTTCACAGTCCACTCAACCAGAATCAGTATATATCTTGTACTGAGCTATCATTCACAACATTTGGTCCAGTTCGAGCCGGATATTTACTGGTAAAAACGCAATATTCTTCAACAAGCAACTAGTGAACTAGTCGAAACACGAAGCTAGTAAGGTAACGCACCAACCTAAGCGACATATCAGTGGTCCAATCAGGAGGTCGTCACCAGCTTGAAGCACGCTATCAGAAATTTGACAACTTAAACTTAACAAATTACAAAATAAAGTGAGTACTCGTACTTATTCAGCATCTCTTTGTGTGAGTTAGGCAATCAACGCTTTATTACAATAATAAATCTTTCATTTCATTCTCCATCATGGATGAAGAAATAAAATCACTTATCAGGAAACGAGGGTCATGTAAGGCAAGACTAACACTTTTTAAGAAACATTTAGACTCAATTATAAACACTATTGCTAATTTAGGTGAAAATGAAGTTCTTAATATTTCAGAAATTAGAGAATTAGAACATAGACTAGAAAAACAAGATTCTCTGTTAGATGATTTTAACAAATGTCAAACAATTCTTGAAATTTCTCACGAAAACTTAGAGGAGCAAATCCAAGAACGCGCATCATTTGAAAACTTGTATTTCAAACTCATTACTGATTGTAAAAATATCATAGCTGAATATATGGAAATAAAACACCGTAATATAAGATCCCGTTCTCCTTATGAAATGTCAGTGCATTCCAACTCCAATAAGTTTGGCGTTAGATTACCACAAATAGAATTACCAAAATTTCAAGGAAATTATGCAAATTGGCTCGAGTTTAGAGACACATTTATATCTTTAATCCATGAAAATTCTCAAATACCAGAAATATCAAAATTTCATTATTTACGTGCTCAGCTGCAAGATGATGCGAAGCAGGTAATATGCTCTTTAGATGTGTCAAAAGAAAATTATGCTATAGCATGGCAACTTTTGTGCGATAGGTATAATAATACGAGATTTTTGGTATACAACCATCTTAAGTACTTAGTAGATTCATCAAGCATAAGCACTGGTAGTTCATTAGAATTTCGTAAAATGACAGATGTCATTCTGAAACATTTACGTGCATTACAATCTTTAAATCAACCAACAGAGCATTGGGGTACATTATTAATCTTTTTACTAAGTCGTAAATTTGATAAACAAACAGAACGTGAATGGGAAAAATACAAAAAAGGCAATGAACTTCCAACTATGGATGAATTTACTAAGTTTATCAAAAGTAAAGCTGATTTGCTGGAAACATTAGAATTCAATCGTGTGGATTCTAAACAATCTTCTAAACCCAAAGGTATTTTTCATAAATCAAATCCACCCAAGACATTCAAAGTTTCCACAGATGAGGCAAACAATTCAACTTATTCTTTAGATATAAAGAATATTATCTGTGCCTTTTGCAAAGGTAATCATTACATCAATACATGTAGTAAATTCTTAAATCTGTCAGTAGATGAACGAATGCAACAAGTCAATAATCGAAAGCTGTGCATCAACTGTTTGCGAAGTAATCACTTTATAAACTATTGTAGGGCAGGTAATTGTCGCAAATGCAGATCAAGGCATCACACACTGCTGCACAGCGATAAACAGGTACATGTCAGTGAATCAGATGTTGTTTCACAAAATCAATTACATCTTAATACGAGTAATCAGGCTACTACTAGTGGTGTAAATTCGAATTGTATTTTATCAAATCATAGTGTCGAACAATCGTGCGAGGTTTTATTATCTACAGCAGTCATTCAAGTATTGGATGCATCTGGCTGTTCTCATACGTGTAGAGCTCTTCTAGATACTGGTTCACAGTCCAATCTAATTACTCGTGAATTATGTGATAAACTATCTTTGAAAACGGCAGAAGTAAACTTAGCAATCATGGGAATCGGACAAACTATTTCGAAAATCAAAGATAGGTGCACTGTCACTATTCATTCATTTCATACCAAGTTCGAAAGTTCCATTTCTTGTTTGATTTTGCCACAAATCAGAGATTATTTACCAAGTAAACCAATTAATTTATCATTTGTCAATATTCCTCCACATCTCAAATTAGCTGATCCAAACTTTAACAAACCGGGCCCTATTGACATCCTCTTGGGTGCAGGTTTATTTTATAGATTACTATCCTCTGGACAATTATGTTTGCGTAACAATCAACTAGTTTTGCAGAATTCTTATCTTGGATGGATAATATCAGGTCAGGTATTTTCAAACCCTCAAATTTCCAATATTCACTGTAATTTAGGTATCAACGGCGACATCCAAGAACAGCTATTAAAATTCTGGGAATTAGAAGAGTCTTCTTCAACAGCAATTCGTTCAATCGATGAACAAAAATGTGAACAAATTTTCACAAACACAACTTATCGTGATGAGAATGGTAGGTTCGTTGTCACAATTCCATTAAACGCTTCTCCTAGCACATTGGGAAACTCAAAACATATCGCTTTGGATAGATTTCACTATTTAGAACATAAATTAGCAAAAAATGCTAACCTTAATCGAATGTATTGCGAATTCATGTCTGAGTACGAACTTCTAGGGCATATGTCTAACAGTAACGAATCACTTGTTGATAATAACACATCATATTTTCTTCCACACCATGGAGTGTTAAAAGAAAGCAGTTTAACTACTAAACTCAGGGTGGTATTCGATGCATCAGCTCAAACTGACACAGGTTGTTCTTTCAATGATATCCAGTTAATTGGACCTACAATCCAAGATCAATTACTTACAATTCTACTTAGGTTTAGGCAACACAAAATTGTTGTGTGTGCGGATGTTGAAAAAATGTATCGACAGGTATTAATCAATCCTGAACAAAGACATTTGCAAAAAATACTTTGGCGATCGGATCCATCTAAGGAAATCAATCAAGTTTCGCAGATATTCGATCCATTAGGTTTATTAAGTCCTTGTATTATCACAGCTAAAATTCTACTTCAACGATTATGGTTGTATAAACTTTCATGGGATGAAATTGTACCGCCTGGGTTGAGCAACAGCTGGCAACAATTTCGAAATCAACTTCATCATTTAAACCAAATGCAAGTCATATGTACGTCAGCAATATGTACGTCAGCAATCAAACTCGAAATTCATGGTTTCGCTGACAGTTCACAGGATGCATATGGGGCTTGTATTTATATTCGTAGTATTGGTTCAGATGGACATACTCAGGTATCATTATTAATGTCCAAAACAAAGGTAGCACCTTTAAAAACAACCACAATTCCGAGGCTGGAGTTGTGCGCAGCACTCGTTCTTGTTCAATTAGTTAAAAAGGTTACGGCTTCTTTAAGATTAAAATTTCATGGCATATATTTATGGTCTGATTCCACGATAGCACTGTGCTGGATCAAAACTTCCCCTCATTTACTACAAACATTCGTTGCCAATCGAGTAACACAAATTCAGTCTTTAAACGAACCTCATACTTGGCAACATGTTTCAACCAAAGACAATCCAGCTGATTTGTTATCACGCGGTGTGGCACCAAACTTACTACAGAGTTATTCCATGTGGTGGCATGGACCGGCGTGGCTAACTAGTGACGAAGACACATGGCCAGTTATACAGTCCCAGTTTGATGGAGATCTTCTTGAACTTAAAACAATTACAAAATCCTTTGTAACTGTGCCAAACAATGTGTCATATTTATTCAAACGTTTTTCAAATTACAAACGTATGATTCGAGTGATCGCATATTGTATCCGATTCTCATTCAATTGTAAGAATTCCAAATCTCGTATAAAGGGTACTCTAACAATTAGTGAATTAGACAAGGCTGCGAAGTGTCTAATTAAAATATCACAAATTGAGAGTTTTCTTTCAGAGTTACAATGTTTACAACAAGGCAAATCATTGAACTCAAAATCAAATATTTTAAGGCTTAATCCCTTTATAGATTCAGAGGGCATTATAAGGGTAGGCGGTAGACTACAGCTTTCTAACTTTGATTATAATAAGAAACATCCGATATTACTTTCATCAAAACATCTCTTAACAAAGTTACTGTTTTCACATGAACACATAAGACTATTACACGCAGGGCCACAATTAATGTTATCATCTTTACGTGAAAACTATTGGCCACTTTGTGGTAGAAATCTCGCCAAGAAAGTCGTTCATGAATGTGTAAAATGTTTTAGAGCTAACCCCAAACAAACACATCCTATAATGGGGGTATTACCTGCATCGCGAGTACAGCCACATCCCCCATTCCATAACGTTGGCGTGGATTACGCTGGCTATTTTTTAATAAAAGACAGAAAGGGGCGTGGCAGCAAAACTATAAAGTGCTACGTTAGTTTATTCATATGTTTTTCTGTAAAGGCAATACATCTAGAACTGGTAACAGAATTAACTACCGAGGCCTTTATTGCCGCATTTCGACGATTCATAGCCAGACGTGGTAAACCTCAATGTGTTTATTCCGATAACGGAAGAAATTTCATTGGTGCACAGTCAGAACTTAAGGAGTTAGGGGATTTTCTCAATGACAATAAGCAAACTCTAACAGAGATTTTTTCAAATGAAGGAGTTACCTGGAAATTTATACCAGCACACAGTCCCCATTTTGGCGGCCTGTGGGAAGCAGGAGTTAAATCCTGCAAACATCACTTGAAAAGAGTTATGTCTAATGCATTGCTGACATTTGAAGAGTTTTATACAACACTCACACAAATTGAGGCTATTTTAAACTCACGACCACTGACTCCACTTTCGACAGACCCTAACGACTTTGACATACTTACACCGGCTCATTTTCGGATTGGCAAACGACTCACTTCGCTACCAGATCCCGATATCCGAGAATTAAACGAAAACCGTTTATCAAGGTTCCAACGAGCTCAACAACTACAGCAACACTTTTGGTCCCGTTGGTCCAAAGAATACATATCTGAACTCCAACATCGAGTAAAGTGGAAAACCAATGAACTAACATTACGAGAAGGTGCAATGGTCATAATCCAGGAAGACAACGTGCCTCCTCTGCAATGGAAATTAGGACGAATTATGAAGCTTCATCCAGGTTCAGATGGAATTTCCAGGGTTGCGACCATACAAACTCCAAGTGGTTTAGTGAAGCGTTCATTTGCAAAAATATGTGTTCTACCTGTAGAAGTGTAGTTTATTATCATAAACTTTATGAGACATTCATAGCCCTCATCCTTAATGTCGATGATATTTACAAGTATCATTGAAAGTTATCCTTTCAAGGCGGGGGGCATGTTAAGAATAGTTTGTATATTTAGATTTAGGCCATATGTTTCCACGGCGATATAAGTTGTTAGAATAAAAGAGTTGTCAATTGAAAAATAAAAGTCATACCAAGTAAAAATCTTTCAACTTTAATCAAGTCCTTCACAGTCCACTCAACCAGAATCAGTATATATCTTGTACTGAGCTATCATTCACAACATATATAATGGGTGCGTATACGCATCTTTGGCCAATAACAGTTAACATTTTTATGTACTTTATTTCAAGTGTGGAAAAGATGAAAATCTCGGTATGTCAACATCGTGCATGGAAGCAGACACGGGTCCACTATTCAATCCAGTCGAGAGGGGGGAGGGCGTGCCCTGCCCATCAAAAAAAAATCGAGCCAAAATAAATTTCTTCGGATTTCTGCCCCACCCGCTCATCAAAAAATTTTCTTAGTAAACAAATTTTTTTTGGATTTTCCCCCCTCGCCCACCAAAACATTTTTTCGGACCAAAATAAAAATAAATTTTTTCAGATTTTTCCTCCCTTGCTCATCAATTTTCAAAAAAATACCCCCCCCCGGCCCGTATTTCTCTCCACGGCCCTGCCACTATTTATTTTTTGTCCCAAATTATTTTGTCAAATACTATCGCCTTCCGCCTCACGGAACAGAAATATAATAAAATCTACTTTGATATGGCGACATTTCGCTTTCGCATATGCGTCATATACAAAGCACCTACTTTATTACAACGTGAACTGCAAGTAGATATCAACGTCCCTTTTAGGAAAAATCGAAAAAAAAAACACCCGATGATAGAAACAATAAGAGCGAAACCGCCATTTTCAACTTATTTTGACTATAGCACAAAATAGTACGACGATATCGTTTTCATATTCGCAAGTCGATATCTTCTTCCGTTTTCGAAAAATTAACGAAAACCGTCGCGACGATGGAAACTTGAACAGCAGATCAGAATAGCATATCCTAAGATCGGCCAACAAAAAGTTCACCTGACGATATAATCAATAAGGCCGAAATAAGAAAATCACGACAAACCGGAAAAACGAGCCGCATAGGAAGAAATATCTGACGATGAAAAAATGAAATGAGGAAATGACGAATTGAGCAACGGCTAAATACGAAACGTCAAGTAATACTATTTATCTATGTAAGAAGTGCAAAATACATTTGCACCCAGATTGCTTCGAGATTTTTCGGAAAAAAAAATTATTCTGATTCATTTCATTTTTCTTTGTTTAATAATTTACATGTCGGTTTCCGCCAAAGGTGCGTGTACGCACCTACGTGTTTTTTTTTCAAATATTTACATATATTTTTTTAATGCCAAATTAGTCTTAATTTATGTATTCTTAATGTACTTTAATAAAAATATCTCTAAAATGGCAACTTCTTATTGTCTTGGCCGTTAATGGATTAACACAAAAACTAAAAAAGATGGAGAAAAACTTTCGGTACAAAAAAATAAAGTGCATAAAATTTTCTACAATTTTGTTCCTATACAATATTTGCATAGGAGTTACCATTTTCCAGATAAATGATTCATCTCTTAAAATAAAATATAAAATTCAATATAAAACGTAACACTACGGAAGCCCACCCTAACTGTCCGTGCCCCTCCCTGATCCTTGGGGACAATGTTTTTTATAAAGATTAAAGCCTAAGGAACAATTTAAGACATGTCCTAAAAAAAAAAAGCTAGCTGTACTTTCAAAATGGCGTCCGTTTTAAAAATGCAAATATTGTTTTTGTCATTTAACACAAAAACTAAAAAAGATTGAGAAAAACTTTCTGCACAAAAAACAAAGTTTATAAAATTTTCTACAATTTTGTTCCTATACAATATTTGGATAGGAGTTACCGTTTTCCAGATACCACTGTTACCGTTTTCGAGGTAAATGTCTGCAAATTATAATATTATTATTATTATTATTAATTTTTTTCAGTTTATTTTATTTAATTTTTATGTTAATAATATAAGGTTATATTACACGCCTTACAATAATTATCACAGTTATTTCTTCTAAGTGATTTACCGATATATGAATTTTCATGTTTTCTTAATCTTGGACTCATTTATCTGGAAAATGGTAACTCCTATCAAAATATTGTATAGGCACAAAATTGTAGAAAATTTTATGCACGTTGTTTTTTGTGAAGAAAGTTTTTGTCCATCTTTTTTAGTTTTTGTGTTAAATGACAAAAACAACATTGGCAACATTTTTTTTAATATATGCCCGCCATTTTGAAAGTACAGCCAGTTTTTTTTTAGAATATGTCTTAAATTGTTCCTTGTTCTTCAATCTTTATGAAAAACATTGTCCCCAAGGATTGGGCGGGGGGTGCACGTACAGCTAGGGAGGGCTCCCCGACTATAAGATGTCATCAATATTTGTTTTGTGGCAAACCACATTTTTTGTTAGGGGATTTGAAAGCGGGGACCGTAACCGAACCCAAATCGTAACCGAAAACAGTACCGTAATTAAAAATTTTTTCTAACCGTAACCGAAATCGACAACCGGAATGTGAGATTCTGGAAAACCGAAACCCTAACCGAAAATCGAATTGGCGCTGCTTTGAAAACCGAAACTGAAACCGAAAACCAAATTAACGCTGCTCTGAAAACCAAAACCGTAACCGAAAACCGAAAATGGTGTACGTTAGGTAACCGTAAAAGAAATCGTGCCGAAATAAATTTAATTTTCGGTCCCTGCAAGTATTAATTTAATTTTAACCGAAACTCTAACCGAAAACCACACCGCAATTACGAATTTTTCCTAACCGTAACCGAAACCGAAACCGTAAACGAAAACCGGATTGACGCTGCTTTGAAAACCGAAACCTAATACCAAATTAACGCTGCTCTGAAAACCGAAACCGTAACCGAAACCGAGCCGAAATAAATTTCGGTTTCGGTCACTGTTTGAAAGACCGCATTTTATTACATACAATAAGGTAAATACAGATGTAGGTAGGCGTCAGGAATTTTTTAAGAAAAATTAAATTGACATTTAAAAATACTAACTTTCTCTTCAGTGCTTTCGCTGATAGAAAGCTGAGATCGTTCTCATTAGAATATTTTTTCTTTTTTTTTCTTTCTTAGCTATCACTTTCACAAGTAATTTGCGCAAGCAGTTTGTTTAGATTGTTAAGTATTAATTGTTCTTATAAAAATTGTGACATTAACAGAATGTGAAAGTATTGAAGCAAAAGTAGTTGAAATCAAGCTGGACTCTCGAGAGTACGCATATTGTGGCGAAATAGACGATGCAGAGCACACAGTCTTCCACTGCAACATATGGGTGGAGGAGAGACGAGACATAAATCGTCTAGGGCCGGATGAGCTTGTGCAATTCATGCTGCAATCTGAAGACAATTGGGCAAAGGCCGAAACAGCTATTACATGGATCGTCGTGCATAAAGGAGAAGATGAGAGGAATCCCGACCTATACCCTTTGCACAACTAGAGGGAATATATGGAACAAAGACACGAAAAAAAAAAACAACATCTATACATTGAATAACGATTGACGTGTATCCTGAAGAGAAGCGAGAGCGGTTCCAGGATACATCATACACTGAAGAGGGGTGGTTTTAGTGGGTATGCCTAGAGGGCATACGTTCAGGTGTCCATAAAGGATTTCCACCCCGGAAAAAAAAAAGTTGAATTGTTTAATGGAGCTCACCCTGATCGGCAACCTATTGGTCAAAACATGAAAAGCAGAATAGAATCAAAATTCATGAAATTTGGGCATGTTCGCGATCTTCCTAAATCTTGCTGGCCATCACCACAAGAAGATCAACTTAATGTTTTGTTGGCAGTGCAAGAAAGTCTTCATTCCATACTTAAGAACATTGCGTCTAATTCTAATATGGCAGTGCACACTGTCCAAAAGACATTGATTTTATATCTTATTTTTTGAGCTAGAAAGGAGTTCCAACCATTCTAGCTCAAGCTCCAGAACTAAAATATAAAGTTTCAATGTCTTTATGATTAATTGAAAATAATCATTTGTTCGATAAAGTTGAAAATATATTAAGCAATAAATTGTGAATTTATAAAAGAAATACAAAGGAGAAGAACGGCCCAATTATGAGCGAAAACTAGCAGCAATTTAGTTTTGCAATATCTTGTGAGTTTTACTTTCTAATTCAATAATAACATAATAAAAAAGTGCTACTATCCTTCGCCGTATATAAAAATCATAAAAATATATTGAGAAATGAGCGAAAATCGCACATTTTTTAATGATATTTTATGATTTCTATATACGGCGAAGGATAGTAGCACTTTTTTATTATGTTATTATAGTATTAGAAAGTAAAATTCACAAAATATCGCAAAACTAAATTGCTACTAGCTCATAATTGGCCCATTCTTTATAGAAAGTGTACCACCTCCTTTCCTTTATCAATTTAGTTTTGTGGTAAAATATGATTTTAAATTGCAAATCTAAAGGTAAAGCCTAATTTTAAGGCCACAAAATATTCAAGGAAGCAAAGTACCAGCCTCGTAAGGTATAACTCGTTCATGAACCACCTGAAGACAATTTTGATCGGCGAAATCAATTCTACGAGCAACTACAAAAACTACGTAATAATGATAATAAGTTTGAAAAAAAGAATATTTTTTTTCGAATGAAGTTACTTATATTTTAAATGGCCATCCCACCAGGCAAAATTGTCGTTATTAGGCTGCAGTGACTCTCCAAGGGAAGCTCTATCATCTACTGGGCGATAGAGCTTAGAACCCTCAAAAATTGAGTGTGAGGTGTGGGATAGTAGGAGGTATGGAGGTATTGTGTGTCCTTATTTCTTTGGCGAGACCCTAACCGGTGCAACTTCTTCTTTCAACAAAATGCAGCACCTCCCATTAGGCAGCCTCTGTCCGAGTCTATTCAAATAAGATATGACCAAATCGTTAAATGGGATTCAGAAGGCAATTGAGTCACCAGATCTGATGCCCCTTGATTACTTTCTATGGGGATACCTTAAAAGAAAAGTATGCGTCAAAAGAATTCGTCAAGAGATACGGCGCATATCACCGGGAAATATCAACAACGTTCAAAAGGAGTATATTAACCGTCTTAGCTATGGTCACACTACGAATAGAGTGAAATTTGAATATTTCATTTTTAATTCAGTTTTGTTTTTGAAATTTCTGTATTTCTAGTGATGTAAGTATTTTTAAACTTCAAGATAATTTTCCTTAAAAATTTTCTATTACATCCATTTTTATCGATTTTTAAGTAAAAAAATGCGCTCTTTCAAATTCAGTAAAAAAATAAGTGCTGTCATTTAAAAGAAAATTAATAACGTCTTAAAAATATGTCAAAAAATGGCATCCAATACGAACTTCTTGACATGTCCAAGCGATTTTCTCAAAAGAAAATTCTACACTTTTATCGAATTTATCAACTGCTTTGCGAAAACACTGTGGAAAATGGTTTAAGATTTCTACTAAAAGGAAAAAAATCTAGAAACTATACGAGCTATGCTTGCTATAATAAATAGTTATCCTTTACTACGGAGAGAGCAATTAATATAATATTCATTGAGGGTTACCTTCTTGCATTAAACTTTTTCTACAACTGGCAATATTGCTACGGGATTCATCCTTGGTGCTTTTATTAGAATTTATATATTTATTGGAATGCTGACGTTACGAGAGAATTTAATATTATTTTGAATTCTTCGCTCCAATATTGATTCAGAGTAACAGCTCTGTTGGGGGAACGCTTGCTTGGTTGATCTTTTAATATTGTTATATTTACTCTATTTTACACCTGTACAGAAAGCAATAGGAAGAGATCGTTTTAAGTTCGGTTTAAATGCAGGGTCGTGTTAGTTATTCAGCAATAAATGCACTATATAATTAATACAGGTGGTAACTTAAGTACGCCAAGGTATTTCAGGGTGTTATTTAATTAATGTTAAGAAAGAAATTTCATATAAACAGGTGCCCAAATGTTTTTCATTAGGAGGTATGGGGCGTTGAAATTTTCAAAAGTATATCGAATTTTTGATATTGTCATTATTAGTGCAGTTATTTAAATCATAATATTTGTCAGTCAAAGGGCCGGTTTTAGGGCCGTTACTTTCGGTCCCGATTAAACGTTATCGGTGGGTCAAACCAATTCAGTTACCATGGAAACAATTGTTCTTTCAATGATTTGGCAGCTTTTTGTCAACGTTAAACTTTAACCGTCTGCCAAATCATTGAAAGAACAATTGTTTCCATGGTAACTGAATTGGTTTGACCCACCGTTAACGTTTAATCGGGATCGAAAGTAACGGCCCTTATAGGTTCAGATTAAACTAGAGTTTAACTAGAAGTTTCACCTCTTCACCTTTTTGGCATACTTTTGGTGCGTCTTGTAGTGCCTTACTTTTATATGAGCGTGTATGATTTTTTTGGGCCTGCCTCCGGCGCTGATGCCTTAAATATGTTATGTTCTAAATTTTGATAATTTTTTTCCTAAGTCGAAGTTTTTATTTATTCTTCGACTTCGATTTTTTGAGGTTCTATAACAATAACGATCTTGACAAACGATTATAAAACGGTATTTTACAAAACACTGAAATCTACAATTAAACCTCTAGGTGAATCTTCAAGTTAAACTTTGGTTTAATCTGAACCTATAAAACCGGCTCTAAGCAAAATAAACATGTAAACATGGCGACAAAAACAAAACGATTAAAGCCTGCTGTTCGATACAAAAACTTATAAACCATAAAAAATTAAAATTGATCTTGCAATAACCATGGAATAAATTGAAAAAAGAATGACTTAAAACTATGAGAGGTTGCAAAAATTGAAGATACAATTATTTTAACGACTTTATTTTAAGACGTGATCACGAAAGCTTGCTGTTTTATATAAAAATGTATAAACCATAAAAAATAAAAATTTATTTTGCAATAACCATGGAATAACTTGAAATAAAAATGACCTGAAACTATGAGATATTGCGAAAAATTGAAGATATAATTATTCTAGTGACTTAATTTAAGACGTGAAGAAGTTACTACTTTTTTAATCAAATATCTCTACCACTGCTCAATTTTAGAGCGTGATATAAGTCATTCTTTGTAAGTATACTACTGTGTGCTCAAATAGCTGCATTAATAAAGACTACAAAAAAAATTGATAACGAAAAATGTTTATGAACTTGTTCATATGAGCTTTTTTTGTAAAATTAGCTTAGGAGTAACACCGTGAAATCCCAATAGCAATGGCCATTGTATACGAATAAAACCTTTATAATTAACCGAGAACGTTCTCTCAGTATATATGCAACCACTATATACCCAGAAGAGGCGCAGGCTTATAAAGCCATTGTATCGTTGAACGGCCTGCAAAAACAACTATTTAACACTATAGTGACATTGTCACAGCATATATAAAGTATTTTAAAAGCTCTTATATAGGTGCAAAGAGTTGAGTTAATTAAAGTTCTATAAAAGATATACCGGGAACCTTTACAAGGGAATAATAGAGCTCTTACAAAATGATTTTGTGAATATGTGTTAAGAACATAATATATGTGATGTGTTATGTTATATTATTTTAAGATTGAAGTCATGATGATTATTTTAAAATTGAAATGGAGGTAGTTTTTGGTATTTGCACCGTAATTTTATTTGAGCACCAACTGTAACAAAAAAGAGTACTAATTCTTTAAATATGCAATATATGAAGAAATATGAAAAATTATAAATAATATTGGGTGAATATGAAAATGAAAAAAAATTGAAAATTTAACCCTTCATTAATCCGTAAAGAAAAGAAATGCAGAAAAAAATGTTAAAGGGTGATAATACCTGTTATCTCACTTCCTCTACTTAAACAGATCTTTGTTAATTTGCAAATGTAACATATTTATATTACTTTACGATGTAAAATTGTCATTTGCTACTTTGGTAGAAACGTTAATAATTATTTTTCACTGCAACTGTCACAAAAATATGCATTTTACAATATGCATATGTAAATTTTCCGTACCGAAAGTAATTCTTTCCTGGAAATAAATACTTTTGGGACTAGCTTGGAAAGTGACTGCCCTTGTTTGATATGTACTACTTGATATTGATGTATTAAAATCATTCACATTAGGTATATCATTTAGAATTAACCTTTAAAAAGTTAAGTTTACAGTTGAGATTTATTTTGAAATAAGGATGAAAGTAACGAATGAAGGTGACTTGGAAAAAGTATACGACAGATATGAAAATTGGAACCATAAAAAAAGTAAAAGTAATAGGCAACAAAATATTCTGACTTATTTTGATGAAAAGTAAAAAAAAAATGAAAGTCTCTGAAGTCAATACTCCACGCTTAAAGCCACAATTTTAGTCAAGAGAAACGTTGACATTGCCAACTATGCGAAAGTAATTGCGTTTCTCAAGAGAAAAAATGTTGGCTACAAAGCTAACAAGTAGAGTTCTACGCAGTGATCAAATTGATAAACTCCTATGAGAAACTAATAATGATATCTACTTCGTGCCTCTAAAAGAGCAGAGTTCTTAAAATAACCAAATCCCAAAGTATCATATACCGGTCACTGTTTGCGTCGAACTTCAATCGCTTTATTGGTTGAGAATGATGGCAATACAACCAATCTTAAGAAACACGGATATTAGAAATCAACCAGCATTGTAGAAGGCTACCTCGAAAACTCTCTGAGGAATAAAGTAAATATAGTCCATTTGATTCGAAATGAAAGCATAATAGAAATATTGACATGGAGTACAAGTATAAAAGATTGCAAGACCCAACCCAAATAGTATCCACTATCCATTATGATGACTGACAAAATAATATATACTGCTAATTTATCAAATAAATTATTTCCATTGAATATAAGTAACTAAATAAAAAAAAATTACGCCGATAGCGCTAATATTAACCCTAACATTTGATTTCGAACTCGTAACATATTTGAAACGGCCGACGGCGCGGATGATATCACACCACTCCACTGGTTCTATGAGTTATGCGGTTATATTCAGTTTAAGCGTTGAGTGGTAGGACTTATCACTTAACAGTTTAAGAGATTCCGTTGTACACTGTGCAGGTGTGGTGTTATTTTTCGTTATTTAACTTATTTCATTCTGTTATATTTTATACATAAAAATATGTGTTCTCTAGAAAATGAATACGTTAAGGCTGATTCCAACATTTTTCCGTGTGTAGACATATTTACGGTTATGGAATATTTTAATAATAATAAAGGTTACATAAATGCTGAAATGAAATGCTAGTTACAGAGGTAGTTACTTTAATAAAGTCTACCGAATGTATCTGATTTTTAGGTTAGCCAGACAAAATTACGGTCATAACGGTTATATGTGCAAATAAAAGGTATTTTATATTACATATAATTTTCCATATTCCCTTCAAGCTAGGATTTTATTATCGTACAATTTTTAATAATAATCTATTACACTAGACTTTATCCTCACAACAATATTTCGTCCCTTTATTATTAATAAATTTCTAAAACTTTCATAACTTGGTAATGAAATAAACATTTTATTGGGAGTAGACATTGATGTATTTTTACAGTCTAGAACAATACAATATTTTTTTATCCAAAATACAGAACACTTAAAAGATATGAACGAAGTTAGCAAAACTATATGGGAGCAGGTGAGCGGTCGACCGCCAGGAGTTGTGTGACATCACGCTGCGTTTTCGCGTGCTCTATTTTCATTATTTATTTTGAGGGAGAAGCAGTTGAAACAAAAATCTCATATTTTGCACATTTACTAACTACAAGATGTTCTTTCGAAATATGAATTTAAAAAGAAATGCTAAAAAGTCCCCTGTAAAATGAATGTTGATATTAAAAAATAAATATTAGAAGATGAACTATTAGTCTGTATTTTTTTAGAGTAATTAAAGGTTGCAGATAAAATATTTTTACTGAACTTGTAGACTTTTATCATGAGTAGTAAACGAGCACTGGAATATTTTAAACTAAAAAAATGAGATAAAATTGTACAATAATAATTATTATTATAAAATATTATGTAATTTTCCAGTAACAAAAATGTATTATTTCTATTCTAATATATCAAAGTTCCCAAAGCATGCGTTTGCAGTTTCGACGTCTCCATCTGCTTTGTAGAAGCATTTAACAGAAGGAAAATGACACTTCATCAATAATGTCTACCTTAGCGTTTATTTTGTGAGAATCGTCTGACATATCTATCCCCAACAAATTATGTTATGGAACATATGCCAATATTCTAACGCATATTTGTTTATTAGCCCAATTTCGTCTAAACCTCTTTAAATCTGGAGTACTACAAAATATGTATAATTTAATTTATTGCAAATGTGTCTAATTTGGAGACCGAACAGTGAATTGGCTATCAATATGGATTCCAAGTAGTGTAACACTGTCAGACGGATTTATGTTATTGTATTGCATGGAAGAGGTTCCTGAATGTAAAAATTCATAAACATATTTTAGTATTTAATATTAATTAGTTCCTTTGTGACCAAGTGCTAACTTCTTCAAGAGTAATAATCGCAGCCACTTGAAGTTCCTCGAATATGTGGACCGTAAATGCTACTGTGAAGTCATCTGCAAACATATTTAAATGTCCATTGCTTATGTGACTGGATAAGTCATCGACGTACAATACCAACAGTAATGATCTCAAAACGGAACCCTTGGGAATTCCAAACAATAGTTTTTCTAAATCCGATTGTGTTCTATCTAGCTTCACTCTAAATACTCTTCCTTCCATGTATGTTATTATCCAAGATAATATACTTCTCCTGATCTGAATTTTGTACTGTAACAATAATTATAATGCATATAATTTTCCAGTAACGAAAATATATTATTTCTATTTAAAAATAATAAAGTCCCCACAGCATTAGTTTGCAGTTTTGTCAGCCACCTGCTTTGCAGAAACATTTAACAAAAGGGAAATGTTACTTTATCAATAATGTCTACATTGGCGTTTATTTTGAGAAAATCGTCTGTCGTTTTTGTTCCAATTCTGCCATGACATAAAAATATAAAATTGCGTTTACAATAAATTCACCTTAATGGACGTTTTTTCAACATAATATAGTTTTTTTCTTTGATTCACATAGAATTTTATCATTTCTTTTCTGTTAGAGATACTTTAATTCACAATATCATGATTTTTTGCTCATTTCCAAAAAAATTTCTGGTTCCCGATCGAGTTAGAATTCTCGAGCCCAGGAACAACCAAATAGAAAGCAAACAAAAAAATTGTTTCAACTTTTAACAACATTTTGGACGAACTATAGCAGTAGTTGTACATGTAAACATTACATCATAGACAATGTTATAACCTATTATTATGATTTACCTTGCGTTCAGCGTATTTTCACTAAATAAACAATTTTCTCCGCTTTCAGCTCTGTTACTAGAACTTAGTCTGGGAGCCGTACATGCTTGGTGATGAATGTCTTAGATTACTTTATCAAATACAAAGAATGCAAGGGATGGAATCAATTTGAACGGTATGTCTCGACGACTTGAATTTCAACAGGTAATACAAGAACTGCGAGTAATGAGCTCAGTGAGATTAAATAACATTATGAACTTATTATAAGGTTTTTCTAAAAGCGTTTTAATTAAGAGCTAGATTACGAAGGATTAGTAATGTGATTTGAGTAGTAATTAGTAAGATTAGCAAGTGAAACTTTTGCTTCGCAAAAAGTGTAGCAATGACTAGATGAAGCACTATTCGTAATAGTCTAGGAGCTAGTGATATTTTTTGCTTATAATTTATTCATACCACTTAATACGTATACAATGCACAGACAAAAATGGTAGAAAGGACGCAATATATCATCGAGAAAAAAATTATATCATCGGGGTCAAGACGCCATTTTATGGGTCCTTGAATTTTTTTCCATAGATAATTCCGTTATTGCAAAATTGGATTATAGTTCTTAAACTATTCGGGCGTTACATAAAAAAAACTGTTCCAAAGCTAATTAATGTCTTTTTGATTTGAGATAATAACATCATTGTCAGAAAATCATTTTGAATACAAAGACTTAAATTCTTTGTCACAACATAGAATATTTTTTAAATTTAAAAAATAAATAATAATAATATACGTGTCTGGCAGCTAGAAGTCGTTGTGACGATCGACGCTCCCCACCAAAAAGGTAAAAAAATAAAAAAGTTTATAGTATGCCGGTTGACTTTTTTGTAGTGGTAAGTGAAATCATAAACTTAATAAATATATCTTTGCCAGAATGAGCAAAAACTTGAAAAATTGTAAGGGAAACGTGAATGTCTGTTACTTCACAAAAGTAAGCTGACATGGTAAGAAGTTCAAAAATATGGAAAATATGAAAGTACTTCAAGAGTTAACGGTACTTATTGCCAACTTTAGAGGAAATCGCTATTGTAAAAAGGCGTTGAAAATGTGAAAATGTTGGAAAATGGTACGGTGCAAAATTTCACCGATTTTTTTTTTTTTAATGTATAAAGGTGTAGGTGCGGAAGATAACTCTTATTTTTAAAGGGTTTATTTATATTAACGTCCTGGTGGAGTTTAGCTACAGCTACTCCATCACTCACGCACGCACACATAGACAACAACATAACAACCATTCCCTTGGACATTGCTATCTGCTGCAGCTGAGACTCGAACTCAGGAGAGGAGGGCAATTAGTCGTGGTTGTCTGTCATATATCTGTGATCTAGCCCACTACTACTATCTCAGCAACACGTGAAGAACGCCATTAAACTTCCGGACCCTAGTTCAGGAATCTGTGACTCCGTGGTCGCAAGCCTAACACCGTAATCATTGCGCCACTGAGTCGGTTCTGTTTTGTTAATTTAAGTGTAATTTTTATATTTTTATTTTCTAGTTAATTTGAGCAAAAAAAATATATTTTTCAAAAAATCAAAATGCCTGTGGCACAGGCACATACACAAAAGCGGTATCTAGGGACTAAGAACCAAACTACTCTTTTGTATTTTGATGCGCTCTATACGAATATGACGTTAGAATTACTCCAGAACCTCATAGTCTCAAAAATAGCAGATTTTTTACGAATTTCAACTTGTCATTATTCAAGATTTCAGCATTTTTATCTCATGCGCGTGGGATACTCATGTCAGTATTAAAATATATACTTTGAGGTTGAGATACACAAATATGTTAGTTATGCTCTTATGCAATCTTACTGAGCCTTAATTTTGAAATTCGAGTAATTTGTAAACATTATTATGCAAATTCATACAAAATGTTGGGAGACAATAAGTAACTATTTAAAAAGGAATATTTATTATGATTTATAATTATGCCTGATTTATTAGAACTATAACGATTATCGATAATTGCTCCATTGAAAGAAAACATTGAACGGTAAATAAAATACAGGAACGTGTGGCCTAATTTTAAACTACAACTAAAAGAATGATTTTTTGGAGAATACTGAAGACATTGGATTTGGAAATTTTAACGCTGTTAGAATGACTTCATGTACAGGTTTACTGATGTCAAATGCCCATCCTCCCAGTCACATGGAAATAGTTGTGTACCTAGTAAATTATTTGATTGCTATTAATATTGTATAAATCGCACATCCCGAGAAAAAGGGTAATAACTCAAAATTTTTAGGAATATGATAAAAATCATAAGTATAAACAATAACCTTCCTCCGAAGAAAATATTAATAAAATCTATTGTAATGTCTTCAGACCAGTATAAGTTAAAATCATTTAAATACAATAGAATGTGTGCTATTAATCTTTAAGAATTTTAAAATGTAGTTTTTGTTCTCCTGTAAAATGCACTTTTTACTTTTAGAGCGAGAGCTTTTTCGGCACATCGTTGTTTTATGAACTTTGAGATATTTTTATGGTTTAATGAATGATAATGATTCATAAAATCGACTTCTGGTTGGGCTCCTCCTGTCAGATGCGTCATGAACACTGTCTAAAAATCAGTGAAATTATGTCATCGTTATAAGGCTCATTTTTTTTCGCGTGTAAACATTTTATGTTTATAATTAATAAAATAAGATCGCCAGAAAGTGTGGGCCATCAGGAGACGCAGCCAAAAAGATAATAATGATACAATACATCTGAGGCGCGGTAGGAAGTCAAGTTAGTCGAAAGTGTTAAATTCCTGTATATTTAAGAGCCTATGGTATTTTGATTGACACTAAGACACTAAGAACTTTCTGGGGAGGCTATTCTATTGTTGAAGGAGCTTATATTTACGTTTTAAAAAGGAGCCAGAACTTTTTCTTTCTGGCTAGCCTTACTGACGGGAGTTTCTTTCTGGGAATTTTTTTCTGTGTTCAAACCATTTAAATAAACATGCTCAGCCTAAAAAAGCAGCTTGTAACTATCATGTTATAACATGATCGTTATACAGGTTGAGCCACGATGGGTGGAGTATTAAAAGTATATGGAGAACGGATGAACCGATTGCTCTGAAATTTTGGTTACCAAGATAATCTCTGCAACTAAAATATTTTTGAAAGTGCGATGTTGCCACTTATACGTAAAACTGGCAATATCTTCGTTATTTTGAATGGAATGCCCTGTATATTTTTGCACTTTTTGGATCGCCGCCTCTTTCTCAGTAACTATTGTTAATATTTCCCTATACCTATCTCAAGCCGTTTTCGAGATAATAATTCTTTTCTGAATTTATAGCCAAAAATTTGACTTTCAGTAAATCGTGTTTTCTCCTACCTACGCAGCAATTAAAAGATATTTTTTTAGTTACGGCTAGACAAGGCCGGAGGCACCTCCTTCATTAACCAAATGTTTCGAATATCATACAGGGTGAGTTAGAGAACGCTTTCTATAAGTGACTTAGAAAAATGCACGAAAGTTAATTTTTTTAAATGGAATGCCCTGTATATTATTACTGATTCGGAAAGGTGATACATTTACCTACTTAAACAAGTATACCCTATACCTAATGCGCATCGTTTTCGATTTATGGGCACTTTTCTGTAACCTTACCAAAAATATTAGTCTTTTGGTATATCATAACGGGTGGACCATGAAATTTTTATTTTGTCATTTCCCTAATAGCACACGATGTCCACCGGACGTCCGTTTTATGTCCATTTAATGTATTGACGTCCATGGACATAAACTGGATGTCTACCGGACGTTTATCATCGGATTTTATAAAATTTCTTTGAATTCGTAGAAACTTTCTGTTGTTCAACTGTGGCAAATTCGGATATTTCTCATTAAATCTTGTACAAATTCTGCTGATAATATTATTGCACTTTCCATGGATAATAAACAAATCCATTAAAACTGTGTTTGTACAATTATTTTCTGCCATACTTGTACTACAGCTATTCAAATTAAGTGCAAATATCATTAACGTTAAATTTATTTAGAAAAATAGCATGAAAAATAGCAAGACTAATATTTTTGGTAAGGTTACAGAAAAGTGCCCATAAATCGAAAACGATTCGCATTAGGTGTAGGGTATACCTGTTTAAGTAGGTAAATGTATCACCTATCCGAATCAGTAATAATATACAGGGCATTCCATTTAAGAAAATTGACTTTCGTGCATTTTTCTAAGTCACTTATAGAAAGCGTTCTCTAACTCACCCTGTATGATATTCGAAACATTTGATTAACGGAGGAAATGCCCCCCAGGCCTTGCCTAGCCGCAACTAAAAAATAATCTTTTAATTGCTGCGTAGGTAGGAGAAAACACGATTTACTGAAAGTCAAATTTTTGGCAATAAATTCAGAAAACAGCTTGAGATAGGTTTAGGGAAATATTAACAAAAGTTACTCAGAACGAGACGACGATCCAAAAATTGCAAAAATATATAGGATATTCCATTTAAAATAACGAAGATGTTGCCAGTTTTACGTATAAGTGACAACACCGCACTTTCGAAAATATTTTAGTTGGAGAGATCATACTCGATTATCTTGGTAACCAAAATTTAAAAGTAATCGGTTGATCCGTTCTCCATATACTTTTAATACTCCACCCACCGTGGCTCACCCTGTATATAACTCCGTTTTTTTTTACATCTTTGACCTTTCTGGCTGCGCCCCTGACGGCCCACACTTTCTGGCGATCTTATTTTATTCATTCGAAACATAGAATGTGTACACACAATAAATTAGCCTTGTAACGATGATATAATTTCACTGACTTTTATATCTTGAACCATGACCAACTCGACGGGCTGACATATTCCAGAAGTCTATTTTGTCGTTATTTAAGTTCGATTGAATTAATTAACGCATAGAAAATGCTTGTAACGATGAGTTTCCGAAAAAGCCACGTAGCTCCCGCACCATCATTGCACTTTTCTTCGGAATGTGCGAAATATGGCCAATATAAATTGGTTTTTGTCTATATGCTATAAATCTAAAGTCATCAAAGAGCTCCCCATCGACATTTATTAAGCATGCCGTTGCGAATTACTTTTATACTATACTTACTCTAACGATCAATTTAACTAAACTATTCCAGGGAGTTAATAAAAGTAATGTCGTTCAAGTGTAAACCGAGTTTGGTGAGACGACGATTTAACGAACAAAGCATCGGTTTTCTCCCGTTCCAAGTCTAACCCAAAGCTTATCCACACCATTGCATTACTATGAAACGTTGGCATGTACTTCAACAACAATACGTCGTTTGATATTATCAGCCGTTTCGTATTATGTTGAACCTAGTTCGCAGGAGCAATGTGACGAATAAGTTATTTCTGTGCATCGCATTCAATAAATAAACATTTATACACTTGCGAGCAAATAATCGATTCACTTCACATTTTTAAATTTGAATGCATTTTTTTCAGGTGGAACGCATTTAAAATCTAATATCGTTGGATCGACTATCTAATGGCCTTAAAGTGAGTCTAAATATTCTAATATTAGTTCTTTTTTTTGTCTCAAGTTAAGACAAGATATACAATAGTAGGCCATAATTACGTGCTAGTGCATATGCGCATTCCCTCACTTCTGTGGCTATAAAATCGATCTAACATATCATTTTCTTGTCCACACTTTACATTAGCATTATCCTTGTCTTGCTCAGTTATGAAATGAATGTTATCTCGGAGGTAGCAGCTCCAGCCGTTGCTTTACTTCAACTAGGATATAGATAAAGATATGTGGCTCGCCAACTGAATCTGAGCCGATCAGCGGTTCGAAGATCAAGGACAACCAACAATATGAGGAGACTGGTTCCTTTTATCGACGACCAGGACCGGTAGACATTGGTCTACATCAGAAGTCTACATTCAGTTCTATTCAGGTACAAAGGCACCTCCATAATGACGGAGAGGTTGCTGTTAATGAATGTACATTTAGACGAAGGTTGCGAGAAAGTAATCTGACAAGTTACAGAGCTATAACTGACCCGAAGCTAAGTGTAACTCATCATCAAGCACTTCTTCTATTTACATGGGAGCACCTAAACTGAAACCTGTACCAATGGGAGTCGGTTCTGTTCACTTATGAGACCAGGATATGTGTCTGTAGCAACGGTAGAAGACACCGACTGTACCAACGACTCGAAAGGTGATTTACTCATATGTATTGAGGAATGTGTTAGTTACTGCGACGATTCGTCCGTTATATGGAGTGCAATTCCATTAGAAGTATGAACTAAACTTGTCTTTCTCATTGGGATGCGCCGTGGATGCAATAGGAGTTTGATAGCTGTAGGTATATCGAGGAAATTCTGGCAGATCATGTGGTGTCTACGCGGCGTTTGTTGGCGACCACTTCCCATTTTTGCACAATGCAAAGCCACAATCCGCGGTGATCTTCCGAACGTGCCTTGCAGAAATTTATCTTCAGATTATGGTGTGCCAAGCCAATAGCCCCGATTTAAATCCAGTAGAATATCTACTAGGCGAACTCGGTCGGATCAGAGTTCCTACTGGAAGGTGTGTCACGAAGCTAACGATGTCAGTCAAAAAGGAATGAAATGACAACTCACAAGAAACATAGTCAATTTAATCCGATCTAGGATTAATCGTGTCCATGCTGTTATTAGGATAAAGGGAGGTAATAGAAATTACTAAAAATAAATAATTTATACGCTACTATTTAATTTCTTCAAAGTATTTACTTTAATTATCAAAATAGTGATTTATTCAAGGTATTTCATTTTAAGGCTTTTCGCTTGAGAACAGGGAAGGAAGCTTCGACACTTTGAACTCATTTTAAAGATTTATTGAATGGTCTTTTCAATGACACGATTTTTTTAATGTGTCACATTCGCGGCCTGAAAAAAATGTATTCAAAGTGAGAAACGCAAAGTGCATTTATTTGCTCGCAAGTGCAGTAATAAAAGACTGATTTACTACTCTCCTTATACAATTCAATACTGAACCAAGTGGAAACTGGATAAATTGTATCTTTGAAACCAAACAAATTAGAAAATTGCAAAATCTGTCAATCCAATGCTTGTGCAACGTTATTCATTATATGTTCACCCACACTTTATTTCTGTTATTATTGGAAATTAAAAAAAATCGCATAAAAGTTGTAGTTGCTTGCATAGGTCACGTAATATAACAATGAAGATTGTTTTTTTTAAATGGAAAACCCTGCATATTTTTACATATTCTTTTAGATCTTTTTTCCCTTATTTCAAATATATATGGTTATAATTCACTTTGTCCTTTAAATACCACCACAAAAATGAATCCAAAGGTGTTAAATCGGGACTTTTTGGTGGCCATGGATTTTTTAATTATTTTATTGTTATTACTTAATTGCATTGAAAAAGAAATTTATATATATATACAACTTTTATACGAAACTTTCTTTTTCCTATAATAACAGAAATCTCGACCGAAATAAAGGGAAGGTCAATATATAATGAATAACCCTGTATGATGTAGGTGTCGGAGAATGGGATTAATTCGTCTTGAGTGTATATCTTGAACTATTTGAACTTTTTCATCATATTATTCTTTATAATCTAGTAGAATAATTACTCCAGCTTTCGGATGAATAAACTAAGAGGTTTTTCACTCACAGTATATGTACAGGACGTTATTTTATTGTGTTATCATGTTCGATGGTTTGAGTTGTCATGTTCAAAAAATGGCTCCACAATGAATATTTCGCGTCAAATCAACGCATCAAAATACATAAAAATAAGTTGATCTTGTCAGAAGAAGAAACCACTTCTTTATTTTGTGTGTCTGCGTATCTAATTAGTACTAATTTTTTAAATAAATGTCAAGTTTCATCTTTTATGTTATACCAATTGGAACAAGAAATGTATTTACGTATAAATGTTAAAAAATGTTTAAAAGTTATGAAATAAGATTTAGAGATTCACTTGGTAAATTCAACTTTATTACTTAATAATAATAGTGACGTCGATTAGAAATAATATTTATTAACCGACTAAAAAAAAATTTAAAGTTCTCAATCCGACCTGTATGTATTAGTCTGGATTGGCTTAAACTATTTCTATGAAATCTTTCTCAAGCTGCAAGGTATGACTCGGTGGTGGTCTGATAATGAATTCATAAAGCAATGTCTAGTGTAAGGAGAACAAAAATTGGAAACAAGATTTTTAACTCGAGGATTTGGCGAATGCGCCGGGATAAAGAAAATTTTAATCGTGTTATAAAAAAAACCAAATTTCTTCTGAATTGCTTATTAGGCATTTACAAGTAGCTGATAACGAAAAGTTATGAAAGTTAAGGTCGGTGTAAAAATAAATAAATAACGAATTCAAACGTATTGTTAACTTACTTAAATATCGATATCAGATAATAAAGTTCAATTAATTGGGTGACGACGGTGAAATTTTATTCCATAATTTTTAGCGATCTATTTTGAAGGTGGTCCATTTTTTTCTTTTTTCCAATGGATTTCAACATGAGTATTAGATAATAAGCTCCAACTTCGCAACATTAAAAAGACATCAGTGAAAAGCATAACACATTGGACAAAATATAATAAAGAGGATCTAGTGACTTATCTTGCATCTCAAAAAAGAGAAAACTTTGGACTCCATGACAAAAATTCTTCCAGACTCTGGAATAATAGAGCACGAATCATCTTGCACGAAACAGGGCGTATGATAATATTTTATTACAATGGAATATGTAGTAAAAAATTAAGAATTTAAATAATTACAGATATAGATATTGTTAATGCTTCCCCTGTTTCATCCACTCGACATGTAATTTGTAAATGAAGGTGGGTGTCTTTATTTGGTTTTGGATCAGCTCCAGAATAATTTCAACAGAGTGCTTTGTTAGAATGGCCTTACATATATATCGGTCGCCACAATATTTAAAATTATCTTTTATCTGTTCGATTTATCTTGGCATTTAAGGCATTCATAGATACAGTATTTTCATCATCATCAGAGACTTATTGAACATCAATAATATTGTCCATTAGAAGGAATCATATTTCTATGAGAAATACCCAAAAAATGGGCATAAAACAACTTGGAGGGGGAGAAGGAACCCCCCTTCCCATTTTGCAGTCCCATGATTTAATTTGATGGAAAACATAAAATTTGACCTCAATTGATATCAGATCACGTGCAAAAACTAGTGAATGTAGTTAAAGGATTACTGAGATATTAAATAAAATCCCAATTTTGGGTACCCTCTTCGGAAGATCCAATTTCCGGACCCATATTTATAAGAATTGTTAAAATATTTATTTTACGTAGAATTACCCTTAAGAATTATTGACATATACCTGGAAAACCCTGCATAGACGTAGTTTTGAAATAGCGGAGGAGCCGGTAATTTAAAAATTTAAAATTTATACTCCCCTCTCTTGCCTACACATCTGCTTTGTGGTCATACAACCTTTTCTAGCTTATGCATCTCACACTAGTGAAAGTGACATTCGAATAGGATCAGTAGTTTTGGAATAATGTAGACACATACAGGCAAGTCGCAGGTATGGAGTCAAGTACATCTCAAGTAAGCACCTCTTTCTTGAAGTCGGCTGATATGTAACATATTACAAAATATTGATATTGACAATATTTACAAACGTGTTGTTAATAAACATCTGTAGATGTAACTGTAACTGCGAGTATTATATAAAATTGATGGTATATTTGATATTTTCAACCACAAAAAGACAATTTGGCACCTACCAAGATGAACTGAGGTGCCCTGCCCGCTTGAAAAAAAACTTATTCCCCTGGAAAATTCTCTTGCCAGCCTTTGTTCATTATATGTGCGTTTGGATTATTTAACATCGAAAGCAAGTATTTAGAGACCAAGCATACCGAGTGAATTTTGATAGACGAGTTTTCACAAACGATGAGAAGACGGACATGCTGTAATGACAGATAGAGGACACCGATGGTAATCAGAATCATTCATAGAAAAAACTAGTTGCTAAAACACAGGGTGTTTTATGTATTTTTGCCAAAATTTCTTTTGGTTATTACTTTGTGAAGAAATGGAATAAGTTTGGCACATATGATCCTGAATGACACACCAAAAAAATCCAGGTCCGAACTTGGAAAAGAAATGTTTTTGTTATTCATCAAGAAAACAATTATGTGTATATGTTTTTCTAAAATTTTAATATCAAATTCGAAAAGTAGATAAAAAGCCGAATAAAATGGCTTAAATATTTTTTTACGCACTTTTGTTGCTTTCGAAATAAATTCCACTAAATAATGCAATAAAGAGACTTAAAAAAATATCAATGAATGATACTTGCAAAAGTGCTTCCACAATTAAATTAGGCATTTACTTTTTTTTCAACAATAATTATTTTGTTTTAATTACCAATTTTTATGGAGGAGGCAAAATAAACAAAAAATAAATGTTAGAAGACACCTAATCAAAAATCTATTTAATTCCTATCATTTATTAAAGTCTAGTAAAACAACAACAAGACTTTCCTATGAACAATAACAATAACGGTAGGAACAAAGTTGCATATCAATAATGCACATAGTAATAAAATAACAACAAAATATCAACAGAACAAAAACGAAAAATCAGATATTGTCATAAAACGTAGATATTTAGAAATTAGGATTATAATTAAAATTTCAAGTCCTCCTCAGATTCAATACGTTTACGAGATGACCAATTGAACTTCTTATCACATCTGGATTGTTTCTAATTTCGGTGCGGTATTCAATAACCCTTTGAATTAATTGATCTCTGCAATTAATCCACATTGTAGATCTCACTCTTTAAGTGACCTCATAAAAAATAATCTACATGGTTAAAATCTGGAACCCTTGTCGCCGGTCATACATGAGGCCTTCGCGATCAATCCATCCGTTTGAATGGATATAAATGGTTCTAATTTGGTTGTAGAAATGCGGTGGGGACTCGTCATGTTGAAAGAATTTACCTTGGTTATTTACATTTTATAAAAGATTCGGTAACGTATGTTTTAAAAACGTAAATTTGAGATTCTTATGTGAACTAACTGACAAAAAGGACGATCAAAACAGACCATAAAGTTTCCGCATGTGCATTGTTAAGATTCAGGTATTTTGACCAATCGCAACCTTGAAATCAACTTGTTCAAGTTTCTAAAGTTTAGGATGAAATCCGGTATATTTGGCGTAGGTAAGAGGAAAGGTATATAACTGAACTAATCTAAGGTAAAAAAATCAAATAGAACGCCAACTAAGTTAGATTTCTTAAATTTATCTCAGTTCACTAGTGGAAAGAAAGCAACTATTGTTTAAAGTTGTCACATAATTTGATTACAAATTTTCTAATAGCATTTTGAAGTAACGCTACTATAATCAAAAGTGACAACTTTAAATACCTTTAAACGTTAAATCAGTTAGTTTTAGATTCTATTTTATGGTGTCATTTCACAATTCACAAAAGACCTTTTACGTCGAGGTGAAGAAAGGCCAAGTATCTGCATTTTTTGTTTTTGTTACAATTATTCTGTTTATATTTCCTTGTTATTTTGTTACTATGTGCATTACTGGTATGCAACTTTGTTGCTACTCTTACTATTGTTGTTGATAAATATGTTATGTTGCTGTCTTAGTAGTCTATAATAAATGAGACGAATGAAATAGATTCTTGATTCGGTGTCCTCTAACAATTATTTTCTAATTTATTTTACCCCCTCTATAAACATTGGTAATTAAAACACAATAATTATTCTTGGGAAAAAAGTAAATGTGTAATTTAATTGTGGGAGCATTTTTTGCTCGTATAGTCGAGTAAACTTTAACTTGGCTGGTCCAAAGGTCACTTCATCATATAAACTAAGCGAATCAGACATACCTGACTAGTTTCTCTCTGCGTCTCTCATTGAAATTTTAAAAAACATATACAAGGTATTGTGTTCTTGAAGGGCAACAGAAACATTTTTTTTTCAAGTCCGAACCTGGATTTTTGTGTGTGTGTCATGCATATACTTATTCGGGATTACTGGTGTATTATATGTGCCAAATATGAATTTATTAGTTCATTCCTTTACAAACTAATTACCAAAAGAAATATTGGCAAAAATACCTAAATCACCCTGTATTTCAGCAAAAAGGGCCCAGATTTTTCTGTAGGTGATTCTGACTACCCTTGATGTCCTCCATCTGCTGTATACACAATATCTTTTTATATCCGCGAGTACATTAAGTACTTGAAGTAAGAAATTAATCAAAAAGGGTGCACGGCCATAATATTGCATGAAATAATACTTATTATAATAAGTATAACTATGGCGCTGCCAATTCAATGGTTTCTTGACCCTCTGACCTCCGCAACAATGAAATGTTTCCAGCGATGATTAATGATTTAGTTCATGACACTATAGTTGCGTGCGGTCCCATTTTGTATTTATTCTTTTTAGAAACTCAGGATCGATATACGTTATAATCGGCCTATTCACTGTACAATTTCAATTTCAGCGGACGTCGCCGTTTTTTCCCTAAATCTACGATCAGCTGTAGAGCCGACTGGTGGCTAATTTTAAAATTCTAATGTATTGTTAATCAAGGCTAGGGGTGGGTAGGTTAGGTACCGTTTTTTATTATAATGCTTTTAAAACAAAATTGTGAAAGGATATTAAGTACCACTTGGGAAATTCTGGTCTGAATCAGTAATTATTAAAGTTGAAAAATAAAGTTCGTGGGATTACAAAATCATAATTCGTTATATTTGAAATATAAAACATCAAACAGCATTTCATTTTTTCAATGTCCACAGAAAAACATAGTAATTCTGTTTATCGTGACAAGTAATGAACGCTGTAACAGACATAAAATATTATTGAAGGGTGAATATTAAATTACATTTTATTTTCAGATTATTTCCCATTATTAATACATCATTTATTTTATGAATGAATTAAACATGATAGAATAATAATTATAGAAATCTGTTGCAGAAACCTTCAACATAATTTTAATATTAAAATATTAGTGTGTAAAATTTTCTCTCTTTTACGCCGCGAGTCATGTTTCCATTTATTTGCGTTTTTGATTTAATTTAATAGTTTTAAATTCTCTTAAAGCTTCGCACCACCAGTTTTTTTAATGACATGAAACTAATTATTACACCCAGTGTTATATAAAATGGTCGACATATCAGCGAAGAGTATAATATTTACTCTAGTTATTATTGATAAAATTTTTAATAAAAAACCATTCAAAGATTGAGTGTTTTTATTTGATTAAAGACTTTCTTTGTGCACCTTCTGTTTCATCTAAAAATCTAGCTGCGTTTTATTAACGAGAGAATGGTTTAAAATAAGTTTCATTCTGAGGCCGATAATCAATGCTTGCGGGCTATAATTTATTTTTTATTATTTGTCATAATTAAATTTCATCGTAAAAAACATTTCTTTCCATAAAATACAACAAAGAATTTCATTATGCACTTTAAATTTTATTTTATTCACAAATAATTTTTCAGTGGTACAATCGACGTGAGTTTCGATGAATTTCTTTTACAAATTGTTTTTTTTTTATTCTATAATAATCTACACGTTCATAAAATATTCTTTTAGAACTATATATATTTACGGCTATTTAAAATAAATAGCCTTTAGGCATATCTCGAAGTTTTAGTGGAAAAGGAAAAACAAAAGAAAATCTTTACGTGTAAAATTAGAAAATATACAGGAAGAGCAATTTACTTTAGATTTTTGCCTCTAGGAGACGCACGGTGGGAAAAATGTACCCTTTTTTATACAAAAATCTGCCGACAGTAGAGATTTCAATCAAATTAAATAAGAAAATACCCTTAAGACATTGTACTTTAGAGTAGTGCTGCGACAAATTGGCTTTGGGTTAACCTAACCTAAAAATCGCAGATATTACTTCTGTCTGTAACTTTTTGTGCGCATGATTACTCTGGAACCGTTTAAGATATCGACTTGAAATTTGGTTCACTTACCTATTTTAACGAGATCTGGAACTAGATTATATTTTCATCTTATTCCGTTGAAGGGTTGGGGGGTAAATTGAGGGGCTAAGAGGTAAATAGGTAAATCAAGCAGAGTCCATAACATTGGTATTTAGTATATACAAGAGAAGCTCAGAATGTCAGAATGCTCGGATGTCTCAGAAAAAAATTGGCATTAGCCACCCCCATTACTACCTCCACTCCATAAAAGGGGGTGGAAAAAAATGTGATTTTTTAGTATGTGTACAAGAACCAAAACCCTCAATTTTTTTTTTTACTTCATCCACCACCCCCGACCCCCAATACCGATGTGCATATCGTTTTATGGGTTTTTGGGGTACACGATTTCAAATATTATATTATTAAAGTTCCATAAACAATTATTTCCACGTACAACTTTTTTTTCGTTGTGAGAGACTTGATTAGAAAAACTGGATGTGGAAGTAGTGATTCCTTGGGCAGCGGTTTTTTTCTCTTTAGTCCGCGTTTACCTCCTTGGTCGAGAGTCACAAACAAACGAAGTAGTGTTCATGTAGACTGGATACCAAATTCTTTTTTATGGGATCATAAGTTAATTTCTTAAATGCCTTGAATCGTTTTTAAGGTATAAACCATAACCCTTTAACGAGTTAAAATAGGAGTTGAATGTTTAAGGTGGTGAAAATTCGAGATTCAAGTGAAATAAAGTTTAAGTGATCAAAAGTCGTTCTTCAGAGTTTTTGATGCTGATCTCATCTTTAATCTTACTCGCATCCTACAGGTAAAAATAAGGATAGATTTTTATCCACATGATTATATTCCTATGCATTCAGACTAACCTAATTAACAGCTTTAAACCTAATATAACCTATAAGTGACAAATTGTATGTATTAAATAACCTATAAGTTCTAACCCTAACATTATCCGATTTCCGAAGTATTTTTTCGCGATGAATCCGAATCTAAATTCATTTCAAGATTTTGAAATATCTTAGGTTAAGTACTTAAAAAATAGACCATTTTAGGTCACGTGGTTTTGACAAGTCGGCCATTTTGCTTGAGGGACAACCAAATGTTCATTCTTTCATTGTTTATCATTGTAATCGGAATTTGCGTGGTTTTATATATTTTTTTCTAGTTTTTCTTGGGAAACTGTGTGTGTTTTCGTAATAATGGCACGTAGTGAATATTATTCAACCCTTATGGGTGATGTAAAATGTCGCTTTGATGAGAAAATCAAAATAATAGACAATATTGACCTCATACACCCTTGGAGTGGAGACTGGGGACCTTTCTGCAGATTTGTCTATTTTACCTAGTGTATCCGTAATTGATATGGTAAATTACTTAGTGTTGACTCACAGCTTCCACACAGGCCAGCAGTTAAAGGCATACAAATCTTTACAACCAAATAAATATTATGAGGCTGGATTTGTGCAAGAAGCTTGTGCAAGAAAGATAAACTCAAATGTATTCATTGTTATAGGCAAGGCAAGTTTAGATTTAAATAACTAAATGCTAGATTTCAGTGATAAACATGTTATATTATGCGTATGTAGTATTCAATAGACTCTGCTAGAAAGTGATTTCTTTACCTTTCTCCTAAGCTTTTTTTTTTACCTTCAAAATAAACCATATCTCACAATCGCTCCTTATCGCACAAAAGGATGGCATTTTTTTTTATTTCACTTTTAAAACTGAGATTACTTCTTTGTTTACAATGGAATAAAAAGTTGTAAAAGTGTTTTCCATTTTTTAAAATTTAATTTAATTGAAATCTCTACTGTCGGCAGATTTTTGGCCAAAAAGGGCACATTTTCCCACTGTGAGACGGACGAAAATACTTAAGCCTTTGCAGTTAACTGACAACTACTTTTATCACAATACCAAAAAACGAGACCAAAAATGATTTGTTATTCAATATTTACTACTATTTTCAGCAGTTACTGGGTTTGAAAATGGGTTTCCATAAAATATTTATTATTTTTATTTAACAAAGTTTATTCCTTAAAAGCATAGTTTCATAAATTATCACTAAAAGCCCGCATGCAGAAACAACAATTGTATATTATTTTTATTGTCCCCGCTAATTGCTCTTGTATTTAAAAGATTTTGGAAAAACAATATATTACGAGATAATAATTAATTTATTGAAAAACGTAGTATGTGTACAGATACACCGTGTTTTATGTTATCATTTTCTTTAACAATTCACAATTCCATTTAATTCCAATCACAGCATATAATAATTATAACGTACTATGCTCTTTTGTATTATTACTTGTATACTATGTTTTGTATTGTGAAATCCACAATTTTAGTGCAGATATTGTCTTACTGCATTTTATATCTTCATATATTTTGCAGTAAAAGAAGCACTGTTGGACAAAAAGACTCAGCATAGCACAGTATATCTGCACATTAGTGAACACCTCAATTTTGAAAGAAAATGTTGGTGACTGTGTTCTTCCTCGAAGCAGCCGTACTGTACAATTTGCAATAAAAAAAATCGGCAGCTGTTGGAAGCGGCTGGATCTTTAAAACCGATCTCGTTGAATAGGAATGCACGTGACGTGACGAGTTTCACGGCCCAACGGCTCCACGCATCGACCATGCCACGCGAAAAGCGATCTTATGTTTCACGTTTGCTTTGTTTTTTAATTTTTTTCACGAAAAACAAATCGAAAGTGTGCAAAGGGGATGTGATATATCGTTGAAATTGGAATTTGTATTGCTTTTCAATGGTTCGATTACAAATTGTAAGTAATCATAAAATAAACAACTTGTCTTGCCAAAAACGGCACTAAACGTAATCCGATCTCAGATCTTCTGGAGCACTCAAGAAACCATCATACAAAGTTTCATACAAATCTGCTTAGTAGTTTCGCCGCTATCGTGCTAACACACATGCAGACATTTTTCAAAAACCAATTTTTTGGGTTCCTGGGACCTCAAAACGTAATAGTCCGGGAGATAGCGTCAATATTTTATGCGTCATTTCAACACGAGTTCTTTGTTTTTTTTAATGTTAGTTTTAGTTCGAAAAACAACTAAAATAAGTGTCACCTGACGCGACCGTGTAGATGAGGAGCGTGGGAGACTGCGCATTTGGTAAAATAATTTTGTTTATTGCGTCAATCCAACAAAGCTACAAAACTATAAATAGTTTATTTATGTAATATAACTTAATAAAAAAATATGTTAGCTGCATAGGGTAAGGAGCGAAGCGAAGCCCTAGCCAATATGTATGAAAAACATGTGAAAATTCGTTGTTTCAACAAAGCTGAAATTCATTTATATGATAGTTTGCGATATAAAAAACCAATTAAAAAGTGTCAGCTGATAGTATCATGGGACAAAACCTTTCAGTTAGGTCTTTTAAGTGTACCGCGGCGTCCAGATGCTCACCATGCGCGGTATCTTTAATGCCCCAGTTAACGTATGAGATTTGACGAAAAATCATATTTGTATGAAATATTAGACTATTAGAGAATACTTAAAGATTGCAACCATTGATTGAGAACAGTGAGGATTAAATAATGAGAATCAATATAAAAATCTTAATATTTCTATTATTTTGGCACATTTGGCACGAATAAAACAAATCAATTCTCATCTGAGTCACTCTCACTGCTGTATTCTAAATTATTTTCCTCTTCGAAAGTGCTATCTGAATGGTCTTCCAAATCTAGATTTGCCTCAGATTCTCGAGCGTCATCATTCTCATTTTCGTCTTCACAAATATCTGCCGAAAAATACTGATAATCATTGAAGCTAATAAAAGAAAATTTATGTAGAAGTAAAAGATGATATGCGTAGAATACCTGAAACTTTCTCGCTCTCATTTATGATATTTTAAATTTTCGGTAATTGATCGCCTTGAAACCACTGAAAAATATACTTCTCATCGTGTTCTTCCCATCCATAATGAGTTGGCAAAGACAAACTTTGCGTATGAAGACGTGCATGACTCCACAATTGAGTAATGTAAGAAGTTCGTAAAAAATGCTGTTTCAATTCTGTCTTACATGGAGGTAACATGGAGATCCTTCGAAATTGTGACTGACATTATACACCTTCATGAAAGCGTAACTACGTGTACGAGATTAATATTCTTGATTCTTTTAGAATCGTACATATGACAAACAAATTCCTCCAGAATAGTAAAATTCTCTTCCATGTTTTCAGGTGCGTGTTGAGAAATGTCAATGAAAGCATGTATATACGTCACACATTTCCGTAATAATTCTAGCGGTTTCTTTTTCCTTTCCTATAAAAAGCTGGATTGAAGTCACAGCCGGTTAAGGCGTGAAAACCTGGGAGTGCTAGACACAACTGCTGACCTGATTTCTCTTATATTTTATTAACGTCAACGTATCGTTAATTGTTTCCAGCACCAGTGAGAATTCTTGTATGTAAATTTCTTCGGAGGGCAGGCATGTTCCCGAGCATGATTATCATTATATTTGTGTCGCAATATCTTATTGTGACTTGAGCATCAAAATCTAGTTGACACACGTGGAAAACGATTTTGCTATCAGCTTCTTCGTGTGAAGGACAAGAAAGATTTTCTACAACCGTTTTCAGGACCATGCCATCGATTACTTTGAATTTATAGCACAAGTCATAATTTATGTAAACAGTTTTTCCGGAGAAGAAAGGCGCCAGGTAATCTTCTGCCCAATGATCGCAAATGAATTTCACCAATGCTTTCTTGAAATAAACATTTCTCAATTCATTAGCGAAATTTGAAGGACGTTTCTGCTCTGGGCCACTGATAGTAAATATGTTTCCTTGCACTCTTCCTCTTAATAAGTGCTCATTATCTTTGATGGATGGGAAAAAGTAACAATCGAATGTAATAATTGCAATACGTGCTTGCTTCATTGTATATATTTGGAGTAGCTTTTGAGAAATTCTTTTGAACGTTCCAGGAACATCTTTCAATTGATGGAAAATGAAAAATACATCATAAATTATGACATCACAGCTATCACTTGGGTTCGTATCCTTAATCTTCTCAATTTCTTTTTCCAATACCTTGTATAATACACATTTATCCGTTTTGCAAATAACTCCTTCTACGTGACACAAAGATAACGGAATCGGTGTTAACGGGTAGCTGACAGGTTTTGTCCCATGGTATTGTCAGCTGACATTTTTTAATTGTTTTTTTATATCCTAAACTATTATACAGTGTGTTTCACTTCTCGTGAAGACATCCCTGTATCTTTTTTATCTGTGGCCGAATTCACTTCAAATTTTTATCAGCCATACAACTCCATAAGACGACTTTACTCAATACATAAATGTCGCTCAGATCTAAAACGCCGGCCTACTGCGACAAAAAGAAAACAGTAATTTTCGGAAAATCAAAGTAGGCTTAGAGATAGATAAAAATTTTGTTAATAAAAGTTGTTCAGAATCACTTGATATGCTCCCCTGTAAAATGTTGTAAAAATCTCAATATTTCAAAAAAATTTTTTTGTTTCACTTCTCGTGAAGACACCCCCTGTATCTTTTTTATTTGTGACCGAATTCATTTCAAATTTTTATTAGAAATACACCTCCATAAGACGACTTTATTCAACACATAAATGCCGCCTAGATCTAAAACGCCGGCCTACTGCGATAAAAAGAAAATAGCAATTTTCGAGAAATCATAGTAGGCTTAGAGATAGACAAAAATTTTGTTAATAAAAGTTATTCAGAATTACTTGATATGCGCCCCTGTAAAATTTTGTAAAAATCGGAGTACTAAAAAAAAATAGTTTCACTTCTCGTGAAGACACCATTGTATCTTTTTTATTTGTGGCCGAATTCATTTCAAATTTTCATCAGCTATAGAACTCCATGAGATGATTCCATCTAACACATAAAGAGAACTTTTTACAGCAAATGAAAGTCATACACATTACACAATTATTATTGAAATTATTTATTATTTAATTACACGTGTATGCAAAATTTCAGCTCCATTGGATAACGGAAGGTGGGTAAATTTGATTCATTCATACATAATACATACTTACATACAGATTTCCAAGTATTATAAGACGATTGAAAAAGAAAACGATATTACATTTAAGTTGAGTGTAATAATAAAGTGTCCCTTTTAGCGTTTTATTGAATGCCGATTTTTGTTCACAACTTTCATTTGTTGGAAAAAGTTCTCTTTAGGTGTTAGATAAAATCGCCCTATAGAGTTGTATGGCTGATAAAAATTTGAAATGAATTCGGCCACAAATAGAAAAGATACAGGGGTGTCTTGACGAGAAGTGAAACAAAAATTTTTTTTTGAAAATATTCCAATTTTCACAAAATTTTACAGGGGGGCATATCAAGTGATTCCGAACAACTTTTATTAACAACATTTTTGCCTATCTCTAAGCCTACTATGATTTCTCGAAAATGGCTATTTTCTTTTTATCGCAGTAGGCCGGCCTTTTAGATCTAGGCAGCATTTATATATTGAATAAAGTCGTCTTATGGAGTTTTATGGCTGATAAAAATTTGAAATGAATTTGGTTACAAATAAAAAAGATACAGGGGTGTTTTCACGAGAAGTGACACAAAAAATTTTTTTTTGAAAATATTCAGATTTTCACAAAATTTTACAGGGGGCATACCAAGTGATTCTGAACAACTTTTATTAACAATATTTTTGTTTATCTCTAAGCCTACTATGATTTCTCAAAAATTGTTATTTTCTTTTTTTCGCAGTAGGCCGGCGTTTTAGACCTGGGCGGCATTTATGTATTGAATAAAGTCGTCTTATGGAGTTGTATGGCTGATAAAAATTTGAAATGAATTCGGCCACAAATAAAAAAGATACAGGGGTGTCTTCACGAGAAGTGAAACACACTGTACATATAAATAAATTTCAGCTTTGTTGAAATAACGAATTTTCACGTGTTTTTCATACATATTGACTAGGGCAGCTGACAACCTTCGCTCCTTACCCTATGCAGCTGATACATTTTTTTTTCATTTATATTACATAAATAGTTTAGTAGCCTTGTTGGATTGACGCGAAAAACGAAATTATTTTACCGGATGCACAGCCTCCCACGCCCTTCATCTCCGCGATTGAAGTAGCTGACACCCGATTCTTCGATAAGAAATGAAAAAACAACTTGCTGAAAAAATGAGCTTTGTTGAAATGATTTAATTAAATTTGGCACTACCTCCCGGGCTATAAAGATTTGATGTTACCTCAGTTTTCGATTTTGGACCAATTTTAATAACCTCCCACAATTTTGTGATGAGGTTAAAATATATCTAAAGATATAACTTTTTTAATCGATAAAACGCATCGTAACCTATAAATCAACATTCGTAAAGGTTACCAACCCAAATATTTTTGTCAAAACTTATTTTCCCCCCAACAGGTGTTTAAAATTAAATTTTAAATATGACAGTTGACGTCTGTCACTTTGACATCTGTCAAAAATATTGTTGGTATTATTGTTGGGGCAAAATGTATTTTGACATCTGTTAAAATATTTTAACAGATGTCAAAATCAAATCAAAACCTTTTCATATCTTCTGAAGCACTCATGAAAAGTTTCATCTAAATCCGTTTAGTAGTTTCGCCGCTATCATGCTAACACACATACACACAATACACATACACAGACATTTTTCAAAAACCACTTTTTTGAGTTCCTGGGACATCAAAACCTAAAGATTTGATGTTATCTTAATGTTCGATTTTGGACCAATTTTAGTAACCTCATTATGGGGAGGTTAATATATGATCAGCAAACTTATTATATTATTAGGCGATGATTGCATAGTGGAACTACCATCCTTTGGAAGAGATGTAAAGTGGTCGGTCCCCTGTCTATTATATGTCAGGCAAGTGAAAAATCTCTACTCTTTTTACGAGACGAAGTTCGGCAAAATGTTCAGGTAGGGGGCAGCTTATTTTCTAGCGTCGCACAGTGGCGAGAAATGTCAGTGTTCCACCCAAATTAGTCTAGAGGTCGTAAATTTTAAGTTATTGAGACATTTTTTTTTAAATGTTCGTCTTGAATTTACCTATCGATCCCTTTTGAAATTTCATTTTTCATTTTTTTAAATTTTTAATAAAAAATCATATTTTAACAAATAAAGACTGTTTTTTCTATTAAATTTATTCTAACAGGCCGTAAATTTGAGTTTTTGTAACAATTTTTTTTTAAATCTTCGTCTTTTAATCAGATATTGATCTGTCTAGATGAATTTTTGATTTAGTTGTTGACAACTGTCAAAATTACTGTCAAATATAAAAAAATAAGATTTTTAGATAAATAATTCATACAATAACAGTTTGATGTTCAGAAAAATATATACAGTGTTTTCAATGTACCTGGTTCCGAAGTTGACAGGGAAATATGTATTTTTAAATTTGGCAGATGCCATAATTGTTGTCAAATTTCCAAAGATAGACGGAAGAGTTTATTAATTTTAAAAATACCCTGTAAATGTATAGAAAAATAGATATATATTGTTTTTGATTTGTTTGAATTAGTAATTGACAGGAAAATATGAGTTTTAAATTTGGCAGCTGTCATAATTGCTGTAAATTTTCAAAATATAGATTATTTATTTTAAAAATGCACTATAAATATATAGAAAAATAGATATATATATATATATATATATATATATATATATATATATATATATATATATATATATATATATATATATATATATATATATATATATAAATAATGAAGGATAGTCACGTCCGACTAGTTAAAGAACAATCTAAATTTAGTAGGGCTTCGGAGCCCTACTAAATTTAGATTGTTATATATATATATATATATATATATATATATATATATATATATATATATATATATATATATATATATATATATATATTGTTTTTAAACTGCCAGATTTAGTAGTTGACAGGGAAATATAGTTTTTAAATTTGGCAGCTGCCAAATTTCAAAAAATAGAAGTTAGAGCTTATTAACTTTAAAAACACCTTGTGAATATATAGCAAAACGGATACAAATTGTTCTTAATGTACCTGGTTCAGAAGTTGACAGGAAAATATGATTTCTAAATTTGGCAGCTGTCATAATTGCTGTCTCATTCCAAAATATAGAGGTAAGAGATTATAAATTTTAAAAACACCCTATAAATGTATAGAAAAATAGATATATAATGTTTTTAAACTGCCAGATTTAGTAGTTGACAGGAAAATATGGTTTCTAAATTTGGAAGCTGTCGTAATTGCTGTCTCATTTCAAAATATAGAGGTAAGAGCTTATTAATTTTAAAAATACCCTATAAATGTATACTAGAAGACCTAAATTACAAGTAGTTTATTCTAAGTATCGATAACTAGTGCTTTTTTTATATCGACATATAAATCATCTATTATTCTTTATTAATAATATTTCATAATCGTTTAACACAAATATAGATAATCTTACAACAGCTAAACACGGATATCTCCTATATAACAGAATATAAAAAATCAACAGGATATAACAGAATATATCAAAAGAATATAACAAATCAAGTTCCCGTCAATTACGGAATCAGATACATATATCTATTTTTCCTTTCACTTACAGGGTATTTTTGAATTTAATAAATTCTGACCTCCATATTTTAAAATGAGACAGCAATTATGACAACTGCCAAATTTAAAAATGATATTTTCCTATCAGTTACGAAATCAGACAGATCAAAAATAATATATATCTATTTTTGTATACATTTTTAATAGGGCATTTTTAAAATTAATAAGCTGTTACCTCTATATTTTGAAATAAGACAGCAATTACGACAGCTTCCAAATTTAGAAACTATATTTTCCTGTCAACTACTAAATCTGGCAGTTTAAAAGCATTACATATGTATTTTTCTATACATTTATAGGGTGTTTTTAAAATTTATAAGCTATATTTTAAAATGAGACATCAACTATGACAGCTGCCAAATTTAGAAATCATATTTTCCTGTCAACTTGGGAACCAGGTACATTAAAAACAATTTGCATCCGTTTTGCTATATATACACAAGATATTTTTTAAAGTTAATAAGCTGTAACTTCTATTTTTTGAAATTTGACAGCAATTATGGCAGATGCCAAAATTAAAAACCATATTTCCCTGTCAACTACTAAATCTGGAAGTTTAAAAACAATATATATCTATTTTTCTATACATTTATAGTGCATTTTTAAAATTAATAAGCTGTTATCTCTATATTTTGAAAATTGATAACAATTATGACAGCTTCAAAATTTAAAACTCATATTTTCCTGTCAATTACTAAATCAAAGAGATCAAAAACAATATATATCTATTTTTCTATACATTTACAGGGTATTTTTAAAATTAATAAGCTCTTCCATCTATCTTTGGAAATTTGACAACAATTATGGCAGCTGCCAAATTAAGAAATACTTATTTTCCTGTCAACTTCGGAACCAGGTACATTGAAAACACTATATATATTTTTCTGAACACCAACTTGTTATTGTATGAATTGTTTATCAAAAAAATGTATTTTTTTATATTTGACAGTAATTTTGACAGTTGTCAACGACTAAATGAAAAATTCATCTAGACAGATCAATAGCTGATTAAAAGACGAAGATTTAAAAAAAAAATGGTCACGAAAACTCAAATTTACGGCCCGTTAGAATAAAGTTAATAGAAAAAACAGTATTTTTTTGTAAAAATATGATTTTTTATTAAAAACTAAAAAAAAATTAAAAATGAAATTTCAAAATCCGGCTAGAGGAATCGATAGGTAAATTCAAGACGAACATTTAAAAAAAACGTCTCAATAACTTAAAATTTACGATCTCTAGAGTAATTTGTGTGGAACACTGGCATTTCTCACCACTGTGAGTTGGTGATTGACCTTAGTTGTGGAAATAGGCAGATGTTAAATAAATGATTAAAAAAAAACAAGCTTATTATTGAGAAATTAAAGTCACTTGACCCGTGAATAATTCCCACAAGGAATTTTTTGCTTGTATAATGTAAAGGGACTTGTTACAATCATTATATAATGTTTTCCATAAAAATATCTTTGTCGCTACAGCAGGCTTGGTGAAAAAATGATGGTTAAAATAGGGTTTTCCCAATTATCTCCTTTTCTGTTAGCTGTATCCTAAAATTAGGTATTACCAATATTGTACAGAACAGTGAAAATGTGTGCTTCACAGCAGATTTTTACTCTGCTCTGTTGCTCCCATGCAGCAATTAGTTATTATCAATATTGCAGATTATAGAATTTCTCAAAAATGTTGTTTAAACAATTTTCTTTAACGGTAAATTGTTTAAAAATTACAGCCGCTTAAAGTTTGAGAAAGGTTCGGAAAAATGTCTGTCCCATTGTACCGACGTTATTATAACTCATTATTAATTTTGTATAATCAATAAAATTGACTCACAGTAGTGTTATCTATTTTACGATTTACAGTGGCTCAAAAATGTGAATATTTATGCTTCACTGTAGATTTTTGCAATTATCTGTGTCCCCGTTGCTCCTAAGTAGTAATTAGTTATTATCAATATTGTAAGTTGTAAAATTTTCGTTGTTAGAACAATTCTCTTCCACTATTAATTGTTTATAAATTACAGCAATTCGAATATTTCATTTTTTCGAGCTGCTGTAATTTTAAAATAGTTCACCGTGGAAGAAAATTGTTTAAACAAACGTTTCGGGAAATTGTATAATCCTTACTATGAATAATAACTAATTACATATAGCAGCAACAGAGACAGAGATAATAGCAAAAATCTGCAGCGAAGCACAAATTTTCACCATTCTGGCGGCTGTATATGTCTTAAGTTTTTTTATTTCTCAGTTAGTTCAAAAGATACAACCTGTAGAACGATAAATCAAACACCCTGTATTAACTGCATGAAACAATATATTCAATGTGTATATATCAACGATAGATAACGCCCAAAGTATTATTTTTTAATATATAGAAAACAGCGCTAATTTATTTTCAAACTAGATGCTAAAAATAAATGCTTTCATTAACAAAAATCCATCACCAGAAACCAAAATCAATTTGTCGATTCATGTGTCATTACGCCCTTATACTTACAGGAACATTTCAAATAAGTCAAGTAAAAGTTTTCAATTCACAGTTCAGACCGAATTTCTATGAAAACAAAATCAAAAGAAAAACAATTCACAATCTAGAATCCAAGTTTCCGGGAATCAAACTCTTTTGGCAGTTGTATAGAATACGCCAAATTATCAAGATGGTAATAAACTATTTCTATATTACATATAACTAAAAATTTATTATTGACTTCATATGACTGCGGAAACAAAATTGAAATGTGACCTAATTTCACCAGAATGTTTTTATGGGGTCATGTAGCAGATTGCAGGATCCGTTTCACATTTTCATTTGGACTGTTTAAAGCATGAAAATAACTGTGTGTATTATAATTTAAGATATCCTGCTACTTAACAGTTTGTGTATTTCAAGCTAGAAATATAGCCCCTTTTAATACTTTTAACTTTTCTATTGAGTTAATTTGCTATTAATTCCAATGACCTAATTATACTTGATCCCATTATGGTAATATTTGAAAATATATCGTAGTTAACTACAAATAGAAGAATATATAGAAAGTTACGCATTCACATTAGAGTGTATGTAGTAGCTTCAATATAATAACTCTGCAGGGATAGTGACGCAAACTGTTAAGGCGAATTATTAGTTAACTCAACAAAGATTTTTACTTACAAATTAGTAATAAAAAAACTAAATTTGTCATACGAAGAAAAATTTTCTATTGAAGCATGCTATTCTACTTCGAACAAAAAGACGCGCATCAAAAAATATTGAATTTGATACTGTTAAAAATTGTTTAAAATTCTTTCAAAAATTTTATAAAATTGTCTTACAATGATGATTTTGATGATGATATTTTGAATGCCCCGTGAGTGATTGCTGTAAATATTTAGCAATTTTTTTCTTTCCAAGCAATAAAAAGTAAATTGCACCTTGAACTGATAACAATGTTTGCTCCGTCAGATTTACTTTTGGAAAGTTCAATATGCTTTCATGTAAGAATTCGAATACGGCCACGACAGAAGCAGAAATAAATCCTTAACACAGTACTTTTACTGTATATAACTGCTACTTACTTTATAAGATACAGGAGCAAATACAAACTAACAAGGGAGTACTTCCTTGATCTTTGTACTATTTTTATATGAAAACCATGAAACTTAATGATTGTTTTATTGCTCTGTTAACGTAGCGTTGAGATTTCCAACACTTGTCATATAAAATCAAAAAATCAGGTTGCCGTTTTAATCTTGATAAATTCGCGCGCCATCTTGTCGTCCTCAGATTTTCAGTATTCTCAGGTGTGTATGTTGGAAATTCCCACTCCGCTGTATCTTTTCAATATTTATCCATATTTTTGTGTAACGCTTAACAACAAACGACACATGAAATACTCACGGAACTTCGATTAAATTATTCAACCGATCTTTTTGGAGGTTATGAGATGGAGTAAGTTTAGATATAAAAGAGTTCTATAAAGGCGAAAGATTGTATCTACATACTTCCAAAAGAGAATTTCAGATGTAGAAATGCTTTATAAAATTCTCCTTCCACAGCACGTAAGAATATTTTATAATTAACCTATATTAAGGCTGACTGGCACTTAACATAAATAACTATATTGCTGTATAATCTTCCTTTAAAACTCAGCTTATATAGCCACTATAGAGATATGGATAAGCTGCAAAACAGTTGTATACATGTTATATAAAGGTTTATGCATTTATTATCATTATGAATCTATCTTGCATCTGTATAAAAGATCTTACTAAGCCTTTTATGAAGTGAAGAGAACTGTATAAGATATTTTCAACAAGTAGCTTTGTATTTTTGCTGTTAGAACATTTTACCAGCAATCTTATTTCACCGAATTGCTTTATAAGCAATTTAGTGCTGAATGATGCTCCAATAAAACCAATTAGCCACATAGGTTGCCATAATATACTATTGATGAACCTTTAAGCGTAATAAGAGTTCCATTTGTGTTACTTGGGTAGTCCCCCTACAATTCTTTTGGTTTCCAGTGGTCTAAATTACATTACTTTATGTGTACTCCTGCCTATGCTATGCCTTGCTATCTGTTCAGCGCATTTCGACTTAAGACTCTCAATACGCTTTATCACGTCTGTTTTCTTTTAGCCCAATCGATGAAGGTATTTACCTACAAAAATTTGCAAACTGTCTTCGTGAAAGTATATAGAACAATATCCTGAAAAGCTTACATTTCACTCGGATGCAGAACATAAAAAAAGTGAAAAAAAAAATTTTTTTCAAAATTTTGAAATTAAGTCAAGCTAGGAAAAATAAAAATACAGATGGATAGATCACGTATTTATGAACAAACAATATCTTAACAAAATTTATCTCCAAAGCCACGGTTTTCCCGAAAAAAAAAATACTCAAGTGTAACGTTATAACTCGGAGCGAGATACATGTCAAGCGTGACTGTGACACCGATGCACTGAATTATATGTTTCCAAATCAGAATTTGTTCAATCTATATGAGTGTTGGTTCACTTAAAATATGGAAATTGTAGCTTTCTGATGCTTTTTTGTTTTAAACAATAAAAGCAAAGGATGGATGGGAAAAATATACTTATACTTATATATTATCACGCCCGATCTCGATCGTCGCAATATAAAATATAGAAAAAAATAAAAGCCCTTCAAAAAAATTCTTTCTTCATTGAGAACTATTAAAAAGTATGTATACTTCATGATTATTATGGTTTATTAAGTTGTAGTAACGTGGATTCAAAAAAAGTACATCTCAAAATCATTTTAATTTCCTTGCTTGATGATTTTCTTGATAAATATATATATTGGAGGCTGTAACTTGCCGAGAAATTGACCCATTGAAAAAAATAAAATATCACTATTTCGGAAAAAATGTATACTTTTCGAATGTTCAAACACAAATTGGTTTACTTGTATGCATTTTTTCGAAAATATGATCAATCAGATCATGATAAGAAATTGCGATTTTCAATATAAATTCTGGAACTTTTCCAATACTAAATGTATAAGGAATAAATTGGATATAGCTGGAATAGAATACGTGTTCCTGTAATAAATACAATACAATAAAGGTACGTAAAAATTCATGCGAGCGATTCAGCGGCTATGTGTGGTGTCTGTGTATGCGTTCATAATTATATATTTTCCTAAGAAAGAAAAATGTTAAAATTGTGTAATCAGAAAGAGAAAAAAGGTTTATTTTACTCGTTAGAACTGCTAACAATTTTTAAATCCGTAGTATGCATTTAACCGTGCGCTTGGCCGCGCACAGTGACAAAGCTACTTCACTATTTTTTTTCCAGAAATACCGTGGCTTTAGCGATCAATTTTATTAGAATATTTTTTATTCAGAAACACGTGATCTATACACCTGCATTTTTGTTTTTTTCCACCCTGACTTAATTTAAAAATTTTGAAAAAGTGGATGAAAAAAAATTTTTTTTTCACTTCTTTTTATGTTCTGCATCCGAGCGGAATGTACACTTTTCAGGATATTATTCTGTACACTTTCACGAACTCATTAAAAGAAAATTATTCAGTTTGCAAGTTTTTGTGGGTTTCACTATAAAATGTTCTCTGTCGTCTGGACTATTTGTTTAATCTCGGATTACATTATTTCACAATATGTCTCTTAGAGAGTCTCCATATTCTTAAAGTTTCAAATACCTTTTTTGTTATACCCTGTGTAAGTATTATATAAAACCACTTTGTGAAAGGTAACGCGCTATTATCATTTGATTTTAAGTATCATGGAATACAGTAAATAGCAATTAGATGCTAAACCTTAGCCATACGGCATGTGAGACGAGAAATGGTTAATAATTTGGATTATCAGTAAACATTAATTTAAGCGGCTTAATAATAAATATCACGAGATGAATAATAAAATTTAAAAACGTGAAAAAGAGTATGTAAAAATCCTTTTAACGAATTATAATTTCCGTAACGTTCCAAACTTAGTAATCCTTTGTATACCACTTTTACTTTACACCCGAGTCTCCCTTCAAAACGGATTTTTCTAATTCAAAGAAAACAGCTTTCCATTATGCATCACAGCGGAAATGCTACTTGTCCTTTTACGGCATAATATAGAAACAAAATAAATGACGGCACTGCTTTGAAGTGTTTTCACCAGGCTATTGGCTGTATTTAAGTTGCGTGACAGGTAAAGGACTAATTTTTATATCTGCTTAAAACTTGATTTAAAACTTCAAACAGGCTGAGGGAAAATATTCTACACTCATCACTTTGCAATTTCAGGGACTCCTGTTGGAAATAACTAAATTTCCGAGAGTATTTTTTCCATTGAGTTATGCAGGTAGTACTGAAGAAAAATGGAAAAAATAATGGGTTAGTGAATATTAAAACGTAAAAGTACAGCTGGTTTGCGTGTATGAAATGGTATCAGGTTTTTATAATCCAGACATTTTAGCTCATATAAGAAATAGCTCACAGCTTTATAATAAAGTGCAAGTATATTTTTTATTTCTGAACGCATTTTTTAACTACTAGAAATACTGGTAGAAATAAATCTTCAAAGATTTTACCGCTTTAACCTCTATAGAATTGTACTATCAAAATAATATCTTATAGGATTTATAGGATGAAAAAAATTATAAAAATTATTCAGAGCAAAATGCAGGACCCTTCATCAACTCATATTTTTTTTAAATTCCTCACTTTAGTTTCAGATCGTAGATATATATTAATATATTAAGATTTAATAGGTCGGATTTTAAATCTTGAAACTAGTACTTTGATATGATTTGTATAAAAAATTTCAATTTATTTGGTGTTTTTAGGTAATTTAGAAATAAGTCGAATCCAAAAAATGATATGCGCAATATATAACAATTTTCCACTAGCTGTAATTTAATTTAACACATTTTTTTTAAACAATTATTTCAATGCCAAAAAATTTCCTATTTCAAAACCTGTGTTTATTCAATTTTTTTAGTCAATTACTATAAAAAAGTTCCAAAATTATTTTCCTCCGATTTTTTATTTTTCCGTGAAAATCGTACATATTGTAAAGTTATATGGTTACAATAAAAGCAGGATAATGTTATGGAGTGAAATAATGTATCGTGATCGAGTTGGGAAATTCAAGCTTCAAGTTGGGAGAATGCGGGAAAAATTTCACCCTCGTTCATCAATTTTTAATTTCGAAGGATTTTTTTTTTTATTGTGGTTCGAATTGGGAAATTCAAGCTTCAAGTTGGGAACACTCGGAAAAAATTTCACTTATTCACTTATAAAACATAATAAATAGTCTTAAAAATCTAAAAAATATCTGTATTTTTTTTTTAATTATCTCTACAATTAAAAAAAGTTAGCGCTCATCTTGGCTCGATTACTTCACAGTACACGTCAACAGCGAGTGGGTGCGGCAGTTTAGTTCATTCAGTGTTATTCTTACGGGACACAGCGTAAAGCTACTTGCACAATCGACGTAAACGTAAAATTAACCACAACCACAAAAGATGAAGTATAGGAAAATAACGCTCTCTCGTCTACAATCAATTCAAATAACATTTGCATTTGCCAATGTGCCTAAATAAGGCACATAACCGTAAACACAAAGATAAAATTATTTTATCTTTATGTTTACAACTACGTTTTTCCTGTAATACCAACTTTGTACTGTTGTAAAAAATTTTCCAATTATTTCAATTTCGTGGTAAGGTGTGATTATTGTTAGAAAAGACACTGTATTTAAAAAAAGCGATTAATTTAATGTAAATACCTATAATAAAAGGCTTTTATATATTAATTTTTTATTTCAATAGTTTTGATAGATTGGCTAAGCTGAGGCCATGACCATCTTTCTCGCGCAAATTTTTAAAAGATTTATATTTTGTAGGCGAATTTGTTGTAGACAGAACATAAAGATTACGATTATGCTTATATTTATGGTTGTGATTATTTCAATCGTGCAAGAGGCTTAAGATATTTTGTAGTTGGGCTTGTTTAACGTTTTAATCGTTTGAAGAAGCAACAAGTATTGCCTAAAACAACAGCGAGTTGTGTACTGTGATGTCACAGTTGAGCGCGAAGCATTCAAACAAGAAATTAAATAAGTTCGTGAATTTTTCAGATATCGAGATGATTCTTTTTATTTGACTAGTTAACTGAAAGACTACTAAATAAGGTTCAATGTACACGATCTTTCTAAGATAGGAAACTTCCTAATTACAAATAAATGAACTTAGAGAAAATAAAAATTCCTACAATAAAATTCGACCTATCTTTAAGGTCAATAGTTTTGCGCTTAAACTATGAAAGTAATTTTACTATTATATGCTAATATATACCAGTAGCAAAAAATATATTTAGTTTCTGTGGATTTTTTGGATTTCTTTGAAATAGTATTTATTCGAGAATCACTGATTCATTTTTCAATACGTTACACCCACAAATAAAAACAATTGTATTATTATTATTTATTTTGTTTACTTTCATGTTTTTGTGATAAAGTTATTGGACAAAAAAAGCATATTTTTATTAATAATGGTAGTTCTATCTATCGATTTTTTAAATAATTTAAGAATTAAACGCTCATGAAATATACATATCCTGCTAAGAGGGTGCTTAAGTCCTCCTTCGTTCTCTCTTTTGTGATAATTGACGACTTCAGTCGACAGTTTTTTTAGAACAATTCTTTTTGCAACATTAGCGAGAAAAGTTATAACGTTCTCAAACTCCGGTTTAAATTAGAAAAAAGCTTTTAGTGTCTGATAAATTACAGTGTTTACAATCATTTTATAATTGTCAGGAAGCTCTTTAAAATATAAGTTTTTCAGGTGTTTTTTAAAGCTATGATTTGAATACATTAATCGAAAATACAAGCCTGCATGGCACATAAGAGACATCCTGACAAACTAAAACCGGAATATAAATAATGTAGCAGGTCTTTGTCGACTGCATATAACTATTTGAACTAACATTTTTTGCTCGGCTCGAATATGCACAATTTATTTACATATTTGATGTTTCTAAGATTACGTGTATTGCCTACATTATGGTGGCGACAAAAATTATGTAAACCATCTCTAAACAAGCGTATGATGGTGACGGATCAAGTTGATCACTCAAAATGAGTGTGAAGATTGTGGACAATATTTTCGAAATCTTAAACTGCCTATACTTATTATATATTAATAAATTTAACATATTATGTAGCTAATTCAAATTAAGCAATTTTATCTAATACATATTTTTGCTTAAAATGAAACGTCATGTATGCCCAATTTTTGTTGTTTTTAGATTTTCAAATTTCGTTCTAGCTGCAGACGAACTAGACCAAGTGTCCCATTTTTAAGCCAACAGACACGAATATATCAATTCCGGTTGGCCGGAAGTGATGTTTTTATAAATAGAACTAGTTTATTTTGGTTTCTTATTAGGTATCAAATTCTCATTTCAACAGTTGTTTCCTGTTCAAGAAATTCCAAAAACAGCTGACGTACAAAAAATGGCTAAGTGATATGAGAAAATTACTAAGTAGGCTATGGAACTTATTAGTAAGGTTATAACATAAAGAATAAAATAGCAACTGCGAACATTTTTAGGTTTTTCTCAAAAACCTATTTTTGTCTTCATTTCCTTGGAGGTCCTATGGTAAATTCCATAACGGAATCGACTATTTTTTTTATTAATCAGAAACAATGACTTACAAATTTTGCTTTCTTGCTTTATTTATGATTTCTTCTTAATAATATTTTTTTTCGTTACGGTAAATACTAATTAAACAAGAAATAAGTTTAGCAAAGCATGAAATGCTTTTAATATTACGAAAAAAATCGTTAAGAAAGGATCAATGGCAAGAGAATAAAGTTTATGAATCATTATTTTTGATTAATGAAAAGAAATGGTATGGTGCCAAACTTTCTATAGAATCCCTAAAGAAACCTAAACAAAAAATTATTTTGTTTTCTGAGAAAACCTACAAATATTCATACGTCACTAATTCTTATGCCAATTTTCTTGTTAACAGGAATGTCTTCAACTTTACTAAATATATTGTATGGCCTACTTGTAGTAAGTAAATTTTCTTTGTCACATTCATCTGATTCAGCCATTGCGAAAAAAAAATAAAAAATAATGCACATCTCAATTGTATTTTTAATCTTTTTATGTCAGAAAAAACTATATAGTGAGAATTTTATGCTTAATATTAAACCAAAAAAAATATACCGGTTTTTCCTTAAGAAAAAGATGTTGATGTCACTTACGATTCAACCGGAAGTGATGTTTTTGTTGAAGTAGTCCACTTTTGCTTAATTTATGGTTCTCAGAAACAAGATTTGACCGTTCAAAAACAACAACAAAATTGAGAACTTGCATTGACCCGCTATTACTCGGTATACATATAGACAAGTATATATAGCTACATAGATAAATCGATTTTCAATTTTTATCGATAGCTATTGACAATCAGTTAGTTATATTAAAAATATATAGCAATATGATGAATGATAAAGACAGAAATAAATACTCATTGGTAACTTTAACTTAACGAGAAGAAAACGTGTTAGTCTACAAAATAAAGACTGCAATATTGTGCAACTGTTCCAATTTTTTTTTTATTTGATTTGCTAATAACTTTGTATATACCTAAAATATAATTTTCAGAATTATAAGAAGTTTTTCAATAATAAACGTTTGTTTGGTTATTGATTACTGATAATTATTGTATTTTTCGTTAAAATTTTAGTGTGTCCACCATCACCACCCTTTTAGTTTCAATCGATATTACTGAATCGTGAACGAAACAGAATATTTAACACATCTATACGTGTTATTTAGGTAATGTCCGGATTAACTAGTTATCTTAATTACAGACAGACGGATCGAGATATTATCCAAATTGTTTGAAAACGTGTATTTCGACTTTAGTTATATTGGCGAATAGTTCTAATAATAACCACTATACATTGAATAATCATTTTTAACCGCAACAACTATATTTAAAAAACTTATAAATAATTTTGAATCCTGCTAAAACTGATTATATTTATTTTAATTTTAAAATATAAGAAAGGGCATAGCAGGGTAAGCATGGTGTAACTGCCTTCAAGCATCTGGCACTTATATTTGTGCAGTAGGAAGCGATCTCGGAAAGTAGCAATTTCACAAAATATTAGCCCGAGAGGGGGACAGGTTTAGGGTGACTATTTTTTTCTAAGAAACGGCGCATTCAATCGCTTTGTAAAAAATATACGTTAAAGACCTACTGAATAAGTACTAAACAAAAAATCACGCTCACATTCCATTAACAGATACAATAAAAAAATAAATTCTTTATTTTTAAATTTTTTTTTACGGTAACTTATCTCTGCGGCGCTAGCCTGAACTTTTTTCTGCAGTATGTCTGCGGACTAGAGATGGGCGCGTGAGTCGATTTTGACTCACGCTCACGCACGCTCACGACTTTAAACCTTTAGCTCACGCACACTCACGCACGACTGATATATGTTAAGGCAAACTCACGCACGCTCACGCACGGGATCTTTTGACTCACGCACACTCACGAAATCTTCTGTGATTTGGTACCTTAAATGTACACGCTCATGCCGTGACACGGCGTGACACGGTGAAATTCACGTCACGTGCCCATCTCTGGACCAGAGTGACCAGACCAGGCCAGGAGGGCTAGGCGACTGGCGAATGCAGTAGAGAGAGATTGCAATTACGCAGTTTGATTTGAATATTACGTCATTCATCCGATCTCCTGTCCTTTTCCCTCCCTTCTCGCGCTCGTGTTCCGTCTTCCATCTATCGCTTCGCTTCTTACTCTTGTCACGACACGACAGGTTGAAGTTTTAAAGCAGAGATGGGGCGTCGTGTCACGGCGTGAATATTATCTCACGCACGCTCACGCACGGGATCTTTTGACTCACGCACACTCACGAAATCTTCCGTGATTTGGTACCTTAAATGTACACGCTCACGCCGTGACACGCCGTGACACGGCGTGACACGGTGAAATTCACGTCACGTGCCCATCTCTACTGCGGACACACTTATGTTATATTTCTTCCCCAATCTTGTCCGAAGATTACGCTATGCTTTAAAAAAATGCCGATGTACGCAGCGTCGTATGCACATTTTGTGGACAATTAACCCCTTACAAGTAAAGATGGCCACACTGCAAAGTAAATATGGACACCCGAGTAGTGTATACATACTTGTGATTACTGATTATGGAGATAGTGGACGTTGTAAGAGGAACCAATATAAAGCTGCAATGCTGACAGTTAATTAGGTGATTAATGGAGTTGAACTCTCTTCCGCCACAAAAATCAGTTTATAGCCTTAATGTTAAATATCATTACCGGTAAAAACTAAAGTCCAGTGGTACTAAGGAGTACCTTGTCAAAAGCCTGTCATTATTTATATATTACTGTCGACAGGGGTAGGAGCTTGGTCTTAACAGTCACGTGTAGTTAACAGTTTGCAGCACTAGATCGTAGCATTATTAACCTGAGAAGCATATGGATGTTAATCTATCTCACTGTCATGCTATCCTTCTGGACTAATAGGGAGAGAAATTTCGCCGGTTTAGGTATGCTTAATAGATATCGCCGTACGAAAGATAATACACGACAGCAGCTACATGGGAACAACATTCAACAGTTCGATGTACCTGTTATCGGAATTTGAGCATGATTTTTTGTTTAGTACTTTCTCAGTTGATCTTTAACATGTATTTTTTACAAAGTGATTGAATGCGCCATTTCTTAGAAAAAAAATAGTTTTGCAAAAACCAACCCTACACTCTACTTTCCGAGACTGCTTCTTACTGCACAAATAAAATCTGCAGACGCTTGGGGGCAGTTACACCATGCTTACCAGGCTATGCTCTGTGAAGAATCATTAAAAAAGAATTCTTTTGGCGTATAAGGGTGAAAGTCATAATATTTTCTAATAAAGAAAATCATAATTTGAGCATCGAGAGCTTTATGTGCACTTTATTCAGTTAATTTACTTTTAGCATAGGAGTGGTTATCTACCCTCTGAATAAATGCAGGAGGGGGCCCATAGTTATTCCTAATCGTCACATTTTTCTGAAAATTTTAACTTATCGTGCAACAGTGTACTGCAAAGTTGCAAGATTACACACGTTCGAAACGAAATATACGATTAAACTGATAAATTATCGAAATACAGCAAAAGTTTATCAATAGTACTTGCAAAGAGTAGGTACTTGTGAAACAAACAAATGTTTAAAGTTACTTTAGAAAACATTTTTAATGACAAAATTGTATGTTTTTGATCACCATAAAGTTCTGAATTTACTTTTAAAATATTTGCTCGATATTACGGTGAAAGCTTTTTAAGGATTTGTATAGTTTTCATGAGTACGCCCCAAAAAATTGTTTGTTTTTAAACGAGTTAAAGTATACCGCACATGTTATATGTAAATTGGTGTCCTGTCAAATTTGATAAGTTTTTGATATGTTGTAGTTCAACTGATTCTAAACAATAAGTTCCTTTGGCAAAACTTCAAATTATGGACAGTTTTTCTGATCCAAAGACTGGATCTACCCCCCCGATACTGTATCAACGATTTCTCAAAATGTATTGAAGGTATTGAAATACTGGAAATGAATAACCAGACTATTTACCATTATTTAGGTCTAATCAATGAAAACTAATTATTTTTTTTACAGCATGTGTTATAATTAATAAATTCCATGGCTTAGTTTATATGGCAGGAGCAGATAACAAATTGGCTCGAAGACTATTGGCAAAAACTCAAGAACCGAACCTTCTTCAAGCTAGAATAGAAGCGGAGAGGCAGCGATATAGACATGGAAGATGGATATTGTTGCAGAAAAATCATTGCCTAGATTTAGATTATTTAAGAGCTTTAACAATTGGCACGTTCCAAATTAAAATGGCTCCATCATACGTTCAAGACAATTAAGAAGAAGAAGGGGACAACACTTTCGAATATGATGAAAATGTGAATGAGCCGGGATTGTTGAGAAACACGTGTTAGGTCTAGGCATCGCATCACTTGTAGGTGCATTATAATTACGACCAACAAATGGAACTAGTAGAAGTTGTACGTCAAGAACCAATTGTATCCTATTATTGTACTTGCAATACTGGAAGTTTAACAGTAGGAACTTGTTGCCACGTAGCAAGTGTAATTTGGTGTTTATGGTATACACTATGCACGACATGAAGCATACGTAAAATATCCATCCATGAATATCTTAAGGGTAGTTGAAGATGCTGCATGACGCAATGGACGTTGTCGAATTTTAGTGACTAGGCTAGATTTAAATTAGTAACTTATAATTATACAAAACTTGTATTCCTGATCGTTGTTTTTGTTCTTTTAAATCCCTATTCACTGCCACAATTTTGAATGATTATTAGTAATTTTTGAACAGTAGAGAAAATGAAACAAATTACATGCAATTTTGCATCGCTAGCGATTTTTCCCTCGCGATCAATGATACTTCTTATATTTTATTTACAATGGCGCCTTTTGCATATATTAATTATTTTAAGTTACCTTTTCTATATACCTGGTTTATTTTATATATATTTTAGTTCGCATTGCTACGAATGGAGCTTGTGTTCATTTTTTGAACTATTTTTAATCTAATTTGGCTTCGTCTCATCTAGCCTTTCATTGCCCCTCGCACCGTGTATGTCTGGCCGGCACCGACACGTGCTAGGGGAGAAATGCTGTTCTTTGTTGATTAATTAGAAATAAAGTTTTTTTGGTTTGATTTCTATTAATGAATGATTAAAATAAGCAAATATTTAAAAAAACAGAAATAATCAGCTATGCAATATTTGCTAAAAATAATGAAAGTTTAATGTATTATAAATAAACAAAAACTGCCTATTCTGCTTAAAGGTCTCACAAATAATTAGTTTTCATTGACTAGACACAACTGCAATTTTATATCTTGAAAAATAAAGTTAACTTTGTTTTGCACCAAGATTATGATGTACCCGATACCAAGCTAGCATCAATGTTCTATCAATCAATGTACGTACCTACTCATTTACTAAGATAGTTAATGTTAATAAAGTTACTTAAATATAACATGATGTATTAAATTGAAGTAAACGGGTGTTGTGCATTCGAAAAACGTAATTTGACGTCACTTCCGGCAAAACCGGAAGTTCAGGCACATAAATCTAAGACCAAATAATGGTAAATAGTCTGGTTATTCATTTCGAGCAGTTATAATTTCAATACCTGAAGTACGTTTTGAGAAATCGTTACAGTATCGAGGAGTAGATCCAGTCTTTGGAGAAACTGTCCATAATTTGAAGTTTTGCCAAAGGAACTTATTGTTCAGAATCGGTTAAACTACAACAGATTAAAAATTTATCATATTTGGCAGGCCACCAATTTACCTACAAAATGTGCGGTGTCCTTTTTCGTTGATAGAAACACTTGGGGAAGTGTTTTTTTCTTACCAAACATCTCTTAGGTTCCTGTGATTAAGAGAGATAGAGTACTTTCACTTTCTAGATATCCTAGTATTGTTAAGATCAAAAATGAATTCGAGATACAAAGTACATGTTATATCTATATTCTACTGAATTATTCACATGACATCCGTGAGAATTTATATTATTTAATTTTATTATAAGGTATAGTAAAAACCTATGTGATAAATATATGGCTTGAACTTTTTAAAAGAATCTCTGACAATATGAAAAAATTGTATCAATCTTAGGATGTACTTTCTTTTGATAATCTAGTACAACTGACTCTAAATCAAATATTTGAATTCATTAAAAAAATCTTTAACAATTTGAAGAAATTCGTATCCATCGTAGAATCCATGTTTTAATAATCTAGTGCAATTGACTAAATCAAATAATTCTTCTGAAATTAAAAGGTATGTACAGAGAGCATAGTTTATGTTGTTTAGATATTGGAATGGTCTTAATCATTTCGAAAAAAGGTGTCAAAAAGGAATGTAAATTTAAGAAATAATAATTTTATTAAAATATATTTTTTCAATGTTTAAAAAATGTAGTCGTCATTAGTCTTATAACTCTAATTTTAATTTTAGCTTTAGTGCCATAATATTACATACTTATTATAGAAATAATTAACTAACATTGTGTCAAAAATTTGGTTTAATAGTCTTTATATTTATTATCAGCAAATAATTAAGTAATTCCCATTCATGTCAAGAATATCTCTTAATCTAGCCAAACTCCTTTCATAAAATAGAACAACAGCTATGTAGAGACTACGAAACTTGCTGAAAACTTTATTAATAACTTGTTCAGATAAAATAGTTTTCTACCACGTATTTCATAATACTTTTACAAAACTTTTAGAACACAGGACCGCTATAATCCTCTTGATCATTCGAATTTTATAAGTTATCAGGCTCAAGAAATAATCTAGAAGCTTTAAGTTCCCTTACTTAGAATCTATCGAAAATCATAGAAACGACTCGTGCGCAGTGTCTGCCTCGGGAACTTTGATTTCATCACCGTCTGCTTCGATATATTCAACGCCCTCTTCATAGTCTATGTGGCACCTATTTATATGGTGATCCGGATCCCCGTATTGACTATGGTAAAACTCTTCTCTCATCATGTGGTTCAGGCTACCACAACGGAAGTACAAAATGGCCTGGAAAGGTTTTCTAAAGTCTCTGTTGAGCGTTGCATATATGATTGGATTGAGAAGGCTGTTCGCGTAACCCAACCACAAAAACAAACTACCTAACGTCTTTAAGGCATTTGTGGTTTCCAAAAACGGCCTTACTAGAGCCAATACAAAAAATGGCAGCCAACAAAACGTAAAAGCACTCATTATTATACCCAGGGTAGTGCTAGCTTTCCTTTCCTTAGCTAATTGAAACCGAAGCTTCTTTTGATTGCTGTTTGTACTAGGGGATGTCTTTACAGTTGATTGAACGTTTGATTTTTGTTTCGGTTGCTTACTTGTCTGCTTAGCAGCGGACTTGTTGGATAACATAGGGCACTGTGATTCGTTGCTGTGTCTTGATTTGAAGCAACGACCCAAAGTCGCCTTGTCTAGGCTGCACTGTAACAAAAATTATAAAAATTAGTATTTAAATATTGTAATATAATATTACAGAATGATTAATAAAAGTATTATCAGGGATGTAATAGAACAGTTTTATCAGCCCAATAATAATAAGCATAATTATGAATACTTTTACATAATAAATAAAAGTGATTTTTTTTTAATTCTTAGGTCATCATGGGGCGAGTGTAGAGGCGTCTTGACTACGCATGTATATGCGCGGGCGTCCCCCAGGGATCGTACCTGTCACCAAAGCTGTACAACTTGTACGTCTCCGACTTCCCGGTTTTCCCGAATACCAACCTTGCCAAGTACGCAGATGACACGGCTATGTATGCGCATTCACATAACGCACAAGCGACAAAATGTTGCTGAAAGCGCACATGGCCCATGTCTCGGCGTATTATGACAAGTGGAAGATTCGAATCAGCACCGAGAAGTCCGATCAGGGGTAAAGAAATTCCAATCAAATGGTGCATGAAGTATCTGGGGGTTAATTTAGACAAAGGTCTGATGTTTAATAGCTACGTAAACAAGACTAGGAAGGTCTACTCCATGTAAAGGAGTCTGTATCCGACCAAACAGAAACAATAAAAAAACTATTGTACACGATAGTGGTCAGGCTGGCAATCACATACGCGGCTCCGGCACCGGTGTGGTGCATCATCCCGGCCACGACAATGAGAGAACTTCGAGCTCTCGAACACAAATTTACGCGCTTCATCTCTGGTTCGGACAAATACACCTCCCGCAGAAACTTATACGCACGATATCACGACATAACCCCACTAGCGGACTTCGTCCAAGAAGGTTCCCAATAATTTTATTCAAAATTTAAACTGGGCGATAATCCGCTAACCCGCAATATAACCCGAATCAGACAGTATAATGCAATACTTTTCGATATCGAACATTTCCTACCATACTAGGCGTTGCCTATTTTTCGGCAGCCTCTTCCTTAGCCGTACTTTCCTGCACCACAACCTTTTATTTCCCTAGTTTTGATCTTCCTTTTAAGTTTATAATCTAACATTTTCTATTCTCTTTATATGTTCCATTTGTTTTCGTTTTATATCCTTTTCGTTCTTTTTGTCCTCTTTTATTTCTAAATTTCATAAAAATTCAAATATTTTTTACATGTTTTATTCTACCACATTTTTCTGATAACAGGAAGACCGGTAGTTGCTTCGAACGGGTTTTTTGAGTTTTTTCCCGTGCCAGCAATCAAAATTTCTTAGTACATTGCCAAGTATTTTAGAGATACTTTTAAGTAGGTACTTTAAAAGTCTCTTTGCAGATTGTTTTAAACCAATTTTTCCAATGTATTAAAATGTCTAATAACGTTTACTACTACTACTGTATTTCGATACATCGAGTTAAGCAACGTCTATCGTGGTTAGCACTTAGATGGGTGGCCACCCTTCAGAGGAGATGTAAAACAGTCGGTCCTTTGTCTGTTAAAAGTTAGGAAGTAATATAATACATCTCTACTCTTCGACAGAGAAGAAGTTCGACGAAAATGTTCAAGTTGTAGGTAGCTCGTGGCGTCGCGCGTCGGTGAAAGGCCTTACTAGCGGAAATAGGTAAATAAATAAATAAATAAACAAATATAAATAAATAGATAAACAAGAATTATCTGGTTTGTCTGTGATCGCCATATTGGAACAACACAAAAAATTATGTCTCCAACTATTCGACGAATATAGATTAACTTGATGCACTGACAGCGCAGTAACCGTACATCAGAAAAAAATAAATACATATTTTTTCACACATTATGATAGGCTGAAGCTTGGTAAGAAACATGCGAGACTTTCAAATTGTACATAATAGTATTATCAGTTAACGTTGCTTGAATCCGTTAGTATCCATATGGCAGCTTACTAAATAAGTCCTATTCATCTTCTTTTTAGACCATTACCATCCACTCCTGGACATAGGCCTCGTCCATGTTTATCCACCACTGTCTATCCTAAGCAATTAATCTAATTCCTGTCGGTCTGCCCATGAATGTCAACCTGGGTCGTCACTGCACTGTCGACTTCCTCCACTTGATCACTGGCGACATGTCCTGAGCAGCGCCATTTATTTGTGGCAATCCGCCTCATGACATTTGTTCTTTCCCTGATGATGGTCTCATTTCTAACACGGGCTCTCAAGCTGATTCCCAGCATTGCTCGTCCCATTGCCCGTTCGCAAACCCGGAAACGGTTTGCCAACAGTTCTTTGTTAGAGATACAGTCTCGAGGCCTTAGGTCTTGATGAGTTGTTAACAAGCGTCGAAGATTATCTGCTTCAGGTTAATGGGGATGTCCGCTTTCCTAAGGATGTGATATATTTTCCAAAACCCACCCACGTAAGGACGATTCGCCTGATGATTTCTGCGGTCTGGTTGTCTTTATCAAGCTTGATATTGTGGCTGTAAGTACTTCAAGCGTGTGATTGTCGAGTGTGGCCTGGATGTTGTCAGAACCCATGATCTTGGTTTTCAGATTCATCCCAGGCCCACACTCCCAGAAGCTTCTTTCAACTTTCGCATCATGACTCCAAGCTTTTTTGGCATCGGTACTCATCAGGATGATATCGTCAGCGAAGTACACGCAGGTGACTCAGGAATTTACCATCGATATTGACGCGTTTCCGCTCCCACGTAAAATTTTTAAACATGTTCTGTAAAGTAAGGGTGAGCAGCTTTGGCGAGATAGTGCCACCTTATCTGACTTCTCTCTTGATGGGGATCCTCCCGGTGGCTTTTCTCGACTATGACAGGGAGGGTGGCATGTTCGTACATGTTTTTGATGACAATCGGGTACTCGAGTCCATCCCCGTAGCAGAACTGCCAAGATTTTCGCAGAGTCAAAAGCTTTCTAGTAATCGACGAACCAGGTGGAGTGGGACGTTGTACTCTGTGCATTTCTCAATACGCGTGCGCACTACGCACTACCTAGATGTGGTCTATCGTGCAATTCTCATGCCGGTTTCAATATATGTAATAGGCAAAGATATATCTTTGAAGTAGATTATTTAAAACTATCATTAGCAGGATGTCCCAGGTAAAAGAAAAATAAAAATATGGTTCTTCTACACTTTTAGAACTTAGTTTCGAAACTGACTATTAAATCATTATTGATGTCCTTAAAATAATGTGTAATAAATACTATTATAAATAGCAAAAGTATTAATTGTGTCTTTAATTTTATATCAAGAGATTTTGACATGTAATTAATAGACAGGGTGATACAGTGTATTCTACATTCGAAAAACATGAGTTGACGCCACTTTCAGCAAAACCAAAAACTGTGGCATACCAAATATAATACCACATAAAGCCAAATAATTTGATTATTCATTTCCTCTAGTTATCATTCCAATTCCTGTAGTACGTTTGACTTAGACTTGAAAAATGATTACAAATTATAAAATTTTAGTGATGACAGGTAGGATGAGTATTTACAAAGATTTTATCTATTTTATATTGGATTTATTTGAATAAACGTCATATTCTATTTATTAATATGATGTTAAATCTGAAATCGGATTTGTGAAGAGAAACTATCTGCCGCAAAATCACATAAATATACAAGGTGTTACTTAAATTAAGAAAGTTGGTAAAATTTCCAGGTAAACCGGAAGTGATAGTTTGACATAGCTAAGTAAAAAACTATAATTATCTCTTCAAGCATTGCTCCAAATTTCAAACTTAAAAATTATATAAAAGTTTGAGAGGTTGCCGAGTTTCTGTATCAACCGGTATAGTACCTAAACTGGTAACAATTGGAATAAGCTATTTTTACAATTCAATTAGAATCAGTTCTTTAACATGTTCAAAAATGAAGCAATTATCAATTATCTATTCACAAATTCAACTTTTCGTTAATTTTAATAAATCCATATTTCCCAACAAAATCAAACATTTCATTAATTAGCTCCTTGTAGCAAATAAATGAAAGAAATATTTTTTTTATTAAATCAAAGACAGCCTAAATTTTAATTAGTAGACGAGCAGAACAAAGTTAATTCCCAAAATAACAAAAATCTCAAGGTATAAATCTTACATCTCTAGTATCAAAAAATATAAATATAATATGAATTTTAACTATCTTCTGGTCAAATAATAATCATTCTTAAGAAACGCATATTAGTGTTAGATTCACATTAAAAAATTTGAGAATTATATTATTTAATAGTTCCCAGAAGTTTACTGTGAATTTTTTGGTCATGATATAACTACACCAGCATCTCATCAGATTTCTTGTTAGAATAAAATGAAATCGTAGCGAGGCAGAATACGTGAATAAGTTTTAATGGTCACGTTAGATGTAAAATAGTTAAAACCTTTTGATGAAACCTTTTTAAATGGGTTCTAAATTACATTTACAAAAATGTTTACCCATTAAAAAATAGTGGTATTGCCTCATTAATTGTTCAAACAAATTATCTTTAATAAAATTAGAAAAAACTTAAAAATGAGAAATAAAGTTTATAAAAAGGTGTTTTGCAAATATCTTGGAAAAGGAAAGAGTTTATCAAAAAGTATTAAAACATAATCTGAAGACTGTAGAGTTACCTTAAATTTGAAATTTGAGTCTCGTAAAATTTGGTCGAAGATTGACCTAGATATACTTTTTTAAGGTTTGGTGTCTTTTTCCCTCCTCTCAAAAAGTCAAATTTCAATGCGCGTTTTTGGTGACTAACTCACAACCAAGGCTTAAAAAATGGTAATCAAAATATTGACAGATAATTTAATTTCCTAGAATTTAGTTTTTAATATAATGAATGCTTTGCGATAAAAATTGGTTTTGGATATTTGTTGTTAATGAAGTGCGTTTTTATGAAAATCGAAATTGCGAATTTATTCATTTAAATTGCATTCTAAAGAAAAAATCATTTAAGATTTTAATTAACTTAAAAAAATTGCGGCTGGCAGTATGGTCCTTGACCGAACGCCATAAAAAAAAAAAAAAAATCCATTTAATTTTTAATTTTTTTTTTTAGCTTTTAAAAGATATCTCATAGAAGAAGGGAATTTGTAGACAACGTCTATGTAGCTCTCTTATTGACGTTCTATAAACTCCCCAAAAAAGTTGTGACCCCTTGGAAAGTAGCCAATAAAATACGGTTTTTGACTAAAAAAAAAACCGTTCATTTTACAAAAAAAAATCAAATAAAAATTATTAAGAAAGTTCAACTTTCGACATTACAATTTTCTTGTTGGATTAACCCTTTAGATACAAAATTGCGTTTGAAATATAAACAACAATGTTAAAAGTATGAAAATGCGGCGGCTTGTTCATATTGTTCTGGAAATGATGAGTACACATATTCTACAGAGGTAGGTACAAAGCGCATTTTTGTGTAAAAATTATACGGCGACAAAGTTGCAAAGCATTGCAACATCCATCAAGGATGCCATATATCAAAAAATAATCGAGGTATATGTATGAAATACTGGCTACTGTCAAGCAGACCATGGAATAAAAACCAGAGTAATCTACAAAGCTCTAGGACAGCAATAACTGAGCTCATTGTTAGCTTTACTTTTACCTTGTTTTACTTAATGACAGTTATTTATGCTCACAAAATGGAAAATAAAATAAAAACCTAAATATTATATTGATCACATTGTAGTAAATGTTACAAAGTTTACTAGTGAAATATTTTGTCGAAATTATCTATACGTTTTCTTAAACATATAAGGAATAAGAAATCAGACTGCAACCAACAGCTATTCTCCGGACTAATGCCTCGCCGAACGCTGAATTATGAACTGAATTTACGCCCCGGCGGGGCATTAGTCCCGAGAATAGCTGTTGGTTGCAGTCTGGTTTCTTATTCTTTATATATTTAAGGAAACGTAAATTTCACTAGTAAATATTCTGCTCTCTAGAAGCATGTTACAAGGTTACCCATAAGTGCATAATTTATTTAATAACATGAACATAAAACCTGCATAGCATCGACAATATGCCATATACAAATTACTCCATGCTGTCGTACTACTGCTACACCGTTGCAATATTTTTTTTCTAAATTTTTCGTAAAATATTCATTTATACTCTCTGTTGTTACTGTTACGTGTTTTTTGTTTTAAAAATTTCTATTATTGTAAAATTCATTGCCATTCGGTGTTTGCTTGAGATATTCTCATAAATCGAAAACCGAGTGGGGAAATGTCAGGGGAACGTGAAAGCCATTTTCTAGAATCGAACTGTCCGGTCGATTTATTATAGGAATGCCTAATCACCGGGTTGCGCTATATGCAAGACAATAATTGAGGCTACCTAGCGCGAAAACGGCCTAACCCTAAAAAACGGCCTAACCCACAGAATTGTGGGTTAGGCCGATTACGCGCATGACATGTTGCCCTAATTATTTAAAGTAAAGTGAAACTAGTGGCACCATCTTTTTAATAATGGGCAAAGGTCGCTTAGGCCGTTTCACATTATAAATGTATATACTTAGGCAGCAAGTTGAGCCGATAAACTCAAACGTCATAAAATGTGGCTTAGGCCGTTTTCGCGCTGGTAGCCTCAATTGTCCTGCTAAAAATAATTTGTACGTCGGCGTGGGTACCGTAAACGCACTTCATTCAAAGCATCTCTATGTCTGTATGTATGTTTATATTCGCGTCGCAAACATAAGGATCAAAAATATTTTTATAGTAAATCCTATAACAAACATTGACTTTTTTATATACCGTTGCCAATTTGTTACAACTCGCAAATTTTGATGGATTTTTATCTGCCCAGTACCTAGAATTTTAATAACTGACGACACCATTTGAAGTAAATGTTGTTTCGTCTGATAATAGAAAGATTCTCTAAAAAAAATCTATCTTCGGGAATTCGTTCTTCTATCGAAAAACAACATTATAAGCGAAGCGCATCATCTCTTTCAAGTGTATACTTGAATACGATTGTAAGAATGAATTGTTACATATGATAGCATTTCCCGTGACTTTAACGAGTATGTAAATCCTCCAACCCTTTACTTCTAATTGGACATTGTCAGTTTATATGAGTCTAATGGGTCTGGCAGAGCACGCTACATGCAGATTCAGTTAAGACTCAGTCCACTTGCTATGTCACTGTGAAGGTTTAGCTAGACCAAGATTCCACCTACTTTTCAAGGAAAGACCAAGGGTAGGATATTTATACTAAAGAGCTCTTATCGAAGCTTTAGGTATGATACAAAAGACAAATCTGGATAAGGAGCTCTAAAAAACTGGAATAGGAGCACCACAATAGATCCTCAGAAGGTCACGGTGGACAAGGCCAATTAGCCAGCTCCTTCTTTATAATCTAATAAAATCTAAACCTTTATCCTGGCGATTTCCCTTGGGCACTTTCTTAGAATCAATAGCTATCAATGTTGCAGCATCATTTTCATGATTCCGTTTTTGTTTATTAACTTTCTTCATATGTCATTTGTTATCATACTGTGGAACTCTTGAACACAGTTCAGTAAAACTTATATTCCTGGATATTTTGTACTGAAAACTTCAATTGCATAGCGATGAAATATTTCACCTATACTGTAACATTTAGCTAATTAAATTCGCTACTCTATAGTCAACATTATTTAGAAATTCTTTCTATCGAAGAATTCTTATCAAGTCATTTAGCTCAAATTTAAAATCAATAAGTAATAAGGAAAATAAGACAGTGGTATGTTTACTTGCAGTTTCCTAAAAAATTTATACATCAATCCTGTTTAAGATTGTGCACAAGAAACAATTTGTCTAACGGATGCCAGTGACAAGGTGAATGCCAAAGTCAACGCTTTGTCTATTCAATGTTTTAGCACTGAATATGTGCAGTTTAAACAGTCATTTTTTTAGTTTATCGTGTTCAATTATCCAGCTGTCGATATTTATGTTAATTTTGACAGGTAGAGAGTTTCTATTTTTTCATTTTTCCCTTCTCATATTGGAAAATTGACCACACTGTGCGTCATTACGATTAGAAATATTCTAGAGGGGGATATTTGTGTGAAAAACTTGAGTACTACCGAGTGTGTTCATCAAACAAGAATTTCCATATTTGAATATAAGAAGTAAAGGAAATATTATTTTATTTCCATTTCAATTCACGATGTATAAATAACTAGTTTGTTTAACATGTCTGGTAAAATGTAAAGTATGCACAGTGAGTTTCGGAAATACCGAATTATCGATGAGCATTTCAAGAAGAATAAATATCTCGCAACTATCAACCTTAGTATGGTACAAACATTCAAATTTCCTTGAAATTGAAAATGTAATAGATTTCATGAATCTGCATTTTGTAGTCACTAAAGATACACACTTGGCAATATTTACTTACAATTCACAAAGACTTTATTTCAGAATAGATACAACGCAGAGGAGGCAAAATATTTGTTCTAAATTCAAGTATTTTTTAAATACTCGTCATATTGATCCCTCTATGCGAAATTTTCATACAGTTTTCCATTTTTTTGAAATACTTATGGAAATCCTGGAAAATTGTATTTTTTCCCTACAAGTATCGGCAGATGTTTCTAGATGCTCAATTATTTAGCTATAGTGTTCAAAATACTCCATATGGGGTTTTCGGGGTCGCCGATTACAAATTAGATGCGAAAACTGAAAAATTCTGCGAGGAAAATCCAATATATCGGCATTTTCATTTTTTTTATTACAGTGTAAAGATGTAATATGTACAACAAGGGGTCTTTAAGGTCACTGATTCTGAATTTTTTGTGAAAATTGAAAATTTCTGTTCAGGAAATCCGCTTCGATGAAAATCTTGTGGTAAAAAAACTTTCGAAAATTCAAGTTTGTAACAAATTAGCTTGAAATTCTTATTCAGAGAATTTTTTGGGTCGCTGATTACGAATTTGTTATGGAAAATGAAAAATTCTTGAAGAAAAATTGAGTTCGGAAAATTCACTTTGATAAAAATTGTATGAAAGAAAAACTTTTTAGTTTTTAACGAAATAACTCAAAATATTTAATTTAAAACTTTTTTGGGTCACAGATTATGAATTTGACGTGAAATTCGGTAATACAAGAAAGAAATGTTTAATATACTGGATTCTTCAATGTATTTCTAAAATAAACAAAATTACAGATATTTTTAATAATATAAGTATTTTAAAAGTTAATTAATGTATCTAAAATGTTTACATATTCCTTATGTTTAAGTTAACAAAGAAATAAAGTCTTAAGCGAGTTTATTTTGTACAGGAGTTGGGTATTTTGAACAGGGGAGAGGTACTTTAAACTGACGGTGGGTACTTTGGACGAGAAAGAAGTATATCAAACTATTTTTTAAAACTATTTCAGTCAGAAAAAATCCGGACTGTTGGAGTATTTTTAATGCCGGATTTGGATACCTTGCACAAAAATACACAGAGACACACTAGTCATATTAAAGAAAAAATAAATATATTTTTTTTCGCGGACTTTTACAATTTTCATAACAAATTCATAATTAGCGACACAAAAAAATCCCCTGAATAAGAATTTCAAGTTATTTTGTTAAAAACCTGAATTTTTCCAACCATAAGATTTTTATGGAAGCGGATTTTCTAAACAAAATTTTCCAATTTTCACAGAATCAGCAACCTCAAAAATCCTTTGTTGTACATATTACGCGACTCTAAACTGTAACAAAAAAAATGGAAATGCCGATATATTGGATTTTCCTCGCGAAATTTTCCAGTTTTTACATCTAACTTGAGATCTGTGCCCCGAAAACTCCATAGAGCCTATTTTGAACTCTTTAGATAAGTAATTGAGCTTCTAGAAACATCTGAGGAATATACAATTTTCCAGGCTTTTCATGAGTACTTATTAAAACGAAAAAAATGGAAAACTATATCAAAATTCTGCACAGAGGCGTCGATAGGAAAATTATATGACTAGTATTTTTTAAAAAAACTTGAAAATAACTTAAAAAAACCGCTGCCCAAGGAATCACTACTTCCACGTCCCGATTTTTTATCTAAGTCACTCACAACGAAAAAATTTTGTATGTGGAAATAATTGTTTATGGAACATTAATAATATAATATTTGAAATCCTCTACCCCAAAAACCCATAAAATGATACCCCACATCGGTAGCGGGGCGGGGGTGGTGATAGGGGGTGGTAGTGGGGGTGGATGAAGTAAAAAAAACATTTCGAGGTTCTTGTACACACCCTAAATCACAATTCTTTTTCATCCCTTTTAATATTGGGGTGGGGGTGGTAATGGTGGTGGCTAATGCCAAAATTTTTTTTGAGACCTCAGCTTCTCTTGTATATACTAAATAACAATTTTATGGACTCTTACTTGCTTGATTTACCTATTTTCCCCAAATTTACACCAATTTACCCCCAACCCTTCGACGGAACAAGATGAAAATATAATCTAGTTCTAGATCTCGTTAAAGTACACATGTGTACCAAATTCCAAGTCAATATCTCAAACGGTTCCAGAGTAATCGTGCGCACAAAAAAAGTTACAGACAGACAGACCGACAGACCGACAGCCAGACCGACAGACCGACAGACAGAAAACTTCGCTCAAACTTAAAATCTCGACGTTTCGTGACATTCTAAGCCTATTTGAACAATAAAAATTTTTAAAAATTTTTTTGTCGTTACTATACTTCCACTGGATGTGGAAGTAATTGCGCATGGAATGTTGATTTGAACAAAGAATAAGTATTTTGCCCCACTATGCTACGTTTTGCTCAAGAATTTTCTCTGTCACATATTCTAATACCAGTGCTAAATATTTCATTATCAGTATATTTATATAACCATTTCGACTAGCAAAATTTTATTTTATATAGGTGTGCATTTATTTTCTGTGCAGTGCATATGTTCTTTTGGACATATTTCAATTTTGGTTTACGGTGAAATACAGAGTGTCCGGAAATAACGTTCGAATATTTCGGTAGGTGGTTCTATACCCAAAAATATGAATAAAAGTTCATATGAATGGGGGTCCGGAAATGGTATAAAAATATGTTTTTTCTTAATTATTTTAAAAACTACTTCTACTAGAGGGATGAAATCTGCTACATGGGTAATGGTAATGGTAATTTTATCATGAGAAATCGTTTGATGCTGATGAAAACGGGGATCAACTATCAGGGGAGTACGAAATGGGGAGGGGGGGCTCCTGATTAAAATGCCCATAATGTTTTTGCTTTCACTTTTTTTTATTTTTGACTTAAAATATGATTTCCCAGACGAATTTTTAAAGAAAATATACTGCTCTTGGTGAAAATTCGCACAACGTATCAAAGTTGGCTTGTTTCAATCAGATAGAAATGCCAATTTTGCCGTTAAACCTGTAAAGTAATGAGAACGACTGAAAAATGGAACACTATTCTTTTGAAGGAATAGCGGACATGTATTTCATGTCTGGTGTGGGCCAACGGGAACGCTTCCGAAACGCGTAGGCTTTATGAAGAATCATTCAATGATGGTAGACAGATTCCCCTGTGGCAAAACCTTCGTCAGTTTACATATTAGACTTTGCAAACGAGGTACTTTCAAAAAGAATTCAAGTGACTCTGGGAGACATCGCACCACTGAAGTAGAGGAAAGGGTCCTGGAATTAGTAGCAGCTAATCCAGGAACCGGCACCAGGAGAATTGCTATGCAAGAGGGCAGTTCTTCGTGAATACTTGCTTTATTCTTACCACCTACAGAGAGTCCAGGGAGGATTTTCAGTCCAGGATGAAAGTTTGTCAATGGTTAAGGCGAAACTGGCATGATTATACTAAAATACTTCACCGATGAAGCCAGTTTCACTAGCGACGGAATAATCAATTTCCACAATTGTCATGTGTGGGCTGACGAATCAGGGCATCAAGATAGATTTTCCATCAATGTTTGAGTGGGAATACTTGGTGACCATTTGATAAGACCCTATGCTTTGCCAAATCGTTTAAACTGTCAAAGTTACCTGGATTTCCTGGAAAATATTTTAGATAATTTGTTCGACGATGTGGCATACTATTTTATGTATAACATGTATTTTGTGCACAATGAGGCACCGGCATATTTTAGTTTGAACGTTAGGGCACATTTAAATGCTTCTTATCATGGGCGATGGATAGGCCGAGGTGGCCCTATAACTTGGCCCCCTCGTTCTCCGGATTTAAATTCCCTTGACTACTTCATGTGGGGCTATTTAATACCTTTGGTTTATGCAATTCCTGTTCGATATGTTCAATGGAAGCAGAAGGTGCACCGCTAAAAACGCATTCTGTTAATATCTCATGGCCGGCGTATTAAATAAAATACGCGTTGCTATGGATATTACTTTTACCTCCGTTGTTAATGGCAACGCACAGCCTTCTAAAAATTTAACCTTCAATGTCATGAAATAAATTAAGAAATGTCATGTTTTCTGACGTTTGAAAAAAGGTAATTTTCTATTCCAAAATGACATTATTTGGGCAGAATTTTATACCACCCCTTTCAACTCCCTTGGAGCAACAACTACCTCTTTAGAATTTTTAAATGGAAAAAGGATGCACGTGATGTCTCATTTGAAAGGACCTTTAATTCTTTATTCAGCAATATAATTTTTCTTTTGCACGATCGAGCTTTTTTGTCAATTTACAATATCTGTTGCCAAGACGGTAGCTTATATTTACTGATTGCTAGGACAAATTCGTCAGTAAGTAATTTACTTAACAACGTCTGAACTGAACGGTATGCAAAATTAATAGAATATATATGTTATTTCATAAAAATAAGGACAACAAAATAAGGAAATTTTTATTTATTTAAAGATGAATAACATTATTTTTTGCACTATCGTATTAAATTACACTTAAATTAAAACAATTTAATTTCTACTAAATAAACGAAAAGTCAAAAGTCACCTTTATATTTCTCGGCAAATATGATATTTATATTTTGGCAGGTAACTTTGACAGTTTAAACGATTTGGCAAAGCATAGGGTCTTATCAAATGGTCACCAAGTATTCCCACTGAAACATTGATGGAAAGTCTATCTTGATGCCCTGATTTGATATGAGTTTTCGTCAGCCCACACATGAGAATTGTGGAAATTGATTATTCCGTCGTTAGTGAAACTGGCTTCATCGGTGAAGTATTTTAGTATAATCATGCCAGTTTCGCCTTAACCATTGACAAAATTTCATCCTGGACTGAAAATCCTCCCTGGACTCCCTGTAGGTGGTAAGAATAAAGCAAGTATTCACGAAGAACTTCCCTTTTTGGAATGCCCTCTTGCATAGCAATTCTCCTGATGCCGGTTCCTGGATTAGCTGCTACTAATTCCAGGACCCTTTCCTCTACTTCAGTGGTGCGATGTCTCCCAGAGTCACTTGAATTCTTTTTGAAAGTACCTCGTTTGCAAAGTCTAATATGTAAACTGACGAAGGTTTTGCCACAGGGGAATCTGTCTACCATCACTGAATGATTCTTCATAAAACCTACGCGTTTCGGAAGCGTTCCCGTTGGCCCCACCATACATGAAATACATATCCACCATTTCTTCAAAAGAATAGTGTTCCATTTTTCAGTCGTTCTCATTACTTTACAGGATTGACGGCAAAATTGACATTTCTATCTGATTGAAATAAGCCAACTTTGATTTTTTGAAGGCGCAATTCAATCGGCCTTTTTACATCGAACTTTTCAATCGAGTTTTAAAGGAAAACGATACGTTGTGCGAATTTTCACCAAGAGCAGTATATTTTCTTTAAAGATCCGTCTGGGAAATCATATTTTAAGTCAAAAATAAAAAAAAGTCAAAGCAAAAACATTATGGGCATTTTAATCAGGAGAACCCCCCCCCCCCATTTCGTACTCCCCTGATAGTTGATCCCCGTGTTCATCAGCATCAAACGATTTCTCATGATAAAATTACCATTACCATTACGCATGTAGCAGATTTCATCCCTCTAGTAGAAGTAGTTTTTAAAATAATTAAGAAAAAACATATTTTTATACCATTTCCGGACCCCCATTCATATGAACTTTTATTCATATTTTTGGGTATAGAACCACCTACCGAAATATTCGAACGTTATTTCCGGACACTCTGTATTTCACCGTAAACCAAAATTGAAATATGTCCAAAAGAACATATGCACTGCACAGAAAATAAATGCACACCTATATAAAATAAAATTTTGCTAGTCGAAATGGTTATATAAATATACTGATAATGAAATATTTAGCACTGGTATTAGAATATGTGACAGAGAAAATTCTTGAGCAAAACGTAGCATAGTGGGGCAAAATACTTATTCTTTGTTCAAATCAACATTCCATACGCAATTTTTAAGTTATTTTCAAGTTTTTAAAAAGAATACTCGTCATATAAATTTCCTATCGACGCCTCTGTGCAGAATTTTGATATAGTTTTCAATTTTTTTCGTTTTAATAAGTACTCATGAAAAGCCTGGAAAATTGTATATTCCTCAGATGTTTCTAGAAGCTCAATTACTTATCTAAAGAGTTCAAAATAGGCTCTATGGAGTTTTCGGGGCACAGATCTCAAGTTAGATGTAAAAACTGGAAAATTTCGCGAGGAAAATCCAATATATTGGCATTTCCATTTTTTTTGTTACAGTTTAGAGTCGCGTAATATGTACAACAAAGGATTTTTGAGGTTGATGTTTCTGTGAAAATTGGAAAATTTTGTTTAGAAAATCCGCTTCCATAAAAATCTTATGGTTAGAAAAATTCAGGTTATTAACAAAATAACTTGAAATTCTTATTCAGGGGATTTTTTTTAGTCGCTAATTATGAATTTGTTATGAAAATTGTAAAAGTCCGCGAAAAAAATTCAATATGGCGGATTTTCCAGTTTTTTTTTTAATAAGTTTATATATAAAGGGTTTTCCAAATTTTCTGATTGTGATTTTTCAGTCAAAATTGGAAAATTGATTTCGGAAAATGCACTTTGACGAAAATTGTATGAAAGGAAAAATGTATTTATTTTTTCTTTAATGTGACTACTGTGTCTGTGTATTTTGGTGCAAGGTATCCAAATCCGGCATTAAAAATACTCCAACACGTCAGGATTTTTTCTAACTGAAATAGTTTTAAAAAATAGTTTGATATACTGCTTTCTCGTCCAAAGTACCCACCGTCAGTTTAAAGTACCTCTCCCCTGTTCAAAATACCCAACTCCTGTACAAAATAAACTCGCTTAAGACTTTATTTCTTTGTTAACTTAAACATAAGGAATATTTAAACATTTTAGATACATTAATTAACTTTTAAAATACTTATATTATTAAAAATATCTGTAATTTTGTTTATTTTAGAAATACATTGAAGAATCCAATATATTAAACATTTCTCGCTTATATTACCGAATTTCACGTCAAATTCATAATCTGTGATCCAAAAAAAAAAATAAATATTTCGAGTTATTTCGTTAAAAACTAAAAAGTTTTTCTTTCATACAATTTTTATCAAAGTGAATTTTCCGAACTCAATTTTTCTTCAAGAGTTTTTCATTTTCCATAACAAATTCGTAATCAGCGACCCAAAAAATTCTCTGAATAAGAATTTCAAGCTAATTTCTTACAAACTTGAATTTTCGAAAGTTTTTCTACCACAAGATTTTCATCGAAGCGGATTTCCTGAACAGACATTTTCAATTTTCACAAAAAATTCAGAATCAGTGACCTTAAAAACCCCTTGTTGTACATATTACATGGTTCTTTAAACTGTAATAAAAAAAATGGACATACCGATATATTGGATTTTCCTCGCAGAATTTTTCAGTTTTCACATCTAATTTGTAATCAGTGACCCGAAAACTCCATATGGAGTATTTTGAACACTATAGCTAAATAATTGAGCATCTAGAAACATCTGACGATACTTGTAGGAAAAAATACAATTTTTAGGATTTCCATAAGTATTTCAAAAAAATGGAAAATTATATGAAAATTTCGCACAGCGGTATCAATATGACGAGTATTTAAAAAATATTTGAATTTAGAACAAATATTTTGCCTCACTCTGCGTAGTTTCTATTTTGAAATAAAGTCTGTGTGAATTGTAAGTAAATATTGCCAGTGTGTACCTTTAATGACTACAAAATGCAGATTCATGAAATCTATTACATTTTCAATTTCAAGGAAATTTGAATGTTTGTACCATACTAAGGTTGATAGTTGCGAGATATTTATTCTTCTTGAAATGCTCATCGATAATTCGGTATTTCCGAAACTCACTGTGCATACTTTACATTTCACCAGACATGTTAAACAAATTAGTTATTTGTACATCGTGAATTTAAATGGAAATAAAATAATATTTCCTTTACTTCTTATATTCAAATATGGAAATTCTTGTTTGATGAACACACTCGGTAGTACTCAAGTTTTTCACAAAAATATCCCCCTCTAGAATATTTCTAATCGTAATGACGCACAGTGTGGTCAATTTTCCAATATGAGAAGGGGAAAAATGAAAAAATAGAAACTCTCTACCTGTCAAAATTAACATAAATATCGACAGCTGGATAATTGAACACGATAAACTAAAAAAATGACTGTTTAAACTGCACATATTCAATGCTAAAACATTGAATAGACAAAGCGTTGACTTTGGCATTCACCTTGTCACTGGCATCCGTTTAGACAAATTGTTTCTTGTGCACAATCTTAAACAGGATTGATGTATAAATTTTTTAGGAAACTGCAAGTAAACATACCACTGCCTTATTTTCCTTATTACTTATTGATTTTAAATTTGAGCTAAATCGCTTGATAAGAGTTCTTCGATAGAAAGAATTTCTAAATAATGTTGACTATAGAGTAGCAAAATATAAATATCATATTTGCCGAGAAATATAAAGGTGACTTTTGACTTTTCGTTTATTTAGTAGAAATTTAATTATTTATTTTAGTTGAAGTGTAACTTATATTTATAAAAACAGTATAAGCATCGCGAACGTTAAGGGCTGGATCGGTCTCGGGTAAAATTGGAGGCTTCGTTATAGCTTCAAACATTGCCGTCGACCGGTAAACGTCCCATACCGTTCTTGGTGCTTACAACTGAATTTTTGTAATTTTTTATTTTTATTATTTTAAAATATAACATTTTACTTCCTTCGTTTACCGAATGGAAGTATTGTAATCGTGAAAAAGCACCCTTCTAAATTGCTCCGGATTTTCACCTCTCAGATATAACGAAAATTAAAGCCATTCAATTCCGTCAGTCTGTCTGTCTAACGTCTGTTGGCGCTATATCTACAAAACCACTTGACGGAGAAGGATAATATTTGGTAGGTATTTGATGCTACTGTCAATGAAAAACTGAGTTACAGTTCCGCTGAAAAATATAAGGAAAAAAATATAACGGAAAACAGTAATATTTGGCATGCAGTTAACACAACTATCAAGGAAGAAAAATATGATAAAAGAAATACAAATAAAATATGGAAAAAAAGAAATTAAATGCAACGGAGGACGATACTATTTCGCATGCAGTTAATACAACTACTGTCGAAGAAGAAAAATATAAAAAGAACAAGCTAAAAATGTACTCTTCGTCAATTTACTGAGCTTTTTATATAATTGTTACACATTCTATAGGATACTCTTCGCAGTTTTCTTGTAAATAATGTTAGTTTTTGGACATCCTAAATTTTGTGATACCATCTTTGTTGTGAAAAAAATTACATTACATGAAAAAAAAATATCCAACCTGTGTGGGATTCGAACACACGATCTTTGGATTACAAGAGAGAGAGAGAGAAAACAAATTTATTTGACATTTCTTGTTACAAGAATGCACCTCATCGGATCCCGGCCCGGAGCCAACCAGACAACCACGGCGCGTAGAGTCGTGGAAAATGTGTGGTTGGACGAGGCGGGTCCGATTTGGTTTAACGATAATGCTTGTTGCAGCTAGGACACCTGTCCGCCTTAGGCAGACTTAAAACTAGGTTAAAATTAGGGAATGTGCTCGCACGAGCCTAAAACTAATGAATAAAAAACTTAAAACTAACACTTGCACTGCTCTTACAAAATTTTTGGTTGCTGATACGGGAAAACAGAATTAAACGAAAAAACCCGTTCGAGCAAATGACGTCCTTGGATTACAAGGCAAAACTTTAGCCACTGCACCACCACATTTCGCAAGATTTCTATTTAAGTACAAGCGACAAAAATTAAGAGAATATATTTTGTTTAAATTAAATAATTAATAACTTTTTTATTTACTGATCGATTTTCTTCAAAAACAATAGTGTTCTTCCTCTAGCTAACACTAACTTACATTCCGAATTTCAATACAATCGGACTTTTCTTTCTTAAGTTATAGTGCTTACAAGAAACGTGACGAACGGACGGACAGACGGACGAACGGACGGACAAACGGACGGACGGACAGACGGACATTTTGAAAGTTGTTCAGAATTCGTTCACTAACACAATCATATAAAAAAATTTTCTCTACGAGCGATATTTACGATTTTAGAAATGTGCCGATCAAATACAATATACTCTTCGTTTTTGCGAAGAGTATAATAAACAGGGTGGTTACCCTAAAAAGATAATGAAAAATGTGACAGAGAATGATAATATTTGGTATGTTGTTAACAGAACTATCATAGAAAAATAATGAAAAATTATATAGGGCGGTCACTATAAAAAAAAAAAATATGAAAAAATGTGGGGAAGTATTTCGCACAACTGTTAAAGAAGAAAAATATGAAAACGAAATATGCAGAATGGTCACCCATTAAAGAAATTAATGAAAAAATGTGACGGATGACAATAATATTTTGCATGAAGTTAATACAACTAGGAAGAAAAATATGAAATATATATATGAATATACATAATGTACAATATTAAAATATAGAATAATTTATGAATCATAAAACATCCGGCAAGACGTTGCGAATGAGCAGAATAAATAAAGTATAATAAACAGAGAGGGAAGTTTTGGGTAAAAGCCTTTACCGATTTTTTAAACTACTTATAGTACTAAATTTTATTGTAAACAAGTTTTAACATAAAACAGTTTAAATCTAATATTCAAACTGGGAGAGGGTTGTCTCTTCACAATAGTAGGGGCATTGTTGAAACTCTTTTAAAACATTTTGTATCGTTTCCGGGGTGAATTAGTTAATGTTTTGCTTTATTCTATTTTTTAAACCATCGATGTTATTTCGTCTGTTGAGGTAGATCTTCGATTTTAAATAAGCAAATAAAAAATAATTAAGCGGGGTCAAATCGAGAAAATAGGCTGGCCTCTCAATTCCGTTGCGCCTACCGATCCATCTATTGGGAAAACTTGATTGAGACGGTTCTTAATTCCAATGCAAAATGTGGTGCTAATATTAAATGTTCCCATTAATTTCATTGGGGTCTCCCTTATCTGGAAAAATCTTCTTAATTTTAGAGTTAAAAAATTTTGCAAAAATCGTAAGTAATGCGCCTCAGTTATTGTGCTATTAATGAAATATGATTCGACAATTTGATTATTCCATTCCGAATTTCATTTTTCTCGAAATCGTTTAATATTATTTTTTTCATTCCAGATTTTTCTTTAGGATTCAGAAAATTCAAATCGTATTTTTTCTGCCTTAAAATTCTATAAATATTTTATAAACATGCATGATTAACACCATTGACGAAATAAGATAATAGATAATATCTTTTTATTCGCTAAATTGTCGTTAAAGTATATTGTATGGAAGATTTTACTTAGGCAAGTCAAAAATGTATCGATCTTAGATCTATGTGTTAAATATAATATATTAATAAATAGATAACATCCAAAAGAAATCATGGAATTTATGAAGTGCATAAATTGGCACGCCAATGGATCTACTGTTAAGACTTCATGATTCTAGTAAACGTTTCAAAAATAAATCAGCAATACTTCTTCAAATATTTAATTTTTCGATTTAGAAGTGATTTTCATCCCGTGTGTGTAAGAGCAAATATTGGAAACATTCAGGAATTGAAGATGATATTATATTTTACTATAAAAATCACCTATAAAAAATGACCATTACATATGGCCCCATTTCTAAATTTTACCATTTACTATAACATATACATTAACAGCAAAGTCGTTTACTATTATAATTACTGCATGTCAGTGGTTTTTGTTTTTATAGTCTGTAATATTGTGTAATAATTTCATAAACTTATATTAAACTATTTAACCAGTTTCTCAAGTAAACTTTTACATCATAAGAGCGTACAAATCATTTATTTTCTGTCTAAACAACATAAATCCAAATCTCCGTGAAGGAGATATAGAATTCTAAAATAAGATAACAAGCAGACGTTTTAACTCTGCAACACGTCATGTTGAAATTTCGCGTCGATGATTTAAGCACTTCTTTAACTGCCTGGATGAATCTTGTATATCCTAGTGTTATTATTTTTTATTTCGATGTTGTTATCTGAAAATTTAGAGGTAAAGTTAATTAAAAAGTGTTTGTAGATATAAACTACTTAACAAGGAGATTAATTCATTAAAGGCAAAATTAATTAGAAAGATGTAAGTTTAAAATTATGTCAGGTTCAATTATTTTCCTCTATAACATTTTTAATTAAAACTTGATATAAATAAAATTTTAATTACAGGAAACAGGAAAAATAATAGACAAGTTTCAATCATAATTTAAATAAAGTAAAGTTTAATACTTTGTTAAAAATATTAACATTAAACATTTTTCTACATGTAAAATTTGCTTATTATAGTCTGATCTATTTTAGGAAATGTTGTACAACTTTCAGTTGACCTTTTTCACTAAAAAAAGTTTGGTAAAAAGTGTCATGGACAAAACTAGATTGGTATCACTGAAGTCACTACATATGTTGACCTACTCGTTTAATTTACAAACTTTATAAAAAAGAAATACAGCGTACCCCACTTTTAATGCCCCCCCCCCTCCAGATTTCACAGTTATTAGTCATCTTTTCAAAAACGTTATATAGAAATTTACAAAATTGTTATTTTTTATGTTCGAAATGTGATCCATTATTTTCTTCTTATTTCAACCGTACCTTTATTTCTGCTCGTAACTGTAGAGGAGGTTGCTCCATTTGTGCTCTCAGTTGATCACAGTATTGAATTTCCTTATTATAGACAAATTCTTTCATTCTACTCCACACGAAAAGGTCCAGTAGCGTTAAATCTGGAGGCCGTGTAGGCCACAGAATAGGCCCACTACGCTTGATTCACCGATCGGAATATGTTTGATTTAAGAATTGGCGGACTATCACAGAAGTGAGACTAAGGACGACTACGGTTGAAATAAAAACTCGCGAGCGGAAGTACATTAGAAACAATGGACATCCTTCTGAACATAAAAAATAATCATTTTGTAACACTTTAAATAAAATTTTTGAAACCCCACATATTTAATTTTCCATTAAAAGAAAAATTATTACCGAGTGATATTCTTTTTCTTTTAGTAACTTATAAAAATTGATGGTGTGTATGATAATACCAATAAAAGGGGATATAAAATTAAATGCAAAAAAACTTTTTAAAAACAACCTTTTATTATTGTTTATTAAACGAAAAATATAAAATTAATTGTCTTAATAGCCTGTCGTATTTGTTTTTCTATTCACGCGACAAGCTTTTAAGACAATTAATCTTATTTTCCTATTTTTGTTTTCGTTTTGGTACTGTCGTACGCAAAAAAATGGGACAAGTCTTATAACGTATTTTTGCTAAAATCTAGTTGTGTACATCTAACTTTAATTTTTGTGACATTGTCAGTTATTTGTCAAAATTCATTGCAAGTGTGCAAAAACTAATATGCCCTATATAAGCGATTTAGTTAAAGCTGGAGTTATTGCTAAAGCAGGAGAGGGGTGGTCAATGAGACAAATTGCACTGCGTTATAATATTCACAAAAATTCGGTGTGTAACATTTAAAAAAGTGGAGAATAAACGGTGCGATTAGCAGAAATCCTGGATCAGGGCGACGAAGGATATCAACTTAACAACAAGATTTTCAACTGGTAAATACATGAGTAGAAAATCCATTTTACTCAGTTATTCAGACTGCTGAAGAAACGAATTTTCCTGGATCGAATAGTACTGGTCGCCGGCGAATAAGAGAATCGGAGCTACGCTTGTCATCCAGCAGCACAGAAATAGTTACTTAAAGCTGAGCATAAAGAAGCTCGACTAGGATTTGCGCTTGAATTTTTAGTGAATGATGTGAATTTTTGGAACAATGTAGTTTTTACAGACGAAAAAACTTTCCAGTCAACGCACAGCGGTCGTATTCTTGTTTATCGACCTCCGAATACTCGATTCGATGAGAAATATATATTTAACAATGACAAAAGTGGTAGATTTTCCGTTAATATGTGGGCTTGGATATCTGCACGTGGTCCTGGTGTTTTGCGGCATATCGAGGAACGATTTAATAGTGAAACGTATATTAGGATTTTAGACAATATTATGCTCCCTTCTATGTCACAATTATTTCCTAATAATGAATTCATATTTCAACAAGATAATTGTTCAGTTCATACTGCTCAGACCGTAACTAACTGGTTTCAAGATAACAATATTAATGTTCTTAACTATCCCAGTCATAGTCCAGATGGACGACGTAAGGGGAATACTCGTAAGAAGTATCCAAAAACTAAATGTGAGACCACGGAATGCCCAAGAATTACTGGAAATAATAAATAATGCATAGGAAAATATTATTACTTATAGAAGTTATAAATAGAAATGGTGCAATAACGAAATATTAATAGTTAGTTTCTTATTAAGTTGGATATCCTTTGTCCCCTGATCCAGAATTTATACTTATTGTGCCATTTATTCTCCACTTTTTTAAAATGTTAAACACCAAATTTTTGTTAACGTTATAACGCAGTGCAACTTGTCTCTTTGACCATACATCATTTGCTATAGCAATAACTACAGCATTACAATAAAAATAAAATAAAAGTGCTAACTGTTTTATTTCGGCTACTCATTACATATTCATATAGACAGATTTACATTAGAAAAAAATAATTGTCCTATTTTTTTTTACTCACAACAGTACCTACACCTAAATAATAATAAAAACTAGGTTTTAACAAGTTCTTTACATTTAATTTAATTTTTAAATTTTTAGTTACGCCTTAGTTATTCTATTTTATATTCATATTTAATGACCAAAAATTCGTAATTCGCATCTCTGAAAACATTTTGATTTTCTAGTTTTGATAAAAAAAAAATCGTAATCTGCGTCCCCGAAAACCCCCGAATATTTATAGTCCAGTAGAATTAGTAAAAAAAAGACTGAAATTGATTGTAATTCGTTTCAGGATGCCACGTGGATTAAACGATAGTTTTATTGATTACGAACATGTCCCTGAATTTGGTCCACTTTTTGACCGCCGGAACATTGTTTATTTAACGATTTATTGTTGAAAAATTCAAAAAAATCGACTTTTTTAAAGATAACTCAAAGACCTTTGACGATAGGTTTTTCAATTTGTAGATACTGTTAGAACTTTGAAAAACGGTTAATTTGAGAGATGTGTTGTTTGAAACGCTTGAAAATTTGTTTAAATAATTGCAAAAAACCGCGAAAATTTTAGCAATTTGCAAATATTTTTCATTCTTTAACAAACACACTTTAGTGCTTGAAACTTTGAAGAAATATGTCTTTTATTACCCCAAAAAAAAAACATCTCGGCTTCTAATAAGGCTACAGAGTCATTGAAAATATGTGAAAAGGCCACAGCAACGAAGATATGAGAACGATTTTGCAAAATCTTCATTTGTTTAAAAGTTATTAGCGAAAAACCTAACCTCAAAATGTTGACTTTTTCAAACGCCATTTTGAAGTTGAAAATAATGCAAATTTGATTTGCCATTAATGAAAACATAAAGTTTAAGTCTCAACAAAAAAAAGAATGTCCAGATCAACCCTCTACGACAACGGGAACTGGGTGAATTTGCATTTTACATTATTTATGTTTTTAATAAACAAATTGAATATCTCTTAAACTAATTAAAATTTTTTGATGACATTTTAGAGGTAACTTTGGAGTGATATAAGACATATTTTGTCAAAGTTTCAAGCACTAAAGAGCTTTTGTTAAAGAATGAAAAATATTTGCAAATTGCGAAAATTTTCGCGGTTTTTTGAAACTATTTAAACAAATTTTCAAGCGTTTTAAATCAAACACCTCTCAAATTATCCGTTTTTCAAAGCTCTAAGAGTATCTACAAATTGAAAAACCTATCTTCAAAGGTCTTTGAGTTATCTTTAAAAAAATCGATTTTTTGGAAATTTTCAACAATAAATCGTTAAATAAACAATGTTCCGGCGGTCAAAAAGTGGACCAAATTCAGGGTCGTGTTCGTAATCAATAAAACTATCGTTTAATCCACGTGGCATCCTGAAACGAATTACAATATGCATATTTGCTAATTCCACTGGCCTATTAGTCTTATCGGATCATAAATGATCCGCCATATTGGCGCCACCCTTTTGATTTTTCAATTTTAATCAAGAAATCGTAAACCCCCAGATATTGAATTTCAATCGTATCGAACCATAAATGAAGAAAAATGGCCCGCCATCTTGACGCCGCCATTTTGATTTTTAATTTCTTTTTCAGTAACATTACATTGGCAAAGAAGTTTTACAAGTGTGTAAAATTTCAGTTTGATAGGGTCCTAACAAGTGCGATAAAATTCCATCACAAAAGATCTCGCAGAAACCTTATGAGAAATGGCTTTCAGTCAAACTCTTTTTTTATGCACTCGTGAAAGAAATTCAGAACGTTGCAGATTGTTTAACTTTTTTTATGCCCAATAATTTCACAACGTCTACCAAAGATTCAGCCACATTTCAGAGGAGGTAGAATGTGATTTTTAATCGAAATAGTGCATAAATTGCTTGTAGACAAAAAATCAGCTGTGTAGATTAATAGTCCGAGGCAGAAAATGCCAAACTTATCAATAGTCCGGAGCGCATATTCGATCATAAATCTTTTGTTTTTTATGTTAGAGAAAAAATATAAAAAGTATGGGAAAGCTCAATCAATTCTCTTTACATAAGCTGTCTACAAATTTTTCGAAAAAAACGGTAATTATCGATATATACGAGGAAATGTAGGAAATTACACGTTTTCCTCTAGAGTGTATGTAAATCCTAAAAAAATAATTTTTCTCAGAAACCTTTGTTTCGAAAGGCCAAGATTAATGGAGTAGTAAGTGAACATCGTATATGAGACCGATTAATTACGGTGACAAAATGAAGAAATTTTACCGAAAATAAAAAAGTCCCAAATCCCGCCCTCTCTAATTCCTTCATTTTTGTCGGAATTCAAAAAATAAGAAAATATAGTTTTAGCAAATTTAATTCTATTTAAATTAGCTAGAGTAGTCTTTTGGCATAGGAGCCAAGATTAAAAAGTTGCCAACTGTCAAAATTTACGATTTTTTGCTGTACATCGCCGATATTTCAGTAGTTATCTCCGAAACGACCGTTTTGGAGATATCTGCGAAAAATAGCAAAAAACAGCTTGCATTTCGGCGCCGAAAAAATTGCAGAAACATGCAAGCTTGACACATTCATATTTTTCGAAAAACACCATTGGGACGATGTCGGGATGTATAGAAGAAGTCTTCCAGATAAACCTGATCGTAAATTGCACTTCGGAACTCGAAAATTCAGCTCGGCACAATCGAATCAAAAGTGACATTTTGTGGCATTTCATAAAATTTATATCTCTTTTTGCAACATGTTATTTAATTTTCTACTAATTTTTGCAGGACTTATAGATTGGCAGAATTGCACCTTCATTATTGATACTCTCTAAGCTATCATGGTAAAAAAATCTAGCTTTATATAAATTATTTCACGAAAACTGTCACTACCTGCCTGGCTATGATGTGTAGAACAAAAGTTCTCGAGGGCACTCACGCTCCTAAAAACTTTTGTGATTGTGACCCTCTGAAGTTAGACTTTACGTGCATTAAACTATGCTGCAAAATGAATGAATGAAATTTTTGACTATTAGTATTAATTAGGATTTTACTGAGCTCGATACCTACAATTAAAAGTACATTCCGTGAATAAAATGTTTCAATGAAATGATCCATCTGCTAAAATTTCTTCACCCATAGTTAAACAAAAGGCCAAACGACGAGCATCATCTCCAACTTGAAGTTTGTGAATAAATTTGGGTTTGAATGCTTAAAATTTGTTGTTGACATTTTAGTCAAATATGAGATTTGCTATTACCTATATTTATTGATCTTTTCCTTAACCATCATCTTGGGTGTTCTTGTACAGAGTCTAAAACTTCAAGGGTAGCAGCAACCTCTTCATTTAATTGTTTTTTGTTTTTTATTATATTTCTTACATCTCCAGTAATTTACGTACTACTTTGCGGGTCACTAACATCTAGATACCTGTCATTAAAAACTTCTATTACGTATTTATAAAAAAAATCCGATTCCATAGCATTTGATAAAGTAAATTCATTGTTCCAGGGTTAGTATAATTTAATAATCAGTAATTAATATTTTTTTCTTATTTTGACAGATAAAGTGACACTTTTCAAAACTGACTTAAGTGTCAAAACGTCCTACTTTATGTAACCAGGTATGAAAAGTAAAATTTTACGTAACTGGTGACGAAAAGTTCGTTATGTCATCAATTAGGAAAGATAAACAACTCTCAAAAAGAAAAAGAAACAACTTTTATTCAACACAAAATGAAATACTAAGTCCATAAAGTGGAAGCTTCTAAATTCCTCTTTCCTTCAAGATATGCTAACAAAACGTTTTCATTAATATAATTTACCTTACGTTATCTAATTAGGATTTCAAATAATATTGTTACTTGGCTAAGTGACGTCTGCCAATTTTGACATTAAAAATATAATGTGTGATAGCAGCAAAGGTAACTATGATAAAGATTACTTAATTTTTAAGATCTTTAAATAAACCTATTTCATTTATGTTTAAAGGGTTTTTAGACTTTTAAAATTAGAAAAAATCATGTATGTAACACATTTCGAAAGACAATCTCGTGTAACTCGTGTTATTTTGCGGAATAAATATCTATTACACTGACATTGACATTAATCCATGGTATTACCTGTTGCAATCTCATGTCTATGAAGAATTTAGAAATAGATTAGAAACATGTGTACTAGTAGGAGGTTTACATGTGGAATAGTTTCCAACTTAGTTGAATAAAATGTTTTTTCTTTGAAAATCATTATTTCCTTATTTTGAAACTAAACTCCGTATATAAGATTTTCTTTATAATTGAAGAAACTTTGTTAAATAAATTTTTCCATAAAAAGGTAAAAAAAGTAAATAGTTCGCTTAAAGTCGATTTCATATTTTCTAATTTTTAGAATACCCTGTATAATTTATCTTAAATTTGACAACTGTTTAAGACTTCCTGAGTGAAGCAAAGATTGTCTTTTTCAAGTCAAAGAAAGAGAAGAAATTTTACAAAAGTGCGGTACCCCATCTGATAACACACTGTATATAAATAAACAATAGTAAATAATATTTCAGGATATCTATTCATTCCTCTAGTTAACATTACGATTTTAGAAATTTAACGATTAAATGCAATATACTCTTTGTTATCGTATTTGCGAATGGTATAGTAATAATTTTATCAAAAAACTAATATACTCTTAAAATGTATCGGATAAAAGAACTTTCGGTTTTACCAAAGATTTTAAACTAAAATGCATAATAATACATGCATCAATTGTGACCAGTAGTATGCTTTACATAAATTCCAACCAGTGAGTGTAGCTACGCAATTCAAATGTTAATTCGAGAAAATGACCACTTAACGTTTTTATAAAATGATTAATTTTGTCATCTGGCTACGACAAACATATATTTACTATTGGGTTGTTTTGTTGCTGTCTAGAACAAGCGTCAGCTGCTCTAATACGCATACATGAAGTTGAAGTTGATATTTGTTTTCTTCAACAACATTAATTATTCTGAATCAGCATTGCGTAGTTTAAGTATTATTATATTAAAAAATATCGGAAAGTGCCTTCAGAGTGCCAGATATTGTAAAAAAAAATGGATGGCAACTAGCCGACAGTATTTATTTCGCAATAAACAAAATAAATTTTCATTCGAAAATATTCATTGCACATCTTCAAACTAAAATACACACAAATATGCAATTTTTTGTGAATCGGCTTATCTAGTGAGTATTTCAAGGTGTCGATACATATTATACAAGCACATCATATTAATTTTTCCACATCCGTATAGTGGAGTGGAAGCAGTAACGGTAAAAAAATTTAATTTTTTTCTCTCAGATAGGCTTAAAATGTTATGTAACGTCGAGGTTTTAAGTTCGAGCAAAAAAATTTCTTTTCTGTTATTTTTATATATAGTCACGTCGCCGAGCCATGCAACCTTGAATGAGGGTACAACTTTTATTTTATGATTGATTCTAGTATTGTTTGATATACTTAACCATAATCCGTGGGGTGCCAGAGTGGCACCCTTGGGCAATTTAAAATATCGAAGGTCAAAGGTCACGGAGGTCAAAAAAGCTGAACCACTCATTTTATTGTTAAAACATAGCGGTTTTCTTCCACACAAGTTGGTCATTACTGGTATTGATACAATCCCAACTGAATTGCAAAATCCTGGAATTGTGATTCCACGCCCTGAGTTAGAAACTCACCATGAAGACGCAGACGTTATAATTGTACAACAGGCCATTTTTTGTCAAGATGTGGAACAAACAATATAAAGATTTTATCAGACGACACCGACGTTTTTGTTCTGCTTATACACTTTTACCGAAAGCTGAAACTTGAATGCGCTATGTGTTGACAAAGAAAAGCTCTCAGATACAGCGGCAACAGTTAGTAATCGAGGAACCCAAGCAGACTCACTATTAGCAGTACATTGTCTTACTGGCTGATGTTCTGAGATCTGGTGTTGAACTTAAGCATTTAGGTTGTGTAGAATCTTCAATGCAACAATGTACAACAGAATGCACAAAATTCATTGCACATTGCTACGGATACAAGAAGAAAGTTCACAACATGACAGATGTTCGATACAGAGTGTGGTTGTCTAAGAAAATCCCTCCTAAAATTAAGAACCTCCCCTCGACATCAGAGGCACTTGAATTTCACGTAAAACGATGCCGTTTGCAAGCATGCACATGGAACGCAGCAGCATCTTCGTTCCCTCCGCCCTTGAATCCAACTGATTATGGATGGAAAAAGGATGAACAAACACACTCTTTGGTACCCATTTTACTTCCAAGTAACAAAGGATTGGCACCACCTGAATTGCTAAAGAGTTTAAGATGTAACTGTTCAAGTGAAAAGCCATGTTCAACAGCAAGGTGCAGTTGTGCCCATGCAGGTCTTCCTTGTACAGAATTTTGCGCGTGTGAAGGTGGCGATTTGTGTGGCAATGTGAAGACTCAGGAAACTCAATTTAATGACAGTGAGAGTGAAATGTCCACTTCTGACTCCGAACAACGTTACAAAGTTCTATTAAAACATTTATCTAACTATTGTAGTTTTATCTAATAAATGAATATTTAAAACTTATTTGTCTTTCATTTAGATTTTATATACATTTATATATTGTTATAAAACCACCTAATCATATATTTCCAGATATATTTCGACTATTTTTCGGCATCAGTGGAATTAAAATTAATAATTACTAAAATTCTACCATTTTATGTTATCTTGTATATTATGTTATTTTCAATTTTAATTCCACTGATGCCGAAAAATAGTCGAAATATATCTGGAAATGTATGATTAGGTGTTTTTATAACAATATATAAATAAATAAATAAATATATATATATGTTAGATCACGGTTCACATGAATGACTTTTTAAAAACTTTTATTTAGTTACATGGAGCCAACGTTGGCTCTTGGAGAAGGAATATAATAATAAATTAGAAGTGTTGCATTCTAACTGAGTTTAATAACTGATTCAACAAAGCGTGTTTAGTCATATTTATAACATACAGAACCTGAGTAAGCAAAATATATAACAAAGGAATTGCAGTTCTGCAGTCTGCACAAGTTATGAGAAACAAAGGTGTAATATGATATCTTGAAGATAAGCAATTAATAAGAGAAGCTGTTATCGTGAAATACGATATACCTGTGAAGGTTTATTATGGCTAAGTCGCAATAAGATAGCGTGTAATATTATATAACAACTTCCCCCTTAATAAAAAAGTTGATGTTATGCAGCAACTTTTGAAAATTGTTAAAACGTTAAATGAATATAATGCAAAAATAAATTGAAACAATGTTGAATGAATACAAAGCAAAATAATAAAATAATGTAAAAGTTAAAATTGGTAAGCGATAATAAAACATTACATAACGTAATAAGGATAAAATACAATAGTCTAAATTAATAGACAAGGGTAAAACTCCACATGAAAGTCTATGTTAACTCGATGTCCTCTTCTTCTTGAGGTCTAATACCGGGTCGCTTTCTTGGAGGGATCAGTCTAGGAAATTTGGTAAATACTCTGCTTCGCTCTGAAGGAGGTGAAGGAGGGTTATCCGTTGAGGGTTGGATTCGCAATGCTCCACATCTTCTTCTTCTGCATTTACAAGTTATGTAAAGTAGAACTAATAGGATGATGAGAGTGATTATGAAATATGTGAACCAAGATATGTGTTTGGTCACAAAAGGTTCATTTATGAGGTCATCCAAGTCTTTGGAATATTGGTCCAATTTGTTTTTAGCAATATCTAGGTCTTCTACGTCGAGATTGTTTAATTTGAGAGGTTTTAATTTTGGAATTTCGATTTTGTCTGGCATGTGATTACAGCATTCAAAAGGAATTTGGATAGGATGTGAATTTTCCTTAATTTCGGAAAAGTCTTTGGCACTGGCTTGTATTCTAGTAATGCCTGCATAGGCGTAACATCCTGGTTGTAGTTTGATGATGGAATTTTTTGTTGATTAACTCTGTTGTGGATTCTCTCTTTGGACAGTTGATGGTAATGTGAAGTGGTTCGGAATTAATTACTAGCCATGTGTTGTCTTCAAGTTCTTGGACGTTGTATCCCTGACTAATAATGAAGGAAGTTTGACAGTTCTCTGGAAGTTTTGGCAATGGTTTTAGTATTCTGGCTTCACATATGGCATTTTGGTCGATAGGATAGGCAAACAGGTTCGAACATAGTTTGGTTCCGAAATAAAGAGGTTTGCATTCTTTCAAATTTTGTATAGGTATGTACATCAAAGAATCATCATCTCTCGCGATATATTTTTGTGAAATAGATAAAATGTGATGTAGACCAGTTCTGTTATCAAGTATCGGGATAGGATATAGGCGATAGGTGTTATAATTTTGGGGTTCAACAAGTGGTATTGTTAAAACAAATACTAAGTTAGAATCCATTTGAAACGCTTGTAATTCAATAATATCCAAATACTTAGCAACTGCCGATAATTTAATGGGGAGAGGCAAATTGTTCCTTCGTAAGCTCTGTGAAATTTCTTGTAATGCTGTTACCAAATGATTAGGGGTTATGATCGACGTGTGAATGATTCCTAGTCTGGCAAATGTTATTGAATTTAGAATGTCGTTTAAATTATCTTCGATATACAAATAGCTTGCCATTAATTGTTCGGAAATGTATAAAAATTTTAGTTTTATGTGAGCAGCCTCGATAGCTTGAGTCATTGTTTGAATTGTGTGTTCTATTTCTTCGAGATCTTTGTTAAAGGTTTCCTCGTCAATTTGTAATTTTTGTATAGTCGAGTTGAAGTTTTTAATAACAGAAGTTGTAACTGAAATTTGATTTTTGATTAAGTTTTCCAATTGATGTTCGTCGTTATTTAGTTTATTTATACAATTAGTATAGTACTGGCCATCTTCAGCATCTAGGTTACCAGTTATGGATTTGAATATTGTACCGATACCGTTAAGTATTCCTCGTTTATATCTTTTTGTATCTGAAAAGATTTCGTCAAATTTCATTTTTATAGAGTTGGATATTTGTGTTAAAAGGTTAAAGTCTGTTTTAATTTCACTCGTAAAAATAATTGACTTATGATCACCATTATGGAGAGTGTACAGGATTCTGTCTAAGATATTTTGATTTTTGTCAAAAGCTAGTTTGAGGGATGAAATGTTTTTATGCACTAGTAGAGTCCATTTGTCATTTGTCACCACGATGTCCGTGTCTTGGTGGTAGTATACACCAACGGTGTTATTGATTGGGATAATTTTGTATTGACAGAGTGCTGATCCGAACAGCAGGAGAAACCTGAAAATAAATTTAATTTTCAGTATATGGTTTCATTCTATCAAAATTTACTTTGGTTTCTTGTTTCGTTTCGAGGTTTAATAAGGTAGCAGAATTTTGAAAAATTTCTTTTATTTTAAAAGGACCGTTAAATTTGTTTTGCAATTTGTTTTTGATTTGTGATTCTTTTACGTAAACTAAGTCACCTATTTTGTATTCGGGTCGTTTTTGGGGAACATTTCTATCAAAGCGAACTTTCGCTTTCTCCTTTTGAGCTTGCGTTCGACTACGGGCTATTTTATAGTAGTGAGATATTCTGTTGTTTAAATCCCTAACGTATTTGGTTATTAACTCTTTTTGGTTATACAAAGTTTCAGGTGGTCTGTTGGACGTATGTCCAAATACAAGTTCGTATGGGGTGAAACCGTGTGTTTTATTTACTGAATTGTTATAGCATATTACTGCATATGGTAAAATTGTGAAAGGATGTTCGTTCGGATTTTCAGTTTTATGAATTCTTATCATTTCAGCTAGAGTAGCATGAAATCTTTCTATGGATCCGTTCGATTGGGGATGTCCTACAATTGAATACGTCAGTTTTATGTCGTAGAGGGTGCAGAGATCTTTGAGCAAACGGTTGTCAAATTCGCCACCGTAATCGCAATGGATTCTTAGCGGGGTGCCGTAATGTTGAAAGTATAACAACAAGGTATTTACGACGGATTTTGCGGATTTGTCCGGGACTGCATAGGCTTGTGTAAATTTAGTTAACTCGTCGCGAATAGTTAAAGCGTAATTTCGAGTTGGGAATTCAAATAAATCGATATTAATTCTTTCGAATGGTGTTCTTGGGGTTTCTGTGACTACTAGAGGGTTGTTAAGGTTTTTCCGGCATACTTTAGTCTTTTGGCAAGTTTCGCAATTTTTTATAAAATTTTCAACGTCTTTAGTTAGACCTTGCCAAGTGTATTTTTCTCTAATTCTTCGAATCGTTTCATTTATTCCACGGTGTAGATTATTTTTACCAAAATGATTTTGCTCCAATATAATTGGAATTTCATCTTCGTCGGCAGTTCTGACGATATCTTGACAAATTACTACTTTTAAGTCTTTTTCCGCAAAAATGAATGATAGGATTTCAAGAATGGGGAGGTCTAAGTTATTTTCGACAAAGTATGTCTTAGAGAGATCTAGAACATCTTGGTTTTTAAATAATACCAAAAATAAATGTTCAATTACGGATTCGATATCAAACGGTAGGGGAATGATAAAATATCTCCTATGTCTGACTGTTTTGCTCGATACAATATTGATTTTATCGTTATGAAATTCGGGGTTTTCTTCGAATATATCCTCAATAATTTTGTGATGTAGGTCTTGTAAGTTATTTTGCTGGAAGAAGGTTATAATATCTTTATGTTCTCGATACAAAAGTTGTTTGTTCGAGGCTTTGATTTTCGAATAGTCAATTAAAGATGTTGTTTTATATAGGTTGGTGAAAGTTTCAAATTCTCGGGAAATTTGTTCGTTAGTGATTTCGTTCTTATCGTCTGGGTTTTCGTCGTCGTCTGACTCTTCGTCATTCGCGGCTAGAACCTTTGAATAGAATTTGGAACATTCGGAAAAATGATTAATTTTGATTCTGGAAAGTGCGTCCGCGTTCTTATTGATTTTACCGGGTTTATAAATTATTTCATAGTCGTACTCTTCTAATTTGAGTCGCCAACGGGCAAGTCTACTTCCTGGATCTTTTATAGAGAATAGCCAGGTGAGTGGTCTATGGTCGGTGACAAGCTTGAACTTTCTACCATACAGATATGGTCTAAAGTGCTTTACACTCCATACTATCGATAAAAGCTCGCGTTCAATCGTTGAATATTTAGTTTCTGCACTGCACAAGGTTCTAGAAGCATAGGCAATGGGTAAATCTTTGCCAATGGGCCCCTGGCTCAGCACCGAGCCGACGGCAAATGCGCTCGCATCAGTGGTTAGAATGAAAGGTTCATCAAAATTAGGGTAAATTAATATCGGAGTTGTTGTTAATGTTTGTTTCAAATTTTGAAAAGAATTTACACAATCATTGTCGAAAAGAAATGGTATGTCTTTTTGTAGTAGTTTTGTTAGGGGTTTGGTTATCTTGGAGAAATTAGGGATAAAGCGCCTATAATATCCGGCTAAGCCTAGAAATGATTTAATTTCTTTTGGATTTTTCGGTTGAGGAAAATTTAAAATAGCGTCAACTTTCGAAGGGTTTGGTTTTACGCCGTCTTTTGTAATTAGGTGTCCTAAATAAGCGACTTCCTTGCGGAGAAACTCGCATTTGTCTGGTTGAATTTTGAGGTCGGCTTTTTGAAGGCGTTTAAAGACTTCGGTTAGACGGGAAATGTGTTCGTGAATTGTAGGAGAGTAAATAATGATATCGTCCATGTAGACGAGGCATCGTTCGTTTTGAATACCTAACAGGATGTTATCCATAACTCTTTGAAAAGTTGATGGGGCATTTTTGAGTCCAAATGGCATTCGCACGAATTCATAATGACCGTTCTCAACTGTGAAAGCAGTCTTTTGAATATCTGCGGGATTAATTTCGATTTGGTGAAAACCAGAAGCCAAGTCTAAGGTTGTGAAATATTGGCATTTGCCAAGTTGGTCTAAAAGATCGGAAATGTTGGGCAGAGGATATTTGTCACCGATTGTAACCTCGTTGAGTTTGCGGTAGTCGACTACAACGCGCCATTTCTGTTTACCAGAAGCGTCCAGTTTTTTGGAAACTACCCAGACAGGAGAGGACCAAGGTGAGATTGAAGGTTGAATAATACCTTGACTTAACATTTTCGATACTTGGGACTTAACTTCTTCTTTATGGACCTGAGGATAACGATACGATTTCGTAAATATCGGTCGGGAATTGTCGGTGTCAATAGGGTGTTTGATTTCGTTGGTAAAAGTCAAATTGTCTCCTTCTAAATAGAATATATCTTGAAAGTATAAACAAAGCTGCGTTACTATTTCGGCCTCTTCTTCGTTTAGATGATCCAAGCGCAATTCGTTCCTGATTTCAAAGGATCTGTCCGTCGTTAGTTGTTGGTCAGAATTTTGCGTGTTTAAGTTAAAAATTGACTTAAATTTTTGTAAAGGTTCTAAATTTAAATTGGAAAAATCGACAGTCTTCGGGATGACATTAGCATTGATTATTGTTGTTAAAAATTCTCCGTTTTCGTTTACTTTAACAATAGCATTAGGTAAACGGACTTTTTCATTCTCTTGCGCTTGCAAAATAGCGTCAGTGTTTTTAAGGTTACATTTTAGTTTATAAATTTTTTCGGTACGGCCGTCAATTTGGATCTTATTTTGATTAGGGTTGTGGTTTGATTGGATTTTGTCGTATTCGGGTTTCGACGAATCGTCGGTTACTTTGAAAAGTGGTACCGTTTTGAAATTGGTTATTAATTGTTTATTTCTTATGTCGACGATACAATGATAGTGCTCTAGGAAATCAGCTCCTATCAGTCCATCAAAATTGATATCTAGGTCGTAGATGTAAACTTTATGTGGGTCGTTATCAGTGAAGGGTATAAGAACAGATTCACTAATAGTAATTTTCTGATCAGTTATACCTTGTATAATTACGTTTTCTGAAAATCTCCGTTTGTAATTTTCCGCTGTTTTTGGTTTAAAGATAGAGATACCTGCGCCAGTATCGATTAGAATTTTGAATTTGTTTGTGATGTCTTTAATGTAGTATAGATTTTTTGAATTTACGGTCAACAATGAGTGTGATAGCGTTTCTACATGAACCCTTGTTCCGGGAAGTTCAGCGACGGGTCGAAACTGTCGTTGAGATTCATCGTTCGTATTTGATTTGTTATTTGGTCGAATTGGTCTGTTTGCTGTGTTGGAGTATCCGTGGGGTACTCCGGATCTAATCGAAAATCCTGAGGATTAACAGTATAATCCTCCTGTGGCGTTTGAGAATTAGCAGTATAATTCTCGTACTGTTCATATGGGGAATTAGCTGTATAATTCTCTAAAAAGCTTTGAGCGTTTTCTAAATCGTAATTTTCATAACTGTCACTTACATTTTGATAATCGGGTGAATAGTCATTGTATTGATTAAATTGATCGGCATAATTATCGTAAGGTTCGTAATTTAAATGATGAGCCTTTTGCTGGTTAAAGCGGTTAAAATTCGGGTTAGGTTGAATAGCTGACGGTCTTTGTTGGTTAAAGTTTGGATTCGGCCTTATAGCTGAGGGCCTATTTTGAGGTTGATTAGGTTGGTTTTGAGGGAATGTCCTCTGACCAAATTGATTGTTTTGAGAGAAATTTTGGAAATTTGGGTTTCCTTGATAATTTGGTCTCTGGAAATTTGATGTCGATGGCATAGACAGTTGCTGTTGCCTTGTGCGACATTCGTTTATTACATGTCCATTGCGCTTGCAAAATGAACAGAATTTTTGTTGGAAATTTGAAGTTGGTCGTTTTTGTTGTAAAGCGGGATTTTTGACCGGACTATTTTTCGGAAATTTCTGTTGCTCGAAATAAGAGAGTTGTAGCTCTCTACGAATTCTACTTACAGCTTTCAATATATTTGGAGGGTTGCTGGCACGTATGATGCGGCCTAAGTTTGGTTCTAAACCCGTTAGTAAGTTATTTAAAGTCATTGTTTCGATGAGGTCGGATTGTGCGGTTCTTTGCGTCGATGTTAAATTTTGCTTTTGCACTGCAGCGTGCATTTTCGCATTGTGCGTTTGTAAACGCGAAACAAATGTTAGGGCGGATTCACCTGGCAATTGGTGAATGCGCTGCAGGTCCTGAATTAGGGCCGTTAGATCTCTGGAATCCCCAAAGTGGGTCTCCAATAGTGCTTTGATTTCTGGCCAGGTGCCAGGGTTGCGCGAATTAATTAATTCGGCAGCTTTGCCCTTTAACTTATTTTTTATGTGGACGGTCAAAAGAATTTTTTGATCTCCAATTGCCATGCTTTGGGCGCAATGACAGGAATTTAAGAATGTTTGTAAATTTATGGCGTTGCCGTCAAATTCAGGTATTAGAGAAAATATTTCCGAAAGCTTGTAAGGCTCAATTTGCTCAGGTTGTGGTTGTTGTTGTTGTTGTAGTTGTTGTTCGGTTGGTGCCGGTGGCACTGGTTGAACTGGCTCTGGTTGAGCTCTATCTGGCATTTTGCTTTTTGTATTTAAATATTATTTGGACAAAAATTGGTTGCGTATCAGCAGTATGATACGATCTTAAATTAAATTAAAATTAGCTTGTTACGTTGCGTGCGTAAATGGATTGTATATTAGCTGTATAATACACAATGTTTCGTATTAGCAGTATAATACGAAAATAAATAAACTTAAAATTAAATGAACTTGTTTCGTTGCGTTTGTAAAGGAATGGATTTCACTTTGACAATAGAACTGGCTTTGTGCGCCGAGTGTATTAGCAGTATAATACACTTTTAATAAAATAAGTTGCGAAAAATAATAAAATAATAAAAATGGTACGAGATGATTCTTAAATGACTTACGTTAATTTCATCTCCATGAGTAGGTTCTTCGTCCGTCAAGGGATTGGGATCCGCCACCACCAGTGAGGAAGGTCTCCTTGTTCTCGCAGATGTACACGTACTAGTTAGGCACCTTCTGCAGATGTTCTCCTTGTTCTCTTACGCTTCACTACCAGTTAGGCTTCTTGTTCTGATGATGTTTACGGATCCTACCGACTGCGCCAATGTTAGATCACGGTTCACATGAATGACTTTTTAAAAACTTTTATTTAGTTACATGGAGCCAACGTTGGCTCTTGGAGAAGGAATATAATAATAAATTAGAAGTGTTGCATTCTAACTGAGTTTAATAACTGATTCAACAAAGCGTGTTTAGTCATATTTATAACATACAGAACCTGAGTAAGCAAAATATATAACAAAGGAATTGCAGTTCTGCAGTCTGCACAAGTTATGAGAAACAAAGGTGTAATATGATATCTTGAAGATAAGCAATTAATAAGAGAAGCTGTTATCGTGAAATACGATATACCTGTGAAGGTTTATTATGGCTAAGTCGCAATAAGATAGCGTGTAATATTATATAACATATATAATATAGTAGTTCAAGGGACATGCTTCTAGAGGGCAAAAATATTAAAATAAAATATTTCTGACAATCGCCTCTATGAATCCTTATTTTTATAAGGATAATAAACCAAACTGAAACGAATTGCTAGCATGGCCGCGTTATGTATAGAAATCACATTCTACAACAAAACGCTTGGTTTTGATTGAAGCAAACACTAGCATGACTAGCATGAAAGTTCCTTTAATTAGGAATAAATCTTTCGGCTGGTGTTTGCTTCAATCAAAACCAAGCGTTTTGTTGTAGAATGTGATTTCTATACATAACGCGGCCAGGCTAGCAATTCGTTGCAGTTTGGTTTATTATCCTTATGAAAATAAGGATTCATAGAGGTGATTGACAGCTTTTTTTACCCTTGTGACCTTTGACCTTCAATAGTTTAAATTGCCCAAGGGTGCCACTCTGGCACCCCACGGATTATGGTTCAGTATATCAAATAAGACTAGAATCAATCATAAAATAAAAGTTGTACCCTCATTCAAGGTCCAAGCTTTTTTCCTTAGTTGGCGATGTGACTGATATTAAAAAGGTATTTTAAGTATTTTATTTTAGGTAGGCATTTTAAAAAAAACTGAAGAATTTTGATTCTGCAGCAAAAGGCACAAAGAAATGCTACTTTAAATTTCTTGTCTTGTAATTTTTCCACATGTATTTATTCACCTCTAGGCTGGTATACATTTAAGTTAAGCCACATTATTGGCACATTTATTTAATTTACTTAAGTATAGTTCAAGCAATCGAAATAGTGATCGACGTACCGTCTATCTGGGCGGTGTTGTAGAGACGCAATGGTTGCAGAACGCAGAGCCGGATTTAACTATATTGTTCGCTCGTTTACTTCTTCAATGTAAAATAGGTATTTGTCAGCCGCGGCTTGTGAAATTTAGATTGTTCATATCTTAGTATTGAGTCATGGGACCCAAGCCATAATTTGTGACATGAGTACCAAGATAAAATAAAGCAGTTTTGCGAAAAAAAAGTCTTTTTATAAAAACCTATTTGTTGTGTGGTGTTCAATTCATTTTTAAAACTTTCCTTTGTGCAAAATTCGATGAATTTTTTTTTTTTGCAAAACTGCTTTAATGTACAAAAACGTATTAACTTGAAATAAAAGTAGTGACTATACCTATAGTAGTTACAGTATCTACAGTTCGCTTAATATAAATTGTTACTACCCAGCAAGAACCGCGAGGAGGAATGAGCATTTCTCGCTAGGAAAGGATGCGTATGGAATATTAATATAGGATAAAGAGATTATTTAAAAAGTAACAAGAAACCTTTAAATACAAAATAAAAACAAAAAATATATTCTAAAAATAGTAACAGAAACAAATATTTGCCTCAATAAATAAACTAAAAATAAACTGTAACAGTAAAGTTATCACTACAATAAAAACAGAAAGATGAATCATTGCAAAAATAAAAAAAAATCATATCAAGTTTCATCTAGATAATAAATGGGTCTATTCTGAGTTGTTTTATCTCTTCTAGATATGAATTTCGCCAATCTACTATTCGTCTGCTTTCCATAATCGCCATTCGTTTATTAATAGTTTGATATTTAAATCCAATTTCCTAAGTTCCTTTGGTATATTTTAGAGGATAATCCATTTCCTTTAGTTTTCTGTCTATCACGTCAAGAGTTGCAATTGCATTTTTCTGATACGCGTCGTAAACTACACATTTTAAAAGTTTTGCTAAAGATTGGTCCAGAGTTTTCGATTTACCGGCGTCGGATCGTTTTCTTGGGAGGGCACCTTCTTTCACCAGTTTGTGTATTGTCGAACGGGGAACGTTTGTCAGAGATGCTGTTTTACCTATTACATCTAAATCATCCAAATTAAGGTCATTAGCTTTTCGTTCCAAAACACTATCGTAAACATTTACGCAAATTTGTTTTCCGTCCACGTCCAAATGTACTCGTTTTTTTCTTACTGAAAACACTGATGGATTTTAATTTTCTTTATCACTGTAATCACTATACTTTCATTTTCACAAACACGATTAGATATAGACGTAAATGCCTCACCCGGTCGAAACTTTTTTATATAAAATATATTTTATGTTAAAAAATAAATAGATGTAAGATAATAATAATTTATAATATTACACTTACAACATCCCCCAAAGCACTGCTATGAATTGGTAACAAAACTTACTAAAATTATTATCAAAAACAAATAAAGAAATATAAAGTAATTATCGAATTATATCTTCATCCCGACAGTATAAGCTCGACTGCGGTATCTTAAGTGCGGTCCTGAATTGAAAATAAGAGTTTAACGGTTTACGCCTACACGCCTCGTCAGATGCCGACATCGATATCATCTCTCTCATATTAATGTAAGTATAGTAAAGACGGGAGATCCACTTGCCCGACCTATTCATTCCTCTCCCCTCACACTATTAAGAATACTTCAACTAAAATTTCACATCGCATCTCAATAATCCAAGAGACTTTTATTGTGAATTTTTGCTGGATAATTGAAAAATAAGCGAGAATTTTAAAGCCCAGTTACTCGTACTGGCTTTAATTGTTGGAGATATCTACAGCATGATAATAATACTTTCATAATACATGGAAATGAAGCGCTACTAGATGTATTCCCATTTTTGATATATTTGACCAAGTTTGTTCATTGAAATTCGCAGGTCTTTCTGGATTTCACTACTTATTTACGTAGACATAATAAGAAAAGGTTAACGTTCTTGTTGGAATATTTTTGACAAAGATGATGAAAGCACGTCCTTATCATACTCTTCGCAAATACGAAAACAAAGAGTATATTGTATTTGATCGGCACATATCTAAAACCATAAACATCGTTCGTAGACAAAAACTTCTCATATCATTGTGTTAGTGAACGAATTCTGAACAATTTTCAAAATGTCTGGCTGTTTGTCCGTCCGTCACATTTCTTTTAAGTACGATAACTTAAGAAAGAAAAGTCCGATTTTCTAACAAAATCGATCAGCAAATGTAAAAATTATTAATCATTTCAAAAATTTAAAAAATCGTCTTAATTTTCATGCCTCCGAGATAAAAAGAAAGCTTGTGAAATATTATTTCCCATTATTAATGTATTTTTATTAATATACATTATACAACAATATTTATTTATCGAAATATGAGTTTAGGCTGACTATATAAATTATGAACATTCACACGTTCAGTAATAACAGATTGTGGTGTAGTGATTAGACTTTTGACTAGAGGATCACGGGTTCGAAACACGCATTAGGTTATATCTAATTTCTTCTTTTTTAATTTTATTTTGTACTCACAAATTTTTCACCAACTAGATTAATTAAAAATGTCTAAAATTAACATTATTTACAAAAAAAACTGCGAAGAATTTCTCATAGAATGAGCAGCAATTATATAGAAAGTTCAACAAATCGATGGAGAGTATGTTTACTCTAGTTTAAAATTTACTTTGTTTCGTTCAAAGTGTTTGACACTGAAATTTTTTTTTTTTAAGTGCCCGTATTTTTTAATTTGGTTGGGAGCAACATCCAAGTACTCGCAACAAGCGGCGATTTCAGTTGCACTGACCTCGATAAATGCAACAGTCAAGTTATTAATATACATTGGTTATAATTACTACTTTTAGCAAGAGGGTAATGGAAACTTTCCGTTTGAAAGTTACCGGAACGAAATTTTCATAAAAATGAAAGTTTCCAATAAAATATTTGAATATTTGAAGTTTCCAAAATTCCGGAAAAATTTCCTTTGAAAACTTTCGAAATATACTGCGGTATTGGAAACATTCATTTTTATCAAAACTTCGTCCAGGAAACTCCTGAAATTTTACAATTAATTCTTTTTTGTTTATTTATTTATTTTTTTTATTTATTTGCTTTCATCACGATTAGATAATACTATTACTTCCACGTCCAGTGGAAGTATAGTAACGACAAAAAAATTTTAAAAAATTTTTATTGCCCAAATAGGCTTAAAATGTCATGAAACGTCGAGATTTTAAGTTTGAGTGAAAAAAAATTTTCTGTCTGTCGGTCTGTCTGTCTGTAACTTTTTTTTTGTGCGCACGTTTACTCTGGAACCGTTTGAGATATTGACTTGAAATTTGGTACACATATGTACTTTAACGAGATCTAGAACTAGATTATATTTTCATCTTGTTCCGTCGAAGGGTTGGGGGGTAAATTGGGGTAAATTTAGGGTAAATGGGTAAATCAAGCAGGTAAGAGTCAATGAAATTGGTATTTAGTATATACAAGAGAAGCTGAGGTCTCAAAAAAATTTTTGGCATTAGCCACCCCCATTACCACCCCCACCTTCTTATTAAAGGGGATGAAAAAAAAATGTGATTTAGTGCATGTACAGGAACCAGAAACATCAAAATATTTTTTTACTTCATCCACCCCCCACTACCACCCCCCTATCACCATCCCCACCCCACTACCGATGTGGGGTATCGTTCTATGGGTTTTGGGGTAGAGGATTTCAAATATTATATTATTAAAGTTCCATAAACAATTATTTTCACATACAAAGTTTTTTCGTTGTGAGTGACTTGGATAAAGAATCTGGATGTGGAAGTAGTGATTCCTTGGGCAGCGGTTTTTAGGTAAGTTGTGATTTGCTTAATACTTAAATAATATTCTCTAATCCTGAAATTTTGCTGGGAACTTCCATTGGAAAGTTTCCTTCACCTATATCCGCTTTTAGCAGTATTAAAATATTACTGTCGTATAATTTTCCTAAAATGACCTTTCTATGAAATCCGTTATATTTAATACCGCGAAATAAAACATCAGTGCATTGTCCTAATTAAGGCATGAATAAAATATGAAACACGAAGTACATGCAAGAACTTGAATGTAGATTATAATTTACGAAATGGAAGCCGGATTACGCGAATGTAGTAACATAACATAGCATAAGTTTCATATATTTAGAAATACATAAAATGGAGAACATTATTCAAATTTAAATCTCTACACTTATTTATATAGCAAAGCTAACAATACAAATGCTTGTTCATATTTCATTGAATACCGAAATGGTTTATGTGGAACTATGGTAAAGGATATAATTCGCCCTAAATTCTTATTGTTTAAAGGTGAACATTTTCAGATCGTTATACCGGATGGAATTTTAACATTGTGGTATATAGTTGTGGTTACTGGCGCTCCTGATTATATAATTGGTTAATTTTAACCGACCTTTCATAAACAGAGTGCAGAAAAAACTTTCAGAATGTTGGACAATGTTGAAACAAATTGAGATGTTATAATCGATTCGCGCTAAGTAAGACAATATTTTGGGCCACTTCTAGGTAAACATAGGTCTTAGTATTCTCCAATACCAATAGATCAATGGAACAATTCACAGCCACACAAAAAAAAGTTCTGTGCAGCGGTCCAAATTATATGTATATGGTGTATTTTCTGACGCTGAATCCGAATCCGTGGTCAAAAAAAATCTATCGTGTCAGTTTTGTTTTTTAGTCAAAAACATCCTTTAAAATGGTGTAAAATCATAGAAATAATGTAATAACTCTTAATGAAGTGTGAAAAATGGTAGATGTTTTGTAGTCGAGAGTAGAGAGTATAAATTCGATCCACAGTAAGCTATTTCTATAAATTAAACCGAAATCCGCCCTTATGGGATAGTGAAAACTACCGCGAAAACTCAAAAGATGCAGGTGAGTGTTAATAACATGTACAGAGGCCAAATTTTTGTATCACTTAGTGCAAAATATTTGACTCCAGTGCGACAACCAGCCATTACTCTCAAAGGGTAGAGACTCAATCCTATGGAGGGTTAAAACTACCCCCACCCCTCACAGGTTTCAAAACGGGAAAAAATCAGGCAGGGTGAACAAATATGGAATAAATTCATTCCAACCACCAATACATGACTAGAGACTACCGTTAAAGGGTGGTAAAAGCTGCTCAAATGTTACATATGGGTGCTATTAAAATTCGGAAAGGGTCAAATACTTGTAGCTCATTGTGCCAACTATACAAATCTGGTATGGCAACCACCCAATCTTTTTAATAAGGTTGGGGGGTAAAAACTACCCCCATATACGGACGGAAATAGATAGACGGAAATTTAGTTAATTTTGTATATAGCTTACATAGATAGACAAAAATGATCACTGAAGAGATAACATCCTATATCTATGACTAAAAAAATAGGAAAAGAGAACCACGGAAAAGATATTTTGAAGAAAAGAGAGAAAAATCATAAGAAAAGAAAGTATTTGGATTGATGCTCGAAAGTATGATATAATGGTGCGGGAGCTAAGTGGCTTTTTCGGACACTCATCGTTACAAGCATTTTCTATGCGCTGATTAATTCTATCGAACTTAAATAACAAAATAGACTTCTGGCATATGTCAGCCCGTCGAGTTGGCCATGGTTCAAGATATAAAAATCAGTGAAATTATATAATCGTTACGAAGCCAATTTTGTTCGTGTGTACACATTTTATGTTTAGAATGAATAAAATAAGATCGCCAGAAAGTGTGGGCCATCAGGGGCGCAACCAGAAAGGTCAAAGATGTAAAAAAACGGAGTTATATAACATCACCGTTACAAACTTTTTTAAGGTTGAGCATGTTTATTTAAATGTTTTGAACACAGAAAAAAATTCCCAGAAAAAAACTCCGGTCAGTAAGGCTAGCCAGAAAGAAAATGTTTAGGATTTTTTAAGAAAATTGAATTTTTTTTCGCATATTTCATCTCAGAACTCTAAACTCATCGTTACAAGTTCTGGCTCCTTTTTAAAACGTAAATATAAGCTCCTTCGACAATAGAATAGCCTCCCCGTAAAGTTCTTAGTGTCAACAAAAGTACCATAGGCTCTTAAATATACAGGAATTTAACACTTTCGGCAAACTTGACTCCGTACCGTGCCTCAGATGTATTGTATCATTATTACCTTTCTGGCTGCGCCTCCTGACGGCTCACAATTTCTGGCGATCATATTTTATTCATTCTAAACATAAAATGTGTACACACAAAAAAATGAGCCTTGTAACGATGACATGATTTCACTGATTTTTAAAAACAGTGTTCGTGACGCTCCTGACAGGAGGTGCCCCGCCAGAAGTCGATTTTATTAATCGTTATCATCTATTAAACCATAAAAATATCTCAAAGTTCATAAAACGATGAGCTGCCGAAAAAGCCACCTAGCTCCCGCTCTATAAATAGGAAAAAGAATAGCTTTACACAGATTAAAAGATAGTTAAGTTGATAAATGTTAAGGTAAACAGATGAATAAGCAGGTATGGTATAATAAATAAAACATAACTGGTTAATGCTTAATGTATGAATTTATTCCATTTTTATCTACCCTACCTAAAACTACAAATGCCTGAATTTTTGTTCCAGGATATTAGAAGTAATGAAATCCGTCTATCCCCGATAGGGCTAGGGGTAATTTTTAACCTTATTAAGATTGGACGGTTGTCGTACCAGATCTGTATATTTGGCACGATGAGCTACAATTATTTGACCCTTTCTAAATTTCAATAGCACCTATATGCATCATTTGAGCATAGGAGTAGCTCTTACTAAGGGTAGACTCTAGTCATGTGTCGGAGGTTGGAACGAATTCACTCCATATTTGTTCACCCTGCTTAAAACTACAAAAGCCTCATTTTCTTTTCCTGTTTTGAAACTTATGAGGGGTGGGGGTAGTTTTGATTGATTGATTCTCTACCCTTCGAGAATAATGGCTGGTTGTCGCACCAGAGTCAAATATTTTGCACTAAGATATACAAAAATTTGGCCTTTGAACATGTTATTTACACTCACCTGCGTCTTTTGAGTTTTTGCGGTAGTTTTCACTCCCCCCATAAGGGCGTATTTCGGTTTAATTTATAGAAATAGCTTACTGTGGCTCGAATTTATAGTCGCTACTCTTGACTACAAAACATCTACCATTTTTCACACTTGATTAAGAGTTATTACATTATTTCTAAGATTTTATACCATTTTAAGGGATGTTTTTGAATAAAAAACAAAACTGACACGACCGATTTTTTTTGGAACACGGATTCGGATTCAGCGTCGAAAAATATACCATATCCATATAATTTGGTCCGCTGCACAGAACTTTTTTTGTGTGTATGACTGTGCTATTAGCTCTGTCCACAAATCTCTAATTTCAATTGAAAATCATATATTTATCGGCATTATAAACTACTGTAGCAATAAAAAGATCTTTTTTCTCAGTTATTCGCAACAGGAATCGACCCAACTCAGCTAGGATAAAAAACGTTCTTAAAGTAGTGGCTAGCAGCATGACTTCACATCCTTGCTGACACGCTGCCTATTGTAGGTTATACCAGCCTATAATAATAAAAATAACAGTAATATGGTGACAATATACTTCGTACACTATTTACACAAATCAATATAAATATTATTACAAGTACAACTAGGTAAAAGAGAATACATAAATTAACAAGAACAAAGAATACAATTACGACTTGTTTAAGTATTTATTTATTGTCTGATGAATAGTATATTATGCAACGATCATTTAATGCCATTAAATGTGAGTTGCATACACTATTTTTTCTACGACCAGTCATAATAAAATAGAAAATTAAACTTTATTTCTGAAATGATACAAGAAAGAACACATTGTTTTCTATCACTAATTTATTGTAACATACAGGTTACTGCAGTTTCGGCACATCAACGTGCCATTTTCAAACGTTGATTCAAATGAATGAATTAACAAAGGCGTATTGCGTATTTATGCGTATTTATTGCGTATTTATAAACAAAATATAACATATAACAATAAATATTAGGAATATTAAAATTATGGAAATAAGTTTACAAGGTATTAAAATTTAAATACATTAAAGAGATTAGATAGATATAGGTTCAACGAAGAAATTTAGAAGATTTTGAAGTAGTTTTGGAAGTAAGTTAGTATCCTTTGATGTCTCAAATATGTTTTCCAACTTTCCCACTGCCAAATTTAAATATTTAATGATTGATATTCGGGATAAATCACATATAAATCCAGTATTATGAATTAATATCGGCTTTAGACTTATGCATAGCCAAAATTATTGCCAATACAACAACAAATATTACATCCAGAATATGGGGTTAGCTATGGTATCTCCGTTGAGCCCCCTTTTGGCAGATATTTATATGTCTGACCTCGAAGAACAAATAGTCAATTCACAGCTATGAAAAACACACATAAGATTTTGGTATAGATATGTAGACGACGTATTAGCCTGCTTCATAGGTACACAGAGACAACTAAGTACATTTCTAAATTACATAAATAACATTCACCCTAACAATAAATTTAGAGTAGAAATAGAAATAGATAATAAAATCAATTTTCTAGATTTAACCTTAACACACAAAAATAAAATTCATTTTAACATTTATAGAAAGCCAACCTTCACACATACAACTATTTCAAATTTTTCACGTAGCCCCAAATCAAATAAATTAGCAGCATACAATTCTATGATACATAGAGGTTTTTCATTACCTCTTTCAGAAGAAAATTTAAAAACTGAATTCGACACCATAAAAACAATAGCCCTAAAGAAAGAACAATGACTAACAAAAAAACAATTCAAATCAGCTTGCTTCAGTATATATCCGCATATTAAAGAGCGCAGTAACGGTAAATATGTCTCCCTAACGTACTAAGGCAATGTTTCGGAAATAATTAGTAATATTTTGTCAGTACATAATCTGATAGTAAGCTTTAAACCAGCTTTCATATTATCAAATATATTGTATAATGCTAAGGATAAAACTGATTCTCTAAAAAAATCGGGAGTTTATAAACTAACATGTCCAGATTGCAATGCTTTATATACAGGTCAAACTGGTCGTTCATTCGAAATTAGGTATAAAGAACACATACGTTCTTTTAATTTTCAAAAAACAGATTCAACCTTTGCAAATCATATTTTAGAAACAAGTCACAATTTTCCGAATATAAATGATCTAAAGATATTACATGTAGAAGAAAAAGGTTTTAAACTAAATTTATTAGAATCAATAGAAACTATTAAATATAACAAAATTTCCGACAATAATCTTCTAAATGACCAGTTGAACCTATATCAATCTAATCTCTTTATTGTATTTAAATTGTAATCCCTTGCAAACTTATTTGCATAATTTTAATATTCTTAATGCTTACTGTTTTATTTTTAAGATTTTGTTTTCAAATACGCACAGCCCTTTGTTAATTCGTTCATTTGAATCTACCTTTGAAAATGGCACGTTAATGTGCCGAAACTGCAGTAACGTGTATGTTACAATAAATTAGGAATAGAAAACAAAGTAAAGTGTTCTTTCTTGTACCATTATGATTAACTATCACCAAGGAACGGCTTCCTCAATCGATTTTTTATTACTGAAATTTATTAATTATAGATTACAATTTAGGAAATATTATGGATTATTATTTCAATTTCACTTCCACTATCACACATGTTCACTGATTTGAATTGCAAGAAGCACAAAGTTTGAAAATTTGTTAGGTAAACAGTAAGTATGACTTGTGTCAAAATTGATAAATTTTAAATCTGTCAGGTGTCCAAGGAAATAGTTGATATTGACAGAATATTGTTGTGTGTCGCATTTCTATTGGTTAGAAACTTGTATCTTAATAGAAAATTTGTACCTTAATGAATCTCATGAAAATACAGGTAGGGAATGTCTAATAAATGAATTAAACTATGGGAGTAGAAAAATAAGTTACAGGTTGACGAAGTGAGAAAAACATAATCTCCGTTTTTGATGTATTTAAGGTAAACTTATTTGTTAAAAACCACTCTTGAACTAACAACAGTGTATCATGAGTATCTGGTAACAGATTATTTGTATATTTATTTTTTGATACAACAGTAGTGTCATCAGCACTTATGACAAAATCGGTAATAGAGGTGGGTGATACTGGGCAAGTCGTGCACATAAATAAGGAAAAATATTGGTTCTAGTGCAGAATTTTGAGGGACAAAATTCGATAATGTAAAGTAAATAAAGTCTTTGTTTATGATTTCAATTAATCAATTTATGGCATGCGTATAATTGACATATTGTTTCTGAAGTCAAATTGGTGTTTACTAAAGAGATAATTGACTTTGAGATAATGTGAAATTTGTACTTTTCCGAAAATTGGTATAATAGAAATTGGTCTATAGTTAGTGGGTTTGTCAGTAGCATATTTTTGTGAACTGCTACAGCACGTGCCAATTTGAGTACACCAGGAAAAACATAATTTAATATGCACCAGTTTATCAGGTTAGTTAAGGGAACTAATATAGTATATTTAATTGAATTTAAGATTTTTATATTCATTTCATAAGCAACCTTACCATTTGTTTTACTTAAATTATTCATTACGCGGAGTACTTGTATATATGATACTGTGGATCATATGCTTATATATTCTTCCGTAAATATTAGTATATTAAAAGGAATATGGCGACAGAAAATATTTTTTTATTCCTGAATTCATGAAAAGAAAAATTATTACAAATTATCTCGAAGATCAAATTGAGCCATGTAAATATGCAAGGCTTCGCTACAAGGACAATATGGATGAAAATACATGAAGAATAGGAGCAGCCAACAGGATGGCACAGACTAGGAACTGAGGGATTGGCAAAAATATCTAGAGAAAGTCTAGGCCACATCGTAGGGCTGTACAATGAAATAAATCACTTTAAGGAGACAATCTCGGTGAAATCTTAATAAAATTGCTTAAGGAAATAATGAAGTTGCATTTTTTATTCAAAACAGAAAATGATAACTACTCGCATTTATAAAAAGGAATTTGTAGAGAATAATATCCTGTAATATTGCTTCAACTAATGTATACACGATACATAATAAAAAAACCGCTGCACAAGGAATCACTACTTCCACATCCGGATTTTCTATCCAAGTCACACAACGAAAAAATTTTGTATCTGGAAATAATTGTTTATGGAACTTTAATAATATAATATTTGAAATCCTCTACCCCAAAAACCCATAAAACGATACCCCACATCGGTAGTGGGGTGGGGGTGGTGACAAGGGGTGGGAGTGGGGAGTGGATAAAGTAAAAAAATATTTTGAGGTTTCTGGTTCTTGTACACACACTAAATCACATTTTTTTTTCCTCCCCTTTAATAATGGGGTGGGGGTGGTAATGGGGGTGGCTAATGCCAAAATTTTTTTTGAGACCTTAGCTTCTCTTGTCTATACTAAATATCAATTTTATGAACTCTTACCTGCTTGATTTACCTATTTACTCCAAATTTACCCCAATTTACCCCCCAACCCTTCGACGGAACAAGATGAAAATATAACCTAGTTCTAGATCTCGTTAAAGTACATATGTGTACCAAATTTCAAGTCAATATCTCAAACGGTTCCAGAGTAAACGTGCGCACAAAAAAAGTTACAGACCGACAGACAGACCGACAGACCGACAGACCGACAGACCGACAGACCGACAGACCGACAGACAGAAATTTTTTTTTCGCTCAAACTTGAAATCTCGACGTTTCATAACATTCTAAGTCTATTTGAACAATAAAAATTTTTAAAAATTTTTTTGTCGTTACTATACTTCCACTGGATGTGGAAGTAATAAATGATTCGTTTTTATATTTATAACCCTCTAGCAATGTGTATATTTATACTGAATATGTTTTGGTCCGTACAGATTTAATCCGGTGATTTTAACTTGGATGTGTTACTATTTTTAGAAGTACATTTAAATAAATAGATACAAAAAGCTTGTACATTCTCTCTTTGAGCAGAAAGGTGTCGCAATGAAATATTTACCCCATTCATGACCAGGAACGTTATGCCTACATATATTTATTTTGTGCAAGGTACTTTTGGAAAATATATTGCATTGTTATTCATAAGTTAAATTTTATCCAATTGTTTTGTGTCCATGCCTCACTATATAGTATACGAACTTTGTTAAATTTATCCAGTCAAGTACTATAATTATATAAAAAGAGATTTTGAGCAAATATGGTTGTCTAATAGTGAAATTTTAATAATTTGATTATCATTCTTAGCTTAACTGTTTAGCAAAAACCATTAAAATGCATTAAGTGTTACTGGATGTTCTGTAACTTCATGCTTATTTTTAGATATGCATATTACCCGAGGCATTCCATGAGGTATTTGATTCCTGAGCACCTCCTATACATCTATATACCCCCTGACGCAATTCATTATTAGTATACAGAGAATTTTCTATTTCATGCCAAAATTTCTGTGCTCTATATTTTCTTAACCATTTTATCAAAATACTAAAAATGTTTCACATATGTATGTACCACACAGGATTTCCGTAACAAAACTATGTTTTAAGAAATTCAGGGGTTGGAATATGGAAAATTATATTTTTAGTTAGAGTCGACAAAAATCGTCCTGTACAAAAAATTATCAGTATATCAATACCAAGAAATATATAGTAACATTTGTGTACACCATTGCCTACAAGCAGCTACGTTAGTTACGGTTTTATATATCTTTTAAACTGATCTTTCAGAATGTTGCATTTGTAAAAAAAGTGAATTTTTGAAAATTCTGCAAAAAATGCAGTAAATAATTTGCGTCAATAAAAACTATAGTAGTAATTATATCAGGCTTATTTTGTGTTTAACATAAAAACTAAATTTTAATGCATTCAATTATTTATCATACAGATTTCTTACAGCTGGTGCAACTATTTAGTAGGATTAATTAAGCTCGCACCACTGAACGAAAATTACTATATCTTTCTAATTTTTAGAGGTAATGGGGTGGACAAAACCTAAAATGTTGGACTACATCTTGTATTAAAGAAATATTTTTAAAAAATTACAACGCGGAAAGGTGGACGGTTGTAATTTAAATAATGTCTATTGTTAATTTTTATTTCTTTTTATGTCAATTCTTACTTCTTTTTTTCCATGTAAAAGCAGTCGAACTAAAAAACAAAATTAGAATCGGATCACCGGCTGCGGAGATAGAGCGCATAACCGCTTTGACATAAAAATCAAGATGGCGGATTTCCTCCCACTTTCCGGGATGTCCACCTCATGGATTCCTGGCCCACGTATCTCCCCAATAGGCTTCTTGCAGAAAATATAATTTTAGCATTTTTAGAATCTTTGCTTAATACAAAATACAGTGTGTAAACGATTATTTCATTTACAGATGGTATTTAATAAAGTTTGAATAAATCCGTCAGACGCACAAACAACGTGTGACGTCATGTACCAGGAGACGTACAACACTTTAAATTAATTCCATTCATGGACGTTGTCCTTCTAATAGCTTGATAGTGGAGCGAAATAGACCATAAAAATCCCTTCGTTCTAGAGAAAAAAAATCAGCGTAGCACCAGAGAGTGTAGTTTTTATAAACTGAAAAATTCTATATTTTTTTGTGGTACTGTCGTGCGCAAGAAAAAAATGGGACAAGTCTTATAACGTATTTTTGCTAGAATCTAGTTGTGTACATCTAACTTTAATTTTTGTCACATTGTCAGTTATTTGTCAAAATTCATTGCAAGTGTGCAAATAGAGACAGATTTACATTAGACAAAAATAGTTGTCCTATTTTTTTTTGCTCACGACAGTACATATATTTTGTATTTCGAAAAAATTTGATAAAAATCGTGTTTTTTAACATTTACACTGCCATATTTTCAAATCTAATTGAGCTATTGATCTGATTTTTTTTTAAATTCAAGTACACAAATAAGCGCTTCCAATACTCGTAATTTTGACTAAGCGACAAACTTTTTTATTTTTGGAAATTTTCATATATATGCAGCGAGGCGATTGAAGCTAATATACAGGAGAATTTTTTGAAAAAAAAATTTCATCTGGGATTTATAGTTTTTTATTTATGAATATTTTTGTGACGCAGGCAGGCAGGCAGGCATACGGCGTGAACTATCCGATTGATCTTTGAAATTATAACCTTTTTCAGTCACGTTTAATTTAAACCCTTTTAAATATGGTACACCTAAATACACACTATAATTTAATATCAGAGACCCAATACACAACTAAATAATTTTAGGAAATAATCGCAAACTGCGCGAATAATATGTCCGAATCATTGCACGCATGCACGCGCAGAGATATACCTAATGACAGGTGACGTCAACTCCAAATATGAGTGCGTTTTCAGATATGCCCCTTCTCCCAGATATTAGTCGGTTATTTAAATACTTTCCAGTTAGAAGTTATGAAAACAGATTTAATAGTTGCTAATGTTTTATATTAATATATATATATATATATAAATTAATTTGAAATATATGGCACATGCAAGAGGCCTATTAAGGTTCTGAAGTCAAACTCCTTCCAATCCATGGGGCAATGAAAACTTTACCAGGGAAAGGACTATTAAATTTAGTTTTATGAAATTCTATAAAAATTGTTCATAATGCCAATGGTGGAATCATTGAATAGGTGGGCTTATACGCGTTCGTTAACATGCATTACTTGAATGAAATTTTACCATTGAAACAAGTTGAATATATCGCGGTAGAATAATCGAACTGTCAGTGTAATATTATTTCAAAAAACATACGAGCTTACAAAGTTATGTTCTATTATAGGAAAAAGCGACTGCTGTAGTTTCGGTTGAAGACAAAGAGTCTATTCTTATTTATTTTTGACGTACGAAAGATAAATCCCTCAACCAAACAAAGGTACACCACAGGAGTCATTAATAAAATTAAATTCAATTGCATCTTGCCATTAGACATTGCCATAACACAAAAGATAAGCTCTAGAAATTGAGAAAAACCTATGTGTTTCGTTATATATAAAATGATACAGCAAAACGTACAAATAAAATGTTTGGTAATATATATATTTTTAAGCAAATTATTCTTTGTGTAAACATTTCATGAAATATATACATATTTGAGTTTAAAAAAATAAACTTCATTTAAATACTGTTAAAAGTGTGTATTTTATTTATTTATTTTAATATTTTAGAATTATGCTTTATTGCTTTATCCAGGGGCTTATAGCAAAACAAATAACTTTGTTATATAAACCAAATGTTTGGGTAGGCTTAACTCCTTTTTAAGTTCTTATTTTGAGGAAACACCTTCTCCCTCGATTTATGTATTTTCATCTTTTAAATAAAATTCTATGTTTTACTCTAATAGGCACAAGAAAATGTGTTCTTGGTGTGTTATATGATAGAATGAGCCGTACACAAGCCATTTGATTTTTTATTCGAAAAATTTTCATCTCTGCAGTCATGATCATATTCATTTTTAGTTGCATTGTTGGAAAAGATATTTGTCGCAATAAGTAATTTTATTTTTTTTTACTAGGATCTCAAGTTGTTTTTTGGTAGCAGCCCTGTGGAGCTGGGATACTGCAATTTAAATGACTTTCAACTAAAGCACGATTGCAACTATTGCAACTCGGTACTACTAGATTTAAGCTTCCCATCATCTGGCAACAAGACTTATGTAAAGTATGATCTCACCTAATTTTAGTTTTGGTTCTATGAGATTAATGCTAAGCTTTTTCTTACTGAGTTAATAGCTTGCCATCAAATGGACGTAGCGCTGCCAGACTGCTACTATATTAGTTTTTAAATAAATTGTTAGTAAAAAAAAGCCTTGTGTTTGACGTTAGTGCATAGTTTTGAAAATGTTGAAATAAAAACAAAACATAAATCATTATTTAATTAGTTATTTGTTCATATTATCGGAAGCAAATGTATTAAAACGTATTTAATGTAATATAGTAATTATCAGTTGTATGGCAGTTATATTTTATTTGACAAAATAATATGCCGGTCTGTTAAAAACTGAAGGAACAACAGTCCTTTCAATATTTAGTGTAGGCGCATCCACCAAATACTTAAATAACATTCGCAAAACCAATTATTATGATTGGACACTTTTAAATATTCACCACCATATCCACCGGTAGAGGAAACCGGTTAGAAGGACAATTTCTTCTGGTTGATGTCCAAGCTGTCGGTGTTAAGAATTATGAAACGCTTCGGTTAAGTTTCCCATTTTTTTTACTGTTAAACTTAATTTTGGCGACCGGTTAATTTTGAAACGATCTCAACCGGTGAGTAACCGGTTGAGATCGATGTACTCATCGGTGAAGAATGAAGAGTGCTAATTTATATGTATACATTTTAATATACAACTCTTAAGCGGTCTCAGGCGGTGGTTTAGATTTTTACCTCACTAGCTTGCCGAAGGGAAGCACTGTAATCGGTAAAAAATAACCCTCCGAGATTCCTACGGATTTTCTCGTTTCAGAGACGTAGATTACGAAAACTAAAGCCATGTAATTCCGTCTGTCTGTCTATCTGTCTCTTGGCGCTGTATCTACAAAACCACTAGACAGAGAAAGATAACATTTGGTAGGTAGTTTACGCTACTGCCAACAAAGAACTATAATATACATATATAAAAGATCATTAAGGAAAACAAAATTGCGAAACACAGTAATATTTAACGTAGTTAACACAACTGTCAAGGGAGAAAAACATGAAAAAAATACAGGGCGGTCACTCAAAAAAATGTTTTTTTAATGTGACGGAGGACGATAATATTTCGCATGCAGTTAGTACAACTCTCAAAAAAAAATATGAAAAAATATATGCAGTATTAAGAAAAAGAATTACTGTCAAAAACAATATTTTTTTCCGTATTGGATCCATATATAATTTTTATTTATAAATTCATTAAGGTAAATATCAATTTCGTTGCACATTTGTAAAATGAATGATTCCAATCTGTGTCATCTCGTTAGATGTTTCAAAACAAAAGTTATGTCAGCTGTATAAGATGAGAATGGGATGGTTAAAGTTGTAACAAACTCTAAACCAAACTGTTGTGACTATGTAAGTGGTTTGAGAAAATTTTCGAAAATTGTGATTTTAATGAAGGAGTGAAAGTAGTAATTGAAACGAGATTTGACGGAGAAGGCAGATGAAAAGATCGACAACTTGCCAGTAGGACAAAATTTCTAGGGACATAAATATTATGAAACCCATAAAAATCAAGCCCCGTTATGCCTCTGAGACACCGATTGTTAGGGGGGGACAGGTAGAGAGACGACGTATTAGTGGTTCTGTGATGTGGCTCTAGAGACATTTATTACGAATCGCACTAACAGCAACATTCTCTAAGAAAAACGTCCCTCAAAGCGACCCTTCACCGTTGTAATCTCTTGGCATCGGTTAACTTTTTGGCTACATCAGTCAGTGAGAGAGAGCAATATGGAACGATTAATGGCTCAGAGCTATTCAGATAACAAGCAGTAAAGAAAACAATCTATAAGCGTTAGGCTAATAAACTAATGGAAAACACTTTGGTGAAACCCTATACGCTTAACAACCATCCATGACAGGAGGGGGGGGGGGTGATACTGCCCGGCGTGCTATACAGAAAGGAATAATTTAGTTGTTAAAAGAACCAAAAACGATTATTAGCTCACCGACACTCTAGAGCGCCGTATGTGCTACTTATAGAGAAAACAATAACATATAAATATAAGATTGTGCTAGCTCCAACTTACAATCGTACACCTGCTTCGATCTCACCAGCAAAACGTCCCGATTTGAAGCCTATAAAACATTTATGGAACTAAATGGAACCTGTTATTAGTGTGATGGATGAAAACGCGCAAATTAAATCATTTTTTTCAGCTCGCCAATTTTTCGCAATTTTTTTATCGCTGTATTTTATTTTTTAAATATACAAGTATCTTTCATAAACATTAAAATAATTTTAACAGTTTCAACCACCTCCAGATGATGCCAACATGGCGAAACGAGCTCTCGGTATAGTGTTTGAGCTTACTACTCAAGAGTTTTAGTGCTTATTGGAATTAATTCCGCTAGGCGATTTTTTTCATATTTCGGGATTAAGTTGATGTTCTGCTTTTAAGGGTTAATTTTATGGCCACCATTAACAGTAAATTTCGCACAAATATAAATTTAGTACACCATAAATAATTCAATATACTATATTTTCAAATCAAACACACAAATAATATAACCTGATGCACTAATAATTATGCCTGTAAATGTACACACAGCAGCAGCTCATATCGTAAAATACAATTCGTTTAAATCATAAATCCACTGTGGTACATATCAGTGCTTTCATTCAGTATTGAATGAGTTAACTTTGGTAAAATATGTGGTCTATGTATATGATAAAAATTTACATCGCCTTATAGTCTAAGCCTAATTTTGTTAAATAAAAAAAATATCTTCCGTTAATATATATATTGTTATTAGATGTATTAGTAGAACCATCCAATAGATTGGAAGACAGAAATTATGAATTTAGACTTATTTTTGACCATTTTGAATTTGAGACTCAAATTTGGAAATTTTCATGCGAATAATATTAAAATGGCTGCATAGAATTGTCTGCCATGTTGCTTTCGAAAAAAAAAAAAAAAAAAAAAAATCCAAACGAACAATTTCCGCTAAGTTTGGTCAAAGGAGCTCGCTAATTTTTTTGGCCTTTTTTTCTGAACTGCGCGCTCGCACCATAGGTCTGCAGTATCTTTTATTTATTTTTTCGCTATATCAAATACGTATAGTAAATGCTACCGAACATTTAGATCCGGAGTTTGTTAAAAAAATTTGCCCTCTGCGGCCTCTGGACATGACTCAAGTACTTCATCGTGTTCATTTCTATCCTTTTTGTAATGGGCCTTTCCACGAAATGGAACTTGATGATTGTTTTGTCATAATTCATTTATTAATACCTAATAAATATTGTATATGCACGCTCAAATTACGTCATGGGCGGACCTTCAATCAAAATTAATCAATTTCTGCTTCATAGGGCATCTGCACGTGACGTCACAGCTAATCTCAAAAATATGTGTTTCTTAAGATTTAAGAGTATTACCCAACTATTATTAAAATTTCTGCCTGGTATTTTCAACTAAAGTTTAGTTCAGTGTAATGTTTATGAAGTTCTAAATACTTTGTCCTAATAAAATAGGACTCATTTTGTAGGTTGGAAGTCTAACCTATAATTAGCACTCTATTTTTATTAATCAACAATATTAAAAAATTATTTACGTGAATTTTTAAATATTTTCTTGGGGCCAGTACTGCTCCAAGCTAAAAATGCGTATACAAACATTAAAAATGAGAATAAACTTGAAAAACTTAAAATTTAAAGTTATGTTGAATACATGATGCAGATGCTCTATACGAACATTAACCGAACCTGTTGATGTTTCTGAATTTTACATCTCGTCTGGAAACTTGCCGATGAGACTATTTCTATGTTGCCTAAAATATATGAATGTTTAACGTTAGAGGAAACGCTTTAATTATTTCACTAAAGAATGTCTATTTTTTATATCGGCTTTTGAAAATAATGAATTTCCATTGAATAATACCATCTACTATAATAAAAATGATAATAATTAACAGAAGAAACACACTTTACATGTCGGCTCCCAACAAATAACTGACACTTGGCAACACTGATGGAAATAAAATAAATAGATAGGTTATGTTCTCTTATTTACGATTTACGTTGTGATCGTACGGATCTAGTATTTTGACTTCATATCTGTGTTTCTTATTAATTATTTAAAAGTGTGTGTGTGTGTGTGTGTGTGTGTGTGTGTGTGTGTGTGTGTGTGTGTGTGTGTGTGTGTGTGTGAGTGTGTGTGTGTGTGTGTGTACTGTGTAGACATTAAAAAATGGAAAAAGATTTTGAGAAGGCAGCAAGTGATAATCTCCCTATTATTGACAGTGAAATAGTGAATAACAATTCCTGTTTACTTAAATAAAATGACTTACTGATAAATCTTTATATTTAATAATGATTTTAAAATTCTTCAATAAATGTAAAAGAAAATAAAACACTTAAATCTAGTTGTTTATATTTATTAACAGTAATTATATACTACAAAAGTGAAATGAATCATATTTTAACGTTTTTATTCAGTTGTTGTACATACCTATTTAGTTTTATAAATTCAGCAGGTATGAAATACCTAATAAAATGTATTATTATATATTAGTACAGTAACTAGAGGTTTTAACTTTGGAATAATGTCATATGATTTAGATTTCATTCATTTTTGGCAATTTAATAGTAAATGCATCAAAGAAAAGTTTCTGTATTTTTACACGTCACTAGACTAGAACGGTGTCCCATCAATTGGACGCGACAATTAGACGCGGCGACAATTGGACGTGTAAAATTGGATGCTTTCATTAAAAATAATCATAATGCATAGCCTTGTCATGATTACAATCCGTGGTTGCTGATTATGAGAACAGAAGCATTTTGGACTACTTGCGAGGAAATGCCCAACTGCAAGTGTAAATAAATTATATTTTATAATTTCTATTTTGATAATTTTTTTGGATGATTATTTTCTATGTTAACAATATTTTTAGTGTAACCTATTTTTCATGGCGAGTCTGTTTGTATGTTGTATTTGTAATTATTATTATTATTTAGGTTGGGTTAGGTTAGGTTAGGTTAGAGTTGGTATACATGATTTTTTTTTAAACGTGTCCAATATTACACGTCCAATTTTACCGCGTCTAATTGTCGCGCGCGTCCAATTGTCGTAGATCCGACTAGAACTAACAAAGCTTGATGACATGTCTTTCAATTCGGTGAAGGTAGAAAGAGACACACACTTATACGTACAATCTGCTCATATGTAGCCTCTACCAAGGGTGCTAGAGTATACTGATTGGTCCATTTGCCCAATGCATCATCAGTGGAGAAATATTGTCGCCAATTTTAAATTCATATAACACAATATTTTTTTCTGTAGAAAAGAAGCAAATTTCGCGAAAAAGAAAAAATACGGGTGAGTTTTTTTAAACAGAACTTTTCAAATATTCAATAAAAAAAACGTGGGAAAGGCCCATTGAATTCCCTCCTAGTAGTATTAATATTTTATGTCGTTGTTTTCGTCCTGTTGTCTGTTGTTGGTTGTTGTTTTTTGCTAGTAGTTGGATGATGTCCCTTTCAGCTCTTCTCAATTTTTTCTGTTGGCTTTTGGTGTTGCCGCGTTTTTAACCTCCACATGTCATCATTGGCAGTATGATGGCTATGTACAGCCGTTTGATCAGGCCCCATGATAGTTTGTTTTTCTCGATATATTATTTCTTTGGAAAATTTATATTGCGTCTATTTCTGTTGATGTGCTGAAAGAAATTCGGTTTTGGCGCGGTATACTATTAACCTAATAGTACGCTCATGGTTAGCTCGGGTTTAGTTTCATCATTGTATAGCAGTGCTTTCGTGGATGTATGCCATTATTATCTTGTTTATTGGGTAGTGCAGTACTCTTTGGTTCCGTAGGGTGTTGACTATGGCCTCATGACTGATAGTATGCTTTCTGGAGATCTATAGCGACTATGTGTTCGGGCAGAATATGTGCGTAACATTTGCATCATATACTGCAGAGTGTTATTCTTTTTTCATCATCTATACTCTGTGGCGAGTTGAATTTGTATGCAGTTATTGTAGCCATCTAATAACCTATATAGTACGCCACTGATTAGTTTGTGTCTAGTTTAGATTCAATATTCATTGGAAGGTTGACATAAGGTGTTTGTAGCAGCTAGCAATAAGTAAATAAAGTAAAGTAAAAATTAAAACATAATAGGAAATTATTGATCTCTAAAGAAATCGTTATTATTAAAAATGTAAGGACTTATCCCTCATCTCATCATGTTATACGATGCCACAGTCCCTTTGACCCCTCGATATTGTCAGTTGTCACTATGTATCTATGAAATGAAAGGTTTTAAGCATTATCAAGAAAGCATTATAAAAAGCACGTCTGTCGTCTAGAAAATCTTTAGAGGAACTGTTGTAAATGCACGTTGATTTGTAAACATAAATTACTTGAGAATGGCTCGGTTTATAATAATGCAATAAGAATACCTTTTATAACTAATGATCAGAAAATTCCTTTTTGTAAGAATTTCTAGAAATATGTAAAAAATAAAAAAGTCGTGGGCAAAATACTGATAGCAACCCTTCAAAACTACCCCCTAAGCAGAAAAGGGTATTTGACCATGTAAACTGGTGTCTAGATGGGCTATATCTAAATTTAAAATACAAATTATATATTTTAAGATGGCTGGAAGATTTTGCAGAAAAACTTTTATTTATTATAATCCTTATTATCCATTTTCAGAAATAAATTTATATAAGAGTTCTTTTATTTTTTGCTACAGCCACCGTGGTCAATATTACAAGTTTTTATTAATTTTGTTGCGGTCGGTCGATTATCTTCAATTTGGCCGTGTGCGGAAACCGTCCATCGCTTAGCATCCAGCTTGCACCCACGGCATTGCATTAAAAGGGACTGAAGAAACATTCAAGTTTCATATAACGATTAGTCGGGATACTATTTTAGTCACTGGGTTTTAAACTAATAATTTTTTGTTATCAATAAAAGTCGTTGAAGGGCAAATACAAAAGCTAAAGCCAGAAGTCTTGATTTGTTAACACTAAATCCACTATCTCCAAAAATCTATTTCTAAAAACTATTAGTAACTTACATTTGTATTTCGCCCACATCACGCTGGCCATTCACGGCCTACACGTTTAAGTGGCTGAAAAATTGTAATCATGACGCTAACCTGCGAGATGAACGGCACTTCCAGTGTTTGATATAAACAAAGCTAAATGTAATTAATTGTAGTGGTCTTTACACAAAGTTTGTAAACAAAGGTTAGCAGAACTTACTAGAAGATTGTACGTGAAATGCCAAAGATAGTTTTAAGGACATAAAAATTAATGATTTAATTTGTTTTAAAGTGATAAAAATTAATTATATAATTTGTCTTAGATGAGGACAAATTATATCGATTAAATGGTAAATTAATTAAAATTTCCTTGGCGATTTTCCAAAAGGAAGTGAATATATTTATGAGCAATAAAACTGACTCTGTTTTCATAAACAAAAGCAATAATACCGTAATTCATTAGGATTAGAATAACATTACTTAACAACAGGAGTATTATTATACTCCTCGGAAATATAAAAGCGAAAAGTATATTGTATTTGATCGGCACAATCCAAAAATTGTAAACCGGTCCAAAGAGAAATATTTCATATAATTGTGTTAGTCATCTAATTTTTAAAAGCTTACAAAATGTACGTTTGTCTTTCTGTCTGTCTGTCACATTTCTTGTAAGCACGATAACTTAAGACAGAAAAGATCAATTCTTTTGAAATTTGGGCAGTAAATTAGTATTAGCTATAGAAAGGACATTATTGATTTTGAAAAAAATCTATCAGTAAATGTAAAGGTTATGAACCATTTTAAGAAACAAAATACACATGAAGAGTATAGTAATCTTTTATAGAATACAAAATTCCTGCATAGTATTGAAACGAATGTTTTGGTAATCATCGCGAAATGCCGCAATTATACCTAAAAAATTTAAGTATTTTCTAAACTCTGCAAAGAGTACCTATAGTAGAATGTTCAACAATTATACAAAAAGTTCAACAAACCGTTAAGAAGAATAAAATGTTTATATTTAGTTTTCTGTTGTAATACTATGGCACCTAATGCAATGCAGATGTGTTGTTGTGAAATACCATAAATCATTAGTTACATATACTTATATTTAGAATATTTGTATGCTTAGTGATTTAGTGAAATTATCTCTCTAATAAATCCATTAATGGCTCAAGTAAATTAATACTAAAAAAAGGAAATAAACGTATTTATACAAAGCTAGCTATTTGGTATCTGCAAGTTTTATTCATATATGATTATAATAAAATGTTTTTTAATTTAATATTGAATCTCATCAGCTAGTCCAATGGAATCGGATGATCTTAATCTTCCTAATCTATATCATCCGAGACAACTACTCGTTGTAATGAAAGTATACTAAACTATTTTTCTTCTTATTTGTCTTACCAGACGTTTTATGATTTGTGCATTATTTTTTGCTTAGCCTCCGTTTGCTGTGTAGTCCGATGACATCGAGCCATCTATCGCGGTTATTCACTGACGGTCCTAAGAGCTCTGATCATGATAAAAACTGATCAATACAAATACTAAAAATTCCAATTCCTTTTGGAAAATTATAGAGAAAAGCAATTAACACTGGTTATGCAAGGCACCAAAAAATTCTAAAATGAATTTATTTCCGAAAGATGCTTTTCTGACGTACAAAAATCACTCACTTCTTCCGATCGCTTATACCTTGAAACAATTTTCGCCGTTGTTTATTTTTGTACATAAATTCGTTTTAAGCTCTTTATGTCTTGCATAACCAGATGGCGTCGAGGCGACGACCTCAGAACGCCAGACTCCTGGAGCTCCAAATTAGTAGCTCAACTTTTTTCTTAATTTCATAAAATAAAAATAAATAAGTGTGCCTAAGTTAGGACTGGATTTTAAAAAGGGTCATAAAATTGACTTTAGTTCAAGATGTACCCATAAATCATAATTTATTGGTGCCAACTTGAACTAAGGTCAATTTGCCATAATCTCATTATTCGAGAAAATGAAAATGCTGAATTACAAAAAATCTAGAGCTCACAGAGCAAAACTATCTACAGATTTGAACCAAGCACCTTCAAATTAATCAAGAACGAGTGCTGTAAAAATGCAACAAAATTTTTGTTCCCCTGTGTTATCAATAGTTACAATATTTCAAGAAAGAGCAAGAAAAAAAACTGATGACTTGCACGTGTTTTGGTCATTAAAGTATAAAATTCTATTTCATAAATCAGATTGACTTCTGTGCATGCATGTATTGAAGAATATTGTTTTATTTTATTTTGTTAATTTTATTAAAGTTTATTTATATTTACTGCTCTGTGTAAATATTTAGTTGAATACTTATATATTTTTAAAAAGGATATGACTATCATGATTACATATTTAAAAATTAAAGAGATAAAATAGAAGTTATATTGATTTATACTCTGCTACACTTCATATTATAATACGAATTTTCAGAACAAAAATGATACCTAGGGATTGCATTACCGGTTAACCGGTTAACCGGTTAACCGGTTATCAGGACAAAAAACACATGATGATAATTATCGGTTATTTTAATTTTTTACCGGTTATTTCAGTAAACTCTGAACTTACGATATGTCACATTCAACGTTTCTATTTATGTCACTGACTAGTATTCACTAAATACAGAGTGACTGTCGCAACACCGAGCACTTTTAACAATAAATAAATAATATTATAAAAAATAAACTCCAAACACCAAGCCCCAAGAAATACAAGAGAGACGTTGACAATATCTTATGATAGAAAATTGAATATTTCACTACCGCAAATATCTGTGGAATACATTTAGAAGTATGTTATTACCAATTCTTATTAACTTATCGACCCACCAATATCGATTGAGGAAGGGCATTTTCAGCTGGTGGTATTCTATGCACAAATATCAGACGACTAACAGATATAGCTTTGAAAAACTAACCCTTTTAACAGGCTATTTTTAAAAAATATTGTATTTTTAGATTAGGTATTCAGTAAATGCCCTATTTAAGTTTATGTTTATATGTTTATAATTTTTGTTATTTAAGTGGATATGTTTTTCACAGAATAATTATTTATTTAAATTTATTTCATTTATATTTTTTCCTTTTGATAAATTAACTCCTATATAAAAAAGTTCATTTTGTGTTGAATAAACATTGTTTCTTTTTCTTTTTGAGAGTTGTTTGTCTTTCCTAATTGATGACATAACGAACTTTTCGTCACCAGATACGTAAAATGTTACTTTTCATAACTGGATACATAAAGTAGTCTATTTGCTAGTCACATTTTTGTCACTTTGACAGCGATAAAAAAGGTGCTTTGTTTTTTATCATCGATAAAAATGTCTGTCCTCAAATGTAGAGTACATCTAGTAGTCGCACGTCACTTTAAAATCTGTACTGTCAGCTATAATTTTTAAGTATTGTGGAAACTATAAGTACATTTTTGCGACATACCGGGTTAAATAAGAGTGGTATGTAGTGGTTTAACCCCCACCATATTATTATATATTTGCAAACTGGTGTCGCGAAAATATAGATAGTTACTTTAAATTATTTCTTACAAATTCAAAAAGAGATTAGTTCACGGGCTTAACAGTAAACAAGGACAGCGATACATACCGCTTCTAACCTACGTCGAGAGCTGGGTAAGCTGCGGTTATTGTTTTGACATATCAAGAGTCACGTGAAACCGTACTCCCCTATTAAACCACTTCTCGCGAAAATGAAACGGTAAGCAAAAATGTCATTTATACTGTACAATATGAGTCGTTTTGGGAAAATTATAATTATTTTTAATAAATTATTGTTGTTGTTCGTTCACATATTCTGTCGTTAATTTATCTTGCCAAAAAACACTCGAGCTTTTCTTTTATGGATAAATTTCTTTTTGACTCAAAATTTTTCCAATCAGTAATTAATTTTGCTCGAAAAACTGACATTTGACAAAATCGCTCGACCTCCGGTCTCGCGATTTTTTCATGTCAGTTTTTCTTATAAAATCACTGATTGGCTAAATTATTTCGTTACAAAGAGAAATTTATCCAATAAAAAAAAGCTCTTGTGATTTAACTGTCGATAAAAAACCTTTTGTTTGTTCATTATATTAAATATACGTTTATAAAAATGTTTTTTTGTTAAATTTAGATAATTTTTTACATGGAAAAAGACAATTGCCATTTTCGCCAGCCTAATCATCTATTCTAAAAATTACCGGTAAACACCGGTTAACCGGTTATTTACATTTTTATTTACCGATTTACCGGTTATTAAAACTTCCGGTAAATTGCAATCCCTAATCATACCTATCAATTTTTAAGGGGCAGTCCTGTCGAGAGGGGAGTGGGAGTGATTCCCCCGCGCCCCAGTTCGTTTTCAGGGGCCCGGGCTTCTTTGGGGTTTTGTATTATATTTATTTGTATTATATTTTATACAAATTTTTTTCGGACTTTCCAGCCGTCCGTCAAAAATTTATTTTTCGGATTTCTCCCCACCCGCTTATCAATTTTCCAAAATATTTTCCATCGGGTCCGTAGTTTGCCTCCACGGCCCTGTTGAGGGGTTAAAAAATTTTGGTACATATTTTTATAAGGATGACCCCTCCCAGAAACAAGGCGTAGGACCGCCCTTGCGGTTGCCTGGAGAAGGAGAGGGGGAAGGAGAAGGGGGAGAAGGAGAAGAGGGAGAAGGAGAAGAAGGAGAGTAGAAGAAGTTCTCGACGTAGTTCGGCACATGACCCAGTTTGACTATTTAGTCATAGTCTGGTCTATGTTCAGACTCGCGACGGGGTGCAATTCGATAATCCAGCTTAAGACTACACAGGCACACAACAGATTTTATGGTGCGCTGAAAGTGAATATGACGATAAAAACTGATTTCAACCACCCAATCGCTCCCTAGCACCCCGTTACAACCTTCCGGGTGGGGGGGAAGGTTAAAATTTCACTGCTTATGAAAATTGAAAATGTATGTATATTCTTAAGTATTTGGGTGCGGTAAAATCGAACATGACGATAACAAATGATTTTAACCACCCAGTCATCTCCTTACAATTTTTATCGTCATATTCAGTTTCAGCGCACCAAAAAACCTACAAACATACTTTTTAAACGTTTAGAACAAGTGAAATTTCAACCCTTTCTGGTGCTTGTAGGGGGTGACTGGTTGGTTCAAATCAGTTTTTATCGTCATATTCGGTTTCAGCGCACCAAAAAACCTGCTTTTCAAATTTTTAGAACAAGTGGAATTTCAATCATCCAGGAGGGTTGCAAGAGGTGTTAGAGGAAAATTGGATAATTACAATCTTTTTTTATTGTCATATTTGGTTTCAGCGTCCAAAAATAAACACATAAACATAAACACACCACAGATAGTAGACAACCCCCAAATCCAAAGCCAAGGCTGTCCGGAAGGGGGTTACACATTCGGAAAAACGCAGACATACATCCACACCCCCCGGTGTTGTCAATACTGGGGCTGGGGGTCGAACCCAGAGCGCGGTAGCGAGTCGATCAGCGTATTCGCCACTCAATACGCCTTAACCGATTGAGCTACCGTGCCGGTAGCTACATGGAGGTAGGGAGTCTACCCTCTGGATTTCGACTTTTTTTAAAATTTTGTGTGCCTATGCTATTATTAATTTTTTTGTCTCGTTAAGCTCTGCGCCACCGGCTCGGTGGCGCAGTACTTAAGGTATTAGGCTTGCGACCACGGGGTCCTGGGTTCGAATTCTGGCTAGGGTATGAATGTGTAGTGGCGTTTTCACGTGTTGCCGAGACGGTAGTAGTGGGCTAGACTAAGGTTGTGTGAGAGACAACACGAGTTCGAGTCTCAGCTGCGGCGTCTCAGCTGCGGCAGATGGCAATGTCGCAGGGAATGGGTGTTGTGATATTGTCTATGTATGTTCCCGTAGTATACTGTATCGTGAACGTGTTAAACAAAGCGTTATACAAAATTTACGGAACTATGTAAACCGAATGATAAAAGTAATCTAAACTTGTACTTATTCGTAAAATTCATGTTTGAAAGGACAGAGACTTAAATTAATTATTTAGTATATTTAACGTAGACTAAACGTGTAAAGAGACGTAATAAAAATTAATTTGTATGGCTTCGTAGAAGGAAAATATCCGGCAGTGGAATTACTTTTATACTTGCCTGATTTTAATTAAGTCTATGTTAATAATCATTTTATGCAGCTATACTTTCTGCATGACTGCAAATATGGAAGCGATAGCATAGAGGTTAATATTAGCTCACTAGCTCACTGTTTACTGTAGAATAATTTTTCATTAAAATATATTTTATCCACAATCGATATACAACTTACACTATCGGGCGACAATGAGGCATTTTACGCTCTTAATACACAAGTAGCTATTCAAGTGGTTGCTAAATAGAAATACCTATTTTCCCCAAATTTACCCCAATTTACCCTTCGACGGAACAAGACGAAAATATAATCTAGTTCTAGATCTCGTTAAAGTACATATGTGTACCAAATTTCAAGTCAATATCTCAAACGGTTCCAGAGTAAACGTGCGCACAAAAAAAGTTACAGACAGACCGACAGACCGACAGACAGAAATTTTTTTTTTGCTCAAACTTAAAATCTCGACGTTTTGTGACATTCTAAGCCTATTCGAACAATAAAAATTTTTAAAAATTTTTTTGTCGTTACTATACTTCCACTGGATGTGGAAGTAAAATTATTTATCGGTTTGTATAGAGGTGTTTGAACATTTCAAAGTTATTAAGTTCTTCTTACAGGTGTTTACATGAGAAATTTTTTAATGTGTGGAAAGTGATAAATAGTAAAATTTTACTTTAAGTTGTCCATTCATTGTTGATAATATTCCATAAATAAACAATAATGTACTGTTAAAATAAAGTAAAACGGCCTACACACTCTTACAAATGATTCTTAAGCTAATTAAAAATTAATAATGGATTAATAATAACTATTTCCAATATTTAACTTTACCAGGAAAAATATGTTCCCAACTATTTTCGAACTTCTCTTTACATTTGGAAAATATACTTCATATAGGTACTTGGTACTTATTACCACACACAGATTTCCTCTAGCGGCGCGCAGTGAGGCAGGAATTCGAAAACGTGGCAATAATTCTAATTTCCGGAACAATCCATAAAAAATCATTTATACGGGTTTTTGAGGTAGTACATTTTAAATCTGACGTTGAAATGTAAAAATATAGACCTGTCCTATGCTCTTGGAAAAATTAAAAACACAAAAAACTGGAGAAAAAATCAAAATAGAATATCTTTTCGATAAGGAGTAATTTCACCAAAAGTTGGCAAAAATAAAACTTATCTATGGTCAATATAATGCACTAAACCCGGACGCTCTAAGTCAAATAGAGCGGTCAAAGATGGCGGATGAAATAAAATTCTTTAATTCTTCGTCAAGTATCAGGATGTCGTGCGCCACTTTTTGTTTTTTTTCTATTGTAGGTTCTTTTAGGTGCATAAAGGGGAGAAAGTTCATTTTTTTATTTTTGAAAAGGGTGCATTTTTTACAATTTTCAAAAATGCATTTTCCCCGACTCTCCTTTTTTTCATCCAATTTTCATCGAAACAAAATGAAATGTACTATAGAAAGTCTCGTATAACGTCGAAAATACAAAATGAAACTCCATTAATTTGATCACGAAATTTATTAAGCATACGCATGGTAATAATAATAATCATTTATGAAAAAAAGGAAGGTCAAAGAAAATGCATTTTTAAAAATTGTAGAAATACACTTTTATTGAAAATACAAAAAAATTGAACTTTATACCCTTAAAGTACCTAAAAGAACCTACAATTGAAAAAAAGTGACGCACAAAGGAACTTGACGAAGAATTAAAAAAAATTAATTAAAAAAAATATATTTCTTCCGGCATCTTTGAGCGTACTATTTGACTTACAGCATCCTGGTTTGGTACGTTATATTTGACCATAGATGAGTTTTGTTTTTGCCAACTTTAGTGAAATTACTCCTTCTTATTGAAAAAATATTCAATTTTGACTTTTTTGGACATTTTTGGTATTTTCTATTTTTTCCAAAATGGCGGATTGACATATACATCAGATAGGTCTATAATTTTTAAGAATTTTATTTCAAATAAGTCAGTATTTTTAATGTTCCCGTTCGATTACTAGTACAAGATATATTAGGCAGATAAGTAGAAAATCCGCGAAAGTGCGTCAAAAGTGCATACAACTTTTGACGTATTAGGAATTATTGCGCGCAAATATTTTTTTCGTAATCGGGAGATCATAACACATAAGAATCAACAATAAAATTTGTAATGGAATGTTGTCGCTGAAAGAAATTGAATTAAATCAATTCGACTGTACTACACGTTTAAAAAATATTCATGAAATACATTTTCAGGAATTCAATTTAAATTTTAAGGAGTACATGTGAGTACTAGTTTAACTTTAACTGTTAAACAAGAATACTTCATCTACAATAATATATCAAATTCATAAAGTCGATGTATGTGAAAGTAAACTTTTCCTTTGGCTACAAAATATATTGTAGTTTATTGATATATTTGCATAGGCTTGTTTTTGAAATTATAATTACTGTATAACTTAAACAATTATAGTAAAATAACGTTATATATTGAGTACATACTTGACTCTATTGGATCCATAGTTAATTAAGTCTGATATAAATGAATTTTTCCACTTAAAAGTTGTAGGTATCAAATTTAGCGCATCGAACATACGCAAATATCACTTAACAATAACAGATTCATGGAGGTGGTAGTAGGCGAGGTGACCTTGAATGAAGTTAGATAGTGGCGCAAATGATAGACTGATATGTTCTCTTGTCCACAACATATAGTCCTTTAGCTCATTTTATTTTACAATTAAATGCACACGTTTTCGAATTCCTGCCCCACTGTACGGCGCGGCGTTGGAAAATTATTGAATTAAAATAAATTTCTTCTTAAAGTTATATCTCTAATAGACAAATATATTAGCACCCCTAGTAAAAATACTTAATTCATCTTTTTAACAACGGAATATAACACACATAATTCTATGTATGTTATTTTGCGGTAGAAACATACTATGGTCCCTTTTATTCGAGAAAAATGTATATTATGACTGAAACAATCAGTACTAGTTTGGAGAGGCTGGCGCCTGGAAAGTAGGTTACAAACCGGTCCTCTCACCTATTACTGTGATTTTTTCAACAGTTTACTCCTTCTTTAAACCTCTCCTTATCATGATGGAGACGTTTTTTGTTTGTTTTATGACCAGATAATTTATTAACTTTGAAGCCTTTCACCGCTCTGCCAAAGTCACATATATGAATAGTAAAATTATGATAACTCTCCCATTGAGAACTTCTACAACGTTTGCATCAGGACTCTTAATCTATACAACATAAAAACAATATTTACACTTTTAAAACGACGTCAGCGCAGTCATTAGTCTAAAGTGTAAGCCAATTTTATTGCTAAAGTCTGTTTGCTGATAGAGCCCCGGTGAGGCATCATGAACGTGTGAACTAAGATGGATAAGGAAATTGAATTATAAGCATATATAATATATCTATTGTAAATTTATAGTAATTTAAGTTAAATAAATTATAATATTGAATTGTTTTGGTTTCAAGTAAAAAATATGATAGAGCAAATATACAAAATAAATACACTTAAGTAGTTGCAGCTAAATCTTTTTTAATCATTAATAGAATTTTGTGAAATAAGTATGTAATCTTAAAATAAAAATATATACTTAATATTAATTATGCCAAACCCTATATAAAACAAATATGGCAGTAAAATACAAATACCTTAATATAGGATAAATAAATAAATTCAGTTTTCTTCGTCAATATCTAATTCTTCCGAGGCCTCATCATCGCTTTCATTATTAACACTTATAACGAGTGGCATAACTTTTTCATCATTCGGTCATATGTCTCTAAAATCAATTTATTTGTGTGATTTACACACTTGGAACAAATTGAGCTCGACAATTGAGATAGAGCTTCATCCCAAATAGCAAGAACGGCTTCGTCACTAAAACCATATTTCGTAATACTCCTTACAAATTTCACAAAAATGTTCTATTGGGTTGAACTGACAGTGATATTGTGAAAACTGCAGTACTTCATGTCCATGCTCTCTAATTAAATTGTCAACAACATAGTGTTGCTCTGTTCTGTTAGCTCGAGCTAGTTGGAGCAATTCGGCTTTAAATATGGTATCACTGAAATCTATGTTTTTGGTCTTTAAGCATGTTTGTATTTTTTCTTTCGTCTAAGATCGAGTTTTTTTTTTTATTTATTTATTTAACGTCGGCCCATTTCCGCTACCAGAACCTATCACCGACGCCAGGAGACGAGCTACTCCCAACTTGGAAATTTTGCCGAACCTCTTCCCTTAAGAAGAGTAGGGATCTTTTACTTGCCTAACATTTAATAGACAAGGGACCGCCTGCTTTACATCCCCTCCGAAGGATGGTATATCCACTACGTAATCCTCGTCTGAAATTACGTAACTTCCGCGTATACACTGATATACAAGCCGCTAGAAGGTGGGACGAGAACGCTGTATTTCTCAAGATCCACTAACCGCGCTCGACGTTGCTTCAACGGAATATCGACTGATATTCACATTGAAGTCGCCTCTACGCTCGCCCCTTCGGGTACTATTTCTTCAACCCGAGAGAGCATTATCAAAAACAATAATGCTTGGATTTCGTAACCCCGGCAAATGTCTCTCTGTCAGCCACTTTTCAAAATGTTCAGAGTTCATGTTGTCATGGTAATCTGCTGACTTATTCTTGGTGGAGAAATCTAAACTCGCATCTTCAGAAAAGTCATGAATAGATCCTGCATGTACAACTATAAAATCTTTTACTTTTTGTAGCTGTACGGTACGACCCCTTTTCGATTTGCTGTATTCACCTTGCCAAGAACGTTTTAATCCCCCTCTGCTAAGGATCGAAGTTTCATCTAAGAACACTATATTTTTACATTACTCATTACTTTTCAACTTTTTTACGTATTTGCGTAAAAACCCGTTTTGGTCTTTCACAAAGTACTTTTCTATTGTCATCTTTTTTAAATGAAAAGCCTAATTTTTTAATCACTTTATATAAACTGGTACGTTCAATATCAACTATTGCTCTAGATTTTAGCTTCTCTAGCCGCATTCGACGACGACACGCGTTAAGCAAATTGGTTTGCTGTCGAACAATAGAAATGCCACACGTCGGTCATAACTTGATCACAAAGATTAAAACTTACGTTACAGATTAGGTTATAAACAATATTTCAATGAAGACAATGAAAGATAGAACTTCGAACGATATTCCTTACACTATACGACAGGGATTCTATCGGCGAACAGACCTTACAGGGTGCTGGAACTTTCTGTGAAATTGCTTCTGAAGTAGTTTCCACAAACACCCATACAGTGAATACTGTTACTCTAAATGCGTTTCATCAACCATGTTGGCATCATCTGGAGGCAATTAAACCATCTTTAATGATATAATAATCCATCATAAAGTAATAAAACACGTTAATATTTCACGCAATCGATATTATCACTGCTCATTACAATTCCTAGCACTCAAAAGATACTCTCTTCTAACTTAACTTAATTTTTAAACTTCTTAAATTATGAAGATAAAACTATTACAATGTATACCGTGTGTGTAGTCGCGGGCTAGGCATGGGGAGTAGAATTACAACATCGCGTGTGCCAGCTGGCTGAAATGAAATAACAGCTGGAATGTTCCATCGATGGACGAATTTACGGCTGCCGGTGTTGTCATATTTCTCGCGCTACGTGAATGTACATGCCTAATGGGAAATTACACGCACGGTATTTCGTTGTTCATAATTTTTAAACAGACCTACAATATTGTTTATCAATAAATAATTTATGTGTTCATTTTATATTCAAATATACCATTTTATTGAACAAAATACTACTATCTAATATTTTCCTGGCTTATTATGAAACAAAACATTCACAAATAGCGCGAAGCTAAAACACGTGAAATGGACATACATTTAGTCTCCCGTAAGTACTAGAGTAACTAGAGACATGTGTGTTAAAAACTTCCCTCCTATGAAGTTTTATATAGCTGTATGTTAATGAGAAAGCTACCTTAATTATTAGAGTTAATGCGAAATATGGGCTTTTAAATGCTTATATCATTATAGACATTCAAAGAAAATTATATTTCACAATTTGCTGGTGATTTCTTTAAATAGCATGAATTCGCGCTAAGTTCATTGTATATTATAAAATGCAGGTTTTTTTATATACGACGACCTATTTCAAAGAATTACGTAATTCGTGTTTCCGCTAGAAGAATTATGGAGCTGATAATGTCCAGAATGCTGAAATTAATCCTGAAAGTGATTTTTAGTGCCTGATTTATAAGAGTGTTAAGGTAACTGATGTATTATCTACTAACAAGGCATTTTATCTTTTTCGCCTCTCCTTTTCGATAAATTAAGTTATATTTGCAATCACGAAACTTCAGACAGGTCCATATTATTGTATCTAATAATTACCTTTGCGAAGTTATCTTCTGCCCCAGTCAATATGCAATATTTTGCCTAAACCCAGAAAAAATAATAGGGAGCTAATTTTTGGTATGGATATTCTCTGATGGTTCAGATCACTGAAAAAAAAAAGCCCTGAAAGTCCTCCTTACGCAACCCCCATTTATTCACCCCCAAATATGCACGTTTTCCTGTATTCGCTATTTTCTCGAAAACGATTGATTTAACAAACAAAAAAAAACATAAAAGTACTTTTTTATAGCAGACAAATTTTTTTTTCAACTATGTGTAGCATAATTTAAAAATAAACAAAAATTGTTGATAAAACCGAAAGTGAACGCAAGTTGCCTTACACAATAAGCAATGTCCTTGATTCCCACAAAAATCACTTGAATTTTAGTAAAAAAAATGTGTGGATATAAAAATTAAATTAAAAATAAAACATTTTTTTCTGCATCGTGCATTCGCGCCTACATTTCTCTATCTTTATTTCTTCTCGGTAGACATGCTATCTACTTCGAAAGATAAAAAAGTTTCTAACTTGCTCTATTTACAGACAAATATTTTTTCATTCTATCAACATAACCTTAGAAAAAAAAATCATATTTTCTACACTTATTTTCTAAAAATTGACATTCATATTAATACATTTTGTTAACGAATCTATAGTGATAACACGATAAAAATTTGAGACAAATTCATCGATCTCGTTATTGACTTAGTGAGAGTTAAATGAAAAAAAAGGAATCACTACAGATTTCCTATTTAAGTCTCTTACAACAAGAAATCGATACTATTTATTAAACTCCACTATTATATGTGGAAATAATTGTTCTGAGAACTTCAATAATATTATATTTGAAATCTGCCTCAAAAACCTGTAAGACGACATGCCACATTGGTAGTGGGGATGGGGGTGGTGTGGGGTGATGCTAAAAAAAATTTTGAGGCCTTTGGTTCTTGTACAAACATTAAATCGCAATTTTATTTTTTACGCCCTTTAATAATGGGATGGAGGTGGTAATGAGTAATAGTGATGCTGGGGGTGACATCGCAAACCGCGATAGTCTATCTTTTTCAACTACCGAGCTACAGATCGTTTTTGGAAAATTGCTATTTTCGGATGACTTCTATATCTCAATTACCAGGTATCGAATGGAAAATCGAGTAACACATTTTTACGGCACTTTTTTGAGTAGAATCCGTTGCTGATAAAAAGAAAATTATGCATGCCTCAGTTTTCGAGATATAGACATAACTTGGGTTTTTTTAAATTATTTCATTATTCCATCAACTTAAATTAGCTATCCAACGATTTATCATATGTCATATTTATCTCTAAAAAAAGCGGTTAATTTTCGAAAAATTTGATATATCTGTGAGGAGGCCACGAAAAACTATTAACAACACTTTTTATAGTATATAATAATTTTGCCAAAAACAGGAAAAACTAAACTACAATAAATGTTCGAATAGTCTTCCATTGACATCTATGCATATTGATCACATTTCTAATATTCATTGAGAAGGCCATAATAAAAAAAAGAAAATCGAAATAATCGTAAATGCCAAAAACTAATAAACTAATTTATGAGTTAATTGTGAGTGAGCATTGTTAAAAATGGTTCAATTTAGTAATGGTGAAAAATATGATATGATTAAGTGTTTTATAGAATGCGGAGAAAATTTAAATTTAGCTTCCGAGCTTTATTTTAATAGGTAAGTTACAAACAGCAATTCTTTGTGCCAAAAGTGCCGCCTAAACAATATTTTTAGATATCCAGGAAAGAGAGAGTCAGACATAAAAATATTCAAAAAGCTACAACAAAATTTAAAAAAGTTTGGATCAGTTGTAAAACCTCGAGCAAAAATATATAATAAAGCAGGTAGGGAAGCTGTAGAAAATATTGTTTTATAAACTGTAACAGAAAATCCGAAATCGCGAAATACGAAATACTGAGTTGCATTGCTTAAAAAAAAATAAATTCAAACCCTACAAAATTAGGATTAGTCACCATCTATACCTAAACTACTTCGCACCTCGATTTTTGCCAGTGGTTTTTGTGTCAGTGCAATGAAGTGCCGGAATTTTTAATCGGCATAATAACCACCATCGGGCCCATGAAAATCCGCACGTAACCGCTTCAGTTAATCGTCAAGGACGATTTGGTTTTGGGGTATGGTGTGGTTCTATTGGATACCAAATAATAGGTCTTCACGGTAATTTGAATACCGAAAATTTTATTAACATTCTACGAAGGCTCAGGACTAGTTTATTAATGTCTAGTTAGCTAAGTTAACTAAATTGATAACTAACAATTAATATAATAGCTAACTGGCCGTTAATAAACAACAAAGTATTTTAGATATTGTTTAATTTTTAGTAAATAATGGTAGTATTTTGTGGCCAGCTAGATCTCCCGATATAACCCCTGTCGACTTTTGGCTTTGGGGTTATTTAAAAAATATTATAAATAGAGAACGTTCTAATAAGAGAGAACAATTGGAAAACAAAACTTCAGCTGCGTTTTGGCCATTAACTACTGTCATGATTGGAAATGCAACAAATGTTGTAAGGAGAAGGTGTCAAAAATGAATAGATGTCAGTGGAAAATAATTCGAATATTTATTGTAGTTTAGTTTTTCCTATTTTTGGCAAAATTATTTTATATTATAAGAAGTGTTGTTAATAGTTTTCCGTGGCCTCCTCACAAATATATTAAATTATTCGAAAATTACTTCACTTTTTCTAGAGATAAATATGACATAATATGATAGCTAATTAAAGTTGCGACCAAATAGTGAAATAATTTACAGGGTATTCCATTTAAAAAAACACAAGTTATGTCTATAACTGAGGCATGCATAATTTTCTTCTTATCAGCAACGGATTCTACTCAAAAAAGTGACTTAAGAATGTGTTACTCGATTTTCGATTCGACACTTGGTAATTAAGATAATCCAGAAATGGTAATTTTCTGAAACGCTCTGTAGATCGGTAGTCGAAAAAGATAGACGATCGCGGTTTGTGCCATTGTTTGTTTCTCGAAAATTGAGCTCAGGACACCTATATTGGTTATCTTGGTGCTAAGGCTTTCGCGGAGCTGATGATCTGGCTACTGGTTTCCGGGTCTTCTTCCGCGTAGAATTGGTTGAGTGCTTGACGTTTCGACAATCTTGTCGTGGTCTTCTTCTGAAGCGAAGTGAGCTCTGCTGAACTGAGCTCCTCTATTTATACAGGTTATCAGGAGGCGCGTTGCGGATCATTGCTCATGCGGAACATTGACTTCCACGTTATCGGTAATTGTAGTCAGGTGTCACGGTTATAGTTATTCGGATGTTTATTTATTTCAATGGCTTCTCTGTGTCTTCTTGGCCAATAATTTTGGTGTTGGCTAATTTCTTTGTTTTGTCGAATTTTATCAAATGGCCGGTTTCTTCTGAATGTTCGGCAACTGCTGATTTTGTAGAATTTCCCTTCTTTGTATTTCTAATGTGTTCTCTGAGTCTGGTGTTTATACGTCGTTTGGTCTCTCCGATATAAACTTGTCCGCAGGAACATGGGATGCTATATACTCCTGGTGTTTCTAGTTCTTCTGGACCTTGGTATTTGGGAAAATGTTGTGCCACCTTCTGTTTTGCATTATATATTACTTTGACGTTCTTTTTCTCCAAAACTCTTCCAATTCTGTCCGTACATCCTTGTATATACGGTAGGTAAGCTGTTGCCGTGCATTTCTTTTCTTCTTTTTCTTCTTCTGTTCTGGTTGTATCTTGTCTCTTTATTGCGTTGTCTATGTCCTTCGGTTTTCTGTAGTGATGTTTTTATGGTCTGATATTCTTCTTGCAGATGTTCTGACTCGCAAATTTGCTTGGCTCTATGTACTAGTGTGTTAACTACGGCCTGTTTTTGTGTGCATACCGACAGATACCTGCACGCTAATTCTCACCACCACCCAGCACAAAAACAAGCCGTAGTTAACACACTAGTACATAGAGCCAAGCAAATTTGCGAGTCAGAATATCTGCAAGAAGAATATCAGACCTTAAAAACATCACTACAGAAAAATGGATACAAACCGAAAGACATAGATAACGCAATAAAGAGACAAGATACAACCAGAACAGAAGAAGAAAAAGAAGAAAAGAAATACACGGCAACAGCTTACCTACCGTATATACAAGGATGTACGAACAGAATTGGAAGACTTTTGAAGAAAAAGAACGTCAAAGTAATATATCATGCAAAACAGAAGGTGGCACAACATTTTCCCAAATACCAAGATCCAGAAGAACTAGAAACACCAGGAGTATATAGCATCCCATGTTCCTGCGGACAAGTTTACATCGGAGAGACCAAACGACGTATAAACACCAGACTCAGAGAACACATTAGAAATACAAAGAAAGGAAATTCTACAAAATCACCAGTTGCCGAACATTCAGAAGAAACTGGCCATTTGATAAAATTCGACAAAACAAAGAAATTAGCCAACACCAAGAATTATTGGCCAAGAAGATACAGAGAAGCCATTGAAATACATAAACATCCGAATAACTAACAACGCGCCTCCTGATAACCTGTACAAATAGAGGAGCTCAGTCCAGCAGAGATCACTTCGCTTCAGAAGAAGACCACGACAAGATGGTCGAAACGTCAAGCACTCAACCTAGTCTACGCGAAAGAAGACCCGGAAACCAGCGGCCAGACCTATATTGGTTTTTGTTTATCTGCCATAGTTTTAGAGAAACCCTCAAATCCCATCTAATTTGGTCCACCCTGTCGATAATTCCCTCAAATAATTTAGTCTAATACCCTACCTGGATTAACGCTGCATATTCAAAGGTATTTAGTTTGTTTCTTATTCCTCTTTTCGAGGTGAGGTTCGTTTCGGTGATGATCCAGGATGACTATTGACTTTAGCCTTATGTTATCAGGCTGGTGTCTTGAATTATTTCTTAACGGTCGGAAATGGGAGATTGCTACAAATTCGATACTACACGCCCCAGGTAACGAGGATGTAATATAGCACTGATGTTTGTTCTATCTACTCTAAGTACGAAATTGTATGAAAACAAACAAAATATTTTTCAATATTTGAATTCCAACTCAAATAATTTAATCTGCATACGTCTGAAGTCTTGTATGATCAGTTTTAGTCTTACCTTAAAAGATTTAATGAGTTGTTCTAACAGTAGTCGTTGAAACTTTACGAAATTTAAAGCAAATCAAAGTGTGCTAGTGTACCTGAGTATTCGGTTTTCTGAAAATTACTAATATTCTTCACATTATAACCTGTCACTAAGAGATATTATGCAACTTCTCTGTTACAAAGAAACTTATCATAGGTAAGTATTTCTTTCTTATTGGATTATAAGAAAGACACTATGAAGGAACGGTACACCCATCAATAATGTTCATTTTTAATTTAAGCTAGGCTCGTTAATGATTCCAAGAACAAAATAAAATCATGTAGAACAGTAATAGAGATCTGAAATGATCTTGTGAAGATCCTTAAGAAGGCTATAAAATATAAAGGCACCTATATTTTTGCACTATATTTACAACCGCACAGACTTTACGTACCTATATCAGTTACACATTTTTTCGTGAACAAATTTGATTTTAAATAAACAAGTTGGCGAGCGCGGATTAAATGGGTTAAGCTAAAAAAATTTAAACCTTTGTTGAATTAAGATTAAGATAACAACTCCGCAGTTTTCTTAATTTATTTTTAACTGTTGCTATAGAAAATTGCTCTGTTTGTGATTAATTGTGAACACAGAATATGAGTTTAATCAGATGTTTACGTTAGGCTTAATTGTTATAAAAATGGTGTACGCACATTTACAGAAATATTCTAAATATAATTATAAAAAGTTGCACTAAAAATTAAACAGTTCAGTTTGAGCAACTAGAACCAGTAGTGGGCAGTTATCGACGAAAACTTCAAAATGGTAGATGAGATTTTACCTAAACGTCGTTTAGATAACCTCGCCCCTCTAGGGGCTTACATTAGCTAATTCTGGACTCCGTCTGACTCTTAACATAAAATCATAGTATTATTCTTATTATTATATAGTACAGTACTATATAGTATGGTATAGTATGGTATATAGACCATGTGCCAGACCTATCAGTTATTATAATTTGGGGGGACTGAATGAAACCTTTACCACAGGTTTCTGGGGTCATATGGAGCAAAAAATTCGGGGGGTCCATCATGGAGAGGTAGCTTTCAAATATGGCGGCCTTTCAAAATGGCGGCCCGACTATGAATTTTTAAATTCAATTATCTCGAGATCGGATGGAGCAATCTTGAATTTTTTTTTCTAAATGTAGGTGAATGAACGGACTACAGTATCGTTTCTAATGTTTATGGCCGAAAAAACAATATTTGAAGTCAGAACCATAAGGGTATATAAGTGATATTTATTGTAAAACTGAGTTAAGTGCATATTTTGTAAGTTAAAAGATATATTTATCAATTGGAAAATAGATCCAAGTGATTTTGTGACCGCAAGCGCCACATATTGGTGTGTGTATATATAACTCCTATACAGAATCGTACATTTCGTTCGTGACAGAAAGGTATAAATACACTTATACCGTTTTGACTCAAATCATATCATAGAATTACTTTACTTTTATGCTCCTTATGGTTTGCCTAAATACTGTGATTTTGTTGTTAAGTGAAAATCTAAAATCGAATTAGAACTCCACCAAAGAAAAATAGAAAATCTAGTAAGAGGGAAAAATTCATATATTAACTATGTTAAAGAAAACCAAAATTGTCGTGTTGTTTGCCCCAATAAGGAGTATCCCAGGATAACCCTACTTCACACGAATCGTCTGCTTCACAAACATCTAAAAATATATCACGGAAAAAGAAGTCAGTAAGAAAAAATTTGAACCTCTTAAATGAAGGGACATACTTCAGCACTTCACCTTTGATTTAAAATACTTGCACACCGCAGATCTTTTACTTTCCAGATTGGAAAAAATGCATACAGACACCAGGAACATCTATAATAAACATTGATGTCCATAATAACACTGATCTGAAGGAGCTGCCTAAGATATCATTAGAAAAGTGGTGAAATTTGATTTCGCTTTTGCCATACATTTTACCAATACACCATAATTTCTATGTGAAACTTACAAACGAAGAGGAGGAAAAGAAGAAGCCCAAGAAGGGAAGATTAAAAGGGACAGTAGTTTTAATCAAACGGAACACATTGAGAACATAAATGAAAGTGTTGCTGATGAGGATGAGAATCAGGGTGTATGTCAATTCATAATTTTGAAAGTTCCTGACTTTTCCAGGTTTTCCAGGACATTTCAATGAAAATTCAAGAAAATTTATCTGCTCGAAAATCAAAATTGATGAACGGCGGAGAGGAAATGGAAAACAATTTTTGACGGGGGGGCGTGCGCAATATGGAAACCACTTTAGATATAAGTAGTTGTAATAAATTTTCCCTGATTTTTTTAAATAATTTAATAAATTTCCTTTTCCAGGTTTTTCCTGTTTTCCAGAAAGTATAAACCCTGAGAATACAAACGATAGTGTTTCTGAGAAACTTGATCATTACAGTGGCATATTCTGATTGTGATGAATAAGGTCCTTTTAAGAATGTTATTTTTTTAGTGTGCAATTAACGTACCCTCATGCTTCAAATGTCTTCAAATACAAAAAAAAATGACGATATTTTATGTTTTGAAGTCATGATAAAGCAAAATATTCACATGAATACATTTTTATACCAATTTGTTAATTTTATACACAAAACATTTTAATCTAATTTGATGAATTTCTAATTATCAATCAACTTTCAATGCTTATTTCTCCAGCCTCACTTTTCGACACTTATTCATTTATCGGTCAAAACTCGAAAAAACCAAAAATAAGGTTTTTTTTAATTTGCGTTTTACTATTTTTTGGACTAACGGTTGGGTATATTGAGAACATGTTCTGAATAAGAGTTTTAGAGAAACATCTCACCTTTAAAATGCCAAAGAGAAATTAAAGATCGGATAAACACAATCCGAGATATCGAGATTCAAAGCAGACCAGACGGGGTTGAGCGCATTGACAAAGCGCTCGGTGTTTTGAGCACCGTGAAGGTCACTATTGCAGCTATTGTAATTGTACTCTTCCTCATCTATTGTTGCTTTGGTACGTCCCTTGCACCCACAGCTCTCGGTGCATTGGATTTGAGTTGCTAAGCACGAGCAAGTTTCTGGTACACAGTTCCTCTTGCAGTGACACCGCAAAAAGGAAAGTACGAACTCCGGTGCTGGCAAGCCTTCGATCCACTTGACGCATAAGTTACCAGAAATGTCCTTTTCCCACCCATGAGCAAAGAGTTCAGGAATTATTGGTATGGTTTCCAGGCTTCTGAGTCAATTCCGGCCTGGTAGTTGACACGTTTATTGTGCTGTCTCAAGGTGTCTTTACAATGAGGCATTTGGAAACTCTCACTTTGCCCCCCCCCCCCCTTCCCTCTGAATATCTGGTAACGCAGCTCATCAACACCTTGCATTTAGGGGCATATAACTGGCAAACGAATTTCTCTATGGTGTCATCAACATCATTAGACAGCACCCAATCTCTGCCTAACTTGCTGAACGCTTCAATAAATCTTTGCTAATTTTTGCACAAAAGCTTAAATCTTTTAAGTTTTCCCTGGCCAACAAAAGCGCTAACGTGTCACAGCCAGACCAGCAATAATACCCGATGAGAGCTGTAACAAGCTGTTCGCCTAAGGTAGATACTATCTGGGAAACTTGAATAACTGTTAAAACACTTTTGTTTCTCTTCACAATACATAAGTTTTTGCTTTTTATGGTTTTACATAAACCTACGGCCAAAACTAATACATCCGTATCGTTTGAAAAGCAAAGAACTATTTCATATGATGTAGCCGCGTTCCTTGCATGCAGCATCATTCTGGAATCAGCTTCTTCTTGAGTGCAGAACAGCTCAGGAACAGTTTCGCTCCCAGTAGACGTGATCCTGAAGCAGATTTCACAAACTGTTACGAAAATTTCTTGGTTTCCAATCATGTTCTTAAATTTTATTTTTGCTTTCATTGCTCCTTAATAACTTCCTCCAACAAACCACTTCGAGGCCACCTTTGATTTCACTTAATTTCAGCGGTTCCTCTTTCTTCCCGCTCCAACGATTTGATCGAAATCTCTCGGTAATCATCAAATACTATGTCAATTCTACACCAACTCCTATCTATATTCAAAATCTGCTTGAGAAAACTCGTTGTCAATTCGTCAAACGTTTTTTGTTCTCCTTTGATGGACTGAAGTACAGCCATTCCATCAATTATGCAGGCCGAATCTTTTTCCGGCAGACTGGCAGGGGTGATGTATTTTTCTCAGTGATGGGCAAACACTGATTTGCAGGTTTTCTTCAAAGACCCATCAACATTTGCCAGAGTTCATGGAAATGGCGCCAGAGGATATTTGAACACTTCCTTCATGTCAAGTTTTTTATTTTCTGCGATATAAATCATTTTGCTGAATAGATATCGGTCGCATCGGAGGATTACTTCTTTATTTCCAACCTTGGTCGTTTTGCTCGTCTTTGGTCTACTTATCTTGAGACCCACTTTCTTAATAGGATTATGAAACCCTTCTCCTTTGGTTAGGCGAACCGTGAACTCTTGGATACGCTATTTTCCCCTTGTTTTCCGAATTAATGAGATCAGAAGCTGTTGATTCATCAACACATATTCCAGTAGATAAACGTACAATATCTGAGGGATTAGGATCATCTACTCGTTGGCTAGAAGTTCTGTGAGACCTGTCACATCTTTCTCATCTCTAATTATCCGTGGGCTTCGGAGGTCAGGGTGGCAGTGATTTGTTTCGCTGGATGATAGAACGCTGCGGAGGTTTCCTACTGTAGAAGCTCTGTGCTCAGCATTAACAGAATACCGTGCTACAGCCTGCTTTTTTAGACTGAAACCTTAGTACCTCCAGCAGTTTGGGTGTTTTTGTCCACAGTCTCTTCGATGGCTTGGTCTACTGGAATTCTAGAAAAAGGCTTCTTAGTTGTACTGAAAAACCTCTATCTACAAAGTATGGTATCCTTTTCCAGTTTCGTTAATTCAATGAAGTGGTATCATAGATAGCGTGAGTAGTTCACCGTATCCAGTGCAAAACACCAAGGCACCATTTTTTCAACGGCAGCTAAGAACAGAAACCAATTTCCTTCCCGATTAGCCCGAAGAAAAGCGAGAAGTAGCTCACTAGGTCTATATATTTCATCCACAAGGACGACAGTGCTCCATTACAAAATTATACGGACTATTATTTTAAAATACAGTATTAATGCTCAACCCCGCCCCGTCCACTTTGAACCTCGAAATGTCGGGTTCTATTGATCCGATCTTCAATTTCTTTTTTGTGTTTTAAAGGTGAGATGTTGCTCTAAAACTCTTATTCAGAACACGTTCTCGATATACCCAACCGTTAGTCCAATAAGCAGCAAAACGTAAATTTTAAAAACCCAATTTTTAGTTTTTTTGACCGATAAATACTGTTTTTTTGGCCATAAACATTACGAACAAAAATGTAGTCAATTCATTAACTTGCATTTAGAAAAAAATAAATTCAAGATTGCTCCACCTGATCTCGAGATAATTGAATTTAGAGATTCGCAGTCGGGATGCCATATTTGAAAGCTACCTCTCCAAGATGGACCCCCCGACTTTTTTGCTCCACATGAGCCCAGAAACAGATGGTAAAAGTTTTATTCAGTCCCCCCAAATTATAATGACTTTAGGAGGTCTGGCACATGGTCTGATAGTATGGTATAGTATAGTATAGTATGGTATAGTATGGTATAGTGTGCTATGGTATGGTATGGTATGGTATGGTATGGTATGGTATGGTATGGTATGGTATGGTATGGTATGGTATAGTATGGTATGGTATGGTATAGCATGGTATGGTATGGTATAGCACGGCATGGTACGGTATGATATAGTACAGTTCAGTGCAGTACAATGCAGCAGTACAGTACAGTACAGCACAGTACAATGTAGTGTAGTGCAGTGCAGTACTGTATCGTACCATATCTTATCGGATCGTTTCGTATAGCATTGTATAACTTAACATAGCGGAACAGAGTAGAGTACAGGAGACCAGAGTAAAGTAGAGGAGAGTAGAGGGGATGAGTCTACGGTTTTTCACGCGTCTTATTTAAATCCTGATGCAAATAGAAATAAATACCCCCATTGTGATACCAATAGTAATAATTCGTGCTTAACAACTTTTTCGGAAATGGATGTATTGAAGTATCTCAATGAAACTAAACCTAAATTCACCAAGGGACCGGATATTATACATAACAATAATATATAGTAAAGGACTGTGCAGACATTTTCGTCCGTTCACTTATCAATAATTTCTAATTTGTCCCTGAGGTTGCAAACATTTATTAATGAGTGTAAATAACCTCGTTTATAAAAGACAATAGAAGTAATGTTGAGAGCTATAGGCCATTGACAATTATCTGCAACTTTGTGAGAGTTTCTAAGTTCACTCTGAGTATGATATTCAGATACGTACAAGGTCAAGTAATCGACTGTTTTGGAAATTAAGTTTTAATTTTGAACAACGTGTTTTTGTCTCGTTTTTCTTTAATATGTCGGGTGCTGGTCATCGGATCAGACCAAACAAAAAATTAGAATATTTGTCAATAAATAATGAATAAAACTGCATGGGTCAAAATCCGGTTTGCCGTTTTGCTTTTTTGTAAATAAATAAAAACAACGATAATATTCAATTTTACATAAACCGAAATTAATAAAGAAATAACTAATCTTTCTTATGAAACTTGGTGAAATTATAGGTCCTGTAGGTGTAAACTATTATGGAAAAGTACAAATAAAAATATTTATTATTTTCCTTAAAAAACGAGATTTTTAAAACATATTTGAAACTTCAAGATTGCTTAGCCGTAGATACTTGACATCAAAACAAGTCGATTTAACTCAAAAAGTAGTGGTCTAACTCTTTTCGTTTTCAAGATACGGGGTGTCAAAGTAAAAAAAATGTATTTGTAATTTGTCTCTATCTTGGAGACTATTATACGTATCTACTTCAAAGTTGGTAACGACATAATTTTCAGGTCGCTAATTATAATGGTGATATTGCCGATGCTTTTTTTGAGGTTAGATTTTGGACATCGTCTTCTATTATAATCGAAAGGCAATTTAGTTACCTATAGAAAAGGTGTACTTGTTTAAACGCGATAAAATGCACCCTTTCAGAGAAATACGCGATTTACAACTTTGTCACACACCAGTTCGAAGAAATTCAACACCTCGGGTGTTTTGAAAACATTGGGACAACGCTTAGCGTAGACTCTTGACATCAAAACAAGTCGATTTAACCCAAAAAGTAGCGGTCTAACTCTTTTCGTTTTCAAGATACAGAGTGGTATAATAAAAAAAATGTTTTCGTATTTTGTCTATATCTTGGAGAATATTATATACGTATCTGCGACAAGCACTATTGACGATTTCAAGACATCATACTTGACGCACACCTACTAGGTAAGAAACCGCTTTTAAGTACAATTGAATTTCCTCGAACTGGTGTGAGATAAAGTTGAAAATCGCGTATTTCTCTGAAAGTGTGAATTTTATCGCGTTTAAACAAGTACACCTTTTCTTTAGGAAACTAAATTGCGTTTCGATTATACTAGAAGACTATGTCCAAAACCTAACCTCAAAAAAGTTATGGCTTAAAGTGTCGCGTAAAAGTCCTGTAACTAGCGCCGCGCCATCTATAAAATTTTGTTTCGGCAATATCACCATTGTAATTAGCGACCTGAAAAACATGTCGTTACCAACTTTGAAGTAGATACGTATAATAGTCTCTAAGATAGAGACAAATTACGAATACAATTTTTTTACTTTGCCACCCTTGAAAACGAAAAGAGTTAGACCACTACTTTTGGAGTTAAATCGACTTGTTTTGATGTCAAGAATCTACGGCTAAGCGTTGTCCCAATCTTTTCGAAACACCCTGTATATATGTATATTATTTCTAAAATGATATAAAAAAAAATTATTTTATCACCATTGCAATGCTCGTTCAAAAAGTTACAATTTAAGATAAAAAAATCTTAGTGTGACCAAATGGCAGTGTTTTATGGAGCTTCAGTAATTTTCCAAAAATCTCGTTTTTTTAGGAAAGATAATAAATATTTTTTATTCGTAATTTTCCATAACAGATTGCACCTTAAGATCTATAACTTCACCAAGTTTCATTAAAATAGATTAATTATTTTTTTGTAGTTTCGGTTATGTAAAACCGGAAATTTTCGTAGTTTTTATTTTTATGCAAAAAACAAAATGGCAGATCGGATTAGGCCATGCAGTTCATAATTTATTTACAAACAATTTGATTTTTTGTTTGGCCTGATTCGATGAAGAGTTCCCGAAATACTAAAGAAAAACGAGACAAAACACGTTTTTAAAAATTAAAACTTTATTTACAAAAAAACGCTCCACTCCCAGATTGAAAAAATTCTACTGTAATATCCTGATAATATATAGATTAGATTGCATTTCCAGAAAAAACAAATCAATCGTTGAAATTTTATTTCTAATGCTTAGTTTTATTCGAGGTTTTATTCGTCTAACACAATTGTTTCTGAAAAACTGGATAATAACAAACAGATTTATATTTTTACGCGGATTTGTTTAAGATTTGTTTTGATCGCCCCGACCATGGTATTCTGATACGAAAGCATAGCACAATCTGATTGTCATTGACACTACAAGATTTATTTATATCGAATTTAGAAAATAGGCAGCAGTATACACAATGCCGTGGTTTCATTCGACATTCTGGCTAGCTCAGAGGTTCCTCAAGGATCTGTATTGTGACCGCTTCTGTTTAACATCTTAATTAGAGTTATTGTCACAAACCTTGACGTTCAAAACGGATGACTTAAATACCTATTATGTAATTGAAACTGATGGAGATTGTGGCAAAATTTCGTGCTGATATATTTAATTTTAGCCTATGCTAATATGCGTGTAATGCGATATACATTTGTTTAATTTTGAGTGAGCTTATTCTTAGTATGTTAATTATGGTATTTTTTTCTCTCCTTATGATAAATTTATATTTTGTACTCACAATTCTGTTTATTCTGTTTTGTACTGTAAATTTTGTAACATACCCACCCTTTAACTTGTCACCTGTTGGGTGGTTGTATCCAAATAAATAAATAAACGTTTTTATTTGTATAATTTGTTGTCATATATTTTCGTAGTATATTTATCTACTGTCTTGAAATTATTCCTTATAAATGCAAGGCAAATTTGTTATGCACTTTGCTTTATATTTTTATAAGCCTTTACGTCATTAAAATATAAAACTTTGCAATGTGTCTCGTTACATTTGCCTGAACTAATTATCTATTTGCATGACTACAACATAGCATTTGAAAATTGCAGACTGTAAAACGTCATATCATTAGTATGTAAAATACATTGAAAGGATTCCGTGGTTGACTCTTTGTGAAGCATTATTAAATATATTAAGAGAGCAAAAATTTGCTTTTAAATTATTGAAAATGCTTATTTATAACCTACACGTGCTTTATATCTGAAGCTTTGTACAGCGAATATTAAGGAATAATTTGTATTCATTATTCATAAATATATTACAACCGGTGACTAAAAAGCTATTCTACATCATTTTCTCACGAGGGAATATTAGACATTTCTAAAATTTTGTTAAGTAAAAATTTGCTCTGTTTGTCTTATTTTAATCGCTATCCTTATTCAAGTTTTTCTTATCAACATGGGTGTTTGAGTTTTAAAAATGAAAAAATGTCAAAGCCATGGATGAGTTAACGAATATTCATACATTTGGGATATAACTCTGCACGCACGGATAATTAATACTAAAATTAAAGAGGGAGTTTTCATAAATCCTCAGATTAGAAAACTTTTAAAAGATGAGTTATTTTAAAAAAGTTCAAGTTATATAGAAAAGGCTGCTTAGGAAGACTTAAAAAATATCTAAGTAAACTCTTTTAGAATTTACAAGGATGCAGGATATTCTGAAGTCATGACTGTCTTAGTCGTATCAAACAATGGGATATTGATTACGACATTGAAGATCCATTTCTTAAACTCTTAGTCAGATTTTTTTCCTTGGTGAAATGAGTAATGAACATGACGAGTGATTTCGTCAAGATATTGCCGGCATTGAAAAGTCTCACCAAGGCAAAAAGAATCTGAAACGACTACTGCTGGAAATGCTATAAAGTAAAATGTAACAGATGTCTGTAAAAACTGCAGATTGCTGGCATTAATATCAGTAAAATAATGGTGTATATTAATTAACATTATCTGTCCTCACAAATACTCCCTCAGCAAACAGGATTGGTTATAGAAGACGATAATGGAAAGCAAATACTGAATTTGAGACAACTTATCAAGAAGTTGGAATGGGACCAACTGTAAACTATATTACTGGAGATAGGGACATCTAGTTTTTGTTATTCACCGAGTGGTAGAAAAAGTGAATTTAATTAGAAAATTAGTTTTTTTTTTTTCGAAAAACAACTCGTTTCCAAGATATATAATGCTATGCAAATTTTTAACATATTGCTATGCGCTCTGAGAGAATCAATCAAAGTTTTATTCCTTATGCAGATACACTATGTTGCATATAAACTTTAAAACGAAGTTTTTTGTTAAGTAATAAAATGTAAAGTTACAGTATTTTACTGCTTCGCAACATACATTTGGGAAATCTGAAGTAAGTATTCAGGCAAACTGTAATAGTAAGGCTGACCTGGACAAAAATACTTAAAAATACAGGTAGTCCTTTTATCTTATTTGTTAAAAAGTTTTGTTAAGCAAGAGTCTTTATGAAGAGTTTTAATAAGCGTAGAGTTTCCGTGACAATTTTAAGAAACTGTAGGAAATTCAAAAACGTATAATTTATTCAACAGAAAACATTTTGTTCTTCCACAAATTTTTTTCTAAAAAATATGTCCTAATTGTCTTAATAGGTGCAATATTAAACAATATTGTGACCTTCCATCCCCTCCAATGTATTGATAATAATCATAGCCTATATTTAATATACCATATTGAGAATACGGGAAGAGCGAGTTAAATGGGGACCAATCCCCTAGTTTGTACGCTCATTATTCGAAAACTGTTGCGACTACCAGAAATATGTATAGGACCTTATTTATATTTATAGCAAATTTTATGTAGAATATTATCATAAAATTTTCTAACCAAATATTTCGCGGATAAATGCGAAAAACCGCGACGGGCGCATTAAGGGTGGTTTTTAAGGGTGAAGCTCACAGTTGTTCCTTGGAAATTCTTTTGTTTCTTAAAGATAGCACTATGGAGCATATAATCCCCAAAGGGAAAAGATTATAATTTATTTCCGCTATTTCCGATTTTAGGTCTAATCTCAATGGACTAGGTGAAAAGTAATTTTAGGTGTAATTTTGTTTTATTTTAAATCACCTAAGCCATAGCAATTATAGAAAAGTGACTTTACCTAACATGAACGTAGTTCTTGCTTAACTGCCATGAGCTACATGATTTAGAGAGAACAAAAATACACCCAAAATTACTTTTTAGATAAGCAGGGATAAACCCACAAATGTCAAAATAAGAATTCTAAAATTTGTGGTTAATTTCAACTCTTAAGAAATTAATCGGGGGGGGGGGACAGACAGACAGACATTTTGAAAGTTGTTCGTAATTCAATTATCAACACAATGACATGAATTTTTTTTCTCGACGAGCGATATTGCTTTTAAAAACTTGATAGTAAAGATGTCATATAATTTAAACGTCAAATAACGATAGAGGTGTCATTTAACGTCTTTTCTGGTTATATTTTGATTAGAGGATTAGAGAAACCTTGTATGAAAACGACGTAAAAGTGTTTTTTTATTACACGACGTGTTGTCAACAATTATTGTGTTCAGTGATAAAAGGCATTACTTTTACTTCTTGTTATGTAACTATTTTGTTACTCTCTGTTATAGACATGTGGCGTATCTTGAGAGGCACCGACCTAGCTGCCAAGTCCGGCGACGTTGCGCGTTGGTATTGTTTCCGTACACCTTTTAGACAAATAATAATCAATAATCATTATTAAATTTGATAAGGCATGCAAATTGAAATTAGAACCTTTAATAGTAACATTTAAAATTAAATTTCTTCTTAATACTAAAGTAATACTAATTTAAAAAAGTACACAAAATTTATTTAAGTATTTATTATTTAAAAAATATTTGTATACTTATTCCTTGTGTGTTTGTCATGAAACCATGGGCGCAGCCAGGGGGGGAGCCATGAACCCCCAAGCCGTCTTCTATGAGCCAAAAAATAAAGAATGGATACTGGATACTGCTTTGTACTGATAGAGATTATGCCTCTATCAGTACAAAGCAGTAAATAAATATCTAGTAGAGGAATCTACTACTCATCCTCTGGGGAGGCCGGTTCTATTGCCCCCCCACCCAGATGAATTTTCTGGCTGCGCCACTGCATGAAACCACATGTATTTATTAACAATATATATTATATTTTTCTTCGAGGATATTTTAAGAACAAAACCATATATTTTCAATCACTTCTATCGTAACATAATAAGGAGGTTTATTGTAACCTATTTTCGCATCACTTTAGATGTGTCTTTCATGAAGAACTGTTTTTCTTACATTCTCAACACGTAGCTGGTCCATAGCGTTTTACCTATTTTTCAAAATACACTTAAATGTTGCTTTTTTATGTAAACTTCTAATAAAGTTACCGTAAAGGTATATTTAGTACGTAATATGAATTTTCATTCAAATAAAAATAGTTCTTAAAATATTTATAATATTATAAGCACAAGCTTTTCAGGATCTCAACATTTTTTAATTCTTATAAATTCAATTAACCTACTTTTTCTATCTATTTTGGCCTAATATAATTCAAGCTTGTGATCTGAAATCCACACTCAATATAACATGGGTTTATAGTGATATAATTCTAAATGAAAATGCTCAAATTAATTAATGAATATACATTCCTATGCTAATGATCTGTTGACAATCCGTGTTGTGATGCTTAGCCAGAGAGATGACGCAGCGTGCGACCTCACGAGCTACACCATATGCGTATAATTTATAATAACGATTCGTTTAAATCCGATAGTATCATAAATAAAGTCATGTCTATTTCTCATTATTTTCCAATACACAAAAAAAATAATTTTCTGCATACTTATGTTAGTCCAATCAGTGCAGGCTTTTGCCCTGCAAAAGGTGGAGTAGTAATGATTTTGATATATGTTGTTTAAGTCGAGGTCCTGATGAAAAATACAAGTTTTCGACCTTGGGGGAGGCAGGCGCGAGCCGCCATCTTGAGAAAGGTGCAGAAAATTATTTTTCCAAAATCATCTCGAACCTACGAGAAAAATGTTGAAAAAAGTTGAAAAAGGCAAAATTTTCTCCTTTTTTGTATATACATTTTTATTGTAAGTCTAATGTTTAAGGAGATACAGCGTCAGAAAAACGGATTTAAGAAAAAAATATTTTCTTTTATTATACGGTGTGTCCAGCTTCGTACTAAGCCACCCCTATAACTTGGCTATTTATATTTGTATTTGTATATATTTTTTATAGCACATAATACCCATAATGAACTACCTTTGGAAGGTAGAACTGTTACTCAATCTCTATTTCAAAGCAAAGTGAGATGTTTTTAAAATGGGAATTTTGCAAAAGTAACATTAGCGATTGAGATAGAGGAAAAATATATTTGGAAAAGTCGTTCAGAAAAATTAAGTATGTTCAAATATGAATTTTCATTTTAAAATATTGATTTTTTTTTTTTAAATATTGGAAGTCAGAAAAATTTGAGGTTTGGGTTAGTTTAGAGCATCCAGATTGCTATGAATTCCAGAAAATAGTTGGAAATTTTTAATTTCATAAACCATTTTACATAATGTTGATAATTTATTTAATTAAAAGAAAACATTTTTCTGACTTGCAATATTTAAAAAAAAAAAAAAAAAAATCAATATTTTTAAATGAAAATTCATATTTGAACTTACTTTAATTTTTCTGAACGACTTTTCCAAATACATTTTTCCTCTATCTCAATCGCTAATGTTACTTTTGCAAAATTCCCATTTTAAAAACATCACAGTTGGCTTTGAAATAGAGATTGAGTAACAGTTCTACCTTCAAAAGGTAGTTCATTATGGGTATTATGTGCTATAAAAAATATATGCAAATCCAAATACATATTGCCAAGTTATAGGGATGGCTTAGTACGAAGTGGGACACACTGTACTATGTATAATGTACGTTTACAACATATTTTATATTATTTATTTTATAATAAACATCTACTTGTATTGAAACTAAAAAAAAATAAATTGAGTATTATAGTGACTTACATCATACCTCGGAAATAGGAAACAAATGACAGTTATTTAGAAGAATTGGTTGTAAGATATGGAAAATCGCAAGGGCCGGTACTTGCTCCTATACTCGTTTTATTATCTTTATATAATTCAACACTTTTTAATGATCTTATTGGTATATAAAACTTTCAAATTATAAAATTTAATGTCCAGACTATTGGCTACAAAATTTTAAATTCCTTACAAAATCCTTACACACATTTAATCCGTACACAGTTGCTTAGAAACATTCAAAATACTTAAAAATGTAAGTAATTACTAGCAAATCGATAGCACTGCTCTCTAAGCCTGTGCATATCAAAGCAGGACGTTAGGATAAAAGAGAGAGGAAAGGAACGTCCTTTTCGACCATTACAAAAGAAACGAAGAAACACGAGGGACCGTCTATACCTGCTCTAGGAAACATCTACTACAAAAAATATAGAATGAAACTTGATATTTTAGAAAATGTATATACCGGGTGTCCAAAAAGTCTGGAAACGGTCAAATTTCTCGAGAAATACACATTGTATCCAAAAAAGAAAAAACACTTCCTTAATAATTTTAAAAGCGCTATCCAATGGTACCAAACGCGACCCCCCCCCCCCCCCCTTAGGGTGGGGCGGGGAGCAACTTTTTAAATCTTAAATTGGTATGGGTGGTGGTGGGGTATTAAATTTAACACTATAGAATGGCTTTTTCATGAAAATGTACTCGTAATTATTTTTCATTCTTCCGTAGAATTTTTTAGAAATTACGAAAAGAAATATTTTTGCGATTACAGCGCCATCTGTCACGAATCGAAAAAAACATTTCAGACAAACTTGACGTAATTGTTGCCATAGAATCCGACTCTGCAATAATAATAGATTTTAAAGTTCCCCCGCCCCACTCCAATGGGTAGGGGTGGGAGGTCGCGTTTGGTATCATTGGATAGCCCTTTTAAAATTATTAAGGACGTGTTTTTTCTTTTTTTGGATCCAATGTGTATTTCTCGAGATATTTGACCGTTTCCAGACTTTTTGGACACCCGGTATATAACAAGAAAAATCACTGAAATTTGAAGTAGCTTTAGATCTTATAGGGAATATAATTTCACTGTGATGTGGAAAAACGTTAAAAATAATAAAATGTAATTTGTTCTTAGATAATTTACAAACAAAAATGGAGTTTGCCGATTTAAAAAAAAATCGTTAAACTTCATTTTCCCACCGCTATTTCTCGATACATATTAGACTTACAATAAAAAAATGTGGGAAATTTTATCTTCTTCAACTTTGTCTTGAACACTTTTCTCGTAGGATCGAGCGTTACCAAATTATTTTGGAGAAACCAATTTGTTGCACCTTTCAATCATGATGGCGGCTCGCCCCCCCCAGGTCGAAAGCTTGTATTATTCATCAGAGCCTCGACTTAAACAACATATATCAAAATCATGACTACTCCACCTTTTGTAAGACAAAGACCATTTTTTTGTCCCTGCTGACTGAATTACGTATGTATGTATACGATTTAACAGATTTCAATTTTGCCATTTTTTGGTGCTTAATTTGGCTTTATACTGATAGAAGTACAGAAATACTACGCCATTTAAAATTATAAATCGGAAAACAAAGGTGGCATTTCAAATCGAGAAGGCAAGAAAATATCACGTGCCCATGTACCTTCGTTTCGTAGACTACTGTAGGGCTTTTGACAATGTGGATTGGGACAAACTGTGGACTGTGTTATTGGAGATAGGGACTTCCAAACATCTGGTATTTATTATCCGCCGACTCTATGAAGAAAACTATGCTTTGCTGAAAGTAGACAACACTATTCATCGATAAGTGTGAAGTCGCCCAAGGTAGAGAGGGCTGTGTTCTGTCACCAATCTTCTTGAACGTCTATGGTGAACATGTGATGAAACGTATGCTCGGGAGTGGCACGATGGAGTAGCTATAGTCGGAACCAAGATTTCTAACTTGAGATTTGCAGCGAACGAGGGTAAGCTCATACACCTATTGAACCGAATTCAGACAATAAAATCTGATTATGGTCTAAGTGTAAACTACAACAAAGCGAAAATTATTATTGAGACCGAGCAAATGATAACAACCCAGACATATTAAGGATAGGTGCCTGTGAGGTAGTAAACAAGATGGTATACCTTATGTACAATACTGGCGACTGCGAATATGAGTTCGAGGAAGAATACAGATGGTAAGATCGGCAACCTGTCAGTTGACCAAAATTTGGTGTCCCAGAAACATCACGAGGCGCACAAAGATCAAAGTTGCTAACGCCCTAGTTTTCTCCATCTTTCTTTGTGCATCTGAGACTACAGAGATGCAGAAAGAAGACGTATTGATGCTTTCGAAGTATGGGTCTAGAGACGTTTACTACAAATTCACTGGACAGCCCATCGCACTAATACCTCGACTGACTAAAGAAATACGTCCCCAACACCGACTTCGACTGCGACTGCGACTCTCCAGCATTGTATTCCTTCTCCATTTTTGGCCACATCAACCAGAGAGAGAGGATAATATAGAATGGTTGATACTCCAGGGAAAATCAGATGGCAAGAGGCGAAGAGGACGCCCTCCAAAACGATGGGCTGATATCACCAAAGAGCTGTTGGACAAGACGTTGCGAATAAGTAGAAAAAGGGGAAATTTCACATTCTAAAGTTGGAATGATTGGGGGTCAAAAGTAGAGAAAAGTCACGCAACAGTGATAAATATCGTGTCTTCTAAGGATCAGAATTGTTCTTGGCTGCTAGTTTTGAAATGAAACTATGTAATGTGCGATATGTTAATACCATCTTACGTTACATTTCTAATAAAAAGTTATTAGGCAGTTTATTAATTATCAATATTTTATCCTAAACAAGCTCCCGTACTAATACTTCGATGCTAGGATATCTAGTAGTTAAACGTTGAAGTACGCTTTCGCCTTTGGATAATAGATGGCGCCCGCTACTTTGTAATATAATAAATGAATTATTGAATAATATGATTAGATCAGGTTTAAATAATTAGAATTTATGAAGCCTTAAATAAATGTAGAATTATCTGAACAGTATATAGATCCTTGCTTTAAATTCTTTAATTTAATATCCCCGTAAAATAACTGGAGCTATTTTTCGGTGCGAGGTATACGATAACGCGGCGTTATTAAAACAGCTGATTCACGTGATCAAATAATACGCGGAAAAATACTTTCTTTTCGTTTGAACCGCCTGACATCGCGGACGTGTCTGAAATTTTGTAAACCTATAATGGGGATTTTAAAGTAGAAAACTTATGAAAAATACGGCTTTTTTTTACTTCCATACTTGAATTCGTTTATTAAACATTCCCTGCCTGCACTTTAACGAGATTCATTAAGATAAAAATTTTCCATTGAGATAAAAGTTTAGAACCAATAGAAACGCGACACACAGCAATATTCTGTCAATCAGATCTAAAATTTATCAATTTTCAAACTATGTGCTTCCTGCAATTAAAATTAGTGAATATGTGTGATAGTGAAAGTGAAATTGAAATAATAATCCATAATATTTCCTAAGTTTAGTTTTCATAATATTTTCTAAATTGTAAACTATAATTAATAAATTACAGAAATAAAGCGTTGATTTTCTATTTTATTGTAACTGGTCGTAGAAAAAATAGTGTATGCAACTCACATTTAATGGCTATTAAGACATTCGAATGAGAATTATGACATTAAATAGTCGTTGCAAAATATACTATTATATTTTGATATCTTATTCCAAAGTTTGACATAACGTTTACTATTTCTACAACGTAAAGTGTTAAAAAATATTGAGATAATTTGAGGGATATTCTTGGTGTAAAATATATTTACTTAAATCTCGGTATAGTTTCGAGTTTACCTGTTCTGATATCGTTTAGTGTAATATATTGATTATTGTAGGTTATATTTAAGTATTTGTAAAATGTTTCTGTGATATGGTTATTTTCCTCTTTTGTTAACCTTTGCTGTAATATATAATTTTGTTACCTAATTTCTATTTTATTTAACTTCCAGATTTCCTTTCTTGATTACACTAGTTTAATCATGACGCCCAAGCCTTGAATCCACTGACCTTTTGCTCTCCATACCTTTACAGTGCTAGTCAGTGCAAACCAGTGACGCTAACCATGTTACTCGTAGTTGTGGCCAGCCTAAATTTAACTTTGGCATTAAGATCCTCAATGGGCTCATTTAGCACTTTTTTTATTTGATTATCTGAAAGATCTTATCATTTTAAGACCCTGTGCAAAAAACCCGCTAGCTGAAGCGGCTAGCTGCAGCGCGTTATTATCGTTTTACAATATTACAAATCGTTATCTTAAACAGTGTGTTTTGAAACGTATGCGTGTTTGTGAAGAATTTCAGTTTATCAGCTATTTTTACCGATTTATATTACTATCCTCTGACGTCACGATGTTGGTCGCACCGTGCTCTTTAAAAGTCGTATATTTCGAAAACCACATATCGGATTCATCTGAAATTTTCAATATCGTCTAATTTTAAGTAATACTTTATCCACAAGAAGTAACAACTACTAAATGAAATTCACGAAATGAGCCCATTTGCCGCCATAACTACTGTACATTGTGCAATTTCTTTCAATAAAGTCAATTAACCGTTATTTTCGGTTTTCTCTATTTTCATATAAATGAAAACAGAAATTCAGCCAGTATTTATTTGTCTAATATTCGAGCTATTTTGACTAATCTATCGCTGCAAATTTCCTGCATAAAATTCACAGACAGCATAAATCTTGTACAGGAGTTTAATATGTCAAATACAATCTAGGAAATTAAATTAACAACAGCGCACACACAGCAGGTGATATGTAGGTGGGATGCTCTCGTTGAACATGAACCGTACATAGGTGGAAATTATACGGAAAGGCTACACATAAATTATTCCAACTAGTTTAAAGAGAGCTTGAGCAGCAAATACACTTCAACAATGACATTATACAATTAATATGCATATTGCATTTGTACTTGTTATGCAAATTTTCATGCAGCAGCTAGCGCTCATTCTTAGAGTATACGATTAGCTCATGGATATTTTTATTTTGATTTAGAAAACTCGAAAATTATTATTCGCTCCATCATTAATTACACAGGCACACGAAATAGTAATTTTCATACGGCTGTTAAAAAAACTGCACCTTTTTTCATCACTATTTGTGCGTTTACTTTTTAAGGTAAATAGTGAAAAAAAAGTGAAAGAGTGAAAAAATAGTACATTGTGTATCTAGTAGTAAAAGCAATATATTCCCGGACGATGATGTAAATTGTTGGCCGAGGTGTTAGCCGAGGCCATTAACCAGTCCTGGAATGTGCTTTTACTACGAGGTACATACCGGGTGGCATAGCCGATAGAGACACTCTTGTAATTTTTGGATGGGCGAATGGATTTTTTTTCAAATTTAGTGTGGTGATATGGGATGAAATTTCCAATTATATGATGTAATGAACCGAAATGGCCGATTTCCGGTTTCGATGCAATTTATAATAATAATAATAATAATAATACGTTTATTTACATAAGAAATTAACATGTATTTTACAATAATTTTGTATATAAGAATATATTGCAAATAAACAGGAGATAACCCACAAAAGTAAACTTGCACGTGGGTACAATTTGCTTATTTACCTTTTGCAAAATATTAATAATTATAAATAATTATAATAATTGTAATAGTAGTAGTTAGACAACGTATTTATTAATGTAGGTAATAACAACTAAGCTAAATAACAAAACCTAAAAAAAAGAAATCTTCTACATATAACTTTTGCAAAGGAGAAAGAAAAAAATGGATACAAATTTTTGCATATTCTGATTCAAACTAAACAATAATGTATATTAAAATCAATTTTATCACTCAATATAACATCTTACTTTTACACAAATAAAGATTTGCATAAGTAAATTTTTAATATTAACCAAGTTATGTATTTCTTGCCTATTTAAGTTAAGAATGTATTTTTTAGTCTTTTTTTTAAATAACTTTTTTGTTTTAATTACTTGTAATTCAGTTGGCAATGTATTGTACAGTCTAGATGACAAATAAGTATAATTTCTTTGCCCTACTGTTTTGATTGCTGTCGGTACCATTGCCTTACCTTTATTTCGGGTTTCATATTGATATTGGGAAAAGGATAGCATGTGTTTATTTTTATGTTGGTTAGATACTACACTAAGAAAATATAATTGCCTTATGTCCAGTACTTTCGCTTCTGAAAAAAGTTCATCACTTGGGTAAGTATTAGGTTTTAAAAAGAGTATTTTTAAGAATTTTTTCTGAATGATGTCTAATTTTTTAAGGTGACAGTAAGCAACTTCACCCCAACCTAGAATGCCGTATATTAATCTAGATTCGACTAGCACAAAATAGACCATTTTCATAAGGGGTATGTCTAGTATGTTTTTTAAATATTTGAATATGTACATTATACTCCTTAGAGTTTGTGTAATGCTATTTACTCGCAAATCCCATCTTAAATGTCTATCAATCACTATGCCTAAATATTTCGTTGATTCAACTGAAGATATTTCTATTATCTTACCGTGGTTACTTATTTTTAATGAGTTATAACTAGGCAAACCATTTTTATAACAACTAAATGGCAAAAATATGGTTTTTTTGAAATTTAGGGTTAAAAGTTTATGATTAATTCAGTCCATTATATAACCTAGCTCACTTTCCACTATTTTTTTAAATTATCCCAATTTTCACCTTTGAAGAAAATGGCAGTATCATCTGCAAAACTAAAAATGGAAGCATTAACGCTGAGATTAAGTAAACTATTTATGTAAACAACAAACAAAACTGGGCCTAGCACAGTTCCCTGAGGTACTCCATAAAGCACAGTTCTTTTCTCACTTAGAGTATTGTTAATCATGACAACTTGTTTACGATTCGACAGATAGTTTTTTAAAAGTTCCAGTACATGACCTCGAAAGCCTAGATACTGTAAGGCATCCAACAACTGCGAGTGACTAACAGTGTCGAATGCCTTAGCCAGATCCAGAAACACACATAAAGAGACTTTATTGTCATCCAGTGCTATGTAAATTTCTGCTGTTAGTGAAGAAATTGCATCTTCCGTAGACTTCTCTTCTCTAAAACCAAATTGTCTACCTGATAATAATTCGTTAGAATTGATATATTTCATTATTCTATTTTTTATTATTTTTTCGAATATTTTTGCGAAATTGGATATTAATGAAATTGGTCTATAGTTAGAAACTTGCAGTTTATCTCCATTTTTTTATAAAGGCTTTATAAGAGCTCTTTTAAATTCTGGGGGGCGAATACCGGTTTCTATGATTTTATTTATTAAAAATGCTAAGGGAGATGCAATTTCATCAGTTGTTGAATTGTCCGGCTTTAATCATGTCGGATCCAGGAGCTTTATTTATTTTAAGCGTTTTAATGACTGAAATAATTTATTTTTCCTCCGTAGGTTCAAGAAATATGGTCTGTGGCTCTATATGCATTCGCGGAGGGGGTGTTGGTGGTTTAACGATTTTACGTGCTAGGTTCATTCCAACATTAGAAAAATAATCATTAAAATTATTAGCAATTTCTAAATCACCCTGTATAATATCGCCGTGTTTTACGTGTATTTGTTTAACATGAGTTTCTTTATTTTTTGTATTACTAATTTCTTTAACTATATTCCATACATTTTTACTATCATTGTTTTTTTCAATTTTTGATTTATAATAATTGATTTTTGTAATATCAGTTAAATTTGTTAAGTTGTTTCTATATTGAATAAATTCTACCCTAAATGCAATATTATCTGGCTGTTGTTTATGTTTTTTATAAAGTTCATCTCTTCTATTTATTGATTTGACTAGCCCTGAAGTAATCCAACTTTTTCTTTTACCCTCTTTACGTTTTATTCTTTTTATATCCGTGTTGTTTTTTATTACTTCATTTATTACAGATAGAAAATGTATTGTTGCTATATTTACATCAGATATATCGTAATAAGAATTCCAATTGTATTTTTTTAAATCCGATTTTAAATTTTTGAAGTTTATACATTTTAATATGTTTTGATGATTAACATTTTGTATATTTTCCGAAATATTTGTTGGTATGCTAATTGTGGTAAGAAAATGATCTGTTAGATATGTTTGTAGAATGTATGTTGAAAAAGCATGGTTTGTATTCTTACTATTAGTTTTTACGAATATATGATCTAGGCAACTTCCCGAAATTCCCTGCGGTCTAGTGATTTTATTTATAGTGGATATAAAATTGAATTCATATAAAGCATTTAGGTAGGCATTTGTTATATCATTATTATCCTGTAAAATATTTATATTTATATCACCAATTATTATATGATAGTCCGAGTTTAGTGACTTTGATCTTTCTAAATAATTCCTTAGTTCCACAATAATTTTCTGTGCAAGTGGATGGTGGTCTATATATTGCTGTTATAATAATAGTTTTATTTTCAAATACCATTTTAATTTGTAAAACCCGACATATATCAATAGAAATAATATCAACAGTGTAGTTTGCTGAACTTTTTATGTATGCCACGACCCCATCGTATTTGTTGATATCACCATTGCTATAAACAATGTCATAACTATCTATGCTTAAAAAATTTGGATCCAGAATTTTCCACGTTTCTGATAAAATTAGGGAATCAAATTGAACATGAATTTGGCTAATTCAAACTTTCAGTTCATCTAAATTTTTTGCTAGACTTCTTATGTTTTGATGATATAAATTGAAGTAAGATTTCTCATATTTTTTCGTAATTTCATTAAACTTAACAACATCGTCAAATACTGTTATATTAAAAGGTGCGTAATTATAATCTCTTATATACTGATTCATTATTTTAAATTTTTATATATAATTTTGAACAGATTTTACTAATGAAATGTTATAAAATACATTAATTTATAAAAATACAATAATTTACATCTGAATTCGCTTGGTTTCTATCATTTTACAGATTTTGAAGTTGATGCCAGGGTTTCTTTAGGGGACGTCTCCGGGATCTTCTTTTGTGGTGACCTCTTTCCTTTTAATGATTTGGTAAATATTCTAGTTGCCGGTCTAAATTTTTGTAGTTGACTCTTATTTATTTTCCTTTTCTTAATTACTTTAAGATTTTCTAGTCCATCTTCTTCTGCACTTTCGTCTAGTGTTTCAAAATTATCCTTACTACTCAGCCCCACGGGTGTTGTTGGTGCACTTTTTGTTTTTTTTTCAACTATTTCCTCTATTTCGTGATTTACTAAGACATCTTCAAATTCATTGTTTGCATTATCGATTTGGTTAAACTTTTGCACAATATAAATTTCATCATTTATTATAAGTTTATTACCTCTTATATATAACAAGTAGTTTTTATTTCTAGCTTCTTTCTGGCGATTTAAAAGATACTTCCGTATTTCTCGATCTTTTTTATTCAAGTCTTCTGATATAGCAATTTGAGTATCTTTAAGTTTCTTACAGTTCCTCAGGACTTCTAATTTTGTTAAGAATGATGTAAATTCGACCAAAATAGGTCTTCTGGACTCTTGCGGTTTGCCGAGAGCATATATATTATTTATATTGTTGATATTTATGTTTAACTTGAGATAATGGTTTAGTTTTTCTATTGTATAGTTGACTAAATTATTTGTCTTATCATCTAATCCATAGATGACTATATTATTTTTTTTATTGCTTTTTCGATTCGATTGCATTTGATTTCTATAAACTTGATTTTTTCTTCACATTTATTTGACTTTGCTGTTGCTTCTTCAATGGCAGATTTTATGTCCGCTATTTGCAATTTTATTTCGGCAATTTCGGCTTTAAAACCTGATTTTAATATCTCAGTTTGATTTTCATTTGCCTCCTGTATATGTTTTACTAGACGATGAAACAGTTTTTCATTTTCTTCAGACACGTCCTTTAAAACTTTCAGTGTAAGGCCACCTTAACGTTTTTGTAGGTATCACTTTCTTGCTTGTAATGATAAGACTCTATATATAATTGTGATAATCGTTTTACGATTTAATTAGAAATTCATTGATTTTACTTCTTTACTCTACTAGTTTAACTTTGTTTGTTCTTTTCTTGACACTAGATGTTAAGTTGTAATAGTTTACACATAGTTCACTGTTTTTATTTTTTGTATAACTTATTAATATTAGACAATTTACTATTTACTCTGGAGCACTACAAAACTCAACCACACTGGACTGCTGTACTACTACTTCTGAATATATATTATATATTATCATTTTCTTCGTAATTTAAAGATCTAACTAAATAACAGGTTGTCCCTTCCATTTAAAAAAAAATAGTTTTCGTTGAAAAACCATTATCGTTGACCTTAATGAAGAATAAATCGTGTTGAATGTTTGTATCTGAAGAGATAATCATTTAAAAGTACTTTCAGACTGATTTTTAACAATTTTTGCAAATTCTCGGCCTTCTATGATTAAAACTAAAAATTAAAAAAAATCTATATTTTTTGGAAATTAAAATATTATTTGAGGATCATATCACATGTATTTTGGCCAGCAGCATCCAAATATGCAAAAATATACAGGTTGTCCCATTTAAAAATTTGATTTTCAGGTCAATTTCATCGAAACTGGGAGTCAGAAATTTTGATTCTTTACGTCATATAATTAGAAACTTCATCCCACATCACTACACCAAATTTGGAAAAATCCATTAACCCTTTAAGAGTTACAATAGTGTCCCTATCGGCTCAGCCACCCGGTATACTATTTTGTCTGAAATCGCAATCAATATCATTACAAATATATAAAAATAAAAAAATATATACATATTAAAATATGTATAAAAAACAGTCCGGGAAAGCCACTTTTCTGAGCTGTTTTCTGATAGTTGCTTGGTAAGATTCTAGAAGATTCTAGAAGAGCGAATTTTGGAATCTGAAACTGCGCCGAAAATGTAAACAATCTTGATCGATTTCAGAAAAATTAACATTATTTCACTCTTATGTATAGCCGGATCAATGAGTGCATTGCCAGAGAACCTATACCACAGAGAAGCGACAATATCGGCGGTTCCTTTGATATTTTATGGCCCGGTTCTAATGACATTGACATGAGTGAAAGACAACCTCTTACACTGAGAGAACTGTAAAGTTTGATGTACACTGAAAGTAATTCAGTATAATATGTACTCAACACAATCTCTTACACTGAGAGAACTTTAAAGTTAGATGTGCACTGAAAGTAATTCAGTATAATATGTTACTATACCACATTTTAAATATAATTAAATAATATTTGATGTTTTAAATACCACTAGTTTCTAAAAAGGGCTAAAAAAACGTAAAAAAAATGTAAATAATATATTAAATATCAAATATTTACATTCACATATAATAGAATATATTGTATAGGTATACGTTATCAAAAGATATTTTAGAATAATATATTGTACATAATATTACAATTTATTCTATTTTAATATTTTTTTTGTTTATAATTCTAACAATTAAACAAACAGCATGTTTTACAAAAAATATTTTTATTTATAATATACATAAATTCTATTGCTAACTTGAATATACAGGGTAGTATAGTACGTATTATATGCTCATGATACAACACTTTTATATTTTGGAAAAGATTATGATGAAATAATTAGTAATATATTAAATATGACTTGAGGCAAATATCACTTTTCGTTGCAGATTAATAAATTAACGCACTCAATTTTAGAAAATCATCATTTATGTTTATGTGTAAAAATCAAATTCCAAATTCAGTTCTATCCATTACATTTAATAATGATAAAATTAAATATTCGCCATTAACAAAATTTTTAGGACTTCGTATTGATGAAAAATTGACATAGGGTCATCATATTGATACGTTACAGAAAAAAAATTTTCTCCTGTTATTGGAATTTTTTTTAGAATACGAACTTTTATATCTAGAAAATATTTAAAAAATATATATTATTACCTCTTATATTCACACTTACAATCCTGTACTTTCAACCAAAATCTAGTTCAATGTAATGTTTATGAAGTTTTAAATAGTTTGTCTCAATAAAATCAGACACTTTTTACAGGTTAGAAATATAACCTATAATTAGCAGTCTATTTTTATTAGTCAGCAATATTGAAAAATTATTTGCGTGAATTTTTAAATATTTGCTTGGAGCCAGTATGGCTCCAAGTTAAAAATGCGTATGGAAACATTAAAAATAAGAATAAACTTAAAAAACTTAAAATTTGAGGTTATGTTAGTTATATGATGCACATACCCTATTAGTTTATATAAACCAAATAATCTACTTGATACTGACTCGATATATACATAAAAAATTATAAATGTGACAAAATTTTAACCTTTCTATTTACTTTTTTGTCGGTTGTAGTAGTTTTTAAATCCCGATTTGTGTATTTAATGGAATAAAAAATCTTCATTCTTATAAACAAATTTTAGGAATTCTAAACATGGATCTGTGTTGTTAATTATGTTAAATAACGTATCAGAAAATGGTTTATAAATGCGATATTTTGGCTAAATTTTGTTAGTTGTAAAAATCTCCACATACAAGCCAAAACATTGGATATACAGGCTCGGTTCTTTGAGAAAACATGTTAGTACATAACTCGTTAACAAATCAAGCGGGTGGTTTTTATATGTTAAATCTTGCTTTTCCATGAAAAATGGATTATACAGATTTTATGGTTCTCTAGACATCGCAAAATCATTCCCTGAAGGCACAAACATATATTTTTTTTTTATGGTGTATTAATTATAAAAGTTTTTTGTTTATCGATTTTTACTTCTATTTGTACATATGTTAAAATAAAATATATTTTAAATTCTACTTTTTTACTTTCCTCTTAAAGGAAAATATATACATTTTAAATGGAAAAATACAATTTTCTAATACATCCCCAAATCAGAGGTTATATCGGACACATTTAAAAAATAATAAAAAAACATATTGCTTACCTTAATTTATTTTTTTTTTACATTAAAATAAGTCCACTAAGTATACCTCTACTAACGTGCTTAATCAGATTTAAATTACGCAGATTCGTTCTTGACATGTTTAAAAAAATCTTTAGAAATCACTAGATAGACGGTAACTTTCAGAGCAAGGGACATACAACTGGTGCTCTGTTCTCTAACCTAGATAATTAGACCAATGCTGGTTGGGTCGTCTTTGACGCAATGTAAACATGTGGAATTGACAACTACACAACCCATTTGTCATATGCCACGGTACACACGGTAAGCCTTGCTGTCGCTTCTCTGTGGTATAAGTTCTCTGGCATTGCTTTAGAAACGTCAAATTATGGATTTGTGTTTTGACGTTTAATTTAATTTTGAGATTCATTTATATAAATATGGAAATTAAACAGTCCTGGAAAAAATATTATATGAAACTCATGCATGAAGTGCCTTTTTTTTACTGATTTCACAAACTTTCCATTCGTGAAAAAAGTACAACTTTATGCACTTGGTGCTTAAATTACTCTTATTCCAATGACACTATTCAATTAATCATGACTGATTATTTTTCACAGCATTACTTAGAATAAACTCTTAGTCCAAATAACTAGTTTTCATATTTTCATTATTTTTGTTCTCGTTGCTTCGTACTAATATTTAAATTACGACCAGAGAAACACGCATTGTTTGTACAACTACAGAGTTCCGAGTTTTTCCTCATGTTTCAGAGAATTGTTTACTAAGTTCCTAAGCGATTTATAATAGTGTTAGGTTTCCCGTTTTCTTGTACTTGCTTAAAACCTCGTTTCGCAACAACCCTAACCCGCCACTTCATCAATCATTTTAAGTTATCCGCAACAACAATTCTCTTTTTCTGTGATTCTAATTATAGAATATGTAAGTATCAGTAGAATATACTTGCTAAATTCAGGCTATTTTAATGTATGGACATAATAATATATTTAGCTACTAATAAGTAGATTAACTGGACGAAACAAATTAAAGTATGCACATTATAAACGAAAATTAGTGAAATTCAAACTAAGTTCGACTAAGTTTTACTAGCCAAGCTTGAATACTATGGTATAAGTGGCCCAATAATCGACTGGTTAAAAGATTATCTTACTGAGAGAAAGCAGATTATTCGTATTAAAAATGCTCTTTCTAATGAAATTTCAGTCACTTCCGGTGTGCCGCAAGGGTCACATTTGGGACCATTGTTGTTTAACTTATTTATTAACGACATCAAAAACTGTTTTTCTTTTGGAAAAATTCTTCTATTTGATGACCCAAAATGTTTTCTATAGTCCGGTCTGAAAATGATGCCTTTCTAACGCAAGCTGATTTAGATACTCTTGATAAATGGTGTTCGGTTAATGGTATGACATTAAATATCGATAAGTTCATACAATGAGATTTTATCGTAACGGGGATCCTATTATTTTTAACTATCAAATTAACGGCAATCTTTTGTCAAACGTACAACTACCGATTTTTCCAACGTACATACTCTTATGATTTTATATGGCTCACTTGTGAGACCACACCTAGAGTACCGTTCGTCGGTGTGGTCACCACACTACAATATTTATGTACAAAAGATTGTGCCAGTCCAACATAAATTTTTGAGACATGTAGCCTTCAAGTTAAATACTTTTCTTGATGATTATTCTGATTTCGAATAACTTTTAAATATTGACTCCTGCTATACGCCGCCAACATAAAGACTTGATATTGCTTTTTAATGTAATTAATTTTAAATGTAACTGTCCAGAATAATTATCCCAGATAAATTTCTACATTCCTCCTCGAAACACAAGAAAAATTATTAATTTTTTCATGCCCTTCTTCAGGACAAATTATGCATATAATTCTTGTTTACCTCACAAGATTTTTTCAGTGCAAATCTTAGAACTTTTAAACATCAACTTCATCAATGTAGTCATTAAATTATTACCATTTAAATTAGTATTAATTTTTTATCAGTATAAATATTTATTAGTATTAATCTTGTTTTATCATCTATGTATATATTGTCCAATGTATCATGTATGTTGCTATTTGTTATGTCTATCCTTGTCATGTTATTGTTGTCACTCTTTTTTTATCATTATAACTTATTGTCTGTACTAATGGGTTCGCCCGTTTATATGAATAAATAAATAAATAAATAAATAAGTTTTTCACAACGTGACGTTAAAATCTATCTCAGAATATACACTTTAGTTTTAGGGAATCAGATTTAAAATTTATATTTACTGAAGGGAGAAATAGTAAATAATCTTTTAGAATAATGCAACATAAGAATGTAATTAATGCAATTAAGTATATCTGAGATAATGTCTAAAAAGAAATAAGTGTGAGAATAATTAGTTATTCTTCATATAAATAAACAATATTCCAAGTGAGAGGAAATAAATAAGTATCAGGTTGACTGGAAAATGGTATAAGACTGTCAGCAGTAAAGCTGAATGATTGAGTGAGAAATTTATTGGAACCAGAGAGTAGAGGAATTCAGCCTGTCAAAAGACAAAGAATAGTATTGCAGTGGGGAATTAAACAATAAGCGATTTAAAATTAATATCAAATAGTATATTTTAATAATTAAACGACAATTTTGTGAAATTTTAAAATGTGCACTATTAGAAACATTTGAGATTGGTTTATTTTGTAAGATTTTAATTTGTTCGATAATCATTATTAAGAGTCAGTATATGAGATTTATTAAATAGTAAACTGTCTTGCATTATCTAGCTCTTGCAGAGAGTTTGTGCCTTTTGGGTATAATTTCTGAGTCGAGCTAATATTTTTTTATTAACTGTGACGCCCACGGCAAATATTTTCTTAAGAAATGTATCAACTTTTGTTTCTTTATAAAAAGCACAGAAAAAGTGAGCCTTGTAACGATGACATAATTTCTTTGTTTTTTTATTATGTTTTGAAGTGAGGCCAAACTGAAGCGCTGACATGTCAGAAGTCTATTTTGTCGTGATTTAATTTCAATAACATTAATCAAGGCATAGAAAATACTTGTAACCACGAGCTTCCAAAAAATGCAAATTAACTCCCGTGGAACTAGATTAAGTTAAACCGTACTATCTCTCAGACATATGTAAAGAAATTAAAAGGCATACTTGCTAACCAAAATAATATTGCCAGTAATTATAAGATTTCCATATTTTTTCAGATACAATAAAACAAAGTTTTTGTATAAAATTATATGAAAATTAAGTTGGCAAGCCATAGGATGGTAACCTGATTAAAAGACCTTGACGCCAATTTTATTAATTGCCATGCTATAGAGAAAAGGTAATTTTTCTGTAAGAGATTCTAAAAAGTTTAAAATATTACATACACAAATTGCTTTGAACAAATTTTATTCATTGAAAAATAGGCTTCTATACATAGGGACATGCATTTAAAATTCATAGAGGAATGTAAATCGTTAGGGCATATGTCCAGAGTATCTGAAAATAATCATTTATCTTTTTTTTATCCCGCCATGATGTCCTTAATGAACATACTCTGACCACTAAGCCTCGTATGGTCTTCAGTGGCTTCGCTTCTTCTGATTCTGGGTGGTAGTTTAACGATTTGCAACTTGTCGATCTCACCATTCAGGAGAATTTAGTGTCACTAATTTTACGTTTCCGATTGTTGGGGCAGATATGTCAAAGACGTATCGCCAAATCCTCATAGATCCGAATCAAAGGTATCTACAGGAAACTTTCTGGAGGCCAGATCCCATTAATGAGGTAGAGGCGTATACATTGAACACGTTTACATATAGCATAGCTTCAGCGCCATTTTTGGCGGAGCTCTGTGCCAATTATCACTTGATCATGCAGAGACTCATCCACTTGCTTCAAGGGTAACAGCAAGTAATTTTTACGTAGGGAGCAAAAAATATAAATAATACAATCAGTATGTGTAAAGATGTAGCAGCAATTTTGAACACAGCTGGTCTAAAATTACATAAATGGTTGTCGAACAGTCCAGAAGGATTGTAGAGGTATAGGTAGGTAGTTTTTTTTTTACTTTATTTTACACTGAGTTTTTACCAACTAAGTTCGTACTATAAAATTAAAAATGTCTAAAACTAAAGTTATTTACAAACAACTGCGTAGAGTATCCTACAGAATGTGTAACAATTATATAAAATTTCAGTGAACAGGCGAAGAGTACGTTTTTAGCTTGTTTTTTTGGCAATTAATTTATAAAAAGAAAAATTCAAGCTATTATATTAAAAGATCAAATTAATATTTTACAGTTCTGTTTCGGTAAATACATTGTATTTGACGCACATTTATATAATCAAAAAGAATATTGTAAAAAAAATTTAATTTGCGTCTTTTTTACGCAAAAAATCAATTTTGCACCTTAAACAAATTTAAATATCTCAGTGGATTTTGCATAAAATTTATTACAACTAACGACATTTTAATTGCCATAAAAAAACACGGATTAAAAGAAAAAACCGCTGCCCAAGGAATCACTACTTCCACATCCAGATTCTCTTCACTCACAACGAAAAAACTTTGTATGTGAAAATAATTGTTTATGGAACTTTAATAATATAATATTTGAAATCCTCTACCCCAAAAACCCATAAAACGATACCCCACATCGGTAGTGGGGTGGGGGTGGTGATAGGGGGGTGGTAGTGGGGGGTGGATGAAGTAAAAAAATATTTTGAGGTTTCTGGTTCCTGTACATACACTAAATCACAATTTTTTTTTCATCCCCTTTAATAAGGAGGTGGGGGTGGTAATGGGGGTGGCTAATGCCAAAAATTTTTTTGAGACCTTAGCTTCTCTTGTATATACTATATACCAATTTCATGAACTCTTACCTGCTTAATTTACCCATTTACCCCAAATTTACCCCAATTTACCCCCCAACCCTTCGACGGAACAAGATGAAAATATAATCTAGTTCTAGAACTCGTTAAATTACTTATGTGTACCAAATTTCAAGTCAATATCTTATACCGTTCCAGAGTAAACGTGCGCACAAAAAAAAGTTACAGACAGACCGACAGACAGACAGACCGACAAACTGACAGACAGATAGACAGAAATTTTTTTTTCGCTCAAACTTAAAATCTCGACGTTTCATGACATTTTAAGCCTATTTGGACAATAAAAATTTTTAAAAATTTTTTTGTCGTTACTATACTTCCACTGGACGTGGAAGTAAAATGTGCTCCGATGCTTTGGAGCCGAGATATGAAGAATTCACGTTTTTGCGATTACGACGAAATTTGAAAATATTTTTACTTGAAAATTTAACTGAATATACCCTTACAAAAAAAGACCCAAAAGGTATTTTATTAAGGGTAAAAATATGTACTATTTCTCATAATATCGTTAACCAATTGATAGTATCCGTATCTAAGATTTCAATTAGGAATTAGTCGGCGTATCGGATAAAAATAAAACGAGGTTATTTCCACTATTCGACGTTTCGAATAAACTTTTATTCTTCCTCAAGACTGAAAAAACAACATACAAAAAATATAATTAACCATATTACAAAAATGGAACGAATTTCAAAAAATTTTTTATATAAATAAAAAATAACACATTTAATTTACAAGAACTAATTAAAATTTATGTAAAATATGTAAATAAATGAACAAACTACAATGCATAAAATAATTTAATAGTAAGTAATATCCTTACCTTTAGTGAAACGAAACCACAAAAATATTTCTTAGGTGAGAAGGAGTCATAAAATTGAACAACAAGCGAGTTGAAAAATAAAATAAAATCCAATGGACAACATAACATATAATTACTAAACAATATAAATGTATGAACGTGAATAGTTTCATACCAATTACAATACTGAGTTATAATAATTAATAATGATTAACAAGAGTTCCGTGTGTAATAAAAACTACTACTAGAGTTTTTTCTTGGTGACACGAAAAAATGTAAGTGATATCATCAAAATTCGAACGATTAAACAAAAAACTGGAACTGCATCCTAGATGATAAAAATATATAATGTGAATCATTATTAAAATTAATAAAAATTATAATTTAAAAGGTGGAACTTATAGATATTGTTTAATTAAATTGTTATATACAACATTTAAATTATCGGTGTCAGTTTTCTTATTGACTGTATTTTGATGTAAATGGATCATTTCACTGAAGAGTCTTTTTTGGTAATTAGTTTCATGATCTAAAATATTGGCATTATCAAAATTAAAATTATGGTCTGATGAAAAATGGTGATGAGCTAGCATAGTTTTCTCCGTTTTTTTCCTATATTTTTCTTTGCAAGAACATTTGTGTTCCCTAATTCTAGTTTGTAAGTGTTGTTTAGTCTGACCAATATAAATTTGATTGCGATCAAGACAAGTTGTTGTTTAGCCTAATGTGGCGGCTACTTCCATCAATTGTAATAGTATGTCAGCTGATTTTCGGCAATTTTTCGCATTTTTCTCCAGCTCTTAAAATATCTCTCTTGAATGCTGTAAAAATCACAAGCATTTATTAAGAGTTTCAGTGATCAGCTCTAAGGTCCCCTTTTTATTTCACAGGTACAGCAGATGGACCTTCTTCACCTCCAACCTTTACTATAATAAGTTATAGCAGGCCTTTGTGGATTTCCGGATGACTAAAATTTTACATTTTTTTTTTGTTTTTTTCTTTTTGGACTTCCGTACTCTATAGAGCAACCATATCAAACACATGAAATGAGTCAATCGAGAAATAAAAGGAACTAGTTACTACTTGTGTGTTCCCGATCATAAAGTCGCAAATCTTGAAGGTTTATTCAGGCAATTAAAAAATCTAAATTCTTTGTACCGAATTTGTGTAAAATTTGTTTCCAAGCAGTTTAATTCTATTGCAGAGGCGAAGAAATATTCACAAAATAATTTGTATATAGTAGCTAAACCAAGTTAAATTCCACCGGGATGAATGTATTATATAAATACAACAAATTCTGCACGACAAATCCTCATTTCGCAATTGTCTGAATGAACCTTTACAATAATTTTTGATACGCGTCTGCTTAACGCCTATATTTAATTTTACATGCTTTTATTAAACTTGCTTTTTATGTATGTATGTGTATTAGGATGTTTAGTCCAAATCTTTTGGGTCAAATCTTGCAAGTCAATTTTGAACCACTTAACGACGTCCAATTGAGCTGAAATTTTGCATACACGTTTAGTTCTGGCGATATTACAATAATATGGTACCAAAAGGTGAGCTTTTTTAGTTTCAACACTATAATTCTTAGTTTTCTCTGATCGCAAAGTGTATTCACCTCAGACGATGTATTCTAAGATATTCTAAGAAATTGCGAAAGCCCTACGGACGCGTGCAGCTAAGGTTTCGATACTATTTTATTAAGTACGAATATAACATAAAATAATTAAGACGTAACTAAAAATATAAAAACAAAATTAAATGTATAAATACAAGCTTTTATTATCATTTAGGTGTACTAAAAAAAAAAATTGTCTTAATAGCTTGTCGCGCGAGTAGAAAAAAAATAGGACAAGCTCTCAAGACAACTAATTTTATCTTTTTCGTTTCAGTATACCTAAATAATAATAAAATCTCGTTAAAAAAAAAAATATATGTACAATGTGCCCCCGGATAGGGTACCGCAATCTTGTAAATTTTCTTATTTTGATTTGACCAGAAAATATCATTCTTTATAAAAAGATTTACTTGCCTTGGGGAGTCATAAACATTTGCCAAACTTAAGATAAATTGTACAGGGTATTCTAAAAATTAGAAAATATGAAATCGACCTTAAGCAAACTACATTTTTATTGAAAATTTTATTTAACAAAGTTTTTTCAATTATGAAGAAAAGCCAAAATACGAAGTTTACTTGCAAAACAATTTTCAAAAAAAATAACATTTTATTCAACTAAGTTAAAAACTATTCCGCATGTAGACTTCCTAATAATACACATCTTTCTAATCTTTTCTAAAGTCTCCATAGACATATGAAATTGCATCAAGTAAGCCATGAATTAGTGTCAATATCAGTGTAATAGATATTTATTCTTATTTTGTAGTTTCTATAAAAGTGTTAATTACTGATTATTGAATTATGCTAACCCTGGAAAAATGAATTTATTTGATCAAATACTATGGAATTGGAAATGTTTTTATAAATACGCAAAAGAAATTTTTAATAAGAAGTATCCAAATGTGAAAGTGACTCGCAAAGCGGTACCTAAATTAATTTATAAATTTGATTCTACTGGGGATGTAAAAAATATATAAAGAAAAACAAAAAACAATTAAATGAAGATGACGTTGCTACTTTTGTAGCTTTAAACTGCGTACAAGGACGCCAAAGATGGCCGTTAAGGGAAAGATTAATAAATTTAGGTATTATCCAATCTCAAATTCAGAGGACTTTATTCAGCAACAAATTTTATACGTCCAAATCTGAATTTATTCACAAACTTTAAATTGAAGACGATGCTCGTCGTTTGGACTTATGTTTAACTATGGGTGAAAACATTTTTGCACATAGATCATTTCATAGATCATTTTATTCACAGACGAATCTACTTTTACGACCAATGTGATAGTTAGTCTCCTCTCAAAATTGTAGGTACTGGAAAATCCCAATTTCCGAATTGCCACTAATAGTCAAAAGTTTAAAAAACTAAATGTTTGGTGCAGCATAATAAAAATTTTAATCAAAACACTTATTTAGAAATTTTGAATAATTTTGTTTTGAAATGAAATTTAAAATTTAGAAGAAAAATAACATAGACACACAAAATAAAAAAGTGGCCTTTTTCTGGTACTTCAGTGGGCAACCTCTATGTATTTCGACATGCTGAACACGAATCAGGTATCCGTTTATCTGCGTTATCCACCAATTTTTAGTAAATCGCGAAAATAACCTAAATTATGAGTTTCTTTTAGGTTATCTTCGCGGTTTACAAAAAAATGGTAGCCAATGGAGCTAAACGGACACCTGATTCCTGTTCAGCGCGTCGAAATGCATATGGGTTACCAAATGGAGTACCAGAAAAAAAACAACTTTTTTTATTTTATGTGCCTGCGTAATTTTCCAGCAAGAATTCATCTTACACATTATACTGTTCTAGTTAGAGAATGGTTAGAAAATCACTTCCACGATAGGTGGACTGGCCGCTATGGACAACAGCATGGCCAGCCCGTTCACCAGATCTAACCCTGTTGGATTACTTCTTATGGGGTATTTAATGCAAAAAGTATTCTCAAGCGACTTCGAAGAGGACGTAGATATATATTGAAGCAAAAAAATTGTGGATACTGTTGCAACCATAAATGCTCATCTCTTCATGAAAAATTTAGAAAAAGATTATAAAAATGTGTAGGAAGTCTACATGCGGAATAGTTTTCAACTTAGTTGAACAAAATGTTTTTTTTTCGGAAATTGTTTTTTATTTTCAATAAAAATGTAAAAAAAAGGTAATTTGCTTAAAGTTGATTTCATATATTCTAATTTTTAAAATACCCAGTATAATTTATCTTAAGTTTGACAACTCTTTATGAATTTCTAAGACAAGTAAGTGAAACTTTTTATAAAGAATTACTTTTTCTAAGCAAATTAAAAATAAGAAAGTTTACAAGAGTGCGGGAACTCACTGTATATTAGGCCAGTTCACAGCACGTAATATTTAACTTATATACTCCTGGAATTTTAATTATAAATGTATATTTCAGACCCAGTGAGCCTTTAAATGAGTTAATGCAAGCCACAATCGCTTCTATACAATTAAATGAAATTATTGGCTCTGCTAATTTTATTTTATGGAAGCTACGTGAAGTTCTCGTCCAGATTTGCATTTTTTCCGGAATTCTCTCACATTGATTTAATATTTTTACTCTAATCCTTGAGAAAATAAAATGGTAAACTCTTATTTCTAGTTTCTTATTCCAACTGGTCACTGCGCATTGCGAGTATTAGTATCTAATAATAATAAAAATGATAGTTAACAAACACCAAGCGAAAATTGGCAATTTTTAATTACTTCTTTAAATACAAAGTTGAGGTTCAATTTTGGAGTTTTCTTGGCTACTCCTTACGATTATAAATATGTTAGTATACAAAATGTTAGTGTTAATAAAGTAAGCAGAGTTAATTCGGGATGCTGTTTTTTTAAATATGAGAGTACCACAAGGGTCGGTATTAGACCCTGCGCTGTATATATTGTATGTGAATTGACTGGATATCATTTTAACCAACGATTTTTTAGTGTATGCAACAATTGGTTCAGTTCAAATAAAAAAAATAAAAATAAATGGTAAATTAAAAGAACTCTAATACTGTTATAAATAAGGTACTTATCTACCTTTTTTAGCTAATATCAAATATATTTTAATGTAGATAAAGCTCGCATAATTCAATTCTATAATCGGCAGTAATATTAGGATACTTTCTCTTGATATTAATAATTCATTTTCAGTGTCAAATTTTTGGGATTATATGTTGAATTTTTTAATTGGAAAATATGCTATGAACATTGTGAACTTCCAAATTAGCTTCGGTTAATTTTTTTATCAGAAATATTAAAATGACACTAACCAAGCAACATCTACTTAATCTATATTATGCTTGCGAGAAATGTTTCGTCTGGAGAGTCGACTTCCTCGTCGTCATGAATCCTGTCGTCTGTTGCTGGTGCATTGTCGCAGCTTTGTCCGTTACAAAATTGGCACATTACAGAACATTTTAACTCTGCCTTTCTACAACCACATGCTGCACTGCACCCTTTCTTGTATTTACAGGAAAGAAATTTAAGAAGCTTTTCAAAAGCAGAATCTTTCAGCATTGTTACTGGTGTAAGCCCAGCTTTGCTCTGTTTCCAGCCCCATTCTTCAACATTTTGCTGTTGGCCGTTGGATGAAAACTCAAAGTAATTTTTTTGCTTAAATTGGGAAGCCTACAGTTATATTTATTTTTGAACAAATCGAGGTATTGTTTCGAGTTTCAAACCGATAGGTAAAAAAGTTTTCTAATGTAGCTAAAAAGCAAATATTAAAATCTTTATCGGATTGCAGAAATCATGTAGTTTCACCAATAAGCAATTGCTTTTAACATTGAGATATTACGTAACTGGTATTTTTTATTAGCAGCTGGTTATTGTATTAATGTCAGAAAATCTTAATTTTGCGCAAAGAAGCTTATTTTTGTCCCTCCAAAATACTGCATCAGTACTGCAAACGAAAATCACTCATTTTTCTATCAATCACAGTCAACCTAGAGTTGGAAACTGTAAAAAGCGTTACCAACCTCAGGTTATGCAAGGGTTTTCTAACCCACTCCTAAAATGTAGTGGATAAAGTGTTGCCAGTTTAATACTCACTTTGACCCGGGGCTACCAACACGCACATTTGATCCTATATTGATACACCGGTTCTTAAAGTGGTTAAGAGTGGAACTAAAAAATGTGCATAAGGCACAACCTAGTTTTACTTCCACATCCAGTGGAAGTATAGTAACGACAAAAAAATTTTTAAAAATTTTTATTGTTCAAATAGGCTTAGAATGCCATGAAACGTCGAGATTTCAAGTTTGAGCGAAAAAAATTTTTCTGTCTGTCGGTCTGTAACTTTTTTGTGCGCACGTTTACTCTGGAACCGTTTGAGATATTGACTTGAAATTTAGTACACGTATGTACTTTAACAAGTACTAGAACTAGATTATATTTTCATCTTGTTCCGTCGAAGGGTTGGGGGGTAAATTGGGGTAAATTTGGAGTAAATAGGTAAATCAAGCAGGTTCATAAAATTGATATTTAGTATAGACAAGAGATAGCTTCTCTTGTCAAAAAAAATTTTGGCATTAGCCACCCCGATTACCACCTCCACCCCATTATTGAAGGGGATGTAAAAAAATGTGATTTAGTGTGTGTACAAAAACCAGAAACCTCAAAATATTTTTTTACTTTATCCACCCCCCACTCCCACCCCCTGTCACCGCCCCCATCCCACTACCGATGTGGGGTATCGTTTTATGGGTTTTTGGGGTAGAGGATTTCAAATATTATATTATTAAAGTTCCATAAACAATTATTTCCAGATACAAAATTTTTTCGTTGTGTGACTTGGATAGAAAATCCGGATGTGGAAGTAGTGATTCCTTGGGCAGCGGTTTTTCCGTAATCAGTTCCAATGATTCCATCAACAGAATTAACAAGATAAAACAGCGAGGTGAAATTTTGATCTCTTTTGTTTGTTCATTGTTTTCAAGGATATCAATCCCATAAATCATAGAATATCTTAGGGAATTAAATAATTAGTTGAGAAGTAAAAACTAAAACTAAACTTTGCATGAATCAAAATTGTTTCCAATTCAATAACATGTTCTTAGAACAGTATCAGGGAACTGCAATGGGAAACTCCTTGTCACCTTTCATTGTTTGTCTATTCATGACCAGATTAAATATAAACACAAAGGAAAAATTCCAGTTTTTTCCCTAGAATATGGTTAAGATATGTTGAAAATATATTCGCATTCTATACGATAGTTGTAGATGTAGACAACTGTTTCGAAATAAAATAGCAATTTCATTTCAGTATGAAATAGAAACCAAGGGACAACTACCATTTTTAGATATATTGGTAATTAGGAATAGTAGAAATAAATATTCAACATACCTTTAATAACAATCATATGCTAGAAGTCCATAACTTAATAGCTAGGGAGCTGGTGGCAGAAATTTTTATATGATATTATTGTGTGACTGAAGTTGAAAAGTGTAACGACGTCATAATGCAAAGCCGGAAAAAACATTTCAGTCATTACTGCGATGCTGAGTTTTTAATTAACAGTTAATTAAAAATACAATAGAGAAAAACGCTCCTATAAAATTTTATTGTGTCAGCCAGCTATTAAACGTTGCTTGTCAATATGACATTGATATAAATGCAGTCGGCTGAAATCTATATGTCTGCGTTTTTTTGCAATTTAATTATTTTATTAATTTGTGATATACTAAAAATTAAGTAATTTACTGTCAGTGTACCTTATATCAAAAGATTCGCAAAGTGATAAGAAACAATGAAACAAACTTCAGTCACCTGTGTACTGCTGCGTTTAAAGGAGGTGAATTTCCAAAAATGGGGTAAAAAATAACGCTTCTATATTATTTTACCGTGTCAGCCATTTTGCAGGAAGCTGTGTTTATTCGTAAAGAATATAAAAAAAATAGTGACTGAAATCTGCTATTCTGATTTTTCATTGGCTGACGAAACAGGAAGCTGCTTTTTTGATCAGAACCGTCTCTGTTTGTTTTTATTAAATGCTAAAACCGATTCTGATATTAAAAAAAAAATCTACCGCACCAGTCTTTGTCTACCTAAAGAGGGCAAAAGAGGTCTTGTTCTAAGTTTCTGATCTCACTTTTCAGAAGTATTTTGAAGCGCTGAAGCCAATTTTGGACAACAAAAATGTCGATCATGTCAGTTACACTCTACAACTCCCTTTTATCTCCTAGGGGTGGCAGAGAGAAATTGACACGATATAAATTTTTTTTGCTTCAGCACATCAAAATACTTCAGAAAAGTTACATCAGAACCTTAGGACAAGACCTCTTTTTTGCTTTTTTTAGGGGATGAAAGGAGTGGTAGACAAAAACTGATGAGGTAGATTTTTTTTAATATCAGTGTCGGTTTCAGCATGTCAAAAAACATAGGATAAGATGGTTCTGATCAGCCCCTTATTTTTGTCGGCCTGTGTTATTTTTACAAAGCTTTTATCGCTAGGTAGTCCCAAGAAATATCATATTTTTTTATGAATATTTCTTTTTTCCTTGCTTGTATGTGTATACAGAGTGTCCCGTAATATGTTGTGTTGTAAACGTACATTATTCAATTAAGGAGTTTTGTCCTCTTCGATTTTGTCTTGAACATTTTTCTCGTAGGATGGAGCGTTGCCGAATTATCTTGAAAAAACAATTTTTTGCATTTGCTTCAGATGACGGCTCGCCCCCCCCCGTCCAAGTTGAAAATTGGTATTTTTTATGAAGGCCTTGACTTAAACAATATACAGTGTCAGAAAATGTTTCATTTGGGTCATCAATGAGAGCAAGCGAGAACGAAGCAACTAGGCTATTCTTTTTTTATCGTATAACACATCCTACTCGTGCCACCTGCTTTCCCCACCACATGTACGTGGGCAGCTCTGTCTGCGGGAAATGTAAAGAATTATTTGACTCGTTTTGAAAGTATAACGAGTTAAGTAATTTTAGTTATTAAAGCACGTAATAATATTACCTATACTGAACAGAGTCAACTACAATAAATGGTACTGAAATTTTTAATAGCAATGATGTACGTGTTTTCCTGATCGCGCGTCATTATTTGCTCCCTCTACTAGAGCACTGGTACACGCCTTTATGTAGGCGGTCTGTCAAGCCGTTGAAACTATGCCTGCCACCCAAATCCAAAATCTTCCGATACTGTATATCAAAATCATTACTACTCCACCTTGTGCAGGGCAAAATCCCCCACTGATTGGATCATTTTCTTACCTTGACATTTCTTGGAGTAAATTGGGAATATTTCTGAAAATCAGCAACGTACACGTCAGCCAATGTTTTTCTCTACTTATGGATATAAAAATTAACAAATTAAAACTAATGCGAAGTACAATGAAATGACTTAACAGCACATTTTTTTTTTTTTTGCAAATTAATAATTATTTTTATATTGGAAGAGACTTACTCCTGGACACTACCACCTACGGCTAGTATTTATACGGCAGAATTGTATGCTATATGGATGGCACTTAGATACTGCGAGATGTCAGTGTATGATCAATTTTTAATTTGTACAGACTCGTTGAGCTGCATTCAAGCGATAGAGAATATTTTCTCACGAGATCCGCAGGTCCAAAATGTCCATTCATTACTAGCCTGGATGACTAACATCGGTAAGCAGGTGGTTTTTGTCTGGTCGCCAGGACATGTGGGAATCCATGGTAATGAGAAGGTTGATATGGCTGCCCGTCAGGCAGCAGAACATCATTATACCGACAGCGGTATACCAATAATAAACACTGACCTGAGGCATGCTTTTACCTCCAAGACTATTAATGCGTGGCAGGCAGAGTGGGACACCACAATAAGTAAACTTCGGGTAGTGAAACAAACAGTAAACAAATGGATACCCTCTAGAAAGCTGACAAGGAGAGAGCAGGTGGTGCTCACTCGTCTTCGAATTGGTCACACTCATATAAGCTCATTCCATTTGTTAAGAGGTGAAAGACCACCTCAATGTCCTACCTGCGGAACTGTCATCACAGTCAAACATCTGCTCCTTGACTGCAACGGCTTAGAAAATGTTAGGCAAAATTTACACATGCCAAGATCATTAGTAGAATGCTTAGGTAATAACAGCTTATACATAGACCGCGTATTAGAGTTTATAAGAAAAGCTAACCTATTTTACAAAATATGATAGACCTTAGTATACCTACCTAATTTATTTATTTCTGTACCTGTAACTTGTATTGTGTCAATATATATTATCTACGTCCAGGCGGCTAATGACCTAAGCTGTCGATGCCGCATAAAAAAAAAAAAAAAAAAAAAAATTATTTTTATATTTTCTATTTATATTTTTGACACATGAACCACTTTATAGCAATGGCTGAAACAATAAAGTAATATAGGAGCTTTTTTTTTGTAAATTTGAAATTCATTTATTTAAAAAATCAGCAACAACCAAGGTCGTTAGCAACTCTAATGGATCTGTATGGATCAATACTTTTATTCCACATTATTGTTAATTACAATGAAATCATGTACCCATATTGCCACCAGCTCTCTAGCTATGAGGTTAATTAGAAAGTTTAGAAATGGCAAAATCTAAAAATAGTACGAATGAATAGTGACAAAGGACCTACCTTAAATAGTTGACCTGATTAGTTATTAGGTTTTGGTTCACTGAACCAAGACAGATTTTAGGTAGAGATGACCGAATTAGTTGAATACTTTTAACGATGACGTTATTTTAGTAAAATTAGAAGAACGTTTTTAGTTGTACTTTAGTTCTAATCATCTGCACATGATGCCAACATGGTTGGCGAAAGGAGCGTCAGCTGATAATATTTGAGTGTTTCGATGTTGGTGGATACTACTTCAGAGTTTAAATATATGTTACTGAATTCTTATTAAAATAAGAAATGCCCATTTCTGTACGGTCTTTTCGTTAAAATAAAATAATGGAGACCACTTAGTCATTCATAAACGTAGGACTTTTAGATTTTATTTACCTAAAATTTATTTGATGGTGTATAATTTTGCATTTATATTTTACAGATGTTTTGCCATAGTCGCTTGTACTAAAAGGCAACTATCGATTTAACATTAACCTATTTATATTTACGGTCTGTACAAATAAACAAGCATAATTTATGTAATATTAATTATTTTTACTGCTCCATTACACATTTATCTACTCAATAATTATATTTTATTTACCAACATGAGACACTGTTAATATCAAACTATAAAATATCTAAAGAAAATAATTCACGTCATAAGCTAATATTCACATTACAAAATCAGGTCATAAAATATAATTCCGTACTTTTACTTCCACATCCAATGGAAGTATTGTAACGACAAAAAAATTTTTGAAAATTTTTATGGGAAATTTGAAGTTTGAGGGAAAAAAAATGTCTGTGTCTGGCGGTCTGTCTGTCTGTAACTTTTATTGTGCGCACGGTTACTCTGGAACCGTTTAAACGATATTTACTTGAAATTTGGTACACGTATGTACTTTAACGGGATCTGAAACTAGATTATATTTTCATCTTACTCCGTCGAAGGGTTGGGGCGGTAAATTGGGGTAAATAGGGGGTAAATAGGTAAATCAAGCAGGTAAGTGTCCATAAAATTGGCATTTAGTATATACAAGAGAAGCTAAGGTCTCAAAAATTTTTTTGGCATTAGCCACCCCCATTACCATCCCCCACTCCATTATTAAAGGAAATGAAAAAAATGTGATTTAGTGAGTGTACAGGAACCAAAAACCTCAAAATATTTTTTTACTTCATACACCCCCCACTACCACCCCCCTATCACCACCCCGACCCCACTACCGATGTGGGATATCGTTTTATGGCAGCGGTTTTTTTCAGAGTAATGCTGCTAAAACATTTTGTGGTTTAAGACAATATCATCTACATCAACTACAATCATTATTTATTATTTTGTGAATTCATTATTTATTATTTTTGCTAAATTGTTTGAAATACGAATTTGTTCAAAGTAAGAATTAAATTAAAAATGTGACAAATGAGAATCAACCCGTTTTCCAATAAAGTGTTTGAATATAATATTATTTTACTTTTCGAAAATATGAAAACTAAGAGTATATTTATCACAGTCAATGAATGTTCAATAAGGGGGTCTAGAGGGAAATGCCGAGATCACAATTTTTGACTTGTATTTGGACTATTTAAGAGGTAAACATACCAAAAGTCCCCGAACGTAGGAAGTGGGGGGGGATGCAGGGAAGCACCAAGAAGGTCCCGGTTTTTGAGTCTTCGCTCATATCTCGAAAACTGTTAGCCCTAATCAAAAAGTGTCTATATGCAAAATTAAAGCTGACTAAACTTTCTACAATAATATTTCTATTAATTTTTTTCGTATCTGTTATGGTTCAGTAATGAATTGTATATCTTTTGACTGTATTCTAACTTTATTATAAATTTATTGTAAATTGAAATTAAATTTTAATAGTCATCGTAGAAAAAAATTTCTTGTACAGATATCCGTTTCACAGCAGACTGAACTGAAATATCGAATAAAAATGTCTTTGCATCTGTAAGTGTGTGTGTGCGCATATATCTATGTGTGCGTGTACACCGTTTCTTGTAAAAACTATAACTTATGTTAGACTTAAAATATTTGATTACAATTTGGAACATATGTAAAACAGCATATTACAATAATCCCTATTGAAATTGGGCCATATCTGTAATACATGGTGATAACCAGAAACTCTCATACGTAAAATACGTTTTATTTTAATTTCAAAATAAAATATTACTAAGCATACAAAAATAAGAAGATGTATAAGATTTTAAACCGCAATATACCGGGTGTATGTTAGGCAAACCAACTTTATTTAAATTAGATGATATATCAGTGTTATCCTAAAATATGGAGCATGTTATTTTTAATAACATTATTATGAAGTGAGAATTGTAGGCCTCTGGTTATCACCATGTATTCCAGATATGGCCTAATTTCAATAGGGATTATTATAATATGCTGTTTTAGATATGTTCTAAATTGTAATCAAATATTTTAAGTCTAACAGAAGTTATAGTGTTTACAAGAAGCGGTATACACGCACGCATAGATATACACGCACATACACACTTACAGACGCAAAGACATTTTTTATTCGATATTTCCGTTCAGTCTGTTGTGAAACGGATATCTGTACAAGAAATTTTTTTTCTACGATGATTATTAAAATTTATTTTCACTTTATAATAAATTTATAATAAAGTTAGAATACAGTCAAAAGATATACAATTCATTACTGAACCATAAGATACGAAACAAATTAATAGAAACATTATTGTAGAAAATTTAGTCAGCTTTAATTTTGCATATAGCTACTTTTTGATTAGCGCTAACCGTTTTCGAGATATGAGCGAAAAACCAAAAACCAGGACCTTATTCGTGCCCCCTGCATCCCCCCACCTCCTACGATCGGGGAATTTTGGTATGTTTACCTCCTAAATATTCCAAACACAGCCCTCTAGTCAAAAATTGTGATCTCAGCATTTCCCTCTAGAAATCATTCATTGACTGGACTAATTGCATTTGATCGGCACATTTTACTTCCACATCCAGTGGAAGTATAGTAACGCAAAAAATGAAAAGTCGAGATTTTAAGTTTGAGAAAAAAAAATTCTGTCTGTCGGTCTGCCTGTAACTTTTTAACCGTTTAAGATACTGACTTGAAATTTGGTACACGTATGTATTTTAACGAGATCTGGAACTAGATTATATTTTGATCTCATTTCGCTGAAGGGTTGGGGGATAAATTGGGGCAAATGTGGGTAAATAAGTAAATCACTCAAAAATAGTCCGTAAAATTGGTGTATATATATAGTATATATAAAAGACCTCATTAATAAAGGGGGTGAAAAAAATAAAATTGTAATTTAGCATGTGTACAAGAACCTAAAGCCTCAAAAATTTTTTTTCTTCACCCACCCCCATTACCACCCCTCTACCACCACTCCTACCCATTGACTGGACTACCGATGCGACATATCTTTTTATAGGTTTTTGGGGTAGACGATTTCAAATACTATGTTATTAAAGTTTCATAAATAATAATTTCCACATAGTGAAGGGCAAATATATTATCAAAATTTTTTTCGTTGGATAGAAAATCTAGGTATGGAATTTTAAGATTTATAAACACCCTATGGTTTGCATTGCAATTCTAGTCCTATGAACTAACGAACATCAGCGTGCCTGCCTTTCAAGATTATTTTAGCAGGTTGCTAAATTGATATCAATGTTTTTCATGGATAGATGAGGAGACAGCGTCAGAGACGCGTCATCGCGTGTGTGTCTAGCTTCTACGATTTCAAATTAGAATACCATGCAACCTGGACGGTGTTTATAGATCTATTATTTTCTTGATTGTATAATAAGTAGTAGTATGGATGCGCAGCGGGTTTCCTCGAGTCCTATGGATGCGCAGTAGGTTTCCTCGAGTATTTTGGATGCGCAGTTAGTTTCCCCGAGTATAATGGATGTGCAGTGGCTTTCCTCGAGTACCGTCGATGCGCAGTGGGTTATCTCAAGTAGTATGGATGCGCAGTAGGTATCCCCGAGTTTTATGAATGCGCAGTGACTTTCCTCGAGTATTATTGATGCGCAGTAGGCTACCACTAGTAGTATGGATGCGCAGTAGGTTACCTCAAGTAGTATGGATGCGCAGTGTGTAGTAGGTTTCCTCGAAGAAAATGCTTGAAGTGGAAGCTTTACTTCTATCGTTTAGTCCACGGCACACAATGATTTTGTCATGCCATTTTCTGCGTATTACTGCCACATCTAATGGAAGTATTCTAACTAATTTTTTTTAATTTTCATTATTCAATGTCATGAAACGTCAAAATTTTAAGTTTGTGCAAAAAAATGTCTGTCTGTCGCGTCGGTCTGTCTGTTGGTTTTGTAACTTTATGGTGCTCACGATTACTCTGGAACAGTTTTTATCTATTTTTTAAAGTTATCTTGAATATATGAGCCAATCGACCAATTCTGACCTCGGATTCGGATTCAGCACGTGAAAATACGTGGGATTATACTAGTGTACTACCCAGACCAAAAATATTTGTGTTGTGTTATTTACATATATAAAGTTTTTTTCGTTGTGAGAGACTTGGATAGAAAATCTAGCTGTGGAAATAGTGATTCCTCGGGCACCAGTTTTTAAAACCGTAAATATCGCTTGTAGAGAAAAACAATCATGGCATTGTGTTTGTAAACAAAATCTGAACAACTTTTAAAATGTCCGCCCGTCCGTCTGTCCCTCAGTAACGTTTCCTGTAAGCATGATAACTTAGTGCAAAGAGTGTAGATTAAATTAGTGTCAGCTAGAGGAAGAAACTTATTGAATTTGAACAAAATCCATTAGTATATAAAAAAATTATTAACCATTTAAAATTTAAAGAATTGTTTGTTTCATTATTTTGTATTGTAAGATATTATATTAGACATATTAACAATTTTAAAAGTAGCGAATGGTGGTCTAATGGTTTCAGTTTTGATTTGAACTTCTTAAGTTCGAAACACAGATGGGTTAGTTATTTTTGTACTTTTTTTGTTGGCATAATAAAATGTAAAATGTTCAAAAATTAAAATAATTGCGAAAAAAAACGGTAAGAGCTTCTATATAATATGCAACAATTATATAAAAAGTTCAACTAATCGGCGAAAAGTATAATGGGCATGTTTAGGGAATGCAACCGCTGAGAATAATCATTCAACCTGATTACTTTTTGATTATAGTCAATTGTTGCGAGCTTGCCAAACGGTGTAAACAAGTTTATAATAAATGTCACTACAAGTGAGTGAATTTCCCTACTGACTAAACTCAGCGTGAATTTTTGTTGCCGCCATAGAATACCCAACAGTTGGCGATTAGAATATTTTCAGCATTGTCGTTTAGGGAACCGCTGCTCGCAACTGTTGTCAACTGTTGCATTCCCTAAACGCACAGAATGTTTATTCCATATAGCTACTTTTTTGTAATGCCTTGAAGTGTATCATTTACTTCTTATTCACATCACATTGACATACTCTTTGTGATCTATTCATTATTCTAATTGACCTCCCTTTATTGCATGACGAGTTCTCTCCCGAGTTCCTTTATATTATATTCCTAGTCACGACGCGCAGCTTTAATGATGTAGAACCTAGCAAAATTGATTAAAATAATAAAAATTATAATTTTCCAAACTACCCTAAAAGCCGAATTAGAAAAAGTTCCTCGTCTCTTAGGACGTTATGTCGCCTGTACTAGAATTTTTCAATTAATATTCGATTAGAAAGTACCATCAAAACTGATTTTTGATATTTCCATCTTGATGCAAGACTTATGGACAGAAGCGCCGGATGGCGATTAGGTGAAGATTATTTCATACCAGATGGCCAATTATTGATTTTCATCAAAATTTTCAAAAATATAAGAAAACCTAATTATCTCAGTGCACTGATATTTCCATAAGGATAGCTCAAAGGCGGAGTTAAATCACATTATCCTTATTGAGGTGTATGCCGTCAGTACGTTTAAAAAAGCAGAGAAACCCCATATATCATATATCTCCGAAAAAAGCGTTTCAAGTGATCAGTTCTGGTGAATGGTACAATCACCTTTAGGGTCTTAGCCTATCATTGTGAATATATTATTACTGTCAGCCACAAAACCTTTTCGCCTTAAGTCAAAATTGTAAAATATATTCTCCTAAGAAGTATTTGAATTTTTCTACCATTGCATGTAGTTGTGATCAAACATCCTCTACGGGATGTATCCATCCTTGCCATGCTTGGTAGATAGGTCTGATATTTCCTATGTATAATTAGTAATTTAATTATAATTATTATGTTAAATATTTAATTAATTTTTAATTAAATATTAGATAGAAGGTTTACCAATATTTACATATATTGAACTTTTATATAATAAATGGTAAATTATATTTTGAATCCTTGACTTTTTCTTAATTGAATGGTTAATTTAACAGTTCTATGTTGGATCGATAACTGAATTTATAAGACCTAATAAAAAATTTGAGTTTTCAAATTTTCTCCGCAATTTTTACGTGAAGCATTTTTGAAAAGTGATCAAAACCGATCTAATTCGGTGAAGTTTCGTCCCCCTGCTACAAAAAAAATATAGGAAAATAAATCAGCTTTTGATATATGATCCAAATTGACATAGAATTCACACTTTTTGAGTAAAATTTAAAAAACGCTTCTTCGAAAACAGGGAAAAAATGCCGCACGTACAAAAAATTTTTGCCTCGGGTAATCTTCATCGTACCACACAAAAAAAACTAGTTATAGGGTTAAATAGTTCTTGAGACATTTTCAAAATATCTTATTTTCTTGAAGAGTATTTGCTGTAAGAAAGACATTTCAGTTACAAGTTATTTTCACAGTATAAACTGTTTAACACACTTGAATCATACGGATATATGTGGACGGGAAATGTAATTGTATGCGAGCAGTAGATAGTTAGACGGTCTGGTAAAGCGTATGTTAATAGCTATGTTTCTGTTCAATTAACTAATTAATCAAACGCAATATGTAGGATACATATTGTCGATAATACCACGGCAAATCTTTAATTACCGGGAAATAATTATAACATAGAATGAAGAACATTTCGCTCTGATTATATGGCATATGTTCTTTGTCAAAACAATATTCTGAACATTGTACATTTCAATTATTTCAGAAAGATTAGTATCTAAATGTGTGTATAATTATTATTATATGGTATCTAAAGTAACATATACGAACGCGTAGAAGGGACACTATTGCATTTTTTTTTATTCCAAGTTTAATCTCGGAATTCCAACATTAATATCGGAATTTGGACTTTAATATAAGAATCCCTATTATAATCTAGAAATTTCTAGATTAAAGTTGAAATTAGTATTTCATTTGAAAATACGTTCATGTATAACATTTCGAGATTAGAAATTCCGAGATTAAAGTCGGAATTTCGAGATTAAATTTGAAAAATAATCAGTGTCAAACATATAATAATTCGACAAAAAAAAGTTTATTAGATGATTAATATCATTCCAGCACGTTTAGGGAATTTGGGGAATATATTGGTGAAGTTAATCCACTGAATAAGGAAGATCCAGTTATTTTGTGGGAATCTCTAAAAGTGAATATAGTACGAGCGACAACGCGAAAGAGTCGAAGGTTCGAGGAGTTCAAGACGGTTTTTAAATCGGAAGAGTAGAAAAGATTGACGTAAAGATTTCTAATTCTTTACAAAACAGATAAGAATTATTGACAAAATACCCGTAAAGAACTGATGTCACATACTGATTACAATAAATTGTAAAGATGTTTTCATGTAAATTTAAACCCAAGACTTGGTCAATTAAGGACTTCTGTGGTACTTTAACAGCTAACATAATCATCACATAATTGAAGATGAGCTCCAATAATGAGAATGGTTTTCCAAAAGCGATCATACTGATCATCTATCTTTTACGATAAATTTAAAGTACTAGAGATTTGATGAGCAATAAATCACCCTGCTTCAAAATTATCTGGGAGATAATATAGTATCATATAACTTAGAGTAATCAGAGCCCCTATTATTAACACAAGGGTACCACACGGATCCATACTAGGACTTTTGCTGTTTCTATACATATTTCAAATGTTCACTCAATAGCACAAAAATGTCAAATTCATCATTATGCTGACGTTACCAAGGTTTCGTTTCAATTGAACTTGAACAAAGTAACATCTTCCTTACTAAAGACAGATTTGCAACCTTTAGTTGATATTAATTGCTTATAATATATCGCGCTATACGGGTAAGTTGTCTTTAATTTTTTTTGGTCCAAAAAGTAAGAGCGTGGGTCATCGTTAAGATACACGTTAATGGAAAACTGTCAATACTGGTGTTAAATACTTAGGACTGTGTGGAATGTTGGTGGACTCATAAATTCTCTTACAATAGCCTTAAACAACTTCTTCCTCACAAGTTTAATGTTAAAGTTAGAATTGTGTGAATTTCTAGTTATTTCCAAGTTGTCTTAACATGGAAGTGTATATGGACCTGCTCTATTAGCTACTGATGACAGCAACAGATTGCAGAATATTCAAAACTTTTGTTTCAGATTTGCCTTTGTTATCCGTAAGTATGAGTGCATAAGCTCTAAAATTCTTGAAATGGACAAATTAGTAGATTAGTAGATTACATAAATCTCTTAAATTTATCTCATAAGATTCTAATTGAAAAAGAACCTCAATACCTGAAATAAGAAATGGTTAAAATTCGAACCTGTACGCAACTTTTCTATTCGGAGTTTCAATCTCCTAGTAATGCTTAGACAAGCGTATGAACGTTCATTTACTTAATAATAATAATAATAATCTCTCTTCAGCATACTATAATTACTAATTGCATTTGAACATGAAATGTAAAGCATGTTTATTATTTCAAAGACAGGTATCATATTGTTTAGATCTGGCACACGCATATATTGGTAAGATAATTATTGTTTATTATTGTCATTTACTAGCTCAATAAAATTATATATACTTATAGATATGTATATATGTGCTTATATTATTTTATATGAACCAAAAAAGACAATCGAGAATTATAAAAAAAAAATCGTAATATAATTCAGTTTTTACCTCACTGAGAGTGGAGTAAGGGGTGGTGAGGGTTGAATAATTCAACCTTCGGTAATGTCGACATCATTATATACTCATAACTTTACAACATAAATAAATTAAATTTGTTGGCCATTAAATGTCGATTGATATAGGAAAACGCAGTTTTTACTTTCCTAAGGAGGTGGAAGGTGGTAAAAGATTCAAACTTTGGTAATTTCGACATCACCGTGTACTCATAACTTTACGAAATAAAAAAAAATGCCTATTAACTATCGATATATGAAGAAAAATCTCAATTTTGCCTCTTTAGAGGATAAAAGGGGGGTGATAGAGGGAAACTGACACGATAGAATTTTTGTGGCTTCAGCGCACCAAAATACTTCAGAAAAGTTAGATGAGACTTCTATTTTTTTTGCAGACCTGTGCAATCATCTAGTGCAAACTGGGAAGGTTGAGAATATATGACTTTTGATTATACCTTTTTAAGGAAGCTAGAAAATATGTATTTTTATAACAAATTCGAAATACAGTTTTAAAATTCGTCTGTGTTTCCTTACGTAAGAAACCAAACAGATTGTGAAAAATATATGTCGTTTAATGTAATAGTAATGGATATGAATACATTCGGGGATTGAATTACATGCAATTCCCTACTCCTATTTAAAATCTACCTGAGTATGTTAAATATTTATAAGTTGACCTTTTGATAGAACTATTTCACTTTAAACAACCCCAAATATGAAACAACTTTTGTACGTAAAAGTATTACTCTCATTTCTGTTCAGCTCAATAATAAACTGTAAAACAAAGATAAAGGAAATAATGAGACGTGAAAAATAATACTACTTTTTTATATTAGGAAGCAAGCAATATATGGAAAAGATATAAAGTTTTTTCAGATTCCTATGCATTAGCTTAGTGTTTTGTAAACATTTCCGAATGAACTAGATTATTTCAGTATGATGTTAAATTTTTTCCTTGGAAATCATAAAATCAATATTGCCTTATCGTCGTTGCATTATTTACCCTCAAATAATTCTCTATTATTTATCATCAATATACGAAATGTCAGTCGTGTAAATATATTTGGAAGATACTAAACTGTCGGAGAAATAATTTTTTTATTATCTTTACTCGGCGATACTTGATAATCAAAAAAATGTATGACTTTCCATTCCAAAAGAGAAAATATGTTTGTCTTCTCCTTCTAACATCTGCACATGGCCTATTTAACACACATTAATTAATTACTTCCACATCCAGTGGAAGTATAATAACAACAAAAAAAATTTTAAACATTTTTATTGTTCAAATAGGCTTAGAATGTCATGAAACGTCGAGATTTCAAGTTTGAGCGAAAAAAAAATTTGTCGGTCTGTCGGTCTGTCGGTCTGTCGGTCTGTCTGTCGGTCTGTCGGTCTGTAACTTTTTTGTGCGCACGTTTACTCTGGAACAGTTTGAGATATTGAACGAGAACGAGATCTAGAACTAGATTATATTTTCATCTCGTTCCGTCGAAGGGTTGGGGGGTAAATTTGGAGTAAATAGGTAAATCAAGCAGGTAAGAGAACATAAAATTGATATTTAGTATAGACAAGAGAAGCTAAGGTCTCAAAAAAAATTTTGGCCTTAGCCACCCCCATTACCACTCCCACCCCATTATTAAAGGAGGTGAAAAAAAATGTGATTTAGTGTGTGTACAAGAACCAGAAACCTCAAAATATTTTTTACTTTATCCACCCCCCACTCCCATCCCCTGTCACCACCCCCACCCCACTACCGATGTGGGGTATCGTTTTATGGGATTTTGGGGTAGAGGATTTCAAATTTATTATTAAAGTTCCATAAACAATTATTTCCAGATACAAAATTTTTTCGTTGTGTGACTTGGATAGAAAATCCGGATGTGGAAGTAGTGATTCCTTGGGCAGCGGTTTTTTTGTCATATCAGAGACACCACCATTTCCACATAAAACAAATATACAAAAAAGTGGGTAAAACACAATCTAGATATAATTAGTATGATAATTATCTTCGATTGATAAGTTTAAATTAAAATGATAGAATAGCATCATGCTTCGTATTTCTTTCTTCATCGATTTAGATTTCAAGCGCCTCAGAGTGGTTTATCTCTTTCTTTAAGAGATCTAATCCAATTAGGTTTTGTTCAATTAAAGTAGTTTCGATTATCCCGTACACTAGAATACTAGCCCAAACATTGACCTTCTCAATAAACTGTGTATGATCCTCTCGAAATAGGTGGATTTCATTGTTTTAGTACCCACAACTCTACATTCGCTGTGAACTCCATTCAAGAAAGAGATTAATTCATTGCTGATCTATTTTTTCACAAAATCCTTCATCGTAATTTATCTTGACCGACCAGTTGAGTTTGCACATTATAAGAACTTATTTAATTTGGACACCAAATGTAGCGAAGTAAATTGAATTCTGGATTATATGAAGGGGAGTGAATTTGCACTCACCTTCATTCAGACCTCATGGATGGGCCCATTGTGCTACCCGCTACCCTATCATTCCTTAACCTAAGCAATACTGGTGATATATACTTGAGAAGATCCGGCGCGGTGGGGTGCCACTTATATTAGTCATGATGGGTCATAATCCCCCAGTACGGATCCTCCTTTTGCTGAGAGAGCAGGGAGTGACACAACACTCGCTTCTAGATTACACCCTCTCCAATTGGGGTTATCGATAACTCGATAATAATAATAATAATAACATAGAAATTAAATAAAATATATTAATTACATTCATATAGTAAATAAGATTTTAGTTTATTTTTAAATGTATTAATAGCGACGCAGTTCTTTAAGAAATCGTCAAGGTTATTGTATCTAACGATTCCTTTATGATAAAGAGATTTTTCCGTTAGTTTTTTGTTTTTAGTTGTGACTCGTATATCTGTCCGTGTGCGTGTGTTATAATTGTGTATGTCGGTGTTAAGTACTATTTTTGATGTCAAATATGTTGGAGTCAAAGATAACTTCATTTTATGGATTAAAATAAGTGTTTGGTATTCTAAGTAATATTGCACTGACAGCCAATTAAGGTTACTTAGCATTGTTCTAATGGAAGTGTCTCGTGGAACTCGTAAAATAATCCTCATGGCTCTGTTCTGCAATTTCTGCAACCTGTCTATTTCATTTTTATTAGCCACATACAAAATAGATGCCGCGAACGTCAAATGAGGAAAGATTAAAGTATTATATATAGTGATTTTTGACCATTGTGTTAAGAAGGGAGCAATCCTTGATAAAAAATTTGTGTTTTTTGATATTTTATTGATAATATAAGATCTTTGAATGTTAGGTTTTTATCAATTAATATACCTAAGTACTTAATTTTCTCGACAACTTCAATCTTAACGCCCTCTACTGATATTCCGAAAGTACTTTTAAACTCTTGATATTTCTGGTTATTACTAATTAACATAAATTTCGTTTTTGATGCGTTTAATTTTAAAAGGTTACCATTGCACCACCTAACTATATTTCTCAACTCATTATTTATATTATCTACAAGGGTTGCTAAATCTTTAGAAGATAAATATAACAGCGTATCATCAGCAAATAGATGTATTTGACAGTTTACAACGGATTTTACAATGTCGTTAATATATAATAAAAATAGCAGCGGTCCTAGTGTACTGCCCTGCGGTACTCCGTTTTTATTCAATATTTCATTAGATACTTCCCCGTTTACCTTTGTGACTTGTTTTCTGTTTTGTAGATAATCTACTAGCCAACTTAGTGCTATATCTGTTATACCATAACCCTTTAGTTTCTTAATTAATTTATCTCTATCGATAGTTTCAAAAGCCCGTTTTATGTCTAAAAATACTGCACCTATCATTGAACCTTTATCATATTGTTCTTTCCAATCGTACAAAACATTTTGTACTGCAGTTTCACAACTGTGCCTTCTCTAAATCCGGACTGGTTTAAGAATAAAATTTTGTTTTCTACTACGTATTCCGATACTTGTTTTTAAACTATTCTTTCGATCAGCTTTGCTATAGTATTTAAAAGGAAATGAGAGAACATCCCCTTTTTATCACTTTTTTCCGATAAATGGACTCAATAATTTTTTTGTACGTTTGTGTACGTTTCATTTTTCTTTTTACCCCCCTAACTCCCGTAAAAATAGTTTTCCAAAAATAATATTTTGGGAAATTTCATCTAACACTACCATAAACTTGTGCACCAATCTCGACCCTATTGGTGCGGGGGCAGCTAACACGTGCTTATCCTGCAATGCCCATTTCTCAAAAATGTGACTGCCGGTAGTAAGTTCAAAGGTATGCCTCCAAAGAATAATTTCTAGGATACATCTTTAAACATCTCTATTCCGTCGAATTTCGACGGACTCAGCTAGTTATGTGTTTAAGATAGGTACATGAGAATGTATACATTTTCGCAATCGTTTTTGTTTCATTTGGGATATCGATTTCACTTTTAGTAAACAAGAATATTTTGAATTTATATTTTTAACTGGAAATTTTCCGAATTAGGTCAATGATATGTAAAATTCTTAACAGATATGAAATAAAGAAAAAATATATAAGATATTCTAATATATTCATAGAACATGAATTAGTTTATAAAAAAAATCTAGTCGATTACACGTTACAAAATTAAAACCTCCCCTGAAAATAGAATAAAAACCTATTATAATATCACCCACGAATTTAATGGACAATTTTAGTCATGCCTTAGTTAATACCGTGAATGTAAAACGGAAACTTTGAATTAATATAGGCTTCTGGATAATGTTCGGGTAGTTAATTTATACTAATGAGATTCAAAAACTTCAGTATTCATAAATCATATTGTTATGTGAACATGAAAACTTCTACAGTTTAACAGAGACTATTGTGTATTAAATAGGTTTTACTTCATAAATATTTAAATATGGCCTAAAACTTTTAGCATTTTCACGATATTAGATAGCAATGTATATAAATACACTGCTTTGATATCTTTTTGTTGGATTGCTTTTATCGATTTAATATAGGGAAATAATGACTGAAACTCTACTTTTGAATTAAATACTTCACAAAATGAAATATTGATAATTGGTAGAATATATATTATACAGTAAGGTAGCCATCTCTATAGGGGTGAACTTTTTTTTGATATTTTTGCGTTCCACCCCACGAAAATTTTCCATCAAACTAGGAATAATTTATGTGAAAATTTGTTACTAATCAGAGAACCCGTGCCCGCAGGCAAGCAAAAAATTGTAGGTAACTACTTAGGTCCGTTTTCTTGTTTTTAGAGAATGTTTACTGGTTTAAATATTTTAATCATATAATTTATTACGTCGCATTTAATAATAATTTTTCTTGGAATATTTTCATAACTTACACCGGTAGGTTTTCACAGTATGCACTTGTATTTTACAGAGGTGGCAGTTCCTGCAAGCGTTGTTTTGTAAAAAAATATTTAACGAAATATCTGATGTCAGATCCTTACGAAACATATCTCTTGCAAATGCTTTGGAGTTCATGAAAATAAATGAAAATAAACAGTTTTCAATTAACCAAAGAAAACAAAGGCGTTCTGGTTTTACGGATCAGCTAAGGAAAAATCTCAGGAATTATTCGAACGATCACCCCGCCACACGTTGCTACAACCATATATATGCGCAAAACCCGTCCTCACGTATGCTGCACCAATTTGGTACTCCCTGATCACAGTAGCAGATCAGCAAATATTGCAAACTGTGCAAAATAAAATTTTAAGAATCGCCAACCGAATAGAAATGAGCACCACTTCTAGCCAGCAGTTACATGATTACTCAATCAACTCCTACCAAACTTCGGACGAGTTTCACCAAGCCCACTTTAAAGAACCCGCTTACCACAAAATTTTAGAAGGCCCCCAAATACTCGTATCTCAATTACATATACACATTTCAGGATGGCTTATGACACAGTGTTATCTTCATAACATTTTGAATTTTATAAACACACACATTTGTAGAAAAACTCTGAGAAAACAAAGAGACTAATACACAATAGTATAAAAGATAAGATACCACAAAAAAGAGCCATAACACCAAAGCAAATACAAATAACATGTTCACCACAAACCATCTACATCGCACCAAACATAAAAAAATCACAACTCATAAACTAGATAAGCAGATACAACATATCAACCCTAAACCATTTAACATAATCAAACACAAAACAGCCAGTCACAGAGAAAAGTGTACTACATACTATACCCAACCCAAGGCAAACACCTACAGGTGGAAAGCGTATGTCTCGGCAAGGAACTAAGTATATAACAATGAAAATGAAGACGAAATATTCGAAGTCCAAGAAGAGTTCTTACAAGACGAGCTTCTCCCAAAAAATAAAAGATTGTATGGAACAAATAACATCATCACGTACCACTGTTTAAACGCTTCAAAAAATTTTGCTCTAAAATAGACCAAAATAAAGTCAAAACTGGATTTCACATAGAAAAAAAAAACTCATTTTACAGCCAGTTGAAGCTGAAATTGAAAATTTCGCAGATGTATATTTAAAACCGCAATAACCCCGTGATGATTATAAAGAATGTTTACTACTTGCTAAACTTTTTATTGTCCAGGTGCATTTCATCATGCACGTTGAATGTTCAGGGTAATTTACTGTCTAAAAATATTATTCCTTCAAGATCAATTGGAACTAACTCATAAATAAAAGACAACCTTTTTATTGTAAATTTTATATAAAGGCTTGGCTTAAAATGTCATGCTAGAAATGGATAATTTCATGATTTACAGTTTTGTAAAGAACTCATTAATTATAAAAATATTGACAATGAAATATTTCAAGCCGCAAGTAATAAAATAGTGAACAATTTCTGGTACTTAAATGAATATTGGTTTATCTTTCTTTGATGATGATATTTCGATTATCCCCTATGGCTGAAGCTTTGGAAAAAAATAAAGGAGGTATTAAACGACTTATCACTCATGACATTAACGACGTTAAAAACAAGGAAGTCGAGGACTACATATGCGAGAACAGTAAACAGTTTTTGACAAATTAAGCTTGCCTACAGAATTCTTCGAGAATGATCCAGCAACTTGAGTGAAAGTGAGTCACAGAAGCTCTTTTAATATTGTAAATAAACTTAATATTGTAAATGATGCAGTTGAAAGAGTTATAAAGCTTATTTGTGACTAAAATGAAATTTTATCAAAAAATCAAGACCAAAATAATTTTTACTACAAGTTGCAAAGGATTATAAATCACGTCTCCCAAATTTCAAAAAAGGACTGCTGTCACAAGTTTTAGAATAGTGTAAAAAAATATTATTTTTGTTACTATACTTGTAGATTTCTGATAAAAGTTGTGTTTTCTTTTAAATAAAATAAGGAAATATTGAATCGGGAGTTTCATTTCACAGATTTTTTTTTACACTCATAACGTAGATAACATTTTCAATATTTATATGGCCTGATGAGGACTTAGAGATAAATGCTAGTTAAAGAAAATTTGAATTAAACAAGTTCTTAACAAAAGTTTCTAAACAATTCCATTCGAAAAAGGTGGGCCACCCTACATACAGTTATACAGTTTTACAGTTTATGCATATTATAGAATATCCGCCTTACTTATACGTACAATGTGTATTTTGTATGAAAGTTGCTTGAATTTCATTAGCTGGAGACCAACACGCTATTTGGTTTTGGATTAATACAAGAATGGGCTTTTTAATTAAATAAAATCAACATGCAAACTTATGTAGAGATTGAAAAAATAAAACGTTAAGCAATGGAATGTATTGTAGGCTCCTGATTGAATTACTGTACCACAGTATTTAATTCTAAAATTAATATTAATATACGTAGTTTAGCAAATAAAGTTATTAATGCTCCCTTACATTTAAAAATCAAACAAGTTGAAATTTAAATAAAAGCTCACATAATAATTGATAACATGGCAAAGCAAGCGGTATATTCTGCTCTGATAAGTCTCAATAATATGAGCTTCATTTCTTATCTTAGATCAGAATGACGTAGGGCCATGCCGAGTTCTATTTTACTAATGCTCAGATATACCTTAATTCGAATGGGCACAATACATAATCGAACAGATAATATATACGGCTGTATACTTACTTCCACATCTAGTGGAAGTATAGTAACGACAAAAAAATGTTTAAAAACTTTTATTGTTCAAATAGGCTTAGAGTGTCATGAAACGAGATTTTAAGTTTGAGCGAAAACAATTTCTGTCCGTCGGTCTGTCTGTCTGTAACTTTTTTGTGCGCACCTTTACTCTGGAACCGTTTAAGATATTGACTTGAAATTTGGTACATATATGTACTTTAACGAGATCTGGAACTAGATTATATTTTCATCTTGATCCGTGAAAGGGTTGGGGGGTAAATTTGGGGTAAATAGGTAAATCAAGCAGAGTCCTTATACAAGAGAAGCAAAGGTCTCAAAAATTTTTTGGTATTAGCCATCCCCCTCATTATTAAAGGGGATGAAAAAAATTGTGATTTAGTGTGTGTACAAGAACCAGAAACCTCAAAATATTTTTTTACTTCATTCACCCCCACTACCACCCCCTATCACCACCTCCACCCCTCTACCGATGTGGGGTATCGTTTTATAGGTTTTTGGGATAGAAGATTTCAAATATTATATTATTAAAGTTCCATGAACAATTATTTCCACATACAAAATTTTTTCGTTGTGAGTGACTCGAATAGAAAATCTGGATGTGGAAGTAGTGATTCCTTGGGCAGCGGTTTTTTTATGTATTTCACACATTTGGCTATTTCATTTCTTACCATCTTTTTGTTGCAAAAGGTCATGGTAGATGGCTCTCCGAATTTGTTTGGATGCATTCACTCAACTTGTATGGGGAGAGAAAAATTACTTGTTTGACATACTCTGCACACAAAAAATTTCTTGTAGGAATTATAAACAGTTACCCCCAGTTCTTTTGCCCTAGAGACTGTATTAATACTTTAAGAACATTTTTATAGAAATTTTAATTATCTAGCATCGCGTCGCACAAATATACAATATTTTCTAATTACCATCAATTACATTATTTTACTGCAATTTGGGAGTAAACCGTCAATTAAGTAATAATACTGATAATTTAATTGAAAAGTTTAATAACAGTATCCAAATTATACAAGGTGTTCCTTAATGACATGCTAATATTTTAGGGTGTGATTCCATAGGTAATTTTATGAAGAAAAGTTCATATAAACATATGTCCGCAACGGCTTAAATTTTGTACTACATTGAATTTTCTTCATTTTTAAATCGTTATTTTTTAATATGTCACAAAGCACTTTAGATATTATTTTCAGTTTTGGTATGTGTTAATAGGATACAAAACAGCATATTTTACTTAAAAAAGTTATTTTATCCCTCCACCAGTGGCGTCCCTGCAAACATGTCTTCTGATATTTTTTACCAAAAAATTGAAACTAATTTTTCATTATTAACATTAACGATAATTTTGTTTTAAAACAATTTTTGGAAATGGCCACCTTCACTTAATAGGTATGCTTCCGCCCGTCTTCGTATCGAATTGCGCACTGGTTCAAATATCCCCGACGTATTCCGTATTGTTTCACACGAGGCAACTATTCGCTCTCTTAAATCTTCTAAAGTATTAATGGGAGTTTTATACATCAGGGTTTTAAGATGATCCCACACAAAAAGAAATCCAAACTATTGAGATCGGGGGATCTTGCTGGCTATGTAAATGACTTCGAACAATTACACTGAAATGAACAGGAGCTCCATCGTGCATATACCACATTTAAGTCCTCAAATGCAGATAAGATTGTCAATTAAGGCATCTTGGCAGAAAAAAGGGCCTATAAGAGTATTACCAATAACTACTACCCATACATTAACCGAAAATTGCTCTGGAAACGGGTTTCAGTTATGGCATAGGGGGTTTCGTCCGCCCAAGCTTGATTATTATGGAAATTTTGAATAGCATCCCTAGAAAAATTTGCTTCGTCTGTGAACATTCTGATGGTACCACAGACAGAAGTTCACACGCTGTGGAAAATCCCTGGGAAGTAATGTCTGTACTCTTAGAACATGGTATAGATACAACAAAAAATCAACCAAAGTTCGACAAACAATTTGATGACAAATATTCAGAGCTCTAGCAATCTTCGTCGTACTCGTCTCAGGATGTTCGTCGATTTCCTGCGGCACTGCTTCGTCAATTTCGGGTGTTCGGTGAGTTCGAGGTCTACCTTCCAAAGTACTAGTACGGGGTCCAACGCTTTTAAAATCTAGATGACCCATTCCATCAAGGTAAATAATTTTTGGGAACAAATTTTGAAAGAGTATCCTTTGGTGCATCAGAAATAGGTTGTTGGACTTTTTTTGGACCTTGCACAACTTCTCAAAAAGAGAAAAAAGATGGCGGAATTGTATTTTGAGAATTCATGTTTTTAAACGTTTACCTCTCGCTAAAAAAATAACTATTTACGATATTGATCCCATTTTTTGTATTTATGTACTAGAATCACGAGCGCCTCCATCTATAGTAATGGAATTTCAGAATCTCTTACGGTTTCTTTTTTACATAAATTCTAAAATCGCAGCAACGAAATTTATGTATTGAAAATTTCGACATGCGGGTAGCTATATTAAATATCGAAATTTGTATATGCTATATGTGAACAAAATGCAGTGTAAAGATAGAAAGAGTTTTTAAAAACAAAATCAGATCAATATCTTATACAGTTTTCGAGTTACAAATTTTTAAATTGTACTATAATTGCGTTTTGTTATTATAGCGCGCGATGTGATGGGTTCGCACTGTTGTTCAATGTTATACCGAGTTATTGCATAGGGCATTGGCATAAATCATAGTCATTCGTCTAATATCTGAATTGGTAAGGTATTATTTTGTTGCGGATCATTGAAAATTATTAGATAATTATTTCTGTGTTATAAATACGTGGGTTTAAACTGTGGTGTAATTTTTTGTATGTTCTATACCTATATAAACGTGCAAATATAGTACGAAATAGATTATAAATTATAACGAATCGAATATAATAAATAAACTAAATAGCCGAAACTCTAGATTTAAAAAAATGCATCATTTGTCAATGTGCATCTTCCGAAGTTTCAAGTAAACTAAGGAGGTTCGTAACATTAATAAACGCAATTTTTATTCGAAAAGACAAAGTTTACAGACTGTTGGAAAATATTATTGACTCCAATTTTATTGCTAAAAAACCACTGTATCATCGAAAATGTTTGTCCGAATACACCCAGAAGAAATCTCTTGCAGTAATTAATATGTTGAGAAGTTGCATATTGAAAGAGCATTAATAGAAGCCACAGATACGGATATAATTTTGTTAGATATGTTTAATTTTTACGAAATAGAAAACCTACAGGAATTGTGGGTACATATCAACAAAGAGTATTTAGTAATACACGAAGTCAATAAAAAGTTAGAAGAAAAATATGAAGAAAAAAATATTGTAAAAACTTTATTGGCAGCCTATGTATTGTTCGGATGTGATACCATCAGTTGTCCTTTCCGAAGGGGGAAGAAACGAGCAGCTACAGTTGCCTTAAAACAAGCGGATGAACTAAATCATTTGGCAAATTTTGGAGATAACTGCGATGCAATTGATAATTGTATGATTGAAGAGGCTCATAAGTTCTTTGTAAATCTGTATGGCCGTATTGACTTCCAATCTTTGGATTTATTTAAGCAGCATTTATTTTCTATTAGTCAGGGTGACTTACATTCGCTACCTTCTACAGAAGACGCATTCTTACTGCATTTAAAACGCGCGTTATACCAAATTTTAGTGTTCAAGCGGTCCACCGATCCCATTCTCAATTTATCTTCTCCCAGACATTTTGGATATGTGATAGAGAATGACGAAACAAAACCACAAATGATGACAAAAAACCACAACCGAATCTAAAAAAAATTAAAAAGTGCAGTTGTAAAGTAAAGTGTAACAGAAAATGTACGTGCAAGTGGTGTTCTGTTGCCTGTGCGTGTGCAGCATTTCCCAACAATTGTTTAAAGAGGGAGCAATGCGATCAAATCAGAGAGGAGTGGGCGGAAATGAACCAATAAAGTACAGAGAGCTGTTCTGTTGGTTGTCTAGTTTTGGCGTTCGCACTTTCTTTACTATTGCTCTACCTACCTACAATCACGCCTGAAAGGTCAAGAACACATCGAAACCAAGCTTCAAATACACGAAATGAGTACGCATTGGTTATAAATGTAATTATTTTTGCAATCATTCTTAATTATATCGAAGTGACTCCATCTACTAAAACAGTATTGTATTTAAAAAAAATACAGCAAAAAGCATTATTTAGCGAACTGGCTCATGTTATTAAACTGATGAAAAGATATTCTTTTAAGTAAATGAATACTACACTTCTATTGAAGAACATTTTTAGCTAAAACTTGTTTATTAGCCAATGTGAAGAGAGATCTTCCTAATAAACAAGTGTAATATTCACTTACTTACGCCAGCCGCTTGGCTAAAATCTGCTTTTTCCCAGTCAAGATTTTTAGTACATAACCTTAAATTTTAAGTTTTTCAAGTTTATTCTCATTTTTAATGTTTGTATATGCCTTTTTAGCTTGATACTGGCTCCAAGCAAATATTTAAAAATTCACGTAAATAATTTTTCAATATTGTTGATTAATAAAAATAGACTGCTAATTACAGGTTAGATTTCTAACCTACAAAAAGAGTTCTATTTTATTAGGACAAAGTTTATGAGCATTTCACTGAACTAGATTTTAGTTGAAAATACGGGAACCAGGCAGAAATTTTAATAACAGCTGCGTAATACTCTTAAATCTTAAGAAACACATATTTTTGAGGTTAGCTGTGACGTCACGTGCAGATGTCCTATAATAGCCACACTGCCTACCCTTCACCCCACTTCAGCTTTGTGCTCTTATGGGTACAAGTAATACGGAGAAGCTTTTAACAGATAGTGATTCAGACTAACAACGCGTATAGTGCTTTGTCAATGATTACTTGTTATATATTATTATTATTTTTATTATTTACATACGTACCTGTTTGTACGTAAATGTCCTGTGCATATGTGTGTATTTTATTTTCATATTTTATTGTTAAATGTTACGTTACCGTTTTTACAAAAATACACCTAAATAATAGGATAATAATTCCATTTCTCTATCTATCTACAATACCTTTATAATTTTCATTTTACATATTAATACTTTCGCTTTTTGTAAAATTGCAAAAATATAAATGATAAAAACACAAATCCAAAAGATTTTTGACCTCATATCTTGATGCATTACAATAGACAGATAGCAGTGATCAGAAAATAGCCGAATGTTAATGGGAGTCCTCGCGAGGGTAAATTACGATCTATTTAAAAATCTGTAACTCAAAAACTCTATACGATATCGAGCTAATTTTTGTATTAAAAACTTTTTCGTTCTTTGTACCATATTTTATGCACATATAGTATATAAAAAAATTTGACATTTAATATAGTTACCCGCATGCCGGAATTTTCAATACACAAATTTCGCTGCTGCAAATTTAAGTTTAAAAAAAAGAAATCGTACACGATTTTGAAATTCCATTACTATAGATAGAGGCGCTCATGATTCTAGTATATAAATATAAAAAATCAAATCAATATCGCCAATAGTTATTTTTTTAGCGACAAATGAACGTTTAAAAATACGACTTCTTCCGCCATCTTTTTTTCTTTTTGAGAAGTCGTGCAACGGCCAACAAAAGTCCAACAAGCCATTTCTGATACCTCTAAGGATCCTCTTTGAACATGCGAGCACAAAAATTATTTACCTTGCTGGAATGGGTTACTTAGCGATTTTGACGGCTTTTGAAGGCGAGGACCCTCTACTATACCTTTTTGGAAACTAGAAGTTTCACAAAGACAACGATAAATAGTCGAAAAGAATCGGCTATCTGGCAAGGCACGATTAGTTTATATTGCCTCATACATTCTTCTGCCTGCTGTTACATTACCATCTGCGAGCCCATATACGTAATGCATTGTCGCCATTCCCGCATTCGTATAATTCACCATATTTACTGAGATATTTTAATAAAAATAGAGAAAAAATAAAATAAATTCAATGAAACGCTAACAATCTAAGAAATAATACGATGAGATGGTTTTGAACACCAACAACTTACTTTATGTCAACAAATATTGTTTAGAAAATGATGTTTGTAAAAACTTCAGTTTAGTTATCTTTATACTCTAGTCGAATTAGAGATAATAAAAAATTTTGCGTACTGCGGACTTTTTTTTGTGGAAGTTGTTTAAGAGGGCATAATAAGCAAGCACAGAAAACTGCACCCTGCTATTTTTTAGGGGTTGAAACTTCGATATTATAATTATGTGTCCATATCTCTTTCCCTATTGTCCGTAGGGCTCTTTACCAAGTTACACTTTTTGAAGATTCATCCCTCCTCTACATAAAATATATATTACACATTTGCTGTAGGACAAACGGTTTTGGCTGTACGAGGCCGGAAAGGTCGCGCTGTCCGAATTTGGGGGTCTCCGGTACAGGACAAACAGCTATTATTTACAATCTACAATACTACACATACTAATGCCCTTAAGGAGGGATGACGATTTGTGAAAAAACTTTCATCGAATACCGCGCGGTTTTCATGATAAAGGATGTTGAAATTTTGAAAACCCCTTTTTTAAAAAAAAAAGTGAACCTACTTTTTTTCGCTCATTTTTCTTTCATGCATGTATGACCCTAATATAAGAAAATCTACGTTGGTTTCATTTTAATACAATCGTTGGTTTAGGAGCTAGACAGCAAAATATGTAAAAAATGGCTATTTTGGTATTGTTGCATTAACAAAACCAAAACCAGTATAATTCTGATAAATGTTTTTGTTTATCCTAAAAATCCAATTCATTGCGCATAGAAAATGTGTTTTTGTATTTAAGTAGGATCAACTCTTATTGTGTAATAACGATTTATGTCATGTGTTCTCCAGTCTCCTTTTTCACAATTTTTCTTTGCGGCCTTATGGTTTATAGTAGGGCAGAAAGCAATGTATACCTGAACAGTGCACATATTAGGGTGTTAAAATGGATCTCTTGTTAAAATGCGATAGGACGTACCGTTTTCGAGTAAAACGTACTTGTTTGAAAAAAATTATTTCAGATCACACTTTTCATCGACTGACTAGTAAATACTCACCGCTGACTACGAAAAAATAAAACTATGTGTCGCTTCTTACTTTTTCTGTTAATGAGGGACATTGCTAATGAAAAAATGAAGGAACTCGGACGGAATAGGGGGTTCTCACTCCCCTATTTGAAGGTTCACGCTTGTCTCGAATCATCATTGCAACTTATTTTGTGTCTATAACAAAATCCACAGTAATTTTACCTTCCTCGAGAAACAGCTATTATATGTCCATTTCATCGGAAAATGATTTAAAAAAACAAACTCCTAAGAAAGAAAACACCAAAATGTAGAATTTATTTATCAGATCACAATTCAGAACACAATGAAAACTCAAAGCAAACATAACCAAACAAGTGCGTTTTACTCGAAAACGGTACGTCCTATCGCATTTTAATAAAGGACCCTATTATGTGCCCTGTTCACGTGTACAATACTTTCTGCCCTACTATGAATCATAAGGCAGCAAAGAAAAATTGTGAAAAAGGAGACTGGAGAACACATGACATAAATCGTTATTACACAATAAGTGTTGATCCTACTTAAATACAAAAACACATTTTCTATGCGCAATGAATTGGACTTTTAGGATAAACAAAAACATTTATCAGAATTATACTGGTTTTGGTTTTTTTAATGCAACAATACCAAAATAGCCATTTTTTACATATTTTGCTGTCTAGCTCCTAAACCAACGATTGTATTAAAATGAAACCAACGTAGATTTTCTTATATTAGGGTCATACATGCATGAAAGAAAAATGAGCGAAAAAAAGTAGGTTCACTTTTTTTTTTTAAAAAAAAAGGGTTTTCAAAATTTCAACATCCCGTGTCATGAAAACCGGGCGGTATTCGATGAAAGTTTTTTTCACAAATCATCATCCCTCCTTAAGGGCATTAGTATGTGTAGTATTGTAGATTGGAAATAATTTGTCGTTTGTCCTGTACAGAAGACCCCCAAATTTGGACAGCGCGACCTTTCCGGCCTTGTACAGCCAAAACCGTTTGTCCTACGGCAAATGTGTAATATATATTTTATGTAGAGGAGGGATGAATCTTCAAAAAGTGTAACTTGGTAAAGAGCTCTACGGGCAATAGGGAAAAAGATATGGACACATAATTAAAATTTCAAAGTTTCAACCCCTAAAAATAGGGGACGCACATGGTGTAGCAGGGTGTAGTTTTCTGTGCTTGCTTACTATGCCCTCTTAAACAACTTCCATAAAAAAAAGTCCGCAGTACGCAAAATTTTTTATGATGTCTAATTCGACTGGACTATTAATATGAGTCCTCATAAAAGAATATCGACCAATAAATAACTTAGATAATGTCATTCTTTTAAATCACATTGGCCGCGATCTTAATGACATTATAAGTGCTACCGGCCACACACTTCAAAATGACACCATGAAAATAACTTAACGCAATTGTTTATAAAAATATCATCCCTTCATCCTCCCTTCACTAACTTCGCTACGGAACTACATTATGCTCCTCGAAGTACGAAGCAAACAGTTTTCATTAGTTAAAATAGGAATAACATAGTGTTATGTGTTGAAAAAAAAAATGCCAATAACTCATAATATAACAGTACCAAAAATGGCGTAAATTACTAATAAATAACAAAATAAAACAAATCTTTATTATTATTAGTTCCTATTGCAATCTCTGCAATATAAGATTGTTTTGAAATGAACATGGGAACACACTCTACTCTACGCTGCCAGCGTATTTAAAATAAATATACCTGCAAATATTGAATTAAGAACAAACGATGAAGTTCCTCGAGTTTTTATTTTCTTTTTGCATAATGATCTAAGAATAAAAGTTCATGATAACAAATCAGTTGATCAAAAACTTTAATGAAAGAAACATGACACTGCTGGAGAATTGCAGAAAGAAAATGTCATTCATTTGAAATATATAGATAGGAATATTTAAATAAATATAATATAAATTCTTACAAACTTTTATATTAGAAAATGTAAAACGAGATCTGTTGATTGTATAATGATAAAAACATTTAAACAGTAAACATTAAAGGGCCGAACAGGAAAAGGGAAATAAACTCAATTATTTCTCTTGGCCGCTACAATAAACTCGATGATAACAATGCCTCAACGAAAACTTATTCGAAAAGGTTTTGGATGACAGATATATCTTTGGCCGTCATGTTTACAGAAAAGAAAATAATATTCTCCCTAACAGAATCACTGATGTATATAAGTGGCTGAAGTAAATAGCCTGTTCGGGTTTTAGATATTGTAGTAAAGGGATAATCCTGGCTATGTTTTGCGATGTTTCTGACTAAATAACAGTATACGTGAGGAAATTGAATAATCATTTAAAAGGTATTTCAACGGTGGGGAATATTAGAAAGTGATGTTTTCAAATTATGTAAAGTATTTGTTTCTGTTGTCCTAAATACTATAGTATAACAGTTATAAGTAAGACTGCTGTTGTTACATCCAGGAGGATCATTTACTTATTTATTCGTTTTAAAAAACGTATGTAGAAAGGCTGCTGCTGTTACATCCAGGAAGAACATTTATTTATTTATTCATTTGAAAAAACGTATGTAGATATTTTCTTGTATAACGCATGTAAAGTATTAAAATGGACACAAGCACACATCTTTGTGTATTTATATTACTTCCACATCCAGTGGAAGTATAGTAACGACAAAAAAATTTTCAAAAATTTTTATTGTTCAACTAGGCTTAGAATGTCATGAAACGCCGAGATTTTAAGTTTGAGAGAAAAAAAAATTCTGTCTGTCTGTCGGTCTGTCTGTAACTTTTTTTGTGCGCACGTTTACTCTGGAACCGTTTAAGATATTGACTTGAAATTTGGTACCCATATGTACTTTAACGAGATCTAGAACTAGATTATATTTTCATCTTGTTCCGTCAAAGGGTTGGGGGGTAAATTGGGGTAAATTTGGGGTAAATAGGTAAATCAAGCAGGTAAGAGTCCATAAAATTGGTATTTAGTATATATAAGAGAAACTAAGGTCTCAAAAAAAATTTTGGCATTAGCCACCCCCATTACCACCCCCACCCCATTATTAAAAGGGATGAAAAAAAATTTTGATTTAGTGTGTGTACAAGAATCAGAAACCTCAAAATATTTTTTTACTTCATACACCCCCAACCCACTACTGATGTGGGGTATCGTTTTATGGGTTTTTGGGGAAGAGGATTTCAAATATTATATTATTAAAGTTCCATAAACAATTATTTCCACATACAAAATTTTTTCGTTGAGAGTGACTTGAATAGAAAATCTGGATGTGGAAGTAGTGATTCCTTGGGCAGCGGTTTTTTAGTTAAACATGCTACTATTGCTTTTAAAGATTTGGTTATTGATTGAAAGTATCAAAACATGTTGTTTGTAGTAACATTTTGTGTATGTTTTCTTTGAGCCAACTAAAGACCTACGTTTTTGTCAGATTAAGCCTTGTAGTTTTACTTCCACATCTAGTGGAAGTATAGTAACGACAAAAAAATTTAAAAAAATTTTTATTGTTCAAATAGGCTTAAAATGTCATGAAACGTCGAGATTTTAAGTTTGAGCGAAAAAAAATTTCTGTCTGTCTGTCTGTCTGTCGGTCTGTCTTTAACTTTTTTTTGTGCGCACGTTTACTCTGGAACCGTTTAAGATATTGACTTGAAATTTGGTACAGATATGTACTTTAACGAGATCTAGAACTAGATTATATCTTCATCTTGTTCCGTCGAAGGGTTGGGGGGTAAATTGGGATACATTTCGGGTAAATGGGTAAATCAAGCAAGTCTAAGGTCTAAAAAAAATTTTTGGCATTAGCCACCCCCATTAAATGGGATGAAAAAAAAATTGTGATTTAGTGTGTGTACAAGGACCAAAAGCTTCAAAATATTTTTTTACTTCATCCACCCCCACTACCAACCCTCTACCACCACCCACACCCCACTACCGATGTAGCATATCGTTTTGTATGTTTTTGGGGTAGACGATTTCAAATAATATGTTGTTAAAGTTACCTTGAGTAGTATGGATGCGCAGTAGGTTTCCCCGAGTATTATGGATGCGCAGTGGCTTTCCTCGAATATTTGGATACTCAGTGACTTTTTTCGAGTATTATAGTAGGTTACCTCAAGTAGTATGGATGCTCAGTGGGTTACTTTAAGTAGTATGGATGCGCAGTGGCTTTCCTCGAGTACAATGGATGCGCAGTAGGTTATCACGAGTAGTGTGGATGCGCAGTGGCTTTTCTCGAGTGCCATAGATGCGCAGTAGGTTACCTCAAGTGATATGGACGCGCAGTGGGTTTCCTCGAGTAAAATGGATGTGAGTGGGCAGTAGCTCTATTCGAGTAAATTGGATACACAGTGGGTTACCTTGAGTAGATGCGTAGTAGGTTTCCTCGAAGAAAATGCTTGTAGCAGAGGCTTTACTTCTATCGTGTAGTTTACGGCACACAACGATTTTTTATATCTTTGTCTTGCCATTTTCTGCGTATTAGTTCGACATTCAGTTGAAGTATATTAACGCAAAAAAATTTTGTGGAAATTTTCATTGTTTAAATAGGCTTATAATATCAAGAAATGTCAATATTTTAAGTCGGAGCAAAATAAATTTGTCTGTTGCGTCGGTGTGTATGTTAGTCTTGTATCGTTTTGGTGCTCACGATTACTCTGTTTAAGATATTCACTTAAAATATGGCACACGTATGTTTTTTAACGAGATCTGGAACTAGATTATATTTTCATCTTATTCCGTTGCAGAGTTGAAGGGTAAATTGAGGTAAATGGGGGTAAATAGGTAAATCAAGCAAGTAAGAGTCTATGAAATTGGTATTTAGTAAATATAAGAGGAGCTAAGGCCTCAAAAAAAATGGCATTAGCCATCCCTGTTACCGCAACCATCCTATTATTAAAGGTGGTGAAAAAATAGTGTGATTTAGTGTGTGTACAAGAATCAAAGTCATCAAGAATTTTTTTCACTTCATTCACCCCCACCTCTGTTACAGATGTGGCATATAATTTTATGGGGTTTTGGGGTACATGATTTCAAATATTATACCATTAAAGTTCCATAAACAATTATTTCCACATAGTGGAGTGTAAATATAGTATTTTGTTGTAAGAGACTTGGATGTGGAAGTAGTGATTCCTTGGGCAGCGCTTTTTATGTATTACGGCCTTTTGCCAGATATTATCGCATTACATTTTAGATTACCTTGTACAATTAGTTCTTATGTCTGTCTATCTCTCGTAATGCACCATGTATTTTGATACGTTGTTTCGTAGAAATATAATATCGGAAGCACGTTTTATTTGCCCACAAACTGAGATGTCTTGTTGTTCTTTTAATGTATTCATCTTTGTACCAAATTTTGTTATTGTTAAATAGTTATTTTTTATTTCAAAAGTCCCTTAGTTTATCTACTATTTTGACATTTGGATGTCCCGGACAGGGATTTTATCTTCTTTCTTTTAAATAATAAGCTGGGTTTTGATTTAAATAATAATTAAAATAATTTAGCTTTCTTTTTTCTCTCTATTCAAAAAATAGCTTAGTTTTAACAATTGTCCATATTTTTTGAAAAGAACTGTATAATTAGTATGCACGGATATTTTTGTCAAATTTGCATCCCTTATATAACTTAAGTGGAAATTTTACAAGAAAATGTGTCTAAAAGCTATTTTCAAACTATCTCATTTTATAACGTTTTAGGAATAAATATGTACTTCGAATGCACTTGCATCAAATAGTTTCAATCATTGTTGTTCATTCAAGTTTCATCAGTTTCATTCAAGTTTGAAACTTTATTAATTAGCGAGGTTAGAGCTCCCTCTGTGTTTTTCTTGTATGAGTTAGAACTCTGTTTTCATGAGCGATGAGAGGGCACTACTGCTTATTCCGACTGCTTACGATTTTTTACAATGGTCTTTGACACAATTGCCATGAAAGAATCCGCTATACTTTTAATAAAAATGTACAGGATGGTTACCCTAAAAAATCCACCCTAAAAAAAGCAATGAATTAAAAAACGACGGAGGAAAATTATATTTGGAATATAGTTGTGTATAGCCGTCTTGTCAAGGAAGAAAACATGTATAACTTTCGTTAAAAAAATATACAGGAATAAAAAAATAATTAAAAAATGAAAGGTGCCAAATAGATAGGGAAGTTTTATGTAAATGGCCTCGTAGATTTTTGTCCTGTACGTGTAAAAGATAAATTTGATGTAATACAATTAAACGATTATTCTACGTATCTCCTAATTTATATTTATTTATTTTTTCCAAATAATATGTAAAAAAGCGAGGAGATTACATGAACTTCTTCCCAGTGGCTTCTGCAGATCAGTTTGGTCCTGTTGACAGCTATATTAAGAACATAAATCTCTGTACTTGTACTACTTTTCGCAATATTTTTGAAAACCCCACATTTCACTCTATTTCTTTAAGATGGTGCCTCTTCCACAGGGCGTCAACATGATACATTTTGAATAAAATAAATGGCAATAGTACTTAATACATTCCACCATAAAGCATTGCGTTATAATTTGTATTCTTATTTATAATTTATTTTTGCTTATTTGACTGAACTGTACATCTGAATGAGATTCTGTAAATAATTCGCAAATACTTTTTAGCATCCTTTTAAATAATATTTTTAACCCTGATAATACTTTTATTGCGACAATAAATATTACACAATTATTACCCTACGGGAATCTGACATAAAATACACTTACCATTGTGTTTGTGCTCGCCGAGCTGGATCTATGATTAACCCTCGACGGATTAGCTGGGGAAGGAGACTGACTAGAAATCTTATTTTCAGGGGGTCCACCACCGTTCTTGACACTTATCTCCAGATAACAATGGGCCTCCAGGTGGCTTTGAGCTCTCTTCTCTTCATTCACTATTCTTCGAGCAGCCCGAAAGATTTTATAATAAACTACCATCATCACAGTAAGAGGAATATAAAAACTACACATTGTCGCATATAACTGGTATCCAAAGTCTTGTGAAACTAAACACACCTCGTTATTTCTTTCCCCGTTTTCCTCTATCTCCGTGTGTTCATTTCCGATTATTAATAAGGGGGGTAATGAGATGCAAGCCGCGAAACACCACACTAGAATCACCCAAATAATCATCCGCTTTGGAGTCCGTTTCACGCCGTATTCTAAAGGCTTTGTTATTGCATAATATCGATCCACGCTGATCATACATAAGTTCAGTATCGAAGCTGTGCAGCTTAGAACATCGCAACTCACCCAGAGATTACAAACGATTTCCCCGAATATCCATCGTCCTTTTATTTCATAGAACATCGCCATCGGCATTACGAGGATAGCAACACAAAGGTCGCTTATAGCTAAGCTGACAAGAAGATAGTTACAGGGTCTACGAAGTTTTCGAACTAAACAAACAGCAACACAAACCAATATGTTCCCTACTATTGTTCCGATTATAATTGCGACTAGAATGATAGTTATGATTATACTTTCAGCTTGATTGTATCCAGATTTATCGACGTGCGTTTCGTTAGCGGATTCATTTGTAAAAACGTGTGAAATATTGGCCGCCATACGAAAATTTTAACAACAACGTTATTATCGACGATTTTTCTTCTTGAGCCTCATACCAAATAAAATGATATACCCAATTATGCGTCACTTTGAATATAAATTATGTATGTTCTGTCTTAAATTGTTCATTACGAATTCAGAAGCTCGTCTAAAATGTTTTATTCATCATAATTCTTGAGCTAATATTTGAAGAAATATATATCTCAGACCAGATCATCAGTTTGTTTGGTTTGTGTTACAAACTTAATACCGAAAATACAGAACACAACTTTATTTTTTATCACTTTCCGTTGTTTACGTTTTGTCACTGGTTAATACTCCCTTTTTCACTATCCTGTGATAAATTATACTGATTTCTTGAATCCAACAATCTTGCAAAGTACAGCCAAGCCTGAAAAGAAATTCAATTTGTTAATGAAATTAGATTAAGGGGAGATCACAGCTGTTGTAGCTGTAGTTTTATTTTATACTTCTTAGTTAATAAATTACTCTAAGTACATTTATGAAATTAAGTCTATTTCTAATCCATTTCGTTAATTTGGAAAGAGAAAAAATGGTCAGCTTTTTTATTTTATAGGCTTTTGCAATTAAGTTAATACGTATTTACAACTTAACAAAAAGTTGTTACAGATGTAAAGAATATTTATCATAAAGTACGAAAGGATTGTAATAAACTTCACTTTATAGATGTCAAAATAAAATGCATTTTACCAATCATATCATATAATGGCAATAATGCGTCGAACTTCGATATTTCGGGTTCTACGACAGCTAGAAATAAAAAATACAAGTAAACTAGATGAAAAAGTCTAAAACCGGAAATTATTTTCGAATATATAGGGCGAGCAAAGACGAAATTACAGGATCAAGTGCCTTTTTTTTAAATGGAATGCTACGTATAGCAGTACATTTTTTTTAAGCATCTTTCTAGACTCTATTCATTCCTATATTAATATTGACTATCTTCCAACTACTTGGATGTAATAATTTTTTTTGTTGAAATAATGCCATCTGCAGAATGAAAAAATCACCAAAGTCACAATTATGGGTTTTAAGAGAAACTTATTTGAGTGCTGATTACGAGACATCTAATTAATATTATTGAATAACTTTTACTTGATAAAAATATACAGGGTGGCCAAAAATTATTTTTCAATTAAGAACTTTTTAAATTGAATTTTATCAATTTTTTCAAATGGAACATCCTGTATATAATAATAATAATAATAATAATAATAATAATAATAATAATAATAATAATAATAATAATAATAATAATAATAATAATAATAATAGTAATAATAATAATTATCCGTTTCGCTCCGGAAAACCCGTGGATACAACTGCGGTACCCCCGGCGATAGGAGGCATAAGGTCACCCATTTGTTTTATATGGATGACCTTAAACTTTATGCCTCCGGAGAAAGGGACCTACACCAGTCCCTTAGGGTGGTACAGGAGTAAACGCAGGCTGTCGGTATGGAGTTCGGGTTGGACAAATGTGCACTGGTCCATCTCAAGAGAGGACGATGCGGGGACTACGGAGAGGACGCGCAGCTCGTAGACGGAAGCATCTTACATCATCTAGATGCCGGAGAGTCGTACACTTACTTGGGTGTCGAGCAACGCTCCACCCAAGAAGTGAGTGTAGTGAAAAACGCTCTCCGCGGCAAGTATCAGCACCGACTCCGACAGATTTGGTCTTCAGAACTGTCGGGGAAGAACAAGGTGTCTGCTACCAACATGCTTGCCGTTCCGATCCTTCTCCACTCCTTTGGAGTGGTGAAATGGAACCGAGAGGAGTTGCGTCAACTCGACGTAGGAACCCGCAAGAAGATGCATCTCAATAGGAGTTTGCATCCTAAATCGTCCGTTCCACGGTTATACCTCCCACGACATCGGGGAGGCCGTGGACTCTTGAGTTTGGAGAGTCTCCATAACAGGATGGTCCTAGATGGAGCCTGTAAGATTATCAGGAGTTCGGATCCCCTCCTCTGCATGGTCCGAGACCATGAAAATGCAGGGGTAGGAGCGTTTTTGCTTAAGGCAGCACAGAGAGCAGCCGATGAACTTGGTCTCTCCTTCGACGTCGAGCGGGTAAATCGCGACTCTGTCACCGAGTTGGAACCTGCTCGGCGAAAAGCTCAAATTAAAGCTGCAGAACACAACATCTTTCTGCAGCTTCATACGGATGAGCCAATGCATGGAGTCTTCTATAAAAATATAGAAGATCTTGGCTTATCCGAAAGGCTGACCTTTGCCTTCTTAAGGTCAGCCGGGCTGAAGTCTGAGACCGAGGGATTCATAATGGCTTGCCAGGATGGTGTATTTAACACTCTCGTTTATCGTATAGAGGTCCCTGATGTCAGCTGCAGGGCCTGCCGCAGGGCGCCAGAGACTCTAATGCACTTGTTGTCGGCCTGTCCGACATATGCAGTCTCGGCCTATATCCAGAGGCACGACGGAGCATTACGAGTGCTTTATTATCACTTAAGGCACTCGTATGGGATAGACGAGACACCAGTGCTGCCTTATGCTCCGGGGGATATTGAGTCCGTTGTGGGAAATGAGAAGTGTCTAATTTATTGGAACTACTCTTTTCCCACCGTCAGGCAAATACAAGCCAACAAGCCTGACGTAGTACTCCTCGACCATCAACTCAAGACAATGTTTGTCGTGGAGTTCTCGGCTCCCGCGGAGAACAACATTGTCTTGAAGGAGGAGGAAATACGGACAAAATATCGAGATCTGCTCTTCGAACTCCGCAGACTGTATCCAGACCATACTGTTAAGATAGTGGTACTGATTATAGGAGCCCTCGGTGGAACGAGACACACACTGCTTTCAGAACTTAAGATCATACCGGCATGCCGAAATTCGGCAGAGGTCTTAGCCGGCAGAATGCAGAAGGCCGTCATCCTCGGTTCATTACGTCTGCTCAGGGCACACGATTCGCGGACCCAGTAGTCACTCACCCCATGGGCGTGGGGAGTGGCTACCGGTACTACCAGCTCCCCTCTGTGAGTGTCGGAGCCACAGAGTTTAAAGGGTGACTGGCTTTTACAAAAAAAAAAAAAATAATAATAATAATAATAATAATAACATACAAGAAATATGACGGAGAAATATGAGGAGAAAATATCGCACTACAGTGACTTAAAAAACGAAATTTTGGATATGTGGAATATGAGGAAGGTCACCATAGTCCCTGTAATACTATCTGCGCTCGGAGTAATACCTAAAAACCTAAAAACATCGCTACAAAAGATTGGTATTGACCCCGCTATATACCCGAGAATGCAAAAAGCAGTAATAATTCTCCATTCAGCTGGTATCGTGAGATCATTCCTTGGGAGTGACTAGTCAATGTTGCGATCTTGGTACCATGTACCCGATTACAGCAGACAAACCAGGAACACCTGAGAAGGGAAAAAAAAAAAAAAAAACAAGAAAAAAAAAATAATAATAATAATAATAATTGTGCCTTCTACGACGCCGCGACGCGGCTCTCTCCGGTGGTGAGGCGGGATAATACTACTTCCCCTCAGGAGAGAGCTGACCGGCGTATAAGAAAGATGGAAGCCAAGATCCGGTCGGCGAGACAATATGCTTCCCGTATTCAGTGTGTGATGGATTACATGGCGGAGAACAGGCCTTTCACGTCAAAAGTGCGGCGAATCGCCGCCAACTTAAGGCGAGTCCATCACACGCTTAACGTGGCAGTGCTGCTTACCACCAAGCAACATTGTCTCGATAGAATACGGATGCTAGTGGCTTGCAAAAAGTCGCTAGCAAGGCGGGCGAGGGCAGTAGCTGAAAATAACCTTTTCCGCAAGAAGCCATCTCGCCTGTTCCAACCGCCTGAGCGTATTGTTGAGAATCCGCCGACTGTAGATCAGGTGGAAGACTTCTGGAAGACGCTTTACGAACAAAAGCGTCCACTAAACCGAGATACTCCAGCCCTGGCACACTTTGAAGCTTTTTGCCAAGGGCTCCAGCAGCCTCAAGCAGTGTGCCAACCGATAACGACGGAAGGAGGTTCGAAGAGCCCTAGAAGGCTCCAAGAACTTTGCTGCTCCTGGATCCGATGGGATTAACACCTTTTGGTGGAAAAAACTTCCGAGCACCCACCGCCAGTTAGCCAGAATCTTCACCTCGTGGCTAAATGGAGAGCAGCAAATCCCTTCCTGGATTATCGAGGGGCGAACCGTGCTACTCCCTAAGAACGGAGATCTGGCAGATCCAGCGAACTACAGACCGATAACCTGTTTAAACGCATGTTACAAGATATTCACACGTATCTTGTACATGCGGGTACTTCAAGCAAGCGGCCCGGTTTACGAACGGATATACGAGCAACGTGGGTCTAAGAAGGGTGTCGCTGGCTGCAAGGAGAACCTGCTTATTGACAGATGTGTCACGCAGGACCCCGTGCAGTATAAGCGGAACCTTTCTATGGCCTGGATCGATTACCGCAAGGCATTTGATATGACATCTCATGAGCTAATTGTTCACTTGCTCCAATGTCTTGCGGTGCCCGGTCCCGTAGTGAGATGCATAGAACAACTCATGCCGCTCTGGAGGACTCGCTTTACTATAACATCTGGTAATGTCAGAGTCCAAACAGAGCCGGTTATGTTTAAGAGGGGTGTGTTTCAGGGAGACTCTCTCAGCCCCCTTCTATTTTGCATCTCGCTACTGCCGTTATCCGTTGAACTTCGCAGAACCCGTGGTTACAATTGCGGTACCCCCGGAGATAGGAGGCATAAGGTCACCCATCTGTTTTACATGGATGACCTTAAACTTTATGCCTCCAGCGAGAGAGATTTACGCCAATCTCTCAGGGTGGTACATGAGTACACTCAGGCTGTCGGTATGGAGTTCGGCTTGGACAAATGTGCACTGGTTCTCCTCAAGAGAGGACGATGCGGTGACTACGGAGAGGATGCGCAGCTTGTGGATGGAAGCATCTTGTACCACCTAGATGCCGGAGAGACGTATAAATACTTGGGTGTTGAGCAACGCTCCACTCAAGAAGTGTCAACAGTTAAAAACGCTCTCCGCGGCAAGTACCAGCACCTCCTCCGGCAGATTTGGTCTTCTGAACTGTCGGGGAAGAATAAGGTGTCTGCAACTAACATGCTTGCCGTTCCGATCCTTCTACACTCCTCTGGGGTAGTGAAATAGACACAAGGCGAGTTGCGCCAACTCGATGTAGGAACCCGAAAGATGATGCATCTCAACAGAAGTTTGCATCCAAAATCGTCCGTTCCGCGGTTATATCTCTCACGACAGCAGGAAGGCCGTGGACTCTTGAGTTTGGAGTATCTACATAGCAGGTCGGCTCTGGATGGAGCTTGCAAGATCATCAAGAGTTCGGATCCCCTTCTCTGCATGGTTCGCGACCATGAAAACGCAGGGACGGGAGCGTTCTTATTCAAGGCAGCACAACGAGCAGCCGATGAACTTTGTCTCGACTTCGACACTGGGCGGGTAAACCCGAGTTCTGTCACCGAGCTGGAACCCGCTCAGCTAAAAGCCCATACAAAAGCAGCAGAGCAACGTAAATTTCTGCAGCTGCATAAAGATAAGCCCTTGCATGGAGTCTTCTACAAGAACATCGAAGACAGGGGCTTATCTGAGAAGCTGACCTTTGCTTTCCTAAGGTCAGCTGGGCTGAAGTCTGAGACCGAAGGGTTCATTATGGCTTGCCAGGATGGTGTCTTTAACACACTCGTCTATCGAAGTCATGTCCTGGGTATAGAGGTCCTTGATGTAAACTGTAGGGCCTGCCGAAGGGCGCCGGAGACACTATGCACCTGTTGTCGGCTTGTCCGACATACGCTGTCTCGGCCTATATCCACATACATGATGGAGCATTACGTGTGCTGTACTATCATCTGCGGCATACGTATGGGATAGACGAGACACCAGTGCTGCCTTACGCTCCGGGGGATATTGAGTCCGTAGTGGTGAATGAGCGGTGCCTAATTTATTGGAACTACTCGTTTCCCACCCTCAGGCAAATACAGGCCAATAAACCTGATTTAGTCCTCCTCGACCACCAACTTAGGATAATGTTTGTCATTGAATTCTCCGCCCCAGGGGAAACAAACATTGTTCTGAAAGAGGAGGAAAAACGGACTAAATATCGAGATCTTCTCTTCGAACTCCGTAGACTCTATCCGGACCACACTGTTAAACTAGTGGTTCTTATCATAGGGTGCCTAGGTGGGGTGAGGCGCACACTGCTTTCGGAATTGAAGACGATACCGGCATGCCGAAACTCGGCAGAAATCTTAGCCGGAAGAATGCAGAAGGCCGTTATCCTTGGCTCGTTACGCCTGCTCAGAGCACACGATTCGCGGACCCAGTGACCACTGACCCTACGGCGTAGGGAGTGGTCTCTGGTAGTACCAGCGTACCCTCTCTGGCATCGGAGACAGAGAGAAGGGCGACTGGCTTCACAAAAAAAAAAAAAATAATAATAATAATAATAATAATAATAATAATAGGGAAGGATGCCCATTGATGACGACCGCTATAACCAAGGACGCTTTGAGTGGACAGATGAACTGAGAGACGACCTGATGCACTGTTATGAAAGCAGTGAACCCGGCCGAAGGGGGTACATGGCGCGAATGCATGCTCTGTGGTGTGAAAACCACCCAGAACATGACGCCTTCACACGTCAGAACCTACGTGATTATGTATCCCACCTTCGTGCTAGAGGCTATGTCAGAGCCGCTCCTCAGCCAGTGAATGAGGTGGCCGAACAGCCACCGAACGAACCGGTTGAGGAAGCGGTTCCTATCGTTCCACCAACACCAGAGGGTCTCAGTACCAGACGGGGGTTGCACAACATAAAAACCCCCGGGCCACAAGATCTGGCCAGAGTGGATGCAGAACTTCGTGCAGCGCTACCAGAAGAGGCTGACATCTGGCACATAAATTGTGCCGTGTATGCTGCCGCTCGACGCTTGTCTCAAGTGGAGAGGCGAAATACTACCTCTCCACAAGAAAGAGCGGGACGGCGCATACAGAAGATGGAAACCAAGATCCGGTCGGCGAGGTAACACGCATCCCGTATCCAATGTGTGATGGACTATATGGCAGCCAATAGGCCTTTCACGCCTAAAGTGCGGCGAGTAGCTGCCAACTTAAGACGCGTCCATCACACACTTAATGGGGCAGTGCTGCAAACCACCAAACGGCACTGCCTCGACAGGATACGGATGCTAGTGTCTTGAAAGAAGTCACTAGTGAGGCGGGCGAGGGGGCTAGCGGAAAATCAACTTTTCCGCAAAAAGCCCTCGCACCTTTTCGAACCGCCTCAGCGTGTTGCTGAAAATCCGCCGACTGCAGATCAGGTGGAAAACTTCTGGAAAACGTTGTACGAACAGAAGCTTCCACTCAACAGAGACTCTCCAGCCCTGGCACACTTTGAAACCTTTAGCCAAAGGTTTCGCCAACCACACGAGGTGTGCCAACCAATAACCCCAGAAGAGGTTCGAAGAGCTCTTGAGGGCTCTAAGAACTTTGCTGCTCCAGGTCCCGACGGGATAAATAACTTTTGGTGGAAAAAGTTATCGAGTACCCACCACCATTTGGCCAGAACTTTTAATGCCTGGCTAAATGGGGAGCAGCAAATTCCTTCTTGGGTTGTTGAGGGGCGGACAGTGCTGATCCCCAAGAACGGAGATTTGTCTAACCCAAAGAACTACCGCCCGATAACCTGTTTAAACGCATGTTACAAAGTGTTTACACGCATTTTGTACATGCGGGTGCTCCACGCAGTTGAACCGGTTTACGAACGGATACATGAGCAACGAGGGTCGAAGAGAGGCGTCGCTGGCTGCAAGGAGAACCTGCTGATTGACAGATGTGTCACGCAGGACTCCGTGCAGTATAAGCGGAACCTCTCTATGGCCTGGATCGGCTACCGCAAGGCATTTGACATGACATCTCATGAGCTTATTTTACACTTGCTCCAATGTCTTGCGGTACCCGGTCCCGTAGTGAGATGTATTGAAGAACTGATGCCGCTCTGGAGGACTCGCTTTACTATAACATCCGGTAACGATAGAGCCGGTATCATTCAGAAGGGGAGTATTTCAGGGAGACTCCCTCAGCCCCCTTCTGTTTTGCATCTCACTACTGCCATTATCCGTTTCGCTCCGGAAAACCCGTGGATACAACTGCGGTACCCCCGGCGATAGGAGGCATAAGGTCACCCATTTGTTTTATATGGATGACCTTAAACTTTATGCCTCCGGAGAAAGGGACCTACACCAGTCCCTTAGGGTGGTACAGGAGTACACGCAGGCTGTCGGTATGGAGTTCGGGTTGGACAAATGTGCACTGGTCCATCTCAAGAGAGGACGATGCGGGGACTACGGAGAGGACGCGCAGCTCGTAGACGGAAGCATCTTACATCATCTAGATGCCGGAGAGTCGTACACTTACTTGGGTGTCGAGCAACGCTCCACCCAAGAAGTGAGTGTAGTGAAAAACGCTCTCCGCGGCAAGTATCAGCACCGACTCCGACAGATTTGGTCTTCAGAACTATCGGGGAAGAACAAGGTGTCTGCTACCAACATGCTTGCCGTTCCGATCCTTCTCCACTCCTTTGGAGTGGTGAAATGGAACCGAGAGGAGTTGCGTCAACTCGACGTAGGAACCCGCAAGAAGATGCATCTCAATAGGAGTTTGCATCCTAAATCGTCCGTTCCACGGTTATACCTCCCACGACATCGGGGAGGCCGTGGACTCTTGAGTTTGGAGAGTCTCCATAACAGGATGGTCCTAGATGGAGCCTGTAAGATTATCAGGAGTTCGGATCCCCTCCTCTGCATGGTCCGAGACCATGAAAATGCAGGGGTAGGAGCGTTTTTGTTTAAGGCAGCACAGAGAGCAGCCGATGAACTTGGTCTCTCCTTCGACGTCGAGCGGGTAAATCGCGACTCTGTCACCGAGTTGGAACCTGCTCGGCGAAAAGCCCAAATTAAAGCTGCAGAACACAACATCTTTCTGCAGCTTCATACGGATAAGCCAATGCATGGAGTCTTCTATAAAAATATAGAAGATCTTGGCTTATCCGAAAGGCTGACCTTTGCCTTCTTAAGGTCAGCCGGGCTGAAGTCTGAGACCCAGGGATTCATAATGGCTTGCCAGGATGGTGTATTTAACACTCTCGTTTATCGAAGTCGTGTCATGGGTATAGAGGTCCCTGATGTCAGCTGCAGGGCCTGCCGCAGGGCGCCAGAGACTCTAATGCACTTGTTGTCGGCCTGTCCGACATATGCAGTCTCGGCCTATATCCAGAGGCACGACGGAGCATTACGAGTGCTTTATTATCACTTAAGGCACTCGTATGGGATAGACGAGACACCAGTGCTGCCTTATGCTCCGGGGGATATTGAGTCCGTTGTGGGAAATGAGAAGTGTCTAATTTATTGGAACTACTCTTTTCCCACAGTCAGGCAAATACAAGCCAACAAGCCTGACATAGTCCTCCTCGACCACCAACTCAAGACAATGTTTGTCGTGGAGTTCTCGGCTCCCGCGGAGAACAACATTGTCTTGAAGGAGGAGGAAAAACGGACAAAATATCGAGATTTGCTCTTCGAACTCCGCAGACTCTATCCAGACCATACTGTTAAGATAGTGGTACTGATTATAGGAGCCCTCGGTGGAACGAGACACACACTGCTTTCAGAACTTAAGATCATACCGGCATGCCGAAATTCGGCAGAGGTCTTAGCCGGCAGAATGCAGAAGGCCGTCATCCTCGGTTCATTACGTCTGGGGAGTGGCTACCGGTACTACCAGCTCCCCTCTGTAAGTGTCGGAGCCACAGAGTTTAAAGGGTGACTGGCTTTTACAAAAAAAAAAAAAAAAAAAAAAAAAAAAAAACACATTTATTATTTATCAAAAAATTTACAAATTATTTAAAAAAAAAAGAATTAATTATGTTAAATAAAAGGTAACGGTTCAAAATTCTGTGTAACAGATTCTGCTCTTCCACCAATACCTATTCATAAATTATAATATAAATTTTATAATGATGGAGAATATAATGAATAGAAAAAGAGCGAGAAAGCGGAAAGAAGAAAGGAAGAAAGGATTAATAAGATAAGAAGTTAATGTGATCGCTGGGTTTGCAATAAGTGCTTCTTAAGTTTAATATTAACTGAATTGTTTGATAAGTTGAGGTTCATATCACCAATTTTGTTAATGCCTGCAATATGCATTATTATAGGAGAAAGACCTTTTAAAAATTTCTTTGCGGTGTTGGGAATGGTAAGTATATTTTTCCTACGTATATTTATGTTGTGTACATCAGTCCTAAATCTTAATTTGTTATATAAATAAGGTGGTGATTTCAATTTTAAAATCTTGAAAAACAAACAAGTCATGTGTAATTGCCGCCGGTTGTACATATTTAACCAGTTAATATCTTGGAGCTTATGTGATATTCGGTTGCGTCTCCTAATTCCGTATATAAGACATAAGCAGGAGTTTTGTAGTTTTTGTATGCGTCTGATCTCAGTTCCGTCCAAACAGGGTCCATAAACACTGTCACAATGACTAAATTGCGACAATACGAGGGACTCACATAAAATTTTTTTGATATCATAATTTAGAAAATAACGTTGTGCATAAATCATTTTAAGTGAAGCATATGCTTTTTGTAATTTGTTCGTAATATATTCTTTAAACCGAAGTCTATGATCAATTATCAGACCCAGACTTTTGGTATGATTTGTAAAAGATATTAAGTCATTTCCGATACGCAGAACGAGATCATTCTGAATATTATTTCTTAAATTCTCACTACAGAATAATATCGCACAGGATTTACTGGGATTTATTTTCAACAAATGGTTAATGGAAGTGGTAAAAAGAGCTTCTAAATCTTTATTAATCAGTTGGTTTGATTCACGTAAGTCATCCAAATTGAAGGAACAATATAATTGAGTATCATCTGCGTAAAAATGATATTTACAAAATTTTATTGATTCACAGAAAGTTGACGTGTAAATTGTGTATAAAAGTGGACCTATGATACTCCCTTGAGAAACACCTGTTAAAACATTACTACATTATCTTTCGACGATGTGAAGTATAACGGAAAAACCAACAGTTTTTGTAAGTGCTTATTTATGGCTAATTGCAAACATTTTCGTCTTATTGAGCAATAAGTGCAAAATTCAAGAATAAACAAAAAAATGGAGGTATCTTCAAATAATTCATTAGAAAAAATTATAATAAGTTCTCCACATGTTGTCCTTTTTGATTGACACACATCTTTATGCAATTTTGAAATGAGGCCATTTAGTGGGACCATTTCTTCCAATCCATTGAGTGGGTAAATAGTATTTCACTGGTCCCTTACTGTAATAGTTTTTTTATAATTCTTCTTGCTCAGTTTGGTATAAATTGTCTTGTACAAATGAACATTTATCGCACTTATCAGTCGTCAGTTATCATTTGTATTAATTTTAAAATATTTCGAGTTTTACAAAATGAATTTTAATAAAGAGAAACTGGTAGACATGACTCTTGTTTTGGGGGAGTCGGACAGAAATTTTTTGCTTGTCAGTAGAATTTATAAGCAAAGGTATCCTGAAAGAAAGATTCCTGATGTTAGCAGCTTCCAAAACCTTCTCGATAGACTTGTGGAAATTGGAAATATCGAATATAAAAAAAGTGAAAGAATAAAACGTGTTGTGAATGAAGAAAATGCTTTTTGTGTGGTGCTGGCAACGATTGAGAAACGAGAAATGCCAGAGAAAAATGCAAGATGTCACCTTCTTTCGTAATGTTTTATTCACTGATGAGGCAACTGCTCATAAAAATGGATTTGTTAATAGGCACAATTTCCATTATTATGCTTCGGAAAATCCTCACTTTTTTAGGCAAGTTGATAACCTGCACATATGGTCTATAAACGGGGAGGAATTATTAGAGAACATGTAATAGGGCCACATTTTTTTGGTGGTACATTGACTGAAGCTATTTGTCTTCATTTTTGTTGAAAACTATCTGCCACAATTACTGGTGAATTTTCCTAAAAGGATTAGAAATGGGATGTGGTTTCAGTAAGATGGTGCCCCATTATTTAAATGCAGTTATAGACCACTTAAATAATACCTACCCACTTCAATGGACCCACTAAATGGCCTGCTAGATCCCCAGATCTTACAAAAATGGATTTCTTTTTATGGGGATAGGTGAAGGAAACTGTTTGTAAAGACACACCAACAACAGTACAAAATATGAAGGAAAGGATAATAACTCCTTTCAGATCCATCACACTGGTAATTTTAGGAACAGTAGAAACCTCATTTTAAAAGCGCATAGAGATGGGTGTCGATCAAAATGGCAAAATGAGCACTTATTATAATTTCTTCTAATGAATTATTTGAAGAAAACTCTATTTTTAAAGTTTATTCTCGGATGTTGTACTTATTGCTAATAAAACGAAAATAATTGAAATTAGCCGTGGGGAAGTATTTACAAAAAAATGTCGTTTTTCATTTCTTCATCACATCGTCGAAATATATGTGTATTCCATTTGAAAAAATTGAGAAAATACAATTTAAAAAGTTCTTAATTGAAAAATACTTTTTGGACATTTTTAGGAAGTAACAATGATTCTGAAACATTAATTAGATGTCTCGTAACTAACACTCACATAAGTTTCTCTTAAAACTCATAATTCTTACTTTGGTGATTTTTTCAATATGCATATGCAGATAGCATTAGTTCAACAAAAAAAAATTCATTACATCCAAGTGGTTGGGAGATAGTCAAGAATAATATAGGAATGAATAGAGTCTAGAAAGAGCCTTCAAAAAATGTACTGATATACATAGCATTCTATTTAAAAAAGAGGCACTTGATCCTGTAATTTCGTCTTGGCTCGCTTTGTATATTCTAAAATAATTTCTTAGACTTTTTCATCTAGTTTGATTGTATTTTTTTTCAATTCACAGCAATCGTAGAATCCGAGATATCGAAGCTCGACTCACTATAGAATTCAATTAAATAGACTGCTACAAATATTATAATAACTTATGTAAAAGAAAAATATTTATTTACATGAATAGATGATTCGGATAAAATAATGGTATATCTAAAACAGTAATAAATACATTCGTGGAAATGTGGAAGAGAAAAAGGTAAAGATAAAATTTTAATAACGAATTTTGTTGGAAAAGCAACATATGTACCTTAAATTCATATTAAATAAAATGAAAATTTAAATTCTTCTTTTATATTTAGTTGCATGTGGTTTAATAAAAGGCAGGGTGGTATCTTTGAGGAAGGATACAAGATCATCTTGATGCCAAATTAAAATTTATTGTCTTATTTTTTCAATACAAACATTAACCTTTAATATACCAACTTATTTTAGAACCTAGAGCATAACAAGTAGAACACACAAAAGGAACACCAACGAATTTAGTAGGAGAGATGTGCTTTTTCGTATACTAAACATTTTCAAATGTAATTTAGCTTTATTGCTATAAGGAAAGAAAAAATAATAATACGTATCTTTAAAATAACAAGATTAGTAAACATTAAACACTGAACTGGCGAAAAAACTTCAAAGAAATACAGTGAGCAAGCTAAGTTACAAGCAAAGGAACATCATTCCTGGGAGGAATGCTATAAAACTCAGTCCGCAGGCTAATAGATACCAATACTAAGCAAAATTTTTTACAACATACAGCAAATATTCAAAAAGGAAATGATGTTTTATTTGGACCTGTTAATAAACCCCCGATGTTTTCTGCAGAAAGGTTCTTAGAACATTACTTTCTATATGACGGTACAATACCTTGAGGAGCTTAAGTCTACAAGGAGGAGTGAATAATATCCTTACAATCAAAATAACAAAGCGAAAAAGACTGTTACGTCTCACAGGAAGACATCGAAATTACAGAATCAATGGCAAAATCAATATACAGGCTCTATAATATAGAGCACGGCTAGGCAAAAGGTGTTACTCTGTGGGGGTTTGGAAACTAAAAGCTGCGACCAGTTTTATTTAATAGCTTATAATTAATTGTGTTTATGTTTAAAGTTAGCCAAAAATTGACCTGGGAAAAAGGACGTTATTCAAAATTTTCAAGATATTGACACAACAATTGTTACAGGTAAAGTAAATATGTTGGCATGAAAATTATGGAAAAATCTGTAGTGGTTGCTCTAGAAAAATATATTTAATAAAAGGAAAAGCATTGACGCTTATAGAGTTTTAAAACTTTGAACGTCCGTATCTTAGTTCGAGAACCTTAAAAAATTGTAATTTTTCATTGTATTTTAGCGTTCAAAAACCGATATTTTGAAAATGAGCACTTAAATGAAAAAATACCTCTCTTGCAATATTGTAGAGTAGAGTTTCCCGCTTACAACGGTATAACTCTTAGAATTTTTGGACGTAAGATAGCGTAGGAAAATTAATAAATGTAAAACAATGTACAGATCTATTTACATCGCGGCAACTGACCGTCGGCGTCGATCTCCCTCCCTTACTTTGCACGTCCCAGTTATTCTGTGAAGACGGATTGTAACTTACAACTACCGTGGTTTGCGTTTTGTTGTTTATTATTTTTGGTTATTGTTTTTTATTTAACAATAATATTACTTCAAATGAAATACCAAGTAAATAGACTGGGTGTTATAACGAATTGCAAAACGTACGTATTACACTCTTTAGTTATATTATTCTGACGCTACAAATAAAAATATGTGAATAAAACGGAAGAAATTAACAATAAAGGGTAAAGCAAACAACATGCTTATATATACATTGTGTTACGGATTGACTTAACTATACATGTAAGCTTTTATTTTTGAATTCACAGCCATTGAAACTTACACAAAAATTTAATAACAATAAAAACTGGCAAGAAAATTAATTATTATCTATGTGGATGAAACTCTGTATTAAGACTGCACCTAACTTTCTTTATAAGATTTTATGACATTCGTAATACCGTTTTCTTAAAGAAATATATACAAAAATTGGTACTAGCCACTTAAAATACTAATAGCCTACATAATAACTAATGAGCTGATTAAATTTATTCACTAACAGTTTCGATTTCGTCATCACCGAGGCAGGATTTTTGTTCCTAGCATCTGCATGATCCTGTCCAAGAAATACCATTTTTTCTACAAGTGCACCATTTCTGCCTGCATTTCTGCCAAATTAAACCTTCAGGAATATATTTTCTAAAACTAGTTAAGTCCAAATTTTTTAATGTATCAAATGTATCAACTTGATATTATTAACAATATTATGCAGAATATATCCTGTAATTGGATTATCATCTTCCTTGGAAGTCTCTATATACAAATGTAGAATTTCATGTTTTGATGAACATTTTGAGGGAAATATATATCTGATCTATTAGCCCTTGTTGGCTTCATAATTTGAATGTCATCACTGAAATGCATCTCTAATTTGTCAATTAACTATCTTTTTGATAAATTTCCTCCGAGATCTGTATATCTAGCATATATTGATGAAACAGAATATTCCTTTCGTTCAATTTTATTTAATAAACTTACTTAATTCTTTATAAAGCAAAGCAGTATTTCAATGTGATCTATATGTATCTGCATTAGAAGAAACCTGAAGATTTATTTAATACCCTCCAAGATTTTAAAAAGCATTTCGCGTGATATTTTATTTCCATAGCAATTAAATCATTATCACCAATGCGTTTCATAAGAGAGCTATCATTTTGGGCTAAAATATTGATCTTACTTTCGATATTAGTAGTCAGTACTTGTGATACATTTTGGCCATTACGCCTCTTTTTACAAAGCACACATTTTTATTAAATATTCCTTTTCGTACTGAAACTGGAGGCTCGGTTCCGTAAACTTCAGCTTCCTCGGTTAGCATTTCCTTTTCAAATTTTCGGCGTTGCAATTCAATACTTTTTTTACTATTGTAACTACAGTAGCACGATTTGTGCCAAATTAATATTTTGTCCCCATTTTCAATGTTAGCAATATTTTGACGTAAGTGAATATTGCTAGATTTATACAGTCTGTCCTAATTTGTAACGTTTCTCTTAGACTTTTTAACATTTTCTCAGATCCCTTTACTAAGCTACCAGAAGACTTTCCACAAATTAAACAGCTTTTAACATTTTTTCTTTGTAAATAAAAAAATTCTAAAAGTTACTCTACAATATTGTAAGAGAAATATTTTTCGACTTAAGTGCTCGGTTTCGAATTATCGGCTGTTGAATGCTAAAATACAACGAAAAATCACAATTTTTTAAGGTTCTTGAAGCGAGTTATGGACATTTAAAGTTTTAAAACTCCATAAGCGTCAATGCTTTTCCTTTTATTACTATTTTATATAACAACGGCTACAGATTGTTCGATAATTTTCGTGCCAAAATATTTACTTTACCTGTAACAATTCTTCAGTGTCAATATCTCGAAAATTTTGAATAACGCCCTTTTTCCCAGGCCAATTTTTGGCCAACTTTACACATAAACACAATTAATTATAAGCTATTAAATAAGACCGGTCGCAGCTTCTAGTTTCCAAACCCCCAGAGATTTCAATTTTAAGAGGAATTTTGCAGTGCGAGCTCTCTACTAGGATTGAGATATAGAGCTCGTCAGTGACCAACTTTCACGCCCCTGGAAAGCTTGCGCCCTTAGCGGTTGCGATTTTGTCAACTCCTAGTACCTGTTTTATATTGTTCTCTGAGTGAAACAGATTGTTCCTTGTTAAAATATCCGTAATAAGGAAAGCAGAAATGAATTTATTATAAATGTTTTTTTTTTCAATGAAAGAATAGCATATTACCTTTTGTTGGCTTATATACTGTAAATTATCTACAAAAAAAATATGAAACATGTTTTCATAACAAAGTATTTGTCAATTTTTGTATAATACAGTACTCACCCATAGAATTTACATGAACCAATAAAGTCTCTATTTCATTTAATTTCAGAACAGCACCATTTATTGTAACTGCCATCTTAAGTAACAAATCTAAAAGGTACCTCTCAGGTGTCTATGCGGCTAATCATAAAAAATGATCACTTAACATAATTGTTATTATTTTAGGCACCTCGAATTACTATGTAAGAGTAAGGAGGATCGGAAGGTAATAGCAAAGCTGTTAATACATTCGAGTTTTGTTGCAGATAAAAAAAATCTGAATATGATTTAAGTAATAAACTCGTTCCTAAAATAACTTAATTTTTTTATTTATGGGCTTTAATATGAATTTTATTCATTGCTTTAATAAAAAATAGCACGCAAATCTTATAATAGCTTGATTTTACAGTTGGTTATTTTTAGTTTATTTATATAAACAATATACAATTTACGCTCTCCGAATAATCACCAGTTTATTTTATTACATTATAAGGGTTATTTAAAACGTAAAGAAATTCACATCCGTGTAGAATGAAACAACGAACACACATTAATTCAAAAAATGTTTAATCATTTATAGTTCGTGTTTAATATTAATGTGATTTCATAACACACAACACAAATCCTTATGTTTTGGAGGTTACTGAATCCGATGTCAGATTTGCTTCATCATGCCAGATTTCTTCCCTAACCTCAAGAAACGCTAAAATTACTCTATTTAAATTGTTTGTAAGAAATGTTACTATATTTTTTTGAAATTGCCCAATCCGATGTCAGATTTGCCCCATCAAGGGGCAATTGATAAAAAAATTCTGAAAGAAATTCTTTAGCTTTATTGCACTTGAACAAAAATATTTTGACCCTTGCAATTTTTTGCTAAAGGTAATAGTTTAAGAGTAAAAAGTTCTTGAATGTCTAAAATGACGCAAATTACCTAAGTTTGACAAGCTGTATCTCAAAAACTGTCCATAAGATTGGCTCTATTTAATAAGAACTTTTGATCAGCATGACTTGAACTACAAAATACCAAAATTTCAGCCGATTCCACCGAATCAACATTTTCATGGGTTTTGTTCCGAGATCCTTTGTTGCTGGTATCTTTTCTGAGATTTCAGCCGTTTTTTACGTATTTTTGAAAATGTGTGTTGACCGATTACGAACGGTAGGCGCTCGGTTTCTTTTTACTCGAGTTTACTACTATTTACCCGCACTCAAACCTTTGGTATCTTTTTTGCGGTATTTTCTACGCGAGTTCTGGGTCTATCAGCGAAAACAATATTTTTTATGAAATTTTCGTCACTGTTCTTCCCCTTATTCATTATAATTTTACAAAAGATCATTCGTCTGATAGTACAGTACCTAGAGTCAAGAAATATGAAAAATTTAGGAATAATTTCATATGTAATGATAATTCTTCTTTATGGGTTATTATTGTAGTAAAAGGTATCGTCTTCGGTTTCTATATGGTCCGGATACTTGCTCTTACACTCAAGGGGTGAAAGCCATCCTTAATTTAAAAATTCAGTATTTGAAAAGTATTACTAATTTATTTTTGAAACGTAGGATAGTTATGTTTTTGGGATCACTGATTACGAATCTGAAGTCAAAATTTAAAAATTCAAAATGGCGGCTATAATATGGCGATGAAATGTTTTATAAAACAAGTGTTTTAAACGGACAAAAAAAAATTGCATCTAGGTGGTGCTATATATTAACAAAAACGAGAACAAAAAACAGCATTTTTGAAAAAAAAATTACAGAGCAATTGCAGTAACAAAATGGCGACATGTTGTTATAAAAAGATGAAAACGCACATTGTATCGGCCATAACTTCTTTAGTTTTTGTGATGTGTAGAAACAAACAAAAAATCATATTAACGACTGACTAACTGTGTACTGATATATTTAATTTTGTTTCTTAAAATTGTTGATAGAAGTGTCATAGTTTCTATGATATTCAACATTTTAAACTAAATTCGTCATCCTAAAATCGGTCAGATGCCACCTGTAAAATTAAATATTTCCGAAACTGTCAACCCTACACAAATATTTTAAAAAATAAATTCATGCTCAGTTTATAAGCTTCATTTTTTATGTCCACCATATTTTCTCTAAAACTAATATTTATGGAATTATTTGCATAGAAACAAAAATTGTACGTTTTTTCCAAAATCCCTTTACAGTTTAAAATTCAATTTTTTTCTAAAGCAAGCGCTGAAGCTGACAAAAAATTGAGCATCTAGATCATACTATATATTAACGAAATACAGTAGGCATATGGGAATATATTTTTTGAATTATTAACTCCTTACATTAACAGTATGGCGACGTTTTTATTAAAAAAATATAAAAAAGTACTTTATTTCTCTCTTAAATTTTTTATGCTTTAAAAATAGAGAGTAAGTGCCAAAGTTTCCGAAATATTTAACACTTAAACTAAATACTTCATCTTATAAATGTTCGGATGCCACCTTTACACTTCCAGACCTCCGAAACTATTAACTTAGTCAAGGATAGTCAAAGATATTTGGTACATTTTTCCATGACCGTAATATACTTTCACTCTGATAGCCTGGACCAAAACATATTTTCTTAAGTGAAAATTCGGTGTAGTGAAAATTCGGCGTTTCTTCGAATTTTCACTTGATTGTACAATTGGCGTCACCTTAAACTCACCCTACCCTTTGAGATGCTCCTTTTCTAACACGCCCCACTACAAATAAATTATACATTCCCGCATTCCATATTTTAGGTCAGAGTGAGACTGACGTCATACTTTTATTAGTTTTATTAGAATGTGGTCAGTTGTTAGCTTAGGGTTCTGTATTTCAGAGATTTTGAATAATATTAATTTAATTTATAACTTTCTTCTCTACATTATCCATTTATCTGATTTACGGATTCTGGACCCTAGTAGATTTTCATAAATTATTAACCTAACATTTTTTGCAATAAAAACTGGCAATGTAAATACATTAAGTAAACAAAACAATTCGAAAAGTTAAAATGCAACCGATTCTAAGCCAGAAATGAAGATATTAAGTTGAATATGCCTAATAATTCATCAAAAACAAAGAAGACAAAAATATTAACATCACTTATAATGAAATTAATTGTGGTTAATTATATCATGCTAATTTTGGAGACTTGTGATTTTTCATTAAAATGAAGCGGTTAATAATTCCCTGATTTTGTCATACCTATTGGCGAAGTGCAAGAAAATGCAATGTTTTCGATAAATACATCATTTTTAAAATTTACACATAGAATGGTAAACGTTTTTCATTATATCTGAAAAGTATTGAATAATTTTCCAAAGGAATGTCAGTGTGAATTTTTTTGAATATTTATTTTTATAATTTATATTGTTATTCCAACATATGCAGAGAATTTTTGATTGGTAGTCTTTAAAATTAGACACAGAGTCGAATTTTGAGAAGACTTCTCTTACAATCGGCCCAGAGTTTAAAATTTTTAATTTTTAAGGCAAATTTACAATTATGCCTATTTCTATTTTATTAGTATTCGATTTAAAGGACATTCCGTTAAAGGTTCCTTATACCTAAAATTAATATTTCCTGAAATATTATTTTTTTTCCTAAATTTTGACAGAAAAGTTGTATTATATAAAAATTATTACCTTAGTAGTAACAATAATTTATAGCACGTTGATTTTTTTAATGCGGGCAAGACAAGACATTAGAGTGATCTATCATGTAAAAAAATTATCGAATATTAAAAAAAAAGTCTTTTAAATGAATGACAGTCGACCATATGAAAACAGCAAAATGTCATTTTTTAACATGATCTCAATTATTGTTTCTAAGATAGTTATAGGAACTTTTATAATCCACAATATTGATTATAACTAATTACTACGGAGGAGCAACAGGGGCAGAGAAAATTGCAAAAACTTGCAATAAAGCAGAAATATTCGCTTTTCTGGCGGCTGTAAATCGTAAAATATTAACTGTTGTGTGGCTGCCTTTAGTCTGCGTTTAGCAGAGCACTTTCTTACCGTAGATGGTAAGCTTCCACTATTTATGATAATTATGATAACTTCGAAGGACCACTGCTTTTGCAGAAATGATAAATAGAAAATCGTGCTAACAATATATTTCATGAAAGATACATTTTTTAAACTGATGTTGCTATGTTTTTTTTTTGACAGATTGTTTTTATATTAATTTTATTTACTGACATTTGTTAACTATGCCTTCTATTTTATTTATTAACTAAAAAATTAACAAGAATAACAAAATTAACTTTTGAACATAAGGCGCCCGCCTTAAAGGACATTGTTCTTTAATTGCGAAGCACTACACTGCCTCACAAGGTAATACACAGATCTTTGAAATTGGTCGTTTGTATACGCCTTTCGTAGTTTTGATCGTTACCACACGAGTAATGCCGTCACTTCCAGGATGCAACTCGAGTACTCTACTCAAATGCCATTTAAGGGGGGGTAAGTTCTCCTCTTTGATGAGCACTAGGACTCCTTTCTTTAATAGTTCGACATGTTGAGTTTTCCACTTCTGACGTACTTGAAGTTCGCTTATGTACTCCTTTGACCGCCTGGTCCAAAAATTTTGCGTCATTTGTTGGAGTCTTTGAAATCTATTTAGCCTGGTTTCTGGTGTGCCCATCAGACTTGGATCGGGGATTGTAGTAATAGCTTCGCCGATCAAGAAATGCGCCGGAGTCAATGGTTCAGAGTCATTAGGATCACATGATAGCGGGCATAGTGGCCGAGAATTTAAACACGCTTCTACCTGCGTTAACACTGTTATGAATTCTTCGAAACATAAAATAGACTCACCGATAACACGTTTTATATGGTATTTTGTGGACTTTACTCCGGCCTCCCAGAGTCCGCCAAAATGCGGTGCTCGGGGAGGAATGAAATGCCACGTTACTCCGTCGAGACTTAAATCAGTTGAAATCTGGCCATTAGTTTTGAGTAAAAAATTACGTAGTTCGGCATTAGCTCCAACAAAGTTGGTGCCATTGTCTGAATATAAGTTTAGACATTTGCCTCTGCGGGCCATAAATCTTCGCAAAGTTGCTAAAAAGGATTCGGATGTCAGGTCGCCCACCAGCTCTAAGTGTACGGCTTTAGTTGCGAAGCAGACGAATAGACAAACGTAAGCCTTGGTAGTTTTATAATTTCGCGTTTTTCTATCGCGAATTAAGAACGGGCCGGCGTAATCCACGCCGGAGTTTAAAAAAGGTCGAGATGGAGTGACGCGAGTCTTTGGTAAGTCTGCCATAATAGCTTGAACATTTTTAGCATTGAAACGAAAACAACGAATACATTTATGTACAATTTTTTTTACCAAATTTCGCCCACATATGAACCAATATCGATCTCTAAGTGAGGCCAGCAAAAGTTGCGGACCCGCATGTAAGAGACGCTTATGTTCATGTTCTGCTATCAAATACGATAAATGATGATTAGTAGGTAGTACGGCGGGATGTTTTTTCCAATTGTCAAAATTGGAATGTTTCAATCGTCCTCCAACTCTCAATATACCGTCTACATCTAAGAACGGAGCTAAAGCAAACAACTTGCTTTTTGAATTCACTGAACCAGATTTAAGCAAACTGTTCAATTCTTCTTGGTAGTGCGATTTTTGAACTGATAGAATTAAACGATTTAATGCGTCTTGTATTTCAAGGGGTAATAAGGGACCATTGTTCCTACTGTTTTTTGCCAATGAGGCATTATTTTTGAACCGCAAGCAATAAGCTGTGACTCTTATCAATCTGTTTAAATCGGAATAATTTTTAATGAAAGATATTTCCATTGCAACCGCACCTACAACCCTCTTATCCTTTTGCATTTCAACTAACACATCCTCGGGATAATTTTTGGGTTCGAGTGTTTCCGGATTATCTATTGGCCATAGGTCTGACGACAATGAGAGCCATGTCGGTCCCTTCCGCCATAGCTTACAGTCGAACAATAGTTTGGGCTCAATACCACGGGAAAGTAAATCCGCTGGGTTTTCGGTCGTGTTTACATAATGCCAGTCGTCGGGCGAAGTTAAGGACTGAATTTCAGAGATTCGATTAGCCACGAAGACTTGCCATCGACTGCATAAAGATTTTATCCATGAAAGCGTTATTTTGGAGTCGCTCCAATAGTAATATTTATTAAATTTAAGTTTCATGGAGTTCTGTACTTTGTTGAACAACCTAGCTAATAATAAAGCTGCGCAGAGCTCTAGCCTGGGAATAGTTATAGTTTTTAAAGGAGCTACTCGGGTTTTAGCGCATAAAAGTTTACAACAAATATTGCCAGAGAAATCAGTACTCCTGATGTAAATACATGACCCGTAAGCTTGCTTGGAACTATCTGCAAACCCATGCAGTTCCAATGTTTTATAATTTTCGCATGTTACGCGTCTGGGAATTTCAATTTTATTTAGCATGTGTAACTGATTCCGAAAGGTTACCCATTTGTAGTTTAAATGCAAGGGTACAGCTGAGTCCCAAGAAAGTTTTTCTTGCCAAAGTTGTTGTAAGAATATTTTTGGTGTTATAGTACATGGACCTAATATGCCAAGAGGATCGAAAATCTGTGCTGCTTCGGACAAGATTGTTCGCTTGGTTATCTTCGTTGGTCTAGGTTTTGAGTCTGTATCGAATGTGAAATTGTCAGTTTCGCAAGACCACATCAGACCTAACGTTTTTGCATTTTCGTTTTCACCAAAGTTAAATTTTGTGGAATCATGAGCGTTTAAATTTTGAATAACTCGTTTGTCATTGGCACGCCACTTCCGCAAGTCGAAACCGCCGCGTCTTAAAACATTTTGTATTTGAACTGAAATGTTTGCAGCATGTTCAACGTTTTCAGCGCCAGTTAATAGATCGTCCACATAAAAATCAGATTTAATTATTTCAGAGATTTCTGGTTGATCTTGTTGACACTCATTAGCCAACTCAAATAAACATCGTATTGCAAGATAACTAGCTGCAGCGGTACCATATGTGACTGTTTGTAGCTCGTATGTTTCCAGGGATATGGACGGGTTAGCACGCCATAAAATTCTGAGGAGAGGAGTTTGCTCAGGACATAAAGGCACCTGTCGATACATTTTAGCAATGTTGGCAGTTACTACATATTTATGAATACGGAAACTCAAAAGAATGCTAAATAATTCTCTCTGTAATACTGGCCCTACCATCTGTAAGTCGTTTAATGACTTCCCAGTTGACGTTGGCGCTGAAGCGTTGAAAACACAACGTAATCGCGTTGTCTCAGAATGCTCTCGAAAAACGCCGTGATGAGGCATATAATAGCTAATTTTTGCTTGCTCGGGATTTGTCACTTTAACCATATGACCCATTTGTTCATATTCATTTAAGAACTCGGTATACAGTTGTGAAAGTTCAGGATTCTTTTGGAGGCGGCGCTCAAGATTGTAAAATTGTTTTTCAGCTTGTTGCCTCGATTCGCCGAGAAGTTCAAGAGATTTCTTGAATGGGATCGCTACAACAAACCTACCATCTTTATTTCGTTTCGTGTTTTCATTAAAATTTGTTTCACAAGCCCGTTCTTCACTTGTGATTGTTTTTGAATTATCAATGTTTTCTAGTTCCCAGAATTTAGTTAACTGTGTATCGATGTCATTACTACTAACAAAATGACACACGGTTTTATTCACTTGTTGATTTACGTTTGGCAAGTTCAACAATCCCGCAACTATCCAGCCTAGTCTTGTTCGTTGTAAATTAGATTTAGCTTTACCCAATTTTATTTGCCCCACGCTCAACAAATCCCAAAATATTTCAGCCCCAATGAGAATATCGATGTCACCAGCCTGATCGAATTTTGGATCGGCTAGCTGTATGTTATGGGGAATATTTAAGGTAAATTTGTCAAAGGAAACCGATGGCAACTTATCCGTAATTGTAGGTAACACAAGACAAGATAATGTTGTTTGATAATTATCCAATCGAGATTGTATTTTCAGTTGACAGCGAGCATTTATGTTGCTTAACCTTTGATTGATCCCCAAAATCGTATATGAGATTTCTGAAGTCGAAAGTTTTAATTTCTTGCATAAAGAGTTAGTTATGAAATTAGACTGTGAGCCGCTGTCAAGCATTGCTCTGGCTTCGTGAATTTCACCATTGCGATCTATTACTTGTATAATAGCTGTAGATAAGAGTACTTGTGAGGTACGAGAGTAATTTGCTTGATTAGATAAAGCGTGTGTCTTTTGAGGTATGGCATCATCATGTGTGTCTTGGTTGAGAGCATCGCTCTCCGACCTTTTGTTAATGCATGGTTGGTCTATTTTGCTCACGTTTGTTTGGTCTGAACTACTGCGAGGAAAATTTGTATAAAATTCTGGATCATGAAGTAACGTATGATGTCGTCTGTTGCATTTCTTACACGAGATTGATTTGCAGAATTTTATATTGTGATTTCCCTTCAAGCAATTGTGACATAAATTCAGACGCTTGATCTCTGTCCATCGTGACTTAATAGACATACTGGAGAATTTTGGACAAGAGTTTATTACATGATTCTCTTTACATAACACACATGATACATTTTCGATTGAGAAATGCGAATAATTTTGACGTGAGTTGCTTCCACGATCGTTTGAAATTTTACCCTCTATGTTATTTAATTGTAAATTTTCCAAGAGTCTACATTTGTTTTTGAGGAAAACTTCTAACTCGGTAAATTTTGGCAATTCTGGCCCTGTGCACTTTTCCTCCCATTCTCGCCTAGTTTTTGAATCAAGTTTCGACGTTACTAAGTGAATGAGCAATATATCCCATTGATCTACAGGTAATTTCAAAACCTGCAAAGCCCTTATGTGCTTTGTAAGATTATCGAGTAATGACCTTAAGCCAGCAAATGATTCCTTTGTGACATTAGCTAAATTAAAGATAGATTTAACGTGGTTATTGATGAGGAAATTTTTATTTTCAAGTCGCTCATAGAGCAGCTTCCAAGCCACGTTATAATTTTCTGATGATATTTCTAATGCACTAATTACTTGTGCCGCTTCACCTTTTAGTGATAATCTTAGGTAATGAAATTTCTGAATGTCAGAAATATTTTTGTTGTTGTGAATGAGAGAAGTAAAGGTGTCCTTAAAAAATAACCAATTTTGAAAAGAACCTTCAAACGTTCCAAGATTGATGGGAGGCAACTTTATGTCTCTTTTTAAATTCTCCGTAGCCAACAGCTGATTACTGGCTACTGACACAGTTTCCTTTCTTGCGACTTCATCTAAAATTTTCTGTGCTCGAGATAACACCAAATAGTAGGAACTTTCAAATGCTACCCTGTTTTTATCATGTTCTTCAGGATTTGTATCAGTGTCTGAAATTTCCAAGTTTGTTTGGATATCACTAAATTTGCCCAATAATGATTTAAAATCGCTTAACCTATCTTTCAACTGATTTAAATCTGTTTGGTTTACGTCTAAATTGTCCAAAAAATGTATAAATCGGGTTGATTGGCCTTTTATAACACCACGTTTATGAATAAGAGATTTTATGTCAATTTTTTCTGACATTTTGACAATTTAAATGTTTATTTAAATTTGAGATAATTTGGCAATGCACGAAACTGAGTTAACACAAATAAAAGTATAGACTGGCAAATTATTTTGTGAATAACTAACCTTGACTCTGACCAGAGCGCTTGATATCAATTTTTCGTTGCTTGCTAACTATTATTCGCTGTCTCTATCCGCTGATGTGATGGAGTAATTCTTCATAAAATGCTTCGATGATTTCACTGGTACTTCTTTGCAAATTTGAGGCTTGATTGCTCAAATTGCTCATCCGGCTCGAAGGACCAACTTGTTGTGTGGCTGCCTTTAGTCTGCGTTTAGCAGAGCACTTTCTTACCGTAGATGGTAAGCTTCCACTATTTATGATAATTATGATAACTTCGAAGGACCACTGCTTTTGCAGAAATGATAAATAGAAAATCGTGCTAACAATATATTTCATGAAAGATACATTTTTTAAACTGATGTTGCTATGTTTTTTTTTGACAGATTGTTTTTATATTAATTTTATTTACTGACATTTGTTAACTATGCCTTCTATTTTATTTATTAACTAAAAAATTAACAAGAATAACAAAATTAACTTTTGAACATTAACAATAAAGAAAGATTGTTTAAAAACAAGTTGTAGCGCTTTTATTCCCTACAATATTAGTAATGCCCAATTTAGAGCAGAAGTAACAGGAAAGGAGACAATCTAGGAAAATCTATTTAGAGCGCCATTTTTAAACATAGCGGCGGTAAGGGGAATCCAATTTTGAGAAGAAAAGGTTCTGTGCAATTTTTCATTTAAATTGAAGTTATAACGAGTTGAAAATTGGAATTTTAACTAGAAAAAGGTTTTTGTCAAATAACTCGAAAGGTATTACATTGAGCGAAAACATGCTAGAGATAAATAAGAAAGTTACTAAATTGAGGGTGAATTTATTTTTTTTTTATAATTTTTGTAGAATTAATAGTTTCGGAGATCTGGAAGTATAAAGGTGGCGTCCGAAAATATACAAGACGAAGTATTTAGTTTAAATGTTAAATACCTTAGAAATTATGGCACTTACCTTAAAAATGCTAATTACACAGGCCCACAAAAAAAAAGTTGTCTGCGCCGGGGTACTGACAATACCTATCCCTTGTATTTTGAGCCGCTGAACACGAATCTGACCTTAGTTTTTCCCCTATACGTCAGGTTTTTTTTTTAACAGCAAATAAATATATAAATATTAGACTTTTTTGCTTAAAAAAAAACCTGATGTATAGGGGAAAAATAAATAAACTCTATTATTTCTATAACATAAAAAACGAAAAAGTTATAACAGAAACAATGTACTTAATTATCTTTTTAAACAAAAGACTTTGTAAATGTAAGTAGTCAGTAATTAAAAAATATATTCCTATATACTATTATTCGTTAATATATAGTATGGATTTAAAAAAAAAAACGTAACATTTTTGTTTCTTTGCAAATAATAAAATATTAGTTTTAGCGAAAAAATAGTGCACTCAAAAATTAAGCTTATACATTGAGAATGAATTTGATTTTGTTATATATTTGTGTAGGATTGATAGTTTCGAAGATATTTAATTCTATAAAAGGCATCCGACCGCTTGTAGGATGAGGTATTTAGTTTCAATGTTGAATATCTTAGAAACCGACACTTTCATCAATAATTCTATGGGACAAATAAAAGTTAAAGATAATAATTAATCTATTTTTAAAACGATTTTTTGCTTTTTACTACATTATAAAAATTAAAGAAGTTATGGCCGATACAATGTGGGTTTTCATATTTTCTTTTACCAAATGTTGCCACTTTGTTATTGTAATTGCCCAGTAATTAAATTTTTTTTCTTCAAAAAATGCCGTTTTTCGTTAATATAAAGCATCACCTAGATGCTCAATTTGTCCGTTTAAAACATCTGTTTTAGAAAAAATTTCCATCCGCCATATTGGAGCCGCCATTTTCAATTCTTAAATTTTGGCTTCAGATTCGTAATCAGCGATCCCAGAAACATAACTGTGCTATGTTTCAAAAATTAACCAGTAATACTTTTTCAAATATTGAATATTTAAATTTAGGGGTGGTTTTCATCCCTTGGAGGTAAGATCAATTTTCCGAAAATTTGCATATTTTTTTATTACCTCTAGGTACTGTACAGGGTGGACCAAATTGGGATTTGTGGTTTCTCTAAAACTAAGGCAGATAGACAAAAAGAGTTCGATTTTCGATTACCAAGTGTCGAATCGGAAATCGAGTAACACATTCTTGAGGCATTTTTTAAAGTAGAATCCGTTGCTGATAAGAAAAAAATTATGCATGCCTCAGTTTTCGAGATATAGACATAACTTGTGTTTTTTTTAAAGGAATACCACAATTCAACGGGCTTTAAAACGATGTAATACTACTAATACTTGACCCCCCTCATCTAAAATTTTAAGGATGGGTCTTACCACCGCTTAAGGATTGAAGTGGCGAGATCAACAATAAAAGTGCCCCCTTTGATAATAAAATTGACGGATCCGAGCATTTGTCGGAAAAATGATCATACAAAAGAAAACACGCCAGCTTTGTTTTCGGTGGGCCACCCTGTATAATAGGCATGGTGTAAGTAATCACTATATATTCGTCAACTTTACTGATGTTTGCTAGTGCATCCTTAGAGTATTTCAGTTTTCGAAAATTTTCTAATTGACCATTTGCATTAATTTTCTGAATCACTCTGTATTACTTACTTATAGCGTCAGTTATTTTATATGCATTGCCTTTTATACTGCAAGCATAATCAGATCAATTTTATTTATTCTACTGGATATCCCACAATCAGATAATTGAAGAATGAAAAGAGAAATTAAATGAAATAAAAAATGTTTACTTATCCACATTGCATAATTCCAGGCCATCGTGTATCCTACAATGTTAGTCGCCAGTCTGAGCTAAAATACCGAATTTAATTATTTGTAGTAGGGCGTGTTAGAAAAGGAGCATCTCGAAGGGTGGTGAGTTTAAGGTGACGCCAATTGTACCTTACGTTTTAACGAACGTCATAAGTCATTTTGCGTTAGTTTTCAACTGATGCCTTCCAAACTTATGTTATCCTCTAAAATGCCATTAAATGATTTTTTTCGAATTTTCATCTTGCCTTCGACTTAGGTCGATTCTGGGAGGTTCTATGACATTAACACGAGCTCAGCGACTGATTTGCTCAGTGCACTTGCTATCAACTTGCTGCTTTCACGTCGTCTTTCTGCCACTCCGCATATGTTGTCTTTTGTTCATTTGTTGCTCTGCTGATAGCGTGAAACATATGCACTTACCGTCAATAATGTCTTCAAGTCCGTATGAACGCAACAACATAGAGATACGTCACTTCTACTTTGCCCAGTCATCAGGCCCTTACCTTTATCTATGTATACTTTACTATTCTATTTCCTACTTTACTATTCTATTTTCATTCATAAAATGTACTTATCTTTCTTTCACGTACATGACCGTTTCTCCGTAACCAAAGAATATACAGTATGTGTATTTAATACCGCAATACCCCATTATTTTGGAACGCGTTGGCCAATTATATGTTGAGATACAATGCTCGATGAGCTCTATTTGACTCTTTTGAAAAATTTGTAATTCTCATATTTTCAACTAAGCTTCTCTAAATGGGTTTAAATTTCGAGATCGACTATTAGGCAATCTTTTATCGGCTAATTGGATAGCGTATTCGATTCACAGTTGTCTCAAATATCTCTATACAAAATTTTAGCTCGATACCTCATATAGGGTGTTTGTTATTAATAGCCAAATTTAAAATTTCTCACTTTTCGACTGGCCCTGTATAAAAGTCGGTTAGGTTTACTAGGAAGGTAAAGCAGTCAATCGACTTAAGGAACATCAAACACTAAATGAGGAAGAAAAAAGAAAAGCTATTCTTTAAATAAATAGTGCTTCTGTACATTATTCGGTTGTTGTACGTAGGTGCTTTAATGAAAAATTTTCAAACAAATGGATTGGACGGAAGAACTTTTCTTTTGTCTTCCTTATTTAGTGACGTCAACATAAGGTACTAAATGAGGTACTAAATAAGGAAGAAAAAATAAAAGTTAGGCCGTTTGAAACATTTTCATTAAGGCACCTACGTACAACAGCCGAATAATGTATAGAAGCACTATTTATTTAAAGAATAACTTTTTCTTTTTCTTCCTCATTTAGTGTCTGATGTTTCTTAAATCGAATGGCTACTTTACCTTTTTAGCAAACCTAACCGACTTTTATACAGGACCAGTCGAATAGTGAGAAATTTTAAATTTGCCTATTGAATAACAAATACCGTATACGAGGTATCGAGCCACGGTCATTAAACTATACGGTTGCCTCATCCAGCAGCTTTTAGACGAAGGAGCGCGCGGAGCGGGAACCGGGGCCAAATACTAAATAATATAATATATTATTTTATTTAGTCTTTGGTCTAGCGCTACGTAATGTAGGCACTAGCTCCACCGATATCTTTGTCTCTATATTTTTCATGGGAGTAGGATATATCTCAAAACAAAATTTAAAATTGACCAACGCGTTCCAAAATAAGGGAGTGTTGCGGTATTAAATAGCATACACTGTATGTCAATATATAAAATGTGTTTGTTCGAATATGGGGCAAATTTAACATCTCATTCGGATTCAGTGACCCCGAAAATATTAAGTAATCTTTCTCTTCAAACGATTTCAATAGTAATAGTAAGAGTTAGAGTTCAACTCCTAATACTGTCATATTAGCGTTGTTTCACTATTTTTTGAGGGAGGAAAGATGACATGATGGAATAAGTTTGACATCAGATTCAGATTCCGCCATCCCAAAGATTTGTTTGTCTAGCTCAGTGAACATGACTTTTCCGTGGGCCTGTGTAATCTTAATAAAAGGTATTTTTCCGATGCCGTGCATAAAGTTACATTTTACGCCCTAGGGAGTAAAGTAAAAATTTAAAACCTGCCTATAATAATTATATCTTATCTTTAAAGGTCAAAAACTAGGTATTTAATTTCATGTAGTCCATTTATTTACTATCACTGGGTATATTATTATAAAATATACCTATGTTCAGTGTCCTTTAAGAGTGGCGGCGCCGCGCTCACGAACATGATATCGTAATTCGACAATTTCTCCTGCATTCCTGAACCGACTGAAAAAATTCTTTGATAGGCTTCTAGAGAAGACTTGATAGAATAATACCAGACTACTGAAATCAACAAAAACGTTTTTTTATTTCCGCACGAGAAAAAGGTTTTCCTTCTTTAATTTTCAATAGCCTAGTATCATTCTATAAAGTTGTTTCTAAAAGCCCATCAAAATTTTTTTTGAATCGGTTCAGGGATGTAGGAGAAATTGTCGAATTACGTTCACCTTAACAATAGTGCTTAATATTTATAATACTGACGTTTCACTTATATTCCTAAGATTTTTATTAGTTTATTTAAAATTAAGCTGGCCATGGTGATATTGCAATTTTTAAACAACTACCTTGCTATTTTATTATTTTACTTTACGCACTAGAGCGCAAAGAAGATTGTTTATATTTTAATAGATATTGGTAATGATTTTGTTATGAAAAAAAAATTGTACGCAATTCGTATGTACGTGCCTTTTTTGACTCATGGAATTGTCGAACTCGCCTGCGGCTCTTGCGAGAAAATTCCCATTCGTGAAAAAAGTATCACTTGTTGCATAATTAAAAATTTCCTAATTCGACAATAACTATCGTAGCTGCAATATTTAATTATATTCATTTTAGTTTCTAACATACAAAAGTGATGAATAATGCTCAGCCAAAAATATTTTCTTTTAATGCTTACAATACTTAGAGAAAACTAGAAGTATCGGTACTTAAACAGTTTGTTCTGTGTGTGTTTCTTAACTGAACCAAACATAATTATATATTTTTTGAATACATTAAAACATTTCCTTTTCATCTAATGTTTTACCCAGAAGTGCATATGATGATGTAATACTCAACGCTTTATGCTGATTATGCATCAAAATTTGGTACTAATTAAAAATTATCGCAGTTGTAACGTGCTTAAAATATTTAGTGAACGCATCTTTATTTAATGTTTGCTCCCTATATGTCTGCTATATGTAGATTTGGTATATATACATAGTTCAATCAATAATTGTGAATGTTTTAATAATCATCACAAAAAAATACACAGTAAATGCTTATATTTCATGTTTTAGGTCAACTATAACTTTAGGGACACTTAAAGTTTTTTGTTAAGCTTTTTATAACAAGATAAAAACTACATTTTGATATGCTTTTTATCTCTGTTGGGATAATTCCGTATCTTTTCAGCAGAGGGTCATAGGATGACTCAGTACAAAGGGCATCGGTTATATTGTTATTTAGTAAATAAAAATCTGTCAAATATTTATAGAGATAGAATTTTCCCCGGTATGATTTTCATTTTTTTTTTTTTTTGGTTTGGACACCTATAGATAATTTCGTGTATTACCAAAATAGAGACTTTTTCGAGAAGGCACAATATCAAAATCTGTTTCATAGTAAAGCCTGTTTTGTTTTGCATTCGTACGTTTCTTTTACAATGGGTGCAATGCAGGAATAAAAAACAATGCTTCCACACACCTCAATCCTTTATCAAATTTTAATTTCATCGTACAGGTAAAGATTATAATTAAATTCTTAAATTAATACCATTACTTAACCAAATAATGAAATGAATGATGATATTTTAAGTATAACATTACATTATTTTTTTGCACCTGCATCGCGGAAAATTTATCAATTTGTAACATTTTTTTAGATAATTCTATGGACAATTATATATTATTTATATTTTTATTACCTACTTAATTCTCCAAAATTTCACTCAAGAATATATCAACAGAAAATTATAAAATGCAGAAACATCAGCGGAGGGATTTCAGACTTACGATTTTATTTTCGGGCGGACTGCCACTCTGATATACCGGACGTGGTCATGCATCTTTGTAAATAACTCGTTTATTTTTAATTTTTAGAAAGAAGGCTATTTCAGATTTTTTGTCCAAAAAGGTCCATGCATTATACTGGTTATAGAGATTGATCGACGGAATACTTAATTTTCGATTTTATTAAGAAATTGCTCGGTATTTGTAGAATTTATAAAAAAAATCAAGTTTTCCAGGATTTGTAGATTCGCTTTTGTTTTGTCAAATTTCTCACAAACGTCACCTAATAGACTTAATCGAGCCCTACAATCGCCATTTTTTAAATCAAAATCGGACCTTCGGTTCGGGAGTTATTAATTTATTTGGAAAATCATACTCGGCCTTGGAAAAAATACTTGCGGTTAACGGATTTGAGCCGCCAGCAATGGGCTTTATTTGTGGCTATGTACCTTTGATCCCACCAAGTCTCATCGAAATCGATCAATATCTTGAACAGTTATCGTGCTTAAATAAGATCAAAATATAATCTAGTCCCATATGTGTGCCAAATTTCAAGCCAATAACTTAAACCGTTCCGGAGTATTCATGAGCACAAAAAAAAGTTACAGCCAAACTGACAGACAGACTATCCGACAGGCAGACAAAACTTTTTCGCTCAAACTTAAAATCTCGACGTTTCATGACATTCTAAGCATGTCTGAACAAAAAAATCAATAATTTTTTTCGCCGTTACTATACTTACGTATTTCCATGAGTGCGTAATTGCTTTACAATTCGAATTATGTACTATACTTTACCTACGATCATATTTATATATTTATTTAGTAAAATCTGAATTTAGTTTACTAGTCAACAATATTATTCAACAAATATTATGTCAGTTCTGACAGCGCTTGAAAATTACGTAGGCGCATTTGTTTTTTTAAACCCCGCGTCAGCGAACTAAGCCATCTATAGTTGCGTGTCCCGTGCGTTTTATTTACCGTGCGATTTGTTTACAGTGCGTTTTGTTTACAATATGTAAAATTCAACTTACATAGATGGCAGGTAGTGTGTTTTTTACTATTTACAGTGGTGATCGTAGGTAAACACATTTAGAAGATTAACCTTCCCTTGAAAAATCGAGTGATTTAATATGTCTGAAGGCAATATTTTCGACACGGGAGAGGCGCAAAGTCATGCTACAGAAATGTTAAGATGAATAGATTTAATTTAACATTAATGGTAATACCTAAAAGTCTGCTTTTTTATTTTTAAAAGCTTTTATTTAACTTGCTTTGTATGTATGTCAGTTTGTTTATTTGTTTAGTTCAAATCTTGCAAGTCTACAGTTATCCCCAACCGATTGAGCTGAAACTTTGCATACACGTTTAGTTTGGATGACAATGTTAGCTAAGTGACGTCATTCTAAATCAAATATGGCGGACTCCCAAAGATGGCGGGACAGTTATTTTTTATGCACCCCCATGATATGGATATCAAATGAAAGGGTTTGCTGAGAAGAATACGAAATAAAAATGACGTCACACTAAATTCAATATGGCGGACGCCCCAAGATGGACAAAATTTTTTAGTTTTAATACTATAATTTGATCGTATAATGTATTCGCTCATACGTTGCGTTCTAAGAAATGGTGAAGGATCCGGTTTAAACTACAAGTTTTATATTGGATAGGAACGACGCAATGAATATATAAAACCAATTAAGGGTAGCTAAAAATTTAAAAAGGAAATTAAATGCAAAAAAAAACTTTTTTAAAAACATACTTTTATTATTTAGGTGTACTAAAATGAAAAAAATAAAAATAAAAAAAAATTCGCGTGAATAGAAATAAAAAAAAACTTACTTAGGTACTTGCAATCTCTGTCAAAAAAAATAATGCCTGTATGAACTTCTTGCGCGCGACAAGATTTTAAGACAATTATTTTTTTTTATTTTTATTTTTTTCGTTTTAGTACACCTAAATAATAAAAGCTTGTTTTTAAAAAAGTTTTTTTTACATTCAATTTTATTTTCATAACGATTCCGGCAGCGTTTCCAGCTAAATGTTTAGACGTCTTCTTTTTGTTAAAAGACCATAACCAACACACAAGACCATAACCAACACGCTATGCAGTAAAGGAGTACGATGCTACCTAATATATAGGATAATTATAAGCTGTCTTCACGAAAGCACTGCGAATCAATGGTTCGGACAGATGACGGTAACTAAACAGAAGAATATCGGGACACTATTCATTATGATCCTGACCCAAATTCTAACGTAGACGCAGAAATATTGAGAAGTTTAAAGGTAGTAGCACATGTTCATCACGGAAGAAGAGCAGGATATTTTCAACTTCCTAGAGAACATAAAACCGCATCTGAACACATCTGGACTGAAAATAAACTTGAAGAAGAGTTTAATAATGTGTAAGACCCGGTAATAAAAGAGATCCCGTTCAGCGGAGAAGAATGAAACATAACTAAATTAACTAAATTAAGAACGACATATTTGATGAACCAACTGAAAAGGAGGTAAAGGGGAGAATTGAAACAGCTACAAGGGAAATGCTAAATTTTATTGAGAAAGCAATTCCACATGGAGCCTAACCAAAAGAATATATCCAGTCAATATATCTTGACCAACCCTTAACTCCCTTCTTTTCAGATTTTTTTTTTCAAGTTAAATACAAAATTTGTAGGGTTGCATCTATATTTTTTTAATGCAATAAGAAAAACAATAGCATGCATAGGTCACATGACATAAAAATTAAATTGATTTTTGAAATGGAACCCTGTATATTTTTAAACTTTCAGATTTTTTCCCTGATTTCAAATGTATAAAGGTTAATAGGTTTAGCTGTAATATTTTTTTATATATCTGATATTAAATATGCTCCAAATATGCATATAGGTATTTTATGGTCACTGATGGAAGCCCAGTAATTACTACGCAGTAAGCTGCGACTGATGCTACTATAACATTGACATTGTTTGACAATTTGTATTATTTTTTCATCAAAATAAGTTAAACAGTAGCACATGGCCATCAAACAGTCACGATTTAACACCTTTAGACATATTTTTGTGAGCGTTTTTAACCCTTTCAGGACTAATGTCGTATATACCCGATGAACCCAGTTTTGTTCGATCGGCCTAATGTCGGGTATACGCGACACAGGCCATCTGTGACCAGCAACCTAGTGTTGTTCATTCATTGCGATATGATTTATTTCATTACTCCCTGAGGGCCTACTGTCGCAACGGTTCGACGCACGAGTGCACCTCATATGGCCGTGTGTTGTTCATATATGACACTATTTTATGCGCATGCTCTACTTCGGTCAGGTGTTAGTTTGATTGGCCATATACAGTCGCATATTTGCAACCTAAGCCCACAAAAGTGCTTACAGGTTGAGAAATAAGTTAGTCCACACAGACATGTCGCGAAAAAAAGTCAGTCCGGACAGGGTTAAAGAACAAAGCTAATAATTTTAATCAGAGTGTCTAAACCATTTAATGTGTTTTCAACACATCAAAAAATAATAATAAAAATAAAAAAATAATAAAAAAAATAATAAAAGATAATAATAATACATAATCTCAGTGCACCACGTAAGATTAAATTATGCCGTACTCAAGAAAAGTGTTAATCAATTAACTATTCGCATTTCTTATTATTTATGTATGTTTTAATTTAAATGCACCTATATAAATTTCTGTTATTAAATTTCGTTCTTTTTATTTTTTTTCTCAGTACAAGGACTAATAAGATCTGCGACCTCTGTATAATGCTGATTTAGATCGTAATAAACTAATAATTAATCATAAACACGTAAAATTATTTCAGTTTAATTAAGACGGAAGTTATATAGAAGTAATTAACTAGCGAATTTTCATTTTCCATTTGAAATATCTTTGACACCAATAATTTTCTCAGAAAGTTTAATTTTAAACTTCCTCTAAATATTATTTAAATTAATATTGACCATTAATTAAACAAATCTACAATTTGCCCACACTTACCAGTACCTTAGATTCAATTGTAGTGTAGGTTTTTAATTAAACAAAACAATCAACAAATCTATTTTAAAGACTAATAAATTTAATAAAGACCAATAATAAGGTTTCGTTGAAATTTCAATACGAGTGAAAATTTCAATTTATTAAGTTGAAATTTTCACTTTTTTTAAATGTTTTTATCAAAACTTCATACTGCTTGAACGGTTTATTATTTAGTGAGCGTACGTTAAAACTAAATGCCAAAAATATAAAAATCATAAGGCGTTCAAAAAGAAAGTGACTGAGACAATCCTGAATCACGCTAAAAGGCCAAATCCAAACTGTGTTTGAAGAGAAAATGCAAAATTTAGTCCTTAGTTTCGTTTGTCAAAAGCCAAAATCCATTTGCATTTCTTGATAATTATTATACCGCCGTTGTTCATTTGTATGGAGTGACTTATAAAATTTGAAACATAATTAATTTTCTTTTTAATTTGAAATTATTTAAGGGCATAATTTTTATTGTTTGTATTCAGTTAGATTTTGGTTTCGGCCACTTGGAGTGAATTTTTTCTTCGTAATATTTACACTTATCAAAATTAATTGTTCATCAAAGTCTAATAGAAAACGAATGAGATTTTTTTATTAACCCATCAAGGACGGAATAAAATTTTTCAAAAACTTTACAAGAGTCTTATTATATTCTTAGCCTAAACCCCAATATTAATAAGTTTATCGAAGTAAATTATTAAATATATTGTTTTTTTTTTTCTTAAAAAAATGTGTTGCCATATGGCAACGCGAGTCCTTCACACTGTCATGTTTTGTAAAGAGTGCTTCCCACAATATTTTACCTTAGACTCGTCATAATTTAAGTCTTTCTCAGGAACAAACCATTTTAAAAACTTCTGTCGTAATAGATCACTCAGTGGTCGCAGTTTATAATATTTATCAGTTAGATCTAATGAATTATTATCAGCACAATAAAGGTAGCACCAAATTGTTAAAAACCTGTCCCTCCTCATTGCTTCTATTACCAGTTGGTTACCAAGATCTCCATCAGTATTCCAGTAGAATACGCTTTCTTTTCAGGTAGCTGACAATATCTCGACAAAATCAGAACAGCGATGAAACACCTCAATTCGTCAATAGTAATATGAGGGTTTAGCATATTTCTAAATTGCACGTACTTGTTTGATTCTTGTATCAGTAAGGCTAGTACATCATTGTCTACGAATAATTCGAACATTTCTACCAGCGATAATGTTTTAAACGTTTCATAATCTGAATCAGAAACATTTCGTGGATTTTCTTCCACATCACCTTTGATCTATTCAATATTGGAATAATCTACTTTTCCCACATCTTCGATACTTCCAGCTACGTTTCCAACATTATCACTATGCGAATTTCTGACAGAAAGTTGAACATTTGCATTCAGTTGATTTCAAGATAAATTATCAACAAGTCCACCTTCATCTTCCTCGCCAGAATCTTCGTCTGTTACAGTACCCACATCTGGAGGTTCGATATAAATTTGGTCAACATCCAAATCATCTGCATATGCCATTTGGAGTGCTTCTTCGAGAGTCAGACCACCACTAGTAGTAGTTTTCTTCGTTTAATTCATTGAGATGTACCGTTTGTTGTGGTAATCCGGCAAAGTCACAAATATTATTCTATTTCTAAATGCCATCACTGAATATAACAATTAATCAATTCAATCAAAATCAGCAAGCAAATCAATAACAAGAGAAAATGGTGGTATAATTATTAAGGCACATGTCAAAACTAAAGCAAATGACAAATAGTACAGGAATTACATATACAGATAACGACAGCTAAGTACGTATACGTAGCTATATGAATGAGCAACGACACAGAGGAATTTAAATGGTGGTGGCTCGATCGAGACGCCTGCCGCTATCTGTATATACGTTCCGATTGCTTTGCTAAGTTTCAGAGTTTAGGCATTCTTACTATAAAACCTAACATGCCGTACGTAGGATTTATTTTCTGCATGAATAAAGTTTAATTAAACTGAATAAAGCTTTATTAAGTTTGATTTCTATTAATGAATGCTAAAGTAAATATTTTTAAAAAATATATAATCAGCTATGGCTATGCAATTTTTGCTGAAAATAATAAAATTTGCGCGGGGGCCCATTGGCTTCTGAGGGGCCCGTAGGGAGGACCCGCCAGAGATTTTGGCAATTTTTTTTTCAAGTTTCTCCCCCCCCCCGCTCATCAATTATTAGGCGCGGTGGTCCGCCCCAGTGAATTTGGTACCGGGGCCCATGATTTGATGCGGGGGGCCTGACCTCCCCCCGTTTTCGAGGGCGCTGAACACGATGCACGTGGTGGGAGAAGTTTTTGACCGCCACAACCCTCTGAAACGGCCAAAAACCACTCCTTTTATGAATCCCTTTATGTTTTCATATATAAACGGGTCTAGGGAGTGACTTATCGACGAGTTATACTTTAAATATCATGGAAGGGGGTTATAGAGTAAGTGGAATCTATACAGCAGGCCTAGGGGGTTGACCTCCGAGGGTTAAAAAATCAATTTTTTTTAATGATTCAAACGCGTATTCTCCCGTTGATCACGGGAAAAATATTCATTTTTAGCTCCAACCCATCCTCATCCCTCAAACGTGCAGAAACCACCCTCACCAGAAAGCATGTTATCCAGGATTTACAGGTTTTTCGACACATGATCATTACTCCTGTGCATATATCTTCATTTTTTCACGGAAGAGAAGGTAGTAGCGACCTCGGGGGTTGCTTCATCCCTTCCAAGGGAAAATTCATTAATTACACTTTGGATCGTCAATACGCCCTCTCCCGTTTTCGCAGGCGCTGATCACGAGAAAAATATTCACCTTCACAGTCTTCCGTACCAATGACTTGGAAAATTATAAAATCAAATATCCAATTATTATTATCGGTCGTAATTCTGTTTTCGTTTATGCCAGATCTAATGCTTTAATTACGCGCGCCATGTATTATTTTTATTATCAATTGAAAACTATTGCGGTTCTTACGGTAAATCTGTCGTATACTATACAAATAAATGTTCCAAGGAACAGACCGATTTGACGAACATTAAAATACAATCATAAACTTTATTATATTATTTCATTTCATTATGATGTGGTGCTAAGTGCCATGTAATAAAATAACGCAATTTAGTTTACTCTAGAAAATTTATGGTTTTCTTTGTAATTGCTTTTACCACTGAAGCGGAGTTGAGCTTTAATACGGTTTAGACAAAAAGCATTTTATATAAAACACCGTCTCAGTTAATAGTCATCCGATTTCAACCAAATTTGGATTGGTATGAAAGACTTTTATTATGTCTTTTTCAAGTAAAACAAAACTTATTTCAACCATTGTCGTGCATTTTTAAGAATAAAATTATATGAAAAAAATATTTTTAACGCGTTGACTGCTATACGGGTTAAGACAAATTTCTCATAAAGCGCCAACCGGTAGCAACGGCTTAACCAAATAAAATATCCTCCCAGGCCATGAATATCATCGGCTAATACACTATGAATTGACAGACAATATTTTGAAAAAAAAAACTGCCAAAAAGAAACGTCAAAAAAGTCTCGGTCCTTTACTACGCCATCTGGGTCTATTTATAACGATAGAAGTGTGCTGGACCGAGTCGCTGGGAGATTCCGAGATCCCAAAAAGATCCCGAAGATCCAGAGATCCCGAAAACATGACTCGGTCATTTAGACCGAGTCGGCCCACAGGGCAAATATAAGTTCTCGGTCATATGGACCGAGTTGGCCTCATAGATAATAAAAACCTCGGGCATATCAACCGAGATAGCAGTCAACGTGTTAAGAAAAAGTTTTTATTGGAAAAAACTACTAAAAAGTAAAAATAATTTTTTTAAAATTCATACACCTGGAAACCAAAAGCTTTGGGGGCGGTCATATAGCGCTATTGCATAGTTAATTTGCTCAATTGACCGCCACCAAAGCTTTTGGTTTCAAGATGTATGAATTCTAAATAAATTTTTTTTACTTTTTAGTAGTTTTTTCAAATAAAAGCTTTTTCTTAAAAATATTTTTTTTATATAATTTTATTTTTTACTTTTTAGTCTACTTATTTTACAGACAAAACTCTTTCATTTGCCACCACCATCCACCCCTTCCCTCTCCCGTCTTCTCACCCTTCTAACTTCCCACCCCTTTCCCACCTCTTCCCACCCCTTCCCCTGCCTTTTCCTATCTCTCCCCGTATAGTTTACTGACCGTGCCCTCTAGCGGCTTGTATATAGCGTATCCGCCGAAGCTATGTAATTTCAAGGCGAGTGGATACTCCAACCATCATCGGAGGGGATGTCTATCAAATGTTAGACAAGTAAAAGAACCTGCTTTTCGACGAAGAAAAGGTTCGGTAAAATTTCCAGGTTGGGGGTAGCTCATCTCTTGGCGTCGGCGATAGGCCTTGATAACGGAAATAGGCCGGCGTTAAATAAATAGATAAAAAAAATTAAAATAATTTGTAACGTCAGGTCCGTTATCTGAGAATTCTGAAATTTCCATGGATCAAGTTTCATGCAAATCTACAAAAACATTTTAATTATGGCAGTCATATTGTACTCGCCATTTTGATTTCTTAATTTTTGGCATCAGATTCGGTATCGGTTATTTCTAAAATACGCAATAATTTTAACGCAACTTTGAAGAAATTTTTATTTGCGATTCAAAAAATGTTCATCCCAATTTTTGCTCACCTTAGACCTAGCTTGATGAAACTCTTATGAAATGACGATGAGACCTTGCAGATTGAGATAGATTTCATAATATTCCCTTAAACCAATCCAGAGTAATAATTGTACAAACATAAAAACACATTCATAAGGGTCGAACTGTAGCCTCTCCTTGTTTATTTTAGGTTAAAATCCACATAGCAGCAAAATATAAAAAAATATTATTATAAACACTGCTTATTATTTATATCAAACAACGCTTGCACTAAATAGTATTTCCTGTATTAAATGAAATGTTATTCTTGGAAGAAGCTGAGCAGGATTATCACATTTAATGTGGTAATTATTGTTATCATGAAAATTTAGTCTGAAATTACACAGACGTTATAGTTGTTAAGTTTAATGTTTTGTAAAATCTGGATCGATAGTAGGTAAACACATCAAGCCGGTTTATAAATATCTCGTATTATGCTAACGTTGCCCATTCTTACTCGTGACCTTTCCAAAATTAATATTCCTTCAAGAACATTTCATTCTAGGGGAAAAATAAATGACATTCTGGAACATCAAATTATTTAGCTACACGGATTCAAGGTTTACTGTCGAGTACACTCGGGTATAATTCCCTGCGAGCATTTAAGAATTGATTAAATTTTAATCAGTGTGATTTAGTTATATGTGAAGTATAAACCCAATAGTAATTAAATATAATACCTATGGGATATAGTTAAGGTACCCCTAGTATGAAGTTATTGATATAAATAATCTATCTAGGGTAGGGGGGGGGGGGGCAGTTTGGTATATGGGGCACCTCGGGACAATTCAAATTAACCGCCTTAATGCTTGTACAACTTCCCGGCGTTTCGTTAAACTGTTTCTCAAACAGTATATAACAAGTGTCAATTACAAGTGGCTGTATCCGAACGTGTTGGTGTACTGTACAGACAATTATTGAAATTAAGACTCCAAAGTAAGTATTTAGACATTTCATCATAAGATCATAATTTCAGTAAATATTAAAAACAAGTTTTGAACATTAGCCATACGAATCTAGTATGTTTAAGCTATAACATAACCTTTAAACATGACGACCAGCGGCATCTGGTGAATTTTTATTTTACATTTACTGAGCAGGTGCTGCATGGGGCACGTTGGGACAAAGTTTATGGGGCAGCTCAGGACAATGTACCAAGCTGCCCCACTCAGTGGGGCAGTTTGGTACATTGTACATTTCACCGATAAAGTCATTATCAAAACGGTTAATAGCTAGCTGTCCAGAAATACTTGATTCGCCTTTATTTTTTGTTCAACTTAATAGCAGAAGTAACTCAAATAATTTTCTTTACAGGATGGTCAGAAATTATAGGCGAAGAACTGATCGCGCCGAAATAAATACTGAAGATTTAAAAAAGGCTCTCAATGAGGTCGTGAGGAACAAGAGAAGCATTAGGGATGCGGCTATAATGTACAATATATGTAAAACCACTCTGCACAGACATGTCAAAAAAAAATTATGTACAAAATCACACATGGATTCGGGAAATGAAACTGACAGTGAAGAAAATGAATATTTAAAATCAAAATACGCATCCAGGCAAATATTTTCGGCATTGGAAGAAATACAACTAGAGAAATACTTCTCCAATTCTTCAGCGATGCACTTTGGTCTAACATATGCTAACGCTAGAGCCCTGGCATTTCAGTATGCGTTATCATTAAATTATCATACAGAGAACCTGAAAATATCAGTATTGCCTGAACTTCCTCCTTTAATTCACAAAATGTTAAAATGTTTTTTGATAATTACGCAAATGTTCAGAAAAAAGAAAAATTTTCTCCAGATCGAATAATCAATATGGACGAAACAGGAATTACCACAGACCTACAGGCTCCAAAAGTTATCTGTCAAAGTGGACGAAAACAAGTTGGTCAATGTGTATCTGGCGAACGTGGTAACCTGGTCACATTCTGCGGAATTATTACGGCTGTAGGCACAGCTATACCACCTGTTTACATATTTCCAAGGGTGCGTATGAAAGATGCTTATTTGTTTGGAGCTGTACCCGGAGCTGTAGCATTTGCATCTAAATCCGGTTGGATGACGTCTGAGATTTTTGTACAAGTATTGGAGCATATAAAAAAACACATGAACATTTCTCCTGATAATAAAGTGTTATTAATCGTGGATAATCATGAAACTCATATTTTCCTGAATGCAATAAACTATTGTAGAGACAATGGAATTGTGATGTTGTCATTCCCGCCACATTGCACCCATAGGATGCAACCTTTAGATATTGGCGTTTATGGGCCTTTTAAAAATCGGTGTAAATCTTCATTTAATGACTTTATTGCCCTGGGAAGGCAATAAACATTTATAACGTTGCGCAACTGACAGCACAGCCGTATTTGTTATCATTTACCCCGCTTAATATAACGAAGTCATTCAAAAAATCTGGAATTTGGCCGATCAATTCTCTTGCATTTAGCGACTCAGATTTTACTGGTGTTCTGCAGTATGAAGTTGACACTCACGAGCCTTCTTCCTCTCAACCACTAGAAGAAACAAACATAGCAACTACATCGTTCCACTTAAATGCCTCTGTTGATTCAAGCAAGATTAATATGATCAGCAATTTGGTTGTGGTTCCTAGTAGAAACAAGGACATTAATGTCAAGGAATTCATAGCTGGACTGTTAAATTTGCTTTTAGATAACGTTTTAGATAAAGTAACTGATGCTTTTACTAAGTTAAATAAAAAAACCTTTTTAAGACCAACAGATATACGACCTTACCCAAAACTTACTGTGAAACCCAACAAGAAGTCTCGTAAGCAAGGACGATCTCGAATTTATACAAACACACCGGAAAAAAATGAAATTGAACTAGCAACACAGAGGCGAATGTCAAAAAAGCTGAAGGTGGTGAAACGAAAAATAGGTTCTGATGAGCAGGAACAAAAAGGGGAAAAAGGAAAACTGGCAAAGACAAAGAAAATAAACGTAAAGACTACTGATGACGTATCAAACAAAGCAAGGCTTACTAGTAAAGGAAAAAAGAGAATGACCTCGTTGGCTAAACCAAAACGTGCAAAAAAGGAAATAATGACCTCATCAAGTGATTCTGAAGCTTCATTCGAAATGAATAATGATTCGTCCGATTCTGACATCGACATGACTGAAGATTGTGAATTGGAATGTTTGTTAGATGATGAAGTAATTGCTGTTGGGGATTTTATTCTAGTGAAATTTTCAACAAAAAAGAAGATTGTTCACTATGTTGGCTGTGTTCAAGATACAACTGAAAAAGAAGAACCAATAGTTAAATTTATGCGAAAAAAAAAAACGAATTGTGGATTGTTCTATCCTACTCAGGACGACATTAGTGTAGTGTTTAGGAAAGACATTGTTGCTAAGCTGCCAAAGCCTAAACAAGTCGGAGGTACAAACAGACTGGTTTCTTACACAAACTTTGAAGTTTCCTTTATGAATTATAATGTATTATAATATATTATGTCGCATTTGTATTTAGTATTTCTTTCTTTATTCAATATCAAAATAAAAGACATCACTTTTGAGTTGTAAGTCCCAATCTGCCCCACTGCTGTTTCAATCTGCCCCACGGTGGGGCACATTGGGAAACAAACATCTTTTTGATTTTGTCATTTTCCTATTAGATTAAGCAATAAATCTGAACTTTTGTACTCAAAAATAAGTTTCTTACATATGCAAATATACTACTTTCCAGTTTGGTGATTTCTGTAGACATTTTTATTTGGACAATAATAAGTAATTGAAAAAAAAATGTACCAAACTGCCCCCCCCCTACACTATAGACAAAGCAAAGTGTAACTATTTTTGTTACCTATATTTGTCTGTCCGACAAATTGTTTGGGTACTCTTACGGTCAGATTAAAATCTCAATATTTGTGAAATTTAACTACGGTTTATTTTATTTTTATTTTCTAACAATACTTTGCACTACAGTGGGCCGCAAAAGTCAGCATGCCATCGCGTGACTGTACAGTAAAGAAGAAATGCTTTACATTAATTGTACGGTCACTGCCTAATACAACTGGTATGGAATGTGGCATAATTTTTTCATTTTCGACTTAGGCGATAGCTACTTTTCGGAATGAACAGTCGAATTTACGTTGCTGTTTTTTCTTCGTCATGGAAATCGATCAAGAATAAAATTTAAAAAATAAATGAAATTTTCCGAACGACTACGAAGGGTGACAAAACGACGTTGTAGAGATTGCACATTCAATGAATCCATGGTGGTATCGACGACTCCAGAAAAGTTTTTAACCAACAAAAAAACAAGGATTTTATAAAAATGCTTCTGAAATACTTGAACCCGAATGACAGAACGGTTCAAGAAGACGCCGATACCGAGATAGGAAACACCGCTATATAGGCAGGCTTCAAATTACGATTCCGTAACCGTAGGCTAGGACATCGATCTTCTCGTGTTACTGACAGCACTGGCCTGTGACAAATCGAACGTGTTTAAAAAAAAATAGTCGCATTTTTAGTAATATTTTTTTTAGTGAGACCATTTTGGATATTACTTTCTACTAAAAATGTTATTTTTTTAAGGTGTCTGCCCTACAATTTTCCATAAAAGCATATTATCAAGTCTCGTGATGATTAATCTGTCAAGTAAAACCGTTTCTATTGCTGGAAAGGAAATAAAAGAAATGCTTTACATTAATTGTACGGTCAATATAATTAACTACAATTTTGTGAAATGTGAAATAATGGTTGCAAAATTTGCAATAAGCTTTTAAAAATGAAAAAATACGTTTTTCGAACGTCAGAATTTAATTCAACACGGATTGTTTTATTCCATCGGACTTCATCCACTAATAAATGATATCGCAATGCCGGACTTAAAAAATAAATAATATTAGATTAGATTATTAGATTCGTAAAATACTATTAACGTACAAAAACAAAATCGTTAAAGACGTGTTCGAGAAAATGGAGAGTTTCAAAATTTTGCATCAGTAAACTACTCTTATGTGATTTATTTTCGGAAACCACTAATGGCATATTGCTAGGTACTATTATTCGTACAAATTTGAAGTGAAATTGTTAGAGAAATTCGAGATTTTCAATTTTTTCGAATCAGTAAGCGCCAATATTCTTGGCTAAAGATGTCGGTCTCGGATGTCTGGGGCCGGGCAGGACTATTGCCCTTTACCCCAGTACATCGCTGTAGACCGAGGACCAGCCTCGTGCAGGGCGGGCAAACTTACTTTGCGTCGGCCCCACTCACAGATGTGAGCGGTGCAGACGATTTCGGCCCACCTCCCTGGGTCCTGGCTCGTTGGACCTTGCTGGCTAAGGCCTCTTCTGGCGTTCTTCTGTCTTCGTTTTCTTTTCTTCGCCAGCTTGTTTCCCCCCAGGGGGTAGTCATCGGTCTGTTTGATGTGTTGGAAGTTTTGGCAGGAGAGACTGCTGGTACACAGGGTGCCAAGAGGCATCCTGTCATCCGGATCGTCGGTTGGGTAAGGATGAGCTGTGTAGCTCGAGGAAGGGCAGACCTAAATGCTATTGGTAGCATTTTTAGTCTGCCCGGAGCCAAGGGGACTACAGGTACTGGACAGTATGTTGTCCGGTACCCGCAGGGTCGTGGGTAGGGTGTTGGGTGTCGTCATGTCTCTTCTGGTGGCTTCTCCATCAACGGGGTGGTCCGGGTGGCGTCACTGGGGGGTGAGGTGGGGCAGGTTTGCGAACAGGGCCCCCATCATGGTACACATCTGCTGCATTTGGGCCAGTACAGCAGCGAGTTGTCCAGCCTTTGGGGGGGCTGTAGTGATTGGGCAGGGTTGGTGTGTGTCCCTGCTGCTCCCTGGGCTGCTCTGGCGTAGCTTAGCCCGGGGGTTGTCCTGGTGGTGGCTGACTTGTGGGCGGGTGGTTTCCGGGGGGCTGATGTCTGATGGCTGGCTGTCCTTTTGGGGCATCGGGGGCATCCTCGGTAGCTAGCAGGGTGTGCTCCCTGACAGTTTGCGCCCTTTGCTGGTCTTCTGACAGTCTTTGGTGTGGTGGGCCTCTCCGCATTTAACACACTTGGGCTGTGCCGTGCACCGTCCTTGTGCATGGCCGTATGTCTGGCACCTGTGGCACTGGGAGATGATCTGCTTGGCTCTTTGCTTCTCGGCTTTGACCATTAGGAAGCAGCATCTGTTGACTGTCAGAATGAGTTCTTGCGTCGAGGGGACCAGGACCAATATCAGTGGGATTTCCTGTCTTGTCTTCCGGGAGGTCATCCTCTGGACTGATGTGGGTGTGAATCCCTGTCTCTCAAGGTCTAGTTTTACTTCGTCCGTGCTTACGCCGCTGGGGATGCCCCGGATTACCACTCTCTGCATCCTCTCCTCGGGCAGGGCGTAGGTGTGGAATTCCCGTTGTTCCTGGGCGAACAGCGTGGTCATCCTGGAGTGGTCTTCCTTGGATGCGGGTTCTATGGAAATGCTCTCTCTTACCACCTTGGCTTTGTTGAACCCTATCCTGGCTTGGTGGAGTTTGTTTGTTACTTCGGTCCAAGTTTCCTTTTTCTTCAGTACAACGGGGGGCATCCGGGGGGCTTGGGGGGCCTCGGGGGTCTCTACGTCTGTTTTTGCTTGGCTCATGGATGGTTCGTCTCTTTGGGCCGGTGCCTGTTGTCTGGGTGCCTGTTGTTTAGGGGCCTTGGCAGGGGGGGTTGTTGTTTTCCCGCTATCCTGTGTGTTCTTCCTTTTTGTGGCTTCTTTCGGGGGTGCTTGTAGGGGGTTTTCGCTACCCGTTGCTGGCTGTTCGGGCTTTTGTAGTGATAAAATGGCATTCATCAGCTCTGAGTATTGTTTAGCTGGCTGTTCTCTTGTGGTGATTGCGTCATTCAACTGCATTATTTCCTCCCTCAGTTGTCGGTTTTCTTCTTCAAGTAGTTTCCATCGTGACTTCGAGGTCATTCTCCCTGGTGAGGATGCTCTGGAAGATGCCCTGGATGATACTAGGGACGTATCGTCTATGTCCATATCTGAAACATTCTTGTACTTTGCCATGTCGTCTTCGATCGTTCTTTCGCCTAAAAAAAAATAAGGAAAAGGAATGGGTAGGGTAAAACACAAGTGTCCCCAGGCGGGGGGGGGACTTTATTTATCTTTTATACCAGCATCTTAATAAAGACGACTGATATTTCTCCTCTTGCACTCTCTGTGGGGCTGCCACTTCGCTAGTTCGCTTCGCACTGTCTTCAACTGCATACTGGAGGTCTGCACTCGTCGACTGCCGGTTGAACTATGAATCAGTAAGCTACCCTTATCTAAATTTTCCGGAGAAAACGCCGAATGGTATATTATTAGGTTTGGTATGTACTAACGTACAAAATTTACGCAAAAGAGCCTTTTTTGAAAAAATTGACATTCTCGATTTTTACGCATCAGCAAACTACTTTTAATTTTAGGGTTAGACGAGATATGAAAAAAAATAACTAAGTTTGTTTGTATGTGAACTCTAGGTAACGAATTTAAACTAAATCGGTCGATTGATTTCGGCGCTAGGTTAATCGGTGTTCATACACACGCACACACATATTTTGTTAAGTGAAGTACTTTCTTTCGGGTGTTCCCGTGGTTGTCGAATTTGACTTGACGTTTCGCTGATTATGCTGTCAGCTTCTTCAGAAGGATTCTAAAAACTGTACTTGTTGTGTTCTGCTCCTCGTTAATATATCTTGGCGCTGCTTCACTACGCTGCTCATTCGTTGTAGTTTGTTGACCGTGGCCGATTAAACTACTGGTGATTGACAAAGCCAGTCTCCATGTGTTATTCAGTCGATACCATTCTTCTTTATTGAAGTTGTCCCCGTTCTCTATATTTTCCAGTGATCGTCTAATTATCGCAGGCCGACAACTTTTAATTGTCGTATCGATTTGAAACTTTGCAAGCTTATGCAATTCTGGTGACAATACAATTATATAATATCATTGACCTTGTATGATGAGTTGGGAGGTAGTGATAATTTTTTTTAACCGGCGACTCCGCCATAAACTAGAATTTCTCGCAATAAGGAGTGAATGATGTCAGATTTCTAAAGGGTTTAGCCGGATAAGCATGACGAGTCGGTCCCCAAATGGCAACCTATATCGAAACTTATGTTTTAATATCGACTTGATGAATGAACGCGATTTATAACTAATTGAGTTAGAGAGGTAAAACCAACGGGATGTTTCAGGTAACCTTAATGGGTATATTCCATATTTTTTTTGAATTTTTAGAATAATTACGCACATCATTAAAAAATAAATAAAAAATATAATAATTAATATTTCCGTGTTCTCTGTGACTTACAATCACTGAAATAATATATGTTATAATACTTTATATGCACTATTACTCATAAAAGTTGCGTCAGAAAAAGGTTGGTGCAATACTTCGAAAAAAAAATAAAATTCGACGCGGACTACACCATATCAGGGTACAGACTTGACATGGGACACACATATAAATATTTTATGAATTGGAATTATTGTTATAAGATAAATTGAATGAAAATATAAATAATTGTCAAGTAAATATCTATTTCATACGGCACAGTGGCACAAATCTTAATTTTTTCGTTCAAAATTATTTAGAGCACTTCGCAACCGATTGGGATAATTTTTTTTTAAATACTCGTTGTTTAATTTCAAACAAACGTAAGAGAGTCGATTTTTTAATTATGCTAACCAAAATTGTTGAACTTCGCCAAAATGTCCATTTTGTATTTAAATCTTAATAAAACTCACAAAAAAAAAATTGTTCTTATCCAATTTACATAAATCTTGTTACTCGGGGGGTTTTTGAGGTCACTGATTACGAATCTGATATTCAAATTGTCATAAACCAACCTGCAAAATGGCGGCTATAAAATGCTAAAAAATTATAAAAAATTAAATATTTTTGTTAAACTTTATGCCGAGAAGTTTTGAATATTTCTGATAAGTACTTTTAAGTTAAAATAGACTAAATTTTAAGTCCCAGGAAGAAATTCAAGATGGCGGATCCAATATGGCGGCAATAAGATGATAAAACTAACTTAAAAATTAATGACGAAACATTTTTGCACTAAGTTAGGTTTAAAGTTCATGGTTTAAAACTCTTGCCTTAGATTATGTTAGGTATAGAGTTCTTGGTTTAAGGTTCTATTAGGCTTAGGTTATGTCAGGTTTAATATGCTCGTTTTAAAGTTCTTGGTGTTAGGAGTTTATTATATTATTTGCAGATTAAAAAATAAATATTAATATGTTTAAAATTAATGGAGGACTGAATCGCATATTTATGATTGATAATTAATGTATGGCAGCCATATTGGATATATTTGAAAATTTCAGAAAATTTGTTTCTTCTTAAATTTTTTAATAATTCTTAGGAATAGCCTTTTCAGTTTAATGCGTTTAATTTAATTTTAAGTTAGTTTTTTCACCTTATTGCCGCCATATTGGATCTGCCATCTTCAATTTCTTCCTGGAACTTATACTTATAAAAAATATTCAAAACTTCTCGGCATAAACTTTAACGAAAATATTTAACTTTTCATAATTTTTTAGCATTTTATAGCCGCCATTGATTCCGCCATCTTCTAGGTTGTTTATGACAATTTGGATATCAGATTCGTAATCAGCGACCTCAAAAACTCCCCGAGTAACAAGATTTATGTAAATTGGTTTAGAGAAAATTTTTTTTATTAAGATTTAAATAAAAAATGGACATTTTGGTTAAGCTCAATAATTTTGGTTAGCATAATTTAAAAATCGGCTCTCTTACGTTTTTTTCAAATTAAATAACGAGTAATTTAAAAAAAAATTATCCCAATCGGTTGCGAAATGCTCTAGATAATTTTGAACGAAAAAACTACAGTTCGTGCCACTGTGCGCCGTATGAAATAGATATTTACGTGACAATTATTTATATTTTCATTCAATTTCTCTTCTAACAATAATTCCAATTCATAAAATATTTATATGTGTGTCCCATGTCAAGTTTGTATCCTTATATGATGTATTGCGCGTGGAATTTTATTTTTTTTTTTTTTTTCGTGTTGCACCAACTTTTTTTCTAACGCAAATCTCATTAGTAATAGCATATAAAATATTACAACATATATTATTTCAGTGATTGTAAGTCACAGAGAACACGGAAATATTAATTATTATATTCTTTATTTATTTTTTAATGATGTGCGTAATTATTCTAGAAATTCAAAAAAATATATAAAATATACTCTTTAAGGTTACCTAAAACCTTCCGTTGGATTTACCTCTCTAGCTCAATTAATTTTCGAGATAGTCATGCATGCGCTCATTTTTTTTCCATATCTCAAGGTCAAAGCGGAGTACGGAGGCAAAACAGATATAAATCACGTTCATACATCAAGTCGATGTTGCCATTTGGGGGCCGACTCGTCATGCTTATCCGGCTAAACCCTTTAGTATGTAGTATGAAATAAGATATCTGAAAAATTAAAAATGCATTTTGATGTGTAAGAGTAGCTTCCCAAGTAACAATTTAAGTTTTATCACAATCTACAAGAGGTTATTAAGTCTACAGTTTGACAGTCTCAAGTGAACACACCTCGTAGCTCAGTTTATTTGTCATCCAATTTCAACCAAATTTGGTTCGGTATCAAAGACCTTTACTATATCCTTTTTGACTAAACCAAAACTTATTTCAGTCATTGGCGTGCATTTTTATTAAGAAAAGACAAATTTTATTAGGCATTTTTTTGTTGAAAAAATAATGCAATATTATTGATCAGCATGCTGTAGAACCTCTGTGTTCAAAATTTAACAACGTTTTGATTTCTGGTTATCGAATTACGACCAACTTAAAATTACTTATTTTAAACATTAAATAATAAATAAATTGGTAACTAAATATTTTTCGAAAAAAAGTAATTCTTCATTTCCTCTTTAAATTCACTTTTTCTACTATACCATATCATCGAAACTTTTAAATTTCGAAGGCCAAGAATTTTCATTGAAAAATTTTGGGTCATCAGACCTGTAAATTATTCGGGCATTAAGGATTACCGAATTTGAAAGTATCGGGGTGGTGGAAAAAATTAATTTAAAGAGAAAACAAAGAATGACTTTTTTCGAAAAGAAATTCGTTACCAATTTATTGATTATTATTTAATGTTTAAAATAGGTAATTTTAAGGAAGCCGTATTTCGATAACCAAAAATCAAAACTTTGTTAAATTTTGAACATAGAAGGTCTACAGCATGCTGATCAATAATGTTGCATTAGTTTTTCAATAAAAATGGCTAATAAAATTTGTCGAAAAACCGACCCTTATTTTCTTAATAAAAATGCACGCCAATGACTGAAATACGTTTTGATTTAGTCAAAGAGGATATAGTAAAGGTCTTTGAGACCGATCCAAATTTGGTTGAAATTGGATGGCCAATAACTGAGTTACGAAGGTGTGTCCACTTGAAATGGGTCACACTGTATATAATAAAACTGATCGTAAAACTGTTTATACTAGATAACCTCTTAAAAGCTACAATAAACCCGGCATAAAACCAAAAAATATCTTTTACAAAGGTTATAAATATCTTCCTTAAAACTATCAATAAAACCAACAGTACTTTAGAACCCAAATCTGCAAGATGTTTTCAAGTCTACATTAAAACCTTTTGTAAAATCTTCTTAAAACCGTTAGTACTTGCAATCAAATTTTAAGCCTTCTTTGAGAACATCATAAATAATTGTGTCTTTAATAATTCTTTGTCGAAAACTTGTTGCACTTAAACTGTTTAAATCAGAAAATGTCGCCAAGTAATAAAATATGTCCGCCTCGATTGAAATATCTGCATGTGCTAACGCGAGTGCTAACGTTTTAAAATTTCATATTAATAAACAACCTAGTATCAAAAAATTGTCAATGCAGACCACTTTATTAATAAAGTATATCAAAAAACTTTAAAAAAAAATCACGCGCCTTTCATTTGTCAGCTTATTAATTATTATTTACATTAATAAAAACAATAGTAAAAATAGTTTTAGCTTACTCAGTATTATTTTGATCTTTTCATATAGGGGTACATATCACATATTAACACATTTTAGATAGTTGCAGGCTAAATGTAAACAGTAAGAATAAGAACAATATAAATAAACACTGTTGCCCCAACTTTGTTCAAACATGTCTGCCATAGTTAACGGAAAAAAACATGGCTGAAAAATTAATAAAATCGTTTATTTTAATAGAATACCCTATTAAGAGTTTGTGGCTTTAGGAAATATTTTTATAAAACAAAAGATTTTGTTAAATTCCAATTGCTCCACTTTATTACTATTTTAAAGCCTGTAAGACTTTACCCAGCCTTACTATTCTTGTTTAAAACCCTTGAGATTTGTCTGTGACAATCTTTAATCCAAATGTACTTAGTTTAGATAACATAACCTAAAAAAACATTATTTATTTCGTGTGTTGTCATTAATTTCTCATAGTGATTATAGCGTTAATTGAGCAAGAAAAAGTGAAAAAGTACAAGTAGATTTTGATCAGTTTCCTTATAATATCCTTTGAATACATGATGAGTGTATTAGGTATTATGGTTTATTTACAAAATAAATCTACGGCGGCGAATGTCACATGTTCCATGAGAGATTTCTAGGCGTGGGCGGCGTTGAGAAAGGGGGAGCGCATAATAATAATTATTATCCACAGAAATCAGATTTAATTTAAAATAACATCGCAAAGCCGATATACATTATCCTACATATTACAAAACAAGTATTGGGTGGTCCAGATACAAGAGAATTATCGTTTTTTTTTTGTTATTTGTAACTATAATATCGAGTGGTGTTTTAAATTATTGGCTAGTTTAAACGCTATCTGAATTATAATAAAGGCATCCACTGATATACCGGGTGACACAGGAGATATGTAACACCCCGTAGCATGTTTATTTAAAAAGATATTATTTTGAAGTTTGGTAGACCTATATAATGTGTGATTGTCCTTTTTTTAGTACATACAAGAAATTTTTTCCACTTCCGGTTTCACCGGAAGTGACATCTACTTTGTTATTTTAAATGGCAACCTGTATATATTTTTTTCCTATCTGGTTCTCCTTAAATTGCTCTTTTCAACTATGTATAGCAAGGTGGCATTTATTTTTAAAATGGCTACTGAAAACCATTTTATTGCATTAAGTCAAGTTGGCTATGGTATGAAATGTAGCGGTAATTAATGCTTAGTGTGCTGCAATATGAAAAGAACCGTGGTACGGTTTTGTGTTTCATATTTGTTCTGTTCTAATCAGTAGCTGAAGAGACTTTGTACATTTTTTATATTAAAAAAAAATCCATGAAATCGCAAAAACTAAGATAGAAACACTAATTTTAAATTTTATCCATTTGTAGAATATTTATTCATATTTCACTTTTACCAATTAGATGGCCCCCGAGGTGTCCGGATTTTACGCCACTTGATTTTTTCATATGGGGCCATCTCAAGGAAATGGTTTATAAAACTCCTCTGCAAAATAGGGAAGACTTAAAAATGAGAGTTAGGTTAGCAATAAATTAGTTTACTGAATTGCATTTAGAAAATGTGCTTAGAGGTACTGGTTACAAGAATTCGACGCTGCAGGGAAAATAATGGCCAGCATTTTGAGATTCTTCGAAAACAATTTTATTTAAAAGCAAGCAGAATCAGACATAACAATGAATTGTATTGGGCAAAAGTGAAAGATGAATAAATATTTTACAAATGGGTTAAATTTAAAATTAGTGTTTTTATCTTAGTTTTTATGATTTCGGGGATTTAGTCTAGAGATTTTTATTTAATATAAAAATTCTACAAAGTCTCTTCGGCTACTGGTTAGAACAAAACAAATATGAAACAAAATTGTGTACCAGGGTTCTTTTCATATCGCAGCACATTAAGCATTAATTACCGCCACATTTAATTCCATAGCCAACTTGACTTAGTGCAATAAAATGGTTTTCAGCAGCCATTTTAAAAACGAATGTCATCTTGGTATACATAGTTGAAAAGAGAAATTTAAGTAGAATCAGATAGGTAAAAAATATATACAGGGTGCCATTTAAAATAACGAAGTAGATGTCACTTCCGGTGAAATCGGAAGTGGAAAGAATTTCTTGTTTGTACCAAAAAAAAGACAATCATGCTTTATATAAGTCTACCAAATTTCAAAATAATACCTTTTTAAATAAACATGCTACGGGGTGTTATATATCTCCAGTGTCACCCGATACATGGTAGTGCAAAATTTAAAAATATTTTCATTTATATAGGGTGTTTTAAAAAGTCAGTACAAACACACACACACACACGCACACACACACACACACGCTTTTAAATGAGTCACGCTATATTTTTCTATATTTTTGGATTCAACGAAAACTTGTAGAGAAAAAATGTGTATAATGTCTTTTACCGATTTTGAATTATTTTCGAAATAATTAATGCCAGTGCATAATTAAAAAATAGCAAATTTGAGGGACTTGTATCTCAAAAACGAAATCAAAGAAAATAATTTGCATGTTCCTATTTTAGTTTTTTGTTTATTACAAAACAAAGTTTATTAGAGAATAAAAAGGTACTTTTAATTCCTGTTTCAGAGAATATTGTGGTGCTGTTAAACTCCAGAGATTAAAAAAATTTAAAAGTATTTTTTTACATTGTTTAAATAATCATCTTTTACTTTTTTTTTAAATGACCACTTTTCTTAATCCTCAAGTATTTATCTAAAATATTAGACATTTTACTAAGTACCTAGGTACCTGAAATGCTTTTTTGCGCCGCACTGCACTGTTTAAACTAGAATCAGCAATCACAAATGGCGTTATATGCCCCCTTCCTCAAAGTATAAAAGCGTAAGTGGGGGAACCAACGGATTTATAAGTGCTTTATAAAAATAAAAAAGTTTTAACGTAGCTTAATAAAGCTACCAAAAACTATCAGGTTTTAAGGAGCCTTTACCAATTATCGTTAAAAGCAAATAGTACTTATGATAACATATATTAAGGGTAAGACTACTTAAGTGTTATTAGTTTTACTGCTTGATCATAAGGAGTACTGAAAGACCATATTTTAAAACTCCAATAAACCCTAAATATTTATAGATGTCTACCACAAAACTTAAAATATTTGAAATCCACTATAAAATTTAATGAGTTTATTGTGGTTTTGAATAATGCAGCAATTAAGTGGCTATAAGACCAATAGGCCTTAAAGAGCAAATAGGTTTAACAAATTGCTTTAAAGATAACTTGAAGGCCTTTTTTAAGTACATATTATCTGCAGATAAATTGGTATGCACAAAAGAAATAATAAAAGCCAGTTCGGTTTATTTACCTTCTTAAATCTGTGATAAAACCCGATAAATACTTGTTGGCATTTAAATTGTTACTTGGGTTTCATATGCCACAACAAGTTTTGTGGAGAAAAATTAATTCGCGGTGTAATATAATCCCTAATATAGCGAAAAACTTTGTTTTTAGCATTTTTAGGTTAGGATATCTCGAAAACCTGATGTGGTGGAGCAATTCTGAGATCGGATTCGGATTCAGCGCACCAAAGACCTTTGAGAAAGTATACTCCGGTTCCATGGTCTGAAGTGTCATCCAATTTTGTTGGCCAGTGTTATCCTTGGGCAATAGAGCATATTCCTGTCCTATATTTTAATATCCTTGTAGTCGATTTTATGGTTATTATACTAATATACTTATACGTGTACCTGAATCTTATGTTTCTCTGGTGTTCCTTGATTCTGCACTGGATACCACACTGATATAACTCTTACTACATGAGCACTACAATTGGTAAAAACCCTTTACTAGTATAGGGTCCTTGTTTGAGGCAAGCATTTGTTGAATTTTCTTTACCCTTCGGAGACGTTCGACAACCACAAAACACCCAAAAGAAACCACTTCACTCGACAATGGCCATGAAAGCTTATATTCTACAACTTTTTTAATATCTGGGAATGATATAGAATCATGATTAGAGAATATTATTTAGGTATTATGCAAATCACAACTTACACACTTTTTATTTATTATGAAAATACCTACTTTCTGTATATTGTTGCCCTAATCTGGGCACGCTAATATACTAGTCAGGTAAATACTTTAAAACACTCATTATTGGAGAATCAATCAAAACAACTACTCTTCTAGCTAATACTGTAAGTTGTGATTTGCATAATACCTAAATAATATTCTCTAATCATGATAAAAGCAAATAAATAAAAAATAATTAATTGTAAAAATATAGAATCATAATTTAACAAAAACTCGAACTCGAATTTTCGGACGATTACAATACTTTATTCACTTCTAGTGCCGCTCGCAAGTAAAAAACATTAAAGACTAAGGTGACGAATATACTAAATACATTTGTCTGGGTTCCTAAATGAACAGCAAATTCTCTGTCTAAATCTAAGAAAAACGTAATCATTTGCATTAATTTAATCATTATGAAAGGCATGATGTAATGTATAACGTAAAGGAGCAATGAGATACAATGCAGTATGGTGCGCATCGATCGTAGTAAGCTGATAATCAAGTAGTTACGGAACAACCGTGAGAAGACAAAGGCAGAATAAGGATTCATTTAGCCACAGGCGTGGAGCAATTACTTGACAGGTTACAATCCACAATTATGTGTAAACAGTGTCTTTCCATTTCACAGAAAGATTAAGTAACACGAGAGAACATTGGAAACACATTTGTGCTTGTAAAATGGGAAGTGGGAAAAATTCTCTTAAATATGTCATACAGTGAGCCTCAAAAAGTATTGGACATTTTCAACTTCTAATAAAAACTAAGTTACCTACCAGAATTACATACAAAATTACATAATTAATGAAAATAGTCTAAGAGCTGACATTCATTTGGTAAGGTAGTAAGCACCCGTCCTCTGTTAGGTAGTCTGAAAGTATAGGAAAAATAAACACTTTTTTTATTAGGCACTTAGCTCTACGGGCAGAGGGTCATAGAGTAGGGCAAAGGCCGCAGAGCGCAAAATTTTTTAACGAACTCCTGATCGAAGTGCACTTACTATACGTACTTGAAATAGCGAAAAAATAATTGGGAGACATCGTAGACCTGCAACGCGCACGCGGACGAAGTTCAAAAAAATATTAGAGAGCTCTTTGGCCAAACTTGGAGGAAATTATTCATTTGGATTTCCTTTTTTTTTTCAAAAACAGCAAGGCAGACAATTTTATGCAGCCATTTTGATAATGTTATTCGCATGAAAATTTCCACATTTGACTGCTCAAATTCAAAATGGCCAAAAATGTATCTAAATTCATAATTTCTGTCTTCCAATCTATTGGATGGGTTCATTAATACGTCTAATAACAATATATATATTCATTGAAGACAATTTTTTCCATTTAGCAAAATTAAATAAAAATTTTCGCATTTTAATCATTGGGACTTTATTTTTGAACGTAATTTCTCAAGAAAAGGTTTTGCACCTTAATGGGTGGTTTGAAGGGGTAAATAAAAAAAATGCCTTCCATCAATATACATTGTTATTAGATATATTAATAACCCCATCCAATAGATTGGAAGACAGAAATTATGGATTTAGGCCTATTTTTGGCCATTTTGAATTTGGGCACTCAAATTTGGACATATTGGAGAATGTTTCATGAGAATTGGCTGCATAGTATTATTTGCCATGTTGTTTTTGAAGAAAAAAGACATCCAAATGAACAATTTCCATTAAGTTTGGTCAAGGAGCTCATTAATTTTTTTGGCCCTGTTTTGAAATCGCGCGTCCAATCGCGCGTGGGCGCGCCACACTTCCGCGGTGTGTTCCATTTATTTTTCCGCTATGTCAAATACGTATAGTAAGTGCTACCGAAGTGCGTTAAAAAATTTTGCCCTCTGCGGCCTCTGCCCTACCCCAAGACCCTCCGCCCGTTAGGGCTACAGGCCTAATAAAAAAAAGTGTTTATTTTGCCTATATTTTCAGGCTACCGAGCGGAAGTTGACTACACAACCTGTTAAGCCTGTAAAAAATGTCGGCGTCTTTTGCGTGCGTGTAGCGTGTTTGTGTTTGATGATCAAAGGCGCAGACATTTTTTGAGTGCTTAGCAGATCTGAAGACAACTATACCAAATTAATGCCAGCTCTTAAACTAAGATTATAGTAAAAGCTACTAGATTTCCTAATGAAAAATAAGTTTATCAAATTAATAATAATTATTTTCTGTTTTACGGCTAATGAATACACTGTATTTTACTTCCACATCCAGTGAAAGTATAGTAACGCAAAAAAAATATTGTTGGAATAGGCTTAGAATGTCATGAAACGTCGAAAGTTTGAGTAACAAAAAATGTCTGTCGGCCTGTAACGTGATTTAGTGTGTGTATAAGAACCAAAGGTCTCAATTTTTTTTTACTGAATCTATCTTTGAAGAAATAGGACCTATATATATTCAGCAAAACATGGATGAAGTGCTTGGTGTTGGTAGAGAAGATATAGTGGATGGGATAGTAGATATAGTGGATGGGACGGCAAGGCCCTTACGGCCGAATGAGTAACCGCCAATCGTGATTATTTAAAAGAGGACGTATGATCTTGCAGTTCTTTTAAATATGATTTCGAATAACCAACCGTTTCTTAATCATGACCAGAAGACTTTATATAAAGCAATAATTGGCAGGATCGACTCCAACAGAGGCAATTTTTTTTCTTGGTAGCTCCCGTTGCTTGCAAAAGTAAGGGAGATAACGAGCATTGTGCTTGCTGTCGCTTCTTTTGGAATCGCAGCGATTTTACAAGGTGGCAAGAAGGAATATTCGACTACTAACTTTCCACGTAACCTCAACTGCATGTTTTTTAAAAGTACAATGACCCAAGTTTTTCATGATTTTAAATTAATTGTATGGAACAACTGTACAATGTTCCACAAGACTGGGATCGAGGCACTGGTCAGGACACTTTAAGACATCCGCAAAAATAGTATGTTAATGGGAATAATTTCTGTACTGCTTGCCTAAGACTTCAGACAGACATTGCCATTCACGAGAAACCCGTGCTGACGAGGTTAATGCTTGCCTTGAAGTCATATTACCTATGGTCTACAATGAAAATTTTGAACCTCAAGATGAGCAAGGAAATGTTCAGAACTATTTTTCTTAATTTAGGAGATGACAAAATAGAAGAGCAGGAGGGAAGATATCCGACAGTGTGGCCGTCACCTGAAGGACATAAACTTAATACATAAATCTGTATCATGGCTGAGGAAACGTGCTATGCTCATACTCAAAGAGGATAGCTACGGAAATTGACAATCGTTCTTTGGAACAGCTAAGTACAACGGAAATAAGTACGATTACATATATTCCGTAATAGAGGCACAGTATACTACCAAGTAGAGTTCCATAAAATGTACTAGATGCTACTATCTTCACTGGTTGTGGACAAGGAAACAAAATTTTTATACCTCGAATTTCTCTGATTCCTTCCGATTGTTCCTTTCGGTTTAAAAGATTGGACTTAAAACTATATTTTGCGTTGAAAATAAATAAAGCTCAGGGTCAGTCTTCAGGGAAACAGGCGGGGATTCGAAAAATGACTGCTTTTCCTATAGTCGCGTATTCGACAGTAAATTCACCTCGCAGTCTGGATAATTTGAGACCAAGCGAATAAACAGGGAATATCATGTACAAGAAAGTACTCTAATTCTCTCTCACTAGAAGCCTTGGGTATTTCAATACCTCTTTAATTGTACAAAAGATAATCCGCATTCACGAAACTGATCACATGCGTGTGCATAAATCAGTTAATAAAATTAACAATTCTGTGCGAGCGAAGTCGCAAGTATATGCTGATATTAATAATTTAATTTTAAAATGTTATGATATAAATTTTTATTAAAGAGTTTTTGTAATGATGAATGTCATAATATACACATTTTATTGTATCAAATTGTCCAGACGATACATAAACAGTAAAGCAATAGTTTATTTCATATGTATATAATACACTTTTGAAGGAAAAAATGGCTTTCTAGTTTTACGTCTCGTAAAGTCTCGAAGGTGCTCCTTGTTTCCCTTTGATGTGTATCAATATGTATTATAATGAATTTTGATACAAATCATACTGCAATATAAAACTCGCCGAAGAATAAAGGAAATAAGATATACAAGTCACAATGCCTAAGTAGTGCTAGCTGAAGCTCCAACTCTAACAGTCCATAACGCTATCATCGAAGTAACCTTGGCATCGAGTTCCTAACATCTACGATTACAATTTTGTGATTAGCATCCACACTGTTTTTAATAACGCTCAAAGTCCACGATATTTTTATGAAATTACGTTGAGTTATAATTTCTCGTGGGATTCTATTTTTTTAAACCTCTAAATTAAATTCTGGCGTGTGGTTTTCCAAGTTTTATTTGTTGATATATTACATTTATACAGTAATTCAACCCGCTTCAGGTTTAAAAATATAATATATTATAAAAAGAAAGTAGAAACAATAACAAACAATGTTATGGACATAAAAATAGATTCTTCAAGAGTCGGTAGTAATTTATATACCATGTATTTGTTTAACCCAAATAACAGTATAAAAACATAGACTAATGACAGTACGATTGGTGTCAGTGTGTTTATTGTATTGTTCTAGAATAGATAATCAATAATAATTTTTTGTACATATTCTGTCATTACATACATATACTATCAGACTAGCTGGAGATTACTCTTTGTTGATTGACATTTGATTAATAGCTTTGCTTTGATATATCACTTAATTACTTAAAGTTAAGACTACTTAATGGAGGTAATAAATTTTAGAAGCGATATATCGCATGGTTCATTCAATAATTATAAACAAAAAAGTACCCGTTCCCAAAACCTACCACCATACTTTGTGATTATCATTTTACTTATAATGCCAAAGAAGTCCCTTTTAAATTAAATTTGAAAGCAGCACAACTTAATTTATTAAATCGGTACCAAGGTAAGATTTGCTAACCTCCAAGTTTTCTTCACATTTATTTACGCCTCTGGAATATGGGCTATTAGGGAGGGAGACAAACGGTGTATTGATACTTTGACAATGTGGATCTGGAGACGTTTGGTACAAATTCCTTGGACAGCCCATCGACATCACGACTCTTCACAGAAATAAGCCCACCAAAACAACTCTCCAGCATCGTATTCTCCTATCATTTTATGTCCACATCAATTAGCCTAGTAAAATTAGACGCTGTATGACGAGTTAGCGAAGATAATCGGGAGAGTTTTGAAAATTTAGGGAGACATATATAAGATGTACAATATTTCAGAACAATAGGGTCATTTAGTGATATGGCAGTTTCCTACTTTTTCTTCCTCATTTTAAAGTATAACAAACCAATAGCCTCAGAAACAAAATTCAGCTTAATTGAATCAATAGCTACAGAGATATTCGCATTTGAATAGAAACACGCTCGGCCGGTCAACAGTCCGTAGAGGGACGTCACTTGGCGTGGCCAATACCATATTAGAGCAGCGATTTCGTAAGTCTATCGTGTCGTTTTTTTTTGGCGTAGAACCAGGTCAAACATGTTAGGTTCCTTTGAGTATGTCACCGTGCATATGAAATCATATTTTACGACATTTTTTTGTGGTCTCGAACTTTTTAAATCAATAAAAAGTGAAAAAAATATATTTTTAAATAAAATTGTTTTTTTTTTGTTTCCACCGCCATATCTTTAAAACTATTAAAGGTACCGACATTTGTTTTGTGTCAAATTAAAGCACACACTGTAGCGCTTTTACCAATATAAACGGTTTGGGAATAATTCGCACTTTCATTTCTGTAAAAATCAGATAAACTAAAAATATATATTTTATGTATTGAAATCTTCACCAATAGATAAACTTTTTTATTTTTGAAAATATTTTCATACATGCAGCGAAGAAAATAAAGCCTAATAATCACAAAAGTTTTTGAAACAATATATTTTTTTCTAAAATGTACCGTGTGGCAACAGCGATTTTTTTTATCAGCGCTAAATGCGACATTGGGACGCAATTAATACACCTCGCATGCAGGGTTGGTCACATTAGTCGCGTAGAAGTGGCAGTTGTCGAAAATCATTAAGTATTCATTGTTCGAATAAAAATTATGACAATCGAAAATGTGCTTGTTTTAAGGAAGGCCTAAAATTTTGCTACGAGTGCAAATGTCGTTCCTGTAACAACATTATTAAAGATTTCGAGGCAGATATGAACGAATTAGAATGCTATTAATGTAGGGCCTACATAAACTACATACTATATATTTGTCTATCCAAATAGAAAATTTATTTCAACAAGAAAACTCATTTTTTTCGTACGTTTTTACTTTCATTCATTTAAAAATGTCTAACAAACTTACTAATTAGGTGGGTGGTTAGTAACACTGATTGATATTTCTAGGTATTTATATCTACCTACCTGTTTTTTTATTATTAAAAGGAGACTATTTTATATTTATTGTACAATTTCTTAATATTAACAACATATGATCAATACTACTGTACAATATATGTAGTATTGGACAATAATATTGATCCCCTAGATGTTTTTGATCACTACTGGTTTTGTATCTATTGATACTACATACACCCCAACCGGGCCGTCAGATCGTTGCAGTCGGCAGGCTTGCTACAGCCGAGCGCGCAAGAATATGACTTTGGCCCGTTAAAAAAAATCGCTGACTCAATACTATGAACGGGCATGAAAAATTTTTATCCTAAAAACTTTTTTTAACTATTGGCTTCAATTTTTACGCAGCATGTATACACAAATTTTCATAAATACATTTTTTCTCGATTGTCTAAAATTATGCTACTGAAAATAACAAGTTTGAGTTTCCTATTATTTTTCCAACTAAAAAAAAATAAATCGGGTTCACGTCGGCTATTGTGTCTACTTTAATGTAAAAAAAAAATAGCTTGATAGCACAAATATTTTCAGAGAGACGTTAAAAAACATATTTCATTAAAAATCTATTTTTTTGAGTTTTTCCGAAATGAAAAAGTTCTCGACCACCAAAAAACGTAAAAAATGATTTCGTGTACACGATTATCTTACTAAAGAATCCCACTAAGTCTGGTTTGGTTCTACGCCGGTTTTTTTTCTCGAAAACTAAGCGACTTTACTTCCAGATTTTACTCTACTAACTTGCATTCATAGCCGTGTTCACTGGGCAGTTCAACCATCTGACGTCACAACTCGACTACATGGTTATCCCGAGCGTTTTTAAGCACGCCGACTTTAATAATTTTTCTATACACGAAGGCGGCGTCAGTAAATTCTAATTTTTGGCATACTTACTATACTCACCAAGCTCTTTCAGAATATGTAATAATAAAAAAATGTTAAATGAGCCTATTGTTAGAGTCTATTTGGTTTAAGAAAGAAAAATTGTCTTTTTTATTCATTGTAGCAATACTTAACCACAAAGAACTTATTATAGGTCAAATTTTATCCGTTTTAAATTTTGTATGCAAAAAATGCTAATAATAACTTGAAATTTGTTTACTAGAGCTCTTCAGTGATATATGCACAAAACTAGCTGTTTTTAATTTTACTCATTTTAATGTTAGCTCTCTATGTACAGGTTTTGATCTTTTTTCTGAAGTTGTTACCAAGGAGTCCTATTGTGTTACTGGAGTATCAGAAACATAAGTTCAAATATCCCTGATATTGGCCTTAATATTTCAGGTTTCAAACTAATTCGAAATGATCGAAATGACAGAGGAGGAGGAGTTGCATTTTGTATAAAAAATGATATAGAATTCTCTGAGCTTGCCACCTCCCTGACAAATAGACCGTTAGAACAACTTTAGATTAGTTCAAAAATGGCAGGTAAGAAATTATGTTTGGGTACACTGTATAGGCCACCAAATACAAATTTTCAAAATTGCCTTGATGATTTGGAAAGTGTTGTGGTAAACTTTTTACCAGATTATGATTTTGTGGTATTTGGGGGCGATTTTAAAGTAGATTTTTTAAGCCAAGGTTACAACTGTGTACAATTTAAGAATTTTTAGAATAAATATGGTTTACATCAGGTAATTACAAAGCCAAATCGTATAAATAATACTTCGGCGACGCTTTTAGATCTTATTATCTCTAACTGTAACAAGATTATCTTAGACTCGGGCTTCCAAAACTAACAATCCTACTGATGTGTCACAATTTCGCCATACTAATATACTGCCTACTATATCCAAAATTCTTGAAAAAATTGTCCATGAACAACTTAGTAATTATTTGAATATAAATAATATTTTACCTCATACGCAGTCTGGTTTTCGTCCTCATCATAGCACAACAACAGCAAAGATACAAGTTACTGATGACATATTTAGGGCGCGCGGTGCAAACAAAAATTTGTGCTTGATTATCTTAGACTACAGTAAGGCATTTGACACTCTAAATCATAATACTCTCTGCTTCAAAATATACTATTTTGGTACTACAGCTGTATCATTTCTTCAAACCTACCTTTATGGGAGATGCGAGAGGGTAGGAGTAAATAATAATTTTTCACAATTTATTGACACAAATCGAGGAGTTCCACAGGAGAGTATCCTTGGACCATTACTCTTTTCGATTTACACGGCCGATTTCTATAAATAATTGGAATATTGTCAGTCACAACCATATGCAGATGATACACAAATTTATTACTCATTTTCATCGACAGAATTCATTCAGGCTGCAAAAAAATATTAATTCTGATCTGGTATCTATATGCAATATATCTAAAGCCCATGGACTAGTTTTAAACGAATCCAAAACTCAACTGTTATTATCTGATAAAAATAGGGAATTAATTTTGCAAAACACGGACTTTAAAATAATTTTGAATAACTCAATTTTGCACCCTATTGATAATTGCAAAAACTTAGGTATTTATTTAGATGTTCAACTAAGATTTTCAATACATGTGTCTAATCTATTGCAAAAATCGTTTGGTACATTCAAAATTCTTTCGGTTTATAAAAATATTTTGAGTAATGATATTATATTAAAATTGTGTGACTTTCTGATTCTTTCATATTTATCGTATTGTAACTTAGTATATTTGCCTGCTTTTTTGCAACGAGATAAAGATAAACTACAAAAATTTCAAAATACGTGTTTTAGACTTTCTTACAATCTTCCCAAATTTGATCATGTTACTGATAAATTTAATGAGTCTAAATGGTTAACGCTTAGTGAAAGATTTCAAGTCCATCTAGCATGCCTTATTTTTAAAATTAATTCTACCCAGATGCCCTGTTACCTACAAAATAAACTTATTAAAGGTAGCGATATTCATACCTGTCCTACACGCCATTGTCAGCTCTTTAGTGTACCCAAGCATAGTTCTTCCCTATTTCAACGCTCATTTACGCCGTAAAAATTTTTAACGATTTGCCTGAAAACTTAAAGAACTCACTTCCGTAATAAGCTTCAGAAAACAGATCAAAACCTATATACTTAGTAAAAGAAACTATGCCGTTTTGTAAATTGTGCGTATGCACTTATTATATAATATACAAATAACAGGTTTGTTTTTGCAAGTCGGCGGGTGGTTTGCAGATCATCGGGGGTTTGCGCACGTGATTTTCGATGCAGTAATGTCATCGTGTGCGGACTCCTGATGGTTTGGGAACCGTTTGCTGAACCAACGCAATCAAAATTAATTTATTCGTAGAGATGGTTATATGGACTGTAACTCAAGAATGCTTAGAGATATCAAAATTGAGGTTATTGTGAAAAATGTACCTCTTAAAATTATGTCCAAAAAAAGATTTTTTTTTGTAGAACTTACAGTTTTCCCACAAATGAGCTGTGAATGTCCCAAAATTTGTATTTTCGGGAAAAAATCGTGTAATTAATGCAATTCACACGGGAAATGAATGAAGATCCAGGGCTGGTTGTACTATACAGCGATCAAGATCGGTTCAACTGAACTGAATTTCATTAGCTAGAAGAGTAGCTGTTTTGATTGGTTCTCCAATAATGAGTGTTTTAAAGTATTTACCTAACTAGTATATCAGCGAGCCCAGATTAGGGCAACAATATACAGAAAGTAGGTAATTTCAAAACAAATAAAAAAGTGTGTAAGTTGTGATTTTTGCTTAATACCTAAATAATATTCTCTAATCATGATGAAAGCAAATAAATAAAAAATATTTTATCTGCGTATCATAGCCCGGGAGGCAGCGTTGCATTTTTGATGGTGATTTTACGCCGCTTGATTTTGTGTGTAATTGATAGTCAAGATATGGCGTGTGACTGAAACAAGCGTCATCTGTCAGGATCGTGGTGGACCTGGTCGTGAGAGAACATTTATGTCAAAAAAAAAAATTCAAAAATGATTTCAGGTCGTTTGAAAAATTGTACAACAAATGTTTACATGATAATAATAATTTTAAAAAAGTCAGCTGCGTAGATAATGGGGGATTATACGTCATCCGCTTATATAAACCTGTATAAAAAATAATTGATGTAAAGTCATTTCAGGTTCAATGAAACTTAAGCAGCTAACTCTTTATATTATTAAAATGATAAAAACAGTCGTCAGCTATTCTTTCAAAGGGGGCAAGACCATCAGCTGAGGGATTATAAGTGCTGAGCGAGCTTTTAATCTGAGTATGGTGCAACCCAATGTATGATCTAACTAACGATCTTTCCCCCTTTATAGCAATAATAGCTGACGTACATTTTCATTTAATATATTGTTTAAATAATCATTTCTAGAAATTTCAAGTGACTTGAAATCAATTTAAACTAAAATTTATCGTTTTAATCTAGTTTTCATAGCATACATAATGATTCCTTTTGGTTCCTAATGAAAGGATATGAGGTTTGAAGCCTGTCGGTTTAGGGGAAAGTTTGCCCCTGGGGGCTACAGTTTTAAATTTCTATAAAAAAAACGCCGAAATTAAGAAAAGCAATTCTTTTTGAAAAATATATTTTCTCTAATTAAGTGAATGTAGTTGGGATTCTTTAGGCTTTTCTTTTTATTGTCAGATATCTTATTCGTTACTTGTTAGTGCGACCTAAACTACTTTATAGGATCAATAGTTTTGTAACTGTTCAAGCAGTGCCGTAGCTGTAAATCATTCGTGGGCTTTAGGAGCGTTCAACTAGCATTTAATGTAAACCAGAGCATTGAAAAGACAGATTTGCCGTAATTTATCAGCTTTTTCTTGCTCATAACCCATCTGCTCGCTAAATGCGCAATTTTTGCTGCATGGAATATTGTTGACATCTTGCTTTATGAAAAACTCCAGGCTTCTGCCACTGAATTCTGCCCAATAGTATTAGTAAGAGTTCAGTATGTTCTGGGTAGTCTCCACAAGGAAGGAGATCCTTGTTCTAGCTTAAAACAAGTTTCAAGAAAGTAACGGCTTCCTCTTTCAAAGATCTTAAATTTCTGTCTTTGATTAGAAATAAATGTGAAATGAAGGAAGAATATATACGTTTTTAAATATAGCAATAATCAAATTTATTTTATATAAACATGATAAGCTGAAAAAAGTGCATACTTACCTACATGTCCTTTTCGCACGGCTTGACAACTGCGACTGAAAATAAAACTGGGCAAGTCTACAAACGCTTAAAAAAATGGCGATTTCACGTGCGCCAACTTGGATGCGCGAACTCTTCCCGCCAATGCGAGTTACACTTCAGGTTGTTCAGTGGCTAGACAAATGGATCCCCCGAATTCTTCTAATTAAATAGATCCCAAAGAGCCCTAACGGTCACAGGTAAGGGTAGAAAATTTACGTAGAAATGCGCAGATAATTACTGTCACAATTTGTCAAGGTCTGTGCAAATTTAACCTACAGGAAAATACAATGGAAAAATGTATTTTTTAAAATTGTTTATTTTCCAGCGTTAGTGTATATTAACCATAAAATTTAGTTTAAATTGATTTCAAGTCATTTGAAATTTCTAGAAATGATTATTTAAACAATATATTAAATGAAAATGTACGTCTGCTAATTGATATAAAGGGGGAAAGATCGTCAGTTAGATCATACATTGAAATGCACCATACTCAGATTAAAAGCTCGCTCAGAACTTATAATCCCTCAGCTGACTGTCCTACCCCCATTTAAAGAATAGTTGACGATTGTTTTTATCATTTTAATAATATAAAGAGAGTAAGAGTATAAGTTTCATTGAACCTGAAATGATTTTATATTAATTGTTTTTTACACAGGTTTATATAAGCGGCTGACGTATAATCCCCCATTATCTACACAGCTGACTTTTTTAAAAATTATTATTATCATGTAAACATTTGCTGTACAAATTTTCAAACGACTTGAAATCATTTTTGAATTCTTTCTTTTTTTCGACATAATAAACGTTCTCTCACGACCAGGTCCACCACAATAATGACAGCTGACGCTTGTTTTGATTACTAGCCATATCTAGACTATCGATTACACACAATATCAAGCGGCGTAAAATCACCATCAAAAATGCAACGCTGTCTCCGGGGCTATTATATTTGCATACGTGGTTTTCCAGAAAATGGCGGAGGATCCGGTGTTAACGAATATCACCTCTTACTGCTACGTAATTATTTTATGCATACTCAACTTTTTTCTTTATAAAATACCGCCCGTTGTTAGGTTTATATTAGTAAATGATAGACATTATTTTAGTTTTCGCCCAACTTTGAAGGTAAGAAAAAGCTGTGAAAGGCTGCAATAAACTTACAACCACCATGTAGCGAATTCGGAGTATTTTTATGTATACATTTTAGTTGGCTACTTTAACTAACTTATTTTTTAATCAATATTTTAGTGTTAGAGGATGGAATTCTGCGAAAGGAGTTATTTAACATTTGGAGGAATGAAAATATGATAGAAATTGGTGCAGTGACAGGCTTAATACATATGTTCCCAGTTTTTTCAGATCTGACTATCAGAAGTCTTCTTATTAAGCGTAAAAAAAAGTAAACGTATGTTATTCGAAGTTCCCGGAATTCTCATATCAGACCCAAATGATGATCAAAACAAATATATAAATAATGACGAGGATGATAGTCTTATTATTCTTCATTTTGTTTGAAATGAATAAATTGCATTTTTAAATAAACTATGATAAAGTATTTTATTTTCTTAAAAATATTTCTTTACTCATACTATTGAACAAAAAAAGTCCGTATGGAAAAAAATACACTAAAATTATCCTTTAATGAATTTATTTACTATTTTGTTAGCAAAGAAAATAATTTTATCCTGCCAGATTAGCCATGTAAATGACTCTGCGTCGCGTTGCCAATAGCAATGTCGGTAAGACTTAAAAGTGTTATTTGGGTAACTGCAGGTAATGTTACTTATTAGTGATTTTTTTCATAATATTTAGGAAATATACGAAAAACCAATGCGATTCCTTATTTTTAACATTTTTTATCATACAACCCACAGATTTTCGACAAAGTGTTTGATATGCTACGAGTGATAAAGTAAACTTCTTCAAGTTAACAACTTCAGCGCAGCGGTATGAATTAATTAGTGAGAAAATTACTTTAGCCGTAAAGATGAAAATTAAATTATATTTAGAAATGTAGGTACTAGCAGAGAAGAAAAAAATCTGTTTTATTGCTCTTCAAGTATTTGGTTCAGTCAATGTTAGCAAATCTAATGGTACAAGATATTCGCTATAAAAATTACTTTGACTGCCGAGGTGGAAAATAATTTCATTTTAAAAATGCAAACTAGGAAAGAGCAGGGCTGAGAAAACCTTAATTTATACGAATTTATACTTTAGAATATTCACATATTACATTTATATTTTATTCGGTTTACTGAAAACCTACTTATGTTTATATAAGGAAATTCTTCTAATGAATTATACATCGCATTCCAGGGGAAATGCGAATTCTCGAGAGCACATAATTATCTGAAATAAAATATTGCTGCTAGCTTTGCTCAAGAACGATATTCGTAGAAGTTGGTGAGGTGTGACGTATATGCCTCTGGATCTGTTACATTCCCAATGGAAGGAAATTTGCTTTATTTAGTTGAAGGTAACAAGGTGTCTTTCGAATTTGTAAATACACTGAAAACCTTGTAAGGATAGCAGAATGCAAAATATTCAAATATTTAAATGTTGAGTTTGCAATTTGTTTTATTTACCTTTCTTCCCTAAATTATTAATAACTCTGTTTTCAGAAACGGGGTAGTCTCCACAGGTAAATAATCGACAGAAACAGGAATAAATTTATGATGCATATTATTGGCTTAATGAATAAATTTTGGTCTAGATGTGATACCATTTTTTGCAGTTACGCATTCTGACCGGAAAACAACTTTTGTATAAGAAAAAATGTCTGTTTTTTTTTACTTTTTATGTTATTAAAAGTAAAAAAGTAAAGTGTCAATAATTTTATAAATCATACTTAAAACCACTTTTTCTCTTGCAAAGAAAACAAGAAATAATAATCCCAAAGAGAACTCCATGATAATAGTAGTATAGCTGTGCGTTAAAGTTAAGATATTACCGAAACCACTTTTTGTATTTACTGTATATATTCCACCAAATTTAAAAATACATGAATATGATCAATTTTTTAGTTATTTAGAAACTTTAGATTATGTTGCTAATAATAATTTTATTATAATAGGAGACCTAAATATAAATGGAACAAAACCAGATATCGTAATGAGATTTGAACATTTTTGTAACTTGGTTGGAGGCATGCAATGCAATAACATTACTAATGTAAATGATAGTAAATTAGATATTGTTGTATCAAATGAGCAATGCTTGGTAGAAAGAGATCATGAACCATTTGTAAAGGAGGATAATAATCATCCCAGTCTAAAAGTAGATGTTGAAGTAAACTATTCTTTAAATCCATGTGCAACAAACTTAGATACACTGTATTATAATTTTAAACAAGCTGATTTTTTAAATCTGTATTATCAATTACACCAAGTGGACTGGAATGTGTATCTGATGTAGATAAGGCATTGGACACATTTTATTAGTTGCTGTATGATGTATTTGACAATTGTGTTCCAAAAGTAAAGACTAAAAATAATAAATTTCCTCCCTGGTACACGCCTGAAATTAGACGAGATATCAAAGCCAAAGAAAGAAATCGGAAGTTATATAAAAAACAAAACTAGAACAGTGCAAAATTGATTATGATAATTTGAGAACCAAAATAAAAAAAGATATCAAAATAGCTTACAAAAATTATATTACAAACGTTGAGAATGATGTTAAAGAAGTCGTCAAGCAATTTTGGAATTTTGCTAAAACGAAAAATAATATCAAATCTAGAATACGCAGAGAAATGGTTCTAAATAATGAGGTTCTATCAAGGAGGAGGTCAATTGCTCAAGGCTTCGCCAATAATTTTAAGTCTGTATTTCAAATGTCTAAACAAATTAATTCAATAAGTGTCAATGGTGTAATTGATGGTGAAGATTTGGAATTATTAAATATTTCGGAAATTACTGATGCTGATGTCATAAAGGCAATAGATAAACTAAAACCAAAAAAATCGATGGGGAATGATAGTGTACCTAGTTATGTCATAAAGGGTTGTAAGGAAGCATTTGTTAAGCCACTAGTAATCATATTTAATATAGCTCTTAGAAATCAAAAATTTCCTGATAAACTGAAAATAGTACGAATTACTCCCGTTTTTAAAAGCGGAGATCGAAGAGAAATTATAAATTATCGTCCTATTGCTATATTATCAAATTTATCTAAGATATTCGAGACCATTATATATAACTACCTATATGAACATGCTAAAAAGAAAATTTCTAACTTTCAATATGGGTTTCAAAAGAAAAGATCAGTAAATGGAAATCTAGTGGATTTTGTGACCTCTACGACGGATGCCTTGACGAACAATAAACAAATGGATGTGATCTATACCGACTTTGCTAAGGCATTTGACAAGGTTGACCATGGTATATTGCTAAATAAGCTTAGAAAATTCTCCATCTCTAGTGATTTAATAACATTTTTGTCTACTTATCTTATAAATCGACAGCAATATGTCATGATCAATAGTTTTGAGTCGAATTACTACATATCAGATTCAGGAGTTCCGCAGGGCTCAAATCTAGGCTCACTTTTATTTTTAATTTTCATTAATGATATTGTAGATTCTGTTAAACATTCATCAGTTAGCCTCTTCGCTGTTGATATGAAAATATTTAAACAAATAAGTGATTATCAGGATTGTTTGCTTTTATAAGATGACATAAGGGAAATATATAACTGGTCTGTTCAGAATCAGCTGCCCTTTAATATTAATAAATGCGAGGTAATGACTTTCACGTTATGCAAAAATATGCTTGATTATAGTTACGAAATTTGGAAACGAAAATTTGAAAAGAGTTTATACAAAAACTGATCTGGGTGTGATATTCGACTCGAAACTGACGTTTAATGACCATGTGATAAATATTTCAAATAAGTGCTATAAAAATTTAGGTTTTATCTTACGCAATTGCAAATCATTTAAGTGCGAAAAAACTATTTTAATGTTATATTCCTCCTTTGTAAGATCGAAACTAGATTACTGCTCCACGGTTTGGAGTCCTTCCTATACCAGGTACATACAAATGTTAGAAAATGTACAGAAAAAATGTATAAAACATATTAATTTCATTTTGCATAAGAGATATACTAGTAACTCTTCGTATTTAGACCAACTTACTAAGTATAATTTAATGTCACTAAATAGCAGAAGAACTTACTTTGACATTGTTTATTTGTATAACTTCTACATAATCTTTCGTATGACGTAACTACCTTAAATAAAATAATAATCAATGTGCCAGATGAAAGAACACGTTTTCAAAGAACTTTTTCATACATTATACCAACTAGAAACTACGAACTAAAGTCACCTCCTGTGAGAATGGCAAAGAGCTATAATTCATTACAACGATATCTAAATATATTCAGAGATACATATGGAACATTCAGAAATAAATTAAAAAATAGACTACCTAATATACAGACTGAAATAGAAATTTTGTAAGCATTTTATGTCTTTATTTTATTCTCTTGCTCATGGTATCTGCCTTATTTTAGGTATTTTCATTTAGTTTAAGTTAGGTTAGGTTAGGTTAGGTTAGGTTAGGTTAGGTTAGGTTAGGTTAGGTTAGGTTAGGTTAAATATATATGTACAGTCTGTAATTGGCTTGCGAAAGCTGTAGACTTGTCATAATAATAAATAATAAATAAATAAATAAATAAATAAATATTATGGTGAACGATAATAATCAAAATTTTCATTGATGGCGGTTGGATATGTCAAACCGATGGTCTGCCGTTTCAAAGCGGTAACATTAACTTGTGGGGCATACTCAAAAAGCGGTGATATTAAGATTTAATGAACCATATTAATAAAGAAACATTTTTGCAGGGATGATTATTGGTTTAAATGGCATTTCTACATGAGCAGACCATTTTTCTGGTAACATTATTATAGCAGACGTAACTCAAAATGGCAAAAAATCACATGTCGGAAACCTATATTGATGAAAAATAATTTTTGCGTCCTTCAATTGGTCTACTTGTGATATAATAAATAACGAATCGGCAGACGAAAAAATCGGTACCGTCGTCCTAGCAGACGCTGTCAAAGTGACAAGTCCGGTTTTCATGATCGACATTTATTAAGACAAATGATATAAGGAATGATAAATACAACAACTCAACATTACATTTGCGCCCAGGCAGACAATTTTTTTGGTAGTTGTGTCTATGAAAGTCGCCTGTCAAAGTGGCAAAAATCACGTTTTGGTGTACTATATTGATCAAAAATAATTTATGTTCCCTTCGGTTCGTCTACTTATGGTATAATAAATAACGAATAGGCAGACTAAAAAATCGGTAGCATTTTCCTAGCAGACGCTGTCAAAGTGAATATTTTTTATTTTTCTTTTATATAAATAGGTTTCGAATGTTGCGAAACGTCGAAATTTTAAGTTTGAGCAAAAAATCTGTCTGTAGGTCTGCCTGTTTGTAACTTTTTCTGTGCGCACAATTACTCTGGAACGGTTTAAGATATTGACTAAAAATTTGGTGCATCTATGTACTGTAACGAGATCTGGAACTAGATTATATTTTAAGGCAAAGCAAGCAGGTAAGAGTTCATAAAATTGAGAGTGCATGTACAGGGTTATTCATTATATTTAGGCCACCCTTTATTATCATTATTATTGGAGATAGAATAAAAAGTTTCGGACGAAAGTTGTTGGGCGGGGCGAGCGTAGAGGCGACTTCAATGTGAATATCAGTCGATATTTCGTTGAAGCAACGTCGAGCGCGGTTAGTACTTGGATGGGGTACCCATCTTGGGAAATACAGCGTTCTTGTCCCACCTTCTAGAGGCTTGTATATCAGTGTATACTCGGAAGTTACGTAATTTCAGACGAGGATTACGTAGTGGATATACCATCCTTCGGAGGGGATGTAAAGCAGGCGGTCCCTTGTCTATTAAATGTTAGGCAAGTAAAAGATCCCTACTCTTCTTAAGGGAAGAGGTTCGGCAAAATTTCCAAGTTGGGGGTAGCTCGTCTCCTGGCGTCGGTGATAGGCCTTGGTAGCGGAAATAGGCCGACGTTAAATAGTTAATTAAAAAAAAAAAAAGTTGTTGGGCTGTAAATGAACCCCCTTTAGTAAGTTACTGGAAGCACAGTGGCGTGTAAGTGTAGTGTTTTTTAACGGAACGCCCTGTGTATTGTAGAATTTTTGAATTGCCTTTTTTTACTGATTTCAAAAATATGACATATGATAGTCCTATCTTTAACCGATTTCGAGTTATTGAACATTGAAAATCGTATTTAAGCCATGTGTTATCCGAAGATAAATTACAATTATTAAAGTAGTCTATGAAAATGACAAATATTCTGTTATTATATGAAACGCTGACAGATTTAATAACAGAATACTTGTCATTTTCATAGATTACTTTAATAATAATTGTAATTTCCGTTCGTATAATAAATAGCTTAAATACAATATTCAATAACTCGAAAACGGTTAAAGATAGGACTATCATATGTCATATTTTTGAAATCAGAAAGAAAAGAGTAACTCAAAAATTCTACAATACACAAGGTGTTCCATTAAAAAAAAAATAATATTGTTTCTGCACGCCACTGTACTTCCATTAACTTATTGAAGGGTTTCAGTTATAGCCCTACAACTTCTGTTTGAAACTTTTTTTTTCTATCTCCAATAATAACGATAATAAAGGGTGGCCTAAATATAATGAATAACCCTGTACATGAAACCAAGGTCTTAAAAGTTTGTTTGCATGAGCCGGTGGAGCGAAAAAATTCGTTATTATTTTTCGACGTGTAATACCTACGAAAAGTTGCCTTTACATATAGTAAATTCCTTCCTAAAATTTCAGTTGAAAAAAAAAATTCTTCCATCAAAAATTGAGAAAATTAAAAAAAATCGATTATATTTTTTTTACTTGTAATACGTACGAAAAGTTGTCTTTACTTATAGTGTGCTATGTTCTAAAATTTTAGTTGAAAAAAAAATTCTTCAGGGCTCTACCTTCCATCAAAAATTGAGAAAAACGAAAAAAATTCGATTACATATTTTTTTACTTGTAATACGTACGAAGAGTTGTCTTTACTTATAGTACGTATTTCCTAAAATCTCAGTTAAAAATAAATATCTTTTCATGGTTCTACCTTCCATCGAAATAAAAAAAATGGGCATCAAATTCTTGTAAATAACGCAACGCACTTCATCACAAATGCCTGTCAACAAACTTACATTTCTAAGTAAAGCCATAAAATGCTAAATAAAAACCATAAAACCTTTTTTAAACTAGTTCAAACCAGTTTTGTGCCCGACAAATATATTACTTCTGCGTTAAATTTACTCAGTCCACGTTCGACAGTCGCGAAGTAAGATCGTTGTCGTATATCATATATTAGGACGTAATGAGTTTGTCAGTGAAGGACACTAGGGGCTCTAGGGATTGTCCTATATGTGGAGCACCTGCGGAACTACCCTCTAATGTTTTGCCAACTGTTCAAGATGTTATGAAGCGATATCTGCTTATTAGAAATGAACTAAAGGTTATGAGCTCTGGTAAAGACCTGTTTTAGAAATTGCTCAAATGCTTGCCAATGAAATCGAAGTCATCTGGGAAAAAGCTTCAATTCCCAGATTATCAACAAATTAGTATTATCCAACTGATTCGAAATATCCAGAATCTTATTAGATATCCTAAGATGAAACGAAATGACAATTATAATTTAAAAGTGGAGAAATCTAAGGGCGATTCGAAAGGATTGTTTGATGTTGCTGCGTGTAAATGTGTCTCATTTGATTCATGTGTCTGCGACAAAAAACGCAAAATACCAGCTTTAGAACAAGAATTTATGCAAGATCAACGATCTGGAAGAAAATTTGTCATTGGAAAAGTTGACGCTATTGAAACAAATAAATTAAAAGCTAAAGAAGAAAGAAAAAACAAGGAGTATGTGAGAATTGGAAAAGAAAAAGAATACGGTCACTTCGAAGGTCACACCAATTTCAAATTTGATGTAGGCAATGAGAACATTGAGATATTTGAGGGAGACATTTCTTTTCTTCTGAGTCTGAGATGTCACTAGAGCTTGAGGATTTTACAGAAAAACAAAGAGCTAAACCTGAGCTTCCATCAACATCCGGTTGCAGCACCAGCCAGCAAATGAGATTGCCTATTCCAAATCTAGCACGTATTTCTGATTAATTTGGCATTTCGAACCGTTCTGCAGCAGCGCTAGTATCTGCTGTATTGCAAGATCTCGGACTAATTTCGAAAGAACAATCCTCTTCAGTTATTGACCGAAGTAAAGTCCGATGAGCACGTCAAAAAAACCGATTGATTACATTTACCAAATGAATTCCAAAAATCTACTGCAAAGATTATAGGATTATACTTCGATGGCAGGAATGATAAAACGCTGTACCAGGAAAAAATTAATAACAAATTGCAACGGAGAATAATAACCGAAGAACACATATCGCTGCTTGAAGAACCAGGTTCTAAATATCTGGGTCATATTACACCAACATCGGGTAAGAGGAAACATATTGCAATATCTATAGTTAATTTTCTCCAAGAACTTGACATCAGTACAAAAAATTTTTTAGCAGTAGGTTGCGATGGTACAGTGGTTAACACAGGAAGGAAGAATGGAATTTTGCGGCTTTTAGAACTAAAACTAAAACGTCCTCTGCAATGGATGATATGTCAGTTACATATGAATGAACTGCCCCTTCATCATATTTTCGAATATCTTGACGGACAAACTTCAGGACCTCGTGAATACTCCGGAACTTTAGGAAAGATGAAAAATTACCTGTTGTGCCATTTGTTCCTATTGGTAACACTTTATCAGAATTGGAAGCAGCAGCGATCAGCAATCTTAGCATTGATCAAAAATACTTATACGAAATCTGCAATTCAATTTCAAGTTGAAACTGTTCATTAGATCTAGCATCTCGTAATCCAGGTAAATTATCACACGCACGATGGCTTACAAAGGCAAATCGTATATTGCGTCTTTACATACGAAGTGCAAGTCCATCCACAAATTTAAGATCTATCACTAAATTTGTTATAAAAGTTTATGCAACAGTGTGGTTTGACATTAAAAGAAAAAAATCGTGTAGTGACGGAGGAAGACAATTTTTTCAAAATGATACAGTTGTCACGCTACATGAACGACGAATTGAATCGATCCTGTTATCAAAAGAAATGCATATTTTTGTCATCCGGAAAACCTTCTCCTAGCAATAATTTCTGATGATCGTCCTGCCATAAGGCAGCTTGGCTTGCGAAGAATATTGAAGGCGCGCACAAAAATATCTACGGATGTAAGGGAATTTGTTATTCCCGAATTAGATTTCAATGCCAGCGAATATTATGAACTTATTGATTGGCAAAATTGCTAAGTTACAACACCACCTCTTTTAAGTACTGCAACTGATGAAGATATCAGAGAATTTATAAACGATGCAGGAATTTGTCCGGTAGATTTTTCGTCCTTTCCCTGTCATACTCAGGCAGTAGAGAGGTACGTTAAGGTTGTAACAAAAGCTTCCAATTCTGTTCTTGGTCATGACTCTAGAGATGGATTCATTCGTGCAAGGTCCAGAACCATACTACTTCGATTTAACATTAAGGCGGAATATAACGCATGAATTTTATGATTTTTTTTATGAGTTTTTAAAAAATATTACATTTTTATCTTGGTTTGCTCTTTTAGGTTATATTGTTAAGTTGTACCGTTCTTCATTTATAAACAAAACATTGTTAAATTGTTTAATTTTCGCTTTCAATATTAAAATATTTGCAAAAATGCTTGTATTTCATTTAAATACCGATTCCGTTTGATTAAAATACATTGTAAACATAAAAGATTATATAGAAAAATATAAGTAGGTGTAGAACCCTGAAGATGACATTTAAAAAAAAAATTAAAAAATTGCCCGTTAATCATTCATAAATTAGCAACTTTTCCGCACTATTACGTTTAGAAAATAAAATAAAATTTTTTCGCTTCTTGTTTCACTCCACCCTAAATCCACCCTATTATTTGAATGGACCAAAGGTCTCATTTTTATTTTTAACATCAGCCACTCTCGCTACCAACACCCCCACCTGCATCTCACTATTAAACGAAATGAAATTGTAATCAACTGTATATACAAGAAGTAAAAGTATCAAAATATTTTGCCATCGGCCACCGCCACTGCCATCCCGTCACTTTTTCCCCATCACCAAATTACCCTTTTCTTAATGGAATGTGGAAATAGTGATTCCTTAGGCAGCAGTTTTCAAACAAAGAATTCCCCTGCGTACAAAAAACTGGTGACAGGTCGTTGTATTTGCTGTGCTAATAAAACAAAAATAAAAATCTTACTTTAAACAACAGATTTATTACTCCTACATAAATAAAAAACAAAAATACGTAAATAAATAAACATAAGAACACATTATTTTCAGAACATAATAAATAATCTAAAAGTAACGTTAAAAACATACTCTTCACCAATTTACTAAACTTTTTATAAAATTGTTACACATTCTATACGATTCTATTCGCAGTTTTTTGTAAATAATGTCAGTTTTAGACATTTTAAATCTTATAGTACGAACTTAGTTCGTGAAAGGATCAGTGTAAAATAAAGTAAAAATAAAAAAACATACCAAAAGCTATGCGGGTTTCGAACCCCGGACAAATTACCAAATTACCGAGTCAAAAGAGTAAGAACTACACCACTACCTGCCACGTAGAAAAATGTATTTTTTTTACATTATAAGAGACGATCTAAAGTTAAATTTTCATGGTTGTATATTATATTATGAAATGTATATTAGTAAAATATTTAAATATTTAGATCTTAAAATGATATATCATTTCATCAGATTTCTTTTCAGTTACAAAAACCTAAGAAAAAAAAATAGTTTTTTTTAATTTAAATAAATAATAACTTTTTCATTTACTAATCGATTTTGTTCGATAGGGTTCTTCCTCTAGCTAACACTAACTTGCTGTCCAAATTTCAATACAATCGGGCTTTTCTTTTTGAAGTTAACGTGCATACAATAAACGTGACGGACGGACAGACAGACAGATAGATATTTTGAAAGTTGTTCAGAATTCTTTCACTAACACAATAATATGAAATTTTCTTATCCACGAGCGATATTTCCGACTTTAGAAATGTGCCGGTCAAATGCAATATATTCTTCGTTTTCGTATTTGCGAAGAGTATAATAATACATATAGTCATAAGAATACCAATCTATCGTATACAGCTATACTATAAGGACCATAAAAATTATTTATTAATAAGAAGAACTTATATCACAAAAATGAACATTAAATACGATATCACAAGGAACTTATAACTTATATATATTTAAAAAATCAACATCCACACACATAAAACATCCTCAGTTTTACAAATACCTGTCTACCTATTAGTGGAAAGTAGCAAATAACTGTACCTTATTACCAAATATCAATTTGAGGTCGGTACAAAACGTATTTTTGAAATTAGTAATTTTTTCAAACTGATATTTAGTAATAAGGTACATTTCTTTGCATTACATTTACATTTCCACTAATGGGTAGACAAGTATTTATAAAACTAAGTGAAATTTTATTTCTTACTTTTTAGAGATATTTTTTGAAGGCGGTTCAATTTAAGAAAAAAATTCTTTCAACCTTTTTAGTACCTTCTTTTATTTATTTATAGTGAAGGAAACTATTATGAGAAAATTTGTACACTTGTCTTAGTGTTAAATGGAAAACCGCTGCCTAAGGAATCACTACTTCAACATCCAAATTTCCGGTGGGGTTGGCTGATGCCAAAATAAATCTACAAAAAATTGCTGGCATTATCACATTGAAATGTGTTAAGATCATCATGCAATAAAATCGTCATCATTAACAGCATTGGAAACAATGACATGAGCGAGAGCATGCTGCATAATTTGCTTGTAAGCTAATTGTTCAACGGACGCGTTTCTCAATAAAAGTCTCAGTTCATGCTGTGGTCGTAGTCGTAGAAAACATTCTTCAGCTGATTTTCCTCCATGCAAGGGCCCTCTTTCGTTGCGAAATGGTATATAACATGATAGGAAGTTATAATAATACCCTGTTGTTTGTGAAAAACTATCATTATTATAAATCGAGAACTAAGTTTTTAATATCACCGACGACTCCGCCAAATCTTCGATTATGGCCGTAATACAAAAAATTGTTTACGCTAGATGCAACTTGATAAATTTAGTGTGGAACCACCGGATACCGTGAGACCACCGCCGGGCCAACAGCTTGCAGCAGGTTTCACAGAAATCGCTTAAGCTACGCCAGAGTAATCACTGAACAAATATAAAAAAAAAGTTCTCAATCCTCCTTTTTTAAATTTTAAGTCGATTAAATGGGGGCGAGCGTAGATGCGTCTTCAATGTGTATGTATGTCGACACTCCAGTGAAGCAACGTGCAGCGAGGTTAGTATTTAGCAGTGGCGGCTCGTGATATTGTCTGCAGAGGAGGCTTGTTATTTTGAAAGACAATTAGAGAAATTTCTACAAGTAAAAGATATTAATTTGGAAGATTGGAAGATATGCTGCTTCTTCCAAAGGGAGGCTCAGCCTCCCCTGCCTCCCCTGACGAGCCGCCACTGGTACTTAGATGGGTGAAATTCATCTTGGGAAACACAAAGATTTCGCCCCACCTTCTAGCTGCTTGTATATCAGTGTATATGCGGAAGCTATGTAATTTCAAGACGAGGATTACGTAGTGGATATATCATCCTTCGGAGGGGATGTAAAGCAGGCGGTCTCTTGTCTATTAAATGTTAGGCAAGTAAAAGATCCCTACTCTTCTTATGAGAAGAGGTTCGGCAAAATTTCCAGGTTAGGGATAGCTCGTCTCCTGGCGTCGGTGATAGGCCCTAGTAGCGGAGGTAGACTGACGTTAAATAAAAAGATTTTAAAAAAAGTCTAGTAAAAATGTGTCCTTATTATGATTTCGAAAGTATACATGTGAAGTACGCGCATTCTAAATATTCGATCTGTACGCGAGGGCTAAGGGAACTGTTCTTTCTGTACTCTTTGGTCACTCTATCGTCATCATTATAAATTTGAAGTTATATTCTGATATGTCGAATGTTTTGATCAATAGTATTTCATCGAGACATTTTTAAAACTATTACAGATAGATACATATTTCTCTGATATGAAATCTGTAGAAAAAAATGAAGCAATTTTTAGTGAAAAAATTATCTGCATTACTTTATTGTTTGTTTACAGCGCTCCTTTGTTTCCTCTATCGTTATGATTTTATAAGTTCACTTCCGTGCGCTCTGCCCGATCAGTAATTTGCTGACAATATACTCTGATCGCAAAACATTTACAAAACGTTCTTATTATGCTTATTACTTACACGTAAAAATTATCATTTGTTAGTATGGGAGAAAAACTTGAGAATAAAAATTATTGCATTATAAACAATAGCTTAAAATATTCATGAGGTACAAAAAACACGTGCAACAAAATAAACTTAAATTTAATTCTTGGGAATGAAAAATAACAATATCGAAATTATATATTTACATTATGCATACTTAAACTAAATTACCAAATAATAATTTACTCCCCAATACCAACCAACGTTCTGAGAAAAAAATTAATTTCACTGAATATCTTAAGTTCGATCTTTCGTCAAAAACCAATACTTTTTAATTACGCATATTTTCCTTTACCAATCATTATATAGACAATACATATTCGTATAAATAGGATGTTAGCAATTAAAGGATGTATTGGTCTTCCTCTTATTTGTAACATGCTGACATTGCAGTTCAGCGTTTATACCACTGACATAAGTGCAGAATGGGGCAAACTCATTACTTATCCATTCCTCGCAATTGTAACAATCAGTCTGCAGAGAGAAATTCCGACCAGTTCGAATTGTTATTTACTAAAACGAAATTCTTTCTCATGCATTTCTATCTTTACACTCAGTCAGTTGCACAATATTACTACATGCATTTTTAAAACGCAATGTATGAATTTCAGATTAAAAAATAAATAAATAAAATATCTTATTAAGCACTGAACTTCTTTAACGAAAATGTGATAATTTTTCAGCTTCTAAATGTTCAGCAAGATAATTCAGTTTATTAAATGGTGTAAATTATATTTTCCTAATGGTACAATACCTAGAGGCAAAAAGTATGTAAAATTTTGGAATAATACCATATGTAATGATATTTTTTTACGGATAATTACACAAGTCTACAAAAAAAAGTCTTGTCCTAAGGTTCTCCTTTAACATTTCTGAAGTATTTTGACGCGCTGAAGCCAATTTTGGAGAAAAATGAATTTTCTATTGTGTCCGTTTTTCTCTACCGCCTCTTTTATCCCCTAAAAAGGGCAAAAAGAATGTTGTGTCCTAATGTTCTGATTCAACTTTTCTGAAGTATTTTGAAGCACTGAAGCCAATTTTGGATATAAGAAAAGTTAGATGATGACAAGACCTTTTTTTTGTATACCTGTGTTATTATAGTAAAAGATCTCATCTTCAATTTTCATATGGTCCCGACATTTTCTCTTACCCCCAAATTTAAATGTTTTTAATATTTGAAAAAGTGTTGCTGATTTTGTTTTAAAATTGAGGATATTTATGTTTTTGATATTGCTGATCACGAATCTGACATCAAAATTAAAGAATTAAAAATGGCAACTTGAATATGACGGATGGAATTCTTTTCTAAAGAAAGTTTTTTAAACGGACAAAAACCACTGAGCACTTGGTGATGCTATATATTCACAAAATGGCAAAATTTTGGTAAAAAAATATGAAGACGCACATTGTTTCGAACATATCTTCTCTGTTTTTTACGATACAGAAACAAACAAAGCATCATTTTAAAGATTGATTAATTATCTTTAATTAAAACTTAGTATAAATAGTGACAAAGGGCTTATTCCAAAAAATAATCCGCTTTATTGGTTATTAGGTTACGGTTCGTTGAACCGTGGCAGAGTTTAGGCAGAGATGACAAAATTGGTTCAGTGCCTTCAACCATGACATTATATTAGTATAAATACAGATGATGCCAACATGGTTGACGAAACTCGCGTCAACTAATAGTATTCAATTGTTTTGGTGTTTTTGGAAACAACTTCAGGGGCGGCTTCACACCGAATGTACCAGCCCCCAGAAATTTCTGAGACATTTAACATTTAAAATAAATATTTCGCATTGTAAAGGTTCGGACGATATCTTTATACTTTCAGACATCCGAAACCACAAATTCTACAGAAATTAGAAAAAAAAAAGGAACTTGTTTTCAGTTTGGTAGCGTTCTTATTTGTCTTAAACATTTTTTCGAAATATAACAATTTTCGAATTATTTGACTACAATCGTTTTGAAGCGCCTCTTTTAACAAGATAAATTAATAATTTTCAAGTCGTAATGATTTAAAGACTATCAATTTATATGAAAAGTCATCTTATCTTCTTAAAATTTGATTATTTTTCATCCCCGATGTTTTTGTTTTTTTTTACGTGATGCATCAAGAAAAGTGAGTCTGTAATACGCGAGGGCTTGCTAATTTATAAGGGGTAGGTACCACCCCCTATAATTAGCAAATCCCCACATATTACAAAAACTTTTCTTGATGCATTTCCTATTAAATTACAAAAAAAAAACAAATCTAATTGATATGACCTTATTTCAAAGTTTAAACCTCCAGCTAATGTACTATGATATTAAATTAGTGGAACATTATTAATTGCATGTTTCATGCGGTTAATATATTACATTGCGACGTTCGATGTTCGACGTTTAGATTTGCGATTACTCACTTTATTGATGTGATTTTTTATATTTCAGGGAACTATAGTTTAACAAACACATTTTAAAATTCAACTGGAAAACATTTTTATCTTGCCTGTTTATCAAACAGATTAAATGTTTAAAGTTGTCCTGGGACAAGTCAATATTGTATAAAATGCCCCCGTTAAAAGCTTTTAACGATTACATGAACAAATTGTAGCGAAGCCAACAGCACAGTTCTTTTATAGTCCAGGAAGTAGGTAGGTATTCAATACAGTGGTATTGATGAAAGCTAGAGGGAATTTTGTTGATGAAATTAATAGGTCCTGAGATGTTGTTTTTGAAGTAACATTTTGCGATTAAAATGTTTTGCTGCAACTTAAAGAAAATAAGTGCACAAAAATAGCTTCTCGCAAATATTTCCGTTCCAGTGCACTCTTTGAAACACATATTTCTGCACTAAATTAGATAAAAACAAATTTTCTACAATTTAGCACTTATAAGTTTTATTGTGGGTTGCGCCGTTAGAGCGCCGTAAAGTGATAAGTTTTTCGAATTCATGAAAAATGTAATTTTCGCCACAAAATTAACCCAAACTGTCACTTAATTTTGCAATTCTTTTTTGCTATGACTAATTTTTGTACTTTTCCAAAAATATACGATTATTTTTAATAATTGTTTTTAATATGAAGCCTCCTCCAAAAATCTATAGGAATAGAAATGAAAAATGATGAGCAAAGATGGATTAGTTCCTATTCCCACACCAGAGGCCTACGGCAACTTCACTGAAAAACATAGTATATGTAAAACTAGAAAATATTCAGAAAGCTTATTGTCTCTAGGAGACGAATAAATCTTATATAAACCTTTATAATTAACTAACATAAATAAGTACTTTTATTTTCATTAAAATGTCTCTTATTATTCGATATTTACTATTTTAGGTGCTTGAAAACGGGTTTTCATAAAATATTTTTTATTTTTTTTTAACACAGCACCTCAATTAAAAAGTTAGTTTTGTAAATTATCACTAAAAGCCCACATACAGAAATAACAATTAAATTTTATTTTCATTGTCCTTGTCCTCGCTATTTTTTTTTGGATTTTAAAGATTTTGGGAAAACAGTATGTTTAGGAAACAATAACTAACTTAGGGAAAACACAGTACATGTACAGAAACTGTGTTTTATGTTGGGATATATTGTCATTTTATTTAACTATTATTTAACCTATTAAAAATCGCAACATATAATCATAACATACTTTGTCCTTTTCGATTACACAGCCCCACAAAAAAAAGGTATTGATCTGGATGACTGACCATAGTATCCCTATGTATTTTTCAACGCCGAATCCGAATCGGAGGTCAAAAAAATTGGTATAACCCCCAAACTTTTGCGCTACAGCCAAAAACAACTCCGAAAATGAGGTAAAACCGTTCCATACATCAGGATTCAATGAATGGATGTAAATGAATGGTGAAAAACGTGGGAAGGGGAAATGTTTTATATTCAGCAGTCACCTATCTGTGACTGGAAAACTACCTTTATAATATGATGAAAACTCCTCCTGTACAAGCATAGAGTATAAATGCCAATAAATCGCGAGAAATTTTAAAGTTTTTATAGTTTGGAATACAGTACATGAATCTTACTCGTATCTCAAAACCACCCGTATAACAGGGTGGGAATAAAAATATACTGCGTGAATACCAATATATCGTGGGAAATTGAGGAGTTTTCGAAGTTTTAATTCCAGAATAGAATCTTGGGTACAGAAACTACCTCTATAATAGGATGGAAACCACCTTTATATCATAATACAGCCCATAAATGCCAATAAATAACGGGAAATGTTAATTTTTGTATAGTTTGGAGTACAAAACATGAATCTGGAGTGACTTCCAGGTCACCTCGCTTACTCGTGACCCAAAATCTCTTCTATAAAGGGTGGTAGCCATCCTTATATGGTGGCTACCACCATATAAATTGTGCATGAATAACAATAAATCATGGGAAATGTTGGAGTTTTCATTGTTTCAGTGTCAGAATAGAGTCTTGAGTGACATTGATCTACCTTTTTCTCACTTGGTACCTGAAATCATCCCTAATAAACCACACTTATATAATAAAATATACATATGCCAGTTTTTCAATTTTTTTTCTCGGAATACCTTTTCTTCTCATTTTCAAATGATCTCCTCACTGGCTCTCTTTTATGTTCTTCGTGCGTGTCCCTTTTCATAGACCGACAGTAGTCGGCCATCTTCCTTGATACCGCTTCTCTGTCTCCGAAATATCCTGGTGAAAGTGTTCGCCTTGCTCTTCACTGTATTCACCCAAATTTTCTGGATGGCTGACAACTGTTGGTCTATAAAAAGAGACACACACGAAGAACACATAGAGAGCCAATGAGAAGATCATTTGAAAATAAGAAAATAAGGTATTCTAGAAAAAAAAAAAGATTAAAAAAATATTCATATTCTTCAGTCAAGCTGCATTAACGTTTTCGTACAATAAATGCATGATTCATTGGCACACATGTACATTTTACTATATAGAGGTATACTCAAAGAAAATGATAGGTGAATTCAACCAAAAAGAGCATATGAAATCGCGCCTCTCTAGTTTCATAGTTAAATCAATCAGAAAAGAATAGTCATACAACAACTTTATTTGTTTCGTAAACAAATAATAGTTTAATAATATCTTCTTATAGAACAACAAATTAAATAGTACAATGACATTTTTTTACGTTCACTAACCATTTTCAATTTGGTCTACAATTAAATAGTACAACGACTTTGTTTTTTTTCACCAACTAATTTTTAGGTTGATCTACACGTTATTGTATGATAAAGTTTTTTTTGGTTAGCCAAAATCTCAGTATTGAGACATCAGACCACCCAAACCAAAGATTAGAGATCGTTTATAAGATCCATCCAAATATATCGATGATCCCTGAGAGAATTTGAACATTGCAATCATGTTATTAATTTTTTATAAATTCATAAGAGTATAAGATAATGCATGATTGATTATTGTCAGTGATTTGTATGTGGCGTCATCTAGGAATAATTTCTGTAATAGACTACGTGGTAAGCAAACAAATTTTATGGTAATTCCCTTTTAGAACTTCTAGAAGACAACAATAATATTGGTTTGTCTACAAAGTACAATAATACATCGAACTAATACAGGGTTAGAATTACAATTCGATAATAGTTAAAAATAAAATATACTATTATCTAGTTTAATTTGACAAAATTCAACAAAATAATAATCAGACGAAAAAAATAATAGTCTTATTCATCTATTTTTTAAGTTAATGTTTGTTTTGTTGTACGACAACTTTTTATTAATTAAAATAACAATCACCTTTTGTTTAAAAATACCATCAATATAATTTAGTTTAACAAAACTAACGATATTGTTAGTTAACCATTTTTTTTGTTGAATTTACCCATACTATTTCTTTGAGTGTAGTTTTTTAGGAAAGATTTAGGGTAAAATAAATATTCTGGAATTGAAACAGCGAGAACTCCTACATTTCCCACGATCTATTGGTATTCATGCAGTTTATTTTTATACAAGGGTTGTTTCCCGTTTTGGGACACGAGTAAGAGGAGTGCACTTAGTCACTCCAGATTCATGTACTGTATTCCAAACAATAAAAACTTTAACATTTTTCGCGATTTATTGGCATATATATTACTCTTGCTTGCACAGAGGGAGTATTCAGCACATTATAAGGGTAGTTTTCCAGTAGCTATTCAGGGAGGTGACTGCTGAATATAAAACCTTTCCCCTTCCTATGTTTTTCACCATTCATTTACATCCATTCATTGAATCCTGATGTATGCGACGGTTTTTCTCCATTTTCGAGGTTGTTTTTGGCTGCAGCGCAAAAGTTTGGAGGTATACGAATTTTTTTGACGTCGGATTCGGATTCAGCGTCGAAAAATACATAGGAATACCATAGTCAGTCATCCAGATCAAAACCTTTTTTTTTACGGGGCTGTGATATTAGTTGTATATTGTATATGCATTGTGAAATCCACAATTTTAATTCAGATACTGTGTTACTGCATTTTATGTCTTCATATCCTTTACAGATAGAACAATCGCTGCTATTGAATGAAAAGAAATACGCGACACTCTAAGCAATCCCATCCACCCTTGAGAAATTTGACCTCGAATTTCTCTCGCCTTTCTAGAATACAATTGAAACATAAAATGAATGACGAAAAAGCAGTTTTTTTTTAATTTTCGAGTTTTGAAATTTTTTGCTTAGAAATATGTAACGGGGCCAAAATAATTTAAAAAAATAATTTCAATAAAAATCTACCGCTTTTCGCGATATTGATATATTTGCTGATAATTAATGACCCAAAGTCGTCTCGTTTTTGTCCTATGAAATTTTTGCGTACAAACAATAGGAAAAAAGTTATCCACGTTTTTTGAAATTGCTAAATTTCGATTTTCCGCGATATTGGCAGATTCGCTAATAAACTCTCTCAAACTCCCTCAATTAATGAACCAAAGAAGTTTTGTTTCAAAAGAAATTCAACGCTGAATCTTTTTTGCCCTCTAACATTTTTTCATACGAACAACCGAAAAAAGTTATTGGCATTTTTTGGTGAATTACAGCCGCCCAGTGAACACCCAGTCGTTTAGAAAACGTTTATTTTACGAAAATTATACGAAATGATGGTTTAATTTTCGTAATCGTGTATTTATTATACGTTTTCTGTAAACGTCTATAATATAAACGTTTTTATCACGTATACAATAAACCAGTGAAATATATATTTTTATTTATGTTATGCAAAATTCTTCTAGTTAATTTCAATACATGTCAACAGTTTTACAAATGTGAGTTAAATGAAGAAATCTTGTTAAAATCATATTTATTGCTTTGAACTAGTTTATAATAAACGTTTTTTAAATGTCTGTTTTATACGTATAATAATGGTATGATACATACCATATTTATACCATATTTATACCAAAACTTCCCGATTCATCGTTTATTGTGAATGTTCCCGACACAGTGCGCCTTGAACAGCCAATCACGAAGCTGCATCTGCATCATATGAGGTGGTAAGACATCAGGGCCATCAGACAGACCTGCTAGAACTTCGATTTGTTCTTAGATTTTGTGAAAAGTGGCACTGTTGTATTTATCATTGTGACTGTGTATTGAAGGTATTATTACCTGTTCCCTTCAAGGTAAGAATTACTATTTTTTATAGTAGTTTAGGGTTAAGGTTTAAGAAATTATTCTAGTCAATCTGTCATTTGAATAATTCCTACAAGGACTTTTATGTTTGTATAACGTAGGAAGAAGATTGCTTAAACAAAGGTTTTAGAAAATATATAATATAATCTATAATATTGATAACTAATTACTACGTAGGAGCAACGGGGACAGGTGTAATTGCAAAATCTGCAGTGAAACACAAATTTTTACCATACTAATGGCTGTAAATGGTAAAATATTAACAATAGAAAAAAATAGTTTGAATACAAGTTGTATCTCTCTTTATTTTCTACAGTATTGGTAATGTCTAATTTCAAAGTAGAACTAACATGAAAGGAAATAATTGAAAAAACATAGATTGACCATAATTTTTTCCATATGGCGGCATGACATTTTTGTAGAAAACATTCCGCATTCCGCATGTTCTTTTATTCAACGGACATGTCGTGAGCAGACATCTCCTGCATTATACAAACAAAAAATTCCTCGTAGAAATTATTTACGGGTTTTTTTGCTCACAGAATATGTACTTTACAATCGGCGGTATGTGAAATGGCCAAAAATATATACTAGGTGCTCAAAAATATAGAAAATATAAAAGTAGTTGAAGAGATAACTGTCCTTATTTTCGCGTTATTGAGAAAGTTGTTTAAAATGTTAAAATAAGCCTAGATACAAATTTTCACTCTTTTTTTTGAAAAATGTAAAAAGGTGCGTAATCGTTACATGTTACTTTCTGATTTTTAATTAATTTAAAATGAAAATATTAATATTAATATTTCCAGGGGGGCAGGTCAGGAGGTCAGTGAAATTGCAATTAAAGCAGCCGTGCAAGATTGGCTAAAACTAGCTAAATCTAGATATGCCAATAGCAATAAATGAGATTTTTTATTTCCTAATTTATTATTGTTTCGTTTAAAACAATGTTAAATTATTTACTTTACTTAATAAAGACTTTTTTGTTTTTAGCTTATATTTTCTATTTTAACTATACTCAATTTCTGCAAGCAGATTCTGAAGATAATTTTGCTAAGAGACCAAAATGATAACTGAATAAGATTCGTTGGTATGCTTTCTTCAAATCTCTTGCTATAAAAGCATTTTCTAATTAGTATTCAGTGCAAGGCAATGGACATTCATTATTTTTATTTTCTAAAGTGATTTGTTTTTATTACGACAATCTCAAGTTTTAAACGCAAGTAAAATAACAAAATAAGACCTGGTTGTTTTATAAAATACACCTTAAAAGTTTGCTTAGGCTATATGATTTTCTTATTATTTTTGTTATAACTAATTGTCACTGGGTAATAAATATATACACTGTTGTCAGCCATTAGTATCTTAAGCAACGGAAAATAAAATAAAAAATAATAAGAGAATTCATTTAGCGTAAAGAGGTTTTTATAACTTAGGTTTCATATAGGTACGTGAAAGAATCGTCAATACGCATAGGTGAATTAATAAATAAGTAATACATTTGTAAGTCTTTTTGTATTCTATATTCACACAAACAATAAATGCATATGGAATATATTTATATGACATACATGCCACATATATAATATATGTGATATAGATATATTTCATATGCGTTTATAAATTGTTTGTGTGACTGTAAATTCAAAACATAGACGTTTATTAATGGTGTGGCATATACCGAGTGATTCATAAAATACCTACCCAACTTTTTTCTTCAGTTTTAAAAATAAAATTCTGAAATTTGGGAAATCAAATATAAGTAAGTATCAATGGCCACATTTTGACCATTCGGTGGTAAAAAAGTCACTTCCGGTATGGCCGGAAATTGCCACAACTTTCTTATTTTAAATAGTACCCAGTATATTTAAGTCACTTTTCTCATAAAGGTGTAATTTCTCTTTCCAACGCTTTTTTCAGATTTAAAATCGGATGAAAAATAACCTTAATTGAATTTCCATGAAATGGAAAAATGGGAAAAACATTTCTAAATTCAAGCAAATGAACAAAATAGGCCAATTTTACATTTCATTTTTTGAGAAACCCTTTTTTCAAATTCAAAGCCTACTTCGAAATTTTTTAAATATGTTCCTGAATTCCAAAGTCAACTAGAAATAGCAAATAAATGTCATTTCCAAGATTATTTCTCATCCGACTTTAAATCTGAAAAAAGCGTTGGAAAGAGAAATTACACCTTTATGAGAAAGGTGACTTAAATATACAGGGTGCTATTTAAAATAAGGAAGTTGTGGCAATTTTCGGCCATTCCGGAAATGATTTTTTTACCACCGAATGGTCAAAATGTGGCCATTGATACCTGTATTTGATTTTCCAAATTTCAGAATTTTATTTTTAAAACTATAGAAAAAAGTGGTGGGGTAGGTACTTTCTGGGTCACCCGGTGTGTAAGATATACGCACATATGGAATATAAACGTCTTCGATATTCGTTTATTACTGCGGTACCATATACGATACATAAACATTTTAGATCTACGTTTATTAGTGGTGTGCCATATACGAAACATAGACGTCTTAGATATACGTTTAATAGTGAGGTGTCATATACGGAATATAGACGTCTTAGGTATACGTTTAATAGTGGGATTTGATATACAAATACTCAGACGTCTCAGATATACGTTTATTGATGGTTTGTCATATATGAAATATAAACAACATTGATTGGGCGGACATTTTGAAGTATATTCAACGGCTCGATAAACGTCAATTATACGGGTGGTATAAACAAAAAAAAAACGTTTATTAAATGGTTTAGTGTTCACTGGGCGAAAGGGCATCTGCGCATCAACCCTAGCATAAGGGGTTGAAAATAATTGGTAAAATCCGTCGACAGATTAAATTTTTCACACTTGAACACTTACTTACCGCATTTATTGTGCACCTTTCAATCCCTGTTACGGTGGTTGAAAGTGCTTTAATGTATACTACTGCAAAAATTATGGTAATACATGTGAGATTTGGTATAAATAAAGCATTTTTATCAGTTTCGAAACATTTCTAAACGAGTAATAGAGTAAAAAACTGATGACGAATTTAGAGGTTGCAAAAATGGGGTGAAAATCAATGAAAACGTCTGAAACCGAAGCATATCATTTTTGAATCCCTTAAGAACTCATAATGAGTTATTCAGACGTTTTCATCAATTTCCACCCCATTTTACCAACATTTGAAAAACTAATTATTTTTCTGACATTATCGACGTTGAATAAAATAAGTACCAAACGTCCCGTAGTTTTTGTCTGAAATTTTAGTGGGGGGATGTGGAGTTAATGTACTTTCATAATACCACGGTTTCGTTCGTAACTGCAAATTTTTTTTTCGACTTTTACCCACCCCCCCCCCCCCTACCTTCTACGTTCGGATCCATTTACCAGACTTTTCGTAGAGGGAAAAGAGTTTCAAAATGAATTCAGTAAACCAAATACCGAATTTCAGACATAACAACAATTGATGAACCCACTACGTGCCTTTGCTTTAACTAATATTTCTTATGAATTTCTAAAAATGTATACAACTTTGCTTCCGAAACCATTCGTCCCACAAAAATAGCTAATGAGAGCTACATTGTAGAGAATTTATTAATTTAGTATCTAAGCATTTTTTTTAAGTGCACTGAAACGAAGACTCGAATGAAGATATTTGCAAACAAATATTTTCTTGCACGTTTTTTGTTTCGAGAAAGAAATTGTTCGTAAAATGTCGCATTGAAAACAGCTTCCCAAGACCTATTAATCCCACTATTCTCTATTATTCTCTTCCGCTAGCTACTTATTTGCTAGTAGAAACTAAAGTCTCTAAGGTGTGCATACAATGTAGATACTTACATAGCTCGATTAATTAAAACTATTCGCATATCCAATTAAATCATTAATTGCTATTGTAATGGATTCCGGGAATATCCTGTTTGTATGCGGAAATTATCCTGACTCTATATCCTGAAACTATAAATTGTGTTTACTCCGAGGAGTGATGTCTTAAATACATCTATGTTGCAATAATCAACGAACAAAATAACTTCACATATTTTACTGCGGTAGTAGTAAACAAAATAAATCTATTCTGTTTTATTAACGAAGTATATACATTTATACCATCACATATTTTATGTTATTGAATTCAAGAAAATTCCGCCCACGTCTACGTGATCCCAACGTTATTGACGATTGGACAATTTATATTTTATTAGCAATGCAGTTAACAGATCTATACAAGGTGCCCCAAAAATTCAAGAGCAAAAAATTAAAAAAATTGCGCACACTAATTTTTTTGAAAATAATTTGTTGACGAGGTGAGTCTTGTTGAATTAAATAAATTGAGATGGGTTATTGTAAAGTAATTGATTTTGGAGTTCTTTGTTTCTAACAGAGCTAGATCTAGTTTGTCAAAGAATTACAAAGATTAAAAACCGCTGCCCAAGGAATCACTACTTCCACATCTAGATTTTCTATCCAAGTCTCTCACAACGAAAAAATTTGGTACGTGGAGAAAATTGTTTATGGCACTTTAGTAACATAATATTTGAAATTTGAAATCGTCTATCTCAAAAACCCACATCGGTAGTGGGGTGGGGGTGATGATAGGGGGTAGTAGCGGGGGCGGATGAAGTAAAAAAATATTTTGAGATTTTTGGTTCTTGTACAGGCACTAAATCACAATTTGTTTTCACCCCCTTTAATAATGGGGTGGGAGTGGTAATGGGGGTAGCTAATGCCAAAAAATGTTCTGAGACCTTAGCTTCTCTTGTATATACTAAATACCAATTTTATGGACTCTTACCTGTTTGATTTACCTATTTACTCTCATTCACCCCAATTTACCCCCCAACCTTTCGACGGAATAAGGCGAAAATATAATCTAGTTCCAGATCCCATTAAAGTACATACGTGTACTAAATTTCAAGTCAATATCTTAAACGGTTCCAGAGTAATCGTGCGCACAAAAAAGTTAGACAGACAGACAGACAGACAGACAGACAGAATTTTTTTTTGCTCAAACTCAAAATCTCGACGTTTCATGACATTCTAAGCCTATTTGAACAATGAAAATTTTCAAACATTTTTTTGTCGTTACTATATTTCCACTGGATATGGAAGTAAAATTGATATTTTAATTAAATTTTCATTATTGATTGAATAGCTATTTATTTTGTAAATAAATTCTTAGTTTCTAGTATAACCAGACGTAGGTTATCATAAGAATGCAACGATGTGAAATTAATATTTTCATAGATAGATTATTCTTGATATTTCATAGATTACTTTTTCTGCTGTTTGCGAAATCCCATAACATTCGTTACTATAACTATAAGCAAACAAAATAATAATTTATATGTTATAACTTTAAAACAAAAAGGCAATTGGCTCTACAAAACATTTTTATTATGTAATTTGATTGGATAGTTTAAGAATTATTACCCAGTTTTAAAAAACATTCAAAGGCCGACCAAAAAAAATTAAGTAGTTCGGACCCTGACAATATAGGTTTTTATCGTGTGTAATATCACTAGTGCTATTGAAATTTTTTTCGAAAGCGTTGTTGCCTGGTAATATAAAGAATGCAAATTGGCAGTTATCTGATTTAATCTTTGTTAATAAACTGCCAATTTGCACGAGTTATATTAACTTTTGGCAACTTAGCTCGATAAAATATTTACAGACAAAATTTAAAACCACGAGTGGTATTTGGGGTGAATATTTCACGAATAAATAATTCATTAAGTATATCTTCAATATTATGTTTTATAATTAATTGCCTTCAGACGTTTTCTTGTCACTTTTTCGAGTTTACTGATCTTTATTTTCAATTTCATCATTTACGTCACATAAAAATGCATTTCCAAAACGACTCATCTAATAAAAAACAAAGTAGGTATAAATTATATAATGGCAATGACAATCAAGATACGTTAAACCATAGACTGGTATTCCCAACAAAGAGTTCTCTAGCGCGCTTCGACTAATCACACTACGAATAAAGCTAGACAATATTGCATTTTACCAATCTCTCTTACTAATCTCTTTTACGTTATAAGGTCGCCGACATGAAATGGTACCGCCAACTAGTAACACTAGCTAAACTTAACAAGTAAACCTTGAATTTTTCAAGAATTACTATATTAAAGTGTTTATTAATTTACATTTATGTATTTAATCCTTATTTTTAATTTAAAAAGTTTAATAGTTAAGTTAAGGTTTGCTTGTTTAAGTAGAGTGAACTTTAAGTACAACGAATTATAACATATAAGTAGTGTTACTTTGTCTAGCGTTTTGATTTTCGTGTTAACCTGTTTTGTGATGAATTACCATACGTATTTAACATGAAATAATTGATTTGTTTGCTTCGTAGGCATTTGTATTTAATTTTAGTTGTGAAAATTGTTTTGTAATTACGATATGTATTATAAGCCATTGAAAGCTGTGTATAACTTATCCCAAACCTATAAAGCTTCAGCCTTAGCAGTTGTCAACTTATGTGGTATTTTTAGGTTATTATTATATCATTATGATACTACTTATATAATACAATACTACAATTTACGTTAACAATTAGTAATAAGCTAGAGAAGATATTTATAGATAAAATTTAAAAGCTCGAGTTGCTCTATTTGCCGAAAACATTTCATGAAACAAAACGCAAAAAATTATCGCAATATTTTCCGCTGCAGAGACACAAAAAATTAGAGCGATAATTTTTGCATGTTGATACTGTCAAAAGCCGATCTAGGTTGGATTACCACCAGACGTTTGATTGGTGCAATGTTTTGAAAAAACGAGCTCTCATTGGCTATAGCGTTAATGAGTGAAATAATCGAAGAAATTTCGTGTCCTTTCTACCACTTTCATCTAAGCACTTTTTTTCGGACACATAACTTACATCTTATTAAAATATATTAAACTTGTGATCACCCATAAATAAATATGTTTTAAGAATTGTTTGTCTGATAACTTACTTGAAAGTAGCCAAATCAAAATAAAACAAATTAGATTTATTTCATCCGGTCGGAATATGAACTCGGGAAGTCTATAGTTAAGGACACAAAAAGAGATGAGCAACTATACCAGACCGTAAAATATTTTGTAAATATTATTATTTTATTATTATTTATCAATTTAAAGTCGGCTTATTTCCGCTACCAAGGCCTATCACCGACCCCAGGAAACGAGCTACCCCCAACCTGGAAATTTTACCGGACCCCTTCTCTGTCGAAGAGTAGGGATGTTTAAATTGACTGATAATTAATAGACGAGGGACCAACTGCTTTACATTTTCTCTGGTATATACACTACGCAATCTTCGTCGCAAATTACATAGCTTCTATGTATTCGCTGATATACAAGCCGCTAGTCTTCCCCAGGCGGGTCGTCCATTTTTTTTTGTAATTATTAAGTTTCAGTATAGCTCGTCTCATCTTTTTTCCGTCATTTTATAAACGGTGTTTCAAATACGCCGACAATAAATTCGGAAGAGGTCAAATGACGGCGCAACTAATAAAACAGTGGTGATATGAACAATATCAAATGTTTTTGAATTAAAAAAAAGCATGGATGTTTTCAAATTTTTAATAATCATTTAGAAAAAAATAAAGAAGCAAATAGAAACAAAAATTTGAGGTTTTTGGTTTAGAGCGGGAGCTAGGTGGCCTTTTCGGCACATCATCGTTTTATGAACTTCGGTATATTTTTATGGTTTAATGGATGATAACGATTCATAAAATCGAATTCTGTCGGGGCACCTCCTGTCAGGTGCGTCACGAACACTGTCTAAAAATCGGTGAAATCATGTCATCGCTACAAGGCTCATTTTTTTCGTGTGCACACATTTTATGTTTAGAATGAATAAAATAAGATCGCCAGAAAGTGTGAGCCATCAGGAGGGGCAGCCAGAAAGGTAATACTGATACAATGCATCTGAGGCAGGGTAGGAAGTCAAGTTAGCCGAAAGTGTTAGATTTCTGTACATTTAAGAGCCTATGGTACTTGTGTTGACACTAAGAACTTTTTGGGAAGGCTATTCTATTGTTGAAGGGGCTTATATTTTCGTTTTTAAAACGTAAATATAAGCTCCTTCAATAATCATAATAAAAAAATCTATTTTTACAAACTTAAGATTAATAAAATAATTGACAAACATTACGATGAAAATAGAATTGTCTGCAATTCCACCACTGAAGAGGTAATAAAAAAAACATTATTTAAGAATCTATTTTCAAGTCTAAAAACAGTTAGGTTCTGAGAAAAATCCATTACAATTCGGTTGGCTTAAAACTGAGAATGGCTTAATGCCAGATGTTATGAATGAAAGTAGTGCTTTTCCTAAAAATTTACTGAGTGATATTTCTTGTAAATGTAAGAAAGGCTGACAAAATAATCAGTGTAGCTGTAGAAAACTGAATATGTAATGTTCTATTCTATGTGTCTATTATAAAGGAAATAATTGTGCCAATGCTTCTTCTACCTTTGATGGATCGGCTATCGATGAGAGATGCGGTGAAATTAAGGCATATGATGTAATGAAACTAATATAGTATATTTCATTTTGTTTCGATGAAATTTAGGTGAAAGAAAGGAGAGTCAAAAAAACACATTTTTGAAAATTGTAAAAATGCAATATTCTGAAAATAAAAAACCGCACTTTTTTTTTAATTAAAAAAAATGAACTCTATCCCCTAAAAGTACATAAAATAACGTACAATCGACAATGCCTCCTTGATAATTGATGAAGAATTAAAAATTTTATTTCGTCCGCCATCTTTGACTGTTCCTTTTGACATACGGTGTCCGGTATTGGTGCATTATATTTTACCATAAATGAGTTTTATTATTGCCAACTTTGGTGAAATGACTCTTTATAGAAAAGATATTCAATTTTGATTTTTTCGGCTATTCTTGGTGTTTTTTATTTTTTCCAAGATGGCGGATTGACCAATACATATCGGATATTTTTTAAGAATTTTGTTTCAAATAAGCCAGTATTTTTAAAATTCCTATCCGCTTATTACAAGACATATTAAGCAGATAAGTTGAAAATCCGTCAAAGCGCGTCAAAAAGTGCATATAACTTTTGACGCACAAGGAATTTTTTTGCGCAAAATATTTTTTTCATAATACATAAGAATCAACAATAAAATTCCTGGGGGAATGTTGTCGCCGAAAAAAATCAATTCAACTGCTCTGTAATGTTCTTTGTTAGCGGACTATCACCTAGTATAAATTGATAAAATTTTTGTGTAGTCTGTTAGTAGCACAATACCATTACAAAGGGCGAACCGGTCCGTGAGGGAGGTGTATCAGTTTGAATTTTTATGAAGCAAAGGAATTTTCTGACAATTATTCTATCGTTGTGAATGATGAGTTGGACCACGCCGCCGGTGCTGAACATTCAATGACCTCACTAAGTTGTGCATATCAATTTTTCTTTATTTATACCTATTCTACTATTCCCTGCCGTCATATGTACAGATCTAGATAGTTTTATTTGCGAGTTTTTTTAAATCAGTTATTGTCCGAATAAACTTCCAGATATTTCATGGAATCGTTTGTTTGAATTTCGACTCCTCAATGAGATAGACGAAACGATTTTGTTTTATTATGAAGTTCTGGGAAAAAGTCATAACCTCCAACTTATATCCTTGAACTAGATCTTCTACTGCTCAATATGCTGTGGCTCAAGCCTTTAGCAGCATGTCAGCTGCCTGAGCGCTATGGCCATATACATTCATGGTCATGTCAAAGCGAGACATGACCACTGATGGACTCTTGCACGATTATCCCGCGTTCTGAAAAAGTATAGTTGTGTAATGTATATATGTTATATAAAATTATACGCTTATTATAAAAACTTAGTCATAACAAACCTCCACAGGTATATCATATTACATGATAACGACTTCTCTTATTAATCGCTTAACTTAGAGATATTATATTTCACCTTTGTTTTTCACATTTTATGCTGACTGTCGAATTGCATTTCCTTTGTTCTATATTTTGCTTACTCAGGTTCTGTATGTTATAAATACGACTAGACATGCTTTGTAAAGCCAGTTATTAAACTCAGTTAGAATGCAACACTTCTAATTTATTATTATATTCCTTCTCCAAGAGCCAACGTTGGCTCCACTTAAGTAAATAAAAGTTTTTAAAAAGTCATTCATGTGAACCGTGATCTAACATATATATCTGTCCCGGAATCCAGGCTGGATCTAACGTTTTCTCGATATCTAGGAGCATTATGGAGGTCTGGTATCTGAAGTTATATGGCTAGCTGATATAGTTAACTATCTTAATAGTTCATACGAAACTTGCAAAAAAAAGTCTAAAACCCCAAAAGTGCAAGGGTAGCGACAAAATACGTCTACTCTCCGTTTTCGAGGACGGCCAACACGATGATGATACTCGCGCGGTTCCTACCCCTCTCGAACTACCCCTAAACGCAAAAAACCACACCTTTTCTTCCTTTTTTCGTTGTTAGACATGCGAGGACTTGTTGGATCATTTTTTTCTTAAATTTCGCAAATCAAACATCCTAACGATTCCCGGGGGTTGAAACCACCCCCTCCCTGGAACTTCCCGTGTTCCCCGCCCTTGAAAACGTGTAAAAAAATATTTTCGGCACGTTTGGATGTTTTTTGTGTATTCCGGTATTGAGGGAGGGGGTGGCTTCAACCCCCGGGAAAAATTTTACAGGATATATTGAGTTTCCTCAAAAAAAAAAAGCCGATCCAACAAGTCCTCGCATGCCTTACAACGAAAAATGGAAGAAAAGAGGTGGTTTTTTGCGGTTAGGAGTAGTTCGAGAGTATCATCATCGTGTTGGCGTTATGCGCCGTGGTGATGTGGCCGGCTCTGAACCGGGTTCCAACTCAGGCGCATTTTTTGTAATCGAAATGTTAATAAATCTTTTTGAATTGAATTGAAAATTGGCCGTCCTGGAAAACGGGGTAGTAGACATATTTTGTCGCTACCCTTGCACTTTTGGGGTTTTTACAACTTTCGCATGGGCTATAATGAAGGTAGTTCTTCAATTACAAATCCACAAAATTCCATTAGCGTCATGGAAATTACACGCAGATTGACATACTGACTCATTGACGGATCAACAGACGGATCAACAAAGGATTTCGGATTTAAGAAGGCCAGAAAAGCATATGCCCAACTAAACTTTAATTATGTTTACTTTTTTTATATACAGGTTTGCCAGAATTCAGCTATTCAGAAAAATATTACATAAATTCAGTTAATGAATGGTAAATTTTGCATTCGAATACTAATAATGACCTTCACTCACCTCATCTTTACTGATTCTCACTATCTTCACCAACAGTTTATTTGCCAATTTGTTGTATTTTGACACTTGCACACAAATTTAAATTACATAATTTATTGTTCTCTGCCCCCATAATTAAAATGAATCATCGAGGGGTATTATCGTACATACGATAAGCAAATATTTAATACACTATTTTACAAAACCCACTGCTACACGAAGTTCATATGACACGTTCATTCATATAATTATTATTTATACGTATAACGTATAAACTTATATTTTATTATCAACAGGTATTAGCAATTTCACAATTCTGTTAGCTACAATCAATGAAAAACACTAATCAAAAATAACCCATATCTCAGGTACTCTAATCACATTAATCCTAATGATACCGGAGGAGAAATAAAGGACTTTCTAGAATTGATATATTATACGGAATCTAATAAGACTTGGATTTCAATTCATTTAAAAATAAAAAAAATGAACCGTCTTCGAGAAAACCATCACTAAAAATTATCACACAGTCATACGGTCACCTAATGTGTGCCGGCTTAGTGGCTCACTACTTACACCTTAGGCTTGAGACCACTGGATATAGATGTTCAGTGCCGTTTTTAATGTATTACCGAGAAGGTAACAGTGGACTAGACCGCAGTTGAGTGAAAAATTGCTAGTCGCTGGTATCTCTTCTGAGTTCGAATCTTTGCTGCACCAGATGGCAACGTCGCAGTGAATAGCTGTTGTGTAGTTGTCTCTTGTACTTGTTGAGTGGTGGAATAGCTATAGCGAAACCCAGCCAGAACGTTAATATATAAAAGAAGAAAAGAGAATAATAATGATCATATTGATATTGAAGTCAGTTAAAAATACATTTGGTTACATTACATTCTTATTTTTACACCGACTACTACTAGATTGAATAATAAAAAAACATATATAATCGCTGTTTACAGCACGTGAGAGTGAATTATGCCATATTCGAATAAAATGTTAATCAAATATATATTCGCAATCAGACCTGTATATAATTTCATAACTCATGCAGTTTCCGTATGTTTTATAGCCAATATTGCTTGGCAATTAATTTGATGTATTATCTGTAAGTGCATTTGTTATAGTCATATTCATATTCTGGGCTATTAGCCTGTTTGTATCCCAAATTTGTAAATAAGTAAATAAAATTCCAACTACGTAACGCTTATTAATATGACATTTATCACTTCTGAATATTAATGCGGAAATACCTGCATATTTTTCGGGTATTAATACACAAGAGGTCGATTTTTTACGAGGTAATTTTGTTTTTGAACAAAAACCTGTTTTCTCATGAAAATTGTTTGAGAATTAAGTGCATGGAAAAATCGCCACATGAAGCGGAGCGCTTTTTCCTGTGTTCCTTAATTCGAGCAAAATTTTTATGGAAAACAGATTTGAATCACTTAAAAAAAATTTACCCGAGTAGAAAATCAATCTCGTGTGTATAACAGAAGATTAATATATGATTAATAGTATATTACGTAATGAGTGATGTAAGAAGCATATTACGCACGAATGGAAAAGTTACGCACGATGCCGCGTAGCGGCGAGTGCGTATTTCCATAAGTGCGTAATTGCCTTACAACTCGAATTATGTACTATACTTTACCTACGATCATATTTACTTAGTTATTTAGTAAAATCTGGATTTAGTTTACTTGTCAACAATATTATTCAACAAATATTATGTCAGTTTTGACAGCGTTTGAAAATTAAGTAGGGGCATTTGTTCTTTGAAACCCCTATAATTGCGTGTCCCGTGCGTTTTGTTTAACGTGCGATTTGTTTACAGTGCGTTTTGTTTACAATACGTAAAATTCAACTTACTTAGATGGCAGGTAGTGTGTTTTTTACTATTTACAGTAGTGATCGTAGGTAAAAAATATTATCGTATGTAGTATCACTAGTGCTTAAAATTTTATCGAAAATTTTTTCGAAAGCGTGTTGCCTGGTAATATAAAGAGTGCAAATTGGCAGTTTATTATCTGATTAAATCCCGACCGCTTTAGCGGGAGGGATTTAATCTTTGATAATAAACTACCAATTTGCACGAGTTATATTAACTAGGGGCAACTTAGCTTGAGAAAAAATTTTTAGATAAAATTGAAAGCACAAGTGGTATTTGAGGAGAATATTTCACGAATAAATAATTCATTAAGTACATCTTCAATATTATGTTTTCTCATTAATTGCCTTTAGACGTTTTCTTGTCACTTTTTAGAGTTTACTGACCTTTATTTTCAATTTCCTCATTAATTTGATATACAGAAATATTTCCAAACCGACTCATATTATCAAAACAGCAAATCTGAAACAAACGCAGTAGGTGCAACATGAATTCTGTCGTCGGTTCAAGAAACAGCCACCTTATTATCAGAAGCAAATTTTCGAGTAGCATAAAAAATTCTTAGAAGTTGGTTGCATATGCAAACGGAATAGCAGTGGTCGTTCTCACACGTCAAATTGAAATATTGAACGCACGAAAATGAGTTCACACGGAGCCCTAGGAAATCAACATTCATCATCATCAACACTTCATTTTGCGCCATGTATAAAAACGAAGTTTATGGAACTTTCTTTTTAGGTGGACAACAAGATCATGTTCATCGTTTGTGCCCTGTCGGGTCACCAGACTTTACTCCCTGCGAATTTTACTTGTAGGTATACATAAAAACAAGGATGGTTGCCCCACCTATGCCTGTTACTCTTCAGGACCTGTTGATGCTGTGAATTCAACAACTACTTGCGAATTGCATCGTGCATAGCAAGAATGGGACTACCATTCTGATGTATGTCCAACACATGGTGCCAATGCTGAGTGCACACAACCTCAATGACTATAAAACGTTGAACTTTCCTCTATCCAAGTATGCGGAATGCGATTCTGTCTTTTACACTTTGTTTGAAACGAAAGTTTGAAATTAGCTCCATCCATTTGAATAACCCTGTATAGTCAGGATTGTTCCTTGGTAATTGCTTTAACGACCAAATTTATTTTATTTAGTCACATTTTTTTTTATTAAATATTTTTTTAAGATATCTTTCATGTATATTTTTCACTAATATGATTTCATGCTTTTTCTTTGATAATGGCATTAACTACTTGCCAAATATTACCTATTGCCGTCAAATAATTTTTTAGATATAGCAAGCAGAAAAACTGACAGAACTGAAATACTTAATTTTCGTAATATATATGATATGAATAGCACAAAGAATCCAAAATCTAGTTTTTCTTGATAATAACTCAACTACAGCCAACAAATATTATCATAATAACGTATGGCATCGATTTTTAGGTTAAATCAAATGGCGTTAGTTTTTTTTGTAATTTTATTACCAACCTTACTAAAACAGAGATTCGGTTAAATCATGGTTGATCATATATATGGGAAAGTTAAAGTTAAACAAACGCATGTTTAAATAAATCGATTTTTAAATGAAGTTGCTAATACCAGTAGTAAGAATTTTATGTGTCGCATGTTCGCCAGAAATTTCCGGATAGCCTTAGCTTCTATTTGGAGGGTTGTCTGCTGTGTGGTATGTTTTTTTAAAATGGGAACAATTTTAGTACTTTCATCATTTTATTTTTATAATTTATTGATTAATGTAGATCCTATCGAAAACTAATGTAGCAATAGAAAGTTCAAAACAATTTTAAAATTTTTTTACACAATGTCAGTGCTTTAAATTAGTAGAGGGAGCTCCGGAAAAAGATACAAATATTAAAGGGTAAATTCTTTGAAAAAAACTAAGCGGGGGATTACTTTTTATGAAGATAAGATATGATTATTTCACCGCTTATATTAAATTTAATGAAATAGAACATGGTTACCTTAGTATGCGCTTTCATTTCCGGCAGTGTCAATGATACTAACACAGTTGGCAATAATTCTATGGGGACATAATTAACATTATACAAACATGTAACAAACATTCGACAATAGTAATTGGCAGCGTATGCACAGGTGTGTAATATTAACAACACCAAGATCATGATTACAGCTAACAAAAGTATTCGGTTTATGTAGCACAGCTTGCAGTAATTACTGAAACCTCAATGTGTAGCTGTTAACGGAATGTGAATATCTGAAATCATATTTCAGTGAGAATATTGCAAGCGAAATGCAATGAGGATTTATCGGATTTACAATTTAGAATAAACTTTTAACTGAACATTCATCACCATATTTAATTATTTTCTTTGCATTAGAATAGTAGTTGTAGGAACAATAACTGTATGAGAATGAACTGAGACATCCCGTTAAATAAAAATTACTTGTATAGTATTTTAGGTGTACGTAACAGATTTTCTTTTAATTTATTTATATCCAATGTTCATTCCCCTGATTGTCCGAAATAAATCAACTTTAATGACTCTTCCTTGGTTTTGCATTATTTAAAATTAATGCTAAAATTTATTATTCACACTACTACAAATAAAGTGACTGTCATAAGGAGAATATTTAATTTTCAGCTATAATGTCCCAAGAACGCTGATAATACGAAATAATTTTATCACAGTTTCCAAAAGCACGTTGCCTACTGCGTCGGGATATTACCTAAAAGCAACGTGCTTGAGGAAGTTGTGATAAAATTATGAGCTATTTATCAACGTTCAAGGGGCATTCGCATAGAAAATTTCTTTGAATTTATTTTATTTATTTATTCAAAATCATTTGAAGAGCTAAGTGGATAAAAGTGTTATGTGACATTTTTGAAAATTTTGAGATTTCTATACAGACAACCATTTTAACTTATAATCTATCATTTCAATAAGTTTTTGGGATAGTAAATCTTTCCAAAATGCGTTCTAATGTTTGAAAAAGGTGTTATGTACATAGGGTTTTTATATAATTTAATGGATAAAGGTTGTCATGATCACATACCACCTTTATCCATTACTGTGGGATATTAAATTATTTTAATCCAAAACACTTTGCTTTTAAAGTTATGTTATATTGGCATTAACGAGACAAGTTGTTAAGTGTTAAGTTGTTAAGTGTTGAGTGTTCCTTACTATTATAGTGAAAATGGTCAGTCGTAGTAAACTGATATTAAAAATGGCAATGAATAAACTATTTCATGAATCAGGTAAGATGTTTATAAATTGACTGATATTTGGGAAGAGTGCTTATAGTGTTTTAATCCATATATTCATTTCGTTCAATTTCGAGATGGTATGTGTATACTTGAGTATCTAATTGCTGTAAACACATTTATACCTTTTGACAATTCAGCAGAAATCAGTCATGTGTGGCAATTTCTTCCCAGGCAAGTTTTAATAATGTTTTAAAAACAAAACATTATCAATATAAAATGCAATACGAATAAAATACGAATTTACCAAAGTATTCTAGCAAATTAGTCTGTACATCAGAAATACTGGAAAAACTGATATCTGACATGGCTTCTTAAAATAATGAACACATATTTACAAATAAATATAATACGAGTTAGTATTATATTATTAGTATTATATTGTTGAAATATACAGCTAGCTAAAAAAAAAAATAAGAACTTACAAGCTAATCATTTATTGAGGGATTTAGCAAAAAGTTATTAAAATGTATTCAACATAGGCGTAATTCGGGGTGGGGGGTAAGGGTAGGCAACTACCCGCCCAATATTTTGAAAGAGCATTAAATTGTTTAAGGCAAATCCGAAATTCTTGCGGAAAAAATAATAAGTATAATTACGCCAATCAAGTCAAAGGTCATTTGGGTTATCTGTGAAAAATCCCTGCCTACCGAATAAAAATGCTGAAATTATGCCCATGGTATTCAAAATTATTTAATTGAGATCATAAAATGACTCACATTTTTTCCCAAATGTGATGCTGGAAATAATACTAAAGAATATGAAGAAAATTACAAAGCAGCTCGCGAACAACAAATGCGTGACAGTTCAAAAGTTACAGAAGATATAGTGGAGTGCCTGGAGCGTTAAAAACATGAAAACCTCGGATTTCAGTTACAGTGAATGAAATTTAAAAATTCAAAATGGAAAGTTTAGCTAATGATATATATAAAAAAGTTTACCTATTAAAAAATTGTGATCTTGATTTGAATAAAAAAAAATTGATAATTGCAATAATAGTACAGCACCTACCTAGAAGTAAAAAATATGCAAAACTTCGGAATAATGTCATATTGAACGGATTTCGTTCATTTTTGGCAGTATAATAGTAAATTCTTCACAGAAAAGTTTCTATATTGTGCGGTTGCTTGCTACTTTATAGGGGGTGGATGCCACCCCCTCTCAGGGGGTGGCATTTAAAAATATATATATTTATTGGAGCTGAAGTAGAATCAAATTTTAAGAAGAAAAGGTTCTATGCAATTTTCACATAAATTGGTAGTTTTTAAGTTATAACGACTTCAAAATTGCGATTTTAGCTTAAAAAAAAAAAGGAATTTCCAAACGGCTTTCGTCAAGTATCTCGAAAAGTATTGCTTTATAGAAAAAATGTTACAGACCAATTATAGAAAGTTCTAACTGGGAATTAATTATATCTTTTGTTTATTGATGTAGGATTAATAATTTTGGAGATATTTAAGTTTACATTTGGCATTCAAGTGTTGATAAGATAATTATTTATAGTGAGAGTTAAATATCTCAGAAACTGTGACACCTACGTCAAGGATGCTAATAGGTAGAATAATAGGTTATTAATTATGCTTTCAACTGTTTTTTATTTGTCTTAATAACAACGTCGCCATTTTGTTACTGTAATTAGCCAGTAATTAAAAGAAAAAGGAATTTCAAACACTGTTTCTCATTAATATATAGCATGACGTAGATGCTCAAATTGTCTGGTTTGTATACACCACTTGCGTTAGAAAAAAAATACAGTTTAAACTGTAAAGGTATTTTCGATAAAACGCAATTCTTTTACAAATGGCGTCCGAACGTTCATAAGACGAAAAATGCAGTTTAAATGTTAAATATCTCAGAAATTGTGACGCATGCTAAGAAATGAAATTAAAGACAATTAATTGCGCTTTCAAATACCTTTTTTTAAAGCTAAAATCAAAAAAAAAAGCTAAAATTAGGTGCCAAGGCATGTGGCGTCCCACTCGGCCTCTTAATTGAGTTCACCGGGGTGGGTCGAAACGCACCAGGTTCGGTTGATGCGATGTCAGCGCTTCCCGCGTGACACGGTCTGTGCATGGTGTGTGTTTGTGCATGCTGAGTGCAAGCTGTTTGTGCTTAGTGTGTGCGGGTGCATGCTGGGTGCGGACTGTGTTATGTGGGTTCAGCCCTAGCCTCTCACCTTTCAAGATCGTCCGCCCGTGATGATGAATCACAACCTACACGAGGTGGCACTGTTTAAACAAAAGGCGGCGGAGGTCAATAAACATTCTCCGTGCCGAGGGCTGTATGGTACCAGGGTCATGGTATCTCAAACGATGCCTATGGGAAACCGGGCGATCTCCCATAGTATCTAGCCTTGCCCCCGCAACAGGCTCTGCGGGGGTCGACAACACTTCCTGTTCACTCGTGGGAAAAATAATGAACCCCTCACCACCCACCTCATCCGGGGAGAGTTCCTGCACAGGGACCTCCCCAATCCTTATCAAGAGAGGCTCCAAAGTTGGAGCCTCCTACCCCATTTTCACCGGGGAAGGCTCCTCTCAAGGAGCCTTCCACAACCTCCTCTGTACCAACCCCACCCAAGAAGGGAGCTCCGATTCTGGTGCTCCCTCATATTTCCCTGGCACCGGGGAAGGCTCCTTGTGGAGCCTTCCCCAATTCCAACCTCTCCCATGAAGGGAGCTCCACTTCTGGGGCTCCCTTATATTCCCCTGGCACCGGGGAAGGCTCCTCACAAGGAGCCTTCCCCAATTCCAACCCCATCCATGAAGGGAGCTCCGCTTCTGGGGCTCCCTCAACTTCAGCCGTCGCCGGAGGGCTCAACTTCTCAGATGGGCAACCGAAGCGACGGAATTGAGTGAGTCGGCAGGCCGCTGTGGGACAGACACAAATAGCCCTGATACAGGAGCCTTGGGTCCGCCAAGGCTCCATTAGGGGCTTAGACAAACGGAATGGGGTATTTACTTCTCCACACACAACATACCTAGGGCATGTATTTATGTCTCGAAAGAGATACAAGCAACAGCATTCCCCGATCTCTGTTCCAGAGATGTCGCTGCAATTAAGGTGAGTCTTAAGAGGGGATCCGAGAGAGTAGAGATCGTTTTCGGCTCTGTCTACCTCCCTTATGACTCGCCAACACCACCACCCTCAACTGAACTTGAGGAGTTGGTTCAATTTTGTACTGACAGACGGTTACCTCTCATTATAGGATGTGACGCCAATGCGCACCACATTTGCTGGGGCAGCACAGGGGTCAATCCTAGAGGCAGCAGTCTACTACAGTACTTGTACACTACCGATTTAGAAATAATAAATCGGGGTAATGCGCCCACCTTCGTTACTCAACGAAGGCAGGAGGTCATTGATATCACGCTGGGATCCAGATTTGCAATCCCACTGATAAAAAATTGGAATGTATCGGCGGAACCTTCTTTATCGGACCACCGTCACATTAGATTCAAACTGGACTTAGCTCCTCAGAGGAGAGCTGGTACAGGAATCCCAGAGAGACCGACTGGGATGCCTATAGGCGAGCCCTCTCGAGCAAACTAATGAGGGTTATTATACCCAGGAATATAGGGGATATAGAATCCTCCACCAAGCTTCTTAATGGAGCGATCACTGCCTCATATGAGAGCAGTTGTCCTCTTAAAAGAAGAAAGGAAAGGAAAAACGTTCCCTGGTGGAACAGGGAGCTCCAAAACATACGCAAAGAGACACGCAGGCTCTTCAATAGGGCAATGCGTACTCAGCATCCAGAGGACTGGGACAGCTACAAACAGTCCCAGCGCCTCTACAAAAGTTACATTCGTAACAGCAAGAGGGCAGCCTGGAAGGACTTCTGCGAAAGCATAGAAGATCTTCCAGAAGCCGCAAGGCTCTGCAAAGCCCTCAAAAAAGACAGTCCATCACGACTAGAGAATTTGAGGCTTCCCTCTGGTAGACTAACAACTACCACTGAGGAGTGCCTCAAGTATCTACTAGAAACTCATTTCCCTGAATCCGTTGAGGACACGGAGGAAATGCCAGCCCCTCGGCCTCCCCGCGCTGCTGTCACGGCAGCGGATTGGAGGACGGCCTCAAGGGTGGTAACAGTGGAAAGGGTCAAGTGGGCTATTTCCACCTTTGAAGCATTCAAAAGCCCAGGACCGGACGGAGTGTTTTCGGCACTTATCCAGGAAGGGCTGGAGACACTCATACGTCCGGTCTACCACTTGCTGAGAACCTGTCTGGCCATCGGGTATATTCCCATACCCTGGAGGGCCGTCAAAGTTGTTTTCATACCTAAAGCAGGACGTACCTCGTACGATACTGCCAAATCCTACGGAGCAATCAGCCTTACATCCTTCCTGCTCAAAACATTAGAGAGGTTGGTTGAAAGGTTTGTTAAAGACGGGGCACTGACCTTAGCGCCTCTGCATCCATCGCAACACGCTTACCAGGCCGGGAAGTCAGTGGAGACAGCCCTTCACCCGATCGTTTCCAGGATCGAGAAGGCGCTGCACCACAAGGAACTTGCGGCCGGTGCTTTTTTGGACATCGAGGGAGCATTTGATAATACCTCCTTCGACTCAATCTGCGCCGCGGCCGCCTATCATGGCATCGATGACACCATCATTAGATGGTTGAGGGCCATGTTGGCGGGAAGGCAAATTATAGCTGCCAACGAGGAAACAGCAGTACAAGTTTCGGTAAGGAGAGGCTGCCCACAAGGAGGCGTCCTTTCCCCTCTGCTATGGAACCTTGTTCTCGATGGTCTACTCCAGGAACTCGAGAACGAGGGTTTTTTGCTCAAGGTTACGCAGATGACCTAGCAATTATCATCTCGGGAAAATTCCCAAATACGGTTAGCGGGCTCTTGCAAAGGGCCTTGCAGATCGTACAGAGATGGTGTAACGACCAGGGCCTTAGAGTCAACCCCTCTAAGGCAGTACTGGTAATTTTCACTAGGAGGCGCAGGCTAGACGGTTTCGTCGAGCCAGTACTCTATGACACGACTCTAACGATCTCGAGGACGGTGAAGTATCTGGGTGTTATCCTGGACTCTAAGCTGACCTGGAAAGATCACATAGAGAGACAAATACAAAGGGCCACTACAACCCTGTGGGTATGTAGAAGGACCTTTGGAAAAACATGGGGGTTAAACCCCAGGGTAACAATGTGGTACTATACTGTGATAGTAAGACCAATGATCACTTATGCTTCTGTTGTGTGGTGGCCTGCTGTAACCAGGCTTTACATTCAACAGAAGCTAAGACAACTCCAAAGACTCGCCTGTTTGGGAGTCACAGGAGCAATACGCACAACCCCCACAGCAGCTCTGGAGGTCCTTCTGGACCTCGTGCCCCTTCACTTGGTGATTGAGGTCGAGGCTCGGAAAGCGGCCTACAGGCTGAGGTGCGGTGGTCAGTGGAAGGCCGGAGGAGAACAATTAGGACACACTAGAGCCCTTTCCAATGCGATAGGGGCTCACTCACTTCTGGAGGCCAGGAGTGATGATATGGTGCCTTCCTTCTCCTTCTCAGAACCCTTTGAGGTTGTCATCCCCAAAAGGGAAGACTGGAACCCACTCGAGGACATACTCAAGCCCGCCGATATCGTCTGGTTTACAGACGGATCGAGGTTTGAGGAAAGTGCTGGAGCGGGGATATATGGTGAAAGGCCCAGGGCTGAAGCTTCTTATGCTTTGGGCAAATTCGCCACGGTATTCCAGATCGAAATTTTTGCTATTTTGGTCTGTACACAGGAGAATATCGAAAGGAAATATTCCAACAGGCACATATATATATGTAGCGACAGTCAAGCGGCCCTCAAGGCCCTTGCATCAGTCCGGACCAAGTCAATCCTGGTTCAAAACTGTAGACAGGCTCTCTGTGAACTTGGCTCATCCAACTGGGTCAAGCTTCTCTGGGTGCCAGGACACAGCAACATCGAGGGTAACGAGCGGGCAGACGCTCTGGCCAGAGGGGGCTCTCAGAGGCCCCTACTGAGTCCGGAGCCGGCTCTTGGTTACCCTAGATCAAATGCCAAGAAGTCAGTAGAAGACTGGGCACGGTCTCAGTTCTTTGACTTCTGGGCCTCCTACCCAGGACTCCGGCAAGCGAGGCTCCTGATCTCGGGGCCCTTGCCGAAGCGAGCGGAACAAATCCTGCGACTAAACAGGAAACAGGTCAGAACCGTGGTAGGTCTTTTGACTGGACACGGCTCTTTCAGAAAACACCTGCACACTATGGGGGTGGTTGACAACCCCGACTGCAGGTTCTGCGGAGACGAGGAGGAGACTTCCATCCACGTCCTTACTTCCTGCCCTAGTCTTATGTACAAACACTTCGGCATTGGCTTTCCGGTGCCGGAGGAAATAAGGAATACCCCTATAGGAAGGGTTTTGGCCTTTGGGTTAGAATCCGGCCTGAATGGAGGAATTCAATAAATTCGTAGCGGTAGCACAATGGGCCACAAGGCCTGAGTGCGGCGACTCTCAGTCGCCCCGCTAAAAGAAGAAGAAGAAGAAGAAGAAAGCTAAAATCATAATTTTGAAGTCGTTATAAATTAAAAACTATCAATTTATGTGAAAAATTGCATAGAACCTTTTCTTCTTAAAATTTGATTCTGTTTCAGCTCCAATAAATATATATTTTTTAAGTGCCACACCATGAGAGGGGGTGGCATCCACCCCCTATAAATTAGCAAGCCCCCGTACAATATAGAAACTTTTCTGTGAAGCATTTACTATTATACTGTCAAAAATGAACGAAATCCGTTCAATATGACATTATTCCGAAGTTAAAACCTCTAGTTACTGTACTACAATTCAAATAGTATAATACATATTAGGCTGTAGAGTATTTTTGTATAACGAAATTAAGTTAACGTATCTATTATATAAAGACAGTAATCGGGGAAAAGAAGTAAATTAAGGAAAATTAAATAAAAAAGAAAATTATTAATAAAATATCTGTTTATTTAAACAATTTACATTTTTGTCCATATCAAATATTTTCTTCGACTTCATTTATTTGAATGAAGATGGAGTATTAAAACAACTATTTTCGCTGCACTGTAGACATGCTACACTACAATATAAGCCACTCTTCCGACCTCCACAAGCAGCTCCACATCCCTTTTTGCAATTACAAAATAACATTTGCAATAGATTATCCGGAGCCGGCAATTGATTCATTGTTTTTGGGATGAACATGTTATTGGAATACTTCCATCCCCAATTTTCAATATCTACGTCATTTCCTAGCCATATCTGGATTTGCAGGTACACTCTCTTTAGGTGTTCAAATGCTGCATCAGTTGTAGGAGGTAATGACGACAAAAGAACACTTGTATTTTTGGCCGTTGCTTTTATGAAAGAATTGAACCTCAACATATTCAAATCTTTAATTTTTGCAGAATTGTTATTGGCCATTTGCAACGATGTAATAACATGCCTCCAGCAATGACTTTTTAAATTAATGGAAATTTCCGAGAATAACTCGTAAAAAGTTGATTTTTTTTGTCTTTCACAGTTCGCCATTTTCAAATAGAGCAAGCGGATTTGGTGCGAGTTCATAATTCATATAATTTTTAAGCTCTTCATCGTTTTTTTTTTAATACAAATACGTTGAAACAGCAGCAATGAATCAACAGGAATCACATCGTCATGAATTTTAATTTTATTATTTTTCGCCAATAAAGGATTTATTATATCTTTCCTTGATAATTTCAATTCGCGAAAATTTTTTCCCTCTGTTTTCTTCATTACATTTAAACCTTTTTCAAAAGCATCGTAATAATTTGTATCTTTATCTCCAGTAATTCCGGTATCAATGGACGCAACAGCAGGAAAAGGGCTGTGTTACTTGAAGAAGTCCACCAATCTTTTTACATCGACATCATCCCTTTCTATTCTAGCACCTATCGAATCACTATGCTGATGACTTTTCTTGAATGATATATCACAAAAATGTTCTACGCCTTCAATAATATCTTGGCTATAACGGACAACTAACTTGATTTTTGCAATTAAAAATCTAGAACTACGTCCGTAAAGTAGAACATTGCAGCTGTCGCTGTCGTTCTCCCCTCCACGTTTTACTACCTGTTTAAGGTCCCTACGACCCTTATTATACTCAGGTATATTTGAAAGATATTTTTCTATGTATATTTACGTGAAATTCAACGTATACATAAAAAAAAAATATTATTTAAAATAAAAGTATATGCTAAAATATTAATTTTTTATAGTTTTTTGTTCAAATAATGATAAAATCAAAAGCACAAAAAAATTTCTGGTAAACTTTGAAATTTATAGTATAAAAAACAAAATCTCACCTCGACCATATAAATTCATTCACTGTAACAGAAGTCCGAGGTCAAAACCCCCAGGCGCTCCACTAATAGTGCGGTTTGCTATCTTACTTTAGATATTCAGCAGATCATGCCGCTGCCAAAATTAAGCACATCGAAAGCATTTTACCTTCCTCAAATGTGGTTTTACAACCTTGGTATACATACATTGAGGAATACTGAAAAAAAAAAAACATGGACTGAAGACATGGCCAGCCGTGGAAGCCTAGAAATTGCTAGTTGCTTACACACCTTTTCACAAATTTACAACGAATATGTCCAAAAAAAGATCGATCACATTATAATATGGTCCGACTCCTGTGGTGGACAAAATAAAAACTTCAATATCATTACACTTTACCAGTTGTTGATTTTAAAGAGAGAATTTAAAGTTATCGACCATAAATTTTAATATTTAGATTCAGACAGAGACTTTGGCAGAAAAAATTTTAAGGAAACATCAAAACATCTACGTTCCGGACCAGTATCCAGAATTTTTGAGAACTCCCAAAGATGCCGTTGTCATAGATATGAGGAACCATTTCAAGGATATTGATGAAATTGCCTCAAAACTCAATTTGTACAACAGGAAGAAAGACTTGAACAATGAGAAGGATTATTTTCGCGACGGTATAAAATGTATACGTGTAGACACCTAGGTGCTACTATTATAAGACATCACTAGATGAAATGACTCCATTTTACAAAGTCGATATTTTAAAGAAAAGGAATACGCATAAGATAAATCCCGAGGGTATTGCTCTAACGGAGTTTAATGAAAACGAGGGCAGCCTTAGTTTAGAAAAACTGGCCAATCTTAAAGAACAATTACCATTCATAAAGGAAGAATACAGGCCGTATTATCACAACATACTTGGAAATGACCAACCTGTAGCTCAAAACCGTAGAACTGTCTGACTACCTAAAAATTGTACAATGTTTTAATAATAATAAAATATGTTTAATTTCTTAACACTTTAATTTACTAATTCCTTATTCGTTTCAGAGAAACTTATGAATGGATAAAGGTTTTATGTACATTCATTTTTTTAAATTTTCGAAAATAATGACAACTTACAATTTTAGTTATTTGTCTCTGAAAAGTACATCAAATGTCAATATAATCGCAAAATGCAAGCTATGTAGTCGTTATAACAAAAAAGTTCTCACCTAAAAACTTTCGAGTAAAATTACTCAATAACGTGTTTTTGTGACATAACACTTTTATTCACTTAGCTCTTCATTTATTAAAAACACAATTATCAAAAGAGCAATTTGAAAAATTAAATGGAGATGCGGGTGATGTATTTGTTTCCATTATTGAAGAGGTGTCTCCTCACATATTGTTAATTATTTCATTATGATGTTCTTTATCAATATTTAAATAAGATTTTGTTGAACTTAAGTTATTATGGCCTGCAATTTTCAACAATAATTGTTGCCGCAACGGTCGATAAAAGTATTCCAGATATACTTTTTATTTTTAATTGTATTATTTGGCGGGTTTTCCTCTGTTATTATATTTATCACGTCATCATTTGCAGTGTCAAACTGGATGACATATGTGATAATTGTCCTATGGAGATGATCATTATTATAATGTTGTTCTGATTGGTTGTTTCCGCACACGTGATTAGAAATGGGCGAATTTAGTAGGATTTCTATTTGAGCAAAAACTTTACAGTAGTATACGCGATTCAAAATAAGCGATACGCCACCTACGGTGCCGATTACGAACTACTTTGTGCGAGATGATAAGTGAAAACTTTCATTTTTTGCTTGTGTCATAATTGCTTTGCGTTGTTTTTATTGTCGATTGGATTCAATTAAAATTGAAAACAATATGAATCAATATTGTTCAGTTCCTCAGTGTTCGTCTTGGGCAAAAAAAAAACAACATTTCTTTCCCGAAGCCGGCAAACACCGCGTGAAGATGGATAACAGTTTTGGGGGGAAGGATTTTGTAGACAGGCTAAAAGCCTGAATAATAAAATTAAAAATTGGAAAGCCAGTGACAAAGTACATGAAGGATTGTTCACTTCATTTCACAGAAGATGATTATTTTTATCAAGGAGGTATTTATTGTATGTTGAGGTTAAGGTTAAATAGACATTGTCTTATTTTTAGAACACAGTAAAAAAAATTAAATCTTGACAAAAACAGCAGTCCCATCAAGAAATTTACTGTAAGTGATAATGATGCCATTCCTGGACCATCCAATAGGTCTGAAAGATTTCAAAGAAGGCTTGTTTTGGCAGAAACGGTCCCCGAAACGACCATTCGACGATCAGTGTGATTGTGAACAAAATGAAAATACCCAAGAAGATGAGAGTTTATTGCAAGTACTACAGGCACAACCTGATTATGTTGGACCAAAAACTTCCTAGTTCAAGTAAATACTCCGGAAGTATTTACGTTGTGTACTCTGTTAACAACAGATAGTAAGCTGAACTGTTTTACTGGACAGTTTTAAACTCCTGGACACAATAGTGGAGGTTGTGCAGTCTGTTTTTAGAGACAAAAGAGCTCGTAGGTTAACAGTAAAAGAGAGAATTGTCTTACTATTTACTAAATTAAAATGTAATTTGTCTTATGTTACACTAGCTCTTTTTGGTATTTCAGCTGAATTATGCAAGATTTTTTTTATTATTTATATCGCTTTAATAAAATCAATTGCTGTACACATATTTTCATCGAAATTTATTCATAAAATACCCTTTAAATCACCGAAATTACAAAGATTTGAATGTAAACAAAACAATCACACAGGAATTAGTTCCGATGTCAACCGCACATGCGCTGCAATCTTAATTTCAGACGCATATTGTTGGTATCGGCGCCTAATAAGTTAATATTTTTTATATGCGTCCGATTATTAAAATGCGATTATATAAAAAACGGTCAATTTCTAAAGCTAATGACGAGAATACTCTTTTCCGCCAAGATGAGCTAGGATTTTATAATAAAAAAGCGATAATATTACGGATAAAAAAGATAAGCGTACACTTACTTCCATCATAAACATTGCTTATGAGGTGCCCTCTATCTAAGATCTACACCAAAAATAGGAGGAGATTTGAATATGTTATCTTAAAAAAACCCAATTTTAATTTCGAAAGTTTTGTGAGAAATTTAAAAATATACCATTGACTTTAACATACTGTAGCTCTGTTAACATAAATTTTTGGACGAAGGTAAGTTAAACCAAATCACAATATTTTAATGTCAGACATCCACTTTTGCTTAATGGACTTACGGACCATCCTATATAAGTAGTCAAATCTGCCGGAAAAACCAAATTTGATGTACACGTGGATGAAGCCCACAAAATATAGTAAAAAATCTAAAACCCTTAAAATCTTAACCAAGGAATGAGATATAAGTTTTAAGAAATATTTATTTCACGGATAGAACCGAAGACATTCACGTGGACAATACTTTTAAAATAAAAAAAAAACAATAGAAAACCCACCCTCATAGAATTTTATCTAGAGAATGCAACATAGATGCTGAAAAACTTTTCTTTCAGTGGTAACGTCAGGTGGTAAATGTATATTTGTCAGCAGCACATCACACACAAGATCTGAAAATTTTCACAGCGGTCAAGAATCTATTCTTTTCGAAGTGGTAATTTGGCTCTAGCGCATACACGGATTATTAAATAGTACGCCAAGGCATTTTTTTACTATAATGTCAAAGACCTTCAAGAAAATTTACAGTTTACATATATTCTGCAGATAAGAAACAAAATATAAAAAATATTTTCTGGAAAAAGAAGAAATTAAGGAGTCAGTGATTTGGGAGTTTGTGAGTTTCACTCTTAATATTAGGAAACCCATTAGTCCCTAACTCCAAAGGGTGATAGTTATGACAAATACCTTCAATTTTACTTTTTATTGGCCTCTCTATGATGAAAATTGATCGAGATATAGAGGGTTGAAGATGGGGTATTTTCGCATCCCCATTAAAAATTATATTTTTAATGAATGGCGAGTGCGGTGAGTATGCACATATGTGCGTGCGTGATTGCGTGATTGCGTATATGTGTGCGCTTGCGTATATTTGTGTACGTGCGCACGTGTGTGTGTGGGTCATATCGTTTTAGAGTGCTTCAAGACCTACCGGACAGTGTGAAAAGATATGCTGAATGTAATAGACGAACTGTGTCTTCCAGACACAAAAATTGTTATAAATAAAAAGCCACACAACCCTTGGTTTACTAATAATATCAGCGAACTTATAAAATTAAGAAGAGACAAAGCTTTAAATAAATTTAAAAGAACCAAAGCTCCGCAATATTGGCAGGAGTATAAAGATTTAAAAAACTATACTACTGGTGCAATTCGACGCGAGAAGAAAGCGTATCTAAACCAACAAGTGCAAAAAAGGAATAGCAAAGAAGCATGGGATGCCATCAAAAAACTGCACATCCGCAATGAACCAAGTAAAAAAGTTATACCGCCTAATTTATCTGATGTCAATTCTATAAATAAATATTTTTTAAACTGTATACCACAAATTTCACCAGATGTTAATAAAATTGCTAATTATTACAGTAATACTAAAGAAACTATAACCTCAAATCTTATATTTAAAACTGTCACAGAAATAGACATTTCCAAATACTTACTATCAATTAAATCTAAGGCTATAGGCGCTGATGGTGTGCACGTAAATTTTATCATATTATGTTGTCCTTTCATTCATATTGTTAATTTTTGCATCAATAATTCAGTTTTTCCTAAAGCCTGGAAAATAGCACATGTTGTTCCTCTACCTAAAACTGAAAATCCGCTGGATTTCAAAGATTTAAGGCCGATAAGTTTACTGCCAGTCTTGTCAAAAATATTAGAATATGAGGTTAAAAGTCAAATCATGGAACACATTGAAAAAAATAAAGTTTTACCAGAAACACAATCTGGTTTTAGGAGAGGACATAGCTGTACAACTGCCCTTTTAAATGTTACGGACCATATTATTAGATCCATCGATTCTGGAATGTGTACTATGCTGGTGTTGCTTGATTATTCTAAAGCCTTCGATACTATAAACCACGACATTATGTTATTAATCTTAAAATATATAGGCTTTGATACAACTGCAGTAACTTTTATTGCGAACTACCTACAGAAAAGAAAGCAAAGGGTCGTCTTAAATGGAGAGGTTTCAGACAGTGAGCAACTTTCGTGCGGGGTACCACAGGGCTCTATACTGGGACCAATTTTATTTACAATATACACATCCTTTCTACCAGCATTGACCGAAAGAAAAATTTGCGCGAGCTTGCGCTCTCACCAGTTTTTTCTTAATTTCAGAATGAGTGTCGAAATTTCTCGGAGGTCAATTTTTGAAATATGGGTCTCCAATCTCAGGCAAAGCAAGTCAGATGCCATATTGTCTTATATTTTACAAAAGTTACTTATTCACAAATAGTATTCTGAGCAGCATTCGTAAGTCAGTAGACCTTGTTTGCAGTAAGATTGGGCAAAGACGGGCTAGTCGAATAGACATCAAGAGCGATTTTTAAAACATAATGGTTCTTGGCTTGATGGTAGTTTGTTTCTGCCTGACATTGCTTGCTTGGCCTTTTTTATTAATGTGCCCTGCTTTGCTGGGGCACCAGAGAGTTCTTTAACTATCGACGCTGAATCCCGTTTACCTCTACTTTATGCAATTTTATTACACTTACAAGCGACAGTTCTTCGTGAGGAGCAGAATTGAGAGATGAAGAATTTTACGTTTCTTACTTTTGTAGCTGGACTCTTCAAATCTTTTTGGAGCCTACCGCATGAAGTAGAGGGTATAGCTTGGTAAACTATATCAGATAACAACCATCAAGCCAAGAACCATTATGCTTTAAAAATTTCTCCTTGATGTCTATCCGACATAGCCAATATTTACCCTATTATGCTGTAAACAAGGTTTACTGACTTGCGAATGCTGCTCAGAATACTATTTGGGAATGAGTGGTTACCTAACTTTTGTAAAATATAAGATATTTCGACACTCATTCTGAAATTAAGAAAAAACTAGTGAGGGTGCAAGCTCGCGCAACTTTTTCTTTCTGATATTAGAAGTACACAAACTAACCTTTTTTTTTTTGAATATAGGAAGTTGAGGGTAGTCTGCGGAGGTATGAGTTAAAAGTTTAGTTATTTATTTATAAAATATAATTTTTCCATGTTATCTCAAGCTCAAACTTTTATCTTCTTTTTTAGTCTTATAGAATAATTTTTCAAAAAAAAATATATGGCCACTTACCTGCAAATACCATTAAAATAATATTGTCACTAAAACATATGTAAACCGCAGGAACACTTGTACTTAACTAAAAAGTTGAAGCATGTCAATTCAGTTTATCCCTACTTGGTATAGCGTGAACAAGGAAACACGACAGTTTACGACACTTGTTTGGATGTTTTGAATGTTGCTGATAAAAAAATATATATATGCTTATGTAGTTTGATCATTTTACTTTCAGCAATTAAGATGTTTATTAAAATATCATACACTTGCCAAAATGGTATTTTGTCCTCCCAGATTACGAAAATTCCACACTGTGCGGCGAGAAGAATTAAACACTCAATTTGATTAAAACAAATGATTTCGATAATTTTAATATAAGAGATGATGAAAAGCAATATGAAAATGAAAATGAACGTAACACTGATGCTGAGACTACCGTCGCTGATGGTGAAGAATACGATTATTTATATTTTTGAACTATATTAAATCCAAATATTTTTTTAAATAAATAAATATTTTTAAAACAGTTATGATAAAATTTTATACATACAAATATTTCATCCTTTTCTAATATACCATACCTTATTAATATTTTATAGAAGACACAGACACATGCGGACGCACACACAATTACACACGCACACGGGTACATACTCACCGCACTCTCAACGCTAAATAACTTATGTTTAATGGTAATGTAAAAATACTCCACCTTCAACTCATCAATTCTCATCGTACCGAGGCCATTAAAAAAGCTAATTGAAGGTATTTGACTCAGCTATCAGCAACAAGAGACAGACATATTAAAAATATATTTTTTTTCAAGGATATTTTTTAAAAACGCATTTTTCACCTCTTTACACTTCGAGGAAGTGCCCTTCTGTGCCATTTGTAGTTAGGGACTTTTCGATTTCTTATTATTAAGGATGAACCCACAAATCCTCAAATTTTCATTGATTTCCTAATTTTATTTCTTCTAAAATCTATGTTTTCAGTATTAATAGCGGTTAACGTAATCCATGTTACGTTATGTGCGCGAAGCATTTACTTCATTCCATCATCAGTTACTGAAGTGTGATTGTGCCTTGAACAATTTTGTGCTCCAAGTGAAATTTTTCAGGGACGTTGTTATAAAGACAATTACATATTTATCATGTAAAATAAAATTCAGTTTTTATGGAAGTGTTATATCAGGATCTTCATCACATGAAATAGGTTTGCGTATAGATACAAAAAAAAAAATAAAAAACATGCCTCTTCTTGCAACTTAAAAAAAATGCTTACCTTATCATGCATTGGGGGACGAGCGTTGCCGATCACTCGTGAACCATGTTCCAGATGAATTTTTCTCTTTCAATCTACTCTCTTAGCAGCAAATTATTGATTGCAATAATTATCGAATAAACTGCCATATACAGGGTGTTTTTGAAATACATCCATCTATTCATATTTATGAAGACTCACGTCTTCACGCTATAAGCAAAACTATTTATTTATCAAAATGCCCAAAAATAACCGAAAAAAATAAATTTTCAATATTGCAATCAATTATCGAGTACGTCCATGATCTTCCTGCTTTTAACGCTGACCTTTTGGTGCGTCATTCTGTGACGGTGCAACAGGTAAATAGTAGCAACAAGTGTCAATAGTATAGTTTTTACTGCTGTCAAAATACGTTCTGGTTGTTGCGTATACGTGGTGTGTTAATAGTGAATTATTATGTTTTACATTTTTAAGGTGTTTTACGTTTTTGACGGACAAACGTTTGCATCGGCTGTACAAGCTTTAAGAGACTATGGTTATTTTTAATCGAGGGCTATCGGTTGCTTTAACTTATTAAAATAACTTTGATGCGTGTTCATTTTCAGTTTTATTTATAATTTGATCATTTTCTGCGGACTTGACAACGTTGCCATAAAAGTGAACTTAAGTTGTGGGCATCAAGATTGGAGGGATTAACGTGAGTATAAATTTTTTATTGTTGAATTTTTAAATTTAAAAAGTGGTATTGGTTTTTACATTACATAAGGACTCACAGATTAAAATATACGGATGTATTAAAAAGCATCCTGTATAGCACCACGTGTTTAAAGATAAATATTTATGTTGCCGTCGAGGTTATTGGTAGAGCTAAATCGTTTTTTATGAAATACAAAAATTTCGTCGCGTTATTTTTATCTCTATTTATTACAATAATAAAACCTACTGAGAAACAATGGTGTGATCAATAAGCAATTAGGATAATGGGATTTTCTAAAAATGGTATTAATTAAGGATATAATAATCTACTAATGAATATTTTACTAATGAGATTTAAAGACTCAAATAAAATTTTGCTATTTTGCCCCTTGTTTAGCTTCTAAACTGTAAAAAAAATATGTCCGTAGTGTTTTATGTTATATATTTATCATTGGTGTCATTATTAGAGAATCTTAAACTCCTCGCATTTACCAATTTTCATGTAAATCTGAAAAAATGTTGTAATTATGTCAGCATTATTGAATTCGCCGTTTTGACTTTAACTTTTAACATCAGATTTCATATCAGTTGCTTCGAAAATGCCTTACTACCAATTTTATTACTATTTCAAAGAAATTTGCATTTTGTGGAGTTTAATTAATACTCCAGCTCACTGGGCACTGGTCGTAACTTGACGCACGAAGAAGGTCCCGGTTTTACCTAAGTAAGTTTTTTTCTACTCACACGACAACCTTTAAAGACAATTAAGTTTATTTTTATATATATTTTTCGTTTTACACCTAAATAATAATAAAAGCTTGTTGTCAAAAAGTATTTTCACATATAATTTTATTTTTAAATTTTTAGTTAAGTTTTAATTATTAATTATTGGTTTTATATTCATTGTGTCTTCCCTACTTAAAAGTACCGGATCCTCCGCCATTTCTTAGAATGCAACGTCTAAGTGAATCCGATCAAATTATACTTCAAAAAATGAAAGACACATTTTTTGCATGGTCGCCAGAACTACACGTGTATGCAAAATTTCAACTCAATTAGACGTCGTTAAGTGGTTCAAAATTGACTTACAAGATTTCACCTAAACATACTAACCAACTAACATACAAACAGATGAAGTTACATAAAATCTTGTAAAAAAGAATATTATTATCATAATTTGTATGTAATTAATTATTATAATCCTAGCCTCTTCGTCTATTTTGTAAATAAAAAAACTTGTTTCCAATTTTTTCTCACCTTACACTAGATGTATCTGGATGAAACTGTAATGGGTCCACCGCCGAGGCATACCTACAGTTTTCAAAATATTTCATAGAAATCGCTTAATACAATCCAGTGCAACAACTGAACATAAATGTATATTAAAAAAACATGCTGGTCGAATTGAGTTCCTTAAAATTGCTTGAATTGTTAAAAAGTGTAAAATGTTTTTTTTATATAAATTAATTGTTGAAAACCGAATTAAATTAGAGGATAAAAAATACTTTTTCCTCGGATACTGAAATATTTCCACCCTAATCCCAACCCATTAGGTCACTTTAGTTCTTAAATCAACTGGTCTAGAGATAATATGTGACATATTCCTTTCGTGCGACATATTTACTAAACAAAAAATGATAAATGATACCATTCACTTTGCTCTAGTGTAGAATCAATATATTACAGATAAAATGATGGGCTTCTAGGGAATTCTAAAGGACGTAGATGCACTACAAAGTATTTTATCTTTACTTTGGTGGGCATGATATGGCACGAGCCAGAGAAAACAAGTGCTTTAAATTAGCTGGTGTAACTTTAAAACATCAATACCGACGATTTGAGAAAATAGCTGAAACCATATTAAGACCTCATCTTAATTGATATTATTCATTTCTACAAATTAGGGTTTTTAGTTAGTTACTTAATTAATGGTTTGGGTAATAATAATTTATCTTAACAAAAGAGGTGGATAGCAAGAAAAGGAAAATTAAAGAATCAGCAATAATATTGTTGAATGAGAATAAATGTGTGTCGAATTATTCCGTAGATGCACAACCTGGTTACCAATGCAAAAAGAAGAACTTAACTTCAACATTATTTAAGTGTGTAAGTAATAGGTACGTATTTAGGGATATTGAATATAACAAATATATTAGAAAATATTATTTAGGTATTAAGCACATCATAACTTACACACTTTTTATTTAATACGAAATTGCTTACTTTCTGTATATGGTTTTTGCACTACTCAAGGAAAAGGTGAGATCATTACGTTAAAACACGGTTGCGAATTTCTGTAACTACTGGTAGTAAGTTCAAAGGTGTGCCACTGGAGAATAATTTTTAAATATCCCCACTTCGTCGAATCTCGGGGTTATTCCGGTTCTATTTTAAATAGTCTGTACGAGGAGTGCATCGGTGAAGTGGAAGTTCTCTAAGTTATTATTTCTAGGAGACAAGGAGAAGAACGCGGCCATACAACACTACTGGGAGGCAAAGAAGTCAAAAACAACAAATGGAAAGAGTTATGCCAAGACATAGCTAGGGACGTGTGAAAGGATGGTTAAAGATTATAACGAGGTGCATGAAAGTCCCTCCCCCTCCGATTATACCAGCCGAAAAGACAGTTGAGATCGTAAATGCCCTATTTTTGCAGAAAGGGATGAAATAATATGGATACCAACGGAGGTGGAAGGTCCGTTTTATCGAGGAGAAAATGTCGGAGGCGTGTGGCAGACTCAAGAACGGAAAGGCTTCCGGACCGGATGAAATCCCTCCGGAAATAGTAAAGCTGGTTGCGGAAGAACAACTCAGGGTTATCCTATGGGTTAAGAACCGCGCACTGGAAAGGGAAAACTTCCCCAAGAGATGGAAGAAGGCAAGACTGGTGTTGATAAAGAAAGGGGACAAGCCACCAGATGAATCGTCCTTATATAGGCCAGTATGTCTGCTCGATACAATGGACAAGCTAATGGATTATCTGCTTCTAAGAAGGCTGGAGGCAGACATTGAAGAGAAAAGAGGGTTATCGGACACACAGTTCGGTTTTAGGAGAGGGAGATTCACGGTAGAAGCGATAAGGCGCCTAACTGAGACGGCTGTGGGGGCTATGAGGGCCAAGAAGATCTGTACGGTAGTAACATTGGATGTTCGAAACGCTTTAAACACTGTGGATTGGGGCGAGACATTTAAGAATTTACAAGAGTTGAGAATAGCCTCGTACCTGCTCAGGATAGTAAGGAGATACCTCGAGAACAGGTGGATAAGGCTAGAGGTAGAGGGCACTACCCAGTGGAGTAAAATGACGTGTGGTGTTCCACAGGGATCAGTCCTGGGCCCAACCTCGTGGAATATATTTTTTGATGACGTATTACGCTTACCAACCGGAGAACATTAAGATGATCGGATATGCCGACGATCTGGCAATAGCAGTCGCGGCCAGAACGGCGAGGGAAGTTGAGGAGGCGGTTAACACGGCCATTGCAAAAATAGAGAGATGGGTAAGGGGCAAGAAGCTGAAACTTGCTTCTGGAAAAACCAGAAAGAGGAATCTCCCTGTCGTGAAAATCGGTCCGAGTCAGATGATAAAGTACCTGCACATATGGCTTGATTTAAAATTGATATACAGGGTGCATGTGATGAAAATGGAGGAAAAAGCTGGGCGAGTGGCAACGGCCATAGGCATGCTGATTCATAACACCAGCGGACCGAGGCCAGCAAGTGGAGGGTGCTGTGCAGCGTGGTGCACTCCACTCTCTTGTATGCGACCCTGGGTAAGTGCGATGGCAATGGAAAGAACGCGAAGAAGACTGGCCAAGGTACAGCGATGTGCGGTACTAAGATTCTGCAGTGCCTACAGGACGGTCTCCTACGAGGCAGTGCTAATAGTGGCAGGGATCCCTCCCATTGACCTTCTAGCAAAGGAAAGGTGGGAGATATACGAGGGAACTGGTAGGAGGAAGCCAACGATAGACTCTATCAAAGGTGGCAGGAGAGATGGAATATCTCGAGTAAGGGAAGATGGGCGAGGAGACTCATTCCAAATATTAAGAGGTGAAGAGAGGACACAGGGAGGTTGGGTACTACCTTACACAGTCTATAATATGGCATTGGTGTTTTGCAGAGTACGTTCACGACATCGGGAATATCGAAGATCGAGAATGTATGTACTGTGGGGAGATAAACGACGGGGAGCATATCGTGTTCCAGTGTAGCAGGTGGAGAAGAAAGGCAACGAGCCATTGGATAGGCTAGGCGGTCCAGTTACACCCGATGACATAATGTTGAAGATGCTAGAATCAGAGGAAAACTGGCAACTCTTGGAGGACATAAGTCATGAAAACCAAGGAAGTAGACGAAAGAAACTCTAATCGTTTCAACGAAGTTGGGAAGTAAGACGAGAACATCTCTGCGGATACATTTCTAACACCTATCACGATTGACCTGATATTCTGACGGTAAGCGAGATTAGGGAATTAACGAAAGTTAATACAGGGCATTCACAAGTAAACATAAGACACATGACCACAAAATGTGGGCAGCCAACAATACATTGTTGGTACTTCGAATTAACAAAATTCCCCGGTATACATCTGCCGGTGGGCACATATTATGTTGAGTTTCAGGGCCAATAGTCGTACGAACCATCCAAATGCACTGCCAGGAAAGATATTTGAAAACATGACGGTCTACAAATAATTTAACAAAAATATGATAAATCCCTAGAAAGCCTGACTTAAACATAACAAGCTGAGATTTCAAAATAATTGGTCACGTGTGTTATGATCATTTATGAAAGTTGTGTATATGTAGCTCATATTTTTTTTATTTAGAATTCTCCCCCACTTGTCATTTAAAGTGACCTTGGAATTAAAAAATGTCCCATGCTGCACAATTTTTTTATATGGTAAAGGGGGAGCAGTCTCACAAGTAATCACTTCAAGCGACGATTTCAGTTGTGCCGGACCTGTTAAATGCAACAGTCTGATCATTAATGTACATTGGTTCTAATTATTACTTTTAGCGATATTAAAATATTACTGTTGCGTGGATAATTTTCCTAAAACTACATTTCTTTGAAATCTATTTTATTTTATACCGCGAAGTAAAAGGTCAGTGCATTGTCCTAATTAAGGCATGAATAAAATATGAATCATAAAGTACATGCAAGAACTTTAATGTGGATCATTATTTATGAGTTGAAAGCCGGATTATGCGAATGTAATAGCATAACATAACATGAGGTTTATATATTTAGAAATACATAAAATGGATAACATTCAAATTTAAATTTCTGCACTTATTTATAATAGTAAAGTTAACAATATAAATGCTAATCCATATTTCACTGAACACCGAAAAGCTTGGTTAGAACTACGATAAAGAATATCGTTCACCTTAAATTCTTACTGTTTTAGGGTCGACATTTTCAGTTTGTTATACCGGCTGGCATTTTAACATTGTGGTAATAAACACTTCGGCATCCGTGGTTATTTATTGCTCAATTTCAATTTAGCCGACCAATAGCAAACGGAGTGCTGAAATCGCTGAACGTTAGGTGGTGTTGAAATAGGTCGGAATAATCTAGTCAATTTGAAGCTAAGCAAGCCAATCTTTTAAGCCACGTCTGTACTATTTAACGATTTAAACGATTTGTACGATTTAAAAGTATAGACAGTGGAGGAATTCCCGCTCGGCGGCTGTGGACAGTGCCATGCGCATCCTGAAGCACATGCCGCTCCAGTTTTAAGGACTCGCATTCCTCCACTGTCTCCACTATTAAATAATAGTAGAGGTAAACATGGATCTTAACGTACTTCAACTACACTTAGTTGCGGAGAATTAGGCACTTCTAGCAGCGTACAACAAACGAATAGTGGACTATTCCAAGAATAACGGAATACCGGAATATTTCAATCGATTACTAGACATGCAGTCAGATAGAATCAGCACAAGCCACAACTTCACAAAAGCCTTCAGTGTATACATACCTGAGAGAGGAGAGGGGGGATAAGGCAACTGCGAAGACATTCAAATAATACCATACGGTATACTAACAGTTCAAAAATGTCAAGAGGTACTAGAGCAGGAGTTGCGTTGGACCAATCAGGGACAGACATTAGTCTGAACCTGGGTATACCGCAACAGTGTTTCAAGCAAGTCACAGCTATAGAAATCTGCGCACGAGAAATGATACGGAGATCATACACTCACAAAAGAATCCTTATCATCAGTGGCGCCCAAGTAGCTTTCAAAGCTCCGGATCCAAAATGGTAACAATCTGCCTTAATACCCTGGAGAAACTGATGGAACAGGGTGCAACTGAAGTAGACGCGAGGACCAGGGCAATGAAGGTAATGATATAGCAGATAAGCTGGCCAGAGAAGGCGCCAAAACAGCTAGGTGGGACCAGAACTAACCTGTGGAATATCATATAATGCCGCAAGAGGATTGGTAAAGGAACTATTAAGGCAGAAATACAAGGTGACCTGGACTGGGACGTTAGGAATGAGATAGTCATGTATGTTCATCACTGACGAATCATTCAGAAGACAGACCAACAAATTGCTAAAGCTCAGCAGAAAACAGCTGAAATGTGCAATGAGCATCATAACAGGATATTGTACACTAAATAAACTCCTAAACAATTAGGGATGAGGAACAATCCAGAGTGCAGGATGTGTGGTGAGGATAAGGAAACTCTTCACCATATACTATGTGAATGCACAGCCTTGGTGGATGGAAGGTTTTCTTTCATACTTCTAGAGAAACGGATCTAAAGGGATAACGATACCATGGGATACAACAAGTTTAAGCTTCAGTATGGCAGGGTTTTCACACCGCGACGCCATAAGGAAAAAATAAAAACAATATAGAAGGTTTTCCTTAGATATTCGCAGTGTTTTAAGTTATACCCATCTGTTATACATACGAACATCGATCACACGTATTCCCATATGTAGTTAAGTAGTGTAGTTAAGAAATATGGTGGCAAGCGTCTCTAAATTCTAAATTAAATAAATTAATACATATACTAGTAGGACAAAGACATACCCGTGTACGAGTATTTGTTGCAGCTATAAATCATTTTAAGAATTTTCTCATCGGCTCATTATTATTGATTGATGGTTTCTACATAAGTCCATATGGATTCCTCAACGAAGAACTAAGGCCGTATTTTGGTATTTTAGTAGTATTTCTGGTACCAGTTTACATAATCATTTTGTCTTTGTTATCAAAATTCTCCGCACCAAATGCATGGGTAATTTGTTGTCGACGGAATTGTTGCAAATTCAAGGTATAGAATCCTTAGGTCATTCTCAGTGAAAACTGTTCTGTGTAAAATTCCAAAATGTCTTTATTTTAAAAATACAGCATGTCGAAGCTCCAAAATTCAAAATTTTAAAAACTCGATTTTACGTATTTTTTATCGAAACGGACTTATGTATTGATTTATATGAAGCAGTTACATGAATAATATATTGTGTACTTATGTAAATAAATATATAATTACTTTTGCCCTTATTTACATACCAGTAGGATACAACGGGCGCAAAAGTTATTAGTATGCAAAAGCTTACTTTTACTTTTATTATTTACAAGACTTCTTGAACGATGTAATTCTTACATAAATTCATAAAGATTTATTTTATACTATTAAATAGGGGATGAGGTACGATCACCGGGTTAAGTACCGTCGCTCGATCAGCGAGGTGCAGCAACGCTGTGCGCGTCCGGCACTTGGATGCATGACCCACGATCTCATCTAATAGTCGGTAGGCTGCCAACAGAGGCAATCCTAGGGCTAGTGAACCACCTTGAAAGGCGGTGGCTCATCCAGGAGACTCGGGAACCTAGGGCTAATGCGCCGCCTTGAAGGGTGGTGTAACGGGACCAGGGTGGGTCAAAGTTGGTGGTCGAGGACCGTGGTTTGGAGTCCACGCTAAACTGTAAATCCCTAGAGCAAAATGGGCCATCCCGGCCTGATTGCCTAGTAAAACAACAGTACTACTACTACTACTATTAAATAAATACATGTAAAAACTAATAATCTATTTAGCGAAATAAATATATAAATTAATAGTATATTTGTGTATTTAGGTGTGAAACAATACATTCCCGGACGACGATGCAAATTATTGGCCGAGGCGCTAACCGAGGCCAACAAGCATCGAAGTCCGGGAATGTGCTTTCACACCTAAATACATACTATCTTTCCGCCTAGGCCGGGAAATTAACATTCCCGTACGGTTTTTTATGTATATTTTAGACAGTAAATAAATACACGCAGACAAACTAATTCATATTAAAATTGCATTTATTAGTAAGCAGTTAGATTGTAATGGAGAAATGATATGTATTAATACAAATTCCTTAATTTATAACAATATTGATTGTGATTTCAGAAAAAATAGTATGTGTACTTCGGTGTGAAAGTACATTCCCAGACTTCGATGCCTGTTGGCCTCGGTTAGCGCCTCGGCCAATAATTTGCATCGTCGTCCGGGAATGTATTGCTTTCACACCTAAATACACAATATACTATTAATTTATATATTAAAATAGATTATTAGTTTCTACACGTATTTATTTAATAGTATAAAATAAATCTTTAAAAAAAGTCAATTATTTTGTAGTATATGAATTTATGTAAGAATTACATTAGTTCAAGAAGTCGTGTAAATAATAAAAGTAAAAGTAAGCTTTTACATACTAGTAACTTTTGCGTCTATTGTATCCTACTGGTATATAAATAAGGGCAAAAGCAATTATATATTTATTTACATAAGTACACAATATATTATACATGTAACTGCTTCATATAAATCAATACATAAGTTCGTTTCGATAAAACATATACGTAAAATCGCATTTAAAATTTTGAATTTTGGAGCTTCGACCTGCTGTATTTTTAAAATAAAGACATTTTGGAACTTTATCCATAACAGTTTTCATTGAGAATGACCTAAGGATTCTATTCCTTCAATTTTCAACGATTCCGTCGACAACAAATTACCCTTGTATTTGGTGCGGGATCCTTTATTAATTACAGTTCAAAATTTGGTATGACTGCATAATCGAGAAACAATTGCATTTAATAATAATAATAATAATAAATGATTTTATTGACAGGAGATGATTGCAAAATTTACGGTCCAGTGGGATAGGTCGGAGTGATCGGTTGTGCGTCTGAAACCCCCCCACTTAAAAACGTTAAAAAACCCGGTAAAACTGTGTTAAATTTGACAAAGCTTAGGTGAATTGTAGCTTAAGAAATCCGGATTAAATTGATGTGTTATAACAAAAGAACAAAGTTGAAATATAATTAATACTTTGAAATAACTAATACAGAGTTATTTAGTGGCAATCAGTGTGGTGATAAAGAAATGAGCTTAAAGAAACGAATATATAAACACGACCCAAACTCAGGCCTAAAAGAGATAAGTACATCTTAGTTTATTTGTGTCTTAATGACTACAAGTGTCTGCCCATAAAACCCTTGAAGAATCGACATCTGTTGAAAAATTTATGAGAGCAATAAAAATATGGCTAAATAAATTGTTTTCAATCATTATAAAAATATTCAAATGATTTAATTTAAATTGTATCCGAAAGAATCAATAACGTATCGTAAAATATGGTCATATATTTCTTTCTCCCAAATAATTCTCTTTTTCATAGTTATAAAAAATACTCAAAAACGAATTTAAAAGTAAAGCATTTGATTATTGCGGGTTTAATTTATATTAAAGTAGGGACAGAAGAATTTCTTACGTAAATTTTCAAGTGAGGTTTTTATAATTATTAAAAGTACTCAAACGAACTTAATCTGGATTAAACCCGAAATAATCAATGAGACATTGTTGATATACGGCGTCAAAATTGAATTCTCAGATTCTCACAGCACTTCAACGGAGGTATGCGTGGTGCAGGTTTCTTTCAGAAAAATGGTATTTTCTAAGAAAAATACACATACGCCGATGATCTCCTAATCACCGCAGGACCAGGTGCGTACGCAGGGGGACAAGGGGGGCAATTACCCCCAGGCCCGGCGTGGTTTAAGAAGTTCGGGATAGTGACAATTATTTCATATCTTTTTTGAATACCAAATATTAGTTTAACTTTGTTTTTAAACATATGCCAAAAAAAGTGACGTTTTTAAGTTCCACTGTGCTGTGTTATGTGTTTATTTGGTCCCCCCCTCAGAACACATTCCTGCTTACGCGCCTGCGCAGGACACATCTCGACTGAAAACAAACAAACTTCAAGAAGAAAAGCCTAATAATAGAGTGAGAGCCGTCAACAAAAGAGAGTTGGACCAGCGGAGTGGAACATAAAATACGGAGTCAAAATTGAATTCTCAGATTCTCAAAGCACTTCATCTAAGAAAACATCACATATGCCGATGATCTTCTAATTTCCGCAGGTGCGTACGCAGGGGGGCAAGGGGGCAACTACCTTCCAGGCGCGGCGCGTGGTTTAAGAAGTTTGGGATAGTGACAATTATTTCAGATCTGTTCTTGCATACCAAATATTAGTTTAACCTAGCTTTTAAACATATGCCAAAAAAAGTGAAGTTTTAAGTTCCACTGTGCTGTGTTATGTGTTTATTTCGTCCCCCCTGGTTGCCTTTCCCCCAGGCGCGGCGCGGTTGAGAATTTTTGGGATAGTGGCAATCATTTCATATGTGTTTTTACATACCAAATATTAGTTTAAATTCGTTTTTATGCATACGCCAAAAAGAAAAGTGAGGTTTTAAGTTCCACTGTGCTGTGTTATGTGTTTATTTGGTCTCCCCCTGGTTGCCCCCCCCCCCCCGCAGGACACATCTGGACTGAAAACAAACTGCAAGAAAAGCCTAATAATGGAGTGAGAGCCGTCAACAAAAGAGAGTTGGACCAGCGGAGTGGAACACAAGATAAATGAATACTTCCTAAGAACAATGAACAAATTGAAGAACCAAAATCAGAAACGGAGGAATCAGAAGACTCAGAAGAAAAAGAAGATTTATAGAAGCAGAAGAACAAAAATAGGAGCACAAACAGCAGCGACACAATGCGGCAACAGATATCACAAGGAGACCCAGAAGAGGCAGAAGTCCAGAACCAAAAATACAAAAAAAAAAGGGAGCTTAAATGCTCCCTCACGACACAATGCGGTAACGCATGTCACAAATACCTATGCCTCCCGTCCCACATTTCTTTACCATGCGCCATGTGGCACTCGCTGCTGGCAACACAATGCGACAACACATTGGACTTGCCATCTTGCTGTCGAGGTGACCAGACCTGCTTTATAATGCTCTGTCACCAATGGATACACATAAAAGTATAAAAGTTAAATAGTGACAACGTGTAAAAAATATAGTTAAAAAAAGTATAAGTGGATGTGTTTGTAAAATAATACATATCTCGGAAGATTTTCAGTAATTGATAAGAAATATTAGATGGTGTTTGATTAGGTATACAAACCAAAACTTTACACAGTGCTTCCCCTCTAACGCAGTAAAAATGGTATATATAGTGCAGTGAAATCGTGCCAGATGGCAAAGAGGAGAAAGAAATCAGTAATAACCGGAGAGAAGACTGTCTATATGGAGCACTAAGCAATGAATTAGAAAAAGAAAACCGGCACACACTAACGCTATGAAAAATCAAGAAAAATGTCCATTATACTATTAGGAAACTTCAATGCACATATACTCCACACATGGCCTAACGAAAATGGAAACGCGCTGAAAAACCTAGCACACATGTTTGGACTTAACAATAAGAAATACATGGAGCAAAAGTCAAACCTGCATTGACACCTGGAGTAATGGAAGCTCAATCACACAAATAGACCATACCCTGGTAAGCAGAGAGATAAGGGCAAGGATCAAGAAGGTTAAAGCAAAAAGGACAGCAGAAGAAAGGCTAACACTGAACAGCATCAAACTAAAAATAGGGAGACCATGTTACACGTGGAAAATAACAATCGAGGGGGGAAAAAAAAACTAGGAAAAAAAAAGCGAGGAAAAAACATGCGTCATATGGCTCTCGCTGCTGACAACAAGCATGACCCAAATCCAACCCAGCATTGGAAACCGAGGAATCAGAAGACTCAGCAAAAGAAGATTTGAAGAAGCAGAAACACAAAAAGAGGGTCATAAACACTCCATATCAAGATACAGCACATATTTCACACGAAGATTCAGAAGAGGCAGATCCTCAGAACCAAAAACACAAAAAAGGGAGCTTAAACGCTCCCTCACGACACAATGTGGTAACGCATCTCATAAATACCTACACCTCCCATCCCATGGTCCTTTACCATGTGCCATGTGGCTCTCGCTGCTGGCAACAAGCATGACCTTAGTCCAACCCAGCGTGGACGTAGCAGGCCCAGCTGTATAACCCTGGGAGTGGCAGCAATGCCTACCGCACGCTGGTAAATCAATCAATCAATCAGGAGATGATTACAAAATTTACAATATAACATGTTAGTCACTGTACCAGTGATCGCCTGTCAAATGGCAGAGTTCAAACGGACAGGTTTTTGCTCTTCCACTCAACCATAGGGGCCCCCGAATGAGATTGAAATAAACATATCCACGAGCAATAAATAATATCTTAATATATTTCAGCCTCATATGAGGGTAAAAAGAGGAAAAAAATGTTTTATCAAATTATGTTATTTAATTATACTAACAGTAGTGAAAAAAGAAAACACTTAACACTTAATATCTACTTATGGAATATATGTCAAAGTAAACCAAAAATCCTAACCTTATACACATCTAATTAGCTGTGAGTGTGGCTCTAAAGAAAAAGAAGATGAATAACTAAATAATGGCGTTATCAAAATTTAGGTATTAAATGAAAGGGTGCCCTGTAAAAAAATCTTCTTTAACCTTGCGTTGAAACGAATTTATTGATAAGCTTTTATAACTTTCGGGTAACCAGTTGTATAGCGTAGATATCTGATATGAAAAGGAGCATTCGTAAAAAGAGTTATTATGCTGAAGTGGTGTTAACCGCGATTTGTGGCGTATGTTTACATTATGCACATCGGTACGAAACCGAATTTTGTTATAAAGATATGAAGGCTTTTTGGTCATGATAATTTTATGATATAGCATACAGGCGTGGATCAGCCGCATCTGTTCTACATTTAGCGAACCAATTTCCTTTAAATATCGAGAGGTACGATGTCTTCTTCTGAGACCACACACAAGACAGACACATGAATTTTGTATGCGTTGAAGGCGACGGGAATCTGAACTTAATAAGTTAGGTCCGTAAACTACATCTGCATAATTTTAGTGTGAAAGAACTAAAGTGTTACACAGTTGTATTTTCAGCTTTTTACTAAGTAAATTCCGAATGGAATATATTAATTTTAGGTTACAGAAAGCGCGACGCAAAACCACGACTACGTGCGTAGAGTATCTGAGAGAGTTATTTAGATGAAGCCCAAGATTCTTTGAGCAATCTTTTACAGGTATGGTTTCATTTCAGAAATTTTGATATTTTCGGAGCATCTCCTGCGTGCCATAGTTCTGCCAAAGAGAATCGCGTTTGACTTGGAGGTTAAGCAGAATTTATTTGATACGGAAAGCAAGGAATTCAGATCATGGATGATATTCAGACATGCTGATCAACTGCATTCTCGTTGAGTAGTATAATTGTGTATCATCAGCATTGAAATGTGAGGTGCAAAACTGTAAACATCTACTAAACTCGTGTGTGTATAAGATAAAAAGCAGTGGCCCAAGTATGGAACCTTGAGGCACTCCACTTTCAACTTTAACATACTCAGATAAACAATTATCATACATCACAGCCTGGAGGCGACCTACGAGGTAATTTTTCATTAAGTTAACTGAGTTATCTTCAAATCCGATATAGTGTAGTATAGAAAGTAAGAGGTCATGATTAATTCTGTCGAAAGCTTTGGTATAATCGAGCAATACAAGTAAGCACAGTTTATTCTCATCCAGTACGGTGTGTATATCATCAATGACCTTGAGAAGAGCTGTGACGCAACTATGGGCGGTACGAAATCCAGACTGAGTGTGAGGTAAAACATCAAAAGTTTCCAGATATACTTGAATTTGAGAATTAATTATTTTTCCGAAGACTTTTGATATGGTACACAAAATACTAATCGGTTTAAGATCTTTATAAGATTCCGGTGGATTGAATATAGAAAGGGGAATGACTTTTGCTAGTCTCCATACTGATGGATATACGTTATTTATTATACAGAAGTTATAAATGTGAGTTACGTAGGGCAGGATGTAAGGACAACTATGAAGCAAGATGTTATTATCATTAGTTGGCCCTGCCGTATATTTTGTGAGTAATAATTGATAGTTTCGTGGTCAACGGCTGTATCTCCTTTAGATGCACTAATAAAATAGTTGTTTATGTTCACATCATTTAAATTATTAGGTATAAGTGTATTTTTTTGCTTATTATATATATCTAACTCTTTCAGTTCTTTCTAAACATGTTTGTTTTTACTGCGTAATTTGCATTCTAAGTAGGCTTTTTTTTCACATTTGATGGTGCTGTTAGTTAGGTTTCGCAACTCTTTATAATTGATCCAATGGTGGGGTGCCTTAGTTTTTTTAAATTTAGAAAGAGTCTTGTCGCGAAGTGACATCATAAACTTAAGGATGTCAGTAAGCCACGGTGCCTTTTTTTTCTAATTACGACAGTTTTACAGGGGCATGGGAGTCAAACGTTTCTAATAGAAGCCTGTTGAAAGTTTCGATTTTGTCATCAATATTATTAATGCGATAAATTAGTTGAAGATTTTTATCAGTCAGGTCATTAATGAAGTCAACTTCTTTGAAAGTTTTAAAATCTCTATATGTGTATTCGAAAGGTTGAAATTTGTGCGTATCTACGCCAATGGAGCAGTGAATCAAGCAGTGTTCAGAAAAAGGTTGCAAGACGGAAGGTTGTACAATATTTAGATCTTCTGTACATATAATTACATCGAGTAATTTCATAGAGGTTGAACTAATTGTAGTGTACTACTACTCATTGGTGTATGTGATTTCTTATAATAAAAACATTCGAGCTGTTATGATGTAACTGCTGACTCAGGACAAGGATTAGGACCAGGCAGTCAGTCTTTATATGATAGCAGAGTGAAGTACAACAGTAAAGAGTGTGTTTTATTTAAACAAATTTAAGTGATTGTTCAGTGGCGACGAGGATTAACCATATAAATAAAAGCGAGTGCGCCTTAATTCTTTAATGTGTAAATCCAGTGAAAAATAAGAAGGAACAGAGCATAAACTTTGTAAGGAAAACTTCAAACAAATATACATTGGGTACTAAGAAAACGGGCCTAGCACTATTATATCGCAATGTTTATAATATAATTAAGAAAACCAATTAAAACGACCCTTATCATAGGGAGATTTACAAGCATTTAGGAGGAAATAGAAATAATATTTGTCCGAATCATTTATGTTTTAAATCACTAGTATACCATAAAGTTCTTTAATTATTATTTGTCTTTGAGAATCAAAAAATTGTTAGTGTTGGCGTTATTATTATTAAAAGAGCGTACAGTAATTAACACAAAAAAGTGAATTTCATAAAATGTATTAAACGCACTCGCAAAACAAGGGACTCAGGTCCATAACAAGGGACTCAGGTCCAAAACAAGGGACTCAGGTCTAAAACAAGGGACTCAGGTCCAAAACAAGGGACTCAGGTCCAAAACGAGGGACTCAGGTCCAAAACAAGGGACTCAGGTCCAAAACGAGGGACTCAGGTCCAAAACAAGGGACTCAGGTCCAAACAAGGGACTCAGGTCCAAAACAAGGGACTCAGGTCCAAAACAAGGGACTCAGGTCCAAAACAAGGGACTCAGGTCCAAACCAAGGGACTCAGGTCCAAAACAAGGGACTCAGGTCCAAACCAAGGGACTCAGGTCCAAAACAAGGGACTCAGGTCCAAAAACAAGGGACTTAGGTCCAAAACACTAAGAAAGAAAGCCTCACGGAATCTGTTCGAATCGAACACGAGGGACGATGGGTCCAGAAAAAATGGTACAACGAATGAACATACGCGGGGCTACGAATTGGTGCGTGGTCATTCAGCGTTGGAAATAATAATAATAACTAATAAATAAGTATGCCGCTTGCGAAGTCTAAAAAATAATAATAGTGATAATAATAATAATGAGATGGGTTTGATGATTTCCAGTTTCAGCTAAGAAAGCGTGTCGCATAAATCTAAAATTCTTAATAATAATATTAATAATAATTCTTATATCTCAATCATAGATAGAATTAAGTAATAATCATACAAGTGGCTATAAGGAGTGCATCACAAATACATACCATAATAAATCGTCTAAACATTACATTAGTATAACAAAATGTAAAATATAAAATCAAATTACACGTAAAAAAAAATTGTATAAAGGAGCACACAACACATACATTATAACAAACTACAAATAATATAACACACGTAAAAAATAGTAAGACTAAATGAAATTTATTGATACTTTTCCCTTAACAAATTCTTTATCGTCCTTTTAAAAATAAATGACTTGGAATTTTCGATATCAGTAGGTAAATGATTATACATTTTACATTCATTATAAAAGACATTTTTTGATACATGTGCTGGTGAGGAATTAACTGATCTTTAAATCTTAAATCCAATAATAATAATAATAATAATCATAATCATAATAATAATAATGTAATGATGATGATAACAGCAACTAGACTGGCTAAGCCGAGGAACTAAATTTTTGTATCGTATACAGGATGAGACGAATAAATATGAGCTTCAAATGGTTGGGTGGAACAGCATTGGAACATTTCGACTGCGAAGGAGATGTCTGCTCAGAATGCTTGCGATAGGAAAAATCAAAAAAGGCATTCAACGTAGGCGTGCAAATGAACACGATGCTTTTTAAGTTGATAGAGCAATCGCGCACTTGAAAATCACCGCAAAACGTTTCCGACTTTTTGACAGAAGGGTCACTTAAGTTTAAATACTCTGTGTATTATTTTTCTAGGGTATGGGACTGAACCACTCGCATTTCGTTGAATGAATTAAATTCGAAGAAAAAATATGTTTTCGTTTATTTTGTAACATAAGGAAACTTAAAATATTTTATTAATCACAGTAGTTAATTACACTTATTAATTAAATACACATCTGTGTAAATTTGCCGTTTTGTAGTCCGAGGTTAGTTTGTAAATAGATTTGATGATTCGGAGCGAACTGTTTTACAACTGTGTCAGGTGTTTATATTAAAAGTTATTAGTTCTCTAATATTCACGACATGCATCCGAATAGACCAGAAAAGATCTCGGCGTGAAACGATTCGAACGGAAGCATGGGCGGAGAACGGAAATATTTCTGATTTACTTTAAAATTGAAAATAAAATATTTAATGAATTTTGTGACTGTTAATATTTTGAGAATTGACTGTATTAATTATCTACTAAATTTTCATTATTAAATTATTCACAAATAAACAATTTTCAAAAGGTCCTTTGACACAAACAGCGAGTATTGAGGACCGGTAAAAAAAAAGGTATGAGCGGACTGTGCTTGCAGGAAATATATTTCAGTATTCCAGGAGCATACGTAGAGGCAACAGCTGAAATAGATGTATATCAAGCTACAACTCACTATTCACCGAAGGTTTGTGGTCGACGTGGAAGCCACAAACATTCTTCTTCAAGTGAAAAGTGTCCGGCCTTAAATCAGACATGCAATAACTGTGGATCCCAAGGACATTTCAGGTTTCAATATAAGACACATGCAGAAAGAAAAAAACGTGTGAGAAATAGTCAACCATATGCAGAGCCTCCTAGAAAATTCAAGAAGGAGAAAGTGGCGAATGTGCATTCCATATAAGAAGACACCGATGAAGAAGAAACAAACTAAGTCTTCCACATCGATAATGACGAAACAATAACCTACAGCTTAGGAGGAGTTGAGATAGACATGCCCATTTATTCAGGTAGCAAGACCCAAGTAACAATCTTAATTTTAACATACTCTATAAGATATTCTAAAAGCTTATTTCTGAGACTACTTATAAACGTAAATGGTCTAACTTAAAACCCTTATACGGGTATAGGGGTACACCTAGAGAAAGGCCTACATATTTTCATTTAAAACTACTTTTAAAGCTTTCAAGTTTTAATGAATCATCTAAATCTCTGCTCGTAGAATATCTGAAGGGTATTATAAAACCATACTTTGTTTAGAATAAGTACTTATTAAAGTTTAAAATGCACACACAAATGCTTGAGAGAATGTTTTGTATTTAATAAAGTAAATATAAAAGAAAATATATGGGACGCCATACATAGTTATAAAATGAACATATCGCGAGTACTGAGAGGGATTACTTGTAGGTGAAGTATTGAGAGCCCTCAGAGTGGGCTAAAATTTTCAACGAGGCTAAGTTTACTGTAAAATCTAATTAGACAGTTCTTACAAAATTCTTGCGCCCTCCAAAAACGCAAATTTAAATAACTATATGGATAAATTATTTTTCTCCTCGATGACTTAAAAATAAATAAATCAGTATCATCTTTCAATAATATAATTCAATGTTAATAAATTCTTTCTAAAAAACATTTCTCTTACAAAAAAAAATAACATTTCTTTGTTCAATCTGGAACCTTCCCAGTGTGGCTGACCGTTGTGCATTTCTTGACCTTTGGAAGTGGTGGCAGCTGTGTGCACCGACCATATTAGGTGTGAATAATTCTACTTCAAACGTGTCTTGTCTTAAAATGCCTACAAAACAATCAATTGCTCTTTAAGTGCGCTGATTTATTCTTGTAGAAGTATGTTTTAAGTCCCATCGGTCTTAATATAGTTATTTCTTAAAACTTGTAGGCTATTTTAAAACCTATGCTAAACTGAGGAGTTAACACATCCGTTTTAAGACATATACGTTGTATGGCTCCTTGTATAACCCAACCAAAAATAATTCAGTTTGATTTTAGTACTTTGTCATTTTTGGAAAAAGCGAGTGGTAGAGCCGCTTGCTATTATTATAAATTACCAAGAGCAGGTATAGTAGCGCAGCGGGCTAAGGCGTATTGGGGCGAGCATGCTTGGTTACACTCTCTATTGTGTACTGGGTTTGATCTTCATCTCCGACACTAGCAATGTCTGCTGGTAATGGATATTGTCTGAGCTTCTTCAAAAGAAAAAAGGGAAAGATTACGGCGACAGGAAGCGAAGATCATTAGAACCAAGGTGTACGTGAAACACCTAATAAAGGAAAACACAACTTGCCTCAACTTTAATCAAAGTACACAAGTAATGAGTAAGGATAGAGTAGACATACAAATTAAATATGATGAAACAGGCCAAAACTACAGAAGGAACATCGTGCATCTAAAGAAGATCGAGGGAGAATGGGCAGTGTATGTTTCAAAATAAGTACATGTGACCGACAAAAAACAAGAGTCAGATAATTACTGATATTTCGTAAGCCTAATTTACTTTAGTATCGTCGTGTGACATGCGTTGTATGCTACTTTACTATATTGTTATATATATGTTACAGTAACAGATGAGTTGATCCAAGGCAAGTCCATGTCCACGTGACCGACAAAGGATCAGAGACCGTAGACTGGTATTCTTCAAATTTGCACCTTCCTTTGGTTATAACTTTCATATTAATATATTTTGCTATATCATATTCTTATATTGTTCTATTCTTATATAGTTAAGTAGGTATATTGTTATATTTGGTGCACCGCCATAACTCACATTGTGGACATTATTGTTAATTTCATTAACACTGTTGTAAAAGGAAAAGTGGATGTAGTGTACTACTACTCATTGGTGTATGTGATTTCTTATAATAAAAACATTCGAGCTGTTATGATGTAACTGCTGACTCAGGACAAGGATTAGGACCAGGCAGTCAGTCTTTATATGATAGCAGAGTGAAGTACAACAGTAAAGAGTGTGTTTTATTTAAACAAATTTAAGTGATTGTTCACTAATACGGGTAGGTTGGTCAATTACCTGCTTTAAACCAAATGAACCGATGACATTGTTAAGCATTATGCACTTTTCACTAAGCTAGTCCAGAACATCTGTATTTAAGTCTCCCGCGCACTGTATGTAATCAAATGTGGGCACAGCCAAAGTTAGCAGGTTTTCAAATTCATTAAGGAATACTTCATAGAGGGAGGCGTGAGGAGAGTAGAGGGTACCTAATGCATATTTTCTATTTTTAAATTCAAGTGAAAGCCATAGTTGCTCAGTTAAATTTCCTTTCATGAAATGTATTGGACTTGCTTTAATTGTGTGCTTAATATATGATGCAACACAAGCTCCTCGACCTAATCTGTCTTGTCTGAAAAGTTTATAGCCAGAAAGAGCCACCGTTTCATCCAGTATACCTGCATTTAACCAAGATTCTGATATAGTTATTATGTCATATTTATTGTAGGCAACTTCTTTAAGTTTAGAGAAATTTTTTACCAAGGACCTTGTATTGATGTGACAAATTTTAAAAAACTGCTGCATATTGAAATAACAGGTAAATGCTTAAAGTGCACACATATATACAAAGCGAAAAGTATAGATATTCAAAAGTAAAGATATTCAAAAAGGAAAACAAAAAAAAAGATTAATTAAGTTTTTATTACTTATTTGTTAATTTATTTATTGGTACGAGTATTTATTGATATGACTGTTATTGTTAATTATAATTATTATTTATTGTTAATAGAGTTTTACTTAAAGTTATTTATTTTAGCAGATTTTTTTTCTTTATTATATATATGCATATATATGCACACACATACATATACATACATACATATATGGGTACTACTATTATCGCGATAGCTTACTTTAGGATATTTCGCAAATGATTCCGAGTAACTGTTCTTTGAGGTTTCAGTGACCCTTGCCTAGGTTTTGTAGCGGACTCACTCTGGTTGGCCCTCGTGGTTGTTGATGTAGTTGTCTGGTTCCCCAGGAGCGTGTTTATTTACACAACCGGTGTCAGCTCCGGCTTCAGAATCACTGCCAGGTGTCAAGTTTGTAGACGTCAGATTGTCGGAATCGATGTTTTTGAGATTAGCAAGCGTGTAAGTTTTTCCACCAATTATGAGCTTATTTTTTTAAATTTTTGTAGGTAAATCTTTAGATTCAGCTTTTTTCATATATTCGAGTAACTGCTTTCTCTCTAGCCTATCTTCATAAGTCAGGTCGTCGTTGAAATAAATACCGGTGTTTTTGAGTTTTGATAAACTTTTGAAAATCTCTTCTTTTTTGAGCTCAAGAAATATATGTTTGTCTTTAATATGTTTAAGCTGATAACAGTTATTTACGTCACTTGCAGAAATTGTTATATCTAGATTTCCACGGAGAACTTTAAAAACTGCCTCCAATACTGGCACGCACACTGGTGTCCGACTCCCTATGGTGGTACCGGAATTTTTTCGAAAAAGAAATGAATCGTCTCTAAATGTGTATTCCCTCCCGCACAAGGTCACTTCAGGCCTAGAGATAAATTGAGTTGTACTTCCTATGACGTGTTATTTCCTAGAGCGACGTTAGCATCCAAAAACATAATCATTCATGGTGAGTCATTCCTTGCGTCACAATCGACTAATCCCTTCGTCTAGTCGGATGATCTTTACGGCATCCTGTCTACTTAATATAAATAAATCTGATTAAGATATGTACAATTTCGTATTTTCTTAGAGTTTCCGATAATTCTAGACTAGTTTATTGATGCCAAAAATATGTTTTCTTAATTTTTGTTTGTCTGGCTATCTGAATGTTTATTCTACCAAAATTTGAAAACGACTCAACATATTTGGTACACGTAGAAATATACAGAATCGGAAAGTCATGCGTTTGGCATTGCGCTATTAACCGACCGCCCATAAAGACGTCTACCAGTACTCTAGCAGAGGTAAACAGTGACACGCCTCTTCAAGAGAATTTATACATGATTGCTTGCTTCGCTCTCGCTTGCCGCTCTCGCTTGCTCTTATTGCCGTACCAAAACAAACACTTTCCGATACTGTATTTCCAACTTACTGGCGAAGTCAATCCAATCAGCAAACATTTATGTAATTCAAACGAGGCAAGATATTTCTAGGACCGCTGTTATAATTTGAATTAATTCTTTTTCCAAATAAATTTCAGATACTAGTAAAAAGGGCCTTAATTTTTTATTTTTAAATAATATTGACGTATATCAAATGGTTTGTGGACATACCTATTCAAATACTGAACAACTCATATACAGGGAACAAACTAGTATTTGCTGAAAATGTGATGTTCACATATTTTACATGCCATTTGTGATCTGTCACTTCTAACGCTCCGAAATCATTAAAGATCAATATGGCATATGGACATATCCTTCCAAATTAACACATAACAGTAACAATAAAATTATATCTTGCTCAAAAAATGTCGGAAATGATGATCTCCATCACAACTTCAGTGAATAAGAAACTTTGGAGAAGAACATCTTATAACATTTAAGGATTCAAGCTCACCACGCAAAAATGTTTGTAAGACATAAAAGTATTAAAATTAAAATACAGAGCCATATTTTATTTTGGATCGATTTTTGATTTATAAAAATTCAAAAAGTACTTGAAACATAAAAATACAGAATTTCACAGCGAAATTTGAAATCTGTAAATCAATTTTCCACCTTATTTTGAAAAAGGAGACGTACTTTACAGAACTATCATATTTAAAAAAAAAACAAGCCTCACTATTATTTTCTTATGTTTTGATTAAATATAGTGGTTACAATAGTATTTACTTATTAACCAAATTTGAACAAAATTATTTTTAGTAAATATATTTGACGCAATCAGATTTATAAGCACATCAAATTATAATCCTTTTCCTAGTAATCTTATATAAACAAACCTTATATCTAAACAACTGAGTCATGTCTTGTCAATATTTGTTTATAACTTAAATACCTCCCGCAAAACAAAAAACACTGTGTGTTAGGGAAACAAGCCTCGTTCTTTTAGAAACTGATTCTACATGCAAAATCAGTAATAAAATTTCTATAAACAGAAGTCAGAAAATGCTTGTTAAAGAATGTCTAAGAATGGTGCCTAAATAGTGCATTTTACTAATTCATCTCGGAAATGCTACAGTACATAATAATTATGTCGAGATCTCCGATTAAAGAACTTATATCTAGATACATAATGGCTATCTTTTCTTCATATACCTTATTTGCTCCTAACATAGTCACATTATATGTCCATTAAAATGGATAGATGAACATCACATCCCATAGGCAACAGTGGCGGGTATGTTTAGAAGGGAAAATGTACAATATTGTACATATTTTATGTAATAATTGTTGGTTAACCTCCATGAACATAACCTGGGATTTAAAAAATATAATAGGTAGAGATGTTTTATTCAAGGGAAATATGTGTTGAAAGGATATTATTTATAATATTATTATTACAACTGTAAACTGAACGCCATCATGTTACGACTATAACCTACTTACTTATGAAACGACCGATTTTCTTCTTTTCTAAACTGCCTTCTGCAAACGGTACAGCACTTCAATATGTAGCATTAAATTTTCACTAAACTGTGTAAATATGAATAGAGGATATCACTTGGGTATTAAGCAAATCACAACTTAAAATAAAATTACTTTTTCCTCACTTTTTGGTCGGAGAACACGAAAAACATTTATTGACATTAATGGCGGACACTGTCAAACTGACATTATGATAATCAAACTGAACTGATCGTGTAGAAAACTGCCGCGAATAGGCCGATGGGCCAATCAGAAACTTATGGGAAGAAGTGCCTTAGATTGTGAGTCTTTCAGCAACAAATAAATCAATGCCATTATGTATCTAGATATAAGTTCTTTAATCGGAGGTCGAGATACTCGCGAAATGCTCCATCACGTTTATTAATGCATGATAAACCCATTTCGAACATTTACAATGCATGTTACTAAACGAAGTCTCAATATTTTAAATCGCTTTCCTCGAAAACGATTTGTCCTACGGTTAATTGTCAAAAGGGCCATCATTAGGCGATTTTAGCAAAATAATATGTTCAATTTAAATAGGAATTTACTTTGGAAAAATATTTTGAAGGACTGTCAAACAGCAAACTAACAAATCAACTAACTGAATACAAAAATTACTTTGAATTTGAATTTGTTGACGTGTGTAAGTAGCATGTCATTCTCAAATTATTGATTCAAATGAATCTTGAGAATGGCACATTAGAGTAGTAAAACTACAGTAACGTTCAAGTTTTAGTAAATCTAGTGATAGAAACAAAGTAAAAGTGTTTTTCTTGTATCAACATGATTAACAATTACAAAGTAACAGCTTCCACAATACTTTATCTTAATTACGTATTTATGTTAATGACAGGAGCAGGCCAGTCTACAATGAAGGTCGCAGGAAATCATTTTCCATCATACTGTAATGTCAATAAAGGACACAATACATCTCAGCCTTAAATACGTAAAGCATTAACACTTTTTCAACATATTTTTTAAATTTTCAATTATGAAAGTTCGTTAAAAAATAATACACCCGTATTTTTTTATTTTTCATATTACATCGTTCGATATAAGAAAAAAATAATAAAGTTTTCCCGCGCTGCTTGTGACGTAGCTGATCCCGCGCCAATGAGAAGGCTCGGATGATGATGTAGAGTGCAAGAGAAACATTATACTATGTCCACAGAAGAAAATTTCTTCTGTGCTATTTTTATCCATCCCTGTTGTTGATTAATAAACATCCCGCCATTAACTTTGGACCGACTCGTGCACGCTGGTGCACGATATTTGAATTTAGATAATATACGTAATCACGCCGGAATTCAAATTTCAAACGTAAAAATAAGATACTAAGAGACGATACTAAAATTTTATCGCTGTATTTATTAACTAGAACCTCCAAGCTGTTCACCACATACATTAGAATATCACGATTTGTATGTGCGGGATGACCCTATCTATTAAAATGCCGCTGCCAAGCGTTGGTCAGCTAACGAAGTGGTAGGAGTTTGTTTTATGGATAAGTCACATTAATATGATTGAAAAAAGAATATATCAAGTTAGTCCGATCAATGAATGCCCAAAAGGGGATTGTAGAGGACATTTTGGAGGGGAGAATTTTAATCTTCAGGAATGTGTTGGGGGTAGTTAGGAGGTAAACATACTAAAAGTCCCCACCCCTAGCCCCGCCGCTACAGGGGGGAGGGGGGTTGAAAGGTTCCTTTTTTCGATTCTTCGCTTATAACTCGGAAACGATGCGTCGTACGGAAAAAGGTAATCTATACAAAAGTAAACATAATTAAATTTCCTACAAGAATGTTTATATTATTTTTTTTCATATGTATTGTAGTTTACGAGATATTCACCAGCGAAAATCGATAATTAATAAAAAAAAATCAATTATGTATCTTAAATTATTCTGTCAAAACGGCTTACCGTGACCTGCTAATAAATCACAGTTACAAAATAATCTTTATTTTACAACACTCGATGTATTTACTAACCTAATATTTTGTCAAAATCTATACATTTCCTTAAATATACAGTGTGATTCACTTAAAATGAAGACACCCTCATAACTTTTTTATTATGTTTCCGATTTGAATCAAATTTTACTCTAATATAGAACATATTAGTATCTACTTATGACCAGAAGAACATCCACCTGCTACAAATGCAAAGCCACCTGCGCTACCAATATATGTTGAAAAAAATGAAAAATCATATTATGCATTTTTTTATCGCAAAATTTTGTTAACGAAAATTGTTCAGAATTGTCCAAAAACCTTAAGTCCAAAATTTAACCAATATAAAAAAAATTCAAAAATTAAAATTTTTAAAATCTTTAAAATATTTATTTTTAAAAAAATTGCAAATTGCTTTATAACTATCTGGCAGCTTGGGTTTTAATCCAATAAATGAATGCCCAAAAGGAGATATTAGAGGACATGGGGGGGAGGGAATTTCTTTATTCAGGAATGTGTTCGCGGTATTTAATATGTAATAATGAAAAATAAAATTACATCTTATAATCTCATAAATTTTGTTGGCCTGGCTCTCTTGGGACGAGAGGGTCTGGCTTCTTATTCCAACTCCAAAACCTTGACATCCCCGTCGTCGTCTTCATCTGTTCCTTGATTATTGGATTCAGTGTCTACACGGAACGAGGGGAGTTCTACGTCATCTTCTTCATCATTCTCGTTCATTAAAATTAACACACCGTTTAAACAGTTCCCCTGGCAGTTCTGGCATAAAGGGGAGCAATTCATGGATACTTTCTTGCAGCTACATCTGGCGCTGCTGCAATCTTTAGTGCACTTGCAAAAAATCAAGTCAAAAATTATTTTTGGTGCCGCTGGGTCTTTGGTCAGCACTGGAGCTAGATACTTTGCATTGTGCTCCTAACCTCACAGCTCTGGGGGTAGCTGATTTCCCAACCAGAGCTGCACCTGGTGAAATGTGCGAAATAAATGCTCTTTTGTTGCCCCCTCGCTTGGTGGAAGTGATGAGAGATCTGGTTTAATATTTGCTACGGATTTCAAAAATGAATGGTATCGGTAGATGTTGTGGGAGCTCTCCTTTGCTGAGGCGCCATACCATTTTAGCATACATAATCGTCCAGCTTCTTCAACATCAACATGAGAGGAGGAAGGGTTGTGAAACACTTCGGCTGCTCTTCGAACATCAGCTATGTTTTTGGTAAAGTTTTATAAAACCAAGTTTACTCTTCCGGAATGTTGCAGACGTTGAATCGCAGCCAGTAAAAGCATGTAGGAACAGAACTTCTTTCAGTCCCAGTTGCTGCATTTGGTGGGTGGAGTAAATATTGGTTTGAACTTGAACAGGTTTTATGAATCAAATATTGCGGTCTGGTGGAGTCTTTGCAGTAAGAATCACTGCGAGGTCTACATCTTCTCCAATGACAGCCACATTGGATGTTTCTCTTATAGATTGTGCAATAGCTGTACTTACAATCAGCACGTCAGCATCGTCTGATACTTGCTGCGTTGTGATGCCGTTTTCGTGCAGTTTAGACATCAGTAGGCTGATCAGTCTATCTTTATTGTGCTGATTGGAGAGGAATAAATCTTGATTCACTGTTATTTCGGTGTCCACATTGAAATGGATATCTACCGACTTTTTCATTCGGTAGCGTCTTCCCTGCTCTGCTGCCTTAGTGCTATTTGGTGAGTTGTTGTATCCATCAAAAACAATTGTGCATCTCCTCCCTGGGTAGTGGGTCTTGACGAATTTCACGTATCCACCACAAATTGCGGAAATTGAGGATCCCCTTTGCCAGATGACCTTATGTATGAGAAATCCCCCATCAATAACCAAATCAAATTTTGGTATATGTACGCTCTCGTTGGTAGGTTCAAACAGCTTGAACAGGGCAGACTTTTGGTTTTATTCTCATACCACCTTCATTGAATAAGACTAAGGGAAATGGGGCCAATTCGTATCGTAAATAATGCTTCAAGTCTTCATCACTTTTTTTGCAAATGGAAATCCTTTGGAAGGGGAGGAAAGGGTCTACTGGAACTTTCTCATCTTGGATCTTGATTGATGAACTAATAGAGGAAATAGGGAGTGCCCTGTTTTTGCGTGACAACTTGTAATCTGAAAATGGCAATGTTACCATTTTATTCATTGCTTGTTTTCCACATGTAACAGCGTCATAGCAGTTGATTGTATCGTCTCCCACCACCCCAGTGGCTATCGATATGGTGTCAATTGTTTCAGGAAAAGGAGAATGATTTTCTAGCCACGTTGTGAATTTAGCAATGTCAGCCATATCTTTTGTTATGCGTGCTTCCCCGAAATCCCTATGCTGCTTACTCGAATTGAAGAAAACTTCACAGAACTCTTCCAATGAAGTGCAGACGTCATGAGTTGCACTCATCCCCACAACCCACTTGCTGATTACACTATCTGTGACACCACGCCCTCTCTTTATGCCGCCTTGGGCACTGAAGCTTCGCATCAGATTGTCATATCCGCCCAAACGCATTTGGGCATTTATTTATTGGATTAAAACCCAAGCTGCCAGATAGTTATAAAGCAATTTGCAATTTTTTTAAAATAAATATTTTAAAGATTTTTAAAATTTTAATTTTTGAATTTTTTTTATTTTGGTTAAATTTTGAACTTAAGGTTTTTGGACAATTCTGAACAATTTTCATTAAAATTTTGCGATAAAAAAATGCATAATATGATTTTTCATTTTTTTCAACATATATTGGTAGCGCAGGTGGCTTTGCATTTATAGCAGGTAGATGTTCTTCTGGTCATAAGTAGATCCTAATTTGTTCTATACTTGAGTAAAATTTGATTCAAATCGGAAACATAATAAAAAAGTTATAAGGGTGTCGTCATTTTAAGTGAATCACACTGTGTATTTAAGGAAATGTATAGATTTTGACAAAATATTAGGTTAGTAAATACATCGAGTGTTGTAAAATAAAGATTATTTTGTGACTGTGATTTATTAGCAGACCACGGTAAGCCGTTTTGACAAAATAATTTAAGATACATAATTAATTTTTTTTATTAATTATCGATTTTCGCTGGTGAATATCTCATAAACTACAACACATAGGAAAAAAAATAATACAGACATACTTGTAGGAAATTTAATTATGTTTACTTTTGTATAGATTACTTTTTCCGTACGACGCATCGTTTCCGAGTTATAAGCGAAGAATCGAAAAAAGGAACCTTTCAACCCCCCTCCCCCTGTAGCGGCGGGGCTAGGGGCGGGGACTTTTAGTAAGTTTACCTTCTAACTACCACCAACACATTCCTGAAGATTAAAATTCTCCCCTGCAAAATGTCCTCTACAACTCTTTCGTTGACTGGACTAAGTATAAACAAATACAGTAACTAAAAGTATCGCTGGCTACCGTACTATAATGATACATTGTGATGCACTAACGGTGCAGTATTTTAGCAGAAACAGTACTGCATTACATCGTTTTAGTGTCGGTTTCCCAGTACGCAAATTTCTATCTTATATTGCTGCTATACTTCCAACATATAGTAACTTTATTTTTAAAGGTTGGTTTTATATTTTACCGTTTTCTCCTAAGAATATATTTTTTTATTTGTCTTTCTTACCTTCGGTTTATTTATCCCACGAGAGTATTTTTTGCCAGAATTTAACAAGACATGATAAAAGTTTGTTTAGAGATTTAATATGTTATATACTCGAAATAGAAGCAAGTCAAATATATTCGTAAACTGAAGTTATGCCCAATTGGATTGATTTAAGCAAAAAAAAACTAAAGTAAACAAGAATGTTTCAAGATCATTCCTATTTGGACGCAAGCCGATATATAAAAACAAATTACTTTCTCTCTATCTCCCTGAGCTATCAAAAAAATTAAAATGCCAGAAATACCCTGTTCCCCAGGTATATTATTACAATCGTTTAAAAAACAAACGCGGTCTATTTTACTTTTATATCTAAATTGGTATATGAAAATTAGATCAGAATCAAATACAACGTCACGTAATACAAAATAAAGAGTGTAATTAGTTTCATGTCATTAAAAAAAATGATGGTGGGTAACGACTAAACAAACCTTATGTAACAGGGGGTCTAAAAAGTAAATAAACAAAAATTTCGAAAATTTTTGAAAATATTGTTTGAGAACTGCTGGAATATTGGTCGCGCATGATACTCTGCAGATAGGTATAAAATGTCGGCGTCTTTGGCGGTGCGGTAAAGATCAAAGACACCGACATTTTTTGAGTGCTTAGTAGATCTGATATTCTCAAACAATATTTTAGTTTATGTCGTTACTTGGTTAAGTACATACACACGGCCTACCCATTCGTTATCTTTATATATTGCTTTGTTCTTTCTGAATTTTGGGCCACTGTATTTTAGTTTAGATTTATTTTATTGACTCACCGTTCAAGTCTTTAAGTACTTGGTTATGAACAGATACAACTTACTTGTTCGCTCTTTTGTGTTGCTTTTTTTTTTATTGAAAACGTTAGTTGAAAGTTTAGTGTGTTTAGTGTTGAGCGGAGTGCGTATGTCCTTAGTTCGCAGCGCCGAAATATGCACTGTTGCAGATGGAGGTCATTTCGAACAATTTATGTAAATCAACGATCATTTATTGGCACGTTCTAGATTTCTCGAGTAGGCCTGTCCATCACGCTGTCACATTGCTGTCACTTTCAAATCAAAGTCACTGCTGAGTTAGGCATAAACTTAATTATTATGAGCAACTTTTGTGGTTTTGTGTTCAAAGAATTGTTCTGTTATTGGGGTTACCTGTTGGGCATTAAAGGCATTATTATTGCTTTTATTCGCTGTTTTCTTCTGATCTGTTTATTATTGTTTGCATTGATTTTCATAGAGACCAAAGAGTAGAATTTTAGTTTTCGATACCTGTTTAGGAGAAATTATGCGCGCAATTAAAAATATCAGATTTTTCCTAACTTAAAATACACATAACTATTTTCTGTTATCGTATCTCGGACGTCTAACTATTCGTTTTCCAATTTCATGAAACAATTGCTAATTTTTTAAGCTTTCAACACAGAATACCTATTTATGTTACAAATGTTAATAAATCACATTAAAATTTTGTAAACTGTAAACAACAACAAAAACTCAAATTGTTTTTCAAATTAAAAAAGACATATGTAAACAAAGCCATCATGTGCTTGTAGTTCTGCAGAAAGAGATAACAAGTTATTTACATTTTATAATTGGTATAAGAAGTTTGGTTCAAAGCGGTCCCATCAAAGTGTAGCGTTTCTTTCTTCGAGACCGCGCGGCGGTGAGAACACAATCGGTAATACTTCCACGTTGCTATCACTTTTTAAAAGTTAGTAAGAAACTTCGATGATTCGGAACTATACATCCATTGACCCAGAAAAGCAGTGGTTCTCAAATGTTTCCTATCTTAACATTAAAATTTTTACCTAGGTCAGTTTTTCCAAAGTCCCCTTAGAGGAAAAAGTCATATAGGTTCTTTGTTTGCCTAGTCGGTCTCCATTACCATTTTTTTAATGACATGAAACTAATTACACCCGGTATATATAAAACACGTTAGAAATCGTTTGATTTGAAGGTTAGTTAAGCAATACTAAATCAACCGCACTGTATCTGCGTGTATTTCAATCTCTTTTTATTAAACTGCAAATTTACAAAAAAAAAAATAAGTTTTAAAAAATATATGTTCTAGTAAAACTATGGCAGCTTCGTGCTTCAGTAGCGAAAAGATTGTATGAGCCCTACAAGATCCACCTATTAGTTTAGCAATTAAGACAAACATATTCTGACTGATAAGTTCAAAGCTTTTCGTTATAAATGTGAATTAGGGGAGCCATTAAATAAAACGCGTTATTCAATGGATGATCAAATTTTGACTTAGTGGAAAAACGGCTTGTAATAATTATAATCTTCATTTAACATCACAGATTTTTTAGTAAAACATTTTTGATTAAGTTTGGATAGTATACGTAATACTTATATAAACCAGTTTTAGATATGTCTAACAATATTAGTTTAGCAAAATAAAAGTTTAATTAAAAGTAAACAACAAACAAGTGCGATTATCGTTAGTAGAAAAGAATAAAACAAAAATAAAAACACTATCTACAAACAAAATTGAAATTTTAAATAAAAAACAAACAAGAAAACTTTTCCGCTTTCTATCCGGTTGGAATTTTATAAGCTCATCTTAAGTTACCGTTTCACTAGCAAACACCGAAACAAATGCTCAAGAGCTCGTGCCAAAAGGAAATTTTGATGCCTGTTATCGACTCCGCAATAAACGTCAAGTATTTTTACCCGGTTTAACCATTACTCTGGTTGGCTACAATGTAATTTGCAGTGCAATTACATGCAACATTTACCTCTTTATTAAATAAAAAGAATTTCAGTGGCTGCTCTAATCGTTCTTAAATTAGTATTGGGTTTCCTTCTTGCGTAACCTTAATTTCTGGAGATATTATCGTTTCTTTTAAGATAAATATATTTTATTTCGTTTTATAAAAGCCTGAATAATTCTCTCATCCAAAATCTGTGAAAACTATATTGCAACTACTGTGATGAGCTGCGAAAGCTTGCGGGGATGATAATGAAACAAAGAACTTTATGTCAGTCATTTAGCGTTGACAGTCTGAAAGCCGCGGTGAGAAATAGGAGAAGAATGTTCGTTGTAATTATAATAGTGTAAATATACACTGATACTCGCTAAATTGTCAACTGCCAATAAATACATATCAATACATTATATTAAGTAGGTATTTACTTTAGACCAGGCAACGAATGATTATAGAGGGAAATTTTAGGGACAGAAAATTTGACTTCGGAACATTGTTTGGACTAGTCTGGAGATGAACATATCAAAAGTCCCTACTCCTAGGTGGTGAGGGGGGGGGGCACTTTAAAGGTCCCATTTTTTGGTTTTTCGCTTATATCTCGGAAACTATGCGTCGTATGGAAAAAGGTAATCTATGCAAAATTAAACATAATTAAATTTCCCACAAGAATCATTTTCTTCCTGTGTGTTATAGTTTACGAGATATTCGCCAGCCAAAATAGATAATTAAAAAAAAAGTATTGGGTACCTTGAATATTTCTATCAAAGCTAATAAATCACAGTCACAAAACAATCTTTATTTTACAACACTCGACGTATTTACTAATCTAATATTTTGTCGAAATCTATACATTTCATTAAATATACAGTGTGACTCACTTAAAATGAAGACGCCCTTATAACTTTTTTATTTTGTTTCCGATTTGAATCAAATTTTACTCAAATATAGAACAAAGTAGGATCTACTTATGACCAGAAAAACATTCGCCTGCTACAAAGGCAAAGCCACCTGTGGTACCAAAATATGCTGAAAAATATTAAAAATCATATTAATGGGTCTTGACGAATTTCACGTATCCACCACGAATTGCGGAACTGAGGACCCCCTTTGCCAGATGAGCTTATGTATGAAAAATCTCCCATCCATAACCAAATCAAATTTTGGTGTATTTACGGTTGTGGCGCCGCACAGTGGGAAAAATATGCCCTTTTTGGACAAAAATCTGCCGACAGTAGAGATTTCAATCAAATTAAATGAAAAAAATGGTAAATACCCTTAATACCTTGTACTTTAGAGTAGTGCTGCGACAAATTGGCTTTGAGTTAACCTAACCTAAAAATCGCAGATATTACTTTCACATCCAGTGGAAGTACAGAAATGACAAAAAAATTTTATTTTTCAGATAGGCTTAGAATGTTATGAGACGTCGAGATTTTAAGTTTGAGCGAAGAAAATGCCTGTCTGTCTGTCGATCTGTCTGTGACTTTTTCTCTGCGTACGATTGCTCTGGAACCGTTTAAGATATTGACTAGAAATTTGGTACACGTATGTATTTTAACGAGATCTGGAACTGGATTATATTTTCATCTTATTCCATTGAAGAGTTGGGGGGAAAATTGGTAAATGGGTAAATAGGTAAATCAAGCAGGTAAGAGTCCATAAAATTGGTGTTTAGTATATACAAGAGAAGCTAATGTCTCAAAAATATTTTTGGCCCCCGATTACTATCCATTACTACCCCTAGCCCATTATAAAAGGGGGTGAAAAAAATTGTGATTTAGTATGTGTACAAGAATCAAAAGCCTCAATTTTTTTTACTTCATCCACCCCCACTATTCACCCCCCTTTCACCACCCCCACTCCCACTACCGATGTGGCGTATCGTTTTATGGGGTTTTGGGGTAGACGATTTCAATTATATTATTAAAGTTCCATAAACAATTATTTCCACGTAAAAATTGGATGTAGAAGCAGTTATTCCTTGGGCAACGGTTTTTTCTCTTTATTCCGCGTTTACCTCCTTGGTCTTGAGTCAGGAACAAATGAAGTAGTGTTCATGTAGATTGGATAGCAAATTCATTTTTATGGGATCATAAATTAATTGTTTGTTTCTTGAATCGTTTTTAACGGATAAACCATAAGGGGTTAAAATAGGAGTTGAAGGTTTAAGGTGGTGAAAATTCGGATTCAAGTGATATAAAGTTTAAGTGATCAAAAGTTGTTCTTTTGATGCAATCTCACCTTTAATCTTACTCGCATCCTATCGATCCCATAAAAATGAATTTGGTATCTAATCTACATGAACACAACTTCATTTGTTTGTGACTCTCGGCCAAGGAGGCAAACGCGGAATAAAGAGAAAAAAATCGCTGCCCAAGGAATCACTATTTCCATATCCAATTTTTCTATCCAAGTCTCTCACAACGAAAAAAAATTTGTACGTGGAAATAATTATTTATGGAACTTTAATAATATAATATTTGAAAAACTCATAAAACGATATGCCTCATCGGTAGTGGGGGGTGGATGAAGTGAAAATAACATTGAGGCCTTTGGTTCTTGTACACATACTAAATCACTATTTTTTTTCACCCCCTTTTATAATGGGGTGGGGGTAGTCATGGGGGTGGATAATGCCAAATTTTTTCTTGAGACATTAGCTACTCTTGTATATACCAAATACCAATTTGATGGACTCTTATCTGCTTGATTTACCTATTTACCCCCATTTACCCCAATTTATCCCCCAACCGTTGAAGGGAATAAGATGAAAATATAATCTAGCTCCGAATCTCGTTAAAATAATACATGTACCAAATTTCAAGTCAAGTCAAGTCAAGAGTAATCGTGTGCACAAAAGAGTTACAGACATACAGACATTTTTTGCTCAAACTTAAAATCTCGACATTTCATGACATTCTAAGCCTATTTGAACAATAAAAATTAATAAAAAAATTTTGTCGTTTCTATACTTCCATTGGTTGTGCAAGTGATATCTGCGATTTTTAGGTTAGGTTAACCCAAAGTCAATTTGTAGCAGCACTACTGTAAAGTACAATGTCTCAAGGGTATTTTCCATTTTTTTTTATTTAATTTGATTGAAATCTCTACTGTCGCCAGCTTTTTGTCCAAAAAAGGGCATATTTTTCCCACTGCGCGCCGATCCGATGCATTTTCTAGAATTTTTAACATTCAAAATGTTTTTATTTTTTTTCAGCATATTTTGGTACCACATGTGGCTTTGCCTTTGTAGCAGGCGAATGTTTTTCTGGTAATAAGTAGATCCTAATTTGTTCTATACTTGAGTAACATTTGATTCAAATCGGAAACAAAATAAAAAAGCTATGAGGGCGTCTTCATTTTAAGCGAGTCACACTGTATATTTAAAGAAATGCATAGATTTCGACAAAATATTACGTCAGTAAATACGCCAAGTGTTGTAACATAAAGACTGTTTTGTGACTGTGATTTATTAGCAGACCACGGTAAATCGCTTTGATAGAAATATTTAAGGTACCTAATACTTTTTTGTTTAATTATCTATTTTGGCTGGCGAATATCTCGTAAACTATAACACATAGGAAGAAAATAAATATAGACATCTTGTAGGAAATTTAATAACGTTTAATTTTGCATAGATTACCTTTTTCCATATGATGCATAGTTTCCGAGCTATAAGCGAAAAACCAAAACATGGGACCTTTAAAGTACCCCCCCCCCCGCTCACCACCTAGGTGTGGGGACTTTTGATATGTTCATCTACAAACTAGTCCAAACAAAGTTCCGAAGTCAAATTTTCTGTCCCTAACATTTCCCTCTACGCTCTTTTTTGAGCATTCGTTGCCTGGATTACTTACATTAATTTATTCATTTTATACAGTCTCCGCGAAAAAGTCGCCCCTAATTTTTTGGTTGTTTTTTAATTTAAAAATTTCTTTTTTGATATACATAAATTAGACAAAAGTGGGTTACTTTTAGACTAACAGGAACGAAAATAACACTTCCAGTTCAACCGGAAGAGACATCAGCTTTTTGTTCTTAAATAGAATGACTTTATTTTTTTGATGGTTTCTTATTAAACATAAAATTCTAAGTATAACAGTTTTTTCCTATTTAAGAAATTTCAATGAATAAGTGAGATACAAACAATTTTTGATATTTTCAAAATGGCCGCCTCAAATGAGCGCGACGAAAGCTAATTACTAAGTAAGCTATGGAACTTGTTAGTAAGGTTGTAGACATGTCAGTAAAGAACAAAATAGTTATTTGAATTACTGATAGGTAACACTATTTTTAGGTTTTTCTCAAAAGACAGAATTTAATGTTCATTTTCATTTCCGTAGGGCCCTATGGTACATTTCTTAATGGGACCGTGCTATTTTCTTTTATTATTCAGAAATAATGATTGATAAAGTTAAATTTTTCTCGCCATTAATAAAAGTATTTTTAAAAGGTAAGCGCCAACAAATAATTTTAATAAGGTAGATTGTAGATTGTTTGAGGGGTTGCTTGGCCTTGGGTTGACCTTTTTTCACCTCGACCTAAAAGATCTTTGTGAATTACCCTGCAACTAGTTTTTGCCCAGGATTTCAAGACTTTTTGCAAAGCTTGCGATTTTCCTGGGAGCTAATTTCCCTGTCTTCAGGCGTTAATTCCGCCTGTTCTAGGTACTTCAGCCTAACGCGAATTAGTACCTTGCATAAGGTACCTTCCTGTTCATAAATCTAAAATTTCAGACAGCCATGAAAATGACAGACATTTGCAACCATTTAATTATTCTTGACATTACTCACTGGTTATCTTAAGTAAGTATATTGAATTTGTTATTAACAAGTAAATTAATATAAAATGGCTGAAAAATATTCAAGAGATGAAAAAGTTGACATGTTGATTATTTATGGACAGAGATATCCAGAAAGAAGACAACCTCCGAGAAACTATCTCGCCCGGTTGGAATTTAGAACTGAACCTGATATAGAAATTGAAGAAAGACATAGTACACGGAAATTAGCAAAAATAGAAGAAAAAAATTATAATAAGCTGATATTTTCTGAATCGACAGTTGATGGGGGTAGGAATACAGGATCAAAAAGTTCCCATCCTTAACTGGTGAGCTTCATCCCTTTTTCACCCTTATAATGACACCGTGCTGGTTTTTCAATAATATTTTGGAAATGTGATGTTCTACGACAAAACTAGAGATATTGAAAAATATTGAGAATTAAATTTTCTATAAAACATGTCTTATAGGTCGTTTGCAGATTATTAAGGGTGTTTACGTTAATCGACAAACAAAAACGCTTTTGAATGGAAACACAATATTTATCCAGCCTTGTAATATTCTGTTTTGTAGCATTCGGTTTCAACTTATTATAAATTATATGCTATTGAATTAAACTAAATCCACTAAAGGCTTGCTCAAATTCAATTTCGTCAGTCCGTTCCGCATTAAAGCATGCTTGTCCGTGACAATTCATACACATAGCCGAACATTTTAAACCAACCTTTAAACATCCGCATCGCTTTCCGCAGCCCTTTTTGCAGGCACACGAAATTAACTCTAAAATGAGGGAGCTGCTGCTTCAGTAGTTAAAACAAGTATTAAAATATCACCTGATTTCTTCCATCACCATTCTTCTGGCTCTAAAACTTTTACATGCCAGTCCTGAATTTGGTGGGAAACCCACAACGAATGTTGTTGCAAAGCTGCCAACGTCGGGGGTAGCCTTGCCAAAGTAACCGTTTGACTAGAATTGCCAACTGAGGTGTTAAACAGAACATACCTCTGATGATTTATTGACGTTTCATTTTTTTGTGCTTTATATAGTGCAATAGCAAATATTTCCCCAGCCTCAGTAATATCCTGTTTTGTAGCATTTGGTTTGTCAAAGGTTTTAACAACTTTTTGTAAATTTGTTTTCGAATTTAATAAATTTATAGTTTGGAGTTTTTGGAGTTGCCTTTTCCAAAAAAAGCAGACGTTGTGTCACTACCACTAAATGCATGAGCAAAAAGAACATTAACTTAAGGACATTTGACAACTGTAAATCTTTAGAGCAACTCTTGCTTTTATTTTACCTTGGGCTTCCCTTAGTAGTCTAATATCCTTTTCAGTTGGCGTTAGGGCAATAATTAAGGTAAGAAGATCGACATCTTGTCCTACAATTACGACCGGTTCGGATTTAAAACTTTTTTGAATAACAGTTTGAACTAAAACTGTATCAGCATCATTATCTGCAGTTACAGTTTGTATCTCTTCATTTTGAAAGGTCTGAACTAGTTGAGAAATGAATCGTTCTTTGTTGGCAAGGTTGCTTAATAATTTTTCTGTAGGGTCTGTAATTGACGTATTTTTATCAAAAATAACTGTGGGAGATGTTCTTCTTAAAATTCTCTATTGGCGTTCAATACTTTTTGTGCTGGTAGGATTATTACTGTAACCATCGAAAATAATTGTTACATTTTTACCATAATGCCTTCTAAGAAATGTAACAACCTCTCTCTCTCTCTCCCTCTCTAGCGTGTTTATGAATAAGGCGGTTAGAATTGTGTTGGATCATTTGAAATATTATCAGCCTGCGTTATGTTCTATTAAGTACCATATTCAATATGATCAGACTTTCATTTTTGTTTAACAATACAGTTTATGATTTAATAACATAAAAAGTAATAGAAATATCGATACATAACACAGAACCTTTTTTGTAGAGAATTTTGTGACAAACCTTTTCCTATACTTATGTTTTTTGCCTAAGATAAAGTGTTTAAAAGATATTGTAAAAAAAAAACCAGTGCGGTGTCCCTAAAGGGGGTGAGATGGGCATGAAGCTTACCCCTTGGGGGTGGGAACTTTTTTGATATGTATTCTTACACACATAAGCTAACTATTATAGACATTTTAGCTTATTATAATTTGTTTCTTCTATTCCACATAAATTTGCCTAATTTCCGTGTATTATTATAGTGAATGAAGAAACGAAAATTAATGTATTAGCTTTAGTGCATGTTGACTCGATAAGACAAATTGAACATGAATTATCAATTTCCGAAGAATCAGGCAAGAAACACGACTATCGTTATTATAAATATCAATTGCATAAATTTTTGTATGAAAATGATTATCAACGAAGAATAACCTTTTGTAATTTGGTTAGAGTTCCGCCAACTAAGAAATGAGAATTTTATCAAAAACATTTTGTTGAATCAAGATTTGCGAACCTTGGGTTATTTAAGTGGAACAACGTTCGATATTGGACTATTACAAATCCTTATATTATGAGACAGGGGCGGTTTTACGAGCGGTTTAGCTTCAATATTTGGTTAGCCATACTTGGCGATCATACCGTGCGTGTAATTTCCCATTAAGCATGTACATTCACGTAGCGCGAAAGATATGACAACACAGCTGCCGTAAATTCCTCCGTCGGGCGGAGCATCCAGCTCTGTTATTTCATTTCAGCCAGCTGGCACGCGCGATGTTGTCATTTTACTCCCTATGCCTAGCGCTCCGCAACATGCACGGTATCATAAGTCTAATGATATTTGACGACAATCTATCTAAAGGATATCTACAATTTCTCCAAAATATAATAATTCCACAGATTATTTAAATTCCCAATAGCAATATTGGCCAGGTTTACTTCCAACAAGACGGGACTGAACCACATAATGCTATTATCATTAGGGACTACCTAAATGAATTGTTTCCAGACCGTTGGATTGGGACTCATGGTCTAGTTAGATGGCCTGCAAGGTCTCCTGACTTAATACCAGTCGATTTTTTATTTGGGCGCATTTGAAAAATAGAATCTACGCGACTACTCCAACCACAAGTTAAGACCTGGAAGAGAGAGTTAGACACGAAATGGTAGAAATAACACCTCAACATCTACAGAATGTTAGACGTGCAACAATAAGTCGCTCTACTCTGTGTATTAATCAAAACCGTGAACAGTTTGAACAATTTTTATGATGATTTGTTATAATTTAGGTTTTAAATAATTTTGTTATTTTATTTATTCATGGTTATTACGTTTTATTAAAATTATTTCTTGTTTAATATATGTTTACCTTTTAAAAATACTTTTATTATTACGAAGGATATCATTAAGAAATGATTAATGGCCAAAAAATTAAAGATCATGAATCATTATTTCTGATTAATAAAAGAAAATAGCATGAACGCATTAAAAAATTTTCCACACCACCTGCGGAAATGAAACTGAACATGAAATTCCGTCTTTAAAGAAAAACCTAATAATAATCGCACCTATCGGTAATTCAAATAACTTTTTTGGTCTCTGCAGTCAAGTCTACAACCTCACTAATAATTTCAATAGCCCACTTAGTAATTTTCTTGCGTCGCGTTCATCTGACGCTGCCATTTTGAAAAAAAATTGTTCGTATCTCACTTACTTGTTGAAATTTTTTAAATCGGAAAAAATAATTGTACTTAGAATTTTATCTTAATAAGAAATCATCAAAAAAATATAGTCATTCTATTTAAGAAAGAAAAGTTGATGTCACTTCCAGTTCAACTGGAATATTTTCGTTCCCGTTAGTCTAAAAGTAGCCCACTTTTGTCTAATATATGTGGGGACGTACATTGACTCATGGCCACCCGATATGCATCCGAAAAAACATTAAATACATGGGATAATTTGTTTCTTCAGTATTATAGGGGGAAGGGTCCTCATTAAGAATCCAAATTTTCGGGCGCTACTTTAGCCGCCATATTGTTATAAAGGGTGATAAAATCAAAAAAAGTACGTATTATGAATTTTCTAGAGGATAAAATTCTCGACAACTTTTAAATAAACATAATTTTTGTACGGTTAATACTTCAAAAGTATAGCGAATATTTAACAATTTCTTTTATTCACCAATTACATCTATAAACCGATCATAATACGGCCCTGGCTGCCTAGCGATCGCTAGTTTGAAACCATCTGCTCTTGGAGTCGGCCATTTTTATATAATCTGTATTTATAAACATAAATCGGACCCATGATCTTTTAATTATTCGATTCGATTCGATATTTTAATTATTCAAATAAGTATCAAACTGCCTTCGACGTACCATTTCGTTGTCGTGGGCGAAGATCTCTTGGTGATCTCGACAAGATTGGCCAGATCGCACAACAACATTTATTTGCGCAAACCTGGAGAATGAAAAGTTGCAGAGAAAACCAAGTTATGGTCAACCCCAACAGTTAATTATACCATTTGAATCATTTAAGTAATGAAAAGATAGATTCTAAAACGATTACTCCAATCAGAGAACTCTGTTTGGGCACGTTGTTCGGACGTGACATAGACAAAGAAACAGTGGGCTCACTTCGTTATTAACGTTTTGCTAAATCTGCAACGAAAAACAAATTAAATCTCGCTACAGTTACCCCCACAACAGAAGCACCACGACATCATACCTTACGAACCTATCACTATCAAGTGTAAAATTGCTACGGAGTGAATAATTCCTCAGATAAATGGGACTGGCAAAAACCAAGAGCAGACTTATTTCAGTGAAAGATACAAAATATCCAGCTCTCACCGCTTTACTGAAATTTATTTCTTGTAAACTTAAGAAGGTATGTGGCGCGGCTTGTGGTTACAGGAAACATGTTGAAATGCTCCATTATCTGCATCTATAGCTGACAAACGTGTTATAACCCGTGTTATAACATAACACCGGACATTTTCATGAATAGCGACGTAGAATGTGTGGATGATATTCTGCGGGAGTCGTTACTAGACGAAGTTGGGGAGCCATTACAAGATGAAATCGAGAAGTCATTACCGCGCCAAGATGACGAAGACATTTAATCCACGGAACCAGACGAAAAAGCATTAAATATTAACGCACCTGGACCATCGAAATGAAGTAAACGAACCAGAATTTAATAGGACCTACTGCTACTGTTCTGGATTAGGTTTATGGAAAAACGGCTTATTATGAAATTAACATTTGTTTATTAGTTTTTATATAAAGTTAATAGTTTAAAAGTTATGGCGTTGCTAAAATTTAACAATTTTTTTTGCCCCGAAAAATGTTTTACCCTAGATTTGGTTTCACGAGAGTGCATTACAATCAATTATTAATAATACTATTTTCTGATTAATATTGGTTAATTATTCCCTACTGTTCTTTTTTCTCATGTTTTCATCTCATTTCCACACCAACTTGCGGTTGAGTTATTGACTTTTTTTAACGTGGCATCCCCAGTAGGCTTAATCCACAACAAGAACAGCAGGTCCTATGAAATTTCTCGGCAACTTTTTCCTTTCCAAGTTTTCGGAAGTAGCTGTTGTTGTGCGATCTGGCCAATCCTGTCAAGATCAACAAGAGATCTATATCTTCACCCACGACGACAACGGTTTGCTACGTCAAAGACATTTCGATAGCTGTTTGGGTAATTAAAATATCAGCAGCTTGACGTACGTACGTAAAATTGAATTCCTCGAATTTCTTTTTTAACATTGTAATGTTTTGTTTTCATTGGCCATTTTTTTCTAGCATTTCATTGCTCTAATTTATTTATGTTTATACACAAACAGTATATAAAAATGACCAACTCCGGAAGCAGATGTTTCTAATACTGCAGGAGGGGTTAGTGGTTAGACTAGTGGCCGGCTAGGCGGCCAGTGCCGTATTATGATCGGTTTGTAGATGTAATTGGCGAAGAAAAGAAATGATTAAACCTTCGCGACGATATAACTTTTAAGCATCAATCGCACAAAAGTTGTCGAGAATTTTATGTTCTACAAAACTTATAAGTACTTTTTTCAAAGAATCAACAGGAAGCGAGTTATTCAAAAAAAGCTGATTTTACCCCACATTATAACAAGATGGCGGTTAAGGTAGCGCCCCCTTGGGGTTTAACACTTGGATTCTTAATGAGCCCCCCCTCCCACATACTGAAGAAAAGAAATTCCCTATATTTAATGTTTTTTCAGGGCCTAAAAATCGACAAATTGACTGAGGATTAGTGCATGTTCTCAAACGAAAAAGTGGCTGCACAAATTAAAATCGCTTAGTTGGGAGCTGTAAAGTATCATAAACAACAATTTATCTCAGTATGCAGGAGTAATAAAAAAAAATAGAATTTCACTGAAAATACAAGCGTTAAAACTATTTGATGTTAAGCAAGATCTGAGGAGCTCTCCAAAAATTCTGATAAAATTTGATAAATGTGAAGAACTGATAAGTTCATAGTTGCATAAACCAACAAATATCAGCAGAGGCAAAACTTATAGTAGCCTCAGATCATAAAGACAAAACGTTATATTTAAACTTACTTTTCAATCATCATCTCGGAAATATGCATTATGATCTTGATGTGTATCAGTTTGTAAAACTATTCCCAAACGGAAGTACAGAGTATGTCTGATACTACAATCTTTTCTTAGAAGTTATAACAGCAGAATAAATAAAAAACAATGGGTGAAATGAAACAAAAATAGCTCGAAGAGTTAAAAATAAGAAAACTAATATAACTTTAAATAACGTTTTTAATCTAGAGTAAATCCATTATTTATACATCTGCAAATTAAAAATGTCATATAAATATAAAAATACATACATTTACAGCAAACAATAAAACAAAAATAAATTTAAATTGAGTACTAAATTTTATTAAGGTTATAATTAGATGAGTACTTATTATGGTGGAGCTTGCTGTATCAGTAGGTAGGTAAAGTAATTAAAACATAAAATATAAAATACGCAATGCTTGATAACTTGCACTTTATTAAAGATGACTAAACTCTAATATACGAATATTACAAGTCACTCTCATTTGACTTCGTAAATATCACATTTTAAAAATAAGATCTGATTATTTGCTATTAAAGCAAAGAAAAGCATGTACCTATCATTAAACTTGTCCTTTGTCACTTTTAAATCACCCATCCATAAAAATGAGAAAGTTGTTATAATTGGTCCCAAATCGAAAATTGATATATAAGACCAGATCTTTACGTGTTGAGGTCCCCGGAATACGAGAAGTGGTATGTACGTATATATTATATACGATAGAGCTAAAACTGTAGTGAACCGACTTCGATAAAATTTAGCATAAGGGTAACATAGGTACCGAACATGATGAAAAAGTGTTGTTGCAGATCGAGTGACATTTAGTGCCCTTTTGGAACGTAGATTTTCTTATTTTCAATATTAATTTTTACTGTACTGTTAGAAAGTGACCTGAGCTTATGATAGTGTCAATACAAAGAAAAAATTACCCCCGTAAAAGTAGTTAGTTACGTGCCATCCGTATGGAAATGTTTTCAAATTATTTCTACTTTAAATTTCATAGTTTTCAGAGTTCAACCGGTTATTTAACATATCTTAAAATTAGAATAAAAAAAAAAATAATCAAAAAAGATGTCGACGAAAGCGCAAAGTATTATGTGCTGTGGGCTATAAATAGAGTGCACCTTTTTATAAAAACCAAGGGATTGGCTTGATTCAGTGAAATTAATAAGATTGTATACTCCATATACAAAGAAACGTTGCTACGTTGATTAACTATTTCGCTTACAACCTCGAATGCGGGATTGAGTTTTTGCAGATAAAAAAATTCCGTGCCTTTATTCTGTTAAAAATAACAAACCACGAGGATCTTTTGGAGAACAAGCTTTCAATATTACGTAACGTTGGTACACGATTTTTATAATAACATTGAAATGTAAAAAATGATTAGTATCACACTTGTAAAAATGAATGAAAGAGATTATTATTCTATAGTTCGAAATGAATCGCGGTTGTTTCAAGAAGATGGATGGTATTTAAAACATTTGGGGCAGAAAGAGTCAAACTGTTGTGTTGCCCATTACTTTCTTGTTTATTTATTTTTATTTATTTATTTGGTACACTATTCAACAGGTGAAACCCAATTACAGAATAGGAAAATACAAAATAATTCAATACTTATCTAGATTATGAACAAAAAGATATAAATATTATTTATATATCTGAATTAAACTAATAAACTAAACTGAATTAAACTAAATTAAACTAATGCAATGCATTTGTCATATATAAAACAAAGTGAATGTAAGATGTACACTCTAAATTGAGTCTAATAGTCCGCAAGTCAACAAGAAAGAACAAAAATATATTTAAGCTAGAAACAATTTTTTTATGTTTACAGCACTGCAGGTGAAAATATCTAAAGAAGTATCCAAATTATTAGATATATTACACATTTGCTGAATACAAGAAAATTTCTTTACATTTGTTCTTGAAAATGGCAAGTAAAATAAATTGTTGCGCCTAGAAGCCACCCTAGGAATTTGGAAATTAAGCATACTTAAAATTTCTCCACAGTCGATGTTACCATGTAAAATTTTATATAAGAAAATTAATTGTGATCGATGTCTACGGTTTTCTAGACTGGCTAGGGAAAATTTAGAGAGGAGTTCTTGATGTGGGTAACCAATAGCAGGATAGGTCCCATCAGTCTTAAAAGACGCATATTTCAGAAACCGACGTTGAAGCCTTTCCAAATTTTGTATGTGTACATTATAGACAGGACACCATACTATTGAAGCATACTCAAGATGTGGTCTAACAAGAGTAGTGTATAGTTGTTTTAATGTATTTACATTATTAAAATGTGCGGAGTTTCTAATGACAAAACCCAGTGTTCTATAACTTTTACTGACAGTAAGTTCGATGTAGTTTACAAACATTAATTTGCTATCAAATGTCACACCCAAGTCACAAAAAGTGTCAGGACGGGAAGGTATGTGATTGTTCAATTGGTAATCAAAAACAATAACATTATGTTTTGTTGTAAATGTCATAGTGTTACATTTTGCTTCATTTAAAGGTAATTTATTTATTACACACCATGTATTAATACGATCAATATTATTTTGCAATTCAAGGCAATCATATTCACACGCGACATTGCAAAATAGTTTTAGATCATCCGCATATAGAAGGCAGTTAACAGTGATATTATCTACTATGTCGTTAACAAACAAATTAAAGAAAAGTGGCCCTAAATTTGAACCTTGGGGGACCCCCGACGTAGCTAAGACTTCAATAGATCTAACACCATGATATACAACATATTGTCTTCTATCAGTTAGGTAAGATTTAAAAAGAGCAATAAGGTTATCCGAAAATCCAAAAATTTCAAATTTTTCTAAGAGGATATCATGGTTCAGTCTATCAAATGCCTTTGAAAAGTCAGTATATATAACGCCTGTTTGTATACCCTTATCAACAGAGTCAGAAATAAACTCTGTAATATTAATCAAATTCGTAACTGTTGAACGGCCTTTGAAGAATCCGTGTTGAGCTGTTGATATTTGATGCCTTACATGGTTAAAAATAAAATGGTGTAAGATAATTTCAAATGCTTTAGCAAAATTATTTATTATTACTATCGGACGGTAGTTACCAATATCGGATCTATCACCCTTCTTAAAAACTGGAATTATTTTCGATAATTTCCACTGTAGTGGAAATTTAGAGGACTTTAGTGATAAGTTAAATAATGTAGTAAGGGGACTAGCAAAAATAGCAGCTCAGTCACGTAATATGAATGCGGGGATCCCATCAGGCCCTGAAGTTAATTTAGGTTTAATTTTCATTAATCCTGTAAATACTTCGTCTTCCGTAAAACAGGTTATATTTAAATATGAGCCACTCTCAACAAAATTTTTAGGATTATGCGTGGTATTTTCAGATTCAGAATAAGATTGCTGAAAAAAGTTAGCAAAAGAATTAGTAATCTGTTGAGGGTCAGATAGATATTCATTATTGTAATTCATAAAGTTTGGTAGGTCAGATGAACTACGTTTATAATATTAATAAATTGCCAAAACGAGGACGGATCATTAATTATATTTATTACAACATTATTACAATACATTTTATAAGAATTATCAGAATAAATTTTTACTTTTCGCCTTAATCTTTTAAATTCGTTCTGATAAGTTACATCACCTGTTTGCTTATATTTATTTAACGCTTTATGTTTTTCTTTGATAGATTTAATTAACGGATAGTCAAACCAGGGTGAATATGTTCTTTTTGAAGTTTTAGATTGAGGTACAGTATTAATAAATATTGAGTTTAATTTGGAATAGAACCGACCAGTAGCTTCGTCTACAGTTTCAGAATTATTTAAAAATTCCCAATCTGTTTCAGCTAATGTTTGATAAAGGATGTGGATGTTAGCTCTCTTGAAGTTAAATTTATAATTAGAATTAGATTTAATTTTATGATTTTCGTGATTTTTTATGATACTAAATGTCGAAAAAGAGCAGGATGATGGTGTTCCTCTGCAATGAGAATATCAATAGCCCTCTCGAGTTGACAGGTTTTATTGGATAAAACTAGTCTAGTAATCGGTTATTTGTATTTTTCACTCCATTAAATTGCTTTAGGTTAAGAAAGTTTTGAAAGTTTACTAGTGCCTGAAGAGTCAATGAGGAAGGTGTATTAGATGTAAGGATGCAGTACTCCGGTATATTGAAATTACCTAGTATTAAAATATCAGAATTATAAATAAAGTTGAGAGAGCAAAAAGCATCAAACAGAGCATGATACATCTCAACAGAGGTTCTGGGAGGAATATAAATAGTAAATATATAAAAAGAGTAGTGATTTATAACTATTTTAACTCCAACGATATCAATAGACTGTAAATTTTTAAACAAAGTGTCACCTAATTTCAGATCAACAACCATTAGTGGAGAGCTAACTGCCAACATAACTCCACCGCCCCCTTCACGATGGGTTTCTAACAAATTTCGATCCGCTCTAAAAATTCTAAACTGCTGTTCATTTAGTATCTCTGTATTTTGTATGTTTGATTGTAAATTAGTTTCGGTAAGAGCTAATACACTGTAATTAGTGATTGATGCATTGTTATAAAGGACACTAAGATTTGTATTCAAACCACGCACATTCTGATAATAGATAGATAAATGTTTACAACTGTAGGGGTTTGTGGGTATACGAGACATATTATTAGTAGAAATGTCAGGTAAGAGTGGAGACTCTAGTTGCTATTGATGACCCAAGTCTGATTTTAATTTCGAAACCGCTTTTAAATATGCAGAACAATTATTATAATCCCAAGCGGCATGGTCCGTGGAAATATCTAACTGTTTGTTTTCTTTTAATGAAGTGCAATTAGTGCATTTTAAGATACCTGCATTACAATTTTCTATACTGTGATTTTCAGCACATCTCGGGCAGTACATCTTTTTTGCAGGTATTTATTGAGTGATTTAAACCATTACATTTAAAGCATCGCAAAATACTCACAGCATCATATACCTTACATACGTCAAGACCTATAAATAAAAATTCATTGTGCATTACCTTAGTATACGTCGATCTATCTAGCTGCAGAGTAGCTTGATACATATTTTTGTTCTTTTTAGTTGGCGTTATATTTATTATTTTGCATTCAGCATTACCACTAAACAGATCACTATTCTGTTTGAAAACATATTCACGAAGAGTGCCTGCGTTAAAATTTTCGGACATACCAACAACTCGAATTCTTGGAAGTACTGCTCTGATTTCGCGGATTTCATAATTAGATGATAGTTTTTTTTGCGTCAGTTGTTAATAACATAGATCTACGAATAAAGAGGTCATGAATGTTGTTTGGCAGCTGAGGTCATTTCCGAAGTAATTTTTCGCGCTGAATCCGAATCTGGACTCAGAATTGGCTTATCATGTCAGGATTTTGAAATATTTGAGGTTAAGTGCTTTAAAATTTTTTTTTTACCAACTTTTGAAGTTATGCATAGAACTCAAAAAAAATTCAGCTTATTTTTAATAAATACATCATTTAATATTATCCTTCCTCTTTATAATAAGCATTCAAATGGTCATCTACGATCTACGATGTTTCCTCGCGAAGTTATAGTCATTTTAAGGTGACATGAATTTGATATCATGATCCTCTACAACTTAACAATATTAACCAAACTTTTGTTTAAGATTGTTGGGTTATCCCTTCTGTTGTGTTAAATCTTGATTCGTTTAGAGTCGTTTTGTTAAGATTGTTGGGTTGTAGGGAACATGGTTTCAAATTCATGTCACCTTAAAATGGCTATGACTGCGAGGAAACATCATAGATGACTATTTGGAAGCTTATTTTAAGCCAACCAAACAACCACGGCGCGTAACGTCGTGGTGAGTAAGGTTGGACGAGACAGGGATGGTTTGGCTAAGAACGATAATGGGGTGATATGTTGGAACTTCCATTCGCCTGGGGCGAATTTAAAAACAACAATGTCCTTAACTATACTGCCCACAAGGGCCTAAAACTAATTAAAATTACACCTGAAGTTGTCGCACTGTGCACGCACAGATCACTGAAAAATTTTGATTACTGTCACGGGAAAACAGAACACAATGAAAAAACCCGTTCGAAGTAATCATATCATATCATATCATTTATTTCACCAATTAAAATACAGAACATATATATATTGCACGTCAATTAAAAAATATAAAAAATAATATATAAAATATAGGCATAAACCTATAAGTGAACAACATTAACAAAAGTAAAAAAACATCAACACATTATGTTATGTTTTTCGTATCCTATACAATACAAAACAAAATAAAAGAGAACAGAGAAATACGTAACGAAATACAATATAAAAATAAGTGGCCGGGCAACATTATTGTTGCATGTTCAAACAAGAGCAAGAAACTGAAGGAGCAAGGAAGTGGTGCGTACCATGTCAAATGGATGCCACTAAACCAGCAATGTTTTCGGGGTTTATCAAAAACGCCACGAACTCGTCAGTAGAGTAAAAACCGTGGATTAAAAATATTTTTTTCAATATGCCCTTAAAATGGTTATAGGTCAATAATTTTAATGGATTTGGAAGAAAATTATATAGCCTGAGGTGCGGCGAATTTTTAGACGATCTTGTCAGTCGATGCCTAGCTGGCCTTAGTAAATCGGCCTGTCTAGTGCTGTAATTATGAAAATTTGAAATCCTTTCAAAAGAATTTTGTGTATATCCAGTAAACTAAGATAAATATATAAAGAAGGTACCGGCATAATGCCCAGTGAAATAAATAGACAAGAATTACCCCATAAAGTGATGCCATAACTAATGTGTGAATGAAACAGTAAACAATAGCTCGCTTTCAAGGTTTCCAAAACCAAATGCCTTCTTAGCTCGCGGAGCAAAAATATTGTGCTGGCAAGTTTGTGGCTCAGCTGTTCAATATGACTAAACCAGTTTAGTTTATCGTCCAGTGTGACACCTAGGAGTTGCACACTGTCACCTTTTGTCACTGTGTTACTCGTGGAAAAGACAAACTTCTGAGTTTTTTCCTCATTCATTTTCATTTTATTAGTGATGAACCAGGTTTTGGCTTGATCAGAAATTAAAGAAGTCTGCTGATGTAAAACTTGAAGGTTACTATGGGAAGTTAGCAATGTGGTGTCATCAGCGTAAGCAATACACCTATGGGGCAACATAAAATGAAATATATCATTGACATATATAATAAAGAGGAGTGGCCCCAATACAGAGCTCTGAGGCACTCCGTGCTTAACTGGATTAAGATCCGAATTTATATTATTTACACTGACGCACTGTTTTCTGCTACATAAATAGGAACGTAGTAGTTCCAATGGACTCCCACGAACCCTATAAAATTTCAACTTTTCTATGAGTAATTCATGCGGGACACAGTCAAAGGCCTTGGACAAGTCAAGCAGTGTAATTTCTACATGCCTGCCCCGCTCAAGGCCCTCGACAATGTCCCGCACCACAGTAAACACAGCTTGTGTAGTAGAGCACTTGCTACGAAAACCAAATTGACAGTTGTTAAGAACGTCATTAGATTCAAAAAAGTTTAATAGTCGGTTTTTCAAAATTATTTCTAAAACCTTTGCAAAAATTGGTATGATGGAAATTGGCCGGTAGTTGTCCAAGTCATCGGAATTACCCTTTTTAAGAAGTGGTAAAATTTTTGTGATCTTAAAAGCTTCTGAGAAAACACCCTCACCAAGGCAGCTATTAATTAATAAAGTTAAAGGTTGAACAATAATGTCTACTGTTTCTTTTAAAATTCTAGAATTCATTCCATAAATATCTGTACAGTTAGAATCTTTTAAAGCTTTAATGGTGTTAGAAACTTCCAGTTCTGATACGGGGTACAGAAAAAAAGAGTTATTTGTGGGTGGCAAGTCACTTAAAAAATCCAGTACGATCTGATCTGCAGTTGGTAAAGAATTTATTATATTCTCAGCTATCGAAGCAAAAAAGTCGTTAAAAGCTTTTTGTGTAAATGCATACTCAGTATTGTCAGAACTCGCTTTGTTACGTCCAAAGTTGATTAATTTACAGCTGTCCCTAATTATATTGTTTGAGCCGTTAATAAAATTATTGTAAGCACACTTTTTAGAATCATTAATACATTGCCTGTACTCTTTACGTAAAATATTATATACTGCCCAATCGGCAGGATCCTGAGTAGAATTACAAATTGTTTTGACACTGGATAATGTGTCCCGTTTACCTTTGAGTTACTGGTGGGTTAGATTGATTAACAACCTTTTTTAACGGAAAATGTGTTTCAATGAGACTTTTATAGGTGTTGACCAAAAAATTTGACAAGACTTCTGGACTATAATTATGACTGCCAAAAATATTCCAATTTATTTGAGACAAAGAACATTTAATTTTTTCTATGCCGTGACTAGTAATATTCCTTCTCCATATAGCTTAGGAGGTGCCATATAACCTTTCACTACAATAAATTGGCCTAGGTGGTCAGAGAGACATGGATCCGAAACACCGGCCACAAAACCATCCCCCCAATTTGTGATGATGTTATCGATACACGTAGCTGTATTTGTTGTTATCCTTGTGAAGTCTCCACCATGGTGGTCTTCCTGCCTCCAGAAAAATAAGGGAAGAATAAAAGTTATGGTTTTAAAAATTATGATTTCGAAAAGGTTATAATCCGAGAGGTAAATTTTGGGACAAAAAGAGGACAAAAAAACAAAAAATGGTAAAACAATGAAGAAACAGAAAACGAATAGAAAGGGGTTAAAATTGTAAAATTGATAGGTAAAAATAAAGATAGAGTAAAGATAGGTTACAGTAGGGAAGAAGTTAGCTAAAGTGGAAGTTGCCTGAAAATAGGCAACGTTTGGTATGGTAATGGGTGTTTCAGATTAAATAGAATTGCATTATGCTGTCTGATGTGTGTTATGTTGTGGGTTAGCGGACTATCGCCCAGTTTGAATTTGTAGAATTTTTGCGAAATCTCTTGGACGTACTCTGCTAGTGGGGTTATGTCGTTACAGCGGGCGTACAGATCTCTGAGTGAGGTGTGTCTGCACGAATCAGTAATGAGGCGCATAAATTTGTGTTCTAGAACACGGAGGTTTTTCATTTGTTGAGTTGTATACATAACTTCAAAAGTTACTAAAAAATCCATTTTTTAAGTACTTAACCTCAAATATTTCAAAATCCTGACGTGATGGGCCAATTCTGAGGTCAGATTCGGATTCAACGCGAAAAATTACTTCGATGCCCACCTGCCCAACAACAAAACCTCGCACACCGGTGTAATGTATGCTGATTTATAAGTGTATTTTCATTGTGTAAACTAGAGGCTTCAGCAGATTCTCAAAGATACTACTTAGAATAACAGATTTTAAGGCGAAGATTTCGAAAAAGGTAGAACTTATTTTTTAATAATTAATAATATAGTGAAATCAAGTAAAGCAAAAATAGGTGAATAATGAATTTTCTGGCTGCGGCAGTTTTATTGATTTAATTTGTTGCAGGTAAAATAACAAGTGCTGTGAGAAGTTTTGAGTTAAATCTGTCCATTGTTTCTTGTAATTTAAACTATTTTTGTTTCAAGATTGAAATTTACTGCTATTTTCCGTATTATCTCCGGTCCTAGTAATCGAATCGCAAAAGTAAAAATACCAAGTTGATCACTTATGGGATTGCCGCATTCACCTATGGCTAAAATTTCGTGAAAAAAGAACACTACTTTATGTACTTGTTGCATAAATTACTGTTATAATTCGGCTATATACCGCAGTGAAACAATGTTACTTTTTTCGTTATTATCATAAACATATGTTTTGTGCACAAAAAATAATGGAAAAACGCAGTTTTCTTAAAACTCGTGTAAAAACTATTATAACTTTTCCATATATTGTTAATTGTACTGAGAGTCAGATACAGTAAGGTAGATAGTGATGCGTTTCTGAACGTCAATCTTGGTACAATAATAACTCCTCTAAAGGAGCTGGAAAATCAATCATATCGTGGATAATTTTATACAAAAATTAAAGTTCAGCTATTTCACGACGTTTGTGAAGAGTCTGAGCATCTAATTCATACCATAAGATGCGATATAATTGTAATTTCTCTTTGGATACATATTATGCTATCTAAAGTAGAGGTATTTTAAGAATTTTTCTCTGAAATCGATCGGCAATGTCTATATTTACGGCGCGATTTCAGATCGAAAAATGCACAATTCCAGTATTTTAGTCCGTTGCTAAGAAACTATCAGAAAACAGACCGGAAAAGATCTGTTGCCAAGCAACGATCAACATTCCCGTACGGTTTTTATGTATATTTAAGACAGTAAATAAATATAGGCAGACAAAACAAATCACATTAATTACACAGCCCCACAAAAAAAAAGTTTAAAGCAGCGAACCAGACTCATATATCCCTATTATTTTCGGTCGCTGAATCCGAGTCCGAGGTCAAAAAAAAATCGTACACCCCCAAAATCATTAGCTAGAGAGAAAAACACCCCAGAAATGGGGTAAAAAGAAAATTAAGCTACGAGAATAGTTGTTACATTTTAATCAATCGAATTATACAAATTAAGGTTAAACAGCAGCGTACATACAACAGATATGAAACACAACCCCAGGGAGGGGGTAAAACTAGCCCCCATATATAAAAAATCGATGCAAAGCAGCAATGAATGCTGAAAAAGATCGAAATGTCTAAGTTTTGTTAAAGTGATAAGAAACTGCATCAAGTCCGACGTAATCTTCATAAACTGCCCCTATAGAGTTGATAACAACCACCCTCAAGTTTAAAGGACACGAGAAAAACAAGAAAAAATGCAACAGGATTTCTATTTTCATAGATGCTATGATCGGTTGAAATTGCGTAGTACTCTAAAATAGAACTAAAAACTTACGTGCCATCAACGTCCTACAGTGTCAACCCTCAGAGGGTATGAAAACTATCCCCTATGTAAGATATAACTATAAAATGTTACATTGACTTCTATAAAAATTCGAATTACCTGCGTTGCGTGAAAGTGAGAAGAAACTAGACTATGTTCGACGCTGTGCTTAAAAGCCACCCCCACGGAGTTGCGAGATGCTACTCTTATATCCACAGGATGCTGGAAAAACAGAGAGAAACTAACCGGATTTACATTTTTATGGATGCTATGATTGGCAAAAATCGTGTTTTAAAGTTTGAAACTCATGTCCTATCAGTGTTATTCAGTAGAAAGGATGTAAACTACCGTAATTCAAGATGCAACGAAAAAAATGTTGCAGTGACTACTGAAAAGCTATACTGTTGCTTATTCGTTTCATTTCCATAGTTTTTTTTTCTTTTTTTATATGGGTGGCGTCTCGCAATCCCGTGGAGGTGGTTTTTAAGCACAGCGTCGAACATAGTCTAGTTTCTTCTCTCTTTCACACAACGCAGGTGTTTCGAATTTTTATAGAAGTCACTGTAACTTTTTATAGTCAAATCTTACATAGGGGGTAGTTTTCACACCTTCTGAGGGTTGACACTGTAGGATGTTGACGGTACGTAAGTTTCTAGTTCTATTTTAGAGTACTACGCAATTTCAGCCGATCATAGCATCCATGAAAATAGAAATCCTGTTGCATTTTACGTTTTTTCTTGTCTTTCTCGTGTCCTTTAAACTTAAGGGTGGTTGTTATCAACTCTATAGGGGCAGTTTATAAGATTACGTCGGACCTGATGCAGTTTCTTATCACTTTAACAAAACTTAGACATTTCGAAATTTTTCAGCAGCCATTTTGGATAGATTTTTTTTATATATGGGGCTAGTTTTCCCCCTTCCCTGGGGTTGTGTTTAATATCTATTGCATGTACGCTGTTGTTTAACTTTAACTTGTATAATTCGATTGATTAAGATGTAACAACTATTCGCGTAGCTTAATCTTCTTTTTACCCCATTTCAGGGGTGTTTTTTGGCTCTAGCTAATGATTTTGGGGGTGTACGATTTTTTTTGACCCCGCATTCGGATTCAGCGACTGAAAATACATTGGGATACATGAGTCTTGTTCGCTGCTTTGAACTTTTTTTTTGTGGGGCTGTGTTATTAATAAGCAGTTAGATTGTAATGAAGAAATGTTATGCATTAATACAAATTCTTTAATTTATAATATTGATTGTGATTTCAGAAAAAATAGTATGTGTACTTTGGTGTGAAAGCACATTCCCGGACTTCGATGCTTGCATCATCGTCCGGGAATGTATTGCTTTCACACCTAAATACACAATATACTATTTTGCACATATTTAAGCATATTTTTATATTTTTATATTTTCATACCGTAGATTATTATTAATTTTGCTAGATAACTGCAAAAATATGGCGTATTCATCTTGTTCTATTACAACAATATTCCTATCTACATAACTCCTTCCAATTATACTATGCTATCTGAAAATCTTTAACAGGTTAAATATGGTATTGATTTCCATTTTTGCCCTTCCCCTGTCCCCAATTTAGGCCTATTAGACTAATTTTGTTAGGCTACAAAACTGAAACGAAAATTTAATAAGTTTAATATACTTTAGGGAATGATTAATAATGCTGGATGAAATAAACCAATCAGTTGCTAAAGCAACAGTCACAGTTGAAGGAAGTGCTCGTGTAACTTTCAGTTTTATATATAGACGAGGAAAATTATCGTTACTATTTGGAAAATTACTTGACAACATTTTGTATACACGTTTGACCTTTGTTTCATCCTTCTATTTATGTCGGAAACTACGGAAAGACTGTTCGGCATCAGAAAACCCACAAAAATGTACTACTTCATGATAATAGTAAACAATATAAGTCAATTAAAAGACTTAGATACCAGCACAAAAATGTAAAAAGGAAATAGTCCAGTGCAATTAGGTTTATACCTAGAAACCCAGTTATATGGATTTGGATTTCTAATGCCATAAAGTATAAAGTTTTCGCATTGAAAATTACCGCAATTTCGAAAATCCGTAAATTAAAAAAAAAATAATAATAAAAATTTTTAGAAATCTCAACGAAAAATACAATTATTTATCGGAATTTTTAAATATGTCTTTTAGGAAAATAATGATCGTTGTAGTGTTCGAGGTGGTTTATAAAGAATTTGTAAAAAAATGAAACTTTTTAAAATTAATTTGAAGATGGCAGAAGCTCCAAAAAGCGAAATAACTGAAAGAAACGTTAAATAATACAAATACATCAATATTTTATAGTAAATAATTTTTAAGCAACTTCTGCTAAATAATAATTATTAGAAATTTTAATGACATAAATAATTATAAATTTTTATTAAAAGGATAATCGCGTAAACTAATTGTCTCCGACGTTTTCGTTTTCAATGTCATTCATTAATATCATTGGCGGATCATTTAAGTAGTGGTGGATCATTTAACTCGTTGACTGCCGCACCAAATTCAGTAGTTGGGTCCTCAAGGCCACGAGTATTTTTTATCCTATATGTATAAACTAGATTGTGTGTTCTAATACATACACGTGGCTCCTTGGACCCACCTAATGTGTATTCAATTGAATACTCAGCAGTAAACATGCTATAGTATAGTTTACATGAACAAAAAATCATTTTCAATAATTTTTCAGAAGCTGGTGGTTGGTTCATTGTAACTGGTACTAGCGAATTACCTTTTTTTTCCATCCCCATTCTTTTGGTCCATCCACAACTGTACTTGTCAATACACTCTTTAGTCCGATACAATTAGTGCCCTACCCGGAAAACAATTTACATTCAAACGAAACCAAGCCAAATTGTTAGCTTTATAGGTAGTAATTAACATACTAAAAGTCCCCATGCATCCGTTTTGCAAAAGACCCTTAAATTCGGTCCGCCATATTGAATTTTGGGACTTATTAAAAATAATCCCTTATATTTCGAAAACTATTACAAATTAAAAAGAAGGCAAGAGACAAAGATTAAAGTACATGGAAAACTGCATTAAATGTTGGTGTTTATACATACCTATCTTTATTTAGTAAAAAGTTGAGGTCGATTACATATTACTGATTTTAAAGTTTTAAGCTAAAATACAGTAAAATATTGTAAAAATTATACATGTTTTTTATTTTAATGGAACATTTTGTACTTTACAATATTAATTAAGAAAATAGCAAAAATATTATTAAGAACCTTATTAAAAACTATCATCCTCTGAATCACTATCTTCTATTGGTTGTGGAATATAGGGATATGAACAGAAGATATTGGCTTTTCTACAACTGCATAACTTCCTACAGTCTCACAATTGCAGAAAATTAACTTTAAAATAAATTCTGGTACCACTGGTATCACTATGGTCTCAGGCACAAGCACGCCACCCTCTTTTTCCATCGCCTTCCATCTGGATTAAGAATGGTCCCAAGCCATTCTTGAACCTGTAAGTATACTCTTAAACAATGGAATTTAGCAGAATCTGTTTTCGGGGGTAATACGGCTAATTCAAAATTATTGTTTAGAGTTTGGCGCGCCGTTAAATTATTAAATTTTGTAAATCATAAATCATTTAAAGTTTTTGATACTTTTGTTTTACCATAAATGCGTATCAAAAATTCCTCTCCGACTTTAAAAAAATCGTCCACTTTAGCACTAACTAAGAGGTGACAGTCTTTTCCCAATATTTGCATTGCTTTTAGTTTCCCTTGTTTAAAAAGACATGAAGCGGTGTCACACCGTGTCATTGCATGTAGGAATAATATATTGCCTTTCATTGGACCTAATAATTTTTATATTTCGAAAATGTTGCTCACTCTATCTGGCATGCCCTGTCTACCAGGACGCAGCATAAATATACCGTCAGAGTTTACAATATGTATCAACAGGACTAACAGATCGGTATCTTCTCCAATAAGAGTTACACAATCATTCTCTTGTCGCAAATAACAATCTCTAACAATTTCAGTGTCAGCATCACCATTTGTTTGGATAGCCGAGATTCCGAAATTTCACTATTAAAGCTTTGATGAACTGCTTTTTGTTATTTACATTATTAAAAAATCTATCCTGATTAATTGTCAGTACGGTACCCTCGGAGATAATAACATCAGCGCTAGATGCCTTACTACTTCTTCTTAATTGTTCTTGGATTTTAGTCGTCACTGAATCATAGCCATCAAAAACAATAGGGTTTTCCCACTAATTTTATTTTAACATTTTATGTTGTGAAAATGATATAATAAAACATTATATTAATTTACAACAATTTACTTTTCTAATAAGAATTACTTCTAAGAAAATATCGTTAAAACAACTTGCTGATAATTTCAGGGCTTTTTAAAACGGGCGTTTTTACGCGCCAGAATTACGTATCTACCCGGAAAACCAATGAGATTATAGATATAACTTTGTGTTAAAGGAAGCTTTCTAGTCCAGTCAACGAAAGAGTTGTAGAGGACATTTTGGAGGGGAGAATTTTAATCTCCAGGAATGTGTTGGGGGAAGTTAGGAGGTAAACATACTAAAAGTCCCCGCCCCTAGCCCCGCCGCTATAGGGGGAAGGGGGGTTGAAACGTTCCTTTTTTCGATTCTTCGCTTATAACTCGGAAACGATGCGTCGTACGGAAAAAGGTAATCTATACAAAAGTAAACATAATTAAATTTCCTACAAGAATGTCTATATTATTTTTTTTCCTATGTGTTGTAGTTTACGAGATATTCACCAGCGAATATCGATAATTAATAAAAAAAATCAATTATGTATCTTAAATTATTCTGTCAAAACGGCTTACCGTGCTCTGCTAATAAATCACAGTCACAAAATAATCTTTATTTTACAACACTCGATGTATTTACTAACCTAATATTTTGTCAAAATCTATACATTTACTTAAATATACAGTGTGATTCACTTTTTTATTATGTTTCCGATTTGAATCAAATTTTACTCAAGTATAGAACAAATTGGGATCTACTTATGACCAGAAGAACATCTACCTGCTACAAATGCAAAGCCACCTGCGCTACCAATATATGTTGAAAAAAATGAAAAATCATATTATGCATTTTTTTATCGCAAAATTTTGTTAACGAAAATTGTTCAGAATTGTCCAAAAACCTTAAGTCCAAAATTTAATCAAAATAAAAAAATTTATATTTTGATTAAAATATAATATATTTAGTAAATTTGATATCAGGAAAATGAAAATATCCAACATAGCGCATGCACTGCTATTTGTAGTGACAGTTGAAATAAATAATATGACAGGAAATATTTTTTCTGTTCTGTAAAATTTATACTGTTATAAAATTTGTTTGAACGTTTAATTTGGTTTTTAATATTTCGCGAGTGTGATTATCGTTCGCAATGACTAACAAGTGCTTTAAATGTGATGAGTACATCGACGAATCCAGTGATGAGGTGTCAACAGTTAAAGAGAAAGGGATAGCATCTCTTGTAAGGGCGAGTAGGGCAAGGGGGGACCGAAATAGCTACCAGCTAAGAGGCACAAAATCACTATTAATGCACAAGGAATGTTTTAAAATATACACCAGACCCCAAAGCATTGCTGCTGATGCAAAGAGGCAGGCTGTATCAACATCATCTCAACCAGATGAAACTGCCAGTTTGAGGTCTTCAGTGCCATCTTTCGATTTCAAGACTAACTGCTTTCTTTGTGCAAAACCTGCTGATCCTGAAAAATGGAGTAAGATAAGACTAGATCGAAGAAGAATGGTCTACAGTGTCCGAAATATGGAAAGCAGAACAGTCTGTGTACAAGAACAGTGTATAAATGCTGGTCGTGTGAGGAATGATGAGTGGGGTGAAGAAGTAATACATCGCCTGTCCTCCATTATTGATGTAGTAGCTGAAGAGGGTGTATACCATAATGACTGCTATAAAAACTTTACGAGAGCTTTGTACTTTGAGAAGAAACCATCAGACCACGTTTCTAAAGGAATGGAGGAAATAAATATGCACATGGAAGGAAACAATGACTGCCAGTTTTCCATGGATGAATTGATAGCCGCAGTGACAGGGGAAGAAATGGACTGGAGAACTGTAAAAGCAAATCTATTTAAAAAATATGGAGATCGCGTATTAGTGAAACCAGGCCGCAACCGGTTCGATGTTCCAGTCATATGTTTTAAAGATGCAGGTTACAAAGTTTTGAATGATACTTGGTACGAGCAAGAAAGGGAAAAAAATGATGCGGACGAGCGTATGAGAATTGTGAAAAAAGCTGCAGCCATAATTCGACAGGACATTCAGAGTGAAATTTATGATTCTCGTACTTACCCATCTGCTGATGAATTTCTTCAAGACGCGGATTGTCTTACCCCAACCCTTCGTACGTTCCTAGAGGAGGTGATGATGAAGAACACCAAAAGAATTGAGGAAACAAGTAAGAAATGCGTCGCGATTGCACATGCGATCACATCTGTAGTTCGACCACGAACCTTCCTATCCTCAGTATTGAGTACTCTACAGACGATTTGCCTCTAAAAACTTGATTAATCTTCTTGCAAGCATGGGATTCTGTTCTTCTTACTATGAAGCCCAGGTGTTAGAAATGTCATGTATTGCTAATGCCAAACCAGTTTTCAAAGGGGGGTCATTCAATCAATTTGTTTTCGACAATGCAGACTTTAATGTGTGTACAATTGATGGACTAAATACTTTCCACTCAATGGGTGGAATCAGATGCATTAACCCAGCAAGCTCAATTGAAAAAGGTTCAAGAATACCACGATTGATGGAGATGCCCAAATCATCTGAAACTGGAAAAATTGGAATAATTCCCCTGGAAACATTCCAAGGTAAAGGAGGCGGTCTAAATAATGTCGTTGTGGAAAACCTGGAATTATCTGAGGAACCCGCACATCCTCCGCCACATGACACCATGTGGTTGCTTGCTCAAAAACAACGAATTCGAGTTCCACAATGGAAGGGATACATGAACACATTGACCAAAGGAGATTACAGCGAAAAGACCAAAGTCGTTCCCCTTCCTTTCATAAATGCTCCTCCATCAAATTACGATATGGTCTATACACCATTGGCATATGCAGCCGAGTTGTGTGAAAAAGTCAACCAGCACAGTGTGATTATCACGTTTGACCAGCCTCTATATTGGAAAGCAAGAGAGATACTTGCAGGTGCTCCATCTGACCCTCGTCTATCGAAGTGTGTGGTGCGCCTTGGTGGATTTCATCTCCTTATGTTCTATATAGGATGTATTGGCTACCTAATGGGTGGTAGTGGTCTGAAAGAACTGTTGAGTACGGTTTATGCTCCAGTATCGGTTGAAAAAATGCTTCAAGGCCATGCTTTTGCCAGAGCAGTCAGAGGTCATTTGCTAACACAAACTGCCTTGTCAAACATAATATTTGACCACATTGAAATAACCGAAGAAGAGCAGGCATATTTGAAAGAAATTATTTCCACTATCTGGACTGAGCCTCCCCCACTGTGCTCATTAAATGACAACCCTAGTCTGAAATCACTTGCAAAAAAATATAGTGAAGCACTACAGCACCTCAGTGGGAATGGACGAACTGCAAAGCTATGGGTCCAATACTTCCACATGGTAAACTTAATGAAAGAGTATATTCACGCCGAGAGGTCAGGCGATTGGGATGCCCACCTCACCTGTGTCAAGAGGATGCTACCATAGTTTCACGCATCTGGCCACTTCCCTTACGCAAAATCCTGTCACCTGTATGTTCAGGATATGATGAAACTTCATTCAAAATTAACACCGGAAGAACACCAAAAATTCGTAAATGGTGGTGCCTTCACGATGCGAAGGTCTGATCGCTTTTGGTCAGGCGTTTGGTCGGATATGAGAATTGAGACCAATCTGATGCGAAGCTTCAGTGCCCGAGGCGGCATAAAGAGAGGGCGTGGTGTCACAGATAGTGTAATCAGCAAGTGGGTTGTGGGGATGAGTGCAACTCATGACGTCTGCACTTCATTGGAAGAGTTCTGTGGAGTTTTCTTCAATTCGAGTGAGCAGCATAGGGATTTCGGGGAAGCACGCATAACAAAAGATATCGCTGACATTGCTAAATTCACAACGTGGCTAGAAAATCATCCCCCTTTTCCTGAAACAATTGACATCATGTCGATAGCCACTGGGGTGGTGGGAGACGATACAATCAACTGCTATGACGCTATTACATGTGGAAAACAAGCAATGAATAAAATGGTAACATTGCCATTTTCAGATGTCAAGTTGTCACACAAAAACAGGGCACTCCCTATTTCCTCTATTAGTTCATCAATCAAGATCCAAGATGAAAAAGTTCCAGTAGATCCTTTCCTACTCTTCCAAAGGATTTCCATTTGCAAAAAAAGTGATGAAGACTTGAAGGATTATTTACGATACGAATTGGCCCCATTTCCCTTAGCCTTATTCAATGAAGGTGGTATGAGAAAAAACCAAAAGTCTGTCCTGTTCAAGCTGTTTGAACCTACCAACGAGAGCGTACATATACCAAAATTTGATTTGGTTATTGATGGGGGATTTCTCATACATAAGGTCATCTGGCAAAGGGGATCCTCAGTTTCCGCAATTTGTGGTGGATACGTGAAATTCGTTAAGACCCACTACCCAGGTAGGAGATGCACAGTTGTTTTTGATGGATACAACAACTCACCAAATAGCACTAAGGCAGCAGAGCAGGGAAGACGCTACCGAATGAAAAAGTCGGTGGATATCCATTTCAATGTGGACACTGAAATAACAGTAAATCAAGATTTATTCCTCTCCAATCAGCACAATAAAGATAGGTTGATCAGCCTACTGATGTCTAAACTGCACGAAAACGGCATCACAACGCAACAAGCATCAGACGATGCTGATGTGCTGATTGTAAGTACAGCTATTGCACAATCTATGAGAGAAACATCCAATGTGGCTGTCATTGGAGAAGATGTGTAGACCTCGCAGTGATGCTTACTGCAAAGACTCCACCAGACCGCAATATTTTATTCATAAAACCTGGCAGAGGAAAAGTTCAAACCAATATTTACTCCACCCACCAAATGCAGCAACTGGGACTGAAAGAAATTCTGTTCCTGCATGCTTTTACTGGCTGCGATTCAACGTCTGCAACATTCCGGAAGAGTAAACTTGGTTTTATAAAACTTTACCAAAAACATCCTGATGTTCGAAGAGCAGCCGAAGTGTTTCACAACCCTTCTTCCTCTCATGTTGATGTTGAAGAAGCTGGACGATTATGTATGCTAAAATGGTATGGCGCCCCAGCAAAGGAGAGCTCCCTCAACATCTACCGATACCATTCATTTTTGAAATCCGTAGCAAATATCAAACCAGATCTCTCATCACTTCCACCAAGCGAGGGGGCAACAAAAGAGCATTCATTTCGCACATTTCACCAGGTGCAGCTCTGGTTGGGAAATCAGCTACCCCCAGAGCTGTGGGGTTGGGAGCACAATGCAAAGTATCTAGTTCCGGTGCTGACCAAAGACCCAGCGGCACCAAAAATAATTTTAGACTTGATTTTTTGCAAGTGCACTCAAGATTGCAGCAGCGCCAGATGTAGCTGCAAGAAAGTATCCATGAATTGCTCCCCTTTATGCCAGAACTGCCAGGGGAACTGTTTAAACGGAGTGTCAATTTTAATGAACGAGGATGATGAAGAAGATGACGTAGAACTCCCCACATTCCGTGTAGACACTGAATCCAATAATCAAGGAGCAGATGAAGACGACGACGACGACGGGGATGTCGAAGTTTTGGAGTCGGAACAAGAAGCTGGACCCTCTCGTCCCAAGAGAGCCAGGCCAACAAAATTTATGAGATTATAAGATGTATTTTTATTTTTCATTATTACATATTAAATACCGCGAACACATTCCTGAAGAAAGAAATTCCCTCCCCCCAAAGCAATTTGCAATTTTTTTAAAAATAGATATTTTAAAAATTTTTAAAATTTTAATTTTTGAATTTTTTTGATTTTGGTTAAATTTTGGACTTAAAGTTTTTGGACAATTCTGAACAATTTTCGTTAACAAAATTTTGCGATAAAAAAATGCATAATATGATTTTTCATTTTTTTCAACATATATTGGTAGCGCAGGTGGCTTTGCATTTGTACCAGGTGGATGTTCTTCTGGTCATAAGTAGATCCTAATTTGTTCTATACTTGAGTAAAATTTCATTCAAATCGGAAACATAATAAAAAAGTTATAAGGGTGTCTTCATTTTAAGTGAATCACGCTGTATATTTAAGGAAATGTATAGATTTTGACAAAATATTAGGTTAGTAAATACATCGAGTGTTGTAAAATAAAGATTATTTTGTGACTGTGATTTATTAGCAGAGCACGGTAAGCCGTTTTGACAGAATAATTTAAGATACATAATTGTTTTTTTTTATTAATTATCGATTTTCGTTGGTGAATATCTCGTAAACTACAACACATAGGAAAAAAAATAATATAGACATTCTTGTAGGAAATTTAATTATGTTTACTTTTGTATAGATTACCTTTTTCCGTACGACGCATCGTTTCCGAGTTATAAGCGAAGAATCGAAAAAAGGAACCTTTCAACCCCCCTCCCCCCTGTAGCGGCGGGGCTAGGGGTGGGGACTTTTAGTATGTTTACCTCCTAACTACCCCCAATACATTTCTGAAGAAAAAAATTCTCCCCTCCAAAATGTTCTCTACAATCCCCTTTTGGGCATTCATTGATTGGACTATTCCTCTAAAATTCTCAGAATTTCCTCTTTTATTGTTTCTACTGCGATCGGTCTAAAACAGTGGACTTATAAATATTGGCCAATCAGAATCCAGATAAAAAATGCCATACAAATTATTCGTAAAAGCGTCGGACGTTGATATTTTGTAGTTTGGGATTAACCTTCACCCGCTTTTGCACTGACGGTACACATCAGATGACAGATGACTAACCTAAAACTTTATTTATGTTTTGATGAAATATTTGTTTAGATTTTACAGCAGAAAACCAGTTTTCGTCTTTCAATATTAAGTGATACTGTCAAAAATAATATTGAGGGAGCATTTTCACTAGTATTATTACACAAAGGTACAAAACAAACTTTTTTAGGCATTTTAATTATCCATTACAACTCATAATAATTAAAAAGTACTGTCAATAAATAGATGTTATGTTTTATATTTTTCACGGCTATCTTATACAACAATGTAACCGACTTTTTATTGGATTTCAGGGCGTTGACGTCACAACGCGCTAATTTATGGCTGTTTAAAATGAATTCAATATTTTTCAAACTTTAAGTTTTGTTTTTGTCATTATTAGTAAAATTAAAAAGATAATAAATATGCCATAAATCATTTTTTTACGTGAATTAAGTACTTCAGCAATCATTTTTTTTTCTGAGAAAACCCTATTGTGCAACTGAAGCCATAGTGATGTCGGACGTAGTTAATATATTGATTAAAAATTTCACCATAAGAAGACGGAAACTGCCAAACAACTTTGTTGAGTAAATGTCCGCCATCTATTACAAAAGTTGTACCTTCAGGAATATTATTGGATGGAAGACACTTTTTATCTATATAATTAAAACAGACTTGTTTGTTTTCCTTAAAATACTGTTTTCAAAAAGTAAGGGAGAAAGTTCATGTCTGAAACATTCTTTCAAATTTTCCTCTGATTTACAAATACAAAAAAAAAAATTTTAAATAATTGACTGGCATTTACAGGCGATATCTCATCATAAAATTTTATTTCTTTTTCTGCACAGGTATTGCCCTACTTCTTTTAGTAGATTTTATATTTTTCTAATGATAAAGACAATTTTATATAAGATTTTCTGTCGATAAAATAGTTGAATTATACAAATTCGAATTTTATTATTCAGTAAAATTAGCTGTATCTCGAAAATTGTTAAAGGTATAAAAATCTTTTTGGCACCAAAAGATTCATAAATTAATGTACAACAAATCATTAAATTACATACTTTCTTGAATTCTTAATAGTTTTTAAGTTATTAGAATTTTTTATTACAAAAACACAAAATTCAAGATGGCGGACCGAATTTAAGGGTCTTATGCAAAATGGAGGCATGGGGGCTTTTAGTATGTTAATTAGTACACTTAAAGCTAACAATCTGCACTGGTCTTATTCGAATGTTAATTTGTTCCGGGTCACACATATAAATAATTTTAATTGTACTGGACTACTTTTTATATGTTTTGAACTAGCATCGAGTGTAGGTATCAATGAAGCCAAAATGACACAGGTATTTTTACTTGTAGGTTTAAGAAACGATTGGTATCGAAAATTATTTATATTTTCTTGATTTTTAGGAACACCATATAATGCTAAAATGCATAAAATACCCGATTGCAAAATATTAGATTTCTCCCTTGCCTCAAAAGTTTAGCCGGTATCCGATTTTGGTATAATTTTTTTGTTTATGAGACAAAATTTCTCTGCATAAAATTTCAGGTTGCATCTACTTCCAGGTTACAATCTAAGTGCACTTCGCAATATATATATTCCTGTCCATCTTCATCTGCAGGTTATACAGATACAGATGAAGCACCATCTAATTTTCTCCAAGACAACTATTTCCAAATCTACCCATTCATATAGCCTAAAAAAGTGTTGAAATGTATGTAGATGAGCACTAAACTAAAATTTACCAAATTTGGCTACTTGATTCAGTAACTTACTTTAGATGCTATGAACATAAATTCGGCACTTATTACATTAAGAATTAGAATATGACAAATCTCAAATAAGCGTGCTATTTTAATCCACATAGATGTTATTTATTTTTATTATACCAACAAATGTTACATTCCATTTGTATAGAAAATATTATTCCCTTGACAAACAATATATCACACTTAACCGGTGCGTTTCAGGGCATGTTTGAAAATCCGGGACAAACGAAATAAAATTCAATTTACTTTCTTCAAATTGAAACTAACTCCATGCAGGGAAATAACTTCTTCAAACGCATACTTTGATGAGATTGAATGAAAAAACAAAACGAGTAAAATTTGCGCTCGGGTGCTGCCGGCTGTAAGTTTTCATATGACTAGTATTTAGACTGCCGAATTTGACTTTGTGTACGACTTTTACTATTGAATTAATCTCCAACAACTTTCCGTTTTCTTTTAACTCCTCTTTATAATATCATCACTATGTCAACAACGCTGACCATCCTGAAACTTCAAAAGTACTTGTATACTTAGACGTAGAAATAATATCGCCGTAGATGACATTTCCACGTTACCACTTTAGCATCAACGCAAAATTAACTGTCTTTGCCTATCGTTAACGATTTGCCTTAATAGTGGATGTGGTGAGTCGGAAGAGTTGGCAAAATCGTGCCAAAGTTATGAAACCTGTTCCGCCTCCCTGTTTTTGAGGGTGCTGAATAGGAATAATGGGGTAAAAAAGTTTTTAGCCATGCTCACCTCCTAAAACGGCCAAAAACCACCCATCTCTTGCTTATTTCTCATATGACAGCTTGGCATCGACTATTCTTGTAGGAATTCTTTGTTTCCTCATGGGGATATAACATATGGTGAAAGGTGATGTCAGCTAGTGGACCGCTGCTGCTGTAGTGGACCGCTGCTGCTGTAGTGGACCGCTGGTAGAATCTACATTGTCAGGGGGTGTAAAATTGTTTCCTTTGTTGTTTCTTGTTAAAGACGTTTATCGCTCCGTTTTCAGGATGCCGATAAAAAAATGGTTTTACGCTGGTTCAACCCTACCCTCACCCTTAAATGGACGGAAACCACCCCCTATTATACGTTTCACGATATCAATGCTCGTCAGGGAGTTGGAGAGGAATGGCTAGAAATTAAGCTGGAGTTATTTGATAAGCAAAGGCAATGGTAAGAGTGAATTGTGACAACCTCGGGGGGTAAAAAATTGATTTTTTTATTTTCAGATTTGTATATTGAGTGGGAATAGTTTCAAAGTCATCATTTGTTCATTGGACATCCTCGTCAAGGATGACCCTATCCTCGCAAGAATTTTAAATTCATATTTCTTTAAACACAATCTTCAATCAGATATACTTATTGGAAAGCAGGAAGAACCAAATGCTTATAGTTTTATTCTTTTCTTCATCAGCATCCTTGAAAACGGGGGATAATCGGTTAAACCAGAGAGAGAACCAAAATCAATTTTCCACCCCCTGGGAAGGTGGTTGTCATAATTCACTCTTACTATTGTCTTTTGCTTATCAGTGAATTCCGTCTAAACCAGCCATTCCCCTCCAAGAACGCCTAGACGAGCATTGGTATCGTGAAACATATGAAAGGTGGTTTCCGTCCGTGTAATGGTGAAGGAAGGGTTGAACCAGCGTAAAACCATTTTTCTCTTGATCAGCATACTCGCAAACGGGGGGTCAAACGTCTTTAACAAGAAACAAAAAGGGAATAATTTTACATCCCCTGAGGGCGGTTGAGGTCTACTACCTGACATAACCTTTCATCATCTGTTATATTCATAAAAAAAAACAAGGATCCCTGCAAAAATAGTCTATGTCCAGCTGTCATATGAGAAATAAGCAAGAAAGGGTGGTTTTTGGCATTTGAGTGGGCGCGCATGACTAAAAACTTTTTTCCCCCTATTATTCCTGTTCAGCACCCTCGAAAATGGGAGGAAAACAGGTGAGGAAATCCCAATTCCTCTCACATCCACTATTAACCCAACTTTAATGGACAGGGCCGTGGAGAGAAAATATGGGCCCCGTGGGGAACTTTTTTTTTGAAAATTGATGAGCGGTGGCAGCATTCCAAAAAAAAAATTAATTTCAAAACTGGACCATGGATATAAAGTATTAATAAGAAAGTAATGGCATCTCTCACGTCATCATTCCAGTCTTCCAAATGATATATTTTCAATCTATCTTATTTGGCTGCGCACTCGCCTAAAATATAAGAGAAAAATTTACATTACTAAATGTCTGCCTTATTTTTTCAGTTTAAAGCATTACCTACAATACAGCACAACGACTGTTTGAACTACTATAGTCAGGGATATAGCCTGCAAATTCAACGATGAAAGGTTATCGTCTGCCAATCGGTAATCGAAGAGACCATATAAGTACCAAAGTTTTTTCTCTTTCGAAAATTTTGATATGGTGGAAAACCAAATTTTGACAGAAAATATTTCAATTTGAAAAAAACGTCTGCCCAGCCAGCTTATGGTTCACAATGCACTAAAAAATACTAACCTTGGCTGGCAGATATTTTTGCCAAATTTACCCCCTACCTTAAAGGGTTAAAAAGATAATGGCACAAGGTTTTTATAAATTGTTATCACAATTTGTTACAATAAATGGAAGTTAGTAATCAAATTCTTAAAAGTACGTAGAAAAGCATGGTCTGGTTAATATTTTACTATGGATCAAACTTATTAGACATCACGTAAAACCAAAGGTAAAAAGGCGTGTAGAAACTTTCGGGTAGGATACAAAATGGAGGTTGTCCATCCTAGAGCAGCATAATATCATCTTGAGGTGCCGGTGCCGTGCTTAAGAAAATGATTTCGTAGTTCGAGAATTTCTCTTACATCCATGAACAGATTCAAAAAATTTTTTGAAAGGCCTTTAGAGACAACATTATAAAATGGTACCAGACTACTTAAAAGTCAAAAAAAAAATTTTTTTGATTTTCGCACAAGTAAAAAAATTTTTTCATTTTTTAGCTTTAAATAGCCTAGTACCATTCTAGAAAGCTGTCTCTAAAAGAATATCAAAAACACGTTTCAATCGGTTCAGGGATGCAGGAGAAATTCTTGAATTACGTTCACGAAACCGCCCACCTTAATAACTCATCATCGTGAAATAAGAGCATACATGGAAGAAATTAACTGTAAAAATTACAATTCCTGCTTTGGTTCTATGGTTCCAGATTTTCTTCAGCAGGATAATAATAAAAACTAAGTACTTATACGTCAGAGATTATTTTGGAGTATTGCTTAGTAGTTTCATCCACATATTGTCATACGTAGTTTTATGCACATTTTGCTATTTGTAGTTTTTGTTCATGTTGACAATTAGTACTTTTATTCACGCTTGCTAAGCAGCTAAGAGCAAATTTTTGCCAGATCTAACTATAGTAGATATTTCCAAAGAACAAGAAGAATATATTAGACTTAGGTTAGGTAATTGTCTTTTTATTTATTGTGCTAATATATTTTGGATCACTCTGTAAATGGTATTAGCAGAATGTTTGTTATCTATAACTTTGCACTGGTTCATGTCAGCTAAACTTTAACTACAGTGCCCTATTAAGTAATATTGTACTAGTTGTACCGATATTAGTGTAACCATTTTGTGTTGAGCGCTGTCATTTTTGCTTAACTTTTTGGTTATGTAGTTTGGTAATGCTCACGCGCCAGATGTGTAGTAATCTGAGTATCCCCAGATTTGACTTATCAAGTCAAGTCACGTAATGTGGATTATTATTTTAAAGAAATTCAGATGTTCGGTGCACAGACAAGCGTGTATCTTTTTACCGCTGGGGGTAAATTTAGTTGTTTGAGTTTTGGGGTGTCATTTTGAATCGACAGTACAGCGCGTACAGGTTATGTATTGGACGACTAGGATAAATATTGCTTAGTAGATCCAAGCGAAAGCATTCGTCCCTTGTACTTTGTAATTTTGTACCTTATTTTGTGTGTAATATATTACCTTGGTCCGTGAGTAATATGTTATTTTCTCTGACTCCGTGTGTAATATATTTTTATCTCTTATTATGTAATTCCACGTGTAATATATTTTTGCCTCATATTATGTGATTCCGTGTGTAAAATATTTCCTTTATCTTTTATTATGAAAGCAAATCCTAATAGGCCGTTTTTCTGCATTTAGCAGTTTCTATACCTTTTAGTATACCTACCTATACCTTTTGGCGTATCTTGTTATGTTTGTTATGAATACTTATGTTATGGTATTTTATTATCTAAATATCCTTTCCTTGTATAATATATTTTTATTTTTATTATGAAAGCAAGTCATAATAGATACCTTCTTCTGGATTTTGTAGTGTATCTTATTTAGTGTGGTGGCTTAGCGAAAAGATTGTGACCTGCTGGATTAAAGCTACAAATTTTGCACACTTCTTATATACCCTCAGTACTATCAATTCAGAGGAGGGTGCCTGATTTTAGTGTCCGCCATCTTGAAATACGACGCCATCTTTGTTTTCTTTGGACTATACCTGTAAATTTTCGACTTTATTTGGTTTTTACTAAATATCTCCCCAACTTCTGGGTTTCAGCAAAAAGGATATAATTTAATTCAAATTTGCTACAGTTTGAGACCAGAGCCGCTTTTTTAACTTTAATATTTTGCGAGATATAAGTTTCCAAAGTTTTGGACTTTTTTCAGGTTATTACGAAAATCTATTTTTTTATCGGTTTTGCTAAATATCTCCAATGTAGTCAGTTTTACAGCAAACATTTTATTAATGTTTAAGAAGAATAAATATGCTATAATGTGAGTAAAGAAAGACATCGGTACAACACAATTTGCTGAGAAAATGTATTTGACCATGTTACAAACGTTTCAATACAGAAAATTACAGAATAACTATTATGAAAATAATCAAAAAATTATATTTATAATTTTGTTATCATTATATTTATAATGTTGTTGTTTACTGTTCACAATGGCCTTTGCAATGGCAAAGAGCTGTGCAGGCAAGTGCAGCCTTGTTTCAAACCCAATTCTTAGAGCACAGGGGTTCAGCCTTACATCCGCACTTGATTAATTCCCTACAGCTTTTGCTTGCTTCCAGTATAGACATCCAAATTGGTTGCCATGTCTCTTCGTTTCTTTTCCATCCAAAGTTAGCTGGAGTACGGTGCATTTTGGAGTGATTTCAAACTGGTTAACTAGATGCAGCGATTAGTGTGTTGAATGAAGAAATCCTGTGTGGGCGGTAGACTTTGCATCATCTTTACTTTTTTCCTTGTTGATGCTGTCAAATTCTGTTGTGCCATCGTACAGGATACATGTGAATCATTTTATGAGTTCAAATGCCTTTGTTTTAGCATCTACTGGCTGAAATGGATGTTTTTCAGAGAAGATAAATCCTTCAGTGCTTTCCATGTCTTCCATGCTAACTTTTTCCCGTTACCAAAAAATTGTGATGTAGTGTCTGAACCCGTTAAAGCATGGAAAAGGGCAATGCTTGAGACATATTTTCTCCGAGCTCTTGGCAGATGGCATTAATATGATAATATCGGAAGTGTTTACCCTTACCAAATGCAATTCAAAGTTGAATATTAGTACCACAAACACTGGATGCTTGTATCTCACAAAATAAGTTACAAAAGCAGATCCAGTCAAAAGTTATAGCAAATTCAGTCTAGATTAAAATTGAATAGATTCGAATAGTGTTGCTGTAAACCCAACCGATTTTCGTAATAACTTGAAAAAAGTCCAAAACTTTGGAAGCTTGTATCACAAAATATTAAAATTACAAAAGCGGCTCTGGTCCAAAACTGTAGCAAATTTAGTTTAAATTAAATGCTTTTTGCTACAAACCCAGAAGTTGGGGAGATATTTAGTAATAACCAAATAAAAGTCGACATAGCGGACATTGAAATCGGGCACACCTCCTTAAATTGATAGTACTGAGGGTATATAAGAACTCTGCAAAATTTGGCGCTTTAATCCAGCACGTCACGATTCTGGCTAGTATTTTTTCCAATCCACCACACTAATTATGGTTATAATGACACCTATATTCTGGTACTATATTACCTTATCTTTTCCGCGTATATTATATTTATAATGTTTATTGTAATATATGGTAATTTATATGTGCAGATAAAGTATCAGTGAATTTATCTTTACCTTACTTTGTAATTTATTTGAATTCGTCTCTTGCTGTTTGTTGTAATATATTGTTATTGTGAATTATCTTCTATTTTGTTTAACTTTTAGCTTTCATTTCTTGATTACACTAGTTTAATCATGTCGCTCGAACCTTGAACCCATTGCCCCTCTACGTACCTTTACTGTGCTAGTCAGGGTAAAACCAGTGACGCTAACCACGTTACTCGTAATTGTAGCTTACCTAAAATTTAACTTGGGCAACAAAAACCTCCTCTTCAACGCCACAGGTTCCAGTGGTGTTATCATAAGTCTTTCTTGCCTTTTGCGAACTTTTTTTATTTATATTTTTATCTTTCCAAATAACGGAAAAATCACAACAACTTATTTTGGGACACACGATATATTCATGTATGCAAATACGTACGTACATAATATGTACGCATGCACCTACGTACGCATGCATGGTTTTGCAACATGTTTTATTTGTAACTATTAAACAACTCTAACATACTAAGTATGCTATATCACTGTACTGAATGGCGTGGGGATGCGATTTCAGGTTCTAGGGTGTAATTTGTAAAAAAGTTAGCTGTGGTTTATTAGGGGTTGTAAGAGGGAGGGAACACGGCTCCAGTGGTGTAATCATGAGTCTTTTGTGCCTTTTGCGAGCTTTTTTTTTTATATTTTTATCTTTTCAAATGACGGAAATATCGCATGTTAACCTAATTCTGGGACATCCGGTATACTCATGTACGCAAATACGTATGTACTTAATATGTAGGCATGCACGTATGGACGCATGAACCTATGTACGCATGCGCCTATATATCCATGCATCTATGTACATATTCAGGCATATATGCTTGTACGACTGAATTATAGGATTTTCTTTTTCTTTTTAGTAATATATTCACTTTTTATGTAGTTTGCCGTAGTATTCCCGGCATTACATGTGAGAAATCATGTTGGCATTAACTTGCTTTACTTTGTGAATTTTATTTAAACAGTAGTTTATTATTAATAATATTTATAGAAAACAACAATATTATATTCAAGCGATATTTTAATTCATTTATTTAAAATCAACAGCATGGTAACAGTATATTTATTCCGTTCACTATTCTAGAGGAAATGTTTTTTATTTTATTGGTTCTAGTAGTATTCAAATACACAAATATAAATCTAGAGGAAAACAAACAGAAGTTTTCTAAAGTACACATAATGGTACAATACAAAATGGTGAATTGTTGACATTGTTACACAATAAAAGTTCATACATTGTCTTCGTACGCTGAATTAATTTATAAGAAAGAGCACAATATAAGCGGACATTTATAGAGCTTTAAACATTTATAAGCATTTAAAATGCAAAAATAGTACAGTCAATAAAAAGTTTTATAATTCTCTGCACAACATTGTGTGAAAAGGAAGTAGAAAATCGAGCTCATTATTTTTCTGTTTCTCCAATTAAATTGCGAAGTAGGAATAAATTATTCACGTAATAAAAGTATAATAAAAGAGAGCTTTTTACAAATCATGTGCAATGTCAACCATATGGATATCTAAATTAGGTAGTAAAATCTTTTACAAGGATATATATAATATTAAATATATTCGTTTCACTTTAGCACTAATCGATTTCCAAATTAGGGAATAGGGATCGTTTAGGAAAATCCACATGGCAAGAGATGATGAGGACGCTTACCAAAACGTTATTTTGATGCCACTAAAGAGTTGGTGGGAAAGAGCTTCAGTGAGGCCGTGTACCTAACAGATAACCGCGACAGATGGCCTAATGCTATGCTATGCAGCAAGCGGAAGACAACTAGAACTAGAATAATTTATGGATGACTATTTCACTCATTAACGCTATAGCCAATGAGAGCCCGTTTTTCCACAACATTGCAGCAATCAAGCGTCATTATTAGTGATAATTCAAGCTAGATCGGCTTTTGACAGTACCAACATGCAAAATTTATCGCTCTAATTTTTTAGGTCGCTGCAGCGGCAAATATTGCGAAAATTTTTTGACGTTTTGTGTCGTCAAATGTTTTCGGCAAATAGACAAATCGTGCTTTTAAAGGTTTTCTATAAATATCTTCTCTAGCTTATTAGTAATTGTTAACGTAAATTGTAAATTGTAGTATTGTATTAATAACCTAAAAATCCAATGCTCTGTGGAACTTATATAGGTTGGGGACAAGTTATACACAGCTTTCAATGGCTTAATACCTAACGTAATTACAAAATAATTTTCACAACTAAAATTAAATATAAATATCCACGAAGCAGACAAATTAGTTATTTCATGAGAAATACACAAATGTAGGTACTCACGTATGGTAATTCATCAATCATCATAAAGCAGCTAACACTTATTCGGAAAATCAAAACTCTGCAGTATCACTATATATATTATAATTCGTTGTACTTAAAGTCTCTCTACTTAAACAAGCAAACCTTAACTTAACTATTAAACTTCTCAAATTAGAAACAAGGATTAAATACATAAATATATATTAATAAACACTTTAATATAATAATTCAATTCACTGTTTAGGCCAGCAGTTAAGTTAAGCTAGCGTTATTAGATGGCGGTACCATACCATCTGACTCGGCAGCCTTAGAACGTAAAAGCGATAGATTGGTAATATGCAATTTGTGTCGTTTATCCCGTAATGTGGTTGGTCGAAGCGTACTTTGTTGGGATGACTAGTCTTATAAGTTACAGTACCTATGGTTTAACGTATATTGTTTTTCTTGATTGTCATAATTTAAACCTACTTTGTTTTTTGTTAGATGAGTCGCTTTGGAAATGCATTTTTATGTGACGTAAATGATGAAATTGAACATAAAGGTGAGTAATCTCTAAAAAGTAACAAGGAAACGTCTGAAGGCAATTAATTACTGAACATAATATTGAAGATGTACTTAATGAATTATTTATTCGTGAAATATTCTCCACAAATACCACTCGTGCTTCTAAATTTTATCTATAAATTTTTTCTCAAGCTAAGTTGCCATAAGGTTAATATAACTCGTGCAAATTGACAGTTTATTATCAAAGATTAAATCCCTCCCGCTAAAGCGGTTGGGATTTAATCAGATAATAAACTGTCAATTTGCACTCTTTATATTACCAGACAACAACGCTTTCGAAAAAATTTTACCGATAAAATTTCAAGCACTAGTGATATTACATACGATAAAACGTTTGGCAAGGTGCTGTGAATAAGAAAAGGAATTAGGATATAAAATTTCTCCTTCAGCTTAAATGAAAAATCCCTTCCTCATATGTAGCTCCCCCTTGCAAATTTAACATTAAAGCAATTTAATAAGAAAATTACGAAACAAGTGGTAACAGTGTGTAGAATTATATGTAATTTAATACGCCAATTCTGCGAAAAACTTTTCGGAAATGACCATCATGAAGTAGAAGATAACTGGCAACAGGGCTACGATTACGAACCCTTAATACTTAAATCAGAAGTGGGGGCAGCTGTATAAAAATTAAAAACTAACAAAGCAGCTGGGGTCAACAATATTGGGCGCTTAAGCTAGACGGTGTAGACGGAATGGTAGTGTCATTTTCACCATCTAACTATAATTTACGATTACCCAAAAAATAGTGTTTATGGCCGCGAAATTTTTTAGTGCCCTCGAGATTATCTTGCCAAACAGGAATTTTGCAGCCTTGGTATAAAAATTACTATTTCTGACGCTGTGAGCGGCAGAAAAAGTAATATCCATAACAATTCGTAATTTGTTCAATACGCTAGCTATGAATCACAGGACGTCTGGTAAAATATGCACTTCAAACGTTATCACTATTATTTGCCAATTAAATCTTGATTTTTTTTTCCTCCAACCAACCAGAAAGTAGACGTTTTGTGAAAGATTTTTCCAATAGAAAGTGATGCCTTAGACTAGACCTAATTTTGGCAATATAGAAGGAAAGTAACCAGTAACCAGAAATTCAGAAAGCAATAAAACAATCTTATTTACCTTCTAAAAATGAGTAGACAATCAATTGAAAAAAAAAAAATTCAAGGTGTGTCTGCTTAAACACAATCTAGAAGCTAATCAGTTTAAGTGGGAATAGTAGTCGTTTGAAAATTTGTCTCATTACTACAATATACTGAAGGTTAGTATGGTGCGATAGGTTTGGCATCGCGAGAAATTTATATCCAATTATAGTTCTCGTGATAAGTAATTTTGAGCGTCAAAGATACCAAAATGTTGAGTTTGTGCAATAAACTCATTTTTTGTACATTATACGCTTAAAATCGTGTACACAATCAAATTATCTGTAAAAAATGTTCTATGCATATTTTTGTCCGACCAGTGTTTTCCAAACAAGAGCCACGCGAATCCGTCAATGCTAGTCCTTTGCCATATCCCATATAGGTCACTCTAATTAAGTGCAGAACTTTGCTCGAAGCTGACGTCCGAAAAGAATTTTTCGCTTTCAAGCGGCTATTGCTCACAAAGTATTGATCTACGAAGAATGAATCTTCTTAATACAAAATTTATTTAGGTAATTTTTTTTTACCACGATATTGAGCGTAGGATGAACAGAAAACATATTATTGCCAAGAAACCATATTTTAGTACCTAATTTGCAAAATTAAGTGTAATTCCTGACCTCGAGGGTTATATATTTCTAATATGTTTTTACAACCAACTAAGTTTATTGAAAAAAAAAGTAAGCAGGGTGCCATTTCGACGTTCTTTATTGAAGTTTGTAAACGGGATGCTTTTTTCGCTGATAGGACAATCGTGCACTTTAAAAACACCACACAACGTTCCAGGTTTTTTTAAGAAAAGGGCCAATAATAGTAATTAATTACAATTGTTAATTACGAGCGCATCTGTGCGTGTAAATTTACCTTTTTGTAGTCCGATGTTTATTTGTTACGATTTGATCATTCGGAGAGAATTCTTAGAGAACTTTTTATACCAGGTTCTGGATAAGCAATCTAAGAGACTAGAAAAAATATCGGCGTGAAACGATTCGAACGGATGCATGGACAGAGAACGAGAACATTCCTATTTCACTTTAAAATTGAAAATAAAATATTTAATGAATTCTGTGATGGCTAATATTTTGTGAATCGAATTTTACTTACCAAATTTTGATTATTAAATTATTAAAAAATAACAAAATTTGTAAAAGATCCTTCGAAATTTTCATCTTACTGTCTGGATAATAAAAAAAATACCGAATAATAATTCTGAAACAGTCTGGCAGAAGAAAGTAAGTTACCTAAAAATAGGATTAACATTGAAATTATAAATGTATGCCGGTAGCGGTGGAAACACTTTCTCGGTTCGCGAATTTTAAAAAATTCAGCTTCGAACCTATTGACTTATTTGCATAAATATCCGACTTACCTGATAACTTAATGATCTGCAAAATTGTATATGAGAAGTTTCACGTGTCTCCTGTCATTTTCGAGATATTAATGTTATTAAGGATCACTAACACTATCCATTCGTGAAGGCTTCAACCTGTAACAAATAAATTTCGTTTACTCGAATGCACTTTTCTATAGGTACATCAAAAGTTAGACTAATTATATGAGAAGAAAATCCGCATTGAGCAATCCAATACTCTTTGACTCGCATGAAAAATGAACTTATGAATATTAACTTTTTTGGCCATTGGCTATTGCCGAATGCTCCAAATTTTCTGAATATCCCAAATAAAAAATAAAATATTAGAAATAAGGTATACTATTCGTGGGTTTTGAATAAACAGTCAAGTAAAATTGAAACACTTTTATTTAGTTCAATATATCCGAAAATATATAACAAAATATTTTTCATAATATTTATAAACGGCAGGTGTGACTAGATTGCTCATTCTAAATGTCGCGTCCCCCCATCAATCGAGAGTTACCACTTGAACTTGAGACCAACTTTTGAACAGCATAAAAGATGTGTCTGTTTTATTAAAGCCTTAGGGTATAGCTGCTGCAATGTACTCTAAGAACACCGCCATTCTCAAGAGCCTGACCGATGAAGTGGTGCCTAATATCGAGAAGCTTTGTGCGAGCATGGTGTACGTGATTTTTTACCAACCGTTAGGCACCTTGACTATCTTGATTGAGTCTCTGTAGAAAAACAGCTTCTTGTATAGATTCGGCAAGTATTCAACGTCCACATTTGAAAGTGTGACAGTAAGCTGTTGTCTTTCTTTCCAAGAAATTACAACTCCACTTAGGATAAATATGTAGTCTGAACAAGATCTTCTGTCAATAACATAGTTATATCAATCGGAATTAGTAAAACCTTCAAGAGGATTTCCTAAAAGTCGGAATAATGCCGATAGAGCCTTCTAGCTATCATAAGACTTGCATCGCCGCCTTTCAGTGCTTCTTATTGATTGATTCTGATTGATGATGATTCTTAATGATTGCTCAACGAATTAACTTCATGGTCATTGCCAAATTCACAAGAGAACTAATCAAGTTACGAAAAGGACTTCTCTGTATAACTGTGGATGGTTAAGATCAATACCTGAACATTTGGAATACTCTTTTATTACTAGCTGAGCTTTTCTATGATCGGTAGAACCATCTGACTTATATTTCTTTGGCAAGACCCATCTAGAACCCATGAGATCTTGGTTTGACTGCTAACTGTTTACCTTTAATTTATTTTTTCAAATTAGTGAAATGACTTCTGACGGACTCCCATTTTAAAAAATTATCATCATACAGACCTTCCTGTAAACTATCCTCTGAGAAATTTATTAATTCTGTATGATACCTATTTGTAACCTTCCTCTGTGTCTTGCGTTATTTCTGGCATTTATTTCTCATTATAACCTGGGGGTATTTGGTCGTTTATTGGTTCCATATTATCTAATTTCATTTTTTTTCCTTTTTCCTTCCCTCGTGAGCAGATTCGATACAGAGAAAAAAAAATTAAATATTTCCCTAGGATATGGTTGAGATATGTGGATGATATATTCAGTGATCGACAGGTTGCACATGTAGACAACTTTGTGCCGAAATTCTCTTCAGTAAAATGTACAAATGAAATAGATCTCTATTTGCACAACTACAATTTGACATATACAGAGAAGACACCAGCGCTCTAAAACATATTCCTAATGAATCATTACATCATTATCCCTAGCACAAAACAGCTGGACTCAATTTCTTGATCATCTGTTAAGTTTCCCTCTGAATAAACAGATTTGCAAAAAAGAAAACTTTAATTAAGCCTATAGCTAAGAGCAATGATACCCTAAAAGTTTAGTTCATATATTAATTAAGAACGCAAATATAAGAAAACCCACCGGAACACTCCGAAATTTCAAGCAGAATGGAATTCAAATTTTGTATCAATTCCATTTGAATCTCAGTTTACTTGTGGTCTAAGCAGGATTTTAAAAACTGAGATATGACAGTTGTTCATTTATTGAGAAATAAATTGAGAATAAAATTGAATGAAGCGAAAATGAGTTTACGGAATTAGTTGTAAGGATTGTAATTTTAAGTATGTTAGACAAACAAATCGTCCAATTATAACAAGATTCGAGGAACATATAACCCATCACAAAAATGAAAAAGTCTAGTGTTGCCTAACACACCCTCGATAATAATCATGTGATAGATACCATAACCTGTGGTTAATTAGTTAGAAATGTAGCAAATGCTGGATGCTTCTGAAAACTTTGAAATTGCAAAATTAAAAACAGTATAAATAGGCCACGGTTCGTCCAATCGAGACAGAGTTTAGGTAAAGATGAAGGGAATGGTTAATGCGTTCAACGACGACATTATTTTAATACAAATTTACCTAGGAACGTTTTTAGTTTTTTTTTAATTTATTTATTTAACGTCGGCCTATTTCCGCTACCAAGGCCTATCACCGACGCCAGGAGACGAGCTACTCCCAACCTGGAAATTTTGCCGAACCTCTTCCCTTAAGAAGAGTAGGGATCTTTTTTTTTTTTTTTGAAAGCGTCAGACTCTTACTGACCAAAGCCCCCTCCTTCCGGGCTTGCCTTTATACTACCTGGGGGCACTGCAGCCTTTAGGGATCTTTTACTTGCCTAACATTTAATAGACAAGGGACCGCCTGCTTTACATCCCCTCCGAAGGATGATATATCCACTACGTAATCCTCGTCTGAAATTACGTAACTTCCGCGTATACACTGATATAGAAGCCGCTAGAAGGTGGGACGAGAACGCTGTATTTCCCAAGATGGGTCACCCATCCAAGTACTAACCGCGCTCGACGTTGCAAACATTTTTAGTTGTACTTTAGTTTCAATCACCTCTAAATGATGTCGGCGAAATGAGCATCGCATATTTTGGCGTTTGTGGAAACTACTTCAGAAACAGCATCATACCGAAGATTTCAACCCTCTCCGAGTCCAAAAGAAGATATTAGCATTTCAAAGTGCTACATTTTAAATCTTTTTCATTTACGTTAACCTCGACGCGAGGTAAGATTATTTGTTTCTCTTGGTGAAGATAGGTATGCAACTCACTCGCATCTTGATTAGTGCGGCGTGTATTTGCGAAATATTGGTGTTGTGAAATTTATGATGTTTATTTAAGAGTTTATTAAATAAATAGAAGTTTAAACATTGTATATTTGTGGAATTCTGTCGTGATTTTTAAGTTCTTATGTGGCTCATTTCATTGGTAAAGAGAGTAGATGAATTTTTCGAACAGTGTTTTAGATTGGTAACACTGGGTGATTTTTTCTAGAAGAGTCTTCTCGCTTGATCGACGAAGCTGTATGGACGACGTTTTTCTCCGTGAAGAATTTGAGCTCTGTATCAAGCTTTTTAAGACATTCTTTTTGATTTGTAAATGATGTCCTGAGCGATTCTCAACGCCCTAATCTATGCAACAGGGGTTTTGCTGATTTAGAAACAGAATTTGAATTCACGTGTTTCTTTTTTTATCCTGTAATGCTCTCTATATAGCTTTTTTATTTGTGCTTTATGAAAATTCTTATTTGATGTACGTATTACAGAGTGTATGGGCCTGGCTATTTAGAGATTCCGAGGGAATCTACTACCTTGGACCTGGTTGTGTACACGCCATCCTGTAGCAGACTTTGGTTCCACGTGCATCTGTTGGTCATGTCTAGCACTAAGTCGTATGCAACGTCGAAAATATCTCTGAGGTGCTATCGAGTCACGTTGGAAGAGTCGTATGAAATGCCAAGGCTCTAATCTGTTTTTTTCTTTTAATTATGTTATTTTGCCAATAACCGTAGCTACCAAATTACAAATGTGAATATTAAACAAATCAATGAAATGACAAATAATACCTGTTACCTCTAGTCCCCGATAAGCATGTGAAATGGTGTAATTATAATGGAACGTTATGAACGACAAAGTGGAACGTAACAATGTGTTACCTTTGAGAATTACTTATGATATTTGTTTTGCTTAGAAATTTTCTTGTCATAATATTTAAGTTAATCATACTACAAATTTAAAACCATAAATTGAATTATGAGCTTAAATCTCTATGTAGAATGTACGCTGGAAAAGTATCTTAAGATTTTTGTTGTGAAACAACGCATGGTATCATGAGTACTATTATGCCTTCTACTATGTTATGTATTGAAAATCTAGTTTCACTCAGCAAGTAATCCAAACTTTCAGCGCATGAACTCTCGCCCATTTGAATCACAGCTCAGAAAACGTTTATTCATGTCATGTTACCATTCCTTTTAAAGATAGGAAAAACTACATTAAGGATTTCTGGTACAAATTTTAACGTGATTAGCATGTAGCTATTTATGTTTGTTGTACACCTTACTTGTATCTTAATATATGTTGTTAATGTTTTTGTTACTTGCCCTAACATTTCTGATACTCACTTAACATTTACTACGATATTGAGCTATGTAGATTATTATTAGGGTATAGAACTTGATATTAGTTTTAGATGTCAAAAATTCCATCGCATGATTACAAGCCAACTCAATTTTGTTTCTTGTCTGGCAAAATTGTATCACTAAAGTTTATTGTAGACAAAGTGGCGCCCTTTTGGTGTCCACCCTTCTTATTTACGCCCCTTTGCTCTTCTCTAAAATACGAGTTACCGTACGCATAAAAAACGGTTTTTATATTTGGGCATAAAACGTGTTGGAATATATTGAAATTCCCACTTACTACAACTGTTCTCTTATGAAATGTAGCACTTAAGCAGTATTTTCAAACAGAATTTTTGATTGTCAAAAATATATTTTGTTTACATACTATACATTCTTATTCTTGTAGTTATGTTAAAAAACAGTATTTTTTTCTACAATATATTACGTTTTACAAGACTGTGCTAACTATAATTTATTTCATTCCCATAATGTGGTGATACTACATCATTCTAGATTACTTCACTTTTTTCCGCATCTTGATATTTTTGGATAAATGCGCGGTGAGCAGAGAAATCCTAAGGATGAAGATTTAAAATACAGACAAGCAAGCGACTAGGTGGAAAACAAATTAAAGATTTACTGGCAGAAATCTTCCAAAGCTACACTAACATTGAGGAATAATTGAATTAAACTTATGTTAGTCGTGTTCTCTAATTCCAAATTGAAATCAACAAACACGAGACAATCCCTGTCTGTCTCTTTCGTTATTTATATATAATCAGCGATGTTCATAATTACATCACCCTCTACAATGTTGCTGAACATCATCATGAATTTAGTATATGTCGTTCATATTTTCATTTCAGCCTTATGAGTGAAGCTATGCCTATTCTTGTTTGTCTTTCTGACATGGTAAACAAAAGGGATGGAAATGCCAATCCAATAAACAGAGTTCGGTGGAAAGTAAAATTAATAAATAAAATCAACAGAAAGTTACAAATGATTTTTCTATATGAAAGCTTTTTTAATCTACCCAGGAAAATTATTTACCTCTACGTGAGCTAAAATGTCAAATTCGTCCTGAATGAAAAGCAGTTAAAAATAATAACTTTGAATATATCCTTTTACTTTTTTGTTAGACGCTTTGCTTATACCGGGTGACAACGAGATTCCAATTTCTCGATTGCTTTTAGAAATAACAATTACAAACTTGGTAATAAATGTTTTTTAGACAGGTCATATTTTTCATTTCTCGGATGAAAAAGATCATTTCCGATCTAACTGGAAGTGGCATCAAATTTTCATGTTTAAATATCACCCTGTATATAGAGTGTCCCACCTAAAACTCCCGAAACCATTTTAGTCCATCATACAGCAGACGAAATGTTCCTCACTCGATTTTCTGCAGTCTATTTGTCAGCACATGGAGGAGGAGGGGGTGAAATAGTTACAGCTCTTGGCGGTCTGTGACATGTAAAATTCAAATTTAAATTTGACATCGGATTTTTAATCCAGTTTTTTACCATTTGATACATGTTTTAAGATGCCCTAAAATATCCAAAAATACCTTTGACAGCATTTTCGTGGTCAGGTCTGGTGTCCAGTCCAACTTTCAGAAATTCCGAGAAAACGGCTCCCAGTGATCGATCGTGGCGAGATATTGCTTAAACGTGGTTTTTATGAAGCTAAAATACTATTTACAACATTTGCTTGTGTCACAGAAAGGGTTAATATGCAAAAATGGGTTTTGCCTAGAGGGTGCAATTTCAGAACAATGGTCTAAAAAAGGTCTTTTTACTCTGATTATTTCACTCAATAACTCTATAGCCAATGAGAGCCCGTTTTTTCACAACATTGCACCAATCAAACGTCATTATTAGTGGTAATCCAACCTAGATCGGCTTTTGACAGTACCAACAAGCAAATATTGCGATAATTTTTTGACGTTTTGTTTCGTGAAATTTTTTCGGCAAATAGGGCAACTCTAAATTGTAGTAATGTGTTGTATACGTAGTAATATAATACAATACTAAAAACACCACATAAGTTGAAAAACAAATAAATTATTTCATGTTAAATACACAAATGTACTTGCGTATGGTAATTCATCACAAAACAGGTATTCGGAAAATCAAAACTGAACTAAGTAGCACTATATGTTATAATTCGTTGCACTCAAAGTTCACTCTACTTAAACAAGCAAACCTCAACTTAATCATTAAACTTCTTAAATTAAAAATAAGGATTAAATCCATAAATATATATTAATAAACACTTTAATATAATAATTCTTGAAAAATTCACTCTTTACACCAGTTAAGTTAAGCTAGCGTTACTAGATGGCGATACTATTTCATGTCCGCAACCTTAGAATGTAAAAGCGAGAGTTTGGTAAACTGCAATATTGTCTGGCTTTACTCGTAGTGTGACTGGTTGAAGAGTGCTAGAGAACTCTTTGTTGGGAATACCAGTCTATATGGTTCAACGTATCTTAATTGTCACTGCCATTGCATCATTTATACCTACTTTGTTTTTTATTAAATGAGTCGTTTTGGAATGCATTTTTTTATGACGTAAATTATGAAATTGAAAATAAAGTTCACTAAAAAGTGACAAGAAAGCGTCTGAAGGCAATTAATTACAAAACATAATATTGAAGATATACTTAATGAATTATTTATTTGTGAAATATTCTCCCCAAATACCACCTTTTAAATTTTATCTAAAAATTTTTGCTCAAGCTAAGTTGCCAAAAAGGTAATATAACTCGTGCAAATTGGCAGTTTATTATCAAAGATTAAGTCCCTCCTTCTAAAGCGGTCGGGACTTAATCAGATAATAAACTGTCAATTTGCACTCTTTATATTACCAGGCAACAACGCTTTCGAAAAAATTTTCACTTATAATATTCCTAGAGCTTAAATTATTTCCGGAAATTTTTTCGAGGTCATGAATTTTCTTAAAATATTCATGAACGAGGAAAAATTTCCGGATATTAATTTAAGCTCGTGGGATATTCGGTAAGAAAATTTCATACCTAAATAAATTAAATAAATACTAATTTCAACTGACATTAATATTATTCTGAGACATAACAAAGTATAAGATTAGTAGGCCATAAATGTGTTTTGGTGACAAAATGACAGAAACGCATCGGAATTAGTATTGTTGTTTCATAAGTCATAAATGTAAGAGTTAGTAAAATGTCGCGTTTTGGAAACAAAAGTAAAAAAATATTTCCACCCATTTTAGTTGCAAAAAACTACTACATGAGGTTAATTTATATTCACTGAAATGTTTGATATTACATTTTCTTCACTAAAATGAGTGGTATTCTGTTTTTCTTCTATTCTCTAATGTTACAACAGTTTGGGTGAACCGGAATATCTATATTCGTATAATAGATAAATAATATCTTTTTTACCCATTTTAGTTTCAAAAAATTACTGAAAATTGTTTAAGACAACTCTGTTTGTTCACTAAAATAGGTGGAAAAATTGTTTCAAAATATTATATTTATGTAGTCAAGCATAGACATTTAATTGATATAGATTCTTCACCGATGTATTCACCATTGAAACGCGAGGAGTTTTTAAAGGATTTTCAAACACGTTTGAAATATTCAGTATCATAATTAGACACGAAAAAAGATGCTGTTTCACGAGCTCAATAATTTTTTTTATAATTATCTCGTTTAATATGACAAATAAAATTCCATTTATATGTAAAAGCAAATGTCAAATATGATCATATGTCAATAATTTGACAGAAAAATTTCCACTTATTAATTTCGCCCAGGGTATCTTGGAGGATAAAAATTTCCGGAAATTTTTTGGGTTGCTATGGTAACGAAACCAAGAACAAACTTCTGATTGGCTAAAAAAGTGACGTGTGAAATTTTCGATAAAATTTTAAGCACTAGTGATATTATATACGAAAATTTTTTATGGCGTTAACTAAAAATTTTTACACCTGACAGTATTTTTCTATATAGTGGTTTTACCTCTTTACCGAAACTTGCTTAAATTAAGTAAATAAAATATATACTCAAAATATATAGAAAAATGCTGTCAAGTGTAAAAATTATTAGTTAATAACCATACAAACATTTTTAGATTAAAAAAACCTTTACACCAGTTAAGTTAAGCTAGCGTTAAAGATCTCTACTCTTCGAGAGAGAAGAGGTTTGGCAAAATTTACAGAAATATCAAATATCTCTTTTAGTTATTGAGAGTTATCGGTAGTTTTAAGACGGGCACGCTGTATATTTTTGCATATTTGGTTTCTTCATGTAATTGTAGTTACAACCATGAAAACATTTGTTTTTAAAGTGGTCTTATAATTTCAAAAAATTGAAAAGCTGAGTTGGCCCACGCAAGACTAGGCCTACAACATTCGACAAGGAAATGATATTCTGATAAACCCAGTTATAGTTCAGTAAACTCTAAGGTGGCGTATGTATGAGTTGATACCACGTACGATTTGATATGCTATCGCAGTGACAGATATGCACTAGTTGCGTATGTCTTATTCTCTTAGTTTATATGATGAAGCGACCTTTGGACGCGCCAGCTTAGAGTTTACTCGACTATAAATGTTCGTTTTTGACACATTTATTGCGCTATAGCTCGTTCAAAGTGGAAGGTGGCTCTTTATCATTAGTTTTCTTAAAAATGAAGCGCAGCAAGAATGATCTTATTGTAGTTGTACCAGTTCTGTATTTATGCTGGAACGAATTGCAAAGCAAGTAGGATATTTTATTTTCTTCTTACAAAAAATTGATTCGTAAATTTAAATTAAAACTGTCAGTTAATATAATATAAAGTATAAGCTTTGCGATATTTCCTTTTTTAACAGGTATCAACAGTTAAATTGAGAGTTACTTTATGAAAAACCGCTGCCCAAGGAATCACTACTTCCACATTCAGATTTTTATTCAAGTCACTCACAACGAAAAAATTTTGTATGTGGAAATAATAGTTTATGGAATTTTAATAATATAATATTTGAAATCCTCTACCCCAATAACCTATAAAATGATACCCCACATCGGTAGCGGGGTGGGGGTGTTGATAGGGGATGGTAGTAGGGGTGTATGAAGAAAAAACATTTTGAGGTTTCTGGTTCTTGTACACACACTAAATGACAATTTTTTTTCAGCCCCTTTAATAATAGGGTGGAGGTGGTAATGGGGGTGGCTAATGTCAACATTTTTTTTGAGACCTTAGCTTCTCTTGTATATACTAAATACCAATTTTATGGACTCTTACCTGCTTGATTTACCTATTTTCCCCAAATTTACTCCAATTTACCCCCCAACCCTTCGACGGAACAAGATGAAAATATAATCTAGTTCTAGATCCCATTAAAGTACATACGTGTACCAAATTTCAAGTCAATATCTCAAAAGGTTCCAGAGTAAACGTGCACACAAAAAAGTTACAGACCGACAGACAGACCGACAGACAGAAATTTTTTTTCGCTCAAATTTAAAATCTCGACGTTTCGTGACATTCTAAGCCTATTTGAACAATAAAAATTTTTTAAAATTTTTTTGTCGTTACTATACTTCCACTGGATGTGGAAGTAAAATTAACAGAGAACAGAAGGGTAAACGACAGATTTTGTGGGTTCATGCAAAGGTTGTCGGGATAAATTTTATGTTGTTTAATCATGATCTGTTCAGGGTCTCTGGATTTTCTTCTCTATTTATATATTTTCTCACTAATCCAGTCATATAGGGATTCCACTTCGGAATGAAAGATAATAAGCTATAAACTTGTATAAACCTTTGTTTTGGCATCTTATAAGTTGGCTCAAAAGTCTCATAGAATCTCGTGTACGCGAGTCAAGATATTCAAGGTCAAAGGTTGCAAAAATCTTTTTTTTTGTAAATATCTCGTTTTCTATGGTCTAAACTACATTTTGATTTATTATAAAAGTTGTAGAGCATAAAATTCTCTACAAATCTTATTTCAAGTAATATTTTATACATTCAACCATTCTTGAGATAGAGCGCGAAGAGTGGGGAGCGCTTAGCTGTACGACAATATGGCACCTGTTGATATCGAACTGAATGAAGATAATGTAACATACATTATCGATGGTGGATTTCTTTTGCACCGCGTCGTATTGAGCAAAGATGATACTTTCTCATGATACTAAGAAATATAAGATATGCTCGGTACGAATACCAGCATTAGACCTGCTGTGCGCATAGCGATCTTTTGCACTGTTGATTTTTCCACGTGTAAGCTATTTATTTTGTTTTTATTTAATATTAAATTTTAATTCATTTAATTAAACGCAATAAATAGTAGTAGTAAATAATGTACTACTTTAATTAGCTTAATTATGATACAGTGCATTTATCTAACGTTATTCAGGAAAATAGACAGTCAAGAATGAAAAATATTTTTTCTGTTATTTCCAAATAAATGGGGTCTTTGCATGGTATCTAGCTAAATGCATAAATCGTAAGAGTGTAAAAAATAAATGAACCCGTATTTTTTGTTTTCATCAAGCAATCTATATTTATTTAAAAATTAATTAATTAAAAAAGTGGAAGGGATGTAGTGGGAAAACTTGTGACGTACTAAAATTCGATCTTTGCGCCACCTATTAGTCGTAAATGCAACAATAATTTAGAATTAAAACTTGAAACTTATGAGGATCGATCACTAATTTCTTATTTATTTTCGCACGAGAGAGATCACCAATATAGATGGCGGAAGTTGGAGTGAGATATGTATAGTGAAAACTACGGATTATTGAATAAACCTTGTATTTGCGATGTGAAATGTTTCGTCCTCTTCTTCTAATTATATCCATAGGGCACGTGCACCAATTGGCCGCCGGCGGGATTGGAGGTTACACAACCTCACTCTTTCAACAATGTATTTAATTTTAAATTTAGTTTTCCTTTACTTTTTAAAGTTTTGTGTGTTATCAGCTATTGAAATGGAGTTTTAAATGTAGTTTTCGTTATATATTGATAAATACATATATTGTGTAGTAATTTTTCCGTAATTTCGTTGAGATATAGATTGTTTACTTATGTTTTTAAGTTAGTATTCTCTTCTCATTTAAAACAATTTATAGGATTTATTTATTACATATAGAGTATATTTAGCTTATTTAAGATTTACGTGCTGGTAATTATTTTGTTTCCAATTGACGACAGAATGCCAATTTAAGCTTTTACAGGTATGTGTTTATTATATACTTAATAAATACATAATACTACACTAGTTAAAGTTATAGTTATTTCATCAATCACAATCCAAACAGCGAAGAAAAAAGTGGATAAACACCTTAAAAAGATCCGATCTTACTGAATCAAAGATGAAATATGATCACATGTAACTAAGTAGTTACTGAAAAAAAAAACACAGTTTTGTAGTACGTAAAGTATAAATATTTCTTTATTTATAGAATATATTATGTAAACATGACATAAATATTGCTGCTAGATGAGTTTATTAATTTAATTACAAGGGTGTAATGATCAACTGTATAGGATCATTCTACTGTAATTATTATTAAAAATACTAATAACATTTAAGCGACCAGAAAACTTTAAATAAACATTTAAATATCTTCTACTGCTGCACAGTTTTAACATTTACACGATTCTACTTTTTCTTCGATTTCATTTATAACAATTTGACACAAATAAGCCTCTTGTTATATAATGTTTTGGAGTGATTGTACATTTTATCACCATAACTTTCCCTGGTGGATCTAAAAAAACAATACAATACAATAAAGATTCATATAGATATGAAGTATAAATGTAAAGTACATTACATTATATTACCTGTTAACCTTCACACCTTTTATTTCAGGAACCTTAAAATCCATGTCACTTATATGTAAAAGTCGCGAAACATTTCCATTGAAACCATGGATAAATTATTAGAATATGCTTTTTAATAAGCACTTTCCATTTCAATTTTCTTTTTCACAAAAATAATGTTAACCACACGATAAACAACACGTATAACCTCAAAATATGAAATAGAAATGACAGATCAGATAGCAGTAAGTCAGCTATCTAAGGCTAGAGGAAGAAGAATAATTATTCTGAGTCGAAAAGATTTCTGTAATTTGGGTAAATTTCAACAAATATGTTCTTAGATTTAGCTACGTCAGCAGATTTGGCGGTTCAATTTAATTGAATTTTAATTTCAAATAAAAACTAATCGGAAAGGAAAAAAACTGCAAAACTTGGCAAAAGGTATTATTTTTAAATGTAGAATATAATAAGCTCATTAAAAATATACTTCTTTTTCGATGCAAACACCCCATTGCCGGATTCTTTAATGTTTCTATTATAAAAAACATTTTGCATCTGCACAATACTGTTTTCGCAGTATGACTTAATTCAATAGCGCAGGATATATCAATGTGTTCTCTCATGGTAATTATTAGAAATATTTAATAACCCTCTATATTGATTTACTGAAAAATCTCAAGAAAATCTGATTTCGATTTCATTAAACAACACTAAGGTACGTTATTTCTCACACCGCATTCTCTGCGCTGCTTATCGTTCGCGAGTGCGTTCCGTATACTTAATTGCAATTTTCTTGAAAACTGTTAGTCCTAGAAAAAAAAGTTTCAAATAAAAAAGTTAGCTCCATCCTTTATCTTCATACGTCCTCAATATACTTGGTATCTAATTCGAAAGATAAAAAAGTTTCGCGCTTGTCATATTCGAGCCTGTAATATTTCACAGTTTATCGACATGGTCTTAGAAAAAAAATCATATTTTCTTTACTTATTAAAATTTTACCTTCATATTAACACATTTTCTTAACAGATATAGTCATGACGTAGTAAAAATTTGAGATTAATTCGTTGGCCCGTTTCCGAGTTAGGGCAAGTTAAACGAAAGAATAATAATTGTATCTATTATTTTACGATTTTCTCACATTTTTGGTTCTATCTTTTGTCTCGATCAACCAAAAGAATCGTAATTTCTTATTTCATTGAGGGAGAAGCTTCCAAACACTTCGATTAAGGTAATTCTAATTTACGTCTAAAATCAAAATTGACCGCTGAACTAGTTGACTTTTATGTGACGTAACAGCGGAGACTGCGGTAAGGGGAGGTATGCGTGAGATCATGATACTTTCTCAGTTGTTTTGAATAAATACATCAAATATTGCCAACATATTCTGGCTCAAGTATTGTTGTTGTATTTGACTGTTACTTGGACTATTGTGAAAACATTAAAGCAATGGAACAACTAAGAAGAACTGATGCTGTTTCAAAATCTTACGAAGTTTGTTTTGATCAAACAATGATTGTGCCAATCAACCAAGAAAAGTTTTTATCAAATCGATGTAATAATAATTTTATTATTTATATAAATTAAGTAAATATTATTGAACGGACTTATGAATACTTATGAATAATATCTACAAATATAATATATTAAATAGTAAATAATCAAGGTTTTTCATACTTATAATATTTTTAATAAATAATTAACTTTATAAATAAAATATTTATTGGATTCCACAGTTGACCTTGCGTTATGATATATACGGCTAAGCGTTCCCCATTCTTCGCGCTCTATCTCAAGAACGGTTGAATGTATAAAATATTGCTTGAAACAAAATTTGTAGAGAATTTTATGCTCTACAACTTTTATAATTAATCAAAATGCCATTTAGAGCATAGAGAACAAGATATTTACAAAAAACCGATTCTTGCGACCTTTGACCTTGAATATCTTGATTCGTGCACACGAGATTCTATGAGACTTTTGAGCTAACTTATAAAATGCCAATATAAAAATTTATACAAGTTTACAGCTTATTATCTTTCATTCCTTTTTCTTACGTTATATGATTGGATTACACACATTAGTTACAATTTCGAAAATCAAAGGCCGCTAAAGTTATATACGTTTTTAAGAGCGAGTTGTACCAATTAAGTTCAGCCAAGTTCAGCTTGATCCAAGATCAAATCCATGGTTGCCATTGTCGTAAAAATCGTAAATTTGGCTTTTGATCTGAATCAAGCTGAATTTGGCTTGAACTTAGTTGGTAGAACTCACCCTAAATCATCTGTCTAGAGCTTACTTATTTTCTTTGTTCCATTCACCCAGAATTTTGAGTTCGTTGTGGCATACCAATTTGGATGACACCTTAGAGGCTAATATCTTAAGTGCCGCCCGACTATCTGATACGATGGATCTGCTGATTAACATGTCGCTGATTAGCATTCTCGCATACACGTGTATCGATCTTGCTCAGTGGAGAATCGGGTGTTTCAGTTTTATAGCCTGTATGCCTCCATTCTGGCTTCCTTCTCGTTGACTATACTAAGTGGGGGGAGGTTTAGTAGGGTCTCCGTCGCTGCCGCGGGCGCGGAAGTGCTTTTGACACAAGCCAGCTTCTGTGTCGGTCTTACCTTGCTGATGGCTGTTGCTTGAGTTATCTTAGTCCACCAAACTAAGGTAGCACAAGGGATGGTGGATCTTATTATGCTGATATAGTGCCAATACAACATACTAGACTGAAGCACCGATGTATTGCCAAATGATCGTCCACATATTGACAGCATGGCTGCTGATCTATATATAATCTTGTCTCGTGATTGGTTTTGAGTCCATGATAACTCTACGGTATTTTACCTCTCCATCATCTGCAGCTATGAGCCCTGACGAACTACAGAGCACAGTTTTTCCAAATTTCTCCTTCTGGTAAATGTAATGATGTTGGTTCTTGTTAAGCTTACCTTCAGCCTTTCCTCATCGGTTCATTTTTTTACTATATTCAGGACCATTTTTAAACGATCCATAACTATGCTATTGAACTTATTCATAACTATGATAACTATGTATATTCCTGAGCTTCAAATTCTTCATTTGTGAGTTTCTTTAATTGTTCGCCAACTAACAGGTCCCAAATCGGGGGGCAGGACCTCCTGTGGGCAGTCCCCTGCAACTGACTCACCTAGACTTTCATCTATCACGGTAGTGAATGCTACCCTGCCTTTGGGCATGAGATCAATCCACCTGCAGCAGGTGTTCTCGTGCACTCCACACTCTCTTGCAGTTTTAATGATAGAATTAAAGGAGGTATTACCGAATATCGAGGAAGGCATTCAATGCTACCTCCTTATATTCCAACGCCTTCTATTGAAAAATATTATGTGGTGAAGTGCCGTTTCAGTAGACATGCCTGCTCAGTTTGCAAATTCTCCTTAATGTAACGAACTTCTAACTATAACTTCATCCCTAATATGCCGGCCAAGTATTTTTTACATCGAGTTTCGATCTATTTTTGGTATAAATGCCACCCTAACTGGTTTGCAACTGCTAAAATATTTAGTAGATATAATTATTTTACAAAAGAGCACCGTAAAATTCTACTAAATGAAATTAACTAGTATCTAGAGTACAATCTATAGCTATTCAGTAGCAGCATCATTGTAAAGTTGCTAGTTTAATGAAATGGCTGTATTTCTACACATATATAGACTTGACATTTTACATCTTGATGCGTCAATGGATTAATCTAAAATACAGATGTAGTAAATTTTAAATATTCAGGTAGATGTACTTACGATATTTAAGTATTCAAACCAATTCAATTTCAATTAAACCATCTGATGTTTAGCACGATATTTGAAGTATTTATTTATATTGGGGAGTGTTGAAGTATCAATAAAAATCAGCAAAATTGTAGAAATATGACATCACCCGAAAAAGGGAAGAACCAAACTCAGTATACCATAGCGCTTTTATCATAGAGTCTTAATAGTTATTTTACTTCCACGTCCAGTGGAAGTATAGTAACGACAAAAAAATTTTTAAAAACTTTTATTGTCCAAATAGGCTTAAAATGTCATGAAACGTCGAGATTTTAAGTTTGAGCGAAAAAAAATTTCTGTCTGTCTGTCGGTCTGTCGGTCTGTCGGTCTGTCGGTCTGTCGGTCTGCCGGTCTGTCTGTAACTTTTTATTGTGCGCACGTTTACTCTGGAACCGTTTAAGATATTGACTTGAAATTTGGTACACATATGTATTTTAACGAGATCTAGAACTAGATTATATTTTCATCTTGTTCCGTCGAAGGGTTGGGAGGTAAATTGGGGTAAATTTGGGGTAAATAGGTCCATCAAGCTGGGAAGAGTCCATAAAATTGGTATTTAGTATATACAAGAGAAGCTAAGGTCTCAAAAAAATTTTTGGCATTAGCCACCCCCATTACCACCCCCACCCCCTTATTAAAGGGAATGAAAAAAAATTGTGATTTAGCGTACTTATGTACGGGAGCCAGAAACCTCAAAATATTTTTTTACTTCATCCACCCCCCACTGCCACCCCCCTATCACCACCCCCCACACCACTACCGATGTGGGGTATCGTTTTATGGGTTTTTGGGGTAGAGGATTTCAAATATCATATTATTAAAGTTCCATAAACAATTATTTTCACATACAAAGTTTTTTTCGTTGTGAGTGACTTGGATGTGGAAGTAGTGATTCCTTGGGCAGCGGTTTTTATACTAAGGCCGCGAAATTCCTTTTTACGTACCGAGAGAAAAATTATCGCCGAGGCCGCTTGCGGCCGAGGCAAGATAATCTCGAGGGCGCAAAAAAATTTCGCGGCCATGGTATAAACACTATTTTTTGTGCAACCGTAAATTATAGTTAGTAAAGATGGTGAAAATAACACCACCGTTTATGCTATATTTTGCTAAATAAACGCGGTGGCCTTAACGTCAGAGCGTCTCTATGGAAGCGGTATATTTTGAATATATACTTGACAATTCTCGATTAATCGTTTCAATTTCTTGTAATCCCCCAAAGTTAAAAAGTATTATAAATTCGGCGCTTGCTGATGTAATACCAGAAAAATCCAAACTGATATACAAAATATGTTTCAGCGAGTTAAAATATAATAATTTGTGCTTGTCATATTTTAGACATGTCAATTTTTAAGTGACTTAAACGTCAATTATTACGAAAGTGACGTTTAGTTTTTCGGCCGTTACTAAGGGTAACATGACCGTGAAATTGAATTTCACGGACTGTTTTGAGAACGTGAAATACTTATTCCACGTACGGCTGCTGGAAGTACAGTAACGACAAAAAAAAATTAGAAAATTTTTATTGTTCAAATAGCTTTAGAATGCAATTAAATGTAAAGATTTTAGGTTTGAGCGAAAAAAAATTCGGTCTATCGGTCTGTAACTTTCTTTTGTGCGCACGATTACTCTGGAACTGACTAAGATATTGACTTGAAATTTGGTACACGTATGTACTTTAACGGTGTCTGGAACTAGATTATTTATTTTCTATCCTATAGAATGTCTAACAATTATATAAAAAGCTCAGTAAATCGGCGAAGAGTGCTTCCACTAGTTTCTACTTTCCTCCAGTAAATGGAGAGCATGGGGCAATAATTCGATTTTATTGAAATTACAGTCAGTTAGATATACACATGTTTGCCATAATTTTCATTTTCGTTCTAGAATCATTCTAAGAAATAGAGCTATCGACTGGCCAGTAAGAACTTACCTACATATTTAAATCTAGAAATCTCCTGAATTAGATAAACGTAATTATTCCACACTGATGCTTTAACAAATGCCTTTTTCGCTTATTATCATCGTCAATAAGTGTAAATAATATTAATTTTATCAAGTAAGGTCAACCTCGAAATTAGTTATGTAAGTTATAGTACAGTTAAGTACCAATTAAATACTATCGGTTGAAAGTAAATTTTAACAAGAAACTTACCTTCAATAATAGAAACACTATGTTACAAGAATTAAACTTGAGGTGCTACTAACTGTATTAACGTAATAATGTTAATTACGTTTTTATAAGGCGTCGGCGTTTAAGATGAGAGATGTTTGCGAATCAATTCACAACTTTTGTCACCAAAGAAGATTCCACCGACAATTAATATAATTAATAAGCAAATAAATAAGTTTCAATTGTTTTGCTCGATTGAATTTCTGTTCGCGTCTTTTACATTATTTCAATTTAAAACCATGATTTGTTTTTATATACAGAACATGCCTTTTAAAAGTCACCAGGCCCATTTTAGGCCAATAATAGGAGGCTTAAAATCGAACGAAATGGAACTGTTCGGTAACTGGATTTTCTCGGAATTTTCGGGTGCAATCTGACGTAAATGCAGTGTACTAAATTTGCAGAGACCAATTCGAGGTGGAAAGAACTCAACAGTCACAAGGCAGGTCATATTTTTCACTTCTCTGTTTTGTAACGAAAAAAATGAGTACCCGCTGAACTTCGTACAACTAATACAGTGGGTAAAAAAATAAAAATGAAAACAAAACCCTAATTTTTTCATATTGGTGTAGGGTACTAGCCTACATACATATTTAGGAATATCACCATGGATAATAAAAAATAACAAAAAACATTATTATTATAAAAATTACATTTTGAGAATTGAAATTAAAATCTTTAAAAGCTAATTATTATTTATTTAATAGCCTCTATCCGGCTATATTGGTAACCCCGAACTTCACGCGTTGTATGCCTCCTGAGAGTCAATGGAATTCAAGACAGTTGTCAGAAAAATTTATGATGAAGACTGAAGTTTAATAACTTTTGACAGTGTTGTTAAATAGTTATGCCGAAAGTAATCTCGCATGGACAGCTGTTCCAGTCGCGACAAGAATATGGGGCCGAACCAAACTGCTCGTGCTGCTAACCGCTGATGACGGACGACGTCCATAACGAAGACAGCCAGCTAACGGTCGACCGTTCCATAGATATCTTCGCTAGACACGGATTCCTCAGTCTCTCCATGAAGATAGTACCGAGAAACGAATCAAACTAGATTTTCAGACGACTTGTTATTACTTACTCAATTATGTACATGTATAGGTAAGTACTCTGCTATATGACTCCCTGCAATTTAAAACCAGCTTATCAAGTGTATCAACGTATTAATTATTCCCTATTCCCTATTTTAATTGTCTCGCCAGCTTTTCTTTAGCCAAAGCTGCTATAGCTGGTGCGACATTTTTAGAGAAGTTCAATCCAATTATGATTGCAAACTTATTCCCTATTTTAATTGTCTCGCCAGCTTTTCTTTAGCCAAAGCTGTTATAGCTGGTGCGATATCTTTTAGAGAAGCTCAATCCAATTATGATTGCAAACTCATTCACTATTTTAATTGTCTCGCCAGCTTTTCTTTAGCCAAAGCTGCTATAGCTGGTGCGACATCTTTGAGAAAAGCTCGATCCAATTATGATTGCAAACTCATATTCACTTAGCACATACTTGCTATTTTTATCAATTGCCTATTAAAGAAGCTCAATCCAATTATAATTGCGAACTTTTATTCACTTAGCATCAGTCAGATATATGCATTTTATTTCAATTCATCAATGACATATAACATACTCACATTACAAAAATAAATTTCCTTATGTTACGTTATTTTGTCATTTATCACTCAATCTGACTTTTCTTTTTTACTAATGTCATTTATCCATCAAATCTAACTTTTATTTTAAATCTGATTTTTAATATTGATACCGTGGTAAGTTGGTTTCTTCGTTGTAGGGAGGGAGTATATGTAGGGTACTAGCCTACATACATATTTAGGAATATCACCATGGATAATAAAAAATAACAAAAAACATTATTATTATAAAAATTACATTTTGAGAATTGAAATTAAAATCTTTAAAAGCTAATTATTATTTATTTAATAGCCTCTATCCGGCTATAATTGGCTCAGCAACTTAAGGAACTTAGGAAAAGAGTCCCTTAAACTTCATCATGTAATTAAAAAAAAAAGCATACAGAAGTCTGTAAGGTCTGATGAACCGGAGATAAGTGGTCCTCAAGTAGGATATGAAATCGCTATTGTTTTACATTTTCGGTAATCTCTCATTTTTTTTTATAAAACTCGACAAAATAACGATATAGTCTGTTTATATAACTTTCTCGTATCTGTATTTGAATGTTGGACATTTAGATATTTGATGTCGTCGTCAACACGCTTTTGCAATTTAGCAGTCGTGTATGAGATGAATCATGAAAAATTGCAGCTCTATATTTAAGAATACTTCTCTCTAGATCTGCTACGTATATTATGTATATTAAAACAAAATGTGAATTTACACTTGAGGTATGAAGATATTTGTTTAGCAAACGATAAATAGAACTAATTACCTAGATGAAATTCCAAAATTAAATGCATAGGTAACCAACAAAGTACATTTAATTTAGAACAAACACTGTCGAAATTTCTTAACCCAAACACGAATCTACAACATGAATTTTGTAATGTTTATATACGGTATCGAGAATGTACTCAAACCATACACAATATCTGCATAATAAAAAATCACATGCGATTCACATAATTTTTTTCTCAAATTAAAACTTCATCTTCATCTTTTGATTAGCATATAACAATTTGAACACAATGTATTGACATGTTCAACGTGTCTTAGGTTAAAATCGACAATTAAACCCAAATTTTTAAACCCAAAAATTAACGAGTATAGAAGTTGCTGTTGTGCGTGGCAGACAGATTATCAATTTGGTTAATATTCTACTATATGTTATTTTAATTAAGTACACAGGCAATATATTTTTATTTTAATTGCTCATATAACGATCTGACTGACCTCTCATTTTCCCCCTTTCTTACTATTCAACAATTTGTAATATCTTATTAAATTAGGCCCGGACAGGGTCTGCGTAATAGGGGCTCCTGTAGAAGAACTCACTATTCTGTGTCTGAGTGACGCGACACTAGTTTATTTATCAAGGGCGCCAGTCGCGTTCTCCCCTTGTTCTTCCACTCCCAGGCGGGTTCGATATAAGATACAACTCGATAGAATAAGTAATAGGCCATGACTGCTCTACCTTAAATTATTAACGACGCTCTCTCTTTAATTAATAATGATTTTCCTCTCTGACGGGATTTTATTTATTTACCCAATAATAATGAATTTTACACCTAAAGGTTTCTAAAATATTTTCATAAAAAAATCCCTATCGAGCTCCCGTAAAGTGCCCAGAACATTGAGTTTCAAACTTGTGGAGTCATGAGACTTCCAATTAACTCAATATTCGATCATCCAAACGGAAACCTTCAAGGGATTCAAACTAGCAACAAGTCATATTATCAATAAAATGCAAGAAGTTGAAAGAAAACCATTTATTTACTAGAGGTTTAAAATAAGTACAATGAAATTATCCAATATCTTATCCAATCAATTATATAATTTGAAATGATCGCCTTCCCAACTAATGCAAGATAATTTTTACCATACAAATGAGAGAGTTCGCTAACAATCAATTAGGTAGAAAAGATTCATGCAACTTCCCCATAATTTAATACAAGCATGTATGGTTTTTTATTATGGCTGACTGAAAATAATATAAAAATATTTTACTCAAAAGATTTTGGTTCGCTTGTGTTTAGCTTTAAAGTTCTCGTATGTCATTCAAAAGAATAGAGTTCAAACGTGCGTTCGACTAGTACACAAGTTGAATAACTTTCAGTCAGTCCCACGACTTACTGGTCCCTATGCAGGTTCGATATAGGGAAAATGACACCTCTTCACTTTCGAGCGACTTTTTAGCAAAACAGTTTTTTGACTTATTTATGCACGTGGTGTTTTTCTCTATAACTTTGTTATTTGGAAAGCCCTGCATTTGGCTTTCCTACCATGGCTTTCTATTGATTATCCGACGCACTCGTCTAAATTACGAGCCGCTGGATGAATCCAAACTTGTCGGCCTTGTCAATTTTTACTATTTTTTGCTAATATTTGCCTATAGACGCTACATGCCTTCGACACATTTGTCGATTTCGCCCTTTTTGGTACGTCGCATCGTTAAAAGTTTATATTAATTCTTTTGAATGATACCCATAATGACTGTATCTTTATTTCCATTATCCTTTATGGAGAAATTAAAAAGTTAAAAATATTTTCAAAGTTCTTCGTAAAAGTCTGTTGTTTCTTTTTCCTTGGCCAAAAATTATACTTTTATTCTTGGTACATTTTTTCATGACCACAATAGACTTTCACTCTCATCGCCTGGACCAAAATATATTTTCCTAAGCGAAAATTCGGTGTTTCTTCGAATTTTCACCTGGTTGTGCCTTACGCTTAAACGAATGTATGCAAGTCCTATTTTGCTAGTTTTCGGTTACGTTCAAAAATGACTTTAAATGAAATTTTTACCTAAGTCGAAATTTTATTTTGTCTTTGACTTAGGTCGATTCTGGGAGGTTCTATAACACTCCCATCCTGTTGAAAGAAGAAGTCGTTTCTGTCATGAAAGATGCAGTTCATCTGGATTTGCACCTGTGCGGGGATGATGTTGACTTGAAGAAAATGCAAACACCTCGCACCGGTTAGGGTCTCGTCAGAGAAATAAGGGTCCATAATTCTACCATCAACTATTCTACTCCACACATTCAACTTTTGAGGGCTCTAAGTGTGATACTCCATCATCCACTGATGATTCTCTGCAGCTCAATAACGACGATTTTGGCTATTGGCATGGCCATTTAAAATAGCTTTATCTGAAAAAATTATTCTTTTTACATAGTTCTTGCACTTGTTTGCAGAATTGATTTCGCCGATCAAAATTATCTTCAGAGAGTTCATGAACGAGGCATAACTTATAAGGATTGTACTTTCCTTGAGTATTTTGTGGTCAGTGGATACTGCCACATTAGAATTAGACGCCTTAAGTGTAGAATGAGAACTTTCTTACATTGTCAACAAAATATTAAGCTGATGTTCTTCTTGTGGTAATGACTAGCCAGATTTAGGAAAAGACCGCGAACATGCCCTAATTCTTTGAATTTTGACTCTCCTCTTCTTATCATGCTTTGACTAATAGGGCGAGTGGTATTAACCAATTCAAATAGTTTTGTTTGGGATGAGTGGGCATCTCGTCACCAAAATCCATCATGGAAATAATTTAAATTCTTTCCAAAGTGATAGTCCAGTAAACATCGGCAATTCGAACATTTTATTTTTGAAATTTCTTCATTTCTAGTAAAGTTACTATTTTTAAATTTCAATATAGTTTTTCTTAAAAATTTCCTCATGTAACCTATATCGATATTTGTCGTATTGTACGTAAAAATGCTCTCTTTCAAATTCCTTAACAAAAAACCCCTGCCCAAGGAATCACTACTTCCACATCCAGATTCTCTATCCAAGTCACTCACAACGAAAAAAATTTGAATGTAGAAATAATTGTTTATGGAACTTTAATAATATAATACTTGAAATCCTCTACCCCAAAAACCCATAAAACGATACCCCACATCGGTAGTGGGGTGGGGGTGGTGATAGGCGGGTGGTAGTGGGGGTGAATGAGGTAAAAAAATATTTTGAGGTTTCTGGTTCTTGTACATAAACTAAATCACAATTTTTTTCATCCCCTTTAATAATGAAACACATTAACAATTGTATCAAATAACAATTCTAATTCGTTCTTTTTTATTTAAGCGCCGTTTACTTCTAATCAAATGCTTTTCTTGAATAAATACAAAATAACTTGCTTCATTAAAATTCTATAAAAGGTTTTCTAGAAATATAATGTGAAAATAGCAAAAACGTAAGGTCAACACTAATCAATGAACTAAAAATACTCATGTACGTGGAATATGCTATAGTATAAAAAATGAAAACTATAATTATTTATTCTAATAATATTGCTCAAAATATCAATTTACGATAACAATATTACATAAAATTCAAGGAATAGTAAATTTCAAATGTACCTTATAATATGCAATATTAAAGAAATACGTATTTTTAACAAAATCAATAAACGTTAATCATTACCATCAGTATCTTCAGAGAAATATGCTTTTTATCAAATTATACAGGAAAAATATTTTTAATATTCATCATCAAAATTTTTGCACACGAGGTGAGGTGAAATATTGATTGGCTTCATAATCATTGCCACCTTTTCTTAGGCCAGTCGTAGACATGGAAATTGAAAATTTAATAATAATCTCAAAAGCAATCTTCTACTGTCAGGTTAAGTAATAAAACTGTATGATAGATGTCATTTTGCAGTCATTTATGAGTCACTTAACATGTTGAAAAACGCTAATTAGCGAATTGTTTGACCATTTTGCATGATGAATTTCAAAAATCCTGCTAACTGAAAAACATGTTCAATAAGCACTTTGCAACAAATTAGAAGATCGAAAACATTTAAAATAATAACAACAATTAATAACAATTAACGTATAGTTATTAATAACTAAAAATTTGAAATTGCTCTAGACAGTTAGTTAGTAAATTTGCAGCCGTCTGTATCACATGCAACATGCATTAAATTAGATAAATAGTGTCATAATTATTTGTTTGCATTTGAGGGAGAAAAATTCAAATCTCGCAATATCGAGGTGCAATTTTAACCTCCCCACAATAAAATTGTGGGAGGTTACTACAATTAGTCCAAAATCGAAAATTGAGATAACGTTTTGAGGTCCCAGGAACCCAAAAAAGTTGTTTTTGAAAAATGTCTGTGTGTGTGTGTGTGTGTGTGTGTGTGTGTGTGTGTGTGTGTGTGTGTGTGTGTGTGTGTGTGTGTGTGTGTGTGTGTGTGTGTGTGTGTGTGTGTGTGTGTGTGTGTGTGTGTGTGTGTGTGTGTGTGTGTGTGTGTGTGTGTGTGTGTGTGTGTGTGTGTGTGTGTGTGTGTGTGTGTGTGTGTGTGTGTGTGTGTGTGTGTGTGTGTGTGTGTGTGTGTGTGTGTGTGTGTGTGTGTGTGTGTGTGTGTGTGTGTGTGTGTGTGTGTGTGTGTGTGTGTGTGTGTGTGTGTGTGTGTGTGTGTGTGTGTGTGTGTGTGTGTGTGTGTGTGTGTGTGTGTGTGTGTGTGTGTGTGTGTGTGTGTGTGTGTGTGTGTGTGTGTGTGTGTGTGTGTGTGTGTGTGTGTGTGTGTGTGTGTGTGTGTGTGTGTGTGTGTGTGTGTGTGTGTGTGTGTGTGTGTGTGTGTGTGTGTGTGTGTGTGTGTGTGTGTGTGTGTGTGTGTGTGTGTGTGTGTGTGTGTGTGTGTGTGTGTGTGTGTGTGTGTGTGTGTGTGTGTGTGTGTGTGTGTGTGTGTGTGTGTGTGTGTGTGTGTGTGTGTGTGTGTGTGTGTGTGTGTGTGTGTGTGTGTGTGTGTGTGTGTGTGTGTGTGTGTGTGTGTGTGTGTGTGTGTGTGTGTGTGTGTGTGTGTGTGTGTATGTCTGTTAGCACGATAGCGGCGAAGCCACTAAACGGATTTGGATGAAACTTTGCATGAGAGTTTCTTTAGTGCTCCAGAAGATCTGAAAAGGTTTTGATTGAGATCGGATTACGTTTGTTGCTGTTTTGGCACAACAAGTTGTTTATTTTATGATTACTTACAATTTGTAATCGAACCATTGAAAAGAAGTAAAAATTCCGATTTCAACGATATATCACACTTGCACTCTTTAGCTTTGGTTTCCGTGAAAAAAATTAAAAACCAAATAACACGCTTCTTGTGTAAAATATATTTTATAGTGGAACCACAGAATACAGTAACTGCACAGAGGCGAAGTCTTTGGCGGTTCCTTTCAGTTTTGATGGCTCGTTTTCTGTGACCTTGCGTACCAGTTGCGTCTACACCACGGTGTATTAAATAGGTGGTCCGGCACTTTCCTATTATAATAATGGCTTCGTATGTGCATGGTTTCTATTTACTTTAATAGATGGCGCGAGCAATAAGGTCCTACAATTACCTGGGCATGTGCATCGTATAACTAACACAACCTCAAATTTTAAGGTGTTTTCGTTTATTCTCATATTTAATGTTTGTATAGGCATTTTTAGCTCGGAGCCATACTGGCTCCAAGCAAATATTTAAAATTTCACGCAAATAATTTTTCAATATTGTTGATTAATAAAAATAGACTGCTAATTATAGGTTAGATTCCTAACCTGCAAAAGTGTCTTATTTTATTGTGACAAACTATTTAAAACTTCATACATATTACGTTGAACTTGACTTTGGTTGAAAGTACAGGAACCAGGCAGAAATTTTAATAATAGCTACGTAATACCTGTAAATCTTAAGAAATATATATTTTTGAGGTTAGCTGTGACGACACGTGCAATACTGCATGTAGTGTTACATATATTCTTTCAATGTTTTAATTTAGCTACTTAATGTCAGATGTCACTGGACTCTTGTCAAAAACAAGAAGCCGGGAATGTATGCAACACTGTATGTACGTATGCACAGAACCTGTAAAATTTTCTATCTATGCGTAAGTAATGAGAGAACTTATTGGTCCTGTCATCTATTACAAACTAGTTAGAACTTTATAAACATTACATTGAACTAGATTTTGGTCGAAAGTATGGGAACCAGGCAGAAATTTTAATAATAGCTACGTAGTACTAAATTTTAAGAAATATATATTTTTGAGGTTAGCTATGACGTCATGTGCAGATCCCCATTTAAGGATACACTGAAAAGACAGTGTATTTCGAGTTGGATTGAAAAAGATTACGATTTGAATTGCTTATAATCGGTGCCTATTTTCAATTGAGTTGTACACTAGGTTTTATTTATGAGAATTTTAATTCTCGGTTAATGTTTTCAATATACCAAAATGAGTGGAAAAAAAATTCACAAATCCAAACTTAACACGATAAACATCAACAGTGTCAAGATAAAAGTGAGGTTGATTGTTAAACAATTAAGCAATCCAAACCACGTGACTTTTAACATGGCGTTGAGGGCAAACATCCGGCAATCCTTTATTTTCATTCGTTAAATGAGTTTTTTTTCGGTTGCCTTGGCTACGTTTCCGCGAGTTAATTAAAATAAACCCCATGTTTGCCCTCAGCGCCATATTGAAAAATAATTTTGACAGGTCGTTGGATTGCCTAATTAAGAAATGGCGATGAGTATACAAATTTGGTTTTGGCGGGAAGGCTAGCCTTCGCTTCTGTATAGTTACTGTACTCAGTGGTCTAACCTAACGTTCAATAGACTAGTGTGTTAAAGCGTGCAGACTGTATGCTGAGTAAATTTGAGTGTCAAGTGCATCGAGACATTACAAGTTTTTTCGACGTTCATAAAGCCCACGGAAGGTGTGAGAAGCCTTCGTGAACCGCTCACAAGCCCTACAAGTATAAGCAATCTCACCGGAACGTTTTCGGTGAGTTTTTTCCAATAAAACTTCAAAAGTGACATTATATTTTAAAAACTATTTCCGCTACTTCCGCCATCCCGCCGGAAATTCTTCCGGCAACATAACCTAAAAATAGTGCTACATAACTTAAAAATAATTTAAGACATTGGTACCAACCTAAAATATTTTTTCGAAAACTGTCAAAAACCAAATTCCCCCAGGAAAACATTGAAACCAAAAATTTGACAGCTTACTTCCCCGACCGATTTAGTGAAAAATCGGCCGAGGCCAGAAGATAAAACAAAATATATCAACTCAAACTTAAACGATCCACCATGAACACTACTCCGGCCACATCTGGCAGGGAAGCTGTCCACCAAGAGTTATATGGTTTTTCCAAAAGATGGCCATCCCTACCACCCATTACCAATGAACGGATGTTTTCGTTTAGTTGTTTCCCGTATCAATAATCAAAATTATTAAGTGCTCTTGCCTACGAACTTAGTTTTTATAGTGTTGTGTTTATTAACCTCCCCACAATAATTGTGGGAGGTTACTACAATTAATCCAAAATCGAAAATTGAGATAACATCAAATCTTTACGATTTCGAGGTCCCGGAAACCCAAAAAAGTGGTTTGTAACTAATGCCTGTGTGTTAGCACGATAGCTACGAAGCTACTAAACGGATTTGGATGAAACTTTTACATGAGGGTTTCTTTAGTGCTCCAGAAGATCTGAAAAGGTTTTGGTTGAGATCGGATTACGTTTAGTGCCATTTTGGCACAAGTTGTTTATTTTATGATTACTTAGAATTTGTAATTGAACCATTAAAAAGCAGTATAAATTCCAATTTCAACGATATATCACACTTGCACCCTTTCGATTTGGTTTCCGTTAAAAAAATTAAAAATAATTCGTTATATGCGCACATATGACAGCATCCAAAAAATATTATTGGTATTATTGTTAGGGGAAAACGTATTTTGCCATCTGTCAAAAATATTTGGGTTGGTAACCTTTGTGAATGTTGATTTATAGCTTATGGTACGTGACGTCACAGCTAACCTCAAAAATATATATTTCTTAAGATTTAAGAATATTACGTAGCTGTTATTAAAATTTCTGCCTGGTTCCCGTACTTTCAACTAAAATCTAGTACAGTGTAATGTTTAAATACTTTGTCCTAATAAAATAGGACTCTTTTTGTGGGTTAGAAATCTAACCTGTAATTAGCAATCTATTTTTTTATTAATCAATCATTTTTAGGTCACATGGTTTTGACAATTTTGACATTTTGCTTGAGGGACAACAACACGCAGTTTGCGTGGTTTTATATATTTTTTTCTGATTTTCTTGAGAAACTGTGTGTGTTTTCGTAATAATGTCATATAGTGAATATTATCCAACCCTTATGGGTGATGTAAAGTGTCGCTACGATGAGAAAATCAAAATAATAGACAATATTGACCCATACACCCTTGGAGTGGAGACTGGGACCTTTCTGCCGATTTGTCTATTTTACCTTGTGTGTCCGTAATTAATATGGTAAATTACTTAGTGTCGACTCACAGCTTCTTCGCAGATCAGCAGTTAAAGGCATACAAATCTTTACAAGCATATAAATATTATGAGGCTGGATTTGTGCAAGAAAGATAAACTCAAATGTATTCATTGTTATGGGCAAGGCAAGTTTACATTTAAATAACTAAGTGCTAGATTTCAGTGATATATTATCCGTATGTAGTATTCAATAGACTCTGCCAGAAAGTGATTTCTTTACCTTTCTTCTAAGCTTTTTTACATTCAAAATAAACCTTATCTCACAATCGCACCTTGTCGCAAAAAAAGACGGTGTTTTATTTTTATTTCACATTTAAAACTGAGATTACTTCTTTGTTTACATTGGAATAGAAAGTTTGGTTATCCCTCAGGCAATATGGTCGACTTATCGTGACGTCATCCTAAGATGGTCTATATAGAAAAATTATTTGCATGAGTTTTTTAACTATCTGCTCGGAGTCACTGTGGCTCCAAGCTAAAAATGCGTAGTCAAACATTAAAAATGAGAATAAACTTGAAAAACTTAAACATGTTATGTCCCTAAATATATTTCATAACCTAAAAATCAACATTCGTAAAGGTTACCAACCCAAATATTTTTGACAATGTCAAAACTTATTTTAGTTGTTTTTTTTTTAAGGTAATAATTGTTTATAGCCGTGTTCGGATATTACGTCTGATTGATGCGACACGTCACAATCGTTCATTGCAAATCGAGCTAACTGAGCTAAATCTTAAACGTTCGAATATTACAAAATAAAGGCCTCGGACGAAGCTCGACTTGCTCAACCTTTTTGATCGAGCAGGAAGATTTTAATTTGATGCATGCGTAGTCTGCTTGAACAGTTCATAATGTTATTGACTTGTTGAAGTTAGAGTGTCATTTGGGCTAAATTCTGTGTTATTATTTTTTTTTCATTATCCAATATTTTACAAAATCTTCGAAACGTTATCTGTTAATACCCTTATAATATCCGGCAATTGATTAACATGCAACATAAACAAACATGAGAGGTTATGTTTTAACAGATTGCTTGTAGTCCGCTTCAGTTCGTTCGATATTTGTTGATGAAATAAATGGCTCCAAAGTCACGTGTAATTTATCTGCTTGCTTAGTGCTCTGATTTCCGATGTAATATCCAAATACAGCTGATAAGGATCCACCGTGTGGGGAGGTTCCAGCCGCTTCCAGTAGCTGCCGATTTTTTTATTACGTCTGGTTTAATTTGTCATATAGTGAATATTATCGTCTGTAAAAAAATACTCCGAGGGCACTGCAGCCTCCTGGGCATATTGTGCTCTCCCTATCTTGCTGTCTTAGTTTACACTATCCATTTTAATATTCCTGTATCACTGACAAGGTGGTACAGGTCTGAAAATGGGCGAGTTATAATGGTTTCCAGGTCCGTTTGTGTTTGCTTGTAGATATTATAACCCACCATTTTTCCTGTGCCGTTGGCAGCAGGTGTGAGAAAATAGGCGGAGTGGTAGTTGCCAGGTCCATTGTCTTTCCCCGTTGATATTATATCCTGCAGTCCAGACCCTGCAGTCGTATAATACGCTTTGTCAACAACGGCCTCGCTACGCGGCGTTCCTCACTGGTCACCACCCCAGTCAAGTCCTCATCGCGCGCGACGCTGCTCTACTTCGGTACTCTGTTCGGCAACAGCCTCGCCGCGTGGTGTTCCTTGGTGGTCCAAAATGCCGTCAAGTCCTCACCGCTCACGATGTTGCTTCACTTCGCTCCCCGCATCACTTTAGTGAGGACCGCTGTAGCCTCCTCATTGTGATACAGTTTTATCTGGAATGAACCTATTTTCCCATTCCTTCAAACTTTTGCAGGTTGCTCTCTCAGGCAATGCTCCTTGTCAGCAACGGACTCGCTACGCGGTATTCCTTGACGGTTCGTCACCCCAGTTAAGTCCTCGCCGCTTGCGACGTAGCTTCATTTCGCACCCCTGCATCACTTTAGTAAGGACCGCTGTGGCTTCCTTACTGTGATGTAGGCTTGTCTGCACCTTCAGCTGGAATGGGCCTATTTTTCCCTATACTTCCTGAGGGTTACCACTTCAAATAGTTTTGTTGGGGATGGGTGGGCACCCCGTCACCAAAATCAATCATGGAAATAATTTCATTTCTTTCCAAAGTGATAGTCCAGTAAACATCGGCAATTCGAACATTTTATTTTTGAAATTTCTTCATTTCTAGTAAAGTTACTATTTTTAAATTTCAATATAGGTTTTCTTAAAAATTTCCTCATGTAACCTACATCGATTTTTATCGTATTGTACATAAAAATGCCCTCTTTCAAATTTCTTAACAAAAAATAGGGACGCTGTTATGTTTTGAAACATGAAGTAGAGAGAAATAGTTTTTACTACTTACAGCTAAACTCGTTCCAGAAAATGTCCAATGGTCCTGGGTTAATAATAGTTTCTAGATTTTCAACATCCACACATTTGTTTACACAACACTAAGTAATTATAGTAAGATAATAATTATCCACTTAATTTAGAAGTAATTAGAAGTTTTAACACATAAAGAAGTTTGAATTGTTTATAACGGAAATTGTATTGCACGTGTTCACTACTCGTATGAGTTCGTACTATCCTTTTTGACTCGCGCACATACACGTTTATTTTAGTGGGGGTTGATGCGCAGTTCGTTTAATTATTAATCGAATATGTAATAGACGCCATTTAAAAAAATCATAGCCTCCTGGGGCATATTGTGCTCTCCCTATCTTGCTGTCTTAGTTTACACTATCCATTTAATATTCCTGTATCACTGACAAGGTGGTACAGGTCTGAAAATGGGCGAGTTATAATGGTTTCCGGGTCCGTTTGTGTTTGTTCGTAGATATTATAACCCACCATTTTTCCTGTGCCGTTGGCAGCAGGTGTGAGAAAATAGGCGGAGTGGTAGTTGCCAGGTCCATTGTCTTTCCCCGTTGATATTATATCCTGCAGTCCAGACCCTGCAGTCGTATAATACGCTTTGTCAACAACGGCTTCGCTACGCGGCGTTCCTTACTGGTCACCACCCCAGTCAAGTCCTCATCGCGCGCGACGCTGCTCTACTTCGGTACTCTGTTCGGCAACAGCCTCGCCGCGTGGTGTTCCTTGATGGTCCAAAACGCCGTCAAGTCCTCACCGCTCACGATGTTGCTTCACTTCGCCCCCCGCATCACTTTAGTGAGGACCGCTGTAGCCTCCTCATTGTGATGCAGTTTTATCTGGAATGAACCTATTTTCCCATTCCTTCAAACTTTTGAAGGTTGCTCTCTCAGGCCATGCTCCTTGTCAGCAACGGACTCGCTACGCGGTATTCCTTGACGGTTCGTCACCCCAGTTAAGTCCTCGCCGCTTGCGACGTAGCTTCATTTCGCACTGCATCACTTTAGTAAGGACCGCTGTGGCCTCCTTACTGTGATGTAGGCTTATCTGCACCTTCAGGTGGAATGGGCCTATTTTTCCCTATACTTCCTGAGGGTTACTCTCCCCTGGTTCGGGAACCAAGACGAGAGGCTCGGGCGCTTTGGAAGGTCCTCGGTGTTAACCTAGGTCACGGACACCCCCTCCCCAGCTTCTTCACCTTCCGCATTACTCTCGTGGGCTTTGTGATCGAAAGTCTGCACAGAACATGCTGAGGAACCCCCTCCTTCTCCTCGAGTAAGGGGGAAAGGATGGTCGCCACGCACGGAGCCCCTTACATACGTGGAAGGCATTTATACAACGTGGTGCGCGCGCATATGCCCCGACGTTTATCGCTAGTAGTCGGGCTCCCCCCGACCATGCGTCCCGTCAGCGCGCACAATACCTTGAGATTGGGGAAGTTTTTTGGTGGTACTTCATCCACGTGGTCTGATCGGTGAAGCCAAGACCCCCGTGCCCCCCCGGAGAGATCGTCCATGGTCAGGGGGTCATTGCCACTCCAAGCGGTTTACGGTGTATGAGCTGGTCTACGACGTGGTTTTAGCTGGGGTGGACTGGGTTATTAGCCCTACCCCCCCAGCAGTATGACCACGTTAGCCCTCCTCCTCGCGGAGTCTAGCCATTCTCCTATCCGCCACCTGTAGACGCGCCTGGCAGGTGCTCAACCCCCACACTCGTGAAAGGATGGTACCAGGGTCCAAGACAATTAGTAAAAGCATTTCCAAGTTTGCAGAATTTCAGTATCCTTTCCTCACTGTTATTAATTAACTTTGAATTGGTTGCAAATCTAATACATCGAAAGAAACCTTTTATTAAATACTGCTTTCGGTTTGCAGAACTTTTGCAATTTCTCACGCAAAATAGTCAAACAATTTGTTAATTAGCGTATTTCAATACTCTTAACGCCAAAAATTTTATTTTCTTAGACTACGTTTATAGTGGAGCAGAGACCAAACAGTACTGCAACGAGCAGCCAAGAGCAGAGCATTGATGAAAGATGCGAATGCACATAATAGTGAAAGATGTTAGCAGCGGCGATAGTTTTCGAGAAAGGGTTTTGATATGTCTTCAAAGTAGTTCGCTGAAAACATGGTATATTTTGCAAAATGTTAAATGTTGTATTGCGCACGAAATAAATGGAAAACTAAAAGATCTAGTCTAATTTCATCATCCTAAAATGGTGCTGCTTTTCTTTTTAATCCCACAAAGGAGGTACTTCGTTAATTAATTTTTTGGTACCATGTTTAATAATCCTCTTGAGTTTAACCATGTTTTACTCGAGCGAAGCAAAAAAAATCAGTTCCAATTGAATTCGTTGCTTTGTTCGTTCAAGGCACCGAGCATGCCATATTTGCTGCCGCGTCACTATGCGTGCCTTAACTAGCCGACATTAGTTTAATTTCTTCGCTTTGCTCGACTGTTTACTCTCTGCTCCACTATAAACGTAGCCTAAGAATTTGGTCTTGTCAGTTTCCAATGAAAAATATCCTACTCCTTTATTTGGATATCTGTACAAAATCGGGAGGAAAACTTAAACTAAATGCTAAAGATAGGATCCAAGAACGAATTTTTAACCAGAAAAAATTATTTTTTTATACAAAAAATCAGTTGATGGATTAATAATGTGGGAATGAAAACGACACTCAGAGTATTATTTATTACACAGATCCACAAAAAAAAAGGTCGTGATCTGTATCGTCGTCATGTATTTTTCGAAGCTGAATCCGCGCAGAGCCAATAATATCCCTTAAAAAGGGATATTATTTTATCCCTTAAAAAGGGGTAAAATTCTGAATATCTGCATCATTACGGACAGGAGTATGAATGAATGGGCACTTTGCAACTCTCGGGCTCTCATTTGTTTTTGCCAAGGGCTCAACCCACTCCCTCCCTCGAAGGAGTTGGTACGCCTTCTACACCCCTACTATACCCTTCCGGGCATAGATCTGTGTGATGAAAGCTTCTAGCTTACAAGCTCTTGAGAATACAAGGGAGATATGGTGGAGGGTGAACACAGCCAAAGAACCAATTCCCTAGAGGGGTGAAATCTACCCTCTGCTGGACAGGGGTGGAGGAAGATGTGGGGGAGCAAATTTTTCTTTTTTTTTATTGCGTAATGGTCGCAGTGCAGTACTGAGTTTTCACAGCAAGCCCAACCCCTCGATAAGTGGGAAACAGGAAGTCGCAGAAGATTAATTTTTTTAAGTGCGGAATTATTTGAGCTCTCATACACTTTCTGTTATCCTTTCTCCAACCCTCGAGCATTTGCCTTGTCTGGCTTAACCTTTTACGCGACCTCTGCGTTCTATACTTTAATTTCTTCTTCTTCTTCTCTGCCTTCTTGTCTTCGCCGCATACTCTTGCATTCCCGATACCCTGTCTTTCAGTATCCATTGTCCGGCCTCATACTCCCTGTATCCTTTGTTCTATTTCATGAATTCTCTCATATCACCAGTATATCATGTCTTCGTCCATACATCTCATTTTAACAAAATAGACAACAATAGCGTAACGTAAGAAATAACAACAAAGAGTTAACAAAATAAAAGAAATACAAAATAGGTAGTTTCCATCCCTTAGACGGGTACGGGCAAAGCAGTTGAGAACTGTTCCGCAGAGTGCACTGCGACCATTGCGCAGTAAAAGCAAGAGAAATTTGTTCTCCCACATCTTCCTCCACCCCCGTCCAGCAGATGGTAGTTTCCACACCTCTAGGGGGTTGGTTCTTTGGCTGTGTTCATCCTCTACTATGTCTCCCTTGCATTCTCAAGAGCTTGTAAGCTAGAAGCTTTCATGTCCGGAAGGGTATAGAAGGGGTGTAGAAAGCGTACCAACCCCTTCGGGGGAGGGGGGGGGGGTATTGTTACGCCCCACGAGGATTGCAAAGTGCCCATTCATACTCCTTTCCGTAATGATACTGATATTCATAACATTACCCCCATTTAAGGATATTTTTGGCTCTGCACATAAAGGACCCCGGAACAAAACCGATGAAAATCGTGTTTCAGTAGAATTGGCTAAAACTTTGCTATTTTGTAGTTCAAGTCATGCTAATCATAAGTTCTTATCACATTGAGCTGATCCTATGGACAATTTTTGAGATACAGCTTGTTAAAGTTAGGTACTTTGCATCTTTTTGGACATTCAAGAATTGTTTACTCTTGAACTATTAACTTTAGTAAAAAATTACAAGGATCGAAATATTTTTGTTCAAATCCAATAGAGCTCAATAATTCTTTTCAGAATTTTTTATCAACTTTTAGGTTAAGTAATATATATATATATATATATATATATATATATATATATATATATATATATATATATATATATATATATATATATATATATATATATATATATATATATATATATATATATATATATATATACATATATATATGTCATATTTCGGCATGCCTAGGTGGGATTGGCTTAAACTTTACTATTTTGTAGTCAATGTCATGCTGATCAGAAATTTCTATTGCACTGAGTCCTCCTGGCGTGAAAACCACTCATAGGATCGACTCAGTGCAATAGGAATTTTTTATCAGCATGACTTCAACAACAAACTAGCAAGGCATCAGACAATCCCACCGAAGCATGCCGAAATATGACATATATATTTTACTTAACCTAAAAGTTGATAAAAAATTCTGAAGAAACCTTGAGTTTTACTGGATTTGAACAAAAATATTTCGACCCTTGCAATTTTTTGCTATAGTTAATAGTTTAAGAGTAAAAAATTCTTGAATGTCCAAAAAGACGCAAATTACCTAACTTTGACAAGCTATACCTCAAAAACTGTCCATAGGATCGGCTCGATGTAATAAGAACTTTTGATCAGCATGACTTGAACTACAAAATAGCAAGTATCAGCCAATTCCACCGAAACACGATTTTCATCGGTTTTGTTCCGGGGTCCTTTAAGGGGTATACGAATTTTTTTGACCTCGAATTCGGATTCAGCGTCGAAAAATACATAGGAATACCGTAGTCAGTTATCCAGATCACGCCCTTTTTTTTGTGGGGCTGTGTTATCTATCGAACATTACAAGAACATATATTTCTTTTTTTCCAGGGAAATAAGACCGCAAAAAATTATCCACGCATATTTCTTTTGCCTAGTGTCGCTTAATGAGCACTAAAAGCAAAAAAAAAAACTGTTTCACATAAAAATTAAAAACGAATTATTATTGAACTGACGTGATGTAAAAACTGCAGTAATTCCATGATTAGAAAATTTTGTTTTATAAATAGACAGAGAAGTGTTTCATTTTAGATTAACTAACTGCCTTTAAACGGAACATTAACCAATTAAATATTTGCGGAGAATTAAAACACTGAAAGGATGAAAGTTGACAGAAAGAATTAATTAAATAGTTTGTAATCAATTATAGGAGCAATAATTCCTTAATTAAACCAAGAGCTCTCGAATACGGGAAAAACAATTTCCTATTAAAGTAGTTTTACGTAAAAATAGGGCACTCGCTGGAAGAAAATAAAGAGTATTCGCTTTTATAACTTTCCATTGTTACAACAGTCTGTAAGGAGTACGCAATAAGAAAGGCAAATATAACAATTTGGGAGTTTAAACTGCAGTTATTCTTGTACATAAAGATGGAAAAAAGGTATCAAGTAATTAGTTCTTCAAAACAATAGATGATGAAAGTTTTGTCATAATATCGACGTATGACTCCATATTTTAATTAATGACAAGTCTTTAAAGAACACCGCACGTCTTATAGGTAAATTGGCGGCCTGTCAAATTTGATGAATTTTTTGATATTTTATAGATCAATTGATTCTGAACAATAAATTTCTCTAGCAAAACTTCAAATTATGGACGGTTCGATAGATGGCTCCAAAGACTGGACCTGCTCTACGACATTGTATCAACGATTTCTTAAAGCGCACTACAGGTACTAAAATGATAACTGCTGGAAATGAATAACTAGACTTTTTACCATTATTTGGTCTTAGACTGATGTGCCTGAACTTCCGGGTTTGCTGGAAGTGACGTCAAATCATGTTTTTCGAACGCACAAGACGTTTACTTCAATATAATACATCATATATATATAAGTAGCTTTATATTCAAATTCACTGCATTAGTAAATAATTAACTACGTGCATTAATTAATTGATAAAACATTGATGCTAGCTTGATACCGGACTCATCATAATCTTGGTACAAAAAAAAGTTTATTTCATTTTTCAAGATTTAAAATTGCAGTTGTATCTAAGCGACGAAAACTAATTATTTGTGAAACTTTTAAGTAGAATAGGCAGTTTTTGTTTATTTATAATACATTAAACTTTTAAACCTTATTCATGCAAAAAATAAATCCTACGTGCGGCATGTTAGGTATTATAACAAGAATGAATTAATTTGAAACTTAGAAAAGCAATGGGAATGCATACACAGATAGCGGGAGGCAAGTACGTACAGCGGACCGAATTTTAGCATGCGATATCAGTCTCAATCGAGCCCCCACCATTTAAATAGCTTTGTATCGTTGCGCATTCAATCTGCTACGTATACCTACGTACTTGACTGTCGTTACCTGTATATGTAATTCCTTCTTCAAGCTAGAGTAGAAGTGGAAAGGCTGCGATTTAACCATGGAAAATGTATATTATTGCAGGAGAATCATTTGCCTGATTTTCACGTACTAGATTTAGATTATTTAAGAGATTTGACATTTGTCACAATCCAAATTAAAATGTTCATACGTTCAAGGCAATCAAGAAGAAGGGGACACTGATTTCCAATATGATGAAAATGTGAATGAGCCGGGATTATTCAGAATTTGTGTTAGGTCTAGGCATCGCAATGCGATTAAGTATCAATTGTGGTACATTATAATTATTACGACCAACAAATGGGACAAGTAGGAGAAGTTATTATACGTCAAGAACCAATTGTATCCTATTATTGTATTTACAATACTGGCAGGTGAACAGTAAGAACTTGTTGCATGTAGCAAGTGTGATTTGGTGTTTAGGATATACACGACACGAAGCACATGTAAAATATCCATCCATGAATATCTTAGAGGTAATTGAAGATGCTGGAGACCGTGACGCAATGAACGTTGTCGAAGTTTAGTGACTAGACTAGATTTAAATTAGTTACTTATAGTTATACGAAACTTATATTCTTAATCGTTGTTTAGTGTATTATAAATAAACAAAAACTGCCTATTCTACTTAAAGTTCTCAAAAATAATTAGTTTTCGTTGACTAGACAACTGCAATTTTATATCTTGAAAAATAAATTCAACTTTGTTTGGTACCAAGATTATGATGTACCTGGTATCAAACTAGCATCAGTGTTCTATCAATCACTGCACGTACTTACTTATTTACTAAGATAGTGAATTTTAATAAAGCTACTTATATACAGGGTGAGCCACGGTGGGTGGAGTATTAAAAGTATATGGAGAACGGATCAACCGATTGCTTTGAAATTTTGTTTACCAAAATAATCGAGTATGGAGTATGGAATTAGCAGGAGGGTGGTCAAAAACCACAGCACTTAGGCCCCATTGGACCCCTTGTACATCCTCCCTCTAGGCAGACACTCGCCTAGGCCTTCAACCAACCTAATCTTTCGAAGTAGGTGGTGATGTTGCCTAGGGACATCTCCCTTACATTGGCCAAGGTAGGCCAACGCTCTCCCAAGATGGATTCTCTGATTGATGAGACGGCTGAACAGTCACAGAGTACGTGTTGAACCGTCTCATCTTCTTGGTCACAACCTCTGCAAAGAGGTGTTTCGCTTAATCTCATATTGTATAGGTGTTTCCTTAGCGGACGGTGTCCAGTCTGGATTCCTGTTATAAAACGTAGATTCCTTCTGGTCATTGCCAGGTAGTTCATTGCTGTTTTCTTGTTGGGATACGTGAGTAGTTCCCTAGCGAGCTGACAGCTGCTTGTTTCATCCCACAGCTTCTTAAATTCGTTGTGGGTGTTCTCCTTAATTAATTGTATTGTCGCCGTAATCGGTAACAAACTGGCCGGGCCTGGTCCAAAGATAAGTTGGCCTGCTGCCTTCTTGGCCAGTTTGTCGGCCTTTTTGTCGCCACTGCACTGTGCGTGTCCTTTCACCCAAAATAATCGAGTGTGATCTCTCCAAATAAAATGTTTTCGAAAGTGTGGTGTTGCCACTTATACGTAAAACTGGCAACATCTTCGTTATTTTAAACGGAGTACCCTGTATATTTTTGCATTTTTTGGATCGCCATCTCTTTCTGAGTAACTTTTGTTAATATAGCTATCTCAAGCCGTTTTCGAGATAATAATTCTTTTCTGAATTTATTTCCAAAAATTTGACTTTCAGTAAATCGTGTTTTCTCCTACCTACGCAGCAATTAAAAGATAATTTTCTAGTTGCAGCTAGGCAAGGCCTGAGGGCATCTCCTCCATTAATCAAATGTTTCGAATATCATACAGGGTGAGTTAGAGAACGCTTTAGGTGACTTAGAAAAATGCACGAAAGTCAATTTTTTTTTGTGGAATGCCCTGTATATTATTACTGATTCGGAAAGGTGATACATTTACCTATTTAAAAAGGTTACACACTATACCTAATGTGCACCGTTTTAGATTTTTGGGCACTTTTCTGTAACCTTACCAAGAGTATTAGTCTTTTGGTATATCATAACGAGTGGGCCATGACATTTTTATTTCGTCATTTTGTAATGATAACAGACATGCTATTTTTTTAAATAAATTTGACGTTAGTGATATTTGCACTTAATTTGAATAGCTGTAGCACAAATATGGCAGAAGATAATTATACGAACACAGTTTTAATGAATTTGTTTATTATCTATGGAAACTGCAATAAGATTATCAGCAGAACTTGTACAAGATTTAATGAGAAATATCCGAATTTGCCGCAGATGAACAACAGAAAGTTTCTACGAATTCAGAGAAATTTTATAAATTTTGGTTAGTCATTAACAGAACAATAACAGTGTCAGTATTAGGAAAAAATAATACCTAAGCAGCAATAACAGTAACAAAGTCTAAGTAGCCATAACAAATAATAACAATAACAGTTATAAAAATCTTAAAACTATTGTAATTGTTCTAAATGTAGATCCAGACACTTTTGTATACGACGATGGACGACGTTTGTTGTAGCAGCTCTTATTTCAGCGGGGTCCAAGTTTTCAATCTATGGAGTTGGATCGCGTTTTCGATGATCGTTGGATTAGACGTTTGGGACCGTGAAATTGACATTCAAGGTCCCCTGACCTTACCCCGTTAGATTTTTATCTTTGGGGTACTCTCAAAGATAGAGTTTATAAAACTCCAATCCACAACAGGGAATAATTAGAACGTCGAGTGATTCAAGAGATTGAAAACTTGAACCCCGCTGAAATAAGAGCTGCTACAACAAACGTCGTCCATCGTCGTATACAAAAGTGTCTAGAAGTTAACGGTACAGTTATTACAATAGTGTTAAGATTGCTATAACTGTTATTGGGGTATTATTTGTTATTGCTACTTAGACTTTCTTACTGTTATTGCTGCTTGGTATTATCTTTTCCTAATACTGACACTGTTATTGTTCTGTTAATGATGAACCAAAATTTATAAAATTTCTCTAAATTCGTAGAAACTTTCTGTTGTTCATCTGCGGCAAATTAGGATATTTCTCATTAAATCTTGTACAAACAAGTTCTGTTGATAATCTTATTGCACTTTCCATGGATAATAAACAAATCCATTAAAACTGTGTTTGTATAATTATTTTCTGCCATATTTGTGCTACAGCTATTCATATTAAGTAAAAATATCACTAACGTCAAATTTATTTTAAAAAATAGCATGTCTGTTGTCATTACAAAATGACAAAATAAAAATTTCATGGCCCACCCGTTAAGATATACCAAAAGAATAATATTCTTGGTAAGGTTACAGAAAAGTGCCCATAAATTGAAAACGGTGGGCATTAGGTATAGGTTATTACCTTTTTAAATAGCCAAATGTGTCACCTTTCCGAATCAGTAATAATATATAGGGCATTCCATTTAAAAAAATTGACTTTCGTGCATTTTTCTAGGTCACTTATAGAAGCGAGATGCCCCCTGGCCTTGCCTAGCCCCAACTAAAAAATTATCTTTTAATTGCTGCGTAGGTAGGAGAAAACACGATTTTGAAAGTCAAATTTTTGCCAATAAATTCAGAGAAGAATTATTATCTCGAAAACGGCTTGAGATAGGTATAGGGAAATGTTAACACAAGTTACTCAGAAAGAGACGGCGATCCAAAATATGCAAAAATATGCAGGGTATTCTATTTAAAATAACGAAGATGTTGCTAGTTTTACGTATAAGTGGCAACACCGCACTTTCGAAAATGTTTTAGTTAGAGAGATCATACTCAATTATCTTGGTAACCAAAATTTCAAAGCAATCGGTTGATCCATTCTCCATATACATTTAATATTCCACCCACCGTGGCTCACCCTGTATATGATGGATTAAATTGAAGTAAACGGATTTTGGACATTCGAAAAACGTGATTTGACGTCACTTCCGGTAAAACCGCAAGTTCAGGCACATCGATCTAACATCAAATAATGGTAAAGAATCTGGTTATTCATTTCCAGCAGTTATAATTTCAATACCTGTAGTACGTTTTGAGAAATCATTGATACAGTATCGAGGAGTAGGGGTATTTTTGGAGCCATCTATCGGAGAAACTGTCCATAATTTGAAGTTTTGTCAAAGGATCTTATTATTCAGAATCAGTTAAACTACAACATATCAAAAATTCATTAAATTCTACAGGCCACCAATTTATCTATAAAACGTGCGGTGTCCTTTCGTCACAATTAGTTTGATCTTATTTTAACCGTTTTCAAGAGAATTAAAATTGATGAATCCCTATTATCTATGGTATATTTCTGTGGCTTGGTGCTAAATAATGGATATGTGTCTGAGTTTTTTTCAAAAATATGGCCCCCTTCCGGACAGCTGTTCGGTGACAGCCTGACTACACCAAAAGAAAAAAACAAATATATTAAAAAATCATTGTCATATAATTTATCTGCGTGTTGTCATAATTTGAGAACCTTTTGATATATTGTGATGAGAGAGTATTATTCAGGTTTTAAAGTATGAAACTTGATACACGTAGAAGTTAACAAACGTAAAGAAATGTTCATTAAAAAGGGGAGTGATAAAGAGGGTCCGAAGAACAATTATTTTAAGGAAGTACAATGTTGCTGTTGGAGAATCGATTTAAGTCGACTCTTGGTACATGACGAGGTTTATAAACATCGGCCGCTAGATGGAGCCTACCATTTTTGTTGCATGTCGTGGTTTTATAAATCTCGTCATGTACCAAGAGTGATCAAGGGCCTCATTACAGCCATTCCAAATCTACCCTGCACTGAAGAGAGCCAACAGTTCGAAACTGCAGTCTGCAAGTGAAAAGACTGTTTACGTCCCCGAAGATGTGTGGTACTAAAAGTGAAAAATTCTAAAATTTTGTCTTTTTTCACGTCGCCCGACGACGTTCGACGCGATAGGCAAACATTTCGGAAGTACGCCGAAATTGAAAAGTACCGTTAGTGTGGACTAAATTTTGAAAGTAGGCAAAACGAGAAAAGTGGCAAAAACTCTAACTGGAGTTTTTAAACAATAGTGGGTAAAATTACCAAATGCAATTGTTTTTTCGCATAAAAATTATTTAAATTTATTCGCCAACTTGACCACGGAAGAGGAGCATCGAAGGACCATCAGAAAGCTTGGTCGGTAAACAATGGAGTCGTACCAAATTCATCTAAAATTAATCTAATGCTATTTTCCACAAAAAAGATTGACTACAGTTTGCTTGTCAAAATGGATGACACAAACCCTCTGTGAAGTTTCTTGGACTACACATAGATACTAACTTATCTTGGGTTGACCAAATAAATTCTGTTAAGAATAAACTAGCCTCATATAATTACGCGTTATTTCAAATTAAACAAATTTTAAAAAATTATTATTTTTCATTCGTTCATTCTACAATTAGTTACGGCATTCTCTGCTGGGGAAACTCCGTAAGGATACAAGAAGTATTTATACAACAAAAAAAAATTATTAGATGTATGTGTTTCGTTAGTTTCAGTCACTCATGTAGGAATTTATTTAAGGAACTTAGGATTCTAACAGTATATTCTGTTTATATTCTCGTATGTTTGTTTATAAAAATTATTCGAAATTTCCTAAATGTAAAAATATTAACCAATATAACACAAGACATGCTGATGATCTGTTTATACCAAGTTGCAGATTAGAATTAATTGCCAGAAGCTCATACATAGTGCCTCTAAAATTATTTAATCGCCTTCCATCTTTTCTATACAGAGTGTGAAAAACATTAATCGCTTTAAAAATAGAGTTAAAGAGATATTGTTAGCAAATAGCTTTTATAGCATCGAGGAATTTTTAAATTGCACCTTGTAAAACTTACAGCGTAATTTGTAATTTACTTGTTTTAATTTTTTTTTCTGTGTGTTGTTTTATACTATATTTATACATTTTGAATGTAAAATTTGACTATTTCTACACAAATGTAAGTTTGTCTGAAGAAGTAAATAAATAATAATAAAAATAATAAAACTATAAACCACACGAGCGCACCAACGTTTTTAGTAGGAGTATTTTACTGTCAGACAAAGTCAAAGTGCATTCGTATGCTTCTAGGAAGTTGTGACTCTTTTTGTGTCAAGTCGATTGCTACTCCATACTCTCCATTGCATGGTGGTTGAGATACGCGTCTTCTAAAGGAGGCGTTCGCATGTTTGGTACGCAGATTCTTACATATTACTAGACAGGTTGTTGCATAGTTCTTATAATTTTAATTAGCAATAAATAGTAGTTGAATTCTTGCATTCTTTCGATTGGATGATTAACTCAAGCTTAACTTCTCGAGAGTTTTTGTGCATTAAGTGGACAAATTAATTGAAGGGATGCTAAAATGGCCCACACGTCTGATATTCAGAACATCGATCAGATCACAGAAGCTGGAGAGAATGACTCCAAAAAGGTGATTAGAATATTAAAAAGTGATAGACCCATAAGAAGTGTTAGAAATATAAAGAACATCGTAAGAAGGCGGAGACATTGGAAGGAACAGTTAGCAATCCACGGTAGTTACGAGAGGTATACTTTCTCGTCTATTACAGGACTCCGTTCCTAGATCGTCTCTTATAACTGAACCGAATACCACTGAAAGTAGAAATTAACCGCCAAGTCAATGAGGGGAGCGCAGCTGGCGCCCTTAAAAAATAAATAGTATCACGTCCTTGAGACGATGGTGGTGAGTTCTTCTACATTCCCAGAATACATTTATAGTATTTAATATGGAAATAATTTTATACCTTTTTTACTTTAATGTGTATTCTGAAATTATAATTGATTCTAGAGCGAGTGTTAAATACATAAATAAAATCAATCTGTGTCTCCTGAATTATTTAGCAACTTCGGATAACTAGAAAGAAATTATTTTGACAACGAATCCGTTGAGGTACATTATAATAGCTATGCCACTAAAAATGATACATTATAGTCAGAGATCCAGTAAACTAAATACTTTTTTAACCCTGCTGTCGTAGTCACCATACATTATTTAACCTCCGTCTAAAATTTGTCTAAAATTTGTCTAAAATTTGTTCTTGTAGCTTTTATAGTTTTCGAGATAGTATAAGTTATATCTGAACAATTTTAAATATTGTGTATCGCCTAAAAGGGGTGAAAATTAATATAGGGGATGAACGCAATCTTACATCGCAAATCGCCCTGGAGACCTAATTTTAAGTATGTCCAAAAGGTGCATAGAACTGAAAGTAAACGGTCTCTGAATCCCTGATTATTATCCTATTTATACTTCGGGTGCTTGCATACTTTATAAGCAAATAGACGAGGTCAAAAGTGACCGCGGGGATATTTCGATAACAACAGGAACTTAATCCTGTGGTTTCAGTATTATAGGAAGTTCAATATTACACAGATTTACCTCATTATGAGGCTGGTATTAAAAGGATTAAAATGCTGCATAATGGGAATAGTTTTGAAGTTTACATTAAATACTATATGCATGTACTAACGGTAATGCATGCACTAACCACACTGTTATATAATTAATTATAACTTATTTTGAAAAGTTTAATTGACAATATGCTTCGTTGGTGTGTTTGCAATAACCCATGTCATTTAACTGTGCCCCATTTTAGAATTCTGTTACTTACCTCTAGAGATCTGGTAAGTATACACGTATTTTTTTTATATTAGCCCAGTCCATGAAGGTATTTACCCACAAAAAGTTGCAAACTGTGTAAACTTTTTTCGCTCAGATGCAGAACAAAGAAAAAGTGAAAAACAAATTTTTTTCATCTATTTTTTAAATTTTGAAATTAGTCAAGTTAGAAAAAAACAAAATACAGATGGATAGATCACGTATTTATGAACAAAAAATGTGCTAACAAAATGTATCGCTAAAGCCACGGATTTCCCGGAAAAAAAATAGTCAAGTGTAACGTTATAACTCGAAGCGAGATACATGCGTGCGCGCGCTTGAATACGCATGACTGTGACACCGACGCATTGAACTACATGTCACTAAATCAAAATTTGTTCAATCTATATGAGTGTTGGTTCATTTAAAAGAAGCTTTCTGATGCTTTTTTGTTTTAAACAAAACAAGCAAAGGATGGATGGGAAAAATATACTTATATATATTATCACGCCCGAACTCAATCTTCACAATAAAAAATATAGAAAAAAAATAAAAGCCCTTCAAAAAAATTCTTTCTTCATTGAGAACTGTTAAAAAGTATGTACACTTCATGATTATTATGGTTTATTAACTTGCCGAGAAATTGACCAGTTGGAAAAAATAAAATATCACTATTTCGGAAAAAATGTATGCTTTTTGAATGTTCAAACACAAACTCGTTTACTTTCATGCATGTTTTCGAAAATATGATTAATCATATAATGACAAGCAATTGCGATTGTCACGATCTTATCCTTATAACTATGAAAATATCTTTGATAGTTTTGAATATAAATTCTGGAACTTTTCCAATACATTAACAAATGTATAAGGAATTCAATGGATATAGCTGAAATGTGGATAGGTGTATCTGTAATAAATGCAATACAGTAAAGGCACGTAAAAATTCATGCGAGCGATTCAGCGGCTATGTATGGTGTCTGTGTATGCGTTCATACTTATATATTTTCCCTCCAGACTCACTATTTATCCTCTTAGTCACTAAGAAAAATGTTAAAAATGTGCAATCAGAAAGAGAAAAAAAGCTTTATTTTACTTGTTAGAACTGCTAAGAACTTTTAGAGGTTCCGAAGTATGCATTTAACCGTGCGCTTGGCCGAGCAGAGCGACAAAGTTACTTCACTATTTTTTTCCGGGAAAACCGTGGCTTTAGCAATACATTTTATTAGAACATTTTTTGTTCAGAAACACGTGATCTACCTATCTGCATTTTTTTGTTTTTTTTTTTCTAGTCTGACTTAATTTAAAAATTTTGAAAAAATTGATAAAAAAAAATTTTTTTCACTTTCTTTTATGGTCTGCATCCGAGCGGAATGTAAACTTTTCAGGATATTATTCTTATACACTTTCACGAACTCATTAAAAAAAAATTATTCAGTTTGCAACTTTTTGTGGGTATCTCTATAAAATGGTCTCTGTTGTCTTTAACATTTATTTTGTTCAATATAAAATTATAAGAGTATGCCCTTTGTTATGGTAGATTTGTGTCATCCAGAAATTATGATTAATTTTTATTGTAAATTATCTTATCATAATCAAGTTAATATTTAGAGTTATAATAATTGCGGCTCGTAATTTCACAAATGCTTAAAAGAGGATCTTTTATGAGTTACTAGTCAACCATCCTAAGTTGGCAAGTAGCCGCGCAGATAAAGAAGAAATAACATCACTGTTGGACAGAGACAAACAAGCTTTTTAAGCTTCTGAAGCTAACTAGCTAGCTAGCTAGCTGAAGAAGCTTATTTATCTCTGTCCAATAGTAACGATATGTCTCCCCTCTCTGCGCGGCTACCTGCCAACTTAGGATGGTTAACTAGTACTAAGTGTCGCTGATTGGATAGATATTCCCAGCACAGATAATGTCGATGAAGTTTGTGATACATTCTATACGTTTTAAATCAAATCCTTGACCAAGTGTCGCCACACATAATTGATCGAAATCACGTCACCTATGCTAGTATACTAAAGAAATAATATCTAATATTAGAAAAAAGTAATCAGCTCATGGAAACTTTTTAAAACATCCTACAACTTTTTACCATAAAATACCAAGAGAAATTGTTAAAAATTTTCTTAATAGTCCTGAAGCAAATTTCTCAAATGTTTGGTCTTTTACAAGAACAAGACACCCGGACGTTCACGAATTCCAGATGTGCTAAAGAATGACAATGGAATAACATAGATAATTTGCAATTAGTAATAAATGGTTCTGCAAATCATTGCAGTAGTGTATAGGTATTTCGTTTGCTCTGCTAATTTTCCTAAAATTATTCGCTACTGCCTGTCCACTAAATAGCCTTGGAAACAATTGAATGCTACACCTCATACGCCATAGAATTCTAATTTTAAAGGAATTATTTCTAAATCCACGCTGTCAAACGCGTTGGAGAAATCACATGCTATACCAGCTATTTGATGATTAGAGTCTAAACATTTTTCTATAGTGGTCTTTGTAATATCATACCTAGCAGTTGTTGTTGATTTGCTATTTAAAAACCCATATTGGCTTTGATTTATTATATTACAGTTGTTTACAAATTCCAGTAATCTCTTGTTCATAAGTTTTTCAAAAATTTTTGATATTGTAATAAGTAACGAAATAGGTCGATAATTGGAGACAGATTGTGGATTTTCTTTCTTAAACAGTGGTGCGATCTCTTCAAAGCTGTAGGGAAAATACTCTGTAAAAAGGATTCGTTAAATAAGTGTTCAAGTTCAACAGCTAATAGATTCATTATTTTTTCTTAGTAGAGTGGGTGAAATATTATCATATCCAGATGATTTTTTATTTAATAATGTTTTTGCGACAAACAATACTTCGCTTCTATCAGTTGCTATAACGAAAAATGTTCTATTATTCGTTTCCGTATAGTTTTGCAAGTAAGTGCTTACCTTATCTGCATCATTATTTTGTAGTACCGAATCATCAATAAATAACACAGCCCCACAAAAAAAAGTGGTCTGTCCGGCGGACTTGATTAATGTACCCGTATGTATTTGGACCCGCTGAAACCGAATCCGAATTGTCAGATTGGCTCGTTCTTCACCCCTAACCCCAAAAAACATCCCCCAAAAAATGATTTGTCCGGCGGGCCATACCAGTATATTCTTATGTATTTGGACCTGCTGAAACCGAAGTCGAAGTCAGAATTGTCAGATTGGCTCGTCTGTCACCCCCAACCCCAAGAAACACCCCCCCAAAATAAAAACAAAGTGGTCTGTCCGGCGGACTATACCAGTGTATCCTTATGTATTTTGACCTGCTGAATCCGGATTTGAAGTTAGAATTGACAGATTGACTCGTTTTGCACCCCCAACCCCAAAAAACAAACCCCATCCCAAAAAATGGTTTGTCCGACGGATTAGACCAGTGTATTCTTATGTATTTGGACCTGTTGAAACCGAATCCGATGTCAGAATTGTCAAACTGACTCATTTTTCACCCCCAACCCTAAAGTCCGCCGGACAGATCACTTTGTTTGTGTTTTGGGGCTGTTTTTTGGGGTTGGGGGTGAAAAACAGGTAATTCTGACATCGGATTCTGTTTCAGCAGGTCCAAATACATAAGATTACTGGTCTGGTCCATCGGACAAACCATTTTTTTGGGGGGTGTGTTTTTCGGGGTTGGGAGTGAAAAACGAGCCAATCTGTCAATTCTAACTTCGCATCCGGATTCAGCAGGTCAAAATACATAAGGATACACTGGTATAGTCCGCCGGACAAACCACTTTGTTTTTGTTTTGGGGGTGTTTTTTGGGGTTGGGGGTCAAAAACGAGCCAATCTGACAATTCTGACTTCGGATTAGGTTTCAGCAGGTCCAAATACATAAGAATATACTGGTCTGGTTCACCGGACAGACAATTTATTTGGGGGCGGGGTGTTTTTTGGGGTTAGGGGTGAAAGACGAGCCAATCTGACAATTCTGACTTCGGATTCGGTTTCAGCGGATCCAATTACATACGGATACACTGGTCTGGTCTGCCGGGCAGACCACTTTTTTTTTGTGGGGCTGTGTAATATTTAAAAAATATTCATTGATACAGTTTGTTTACTTTTCTGCTTATTTTATAATTTCCCATATTTTCTTTTGTTATCGATACTATGCCTCGTTCTGTATCAATATTTTTTGCTTGTATAATTACTTTTTTTAGAATTGTACAATATCGTTTTTTATAAGCTTCAAGTAAGTCATTCTTATAATTGCGAGTTTAATTTATTAATTATTATGCAAGCAAGATGTTCTTATTCCTTTTGTAACCCACCATCTTTTTAAAAACAATGGTGTTCTATTAAAACCAAATTGCACTAAAAAGTAGAAAATAATTTCAACTTTATAAATAGAAAACCATTGGGCGCTCATATAATGTAAACGTAAATCAAAATGATTAGACGAAGTAATATTTTATGAGCGCCCAATGGTTTTCTATTTACAAAGTTGAAATTATTTTCTACTTTTTAGTGCAATTTGGTTTTAAAAGAAAACAACTGTTTTTGAACAGTTTTATTTATTTATTTATTTCAAGCTAAAATCTCAATTTTCAAGTCATAACTTAAATACTATCCATGTATATGATAAGTTGCATACAGCATTTTCTTCCCAAAATTTAATTCTCTTTCAGTTGCAATTTTTTTTATTTATTTATTTTTTTTTAGTTACCACATCCTGAAATATTATCAAGCCAGCACATAAGCTTTTCTTTGATGCATTTACTATTAAGTTGCCAAAAAATGAACGAAATCTAATTCATATGACATTATTCCGAAGTCAAAGTCTCTAGTTACTGTACTTGTTGTGATTACTCTTATTTTAAAATAGTAGTTAGCAGAGTTAAGCTTCAGATTGGTTTTAGTTCATATCTTACAAAGCCTCTCGATTCAATGAAGGTAAAACAAAGCATTTGCTTGCGCCAATTTCATTCGAGCCCTGTAACTAAACAAAAGCGAGATCAATCTTATTTTATAAATATTCCAGAGCTTTAAAAGAAAAACTTGTTAAGAAAGTTAGTTTCTTTATTCTTAACTGATTCGTTCGGTAATGGATCAGTGCTATACTATAGCTCAATATCTTTCAATAAGTAAAAGTAATTAATTGCTTTCCATTGGAGAATTTTAAAATATCTGTAAAAAGCGCAGACTGATTTGCACTTTGAACTTTCCAATTAAGCAGACTTTTTTATACTTTAAACAGTGCAGTACACAATGCAAACATAAGTTGTAACGAAATTGCCATTGGATTTTATCAGTATCATTTTCTATTTTCAATGTATATTTTTTTATGTTTTATTTCATCAATATATTTGTGTCATAGTACAGTAACTAGACCAAGTGGAAGATGATACCTTTTACTACAATAATTACCGATATCATCAAACATAACGATATTTCTAAATTTTGCTTATTTTATATCTCTAGGTACTGCAGTATCACATATTATTTCATTTTAAATAAACTGTGAAATATCTCATTGTGTTTTCATGCTTTGTACTCCAAAAACTGAGCTGATATGATTAAAGTGATACGTCTTCCAAGAAGACTCCTTTAGTCTTCTATTGTTTTACATCTCACTCCGAAGTGAGATGGAAGTATATGGAAGTCACAACTCTTCGCCAAGAACAAAATTTCTACTACAAATAACCTGCTAGTGCTGACCCTATTCTCTCATACTCATTTGGTGTTCTTCGTTGGAAGGTATATGAGATACGAGCGCTAGATTGAGAAATTAGACAAATTATGTACTGAATCCAAGATCTTTCATAGAGCATATCTATCCCACGTGATCTGGGAGGGAGAGGTAATTTGGAAGAATTAAATCTACTATGAATTTTGGATACCGTCATTTGATAATTTTTACCCGTTCATTTGGGAAGGGAAGAAAACCCTGTCGTTACGCTGTCAGCCCAGTAAGTAAAAAAGGCCCGTCCAGCAGATTTTGACCACGTTTGAAACGTTTATGCAAGAAACATCCAAATCTAGTTCTTTAACTAACTTTAAAAATTGTTTTGTTTGAAAATATAAATTATTGTAATATGTTGCAACCCCTTAAAATTTAAGGTTATATTGGTTACTAAAAAGTAGACACAGACTTCAACAGATCGAATGTCTGAATGTAGTGTATTTGCACCTACTCGAGAAAGAACCTACCAGAAGTTAGTTCTGATGACATCTGGAATTATCTAGAGAATGGTGGCGTCATCACAGAAAAATCGAGATCTGTCATTTTAGGTATAAAAGACCGACCGCATTCTCAGCGAGTAGTTCAGAAAGCTAGAAAGTGAGGTTAGGACTCCAAAGAGAAATAAAGTGACAAACATTGTGATTTTTAGTCAGTAAAGTATATTTAAATTAATAATAGTATTGTGAAGTATCCAGTAAATATTTAATAAAGTGTGTTAGTGGACATCTCTTGTTATAATTTTTGGAACCCACGAAATTTGCAAGAGGTAGTTTCCTAAGGGTGGAAACACGTTACAAATTGGTGTCAGAAGCGGAATTTTATGACAAGAGGGGCTCTGAAGTTGTGCTGGAGTATTCGAGAAGTATTCTCGAGGTTTAGTGCTAACACAGTGGACTAATTTACTGGACATTGTTCGAGGGTTATTTTCGAACAGGAAAATAGTGTTTAAGTGCATTTTTGAGACATTGTAGAACATTTTATTAGGACATTAGTATGATAATTAAATCCTTTGAACTGAGAAGTGATAGAGGCACTGAAAAAGACTTATTTGTGTTAGTGCGTGAAAAATTACTAGGAGTTCTATTTGGACATTAGTGAAGATTATTAAATTCTCTGGACTGGATAGTGACAAAAGACTCTGGATAAGACTTTTTCGTGCTATTTCGAGATTTGTCTGGAAAGTTCCATTGCCGATATTGACGTGACAGTTAAATTTATTTTATTTTAATTTCATCGTATGCCCGTAACAACAAGAAGTATGGCATCCGATAAACAAATGCAGGACTTATTCGAACAATTCCAAAAAGTGATGGCGCAGCAACGGCAGGAAGACAAAGAAGAAGAGGAGAGAAAACGTCAAGAAGAAAAGGAAGAGCAAGAAAAACGACGTCAGGAAGAAAAAGAACAGCAAGAAAGACGTCAAGAAGAAAGAGACGAATTAAAGAAAATGATGAAAAATCTGGAAGTAAGACGCCAAAAAGAAAAAGAAGAACAAGAAAGACGCCAAGAAGAATTAAGGAAAATTCTGAATGAACAAATGAAAATACAGCAGGACGCTATCATTTCTGCCAACGAAGGATTAAAGAGTGAAGTCAAAGAAGAGATAAACAAGGTAGAAGAAAAAGTAGGTGAAGTCGAGACAGAAGTCAGTCAAGTTAAAGAGAAAGTAAACAAGTTCGAAGAAGAAGTCAAAGGAGCAATAGACCGGCTTAAACGACAGTTGAGAGATAGAGGAAGCCAGCAGGTGGTATCATCAGGTCAGCGACTAAAACCTCCTTCTTTTGACGGCCAAGGTTCCTGGACGACGTACAAGAGGCAGTTTGAGGCGACAGCGTGTGCGAACAACTGGGATAATGAGGAAAAGGCCATGGCATTAGTTCTGGCGTTAAGGGGCCAGGCCTCAGAGTTACTCCAAACCATCCGAGTTGAGAAACAAAGGGACTTCAGAGTCTTGGAAGCTGCATTAGACTTGATGTATGGCGATCAACACCTTGCCCAATTATACCAGGCTCAGCTGAAATCTCGGATGCAAAAAGCTGGGGAAAGTTTACAAGAATTTGAAGCTGCGATAGAGAGACTGGCACACCTGGCGTATCCAAGTGCACCTAAAGAATTCCAGGAACAATTAGCCGTGGGGGCATTTTTAGATGGTATAAGGGACGAAGAGGTCAGGCGAGTTCTGAGGCTGACGAGACACCAAAGTACTAGCGAAGTTTTGGTGCGTGCACTGGAAGTAGAAGCCGCATATAGAGATACTCCAAGGTCGAGAGTGCGAGCTGTGACTCTCGAAGAATCACAACCAGAAATGAATCAGAACTCTATGTTGACTGAGATGCAGAAAATGTTTACCAAACTATTCGATAAATTGGATGGCCTAGGAAAGCAGGGTAAACAGCAAAATAAAGGAAAGCCGAGTGGTGGTATTAAATGTTACAACTGCGGCAAGTTAGGGCATATTAAGAGAGATTGTCGACAACAAAGCCCAGAGAAGGTAAATGCCGCAGTTGTCGAAGAGTCGTTTTGGGACAAAAAGAATCTGGAGACTTTACTGAGAGACTTGCACAGAATGGTAAAGCAATTTTTGGAGAGTTTTTCAGGGAAGCAAAGCAAGCAACCAAGCAGTGGGGAGCCAAGTGGGGGTATTTGATGTTATAGCTGTGGAAAATTAGGGCATGTAAGACGAGATTGTCAACAGTGGAACCCTGAGGTTGTACATGCCACTGGAGAAGTGCTGGCTGGTGAAAGCGATGCCCCCAGGGAAATAAAGGTTTGCCAGCTTCGAAGAATCCCAAGTAGTTTACCATCACAAGGTTGTGTAAGCGAAACGAAAGAGATTCCAGAGAATTGGACAAAGAAAGCTTTAAGACAAGAGCAACTGGACGATACGGAAATTGGACCTATGTTGAAAGCAGTAGAAAAAGGAACACGCCCAGAGTGGAAGGATGTTTCAGACAAAGGAGTGGGGCTGAAGGCTTTATGGTCACAATGGGGTTCACTTACGGTTGTAGACGGGCTGTTGAGGAGAGCATGGGAAAGCCCGGATGGGAAGCAGGTTGCCATGCGTTTAGTGATTCCCAGGTGTCGTGTACCAGAAGTACTCCAGAAAGCGCACAATGAAACATCCGGCGGACACCTTGGAGTAAACAAGACGTTGAGTAAAGTACGAGAACGATTCTATTGGGTCAATAGTCGCCAGGATGTGGAGGCTTGGTGTCGCAAATGCAAGAGTTGTGCTGCCAATAAGGAACCACTATCTGAGAGCAACTATGTGAATGAAAGTCGAAAACAGCCAAAGAATGACCGAGAACAGATTACCAAAACTGGTAACCGAATGAAGGCTCGTTATGATCGGAATGCCAGTACAAGAGGATTCAAGGTGGGAGATCGGGTCTGGCTGTACAACCCACAGCGGAAAGAATGGAAGTCCCCGAAGCTTCAACCACCTTGGGAAGGACCGTATTCAGTCATTACCCGAATTAATGATGTCGTCTATCGGATTCAACGAAGTAAAAAGTCCAAGATGAAGATCGTACACTTGGATAGACTGGCGAAGTATGTGAAGGAAACTGAATTGCCTGACCGGGACGTTCAGGCTTAAGGAGGGGGCAGTGTAATATGTTGCAACCCCTTAAAATTTAAGGTTATGTTGGTTACTAAAAAGTAGGCACAGACTTCAACAGATCAAATGTCTGAATGTAGTGTATTTGCACCTACTCGAGAAAGAACCTACCAGAAGTTAGTTCTGGTGACATCTGGAATTATCTAGAGAATGGTGGCGTCATCACAGAAAAATCGAGATCTGTCATTTTTAGGTATAAAAGACCGACCGCATTCTCAGCGAGTAGTTCAGAAAGTATAGAAAGTGAGGTTAAGACTCCAAAGAGAAACAAAGTGATAAACATTGTGATTTTTAGTCAGTAAAGTGTATTTAAATTAATAATAGTATTGTGAAGTATCCAGTAAATATTTAATAAAGTGCGTTAGTGAACATCTCTTGTTATAATTTTGGAACCCACGAAATTTGCAAGGGGTAGTTTCCTAAGGGTGGAAACACGTTACATTATTATATAATATTTCGAGGTACGAAACCTCACAATATTTATACATTTTACAGTATCTTGTGTACATTATAATTATTGAAAAAAGATATTATTGAAATATCTAATTTTTAATTTTGCCGAGATCCGAGAATAACTTTATTCGAGAAAAATATTTGAAAATGGAAGAAATTCCTAAAATAGTAATTTTATAATTTACAATGTTAATTGCATTCATTTTAATGATATAATTTGGCAATATATTAATACATTGTCACTTTGTCACTAGGCCTGTACTTAACCAAAATATGTAGCTTTAACATACCGTATGTTTTTACGGCAGTATTTTTTTGATATAGCAGCAGTGGAAAATTACTTTTATTTAAATTAACAACGTTTTGTACTTAATATGTTCAATCTTTACTCACACCATTGCCACTAAACTGAAAGCAACCGCGAGCAGTGCAACATTATACTCCGAAATTATTAAAAATATTTGTTTTAATAGTAAAATCACGAAAAGACGAGGCTAAGGGCACAAGGTTAAATTATCGAGGTTGTACTAAAAGAATATTCCTTCCGCGTATCAGACATTTACATAAAGCAGGAATAGAGTAACATATTTTAGTTATTCCAAATCAGTTCGATAGATACAGACGATATTTGGTAACGTAGGTACACTTTGCTTATCTTTGCAAACGTGTCCTGCGGTAAACCGCAAACAATAATGTCCTTCAATCTGCGAACCAAACCAAATACAAGTGACAGCCATTACGGGCCTCAGATGTTCTTCGCCCACAAAACTTGCGCGAAGTAGTTTGTTGTGTCACTGAGTAGAGTAAGTAATTATGATTTGGGTGTTTACGCACCTGGATCCAAAAGTTACGAAAACATTTCAAAATGTATCTACTTACCTGTTAATTATTTTAAGTACCTATGGAGAAACAGGATCTATTAATGAATTACTAATAATTCCACTTAATTGATTTAAAGTTCTTAAAAATAATACATAATAGGGTAATAGTATGTTGTGTAACTAACTAGGAGTGATATTTTTCGAATATGTAGAAAATTTACATCTGCTCGTTATGTAAATCTAGAAGTTCAAGTATACAGTGAGTCGCGCATATTATGTTTTCTGCATTATTGGGAATATTTTAATTTCTTTCTAAATTTTATTCAAAGGAAACTGAAAACAATTTGTATATAAATGAAAGGATGTACGTATAAATAAAATCACTTGGATGTTAAAAGTATGTTGCCCTAGGAAATTAATCAACCAAATACCTTACTTCAAATTTATATTAAGTTCAACTGGTAAGCATCAAGTGGACTTATTTACATATCAGACTGAGGAGAAACTGTCATCTTTGGGCATCTCGAGATATAAAGAGTTGTTTAAAATTAATTGGGGTTATAAAGTATTTTGAATATCTGAAGAGACAAAGGGTAGGATTAAATTCAAAACCCGCTTGTTATTATGTAAGATACTAATAAAAGTTAAACTTTTACCGCTGTCCAAGGAATCACTACTTCTACATCCAGATTTGTTACCCAAGTATCTAACAACGAAAAAATTTGTATGTGGAAATAATTATTTAGGGAACTTTAATAACATAGGCACACAAAAAAAATGTCGAGTGCTAGAATGCAGACCTATGTATTCCCATGCATTTCGATCCGCTGAATACGAATTCGATGTCCGTTTTGCCGGATTGGCTCTTGAATTTTTGCTAACCTCAAAAAACAACTTAAAAATGCCCGAAAAATCCCAAACAAGTAAATGAAAAGTTTAAATGAGCTGATCACTATATCTATACGTAATTTAGGGCGCTGAAACTGAATATGAGGTCAGAATTAGCCGATCAGTTAGGAATTTTGACATAACCTCAAAATACACCTAAAAATGCCCAAAAATCCAAAATAAATAAATTAAAAGCTTAAACCAGGAACTTTAAAACCAACATAACCTAAGGCAAGAGCATTACACCAAGAACTTTGAACCAAAACTCTAAACCTAACATAACCTAAGGCAAGAGCTTTAAACCAAGAACTTTAAACTAAGAATTCTTAACCCAACATAACCTGAGACAAGAACTTTAAACCAAAAACTTAAACCTATCATAAATTAAAACAAGACTGTTAAGTTCCTAAGGCAAGAACTATCAAGGTTTAGAGTTCTTTTTGTAAAGTTTCTGTCTTAGAATATGTTACATTTAGAGTTCTTGGTGCAAAATTCTTGCCTTAAGCTTTGTTAGATTTAGAGTTCTTGGTTTAAAGTTATTTGTGTAAAATTCTTGCCTTATTTTTAGTAAATTCGATGTTCCGAAATATCGAAAAAAAAAAAAATCAATGATAAAATAAAAAAATATTTATCTAAAATGTTATAGTATGGAAACAGTGGATCAAGGTTTTCGATGGCATCATAATGGAAAGAACGTTAAAAAGTAAAATATAAGAATCCAACAATATGGAAGGAGCCTGGGATCCGTGAAGGGTGTTATTTTTTAGCAATATAAATGTTTCCGGAATTAATGCTAAAAATGATGGATGAAGTAAAAAAATATTTTGATATTGGTTCTTGTACGCACATTAAATCACAATTATTTTTCACCCCCTTTTATAATAGGCTGGGGGTGGCTAATGCCAAAAAATTTTTTGACACATTAGCTTCTCTTGTATATACTAAAGACCAATTTTATGGACTTTTACCTGCTTGGTTCACCTATTTACCCCCATTTACCTTAATTTACCCTTCAACGGAATAAGATGAAAATATAACCTAGTTCCAAATCTCGTTAAAATATGTATGCGTATCAAATTTCAATTCAATAAAACGGTTCCAGAGTAATCGTGCGTACAAAAAAGTTACAGTTCGACAGACAGAAATTTTTTTTGCTCAAACTTAAAATATCGACGTTTCATGACATTCTAAGCCTATTTCAACAATAAAAATTTATAACAATTTTGTTGCCGTTACTATACTGGATGTGGAAATAAAATGATATTAATTGACGATTTGCATGAAAGGAAGTTTGGTAAAAAGTGTCATGGCGCACAGTATAATGGTATCACTGTAATTCGCTGCACATGTTGACCAACTCGTCTAATTTCCAAACTTTGCAACAATTAAATACCTATAATATAATAATCATAACATTGTTTTCATTATCTTTAATGTTAAACCTACTTCCACTGAATATAAATCATCTTTATTAGGTTGTTTCGTAGTCTACAATATTTAAAAAATGTCAAATTATGCAATTTGTCAATCACTGCTGCCAACTCTTCTAGTAAACTGATAGTTGGAAACAGTATTTGACAAATTGCATAATTCGACATTTTTTAAATATTGTAGACTACGAAACAACCTAATAAAGACTATTTATATTCAATGGAAGCAGGTTTAACATTAAAGATAATGAAAACGATGTTATGATTATTATATTATAGGTATTTAATTGTTGCAAAGTTTGGAAATTAGATGAGTTGGTTAACATGTGCAGTGAATTACAGTGATACCATTATACTGTGGGCCATGACACTTTTTGCTGAACTTTCTTTCGTGCAAATCGTCATTTGTAACTGTTTTCTTTATAAGGCTCCTCCTCTGGTCATCACTTCTTCTACAGCAAGTCATTGTAACAGTGATTCGTCTTATATGCGCAAAATATCGTTCAAAATAAAGCTGCCCAATTTTTTTAGTAGTAAAATTCATATCTAATGCATTTTTAGCATTACTTTCTATTATTTATTTATTTGGTAATAAATTGTTTTTTTTTAGAAAATTCTTTAAAAACATAAAAATCTCGATAAAAATTGTTCCAGAAGAACAATGATGAGATCAGACTTTCAGAAGAAACAACAATAAGCAGAGAAGGAACACATCACTGCAATATTGGACCAAGGAAATTGAAGAATGGGGAACGCAAAGAAAGAAAAGGCAGAATAAACTCAAGAAACGGAACACTTGTCCTTATACAACGATCATCGAAGGATCAATTGATAGAATTAATCGTTAGGACTATATGACACTGTACACCAGTAATCAATAAAATATATAACGGATGAACCAAAGTAACCTCAGAAAACGTCAACAATAGTGGGGAAAGCAATAACAAAATGGAACGTATTAAACGAAGGATTAGGTAAATGTCCAAAGAAGAAACCCAATACAAATACTGTGAAAAATGTTAATACTAAATAGAAATAAGCTAAAATAGAGAGATCATGCTACTTGTGGATAGCTGCAATTGAGGGGATAATACCGCATAAAACATTAAAATATGGATTTATTGACTAAATATCCTGACTTAGCACATATAGAATTTTCGTCAGTAAGTGTGAATATTTTGCAAATATTTTAAATGACATGTCTGTATTTTTACTTTTGAAGTTCTGAGGATCCACCTAAACAAAATGTATTAATTGATTTTGAGTGTTTTTCCAAACAAGGACATTTAGAGTTTCAAATTATACATATGAATATTTAGAACAACAAAAAGCGTCGAGTTTAATCAAATGTCTTATATTACATTTTGATGTTGCTCCATTCTATTTCGAATTAAAATTTCATTGAAACTACACGTGTAAGCGGAAATTCCATTTGCTGCATTCTATTCTTTAGTAACGACGCAACAATTTGGCTTGTACGGAACTGCCTTTGTCATTCTAACTGGTTATTTCAAGTCCGAGTTCCCTTCGGCATTTATACCATTCTGTGATATTATTAAACTTTGTTCCTGCTGCTGTTAATTAAGCTTTTTCTTGTGTGAAATATATAACGAAATTAAACTTTAATTTTAAAGCAATTTAAAATTTAAATTGCTTCCAGCAGGTGATACTTTTTAAAAAATCTGGTTTAACTTCTCACCATCAATCATTATTAACATTTTAATTTGATCGATGCAACATAATCTTCACTGAAATAGAAACGACATTTCATAAAATATTTAAACGAAAATATTGGAGTTTGTTAACCACATAGTCATGTATTATTATATTTCCAATTTTTATATTGAATAATAATAATGATAATAGTTAAATAATTTTTATTCAATAGGCTCATATGGAAAACATAATCGGATAGCATTGAGCATGGAATACTATTTAATATTTAGGTTATTAAAATAGGTTGTATTGGAATTAACCTGTAACAAGTTGCAGAAAAATTCTGTCTTACAAAGAACCTAAGATGCTGTCTCCATTAAGGGAATATAACAACTTAAATCTAATTTATCTCAATAAAATAACACAAAAAAATAGAAGGTAATGGTGCATGAATAGCACATTAAATTACTAAATAACTGTTTAAAAACAAACTCGAAGAATTATATGTACACTGATCTTATCGTAAAAGGCATATAATTCTCCAAACGCATTTAGAAATTATATGATTCGGGTCGGATGTGGTTAAAAGTGATCAAGATCAGACCTAAATTTTACGCATATACAGCGCTAGCGACTAGCTAACTACTAGTCCCTTGAGGGAAACCAGAAAAAAGCAAAAAGCCCAAAAGTTCTGCGACTGGACCACAAGACATCTTCCCCCACGTTTTCGAGGGAGGGGAACACGAAGGTGACAATATTTTTCGACCTACCCTCCAACCACTACCCCTAAACCGGAAACCTTTTCCGATTTTCCGGTGCTAGCCGTTTTTTATCGGAAAATATTATTAACGAATGTTGTTCAGAATTATCCAAAAACCCCAAATCCAAAATTTAATCAAAATCAAAAAATATTGAAATTTCGTTTAAAATATTGTCCAAGTCCGAATATATCATTTACCTAAATGGGTTTTTTTTGTTTAAAAAATTCATGTGAAATTAAACCCAAGCTGTCAGATAGTTGTCAAGTAATTAGTAGTCTTTATATGTCTTTTTTAAGTTTTTAATTTTTTTTATTTTGATGAAATATTGGATATTGAGTTTTTGAACAATTCTGAACAACTTTCATTAATAAAATTTTCAGATAAAAAAATGCCTAGCACCGGAAAATCGGAGAAAAGGGTGTTTTTTTTCGGTTTAGGGGCAGTGGTTGGAGGGTAGGTTGGAAAATATTGTCACCATCGTGTTCCCCGCCCCCGAAAATGAAGGGTGCACGTCTTGCGGTCCAGTCGCAGAACTTTTGTAGAAGCTTTACCTCAAGGGATTATACGACGACTATTGTAGTATGTCCAGTTTATCGTCCGTACACACCTATTTTCGTTACACTGAAATATACGTCCGAAAGATCAAAATACTTCGTCACGTCGGAACGCGATGTACCTCAAGTCTCAATAGGTAATATGACAACAGTCGGACTGCAATAATCGATTGAATATAATATAATATGTATCTGTTGTGCGGATATCACTGTGGAATGTTTATAAAAATTTCTAAATATGTTTACGGATAAAGCTAGTACGATTGAAGTCTCCAGACGGTGGCTCGATCTACTAAAACGGCATGATACTAAAATAGCGATTAGCAATGAACAATTTTTGTCAAATTAGCAAATTAAATTTAAAAAAACATTTTTTTAAACACTATAGGACTGGCGATGAAAATGTTTAGCTAAAATTTACATATTAAGAAGATCTCTCTTCATTTGGCGCATTGCTCTCAGCTATCTAATGACCTGGTCGCCTTGATTACTCGAGTGACATTACCTCATTATTCCACCAGAAAGTTTGATGGCAGTAAGGAAAATTGCTACCTACTTTACATGTGATCACTGATAGTCATTTCAGTGTGAAATATCCCTCTATCCCCATACCGCCGCGCCGTGGGCAGAAAGGTATATAGTGAAAGAGAACTCTCTTTCACTATATACGCTTTATACCTTTCAGCCCAGAACTGAACAATATTCGAGCCGGTTATGAAAGTTGTAACATGAAAACTTTTCCTAACGTATTATTTTGTAGAACTCCTCTATACATTTCTATTCTCCGGACTAATGCCCCGCCGAACGCTGGATTACGAATTACAACCCTGGCTGCGTTAAATGCAATAACCATGTATTGCAATAAAACGCTAAAGTTTCGATTGCGACAAACACCAGCCGAAAGACTTATTCATACTCAAAGGAGTGCTCGTGCCAGCCACTCCTTACCACTTGCAGACTGCAGTTTCTAGCTGTTGGCTCTCGTCAATGTACGATGCATCCAGAATAACTGGAATGAGATTTTCGATCACTCTTGGTACTGTCATGAGCAAAATTAAATAGGACAACTATTTTTTTCTAATGTAAATCTCTCTCTATTTGCACACTTCCAATGAATTATGACAACTAACTGACAATGTCACAAAAATTAAAGTTAGATGTACACAGCTAGATTTTAGCAAAAATACGTTATAAGACTTGTCCTATTTAATTTTGTTCACGACAGTACATGATAAGATTTATAAAACCACAACATGCAGCAAAATCGGTAGTCTCTATCTAGCGGCAGATATTCATTGCAGTCGAAGTAGCAGTAGCCCCGATAGTTAGTAGGTATGCTTTAGAGGGCAGAATATTTACTAGCGTATTATTTAGTTGAACTCCTCTATACATTTCCTTAAATATAAGAGGAATAAAAACCAGACTACAGCCAACAGCTATTCTCCGGACTAATGCCCCGCAGAGCACTGGATTACGAATTACAAGCCTGGCCACGTTAAGTACAATAACTATGTATTGCCACAAAATGCTAAAGTTTCTATTGCAGCAAACACCAGCCGATAGACTTATTCCTACTCAAGGGAGCGCTCGTGTCAGCCACTCCACACCATTTGTAGACTGCAGTTTGGAGCTGTTGACTCTCGTCAATACAAGGTAGGTCCGGAATGACTGGAGCGAAACCTTCAATTACTCTTGGTATATGACGAGATTTATAAAATGAGTCATAAGTCACGTGAGATAATTTTCTTTGAGGAAATCTGTCACGATATAATCGCCGAGCGGCAGCTGCGTTTCCGTCAGCTCTGCCGTATATAAAAAGTATATCTGTATATTCTATCTTCGCATAAGCAGCCATTATGCGAAATTGCTATACGGAAGAGTCACAAAACAAGCAGATTAAAATACACCGATTGACAACTAATCAACTTTCAAAGGTTATGTTTGTTCGTCGCGAGGCTTACACTTTTAAGAATAACATCAATAATAAAAATAAAATTATGATAAGTGAACCACATCGCTAAACCGCGGTAGCAGTAGCAAGCAGTGGTGGAATGTGAGACATTATTATACATAGATATTTGAATAAATATGCATTTGCACATTTCGTTTTATTCATTTATAAAGTCGAAGTTGGATAGAACAGTAATCATTTTGGATATTTCAATTAGTCTTTAACATTTTCTTGTCACATGTATATCCTACTACGTGTTTTATATCGATGGAATTAATATTTAAGTTTATGAGAAAAAAAGTTGCAAACAATGAAACTTTGAAAAAGTTGTATGGAAACTTATATGGGGAAATGTACCGAATTCAATAAAATTCGGAAAAACGATGATATCTCGAAATGCATAACGCTTTGAATAATGGTATATATGGTTAGATACGTTTCAAGTCACCTCATCTACCACCTCCATTCAAATATACGTCGGTGAACCAAACACCCTCTATAATGTATATGCTAAACTGAAGGATGTGTTCTTAAGAAATTAATTATAATACGCTCCTGCCATTAAGAAAATAGAAATAATTCTCTTTGAATGTGAATCTCATCGTAAAATCCGTTTAGCACGAATATTCCATAGGTAAAATATACTAGACAAAACGTGTTGATTTTTAATTTATAAAAAAAAAGGTACTAAATTGTATCTTAACACTTCAACGCAATATCCGAAGTATTAGAAACCATAACGCGGCCATGCGATAAAAAGAAAATTTAATAATGATGGGCTCTCATTTCCTTCCAATAAAGATCCCCTAAGCACTAGCTGGCTCTGTTCCACTATGCTTTCGATACGCTAGGTTATCAAAACGTCTTCCGTTTTTGTTAGGGAAGTTTATTCATGACTGATGTATAAAGCACTTTCTGAAATTTATTGTTATTAAAGTAAATAAAGTTAACTTCTGATAACGGTGCGACTCGACTTAAATATATTATGTAAATATCTTGTTCCCTCAAGATGTAGAGATGTTTTTTTTAAACAGTTTATAGTTGGGATGTACATGTACAGTCTCAAAATCGAGAAGGGGGACTAAAGAGCAAACTAAACCAGATTCTGAATGTAAAATGTCCTTTCGTAACCAATTCATTTGGAATTGGGAAATTGGACAAAGAAGCATTTGTTTGCAAGAATTACAAAAAAATATGAAATTATATATTTGTTACTTAATATCCTCCTTGCTATTAAAGACATCGAACTTAAATTTTAACAAGATATTATTTCCTTATTTCCAAGCGAAAAATTATCTTCCCATTATACATTTACAAAAAATATAAGAACCCGAACATGTAAAACGATAGTTGTAAAGTGCATAGTAAACATAACATGTGATAATTTTTTATTATTATTAAAGTTGAGAGGTGCATCGAAGTAAACTTGGGTTTAAAGCTCAAAAAAAACGTTTTCTTGTAGGTGACTGTTAGTTTTTTCGCACAAAAGCTGGTAGCAGATCGTGCTGTAACACTGGTAGTAACGTAGTTGTTGCGGCTATTACAGGTAGTCAATAAATAACTTTCTACGATTTTTATTAACTTATTTTGAAAAGTGAACCTTATGCGATGTTTTATGGAAAATATTTTGATTCGTTTAAATCCTGGAAGATGAAATTAAGTTTTTTAAATAATATAATTAATGGTATTATATGCTTATTAACTGATTCGAGAAAATATTTGTAGAGTCAGAAATAGATTAGATTACAGACAATGCATTATCTGTTAAATATAGGGTGCCAAGAAATTACAAAATGTAACGAAGAAGGCTTTCGATTGTTTAAAAGAGGTATCTAATACAAGAACGGATTTTTATTCAATAATATTAGGTACAGACACACAAAAAAGAGCATTCTGTGACCAGCAGTTGCAGGAGATCAAAGACCTAAAAAATGAGAATGAAAGCAGAAACTTCTATAAAAAAGTCAATGTTATGAGAAGAGGTTTTAAATAAAGAACAACACAATGTAGAAGTAAAGAAGGTGGCCTAATAATATTACATGAGCGGTTTTAGGCCGCTGGATAAAACATTTCAAAGCATTGCTAAATCCAGATGAAATCCATCGAATACAGAACGGCCAAATGAACAAGAGCAGGTGGAAAATGAAGAGAGAACATCACCTACACTGCTAGATGTCAAACAAACCATCCAGAAGCTTGCCAATAATAAATCACCCGGAATCGACAACCTCCCGGCGGAAATATTTAAAAATTGTGGAGAAAATCTAACCAAGTGCATACATACACTTATCGCAGAAATCTGGACACAAAAGGTTCTCCCTAATGACTGGAACACTGGCATAATATGCGCCATTCATAAGACCGGCGATGGACTGGACTCTTCGAATTATAGAGGAATTACGTTATTAAACGCTGCATACAAAGTGTTCTCCACATTATTACATTACTAAGTTTCCTCCTAAGATCCTGTGCAGAGAGAATAATTGGAAGATACCAAAAAAGTTTTAGAGTTGGTAAATCGACCATCGATCAAATTTCAACCCTCAGACAAATATTGGAGCAGGCCCGAGAACAAAATGTAGAAACACATCACATATTTGTCGATTTTAAAACAGCATTGAAGAAATGGAAGAGTGAGGAGCTGCTGGGATGTTTTGAATGTAAAGTGTTACGGAAAATATACGGTGCTATAAATGATAACGAAGTTTGGAGAAAGCGCTACAACTTCGAACTATTCTCTACAAAGACTCACATATTGTAAAATCAATGACACTTAGTCGCTTGAGGTGGGTTGGACACGTACTCAAAATATAACCGGGAGACCCTCCAAGAATAAGTATTTTCCAAAGCACAATTAAGCAACGACGTAAAGGATGACCTAGGCCACGATACCTAGATGACGTGGAAGAGGACATAAGAAGCATTGATGTAAGAGGATGGAGAAGAGAAGCACTGGATGGGGATGAATGGAAGGAGGTTCTGGAACAGGTCAAGGCCTGTACCGCCACTATGATGATGATGAAATACACACTTATTTTTTAGTACCGGGGGTCCTACAAGCGAGTGTTTGTACATAAAATAAGACATAAAAAAGAGGGCTGTTTCCAAATAAGACTGATTTGCTTTCTTTAAAAACAAAAGTAAAACCATCAATAAAAAGTTGACAAATAAATGGATTGAAAGGGAAATAGAAAATTCATTCCAGTTAACACTTTTAGTAGAAAAGCTCAAATTTTAAAAAGAGCTGAAGAGAAGCGAGTAAAATTCAGGGGCATGGTAATACCTGTATAGATATCATAACTCATGAACTGAAATACAGGATGTATACGTGCAAATATTTTACATGATGACATGTTGACCCAAAAGAAGTAAAAATCCTTATACATTTTTCTTCTAACTTAAACCTATCTTTTTATTTAAAATTAATTAGAAATAGGCAATATTACAAAAAGGTTATCGCGCTCACTTGTCGTATTTATAACATGGGTTTTACAGCATTGCAAGACTGTCATTTAAAAATAATACAACAGTTTTAATTTTACCTTGTTTAATTCGTTTTGAAATGAAAACACTAATTGACATTTAATATCAATTTATTGATTCTTAGCATTTTAGCAATTTTTCACGAATCACATTTATTTCATAGGAATTATTAGAAAAAGTAGGACGTCCAGGTCGGTTTTTTGAAGCTCCTTTTGTCTTTATTGAAAAAATGTCACTGACCAAAAAAATGTACTTTAACGATTAAATTAAAAAATTACCATTTTTGTTATTTATTATAGAAATTTTTTTAACCACTAGTAATTAAGTTAAGAGCGGTTAATTTAATTTCAATAAACACTTAATTCATCACCTCGTTCATTACATCGTTTTATTATTTTTACTATAAATTTACTTTAAAACTAGATAAATCGAAGACATTGACAACACTGTATGATTTGAATCGGCAGCCTACCTACGGCTAAACAACGAAGTATGAAAAACACTTGAACCATTTTCTTTGAACCGCAGATGCCAACAGCGGAGGATTCCTTTTATGAAAAAGACACCTGCGTTTCGTTTTAAGTTTTTTATGTTCCATTATTAATACAATAAATATAATAAAAAGTAAGATGTAGGTCACAAGAAGACATTGAACTTGATTTTAGTTTCTGCTGCAAAACTAAAACTACATAATATTATCATTATCATAATATTATACTTCTCTGGTCTGAAAGTTACATCTTTAGAAAATAATTAATTTAAGCAAAACCATTGGAGTAAAGCAAACATTTTATAAGACTTTTTGCTTCTTTTAGGTCAATATATTATCTTGCAAAATATTTATATATATTTATAGGTATACAGCAGACACCATTGTATGACCAATTTTGTCTTTCATTTTTAAGTCAATCAAACTTTTGCACAGGAGAATCTTTAATTATCATATAAATATGATATATTTGTAGCATGTAATTTATATGTTCATATAAACATTACGCAGAATAAAAACTATTATAGTTTTAACAGTTTCAGAAATCGTATGTAAAATTAATTTAGCAAAACTCGCTTCACGAAAATATCGAGTATTCGTTCTTATAATGTATTAGCATTTGAATCTTACTGTGTTTATTATATTTTAACACTTACCTGATTTAAATAAAATGTTAAAATTTATTGTTTATAACGAGGGGGCAACCGCTGAGGGGAAATAGTGTACAAATCAGAGGAATTAGGAAGGAATTGAAGGTATTTCGGAAGGAATTATTAGGTATTAAGGGAATTACAGGGGAATTTGGAATTTTATTATTACGAGGTATTAGAAGAGAATTAAGAGGAAATAAAAGGTATTAAGAGGGAATTAGAGCGTAAAAATATTGAAATGGAATGTTTATCTTGAAGAATTACATACCAATTCTTATATAAAGGACGTCAGTGTTGTAAAATTTGCGCCGAGATTAGCGCTAAAAATATCTAGTAAAGAAAAAATATTTAATTTAATTAAACTACCGATGATACTATGGAGTTCTAGTTCAGTAATATAACGATTTATATCGGACAAAATTCATAAAGTTTTGAAAATTGGTAGAAATGTTAAGGATATTACTAAACCGAAAAGTTCCCACCTCCAAATAGTGTGCTTCATCCCCTAGGACGCCGTTTCCACCCCCCAATTTTGAGGTTTTCTAGATTATCTCGGGAACGGTGCACTTTTTGATAAATTATTCCATATAAAATTCTCTATAAAAAACATATCTACACTTTTTTTCCTAAAATTAATAGTACCGTTAATAGTAGGCGCACACATAGGGGTTGGTTCTGGTCAACACAATAAATTGTAATCTTTACTATAATCTACTTTAAAGTTCAATGCTTAACGATAAAGTAGCAGCTACTAAACTCCACCTAAAATTATAATAAATGTACCACTTCCACCCTCTCACCTCCATAAAATCACGCGATTTTTAAAGAAGCGAGAATATTGTATATTGTACTTGTTTCCACGCCACCCTAGAGGTAAAGTACTTGACGTGTGGTGTCCCCTGTAGGCCGAATCTACTAATTATCAAAAGGTTACCTACGTTAATTAATCTTCATCGTCTTCCATAGATTCGACATTCATGCATGCTTGTCCGTGGTAATGGTAACATATTGTGGAGCAACGTAAGCCTGCTCTTCTGCAACAGCACCTATTTTCGCACCCTAATTTGCATGAACAAGAAATTAGTGTTATAACAGATTCGGGAGCCGGTTCTTTTGTTGTCATAGTTCGGGTTAATATACCGCCAACTTTTTTCCATCCCCAATCAGTAGCTTCTAGCGCAATATTCTTCCATGTTTGAATTTGGTAAAAAACGCGATATGAGTGTTGCCGAGCAGCAGCAGAAGTTGTTGGTAGTTTTGATAACATTACAGTATTGTTCGCTTTACCAACAAGTTTGTTAAAAGTCATGAATCTGTATACATCTAGACTTTTTTCTGCGGAGGTAGAGTTGTATAAAGCTAGAACAAATCGCTCTCCTACGTCTACAATTTCTCCATGACTAGCTTTTTCATTATTAAAACTTTGCACGATGTCTTGTAATACTTCAGTAATATAACAGTTAAAATTGTAATATATTGGACAAAATTTATAAAGCTTCAAAAATTGCGTGCTTCATCCCCTAGAGGACGTCGTTTCCACCCCCATTTTGAGGTTTTCTAGATTATTTCTGGAACGGTGCATTTTTCCATAAAAAAACCTATATACAGAATTATTCCTTATAAAATTCTCTATAAAAAACTTCTCTAAACTTTTTTCCTAAAATTAATAGTACTTTGGTAAATGAGACGCAAATGTAATCAGCGCAGGTCATATAATTTGCTGAATATCCGTATGGCTATTTCCAAAGCTGTCTTTACGCGAAAAAAGTATAAATATCTATACACCACCACAATGCAAAAAATTTCAATTTCTCCCACTACATCTCAGACGACCCAAGGTCACTGCATTATTTTAGAGCTTGCTGTAAACGCTGTTACTGTTCAGGGTTGCCAATGTGCGGGATTTTACGCAAAAACCGGGTATTTTAAGCCCACTTTCGAGTAAAATCGAAACCGGAAGTCGGCCATTTTGGTTCTTTACATTATATAATTGGAAATTATATCCCATATCACTACACCAAATTTGAAAAAAATCCATTCGCCCATTCAAAAGTTACAACAGTGTCCCTATCTGCTGAGCGACCCGGTATACAATATTCTCGCTTCATCAAAAATCGTGTTATTTTATAAGGGTGAGAGAAATGTATTATAATTTTAAGCGGATTTTAGTAGCTACTGCTTTAGCGTTAAGTATTGAACTTTAAAGTAGATTAAAGTAAAGATTACAATTTATTGTGTTGACCGGAACCAACCCTTATGTGTGCGCCTTATTTCCCACGGTACTATTAATTTTAGGAAAAAAGTGTAGAGACATTTTTGATAGAGAATTTTATAAGGAACAATTTTGTATATAGGTATTTTTATCAAAAAGTGCACCGTTTCCGAGATAATCTAGAAAATATTAAGGTATTAGGAGGAAATAAAGGTATTTGAGGAATTAGGGGAATTACAAGGAATTAAAGGGGAAATAAAGGGTATTTTTCTAGAATGGGTATTAGGTGTACAAAATTTCGCCAGCGGTTGCCCCCTCGGTTTATAATGTCTGCATAATAATGGAAATTGAAACAAAATAATTTGTGTGCTTTTTCAATACATTAATTCTTTGTAATCTATGTATGCCTCGAGCAAGCATAGTGAAGCCACTGACATCAGGCTGAATTTCATATTGCAGGCGCGGAGCTCTTAAACAGTTCTTTTGCAGTTAAATTAACCAGCAGTAAAAAGAAATATCGAATCCATGTAATCATTAAATCTCAGTTTCTATCACTATACCACCATCCTATCATTAATAATAAAAAAGTTATACATTTTTTACAGAAAAAAATAACTTAATAAAGTAATTTTGCTTCACACTATAAAAAACAAGAATAACATAACAATATAACAATATATTCGTAAAATTTGACAATATCTCTAACAACGCATGAGATACCTACTGAGCGAAAATAAAAAAATATTTATTTTCAAGTTTTTCCCAGCTTTGACAAAAATATGCTTTTTTCTCTAATTTTCCAATCTCGAATTAATTGGAGAAGTCGAAATTCGAATGTGGTAGAAAATTTTACGTAGGCCCATTAGTTGATCACCCCTCCCCTCTACTTTTAAAACGCATCCTAGCGAGCGCTAGATTTTCTACTATTACTAGATTATTAATATAAAAAATACATGAAACGAGTGAGAGTAAAACTTTAAAGGTTTTTTTCACTGTTAAAAGAAATGTTAGAAAATGTTTATATGATAGGGCGGAAACGAATTCTTCGAATGATGAAATATTAAACAATGAAAAATAGGTTTACCTGAATTCTGATAAATAAATCAATACTTTGTTGATAAGACTTTCATAAACATTGAAAACACACTTAATCAAGAACGACAAGGACGTGAACATTAATTCTTTATGTAATTAATTGGATTTAAAGACGGAATATCAGACGCGTAATCTATTTTCTTCCCTTTTTACTGGGCGTTAAAAAAATCAAAATCGGTAAACTGTGAGCAAATTTCAAAGAACTTTATTTAAAGTATTCAATGTGTAATAAATATTATTTGGGTGAATCGTTTAGATATTTCGATGTTAGACTGGTTAAACTAAAAATATATATTTGGAAAGAATGAAATTGTAACATGGATATTGGATACGTTTCCTGTGAGAAAAATACGTATTAAATTTTCAGAAACAGTTGGCAACATTAATGTATAATACAACCAATCTTTCATTTGATTCGTGAATAATTTCTACAAGAAATATTATGTTTTATAGCGTAGCCACAATTATTAAGTCAATTTTGCAAATAAATATCGTTATAGCTATGGCTGCCGCTTGACACTATTGAAGTTCATCAGAGCTATTCTTCTTCTTCTAGGGTAGACAACTATTAATATTATTCACTATAAAAATGTTGACTCTTAAAGGATGAAAGTATACGGTTTCGGAGTAATTTTGAAACTTGTATATTATACTCTTCGCAAATACTACAATGAGGAATATGTTGCATTTGAGTGACACATTTTTAAAACCGTAAATGTAGCTTGTAGATAAAAAAGTCTCATAGCAGTGTGTGAACGAATTCTAAACAGCTTTCAAAATGTCCGTCCGTTACATTTATTGTAAGCATGATGAGTTAAGAAATAAAAGTTCAATTGCGGTAGAAAGTTTTTTAATTTAAAATTCGGTTTCAGCACACAAAAATACTTAAGGTATGACAGGTTTAGTCCTTGAAGCAGATTTTTTTTTGTAGACCTGTGCACACATTTTTATTGTGAAAAAACCGTATTTTGACAATAAAAACCTCGATTTACTCGAAATCTACGCAGTGCTTAAGGTGTTAGGCTTACGACCACGAGGTCCCAGCTTCAAATCCTGGCTAGGATATGGATGTGTATTGGCGTTTTTCACGTGTTGCTGTGACCTTAGTAGTGGGCTAGACTGCGGTCGTGTGAAAGACAACACGGCCTAATCGCTCTCCTCTCCTGAGTTCGATTCTCAGCTGCGGCAGATGGCAATGTCCCAGGGAATGGGTGCTGTGATGTTGTCTATGTGTGTGTGTGTGTGTGTGTGTGTGTGTCCATCCTGGTTGAGTGGTAGAATAGCCTACGGCTAAACTCCGCCAGGACATTAATATAAATAAAAAAAAAATCGGTTTCAGCACACAAAAATACTTAAGTCATGATAGGTTCAGTGTAGACTTGTAGACTCTTTGCAAAAACGAAAACGAAGAATATATTACATCTGATCGGCATATTTCTAAAACAGTAAATATCGCTCGTAGATTAAAATATTCATATCATTGTTAGTGTATGAATTCTGAACAACTTTTAAAATGTCAATTTATCCGTCTGTGTATACGTCACATATCTCGTAAGCATGCTAACTTAAGATTCGATTGTATTCAGCGAGAAGAGTGTCAGCGAGAACCTTATTGTTTTTGAACAAAATCAATCAGTTAATACAATAGTATATTATGTAACAAGTTTTATAAACGTCATTTTAGTCACGAGTTTTATTAATCGCGAGCGACGCGTAGCGGAGCGAGTGTTTAATAAAATGAGTGACTAACAAGTTTATAAAACGTGTTGCATACTATACTTTTTCTACGACAGCAAATATCTAAATAAAAAATTTGGAAGTTATTTTAATGTTTCATTTATTAACCTATCAATAACATGGTAACAGTAAAAAATTATTAAACTATTGTTCTACTTATTGTGTATATTAATGGTTATATTGGAAACATTTTGGCAATTGCTAAAAAAACTAAGTGATTTTCCTAAATGCGTTCCATCGAACTGTGTTAAATTTGCTTCATGATTTGAATTGAAGCTAATACTTGGTCCACTTTCATTTTTATCAAAGCTTGAACTTTGAGCAATTGCAATATCAATATTCTCTTTATTTTTTTGCATTGCATTATTTTGAACAGTGTTCATGATTTTAGTAGCGGTCTCAATTTTATTGTTTAACGAGTGGTCAATATAACTCTCTGCAACAGCTGTGGATCGCCACCCTCCATGACGCTTTAATGCTGTGATGTCCGCACCCGAGTTCACCAAAATCGTCGCTGAAGACCTTCTTAGGCAATGACCAGTATAAGCAGCAGGGTCAGGTAATTTTAAGAATTTTGCTACTACGCTAGAGAGGCTGCCAAATTTATTAATTCCAATTGGCTGTTTTCTACATTTTCCTCGCTGGTAGTTTAAGAAAAATCGGGTAGTACTTGTCAGGTTTGGAGGTCGAAGTTCCATGTATTTCTTGCATGTATGATAGAAATTACCTCCAATAACAAACTGACGTTCCGTTTTTGTTTTCGTGTCAGGAATGTGAACTAAAAGGGCCGTGTTAAGGTCTTCAACATCACTTGTTTGAATTTTCGTCAATTCTTCCCGCCGACAAGCTCCCATTATTCCAAAAAGTAACCCTACCTAAAATATTTATAATTTTGTTTATTTTTATTTAATTTGGTTTTATACTATTACCTTTGTAAATAGGTATTCTTCGTCTGGAGCAGATGATAAGAATTTTCTAATTTGCTGGGGTGTCAATATTTTCGACTTTTTAGGTCTGTAACCGTCTGATTTACGCTTCAGAAATGCCCACAATTTGGGGTACTTGCTAATATCAACATTGTTTTTTAGATTAATTGTCGTCCGCAGCATTGAATAGATTGCCCACAAAGAGGACGGTTTCATCTTTTTTCGACAAATTTTGGAAATAAGCAAGTAATACATTCTCAGAAAATGAATTTGTTTGGTTTTCTTGACGCCAATCTTGGAAAAGTTTATATGCACGTTCGTATTGACTTTTAGATTTTTCTGGCAGTAAACTAGCAGTTGCCGATGCCGCTGCTTGAGTAATTTCGGGCGGAGTACCAATGAAAACATCTTCTTCACTTTCACTGTCGTTTAGGCTCATCTTTTTCCAAAAAATACAAAATTACTTGTCTCTTGTCACAACGCGTCGATTTATTTTGACAGATTGATGACAAGAATTACGGAAAACTAACTTGATTTTTGCCATTAAAATATCTAGAATTAACCTCAGCCGTGACTAATATCTCGTTGCTAAGTTCAGCCTGTGACTAAAATGCACGAAGTCACGGTTTGTCGAAAGCGTGTTTAAAGGATTATTTAGCGTCATGGAAACGTATACGATAAACGCCATTTTAAAGATGGAAGTAGAAAAAAGTTATTAATCATTTCAAAAACTGTTTTCTTAAATTATTCTTTTCTGTAATTGGATAAAAATTTTTTGTGAAACGTTATTTTCTATCAATTATTTATATATTTTACTAACATACAATTCATAATAATATAATAATAATCGAATAAAACTATGATTCTTTAAACGATTGTTTGTGGGGAGAGGGACACTTTTTTAAGGAAATGCAATCTGTATGTTATCAGGAAGTTATGGTAAAGTTTCGTCCAATCTTGGAAATTAAGTTCTAATTTTGAAAAACGTGTTTTTTTCTGTCTCGTTTTTTTCAATATCTGGGGCTTAGTTCATCGGATTAGGCCAAACAAAAAATCAAAATGTCTTGCAGGTGTAAACTGTTATTAGTACAGTAAGCGAAGCAGTAAAAATGGTAAAATTCCCGGCCCGAAAACGATGAACGGAATTTCCGTAATTTTTTTTGCAATATGCTTTATAAAATACGTACATCAAAATCTATATTGTCGCATTACCTGCTTTTTATTATTAAGGGTGGAAACCACCCCTAAAAATTGAAAAATTAATAACTCTTCTAATTTTAAGAATAAATTAACGAAAATCTATATACTTATGTTTTTGAGGTCGCTGAATATGACTGTCAGGTTAAAACTTATGAGACGAAAATATTAAGGGTTGAAATCACCCTTAAATACTGAAAAATTTATGTCTTCTAATTTTACGAATAAAATCACGTAAATACATATACTTATGTTTTTGAGGTCGCTGAACATGACTATGTGGCCAAAAAATAGGAAAGACGAATATATTAAGGGTTGAAACCACCCTTAAATACTGAAAAATTAATAATTTTTCTAATGATAAAAATAAGTTCACGAAAATCCATATACTTATGTTTTTTCGTCACTGAATATGATTATGAGGTCTAAATTTATAAAAGAAAAAAAAATGGTGGATTAAAAATGATTACAAAAGAGTATAGTAATATGTCTAATTTTATTAAAAATACAGATTATTAGAAATAAATCAAATTAATACAATTAAGTAAATTAATTAAATAACATTTTTAATCATGCTGAAGTGTAATGCAACCCGCTTTTTCTGCATATTCTTCGAAAAATAGACGGCTAGTGCCCATTTCTCTACCTGCTATAGACATTTAAAATGCGCGTAGAAACTGACAACTGACAACATTATTTCAAACTATCATACCTCTGGTTCGTCGTAGGAAAAAAAATAAATAAAAACCCAAACTCTTCGTTTTTTTATAAGCTTCATTTCATTCTTATATCATGTTTTCATCAATCTTATAGTTTTTGAGATATTTCAATTTTAAATACATAATTTTCTTGCGTATGCGCTCAAGCGCCATCTTTAAACCTTTACATCTCTGGAATAGTTTGTCGTAGGAAAATAAAAAAAAAACTGTTCTTTTTTTTTAAAAGCTTCAAGTTTGTACTCTTACTATTTTTTTTATAAAAAAATATTTTCAGAGCAATTTCCAAAAACCCGATTTTTTTAAAAAAATTATGAAAATTTTCATTATTGAAAATGAGTACAGAATGAAAAATAATTATTTTAAAAGTTCCAAAAAATTTGAGCATGTTAGTAATAATATGCATTATCAATATCTAGAAGGATTTAAAAAAAAATTGAATTAATAAGAAATTAGAGTAATAAAACTAATAAAATAATGGCGCCTAAATTTTTAAATGCGCTATTTTTTTTGTTTGAAACTTTTTTAGTTTTCATTATAAAAGGTCGTAATACGTCTCAATCTAAAGAAAATTGTAATACCTTTAATTTTCACAATAAAAATTATTCTCATAATTGTAGATTTTGAGTAATTTTAGATTTTAACGTCGTATATTTTTTCTGAACGTTTCGGCGCTATTTTAAAACTAAACATCGGAAAAAAAACCATTCGATTTGTTTTCGTAGAAGCTTTAACTTTGTACCTTTGCATTTTTTATTAAAGTCCGCATTTTTCGAGTAATTTAGAAAAAAAGACTAGGAATACTGATTTTAGTGAATATGGCAATTTTCAGTTCGCAATATCTCGAAAAATATGCATTTTAGCAAAAAAGTGTATAAGGCCTTTCTTTCTTATATATAATTAGATTATCAGATTATGTGTATTATTTGTTTTTTTTGCGACAACCCCTAAGAAGGTGGCAACCACCCCTAACCAAAAAGCAGGATAAATGACAATATAGATTCTTATGTGCATACTTTATGAAGCACGTTGATGAAAAAAATTTGGAAATTCACTACATCGTTTTTGGGCTGGGATTTAAAAACTTCACTTACTGTACTATATAGAGAATTACAAACGAAATATTTATAATATTTTGTTAAAAAACGAGATTTTTAAAAAAAATTTTGAAGCTTAATAAAATCTGCCATTTGATCATACTTTGTTTTTATTCAATTGTAACTTTTTAAACGTGCTTCACAATGGCGATAAAAATCATTTTTTTGTATTATTTATAAAGTTTTATTTGTGGTTGAAGACACTGATAAGTTAGATGTATAGTTACTTTTTAAATGTATTTTTTATACGGATAAGTGTTTCACCAAGAGAACTGGTATGATAAAATTAAAAATCGCAAACAGAATGTGCAACAAATATATGAAAAGTTCAATAAATCGGTGAAGAAGAATGTTTCCTTTAATTTTAATATAATTTCAGTTGGAAATAATTATTGAAAATTAGAACTTATCTCTTAACTTGATTTCTAAGCTGGACATATTGTTGATTGCTTGTTATTCAATTATTTGGAATTTTGTCATTTTTAAATACATTTTTACATAAGATTACTGTAGATACCCACATTATGATGAAATGCAAAATTGAACTGGAAACAATTTAAATTTCTATCACGCGATAGAAGTTTCATTTAGCCAGAATAATATTTTTATCCGAAGGCAACCATCTGTTGAACCCTCGTTTACCTTTGATTTAAATAATCTGACAAAAGCTGAATATATTTCAACACAGCTCTGTTATTGTATAATTTTATTTCAGCTGCCTTATAATAGACAATGTTATTTTTATATAGGATTTATCTTTGGAATATTTCAATACTGTACAGATTTTATATACAAATATTTCCTTTGTTTAACTACGAATATATTATCATTGGGATGAGATGCTAATTCATAATGATCAGCTTGAAATGTATTCCATTAATTGACTTATTTCACGTTAGAAGTATGGTAAAAAGTGTGATGGCAAAAACTAGATTGGTATCACTAAAAGTAGTAAAAAGTCATTGCACATGTTAACCAACTCATCTAATTTCCAAACATTGTAAAAATTAAATACCAATAATATAATAATCATGTTATTGTTGTCGGTATCTTTAATGGTAGGCCCACTTTAGTAAGTTTAACATAAAGTATACATACGTATGCAGTGATTTTTTACTGCTTTTAGTGATACCAACCTAGTTTCTGTCACGACACTTTTCACCAAATTTTCTAACATGAAATAGGTCATTTTATTGCTTTATCAGAGTTGTCAGTTTAGAAGTTAGGTATTTCATTTTTGCAAAGTTTGTAAATTTGCCGAGTTGTTCAACATGTGTAGTAGTGATCTTTTACTATTTTCAGCGGTACCAATCTAGTTCCCTCTATGACACTTTTTACCAAACTTTCCAACGTGAAATAGGTCAATTGAAGATAGAATAGCAATTTTCAATTTTATCTGTATTACCTCTAAAATTTTCATTTATAAAAAGAAGAATTGTCAGTTATCCTTTTTACACAGTATAATAGAACGAAAAACAGTTTTACGAATTTATATAAAATTGAAAATATATTGCTGTCACCCAAGAAAGTTTTGTTTAAACAATAGCCACAACACACAATCAATCATACAAGGAATGTACTATTATGAATTATGTTATTCAGAAATATATTCCAAAGGTAAGTGAACTAACTACTAAACTATCATGTTCAAGCCAATATAAGTTTTATTATTAAAGTACTTACATCCGAAACTGCGTCAGCTGATGCTAAAGCATTCATTTTTATTGGCTATTTGGACGTTATTTCGGATTTCTTATATTAAAGAATGTTTTATTACCTAAATACCTGTGTGCATAGCCAGAGTTCTGCTCCACCGTAGATATATTAAATATTTATTGAAATTCGGAAATGTATTTTCCAGGCAAGCCATTTGTAGTTGGCACTTCCCAAGAGAATTATATCATCTACACTTATAAATAATGCAGTGTATTCCTCCATATCGGCAAATAAATAAAGAAAAACAGGCGAATGGTCTTTCTAATAGTAGTCAACACACTTAATGTATACACACTCACGCAAATAAATAAATGTCGGCAGAACTCATCTATGTTGTAGTAGGTATTTTAAATTTTTATTGGTAATTGATAAATTTTAATTAGTTTAATGTCGTCATTTGAGTCTTCTCTTCTTGGCGGATGTTTTGAAAGACATTCTATTTGATTTCCCTTTGCTGTATAGCATATCTAGCACCATCACACTATCTGTCGCGTTTGCCTGTTAGGCGCACAGCTCCACCAACTATGTCCCATCCGCTCCTTGGTGAAATCAGCTCAACATTTAAATGGTGTCCTTTTCGTCACTATTTTTCTCTGAAATATCATTCAATTTTTATTGCCATCACTGCTCTTGATGTGGCCAAAAAGTGAGAGGAGTTGTTTTAGGTAATGAATAATCGAATCGTTGGTGCGATAAGCTATGCAGTAAATTCGTAACAACCATCTCCAGACCCACATCTCGAAAGCATCAATACATCACCTTCTATCTGCCCCCTAATGGTTCATGTCCCAGTGGCGCAAATAAAAATGAAAAAATTTTAAAAAATGGAAACGCCTTCAAAAAAATCTCTAAAAAGCAAGAAATAAAATTTCACTCAGTTTTACAAATACCTGTCTGTCTACCTATTAATGAAAAGTACCAAAGGACTGTTATTACCAAGTATTAATTTGAAGTCGGTGCAAAACGTATTTTTCAAATTAGTAATTTTTTTACACCGACTTCAAATTGATATTTGGTAATAAAATACAGTTCTTTGCTACTTTTCACTAATAGGTAGACAGGTATTTGTAAAACTGAGTGAAATTTTATTTCTTTCTTTTTAAAGTTATTCTTTGAAGGCGGATTTTTCATTTTATTTTTTTTCAAGCATTTTAGTAGCTTCTTTTATTTATTTAGCTTCTACGTAGTGAAGGAAACTATTGTGAGAAAATCTGTACACTCGTCTTGGTGTGAAATGGAAAACCGCTACCACTACTTCCACATCCAAATTTCACGTCAAAATAAATCTACAAATTTCCTGGCATTATCGCATCTCAATTAAAAACCATCATGCAATGAAATCGTCATCATTAACAGCATTGAAAACAACGACATGAGCGAGAGCTTGCTGTATAATTTGTTTGTAAAAGCAAATTGTTCAATGGATGCATTTCTCAATAAAAGTCAGTTCATAGTGTTGTCGTAGAAAACATTCTTCAGCTGATTCGCCCTCATGCAAGGCTGTCTTTCGTTGCGAAATGGTATATGACATGATAGGAAGTTACAATAATACCCTTGTTGTTTGTGAAAAATTACACTGGTCTACAAAAGGAAGGTCTTATCTTAAAGTTCTAATCTAACTTTTCTGAAATATTTTGATGCGCTGAAGCCAATTTTGGACAACAAAATTTTTCTACCGTGCCAGTTTTCCTCTACCACCCCCTTCATCCCCTAAAGAATTAAAAAAAAAAAAGGTCTTGTCCTAAGGTTCCCATCTAACATTTCAGAAGTAATTTGACGCTCCGATACAGAATTTTCAAAAGTCATGACCAAGCCCTCGGAAGTTGCGGGCATTGTCTGGACTTTACCCAATGACAAGGCCCCAGGGGTAGACTGTATCGAATATAGGCTGATCAAATATCTTCCGCGGAAAGGCATTGTACAATTGACGTACATTGTCAACGCGATCCTGCGGCTACAACACTGGCCCAGCCAATGAAAGTGCGCCGTGGTCGTGTCGATCCTGAAACCGAACAAGGACGCCAAACTCGCCGGCAGCTATCGACCGATCTCGTTGCTGTTGGCGATCTCCAAGTTGGTGGAGAAGGTCATCCTGGTCAGACTAAACGCTGCCCAGGATGAACTCCACATCGACGATTAATGTCAGTTTGGTTTCAGTAAAGTCAGGGGCACTGTGCACCAGGTCATCAGGATCGTGAATGACGTCAAAGTGCAGTGCAACCGCGGAAAAAGCACCGTCATGGTGCTGCTCGATATTGAGAAAGCTTCCGATACAGTATGGATCCCGGACTTACTCCACAAACTCAACTCATTGAACTTCCCTACGCATATCACAAAACTAATTCACTCTTTCCTGACAGACAGATCACTGCATGCCAGGGTGAATAACAAACTTTCAATTCGGCGGAACATTCGCGCGGACGTGCCCCAGGGCTCGTGCCTATCACCCAAGTTTTACAACTTATACGTCTCCGACTTTCCGAAGTTTCCGAATACGAACCTTGCCAAGTGCACCGACGACACGGCCATGTACGCGCATTCGCACAATGCACAAGCGGCGAACATGTTGCTACGGGCGCACATGGCCCGTGCCACGGCGTATTACGACAAGTGGAAGATTCGGATCAACGCCGAAAAGCCGGAGGCCATACTCTTCACGCGCCGATTCACAGAGAACTGCATTTTTAACACCAATTTTGATCGGGGGTCGCCAAATTCCAATGAAAAGGTGCGTGAAGTATTTGGGGGTGAACTTAGACAGAAGACTGACATTCAACACTCACGTTAACGAGACTATACGAAAGGTCTACTCCATGTCCATGAGTCTGTATCCGCTCCTGGCGCGGGGTAGCGGACCAAACAGGAATAATAAAAAATTGTTGTATACGATGGTGATCAGGCCGGCCATCACATACGCGGCGCTGGTGTGGTGCAGCATCCCGGCCACGACAATGCGGAAACTTACGAGTTTTAGAACATAACTTTATGCGCCTCATTTCAGACTCCGGTAGGTACACCTCCCTCAGAGATCTCTACGCACGTTGCCACGACATAACCCCACTAGTGGATTTCGCGTCCAGAATATGATGAATGTCGTCATTGGTTCGAACGGGTTTTTTCGTTGAGTTTTTTCCCGTACCAGCAACCCGATCTTTTTAAAAAACAGTGCGCATGTGCGCGCGCTAATAAGAACTCAGTTTTAACTTTAAGTAGTCTTAAGTATTTTAAAACTTTTTCATGGTTATATTTACAAATTGTTAAGTTTAAGTTTTTATATTTTAAACAGGAGCCCTAACTTCCATTTGATCCATTGTCATAACCGAGACCAGACCCGCTTCATCCGACCGCATATTCACCACGACGCTACGCGACGTGGTTGTGGGGTCGGCTCTGAACCGAGATCTGACCCAGGCTCATTATTGTGTTCCCTAATACTAATAAATTTGTTTCGATTGATTGATTGTTGACGCTCCGAAACAAATTTTGGACAAAAAAAAATTAGGGGATGAAGGGGGTGGTAGAGGAAAACTGACCCGATAGAAAAATGTTTTGTCCAAAATTGGCTTCAACGCATACTTCAAAAAGTTAGTTCAGAACATTCAGAGAAAACCTGTTTTTGCCCCTTTTTGGGGGGGATAAAAGGGGTGGTAGAGGGAAATTGACATGGTAGAAAATTTTTTTTACCAAAAATTGGCTTCAGCGCATCAAAATACTTTAGAAAAGTTAGATCAGAACCTTAGGACAAGCAAGACCTCATTTTTGCCTTTTATAAAAGGGGGTGGTAGAGGGAAACTGACACGATAAAAAAACTTTTTTCTACGATTGTGCTGAAAGTCAAATTTTCTAACTTTCTCTAAAATGAATGCAGAAAATATCACTTTGCCGCACGCCGTGCGGCAAAGAATTTGCCACACGCCTTGATTACATCTTCATACGCCGGAATAAAATAGTGTGTTTACCTTTATTACTTACTGGTAATAACAATTAAATTCTATAAATGTACATTAATTACACATGAATTGCAATTACAAAGTCAAATTTTCTTACTTCAGAATGACAGCGGAAAATGTCACTTTAAATAAAATCTGACAGGCAGCAAATTCAAAATTTTGGAAAGACTTTGAAAAGTGAAATAACTTCACAACCGTAGAAAAAATAGTATGTAACACACGTGTGGCAAGCTTCATTGCAAAACTCGTATGATAGGAACACTCGCTGCGCTTGTGTTCCTACTTTCATACATCGTTTTGCAATGAAGCCCTTGCCACACTTGTATTACAATCTACTATTTTTGTCCAAAATTTTCTTCAGCGCATCAAAATACTTCAGAAATGTTAGATTAAAACCTTAGGACAAGACCATTTTTTCCCTTTTTAGGGTATAAGGGGGGTGGTAGAGAAAAAGTGACATGGTAGAAACAGTTTTTTTGTCCAAAATTGGCTTCAGTGCATGAAAATAATTCATAAAAGTTATATTAGAACCTTAGGACAAGACCCTTTTTTGTAGACCTGTGGTTATTATTATTATAAATCGAAAACTAAGTTTTTAATTGATATCACCGGCGACTCCGCCAAATCTTAGAATATGTTCGTAATATAAAAAATCGTTTCCAATTTCTGTTCGCCTTACCCTAGATGTACATGACTAATTTAATGTGGGACCACCGCCGGGCTATAGCCTACAGTTTCCAGCAGGTTTGACAGAAATCGCTTAAGCTCCTCCTTTTTTAAATGTTATGAAGTCGGTTAAAAAACTGAGGCGTTAGCAAGTTTGATCTTTGTGTATTTCGAAATACTTATGTCACGCTAAATTTTTCAGCTGGTAAGTTCTCGATCTTGCCTTATCTATTTTCCGAATATCATCAAATAATTATCACACTGAAAATTTGAGCTCGATCCGATATGTAGTTTCAGAAATATACTACTTTAAAATCTAATTCTTCATAAACTGAGGCGGTCGAATCGCTGACATAATTGTCTCCACAGTCCTACCTCGCTTACCTAATAACCTTACCCACCGCAATCGAATGTCAGTGTTAGTATTATAGTACAGTACCTAGAAATTTTTGTCGAAAACCCGATATCTAAATATACTCATATTATTAAAAATACGATACCGCGACGCCCGTACCATGTCGATACGGAAAGAGGAATACTTGTAGTCGATCCGCATCGTAAATCGCACGCCGAAATTCGAAAATTCGGCTCGACACGAACGTATCAAAATTGACATCTTTGGCATTTTTCTATTAACCTACATGTTATCTTTTATATAAACTATTTCTTATCTGAATAACAGATGAGGGTATTAATTTCTTATGCCGGATCTTAGACTACTAGGCAAGCAGGTCCAGCTACGTCAACGTCTGCGATAGAGACATTGACGTCACACAGCTATGACATGAAAGCGCCACATGTTGATATGTTCTTGATTAATTTTAAAGTCTATAGAGACCCCAGAAAGTTATTTTTTCTACTCCCTTATGTAAATTTGCTGTTTTCTGTACAGTCTGTAGAATGCATAAGTATGCAATTCCAGTTAACTGAACGGATATATTTCATATCAGTTCTAGGATGGATATGAAATGAAACCGACCAATCACAGTTCGTGTATTAAGTACATAATAATAATAATAATAATAATAATAATAATAATAATAATAATAATAATAATAATGTTTATTTACCAGTTTGAAAAATAAATTACATTACATTTCATTAATTACTCACGAAGGGGAGAAGAACCATAAATAGAGTCATGTGACATTATATACACTATCTTATGAAATAGATAGATGGTAAATATTTCTTGCAACCTAAATAAAGAAAATTATACTACATGCACACTTACACACACTCCCACATTTATATAGTATCTAAATTAAAACAAATAAAATAAACATATGTCCACAAAAGAAACCTTGCTCGTGGACAATAATAATAATAACAATAATAACAATAATAACAATAATAACAATAATAACAATAATAACAATAATAACAATAACAATAATAACAATAATAACTACTGACTAAGTAAAATCTAGCTTATTATTTGGTAATAAATGTACATAAAAATTAAGATAGGTAGAAGGGAAGAAATTCTTAAGTTCTTACAATTAACTAGAGTGCCTAAAAGAATAACTCTGTGGAATGGAGCATACGTATTCATGATTTGTATAAATTAAGATTTTTAATTGATAATATAATTATATCTATTTTTTACATCAATTATTTGATGAATAACCATTCTTGGAGTTTCGATAATCCACTGTTTTATTTTGATTTTAAAAAGAGCTGCTGAATTAATTAGTTTTAGGTTGCGTGGAACTATATTATATATTTTTGGAGAGAGGTAGGTGTGGCAGCGTTGTCCAACTGATTTTAGCATTCTTGGAATAGGTATAGCTTCGTTCCTATATCTTGTATTATAATTGTATTCAACAGGTATAGTTTTATTTGATTGCTTATATTGATTTATAATCAGAACTTGACCAAACAGCTGCCTTATATCTAGAGTGTTTGATATGTTGAACAGTTCAGTGCTTGGGTAGGTGTAACACTTATCAAATATTATTTTCAAAATCCATTTCTGCATAACATCTAAGTGTTTTAAATAATTGTTTGTTACGCCTCCCCATGCAATAATGCCATAAATCAGATGCGTCTGTACAAGGACATAATACATTATTTTTAGGTGACTTATATCGAAAAATCTTTTCAAGTACTTAAATTTAGGTAGAAGGCATCTTAGCTTTTTGATTAAATTATTAATTTGTGCATCCCATCTGAGATGGCTATCTATTATGATGCCCAAGTACTTAACTGTTATTGTCGAATTTAATTTAATATCCGTTTCCTCATTTTTTATAATTATATGGTCAAACCGTGGTAGATGACAGGAATAACTTATAAAAGGTACGTATTGTGTTTTTTTCGTATTGATAGTTAGTAGTTTACTACGAAAGAAATCAATGACTATTGGAAAATTTCTCTCAATTTTCAGCTTTAGATCTTGCCAATTTTTTGCTCTATAAATCAATACGGTGTCGTCTGCAAAACTAATTATTTCACCATTTATTTCAAGTTTAAATAAATCATTTATGTATAGACTGAAGAGAAGGGGCCACAGCACTGTACCCTGTGGGACTACATAACTTAGTCTTGGTGGTGCTCATAGAATCTTCAATTTTGACGCGTTGTATCTGTCTGCTAAATAACTTCGCATTAAAGTGTAAGCAGTTCCTCGAAATCCAATACCCTACAGGGTTTCTAACAAGTCTGGGTGGCTAACTGTGTCGAACGCCTTGGCGAGATCAATGAAAATACCCACGGCAGGTTCGGAATTGTCCATAGCTTCATAAATTCTAGCTGTTAAATCCGCTATGGCATCTTCCGTTGATCTGCCTTCTCTAAAACCATATTCCCTGTCAGATAGTAGTTTGCGTTTATTTATGTAGCTTACTATTCTACTTTTAATTATTTTCTCAAAAATTTTTGACAGAGTAGAGAGTAAGGATATTGGTCGGTAATTAGAAATTTCAAGTTTATCTCCGGACTTATATAAAGGTTTGACTACAGCGATTTTGAAAGCAGATGGAAAAATACCGGTCTCGAGAGATTTATTAATTATATATGAAATGGGACCTACTACATAGTCAACGCATTCTTTCAGTGTTTCACCTCTGATCTTGTCTATACCAGGTGCCTTCTTGGACTTCAGTTCAGAAATGACCTTTTTAATTTCTTTTTCATCAGTTTTCGCTAGAAAGATGGAATTAGTTAAAATCGTTTTTGAAAACTTTCGTTTTACGGGTTTAATATTTTTTACTAAGTTATGCGCTATGGTACTAAAATATTGGTTAAAATTTTCAGCAATTTCATTATTTTCAGAAGTGACTGTATTATTTAACGTTTTAATGGATTTAATTTTTACAGAGTTATCTTTATTTTCAATGTTTTTGACGCATTTCCAAATATTTTTAGGACACCTTGCATTTTTGTTAATCTGAGATTTATAATAACTTTCTTTAGCACTTTTTATAAGACTGTTTAGATTATTCCTGTATATTTTAAATGGGATTCGTAAATTTATATCGTTCGGGTTTTTTCAATTTTTTTGTAGAGCTTGTTTTTATTATTGATTGAAGTTATTAGGCCATTGGTTATCCATGGACTTCTTTTTACCTCATTTCTTTTTATTTTTATTGTATTACTGCATACTTTTATATTATAATTTAATTTATTTATAAATTTGTCAGTTATTTCCTCCACGTCTTCTGTAGAATATATATCCAACCACTGTTCATGTTTAAGTAAATTTTTGAGTTTTGAATAATTAATAAATGTCTTATAATTAGTATTATCTATACTACTATTTTTCCTCCTGTTTCAGTAGAATTGTAGTATTGGAGAATAACAGGATAATGGTCTGTTATTTTGTATCGCAATACTACATAGACAACTATTCGTTTTAAAATCAAATTAGTGCGTAAGCTGTCAAAGTAACTGTCAGTGTGTATTTGTGTAATATATTAATGTTTAATAAATTTTGTAGTTTTTTTAAGGTGGTCGTAGAAAAAGTATACTGAACAACTCGAATGGATTATCCATATCGCACTCAAAAGATTTGAAGCACTCCGCCTACGGCGTCGTGCTCAAACTTCTTTATCGTGCGATATGGATATCATATCCACTCTTGTTGCACAAACTACTATTTTTTTTCATTTCGCTCTAAAATGAATAGATTTTTCAGAAAATGTAATAAGAAACAATGCTAAATGTAAATTGTAAAAATTTCCATCACAAAAAATATTATCTGAGATTTTCCTTCAGTAACTGTTAGTGGAGGTTATATATCACAAAACCATAAAAATCTGCAACCCCCAAAAAACCACCCATTCGGAGAAAAAAGCCTTATTTTACTAATAAAACATACAAACATACAGGTCGAATTGAGAACTCCTCCTTTTTTAAATTTTATGAAGTCGGTTAAAAAACTGAGGCGTTAGCAAGTTTGATCTTTGTATATTTCGAAATATTTGTGTCACGCTAAATTTTTCAACTGGTAAATTATCGATCTTGCCATCCCTATTCTTCTCCGAATCTCATATTTGCAGTTAACAGAATTGTTCACAAGGACTCTTGTTTACCATCTTACAATTACCTATCCTTAACAGATACCGGTATGATCCAGAAAGGATCCAAGGCATACTATATTGTTTACTACCTCACAACCACGTACCCCTAACCTAAATGGGTGTTTTCATTTGTTCGGTCTACAATTATAATTTTCATTTTGTTGTAATTTAAATTTAAACCGTAATCCGGTAATGTTTGAAGCTTATCCAACTTGATACAACTAAAGTATATCACCTGCAAATCTCAGTTCAGAAATTTTACTGCTACCTGTAGCTACTGCACCCTATCAGTTTTCCATCAGTCGTCGCATCACGTGTTCAAGCTAGATCTTAAAGAGAATTTCTGATAGAATATAGCCATGTCTGACGCGTTTGCCAACTTCATTCTTGTTGGTGTTAATGTTATACATGAAGAATAACGGAGAGAACTTCAGAACGTTTGTTCGTGGAGGCGAAAAGATAAAAGGTTTTATGGCTACGTGTTTCAAATGAAGAAGCATGAAAATTTAGCATATCGAAAATGTCTCGGAAATCATCATTATGAATTAACTTGCAAAAGCAAAATAGAGTTTCCTGCGATAATATGAGTTAAGAAACCCGAATCTAAAACTACCCGTCTTAGAAACCAACAATCACAAATTATCAATTTTAAATTATGTAAATTTTAAACAGCAACGTTGAACATTCTCTATACAATAAGCTTCTGGAACAAAATAAAATTTAAGCAGTTTTAGGTGTTCAACATTAAAGTTTAAATAAATCTGTTAGGCGCGCAACCAACGCGTGGCGACATGCATCAGGAGACACCACAGCACTAGCGTACCTTTTAAATTAATTCCATTCACGAACGTTGCCCTTATAATAGTTTGATAGTGGAGCGAAACAGACCATAAAAATCTATCCGTTGTCGAGAAAATATTAGCGTAGGACCAGACCAGACCTTATAGTTTTTATAAAGTGGACAATTCTACATAAGAAATGGTTATTTAGTCCAACAATTATAAAAATTTTCGTCACAAAAAATGTTATCTGAGATTTTCCTTCAGAAACTGTTAGTCACAAAACCATAAAAATCCGTTCTGGGGGTGCCGCTACCCCCAAAAAAACCACCCATTCGGTGAAAAAAGCCTTATTTTACTGATAACTCGTTACCGTTGAAGATATAAAAAAAATGCTCATTATAAAAAGAAAGCTTGGCTAATTTCCTAAAAAAAAGTCCTGTAATTTTTTTTTGTATTGCCATAGTTTTCGAGAAAATCGATATTGAAAATATAAGAAAAATTGAATTTTTAGAAAATGCGTTATATCTTCGCCAATTGTCGGCATATGTAAGAAAATAAGTAAACAAATGAAAGATATTTTTATAACCTTCAATTTTTCACCATAGAAAATTATAAAAGTAGGTAACTAGATTTCTAGGGTTTTTAAGGTCGTGTTAGTAAAAATTCATTTTTTCCCAATTTTTTTGTATGTTAACATATTATAAAAAATAGAATCAGATATGAAATACATTCATTTAATAACTTTATTTTGTAACCATAGAAAAATAATAAAAGTCCATATGTTTTGTAATTTGGAGATTGTGTAAGTAAAATTTTTTTTGTTCAATTTTTTATAAGCAGATCTTTGCCAATTGTTGGCATGTTATGGAAAAATAAGCAAATGAAATATTTAATAACTTTATATCATAAAAATTATAAAAGTCAGTATATTTTTACTAATTTTGAGATTATGTCAAAAGTAACAAAATGAAACATTTTAGTAATGAGTTTTGATCTGTGTTTATTTACAAATTTATTAAAATATATATTTTACAATAGCATTTTTTTCCTGAGAAATATAGTATAATTTTAATTAATATGAAGTCTTATTATTATTAGACCAGATACATTCAAAGATATTAAAATACAAGGACGCTAGATTCATTTAAAACAAAATCCAAAAAAAGGCTGCATATTCAATTTTTTTATGATATTTTTTTATGCAATGTTTTAACTATTAAATGATTAGAAACAATAGTTATATGATATGTAAACTCAAAAAAAATTTTTTTAGCTACATTTTCAAGATGTTTGGATCTTGTTTTTTATTTTTAGGAAGCAATAAAAATTGGCCAAAATTTGGCTAACTTCAACATGCTGGTAAATTTGTAAATGTGAATATTTTTATTTCTAACTTTTTCTGCTTTGAAGTACTACCTTGAACTAAAAGATAATGCATTTATAACTTATATTAAAGTCAGTTATATTTATGGGCCTGTGAATAGTTAGAGACGCAAAAAATTAAGAGACAACTATATTATATTGTTGTTTTTATATCCTAATAAATAACAATAGCCATCAAAAATGGCAACACAAGACAGTATTTTATATCCCCTTTCAAACCCATTTTGATTTTTATTCCTAGCTTGTATGGTTTTCGAGCAATTCAATTTTTTCTATATAAATAAACGAAAATTCGCGCGCATTAAAAATACAAATTTTGTAATTTTTTTTAATATCGATTTTCGCGAAAACCATGGCATATACAACAAAATTACAATAGGACTTTTTTTTGGGAAATTAGCCAAGCTTTCTTTTTTATAATGAGCATTTTTTTTATATCTTCAACGGTTAACGAGTTATCAGTAAAATAAGGCTTTTTTCACCGAATGGGTGGTTATTTGGAGGGGTTGTGCGGCACCCCCAGAACGGATTTTTATGGTTTTATGATGTATAACCCCTCCACTAACATTTACTGAAGGAAAGTCTCAGATAACATTTTTTGCGAGCTTGTGGTGTATTTTTTACTTTACCGACTGGACTAATTTACAATGTTTTTATTTTGTATCTATCGATAATTGTTTATTATTTTCTTTAAACATCAATGAACTTATTACTCGACTATTACTTCGCTAAAAATGTACTCACATTTTAACTAAGCGACAAATTTTTTATTTTTGAAAATTTTCTCAAACATGCAATGCAGCGATTAAAGCCAAGATACTGGAGAAGTTTTTGAAAAAAAAAAGTGTTCATCTAGGACTTATTTTTATGAATATTTTGTAGCTCAGTAGCATATGGCATACACCCGGCAGGTGTACGGTATAAATTATCCGATTAACCTTTGAAATAACCTTTTTCAGTCATGCCTTAAATATGATACATTAAAGACACACTATTATTTCACATCACAGACCGAATACAACCAAATCATTTTAGGAAGTAACCGCAACCTGCACGTATTCCGAATCATTGCACCAGCAGAGATATATAATAGTGATCGATGACGTCAACCACAATGTGTGTGTGTGTGTGTGTGTGTGTGTGTTTTCAGAAATGCCCCTTCTCCCGAATATTAGTCGGTGCTTTAAATACTTTCCAGTTAGAAATTATGAAAACAGATTTGATAATTGCTAATGTTTAGTAACACTATATTACTATATATTTAAAATATACGGCACATGCAAGAGGCCTATTACAACATTTATTATAGCCATAATCTTAAATAAGTGAGGTAGGTATATTGAAGAATACATTTAATAAATACAGTATAAAGTGGATTCAATAGTTCAATGTCATTGAAACTACTTGAATTTCTAATCACGACACCCAAGCTTTTATAGGCAGACAGAACAATATTTTCTATGTTTTTTGAAATTTAATTGTGGAGAGAACACGAAAATCATTAAACTCATCTTGGTGATATTTAAGAGCAGCCCCACAAAAAAAAAAAGTTCAGACCACCGAACCAGACCCATGTATCCCTATGTATTTTCGGTCGCTGAAACCGAATCCGAGGTCAAAAAAATTCGTACACCCCCGAAATCTTGAGCTAGAGCCAAAAAACACCCCTGGACTGGGGTAAAAAGAATATTAAGCTACGAGAATAATTGTTACATCTTAATATATCGAATTATACAAATTAAGGTTAAACAGCAGCGTACATACAACAGATATGAAACACACCCCCAGGGAGGGGTGAGAAATCGATCGAAAACATCAATGAGTACTGAAAAAGCTCGAAATGTCTAAATTTTGTTAAAGTGATAACAAACTTCATCAGGTCAAACGTAATCTTCATAAACTGCCCCTATAGGGTTGAGAACAACCACCTTCAAGTTTAAAGGACACGAGAAAAACAAGAAAAAACGTAAAATCCAACAGGATTTCTATTTTCATGAATGCTATGATTGGCTGAAATTGCGTAGTACTCTAAAATAGAACTAGAAACTTACGTATCATTAACGCCCTACAGTGTCAACCCTCAGAGGGTGTGAAAACTACCCCCTAAACTAAAAAGTTACAGTATAAAAATGTAGTGTAAAAATTCGAAACAACTGCGTTGTGTGGAAGTGATAAGAAACTAGACTATGTTCGACGCTATGCTTGAAAACCAGCCCCACGGGGTTGCGAGATACCACCCCTATATCTGTAGGATGCTGGAAAAACGGAGAGAAACTAACCGGATTTACATTTTTATGCTATGATTAGCAAAAATCGTGATGCAGACTTCCAGTGTCCTACGGATATAGGAGTAGCATCTCGCAACCCCATGGGGGTGGTTTTCAAGCACAGCGCCGAACATAGTCTAGTTTCTTCTCACTTCCACACAACGTAGGTGTTTCGAATTTTTATAGAAGTCACTGTAACTTTTTATAGATAAATCTTACATAGAGGGTAGTTTTCACACCATCTGAGGGTTGACACTGTAGGGCGTTGATGGTACGTAAGTTTCTAGTTCTATTTTAGAGTACTACGCAAAATAGAAATCCTGTCGGATTTTACATTTTCTCTTGTTTTGTGTCCTTTAAACTTAAGGGTGGTTGTTCTCAACCCTATACGGGCAGTTTATGAAGATTACGTCGGATCTGATGCACTTTAACAAAATTTAGACCTTTCGAGCTTTTTCAACAGTCACTGCTGTTTTGGATCGATTTTATTATAAATGGAGGCTAGTTTTCACCCCTCACTGGGGGTGTGTTTCACATCTATTGTATGTACGCTGCTGTTTAACCTTAATTTGTATAATTCGATAGATTAGGATGTAACAACTATTCTCGTAGCTTAATATTCTTTTTACCCCAGTCCAGAGGTGTTTTTTGGCCCTAGCTCAAGATTTTGGGGGTGTACGAATTTTTTTGACCTCGGATTCGGATTCAGAGACCGAAAATACATAGGGATACATGGGTCTGGTTCGCTGGTCTGAACTTTTCTTTTTTTTGTGGGGCTGTGTAATTTCCAAAACTCAAATCAATTATATACCTACTTAAATTTTTTGGCGTAGCACAATGCTCCACGAAATCAACAATACAAAATAATTTTATATCATCAGCATATAGAAGACAGTTGACATCAAGACAAATTACTATATCATTAATAAATAAGGGTATGAAGTATGCCTTGGGGCATTCCAGATGTAGTTAGGAATTGTGATGAAACTAAATGGCTACGATATTCTACATATTGATTCCTTCCAGTTAAAATGAGGAAAGCACGAAAGTTAACGAGTTCGAAAAATTGAATATGCAAAGTTTACGAAGCAAAAGTTGACCGTGGTCAAGCCTATCGAAGAAAAAATCGGTTTATATAACATCAACTTGTTTGCCCAAATCAATAATCTCAGATAAAAATATGATGATGGAAAATAAATTTGTAATTGTTAACCACCTTCCCTTCATAAAGCCATGCTGAGAATACTGAACTGCCTTGCCTATTGCTATCGATATCGTCATATAATAAAATCCAAAAACATTGGCGAAATTGCAAATTATTGTAATAAGACATTAACAACTTTAGTAACGTTTCATAAAGGACCCCGCACAAACCGTATGGGTTTGAGTTCCCGGTGGATTCGTCTGAATTTTTGATATGTTGTACTTGACACCCTCCTGATCAAAAGTGTGCATAGGCCCAAAGTCCGTAAATGAACAGTTTTCGAGATATCAAGGACGCAAGGTCTAAAAAAATGGGATATTTGCATGAACCTCAAGATGAAAAAAAGTGCTCTGACCTGGAGGTCAGACATGTTCTCATTATGTTTTTAGGGTCTCTGAATCAAAATCCGGGGTCCGTTAAGCTCCATCACGTCAGGGTCAAGGGCATTTGAAGGACAAAATGAGGAAATACCGTCAAAAAATCTGAAAAAATTCATGTACGTATTTTTGAGGTCGCTGAATCCAAATCCGGGGTCCATTAAACCCCATCACGTCAGGGTCGAGGGCATTTGAAGGTCAAATTCAGAAGAGACCGTCAAAAATCTGAAAAAAAATCATGCACATATTTTTGGGGTCGCTGAATCCAAATCCGGGGTCCGTTAAGCTCCATCACGTCAGGATCAAGGGCATTTGAAGGACAAAATGAGGAAATACCGTCAAAAAATCTGAAAAAATTCATGTACGTATTTTTGAGGTCGCTGAATCCAAATCCGGGGTCCATTAAACCCCATCACGTCAGGGTCGAGGGCATTTGAAGGTCAAATTCAGAAGAGACCGTCAAAAATCTGAAAAAAATCATACACATATTTTTGGGGTCGCTGAATCCAAATCCGGGGTCCGTTAAACTCCATCACCTCCGGGTCGAGGGCATTTGACGATCAAATTCAGAAGAGACCATAAAAAATATGAAAAAATTCATATACATGTTTCTGGGATATCTGAGTCCGAATCTGATATATTCTCTTAACTCCACAAATGTACAACCTCACATCGCCGACAGGTAGCCGACACCACAACCACATAAACTAACACAGAAAACCGGAGAGCCAATAACCACGAGACCCGGGGGACACAAAACAGCAGACAGTAGCTCCAATAACTACGGTGCATGGTAGCGAGATATGACCTGTGCAAAAGTTGTATGGTTCAGAGGGGGTTAGCTGATGGTTACCTCAAACTTGACCTTGAGCTTGATGCTCAAGGTCATTTGAAGGTCAACTTTTGTGTTTTAAGAAGGCACCCTCATTTTTCAGATTCGTTAAGAACAGGATATTCTAAGTTTAGTTGTGGTATCATGAGTGGGGTCTAATTCACTTCCTAAATCATGACATGTGATTTTTATTTCCTATTTACTCCACGATCTTATGTTATTCACTGTTAGCTTTAGCGTTATCCAACGTGCACCGGCGTGGAGGAAGCTAATCAGATTTTGCACGTCATGTGGCCCTGAAAAGGGCCGGTTTGATAATTCGTTTTATTAATTTAATTAATTGGGTCTCCCGCTGGTAGTCTATTACCAGCATCTTTGATTGTTCTGATCAATACGTCGGAAGGATATTGTATATTATTTTCATGACGGGCAAATCCCAAAAACCAGAGGACACTAGCAACATGTGCACAGCTACCTAATGTACGAGCACCCGCCTTACATGTACAGTAATACCCTTGAATAGGTTGCATATCATCTATATTCATTCCATCGTCTCTTTCTTGGTCATTGTTAGGAATATACGCAACCCATAATTGATAACGTGTTGCATTCCGAAATCGGAAATAGATTCTGACTCTGAGTAAACCTGGATCAGAAATTTGATCCTCGTCCAGTAACAACTCTCAACTTGAAATTCCTCTTCTCTATCTCTTTGAAGTTTATCCTGTATGTAAGATCGTGACAATTTGATTTGATATATTCCTATAGTAAGATCTCTTAAATAATCGATGGTTAAAACAGGGAAGTCATTTAATAGATTAACGTCAAGACGAGCCCATCGTTGTGCAATTCTTCGGTGAAGTTGTTCAACTTCAACCCTAACCTGAACAACATTTGGTTCTGTAGCTTTTCTGAGCAGTTGTTGGGCTGTAGCTGCATCTGCACCTTCCATCAGAATCAAAGGATGGTATTTATTTATCAAAGCACCAGCAATTCGATAGAAGTTCCCGAGATTGGGAAGATGGTTAGTTGGGATCACTTGTCCAAAGAATTTAAAAATCGACTTGATATGACCATTCCTAGCTTCAACTAACCATCTCGTGCATGTCACTATACGGGACTCATTTGCATCTTCGGTCGAAAGTTGTCGCTCACCTGCTCCAAGAAGTGCTGGCATTCGGCTTGTAATACCTACGGCTTCTAGAAGTTGAATAACGTCTCGATAACCTCTATCTACTATAACAATATCATTTTCTTCAAACCACTCATTCATCATCTCTTCATCATCCTCTAATTCATTTCTTAGCATAGCTACATCATTGTTTCGAGAGTCAGAGAAGTATGTCCCTTGAATTTCTAAAATGTATCCGTCAGGAGTTACTATCAGAGCTGGTTTCAACGGATGTCGTCCCTTATGGCGACAGTAAGACTGACGGAAAACCCGAAAATTGCTACTTTTTGGAATGTAACTGTATGTGCCATCAATAATAGCGATAGCCTGAGGAGTATCAGGCTCTGGATTGTAAAGTTGGTTAGCAAAGTCAGTAACGTGTCTCTGAATATAATTCTCTCTAGTTATTGCATCAAATCCAATGTCACTTGGGACAAAACGAAGCATTAGAGACTGCCTTACAGTAACTACAGCTAAACTTGTTGCTTGCCTGCTAGAATATTTAAATAGATACTGTGAAAATTCATCCGAAAGTCCTTGACGTAACTTGGACAAAAACATAATGAGATCTTTTCGAGAAACGTATCTGTACCCACCTTGGCAAGGAACTCTATCACAATGAGTAAATAAGTCTTCAAATTGATCTTTTCTCAAAGATGTAAAAGTTTAAAACTCTAAATCTCTAAAATCGTTTATATTGTTAAATGTATTCTGATTTCGTGCAACAAGTCTCAGATTTTCTAAAAATAATTGTAGCTGATCACCTCGAATGACGTAGGGTCGGTTTATAAAACGTAAACCTTCTAAGAAAGGCCTTAGAAAATATCCTCGGTCATTTAAATGATGAGCGCATGATCTAGAAATCTCTGGAATGAAAATATTTAGTTTAATGAAAACATCAGCTTTGCATTCCATTGATAGTCTGCCCGCATTATCTCCATTGCAAATGATACAAGAATTATTCTTTGTTTGTGTCAAAACATTCAGCCTAAGGCACGTGGAATCTCGTTCTACAAGAGCAATTTCTTCCAAAATACTTCGATTACAATTCACACAAACTCTAGTACGAGGTGTCACCTCTAATGGTGGTCTTTCAAATGCTTCGCGACGTGTAATAGCAATTTCACGTTTGTGAGCATTTGCATCCCCATCAATTCGAGCCATTACATTAGGAACGAATTCGTGATCACAAACATAACACCTTAAATGATTTCTGAATGCCATATTAAGTATAAAGAATGAAACAACAATGAAACAATATGCTCACAAAATAAACTTACTAATATATTTACCAATTATACTTATCAAGATATTTCAGAATTTACTATGACTTCGTAGTTATCTCAACTAATCAAAACTTATATTGATATACGAACTTGCGAAAAATATGCTATGCTATGCTAAGAAATGAATTAGAGGATGATGAAGAGATGATAAATGAGTGGTTTGTAGAAAATGATATTGTTATAGTAGATAACGAGACGTTATTCAACTTCTAGAAGCCGTAGGTATTACAAGCCGAATGCCAGCACTTCTTGGAGCAGGTGAGCGACAACTTTCGACCGAAGATGCAAATGAGTCCCGTATAGTAACATGCACGAGATGGTTAGTTGAAGCTAGGAATGGTCACATCAAGTCGATTTTTAAATTCTTTGGACAAGTGATCCCAACTAACCATCTTCCCAATGTCGGGAACTTCTATCGAATTGCTGGTGCTTTGATAAATAAATACCATCCTTTGATTCTGATGGAAGGTGCAGATGCAGCTACAGCCCAACAACTGCTCAGAAAAGCTACAGAACCAAATGTTGTTCAGGCTAGTGTTGAAGTTGAACAACTTCACCGAAGAATTGTTACAACGATGGGCTCGTCTTGACGTTAATCTATTAAATGACTTCCCTGTTTTAACCATCGATTATTTAAGAGATCTTACTATAGGAATATATCAAATCAAATTGTCACGATCTTACATACAGGATAAACTTCAAAGAGATAGAGAAGAGGAATTTCAAGTTGAGAGTTGTTACTGGACGAGGATCAAATTCCTGATCCAGGTTTACTCAGAGTCAGAATCTATTCCCGATTTCGGAATGCAACACGTTATCAATTATGGGTTGCGTATATTCCTAACAATGACCAAGAAAGAGACGATGGAATGAATATAGATGATATGCAACCTATTCAAGGGTATTACTGTACATGTAAGGCGGGTGCTCGTACATTAGGTAGCTGTGCACATGTTGCTAGTGTCCTCTGGTTTTTGGGATTTGCCCGTCATGAAAATAATATACAATATCCTTCCGACGTATTGATCAGAACAATCAAAGATGCTGGTAATAGACTACCAGCGGGAGACCCAATTAATTAAATTAATAAAACGAATTATCAAACCGGCCCTTTTCAGGGCCACATGACGTGCAAAATCTGATTAGCTACCTCCACGCCGGTGGACGTTGGATAACGCTAAAGCTAACAGTGAATAACATAAGATCGTGGAGTAAATAGGAAATAAAAATCACATGTCATGATTTAGGAAGTGAATTAGACCCCACTCATGATACCACAACTAAACTTAAAATATCCTGTTCTTAACGAATCTGAAAAATGAGGGTGCCTTCTTAAAACACAAAAGTTGACCTTCAAATGACCTTGAGCATCAAGCTCAAGGTCAAGTTTGAGGTAACCATCAGCTAACCCCCTCTGAACCATACAACTTTTGCACAGGTCATATCTCGCTACCATGCACCGTAGTTATTGGAGCTACTGTCTGCTGTTTTGTGTCCCCCGGGTCTCGTAGTTATTGGCTCTCCGGTTTTCTGTGTTAGTTCATGTGGTTGTGGTGTCGGCTACCTGTCTGCGATGTGAGGTTGTACATTTGTGGAGTTAAGAGAATATATCAGATTCGGACTCAGATATCCCAGAAACATGTATATGAATTTTTTCATATTTTTATGGTCTCTTCTGAATTTGATCGTCAAATGCCCTCGACCCGGAGGTGATGGAGTTTAACGGTCCCCGGATTTGGATTCAGCGACCCCAAAAATATGTCTATGATTTTTTTCAGATTTTTGACGGTCTCTTCTGAATTTGACCTTCAAATGCCCTCGACCCTGACGTGATGGGGTTTAATGGGCCCCGGATTTGGATTCAGCGACCTCAAAAATACGTACATGAATTTTTTCAGATTTTTTGACGGTATTTCCTCATTTTGTCCTTCAAATGCCCTTGACCCTGACGTGATGGAGCTTAACGGACCCCGGATTTGGATTCAACGACCCCAAAAATATGTGTATGATTTTTTTCAGATTTTTGACGGTCTCTTCTGAATTTGACCTTCAAATGCCCTCTACCCTGACGTGATGGGTTTAATGGACCCCGGATTTGGATTCAGCGACCTCAAAAATACGTACATGAATTTTTTCAGATTTTTTGACGGTATTTCCTCATTTTGTCCTTCAAATGCCCTTGACCCTGACGTGATGGAGCTTAACGGACCCCGGATTTTGATTCAGCGACCCCAAAAATATGTGTATGATTTTTCTCAGATTTTTGACGGTCTCTTCTGAATTTGACCTTCAAATGCCCTCTACCCTGACGTGATGGGGTTTAATGGACCCCGGATTTGGATTCAGCGACCTCAAAAATACGTACATGAATTTTTTCAGATTTTTTGACGGTATTTCCTCATTTTGTCCTTCAAATGCCCTTGACCCTGACGTGATGGAGCTTAACGGACCCCGGATTTTGATTCAGCGACCCTAAAAACATAATGAGAACATGTTTGACCTCCAGGTCAGAGCACTTTTTTTCATCTTGAGGTTCATGCAAATATCCCATTTTTTTAGACCTTGCGTCCTTGATATCTCGAAAACTGTTCATTTACGGACTTTGGGCCTATGGACACTTTTGATCAGGAGGGTGTCAAGTACAACATATCAAAAATTCAGACGAATCCACCGGGAACTCAAACCCATAAGGTTTGTGCGGGGTCCTTTACTTCACTACACATTTGCATGCAGGAAATTTTTTGTACTATGTACATCATTAGGGTGAACATTATAGTTATTCGAGGTATACACAGCTTGAAAAAAGGAGCCAATAGCGTTGGAAACGTCTAGGGGATTTTTATATTTACGGTCGTTATATATTACAAGATCGGGTACAGATGCACAATTTTTTTAAGGATTTTCAGTTTTACGTTTGATTTAATATTAATTTGTAATCCATTAAGATAATTCTTATAGTAAATACTTCCATATAATCTCCTCACGAAATGAATTTTTTTTTGATATCCAAAATAATATTATTTGTATGTCAAAATTATATTTTCTGGGGCATATCTCATATTTCATATAACATATAATTCAACATTAATTAGCGGGCCATAAAGAAGGATGCCAATTTTGGGCCCAATGCGCCTACCGTAGAAAAGTGTACTATCTTGTTTTGTGGCATGCTGATTACAAATATGACCTTCAATTTGCCGAAAATTGAGCGGAAAAGGATGGGGTACCCACTAGGGCATTATTAACTGATATCACAGCCACACCAAAAAAAGCGGTCCTTATGTATTTGGACCTGCTGAAACCTAATCCGAAATAAAAATTGTCAGGTTTCTTCTTTTTTTACCCCCAACTCTAGAACCCCCCCCCCCCCCCAAAAAAAAAGTGGTCTGGTCTGCGAATCAGACCAGTATATCCGTATGTATTTGGACCCGCTGAAATCGAATCAGAAGTCAGAATTATCAGATTCGCTCGTTTTTCACCCCAAAAAACACCCCCAAAACCAAAAAAAGTGGTCTGGTCTGCGGACCAGATCAGTGTATCCTCATGTATTTGGACCCGCTGAAACCGAATCCGAAGTCAGAATTGTCGGATTGGTTCTTTTTTCACCTCCGACCTCAAAAAAACACCCCCCCCCCCCCCAAAAGGTGCTTTGGCATGCGGATCATACCAGTACGTTCTTATGTATTGAAACCGAATCCGAAGTCAGAATTTGCAGATTCGCTCGTTTGTCACCCTTAACCCCAAAGAACACCCCAACACAAAAAAGTGGACCAGACCAGTGTATCCTTACCAAATACATAAAGATACACTGCTACTGACAGACTATTTTTAGGGCGGGTGTTTCTTGGGGGGTTGGGGGTGAAGAACCAACCAATCTGACAATTCTGACTTCAGTTCGGTTTCAGCGGATCCAAATACATAAGGATACACCAATCTGGTCCGCCATCCAGACCACTTTTTTTTGGTTTTGGGGGTGAAAAACGAGCGAATCAGACAATTCTGACTTCGAATTCGGTTTCAGCAGGTCCAAATACATAAGGATATACTGGTCTGATTCGCAGGCCAGACCACTTTTTCTTTTTTTTGGGGGGGGGTGGGGGTGTTTTTTTGGGGTTAGGGGTGAAAAAAGAAGCAAGCTGGCAATTCTGATTTCGGATTCGGTTTCAGCGGGTCCAAATACATAAAGATACACTGGTCTGGTCTGCAGGCCAGACCACTTTTTTTGTGTGTGTGTGGGGCTATGTATTTAACGTCTTGAGACATACAGTGTAACCATATAAGAAAAAAGCACTTTTTTGAAATACTTGAACAATTCATGATAAGTAAGGTCAAAACGAGGTCATATTCAATTTCATCGAGCCGAAATAAATGGGAATACAATGGTTTATTTCGCTGAGCATTTGTAGGCCAGTATAATTTATGCACTTAAGAGGCTTCGCAAACTAATATCTCAGAAATAGCTCAATTTTGGGGATTACGGCTATTGACTTTTTTGTTTATAAGACCGAGTACAATAATTTCGTACACTTTACAAACCGGGGCGTACTGGGCCCAATGTCCCATAAGACTTTAGCATCCTTCTTTCTCACATATCAAGTTACAATAATGAATCTCAGATAAAAAGCCATAATCAAGTAAGTTTAGAATTTCTTTAGTATTTTTTCTTCTAAAGAACGTATTTTAACAAACCTAACTTGCTCAGGAGGTATTTGCCAGTATAGATAATGTTGATGTGTTGAAACCAGCTGCTTGAATTTAAGTTCTAAACACCATGGAATTCGTAGAAGAGTCAAATAACTTTGAATACGGTAGAGTAATCAGCATGAGAAGCGTCGGATTCTTGAAGGAATATTGCCAATTATCTATCTCCAAAACTACATATTATGGGTAAATGTTAGCCCTGAGAGAAGACCTGCTTATGTCTTTTAAAGAAAAGGGGCATATAAGTTTGGGTACATCTGGTCTACTAGATACTCAATTCTGTACCTTATTGGTAAAACCATGGAAGTCCACTTTTGTAAATATGCAGTTACTACTATATAGCTGAGTATTCAGAGTAGATTTACAGCTACAATCTCCAATTAAAACCAAACAAGCGAATATTTTAAGTGAGATTAGTTTTAATACCTCTTTTAGTACCGTTCCTAGCACCTTAAATGAAATAAAAAAGTTTGCATAGGTATAGTACCCGCCAACTTAAATAAAAAGTACATAAATTAGTCCATTTTACAAAAAAGTTCATAAAAACAATACATTTACTATAGATAAATCACTTCAAAATATCATTATTTAAAATTAATCAAAGTAGATTTCTATGTGTCACCATTAATGTATAGAACGATTTATTTATTTACTCCAACTGCATGAAATAGTTTGAAACCAGTAAATTTCAAGTGAAGTGAACAATTACACCAGCAATTAGTATCATGTAATATTAAACGTCACGGAAAATGAATTTAGGCACACTTAATATAGAGGAGAAATTTGCATCTGCAAATGGAAATGTTAAGCAACTAGGCATATACCTACTTCTTCTAGGTCATGCCCTTAAATCAAATTGCTGATTTCATAAAAGGCTAGCAGAAGAGCCACAAACAATATTCGTAGTTAATGTAACTCATTATATGCAATGCATTAATTTTGATCACGAATGTTTATAAACCATTATTAAAATATATTAACATCAACAAATGAACACGAATTTTCGCAGGTAAATAAACAGTCATACTGATTGTGCCCATGCCAAAAACCGTTTAATTATATTAGTCTCCCATTACATTAATTTTAATTGAATACAATGGATAAACAATACCAACTATAATACACGGTAATGCATCAATTAATGTAGCGAATTATAAACAGTAAGTATTAGACAGTTGAGAATTCCTGGAGGTTTACCATGTGTGTTTAACGTGATGATGAATTTTCCAATATTTATTCCAAAATTCAGAGTGCCAAAGAAACTAAAGTATTTACGAACAGTTGTTATTAACGTTTTTATTTTAACCTATCAAATAATCATGGCTATATACGTGCCTTGAAAATTGAACTTGTTTTCAATTCTTTACAATCCTAGCCTGATATTAAAATTTTAATTAAATTCTAGATGTGGAAAATGCTTTCCACGATAACTGAGTATCTTTCAATTTAAATCGTAACTATTACTTCTAAATTGTGATAATATTTATTTTAATTAATGTTTTCAGAAAAAAAATCGTTTTGTTTTTGAAGTTACGGGATATTACAAACACAACGAAAGTAGATTAATGTTCCAAAATTGAGTCTAAAATTTTATAGAACAAAGTGTCCTAAAACGCTTCGTAAATAATGTAAATAATCCAGTAAAATTAAGCCAAAATCGCCATATATCCAACAAAATTCATAAAGTTTTGAAACTTGGCAGAAATATCAATAAAATCACCAAAACCACAATGCCGAAAAGTTTCCACTGGTTGCATCAACCCTTAAAATTGCAAAAACCATCCCCATATTCGATTTAACCCGTTTGCTTATTAAACCATTTACTTCTTGGCAAAAAAAACATCTATTTAAAAATAATCCTTATAAAATTTTGTATCAAAAATGTTCTATTCATTTCTTTTGTTGCAAATACAGCATGAATATAAGGGTATGTCGGAGAGCTCCACTTAATACATAATATCTATCGCGTATTTTGATTGCAAATTACCCGGAAACTACTAATTTTACATAAAAAGTCAAGAGGACTTTAGAACGGGAAATGAGGTATAGAAAACGCCTATTGTGGTTTCATTCCTAAAAAATGTTTGATTTATAATATTTTTAAAATAACCGTGAACTCTGTTCCTTGAGGCAGACTTCTTAACGCGTTTTTTTAGTGGTTTCCGCTGTGGGTCTAATCCACTGAAAGTAAGTCCCGTGTATTGAAAATCATTGTACATGATCAGTGTCGACGTCATAATTGTCCTTGGCAATATCTACACTTTCACCTTTCAGGTAGGCCTGACCATGACATTGGTTTTGAATTCTAATTTGCAACTGCAAGAAATTAGAGTTAGAATATATTCTGCGTTGTAGAAATCGGTGTTAAGCTATTACCGACTTTTTCCATCCCCACTGTGTAGCATCTAGCGAATTGTTTTTCCATATTTGAATTTGGTGGAAGACACGATAAAAGTGCTAACGTGCAACAGCAGAGGTCGGCGGTAGTTTTGACAACAACACAGTATTGCCTATTTTACCAAGACATTTAATGAATACAAGGCATCTTTAGTTATCGAGACTTTTTTTGCGGGAGGAGATTTCTCCTGATTAGTTTCTGGATTACTAAAGATTATTTGGGCCTTTCCTTTGTAAACAATGCCGCCGTAATGTAGCAAACGCTAATGGTGTGGAACAGCATTGCCTGTTTCTCAACAGTGTCGACGACTGCAAATCACGAGAACTGTAAATTTTTTTGTTGGTGTTCGCTTGTTGTTGTTTTGAAAATTTAATATCTTTGTAACAAGGAGAAAGAGCAATGAGAGGAGCTAACAGGTCGTTATTTTGTTCTACAATGGCCGCCGTTTCGCAGTGATAACATTTCTCCACAGCTATTTGTACATTTAACAAGTCGGGATCATCCTCAGCAACAGTAACTGCGATTCTCTCGCTCTCAAACGTTTTCACCCAATGTGAAATAAAATGATACTTATTGAAGAGGCTGCTTAGGAACTTCTGTTGGATTTCGCAGTATCTTCATGAAAAATAATTTTGGGTGGTGTGCGTTGTATTACCCATCGCCGGCGTTCTTACTGCTGTTAGCATCCTCTGAGTAACCAAAAAAAAAACCTTATAGTTTAGTTTTCTGAAAATATAAAATTAGTTTTGAAAAAGCACTAATCTAAGAGAAGCCGCTATCTTTTGACTGACTGGTATGTCGACGCTACGCCGCACAGTGGGAGAAAAGTACCATTTTTTTGGATATAAATCTATTGACAGTCGACATTTTACCCGATTCAAATAAATCAAACGAAAAAATACTCGTAAAATATTGTACCTACTTTAAGATAGTACTGCGTCGAAGAAGGTTAAAATTAACATAACTTATACAAAATTCCCTAGAATACACATATTCGTGATTAAAAAAAAATGAGTTATGAACAAAACAACCAAAACAATAACAGAAATATCTACAATAAAATAACAAAAGAAAACATAAAAAATAAAAATAAGTACAGAAATAAAAACAAACAAATTTAAAAAAAAATTATTTTATTTTCTGTATCAAATCTGAATAAGAATAAATTCAATTTAATTCAATTCAATTTCAATTTTATTAGGTAGAAGATAACAATGTTGTTTATAACTAAAAATAACTACATTCCGTTAAGTATATAAAAAATGATTTAAGCAACTTACTTAAGTTACACATGTAACTTGTGTTGTAAGTGTGCTTATACCACATCCATGGTTATTAAGTATAAAACAAATAAAAATAAAAATTGATGGATTTATCATGTAAAAGTATTATAAATTCATAAATTAGTAAAAATATACAAAATGTATTGAAAATTATTGAGGAAATATAAAACATTATTCCTCATAAGTCTTTTGTATACATGCATTAAATGTACAGTATTGTCAAATAAATAATTTAATTCGTAATGTTATTATTTCCTGCATTAGATTCGGACAGGATTGAAAATATTTATATTTATGGGTTAGGTTTTGTTAGGTAAAAATTCTTAGCTTGTAATTCTGTAAATCATAAATTATTTGTCAAAATTTAATTACTTTGTGCATTAGGCGCATTCATTTTTAAATTGAAATATATTGTTTGTAAAATTACTATTTTATATGCACTAGATGATGTTAAATGTAAAATTTATATTTATGCATTAGAAAATTTTAGTTTTGATATGCTTTGTAGGTATCCAGGTCTTGGAATTATTATTATTATTTTATGAATTAGGTTATGTTAGTTTTATTACTACTAGTGTATAATTTTAAGAAATATATAATATTATAATAATATGGGATTATTGAAAAATTATTCATAACAATTTTGCATTAGGTTTTCCTAAAATATTGTAAGGTTAATAAAAATGTGATTTCGCCTAATTTATGGATCTAAAAATGTTCTGTATATTATTAAACGTTTAGATTATTTAATAATAGTCTTTCACAACTTTTTTTCTGAGATGTTTTATTGAAATTTATTCTAGGGAAATTTTTATAGCCGTAGTACTATCATAAAGTACAATATTTTACGAGTATTCTCAAGTTTGATTTATTCAAATCGGATAAAATGCCGATTGTCAACAAAGGGTCTCGCCGGTTAAGTATATGGAATTGGGCCCAGCGGCTTATTGGGCTATTCATTGACATGAATGTTGTTTATGACTGGGAATGCTCAATAAAACATATAATAAACCTCTATCCCCTATATTAGCAGAGTTCTGGGGGTAACTTTAAAATTATTTTTTTTCAAAACTATTGAAAATAATTAATTGAAATTAATAGGAGACGTTGATATAAAATAGCTTTATATTTCACATTTTTTTTACATTCCTATTACGTCATTTAGTATATAAAAAAATAATTTAATTTTTGAGGGTGCTGTTTTTATATCAACCCCTTGAGTGACACCTACCAAAAAAATCTATATTATTTAACACTAACATAATTATCGTGTGTAAAAATTTCTTCAAGGTCAAATTGGGGGAAGATGCTTAAAAATATAAATCTAGATAATGAACACAGGCACACAAAAAACATTAAGTGCGATCAAAAATGGAGAGGGCCATTAAAAAATGAGAGTTTACACGCCTCCAACGATCGCCCTGTATGACCGATATGATTCAGTTTATATAGAAAGTATTCTACCATGCTATTTTATAGATGTTCCAAATTCTAAAGAAAAATATTAAGTCCAACAGAGTTTATAATAGTTATTTATTTATTTATTTATTTATCTATTTATTCACTTATTCACTTACAGATCACAGTACAGGATATCAGTTTCGTACAGTTTCTTATCACAATCTAATATAGTCTAGCTAAACCTAAGCTGCAAGTAGCCACAAATAATACAAATAATAAACAATAATGCAAAATTTAAAAAAGAGTTAAAAATTTTAAATTTAGAATTTAAAATGCCACATCTTAATATTTTGTGTGCTTAATCAAAAACCTTAGTAACATTTTGCTTCAAAATTAAAATAAAATCTGTTTCACATAGAAATGGCAGTTTGCACGCCTCTAATGAGCACCCCGTGTGACGGATATGCCCCAATTTCAATAGGGAGTATACTACTATGCTGTTTTACATGAACTCCAAATTTGAATTAAAAATTTTAAATCTAACAGAAGTTATCGCGTTTACAAGAAACGGTCTACACCCATGCACAGTGCACACACATACAGACACACAGAGTTTTGTATTCGATATTTGAATTCAGTCTGTTATGAAATGGATTTCCGTACAATTTTTTTTTCTACAGTGATTATTAAAAAGTTTTGGCAGGTTACAATATACCTGGCTGCTGGTTTCCGGGTCTTCTTCCGCGTAGACTTGGTTTTGAGTGCTTGACGTTTCGACCATATTGTCGTGGTCTTCTTCTGAAGCGAAGCGAGCTCTGCTGGACTGAGCTCCTCTATTTATACAGGTTATCAGGAGGCGTGTTGCGGATCATTGCTCATGCGGAACATTGACTTCCACGTTATTGGTAATTGTAGTCCGGTGTCACGGTTATAGTTATTCGGATTTTTATTTATTTCAATGGCTTCTCTGTATCTTCTTGGCCAATAATTTTTGGTGTTGGCTAATTTCTTTGTTTTGTTGAATTTTATTAAATGGCCGGTTTTTTTCTGAATGTTCGGCAACTGCTGATTTTGTAGAATTTCCCTTCTTTGTATTTCTAATGTGTTCTCTGAGTCTGGTTTTTATACGTCGTTTGGTCTCCCCGATGTAAACTTGTCCGCAGGAACATGGGATGCTATATACTCCTGGTGTTTCTAATTCTTCTGGATTTTGGGATTTGGGAAAATGTTGTGCCACCTTCTGTTTTGCATTATATATTACTTTAACGTTCTTCTTCTCCAAAACTCTTCCGATTCTGTCCGTACATCCTTGTATATACGGTAAGTAAGCTGTTGCCGTGTATTTCTTTTCTTCTTCTGTTCTGGTTGAATCTTGTCTCTTTATTGCGTTGTCTATGTTCTTCGGTTTGTATCCATTTTTCTGTAGTGATGTTTTTAAGGTCTGATATTCTTCTTGCAGATGTTCTGACTCGCAAATTTGCTTGGCTCTATGTACTAGTGTGTTAACGACGGCCTGTTTTTGTACTGGGTGGTGGTGAGAATTAGCGTGCAGGTATCTGTCGGTGTGCGTCAGTTTTCTGTATACTTTGTGTCCTAATCCTCCATTATCCTTCTTGAACACGAGGACGTCTAAGAATGGAAGTTGGTTCTCTGTTTCTATTTCCATGGTAAATTTGATCTTATTATGTAAGCTGTTTAGGTAGTCTTTGAAATTCACCAGTTCCTTACGGCCATGTTGCCATATAATGAAAGTGTCATCCACATATCTAAACCAACATTTTGGTTTCAATTGCTAGGTGTCCAAAGCGTATATTTCGAATGCTTCCATAAATAAGTTGGCGAGTACTGGTGATAAAGGTGAACCCATTGCTGCTCCATCTTTTTGTTTATATAGACTTCCATTGAAGTTGAAGTAAGTCGAGTTGACACAAAGCTCCATCAGGTCTGCTAAGGTGGAGTCTAAACCGTTTTTCCTCGAATTCTTCCCGAGCTAATTCTATCGCCTCATTAACTGGTATATTTGTGAAGAGTGATGTTATGTCAAAACTGACTAGTATATCTTCTTGGTCCACTGTGATGTTCTTCAGCTCTTGTATGAAATGGTGTGAACTCCTGATATGGTATTGTGTTTGTCCAATAAATGCTTTGAGTATGTCTGCTAAATATCTTGCTAGCGCATGGGTTGGTGAATTCACTGCACTTACAATTGGTCGTAATGGAATTCCTCCTTTGTGGATCTTGGATAGGCAGTAGAATTGTGGTGTCCTCGATTCTGATGGTATCAGTTTCTTCTGGTGCTCTATTGGTATGGAGCATTCCTTGATCGCCTTTGTTACCTCTTTTTCGATGGTCCTTGTTGGATTTCGTGTGATTTGGACGTAAACTTGGTCTTCTAACAGGTTTAGTACTTTCTGCTGGTAATCTGCTCTACCCATTAGTACAGTGGCATTTCCTTTGTCCGCTGGCAGAACTGTTACGTTGGCGTTGTCCGTGAGTATTTTTAGGGCCTGTCTTTCTCCTCTCGTTATGTTTGGTTTCGGTGGTTTGGCTTGTTTTAGAATGGCTGCTGATGCTGCTCTGATTTCTTCTGCGTCTTCCCTGGATAGCTGGTAAAGAGTTGATTCCAAAGAACTTACTATGTCTTCCCTCTGTATTGATCCCGGAGTAACGGCATAATTGAAACCTTTGCAGAGAACTGACGTTGTGTCGGCATCTAACGGTAATGACGACATGTTTATGACAACTCTGTTGCTTTCTAGTTCCGGTTGATGTGGATGCTGTGTGCTGTGGAGTTTCTGAAACTTTTTCTCCTGCGTTTCTCTTGATTTATCTGTCGCTGCCCTTGCCTTGTTAGTGGAAAGTCGGTCAATTGTTGACCGTGTCTCTTCATCTAGTGCTGGTTAATCGCTGGTTAATCGAAGGTGAAGCTCGTAAAGTTGTTTGGATACGCCGTCTAGTTGTCTTCTGTTATCCTGGATTCGTTCTCTCAGCAGGGCTTGACTGGCTCGGTTCAAAATTGTTCTGGCCTTCTTTGATTGTAAATAATGTATAATCCTCAGGAACGCCGGGATGACTCCTTTTTCTCTACATCGGCGTAGAAATGCTAGTTGACTTAGTAGTTTTTGCCTCCTGATTCGAAGTGTCTCTAGTCTTCTTGTTGAGTGAAAAACTTCCTCCCCGTAGAGTCGTGTTATCTTGGTGCTAAGGCTTTTGCGGAGCTGGTAATCTGGCTGGTGGTTTCCGGGTCTTCTTCCGCGTAGACTTGGTTGAGTGCTTGACGTTTCGACCATCTTGTCGTGGTTTTGTTCTGAAGCGAAGTGAGCTATGCTGGACTGAGCTCCTCTATTAGAGACTCAGAGAACACATTAGAAATACAAAGAAGGGAAATTCTACAAAATCAGCAGTTGCCGAACATTCAGAAGAAACCGGCCATTTGATAAAATTCGACAAAAGAAAGAAATTAGCCAACACCAAAAATTATTGGCCAAGAAGATACAGAGAAGCCATTGAAATAAATAAAAATCCGAATAACTATAACCGTGACACCGGACTACAATTACCAATAACGTGGAAGTCAATGTTCCGCATGAGCAATAATCCGCAACACGCCTCCTGATAACCTGTATAAATAGAGGAGCTCAGTCCAGCAGAGCTCACTTCGCTTCAGAAGAAGACCACGACAAGATGGTCGAAACGTCAAGCACTCAACCAAGTCTACGCGGAAGAAAACCCGGAAACCAGCAGCCAGATCACCAGCTCCGCGAAAGCCTTAGCACCAATATAATATACCTATTTGATTAAATTAAATAGGTATAACAACTTGTATTAATTCTCCAAATTACATGGACCAGTAAATATTATTATTATACAAAATTATGCTATTTCATTAAATAACTACTTGTTGGATTGGTAACATATAAACGAATTATAACCTAATTAATTGAAGTAAGCTTAAATGCTTGCTTGCTTAAATGTTGCTTAAATTCTCTATTTTGTTATTTTTATTGCAAGTCGTGAGAACGCTGTTGAATTATAATTGGGAGATTCTATGCTATATTTATGTATAATGTTCTTCTATGTAAATGTTGTTTTAATTGATCTGTGCTATTATAGTCATTACCGTCTATTTTATAATGTGCTCGACGTTATTTTGTTTTGGGTTTTTGGGTTTTAGGCATTGCATATAGCAATATATTTATTATTATTTTCAATTGATTTGTTTCATTGTATATTTCGCTTGTTTTTATCGGTGTGTAAAACTTAAAAAGTATTCCGTATTCAAGAAAAATGTGTTTATATTATTATTATTTATACATTACCACAACATAAATTATCTACATACATTTTTCTTTCCATATATACCTAAATACAATGTTCTTTCTATAAAGATATCATCCTGATTTATGTATTTTAATTGTTTAGGAAATGAGAATTCAGATTTATAAAGCTTGTACCTAATTCTGTTTTCAGAAAGAGAGACGTGAATATATTCAAAAGCATAGTAATAAAAAGGATTTATAGGGTGCCTTTTTGCCTTAATATTTTGCTCTTATTGCCTTTTAGGCACATCAGATTTAGTTAAATACGAAAATAATGTTTATGGAATGAATAAAAATCCTCGTTTAATATTACCCACTAGCACTTATGGGAAATTTTAATTTAAGGAAATAAGATTTCAAATTATACATACAGCACACAAAGCTTTTAGGAATTCAATTCTCAAATGAAGAAAAAAGATGTCAGAGATATTTAGATTTGTTTGAGTAAAGGAGAATGTGCTCTACAGACTGTAAGGGACTTGGAACATCATGGTGGAATTTTATTATTGGTATTAACAGTAACTTGGCTTAACAATTGTTCGATTTTCTTCCGTAAGCGTGAAAGGATTAGATACCAGATTTTCTAATTTATAAGAGAAGACAATTAAAAACGTATATCAGATTAGCCTTCGCCTAATATATTATTATTTGACCTTCCTTATTTCATTCTGTTTCGTTTGTATTTGTCACATGGACATTATCAGGAGGACATTATAATGTTTTTGTTTCAACTGCTCTGATGTGAACTACAGTATATACATTCTATGGTTTTTGGTCCAGGCCTATGTCATTCGACATAGAGCTCTATAAGAGCAACTTAAGTACAAAGTTGATATCTATTTAACTGCAATATTGATCTAAAGGGTGTAAATCATTCCAAATCTATTTGTTGTAAGTACTATATTTGATACTTAAACTGTCACATGAAAGTTTGCAATTTGAAAAGGTTATCTAAACTATGGCCAGCAATGATTATCTCAGGGTATATGAAACTACATTTGCCGAATCCGTATATTATATAATAAAATTCTGCACGAGTATACAATAAATACAAATTTATTATTCGGCATATATACTTGCCTTCACATAAACAGCTTATGGAACATGATATATTTGCTTTTGCACAAAAGCAAATGTGGTACAAATGAAGTATTTGAATTTGCAAAATGGTGTATATTTACAAAGTCTGGCTTCGCATTTATTGCCATCATGATGGTCTTTATCTTGTCTTTCCTGTGCCAACCAAATTCAATAAAATTTGGTATTTTTGGCTCAACTAAGTAGACTGTCTTGTAAACAGCGAATTGTAAATACGCTCTCAGTATCTGATAACGAAACTTTCCGTAGGTGGTAAGTCTCTAGGGTGAGATTTTTAGTGCATACACATATTGGCAATTATATACAACTGACATTTCTTTACATAGCTTATGCCCATTTTACAGGTTGAAAATAAATGGATTCGTAAATAGTCCATACTTCCCGTAAATTCTGAATGATCATATAAGAATTGGGAAACTCTACTGGCTTTCATTAAACGATCTTCAATAATATGTACTATTTTTATTAATTTCACCAAATGAAGGAATTTCCAAAAGTCTCTATTTTTGAAATTAATAACAATACTTAATCTTTTCATGCACATGGTTAGAGCAAAAATTTCTCACCTGATCTCTTCATGTTACAGCTATATAATTAATCAGAAATCAGTTGAAAATAAAACTATCTATTTTTCTAATTATAAGAAGAAAAAGAAGACTTACACGAGCTTGCCCTGTATCAAATCCACAGCGACCTTACATCAATTTCATGTTAACTTCAAATGCTTCCAAATGCTCAGCATTATTATTTTCTCCAAAAATCAGTTTTCACATTTAGCTCAGTCACATGGCAATTAAAATTAATAATGTCAGTCAGAGGTCAACGATTTAGGTATCATCTTTGATAAAAAAACTTTCATATGGCACTTAAGTTATAAAATTTTAAAATTCCACAAAATTCTTGTTTAAAGAATTTTTTTCTACAATCAATTGTTTAAAAATTACAGTAGGCGTCTGAAAATGAGGAGTACGCCACCTGGTGGTCTATAGTCAAACTAATTATGGGCCTTTTTGTCATTGTCTCTTTAGTGTACGATGATATCAACAATAAGTAAATAATGATAAACTGAGATGCTAAGTTATTAAAAATATGATAGCGTTTAAAGGGGCTACACAAGATACAATTTGCTGGAGCCAACCTAGTCGGTATCCTTTGTAGAGTGCAGGGACAACTCGTGAAAGTTGAGTTGGCACGACAATGTTCAAAGCATACCCTCTTTGATGTAGACACCTTTAACCAGGCATTGAGAGGGAAAAAGCTGGTGCAAATAAACGTGGCCCGAGTGGCAATAATAATGGCCTGAACAATCACACATTGTAAGTGAAATTTTTGAAATAAGTAAATATATGCAATTTCAGTATATTTATAAAAGTAATATATACTATTGCACCATGCACTATTATGGTTTACCCCGGAATATTTCTATTTCATATTTCCATTTATTTCACTTAAAGAATTATTAAATATCTTTTCAGTTATATTCAATGTAGGTACCACTAATTTCATGGGTATTTGATCTGACACTTGTTTGTAAACATACAGCATACACATTTATTAAGTTTTGTGTTGAATATGGGTTGTACCATACAAAATAATATGTCCTGCATTTAAAACATATTCCCCTTCATACGCACACTTAGAATTTTTACATTTTTAGTGCTTCCCAAATGTTCCATACATTGCAATATGCTTAACCTAAATGTCACTCATGTTTCCTGAAAAAAAAAGAGTGATTTAAATTACAACTGTACATAAATTTTAACAAACATTTAAGTATGTTAATATTTACTTATGTCGAAGAAACTGTACTTTTCAAGGGAAAAACTAGATAATCTAAAAAAATATGAATTTTGCTGAATAACGCCATTAACATCTTGCAAATCACTTACAACAAAATCTTGCAAACTTTAGGTCATATATTATTAATGTTATTATTTTTAACGCCAAAAATAACAATAAACAGAAAAAAATCAATATAAGTATTCGCCACATAAACAAACAAAGGGCCTATAATTAGTTCACGAGTTCTCCACTTTGACGCTGGCATCTTAAATTCAGACGCCTCTAGCTCGAAATTTGCAAAATAATAAAATTTTCGAGTTACTGTACTTTGTAAACAATAATTGATAGTGGAAGAACATTGTTCAAACAAAATTGTTGGGACATTTTCTAACTTACAATATTGATAATAGCTACTTAGGAGTAATGGGGACAAAGAAAATTGCAAAAATCTGCATTAAAGCAAAAATATTCACATTTTTGTGCGAGTGTAAATCGTAAAGTATTAACAACAGAGCAAAATTGTTGTGTTACAGATCAATAAAAACTAGAGAAATTCAGATAAAATTCATTCTTTTAGAGAAACAACACTACTGTATGTAAATTTTATTGATTATGCAAAATTAATAATCAGTATTAATACTACACCCGGAACAACGGGGTAGACATTTTTCTGAAATTCAAGAAACTTCTTCAAACTTCGAGCTGCTGTAATTTTTTAAAAATTGACCGTAGAAAAAAAATGTTTAGACAAAAGTTTTAAGAAATTGTATAATCCACAATACTAGTAGACACTAGTTATTAGGTGGAAATAACGAAAACCCAGATAATTGCAAAAATCTGCAGCGAGGCACAAATTCTTCCTTACTGGCGGCTGTAAATCGAAACATATTAACAGCAGAGAAAAATGGCTTAAATACAAGTTGTAGCTTTTTTTACTCCTTACAATATTGGTAATAGCTAATTTTAGGGTAAAACTAACAGTAAATAAGATAATCGGAAAAAAACAATTTTGACGGTCATTTTTCCAACATGGCGGTCGTACGGAGCGAACACGATATTTTTGTGAATAGGTGCATAGTATAAAAAAACCCTTGTAGGAATTATTCACGGCTCAAATGACAGATTGACTATCCTAGCTCCGATAATAGGGATTTCCGGACCTATGTTTTTAAATATCATTTGACATAGAATCACTTCTAAAAAATAATGACTACATACCTGAAACACCCTGTATAAGTAAACATATAGGTTAAGCGTTAGAGTAACCGCTTGCTAAACTTGCCTATGTAAATTGAAATGTATGTTTATGTATTTTCTTAAATAAAGACTCTTTTATTATTATTAAATACTCTCATTATTAAAAATTGAGTACCAGTAAATACATTCCTCCAAAGTATTAAAATTTAATTTACGTTTCTCATGCTATTTCAATTGGATTTACTATTGTTTCCCTTCGTAAATAAATTATATTCCAGTAACTTTAACGCCTGGCGCTTGGCATGCCTGTGCTCGAAGTGGAAAATTGAGGATTGCATACGACAGTACACTTCCAGAAAAGGAGTTATTGGAACGATTACGGTAGAAACTAAATCGAATCTGGCAGCGACTCTTATTATTAATTACCTATTAGTTATTGTCACGAAAATAATTCATTTAAATTACATCTGGTAATAACAATTAAATTTATACCGCGTAACTGTTGGCTATCAAATGCAATTCAAATTGAAAACGGCTGCAGCATATCTGCATTATATTGATTAATTAATTCAGCAATTGCGTATGCGATTTGCTCCTTTATTGAAAACATGATTTAGGGTGGACGGTTACTGGACAGATGAAATGCTGTCTGTTTCTGCATATAAAAAATCTGGAAGATTTTGATTTCCTTACCAGAGCAACCATAATTTATGAATAGGATCGACCTTGAGTTAATCGGATTCTGATGAATCAAATCAAATCAAACTAAAAATATATTTATTAACAAAAACAACTGTATTATAAAAGTGTGAATCAAATATATAAAATACGTATATATATATACAATATTATTTTTATCCATCAATAACTATGTCTATTTTTAAATATGAGTAGTCAACAGACAGACACACGACAGACAGATTACCTAAACTGGAAAACCTTAATTTTCCTAATCTGCATAGTCTGAAACATTTCGGAAAGTGATTTTTTTCACGATTATAATCAGTTACATATATCTTCCGAATCCTATTCAAAACTTTAACTGTTGTCGTCATCACACTCCTTAAAAAAATAATTAGGAAATGATAAGAAATTTTCATATTCTGTTAAATTATTTATGGGCTGTGGGCTATGGGTCATTGACAACAGAACTTGTTGTTAGTGACCTATCTTAGACTCTTCATTATATGTCCATTCATTTGAAACTTTTTCCATGACTCGATTGTTTATATTTATTAAATAAAAATTGCCGTAACCTAAAACGACAATAACATGTTGGTCCATAATAAAAAGAAATATTCTGTAAAAAATAAACAAAAATACTTCTTACAAATGATTAAAAATGAATAAAACAAAAATAAAAAATATGTGATCACGCTGTCCGCTTCCACATTATGGCTTGCATGCCCGAATTTCTTTAGTCAAATGACATTGATAAACTAGTCCTTCAACGCAATATGTGCAGTTTGATGTGTAGGGGCCATAGGTACGCTGTAGTTCGAGCGGTGTGATTTATTTATTTATTTGAACTTCTATTTCGTCTTTACGTATAAAAATAATTTAAGAAAATAAAAATTAGTGATGACACGACCGTGGATAAAAAGCTTTATTTTAAAAAAAGAATCCTGAAAATCGATCCAGTATATAGATTACTAGCTGATGCCTGCGACTTCGTTCGCGTGGAAAACTTCTTGTACGTGGAATTAAGAAAATTGACATACAGCTTATGCCTATACAGAAATAGTACATGAACTTCTGCGCATCCACAGTACTCGGAGAATCCCACTGCGCATCCATTGTTCTCGAGGAAACCCATTGCGCATCCATAGCACTCGAGGTAACCCACTGCGCGTCCATATTACTCGAGGAAATCCACTGCCCATCCATTATACTCGAAGAAACCCACTGCGCATCCATAGTACTCGGGGAAACCCACTGCACATCCATTGCATTCAAGGAAACCCACTGCGCATCCACTGCACTCGAGGAAACCCACTGCGCATCGCAATTTGATAAAAATTCATTATTCTATTTTTATGTTAGAGCGAGTTAAACCAAAAAATAATTATTTTAATCGACAATAAAGCATATGGGCGGGTATGTGTCAAATTTCATGATTGAAAACATCCCTCTCCCTGTTCACCCAGCCGTCGAATACGTGCCTTCTTATTTCCTCAGAAGAACCTATCGCTGGAAGATCAAGTTTCTGACTTACGCGATTTCAGTGATACGGGTACCCTTTAGACCATCTACCACTCCCGTTTTCACCCCTTCAAAAAGTGAAAATCGAAATTTCGCCTCACCCGTGTCTAGTAGATTCCAATTAAAAGTATTTCTATCAAGTTTTACGTTTTATAGGTCTAACCGTTTCTGAAAAGCTTAAAACCCCTCCCTCCCCGTTCACCATTTCGGGGCTCTTTTATGGAAACCGTCGAATACGTGTTTCTTCTTTTCCCCAGAAGAGTCCGTCGCCGCTCACGTTTCTGACTTACGCGATCTTTGAGATACGGGTACCTTTAGACCATCTACCATCTCCGTTTTCATCCCTTTAAAAAGTGAAAATCGAAATTTCATATTACACATATAATAAATCGTGAACTAAAAATGTTGCACGATACTTTGTGTCAGATGGCCAAAATAAACAAATCTGTCAACAATGACATAATAATTAAGAAAAGATATAATGAACTACTCCTAATAGATAAAAATAACCTAAACTCTGTAAAAACCACTTATAATGATGACAGAATAAGAAATGCTAATAATTGTGTCCCTGAGAGCTGGAAGATTTTTGATGAGATGAAAGGTAAACCAAATAAATCGATCCCTCATGAAATGATTAATCAAAATCAGGAGATAAATACTGGCTATCAAAACATATGCAATAAATTCAATGAATATTTTTTTGAACCTCAATATCCTAAACCTTGTCACGAAAAGTTAAAAATGCCATCTGCTACTCATGTAAACTTATATTTAACTCCGGTAACACCAACTGAAGTTGAAAATATTATATCCAAAACTACCACTAAAAACTCACCAGGTGTCGATGAAATAAATGGCAAAATATTAAAAGAAGCAAGTGCAGTTCTAAGTGAACCTATAACATCTAATAAACGAGTCCTTTTCAAATGGGCAATATCCTAGTGCGTTGAAATTATCAAAATCCATCCCAGTATACAAAAACAAAGGGTCGCCAAAGAAGTATGCTAATTACAGGAATATATGTGTACAGAGCCAATTAACAAAAATATTCGAACTTGCATTCTATAATAGTCTATAATAGATTAAATCCGTTCCTGAAGACTAATAATATTTTAAACATATCCCAACATGGTTTTCGTAAACAAAAGTCTACTTCAACTGCCATAGCTGAATTCTCAGATTTTATTTACGAGTCGCTGAATAAGGGGAATTTAAATATAGCTTTATACTTCGATTTGAGCCGTGCATTCGACTCAGTCGATCACCATCTGCTGCTTGAAAAGCTCTCTACTGCTGGTGTTTGTGGTATTTCAAACAACTGGATAGCATCCTACTTAAACAACAGAAGCCAAATAGTTACTATAAACAATTATAAATCTGAGCCATGTCATGTATCAGTAGGAGTACCACAGGGTACCATATTGGGGCCCGTATTATTTTTGGTATTTTTAAACGATATATCCTTAAACTGTCCTACAGCTGATACGCAAATAATATATGCGGATGACACAAATTTTGGCATACATGAAAATAATATGAAAGAAGTAGTATCAAAAGCTAATGAATCTACTCATGAATTTCTAGAGTACTGCTCAAGTAATGGACTATCCGTAAATATCAATAAATCTAAGTTTATGACTTTTCTCCTGAAAAATTCTGTCCGAGATTGCAGTTTCTTAGTCAGACTAAATAATATTTCAATTGAATAGGTACATACTGCAATTTTTTTAGGTGTAACATTTGATACTAAGATGACACGGGAATTTCATGTAGAAAAAATATCTGGTAAATTAAGTAGCATATGTTTCTTAATTCGACTGTAAATTTGGATGTACTTAGATCATAGCCAGGGAGGTAGCGACAGTTTTCGTGAAATCATTTCTATAAAGCCAGTTATTTTTTTAAGAAAGTTTAGATAGTATTGTAACGTGGTTCCACCCTTAGGAAACAACCCTCGCGAATTCCGTGGGTTCCAAAAATTATAACAAGAGATGTCCACTAACACACTTTATTAAATATTTACTGGATACTTCACAATACTATTAATAATTTAAATACACTTTACTGACTAAAATCACAATGTTTATTACTTTGTTTATCTTTGAACTCTTAACCTCACTTTCTATATTTTCTGAACTTTCTGAACTACTCGCCGAGAATGCGATCGGTCTTTTATACCTAAAAATGACAGATCTCGATTGTTCTGTGATGACGCCACCATTCTCTCGATAATTCCAGATGTCACTTTGGAATCTTCTGGTAGGTTCTTTCGAGTAGGTGCAAATACACTACATTCATTCAGACATTCGATCTGTTGAAATCTGCCTACTTTTTAGTAACCAACATAACCTTAAATTTTTAAGGGGTTGCAACATATTACACTACCCCCTCCTTAAGCCTGAACGTCCCGGTCAGGCAATTCAGCCTCTTTCACATACTTCGCCAGTCTATCCAAGTGTACGATCTTCATCTTGGACTTTTTGTTTCGTTGAATACGATAGACGACATCATTAATTCGGGTAATAACAGTATAAGGTCCTTCCCAAGGAGGTTGAAGTTTCGGTGACTTCCCTTTCTTCCGCTGTGGGTTGTACAGCCAAACCAGATCTCCTGCCTTGAATCCTTCTGAACTACCCTTACGGTCGTATCGAGCCTTCATTCGGTCACTGGCTATGGTGATTTGGTCTCTAACCAGCTCATGAACATTTCTTAGCCGTTCACTCATTTCATCCACATAGCTGTTCACAGGAAGCTGTTCTCCGCCTGGTGTTCCGAAAATCAAATCACACGGCAGTCTGATCTCATGTCCAAATACTACACGGGCTGGTGTTTGTTTCGTAGACTCGTGGATAGCAGCTCTGTATGCCATGAGGAAGAACGGTATGTGGAGATCCCAATCACGTTGATTCTTATGAACCACTTTAGAGAGATGTTCTTTCATGGTCTTGTTATGTCGTTCCACCATTCCATCTGATTGCGGGTGAAGGGCTGTTGTCCGTGTTTTGTGTATCCCCAATAACTTGCAGATTTGCTGAAACACCCCTGACTCAAAGTTCCTCCCTTGATCTGAGTGCAGCTCCAGGGGTACACCAAACCGACATATCAAATTATCTACCAAGACTTTGGCGACAGTGACTGCTTCTTGGTTTGGAATTGCATAGGCCTCTGGCCACTTACTAAAATAGTCCATGGCAACCAGTATGTACTTGTTCCCATCCTTGGTTACTGGGAATGGGCCGGCTATATCGATCGCGATCCTCTCGAAAGGAGCTCCGACGTTATATTGCTTCATTGCGCCCCTACTTCTAGTCTGTGGTCCCTTACTGGCTGCACAAATTTTGCAATTGCGACACCAGGCTTCCACATCTTGACGACTATTTACCCAATAAAATCGTTCTCGTACTTTATTCAGGGTCTTATTAACGCCAAAGTGCCCACCGGATGCTCCATTATGCACTTCCTGAAGTACTTTCGGTACTCGACACCTGGGAATCACTAGACGCATAACAACTTCCCTGCCATCCGGGCTTTCCCAAGCTCTCTTTAGCAGCCCGTTCATGACTTTAAGTGAATCCCATTGGGCCCACAAAGCCTTCAATCCAACTGCCTTATCCGAAACATCCTTCCACGCTGGTCGAATTCCTTTCTCCTTTGCTCTCAATATAGCCCCAATTTCTGTGTCATTCAATTGTTCCTGTCTCAAGGCTTCGGTTGTCCAATCATCTGGTACCTCTATTTTAATTGTGTTGACGGCCACCGTACCCTGCAATTTCTCAACATGGCGGCAGTGCTTACAATCTTCCTTGCACGGTCTTCTAGATAAAGCGTCTGCGTTCTTATGAGATCTTCCAGGTCGATGTTCGATTTTGAAATCATACTGTTGCAGCCGTTCTATCCAACGAGCCAGTTGACCTTCAGGGGTTTTCAACTGCAACAGCCATTTTAATGCAGCATGGTCGGTCCGGATCTTGAAATGTCGTCCATAAAGATATTTATGAAAATGGTCCACTGATTTAACGATGGCCAGTAACTCTTTCCGAGTTACACAATAATTTCTTTCCGGTTTGGACAGCACCTTGCTGAAGTACTCGATCACTCTTTCCTGCCCATTCTGGATTTGGGACAGTACACAACCGACCGAAGAATTGCTGGCATCCGTGTCTAAAATAAAAAGTCCTTCCCGTTGTGGGTATGCTAGCACAGGACTAGTACATAGAGCTGCCTTCAATTTTCTCCATGCCGTTTCACATTCCGGTGTCCATTGGTACTGTACTTTCTCTTCTGTCAGCCGGTGTAATGGCTTCGCAATTTCGGCAAACCCTTCCACAAAGCGCCTATAATAAGTGCAGAGGCCAAGGAAGCTCCGTACTTCATGAACGTTAGATGGTCTTGGCCAATCTCGTACAGCAGAAATTTTGTCGGGGTCTGTTTGTATTCCATCCGAAGACACCACGTGACCAAGAAATTTGACTTCTTTCTGGAATAGCAGGCACTTCTTCGGGTTCAACTTCAGATGGGCATTCCTGACTCGCCCAAATACTTCTTGAAGATTTTTCAAATGTTCTGTAAAGTCCTGTCCCATAACAAGCACGTCGTCAAGGTAAACCAGGCACGTCCTCCAGGTTAGCCCTCTCAGTACGAATTCCATCAATCTTTCAAAGGTAGCTGGCGCATTGCAAAGTCCAAAAGGCATCACGGTAAATTGATAAAGACCACTGCCTGCTGAAAACGCTGTCTTCTCCTTATCATCAGGATGAAGCCCCACTTGCCAGTATCCACTCCTAAGGTCTAACGTAGAAAACCATCGTGAACCTGCCAACGTGCTTAACGTGTCGTCAATTCGTGGTAATGGGTAACTGTCTTTCTTCGTGACATCGTTTAATTTTCGATAATCGACACAAAATCTTAATGTTCCGTCCTTCTTGGCAACCAAAACTACTGGCGATGACCAGGGACTCGTTGACTCCTCAATGACTCCATCTTGTAGCATCTTGTCTATCATTGCCGAGGCATCTTCTTGTTTCGCTAATGGAAGCCTCCTAGGTGGTTGTCGAATAGCGGGTGAGTCACCAGTATTTATCCGATGCTGGACTATGTCTGTTTTTGTGAGGGCCTCTGTATTCTTGGCAAATACTGAACTTTCATTTTCCAGGAACTTGATTGCCTCCCTTCGTTCATCCTCAGATAAATGCTCCAACTGGGTACTCAGCAAGTTCAAAACTTCCTGGTCTATTTTCATAGATGAACTTCCCTCTGTTTGTTCCTCGCACCTCGCTACCCATGTGACAGGTTCATAGGTGACAATCGGTTTGCCTTCCTTAATTGTCACCGAGTGGGAATTTAAATTAACGACTCTAATTGGGATTTTGTCTTTAGTCCGGGTTAAAGTTCTCGCCACAATAATATTGGATAGGGACTTAATCGATTCGTCATCTTCAACTAGGCCAACACGGTACCCTCCAGGATTTCCTTCTAAGGCAGCATCGATCATTTGTTCTGAATGAGCAGGAATCTTGATCGTCTGTGTTGTTAACAATCTCGCTTTATGGAATTGGTCGTCTGCGGTTGCCAGAATAAATTCCTCATTTCCAATTTTTAAGACTCGCTCCCCTACGTCAACAATGAATCCCTGCTCTCCCATGATGTCCAGACCCAAAATGAAATCATCCATAATGTCAGCCACAATGACCTTGTAATTGAACCTCAACCGTCCAACCTGCAGTTCCAAGTTGATCTCTCCATGGACCGCAGCCCTGTCCCCCGTGGCTGTTCGAATGATTACTCCATTTTGCTTCTTGTCAATCTGCAAGCCTGATATAAACCCTGGCCGCACTATTGATGACGTAGCACCGGTGTCAATCGTAAACACGCATTTTCTTCCATTCACATATCCTTGCAACAACAGACTGCTTGGAATTCTTTTGAGCTGGGAAATCTTTATTTCTCTGGGGCACCGCATTCCCTAGTCAGCACAGCCCCCTTAATGCTGGCTATCTTTAGTTTTCCTGCTTCTCTTCAACATTCACAGCATTTACTCGACTCTCCGAGTTCTGCTGTCGACAGTCTCGTTTCATATGTTCCACCTTGCCGCAGTTGAAACATTTAATACCTCCGCTCGGCTTTCCTTTATTTTGTTGTTTCTCCTGCTTTCCGAGGCCATCCAATTTATCGCATAATTTGGTGAATATTTTCTGCATCTCAGTCAGCAAGGGGTTCTGGTTCATTTCTGGTTGCGATTCTTCGAGAGTCACAGCTCGAACTCTCGACCTTGGAGTATCCCTGTAAGCGGCTTCTACTTCGAGTGCACGCACCAAAGCTTCGCTACTACTTTGGTGTCTCGTCAGCCTCAGAACTCGCCTGACCTCTTCGTCCCTTATACCATCTAAAAAGGCCCCCACGGCTAATTGTTCCTGGAATTCTTTAGGTGCACTCGGATACGCCAGGTGTGCCAGTCTCTCTATCGCAGCTTCAAATTCTTGTAAACTTTCCCCAGCTTTTTGCATCCGGGATTTCAGCTGAGTCTGGTATAATTGCGCAAGGTGTTGATCGCCATACCTCAAGTCTAATGCAGCCTCCAAGACTTTAAAGTCCCTTTGTTTCTCAACTGGGATGGTTTGGAGCAACTCTGAAGCTTGGCCCCTTAATGCTAGAACTAATGCCATGGCCTTTTCCTCATTATCCCAATTGTTCGCACACGCTGCTGCCTCAAACTGCCTCTTGTACGTCGTCCAGGAACTTTGGCCATCAAAAGAAGGAGGTTTTAGTCGCTGACCTGATGATACCACCTGCTGGCTTCCTCTATCTCTCAACTGTCGTTTAAGCCGGTCTATTTCTCCTTTGACTTCTTCTTCGAACTTGTTTACTTTTTCTTTAACTTGACCGACTTCTGTCTCGACTTCACCTACTTTTTCTTCTACCTTGTTTATCTCTTCTTTGACTTCACTCTTTAATTCTTCGTTGGCAGAAATGATAGCGTCCTGCTGTATTTTCATTTGCTCATTCAGAATTTTTCTTAATTCTTCTTGGCGTCTTTCTTGTTCCTCTTTCTCCTCCTGACGTCGTCTTTCTTGTTCCTCTTTCTCCTCTTGACGTCGTCTTTCTTGTTCTTCTTTCTCCTCTTGACGTCGTTTTTCTCGCTCTTTCTTTTCTTCTTGACGTTTTCTCTCCTGTTCTTCTTTGTCTTCCTGCCGTTGCTGCGCCATCATTTTTTGGAATTGTTCGAATAAGTCCTGTATTTGTTTATCGGATGCCATACTTCTTGTTGTTACGGGCATACGATGAAATCAAAATAAAATAAATTTAACTGTCACGTCAATATCGGTAATGGAACTTTCTAGACAAATCTCGAAATAGCACGAAAAAGTCTTATCCAGAGACTTTTGTCACTATCCAGTTCAGAGAATTTAATAATCTCCACTAATGTCCAAATGGAAAAGTTCGAGAAATTTTCACGCACTAAATGAGTCTTTTTCAGTGTCTCTATCACTTCTCAGTTCAAAGGATTTAATTATCACACTAATGTCCTAATAAAATGTTCTACAATGTCTCAAAAATGCACTTAACACTATTTTCCTGTCCGAAAATAACCCTCGAACAATGTCCAGTAAATTAGTCCACTGTGTTAGCACTAAACCTCGAGAATACTTCTCGATCACTCCAGCACAACTTCAGAGTCCCTCTTGTCATAAAATTCCGCTTTCTGACACCAATTGTAACGTGTTTCCACCCTTAGGAAACAACCCTCGCAAATTCCGTGGGTTCCAAAAATTATAACAAGAGATGTCCACTAACACACTTTATTAAATATTTACTGGATACTTCACAATACTATTAATAATTTAAATACACTTTACTGACTAAAATCACAATGTTTATTACTTTGTTTATCTTTGAACTCTTAACCTCACTTTCTATATTTTCTGAACTTTCTGAACTACTCGCCGAGAATGCGATCGGTCTTTTATACCTAAAAATGACAGATCTCGATTGTTCTGTGATGACGCCACCATTCTCTCGATAATTCCAGATGTCACTTTGGAATCTTCTGGTAGGTTCTTTCGAGTAGGTGCAAATACACTACATTCATTCAGACATTCGATCTGTTGAAATCTGCCTACTTTTTAGTAACCAACATAACCTTAAATTTTTAAGGGGTTGCAACATATTACAGTATCTATGATGAAGGTGTAATTCTGTTATTCTATAAGTCTTGCATGAATAAGTAAAAAATTAAACAACGTGTTGCAAAAAGAAAAATCGATTTTCTGAAATGTCACGAAATGTTCCAAAATGCCACTTTTGATTCGTTCAGGCCGAGCCGAATTTTCGAATTTCGCCGTGCAATTTACGATCAGGTTTATTTGGAAGACTTCCTCTTTACGTCGCGACATCGTACGGCCGTCCCAATGGTGTTTTTCGAAAAATATGAACGTGTCAAGATGGCATGTTTTTGCAATTTTTTCAACAAAGGTTTCTGAGAAAAATTATTTTTTTAAGATTTACATACACTATAGGAAAACGTGTAATTTCCTACATTTCCTCGAATATCTCGATAATTATCGTTTTTTTCGAAAAATTTGCAGACAGCTTATGTAAAGAGAATGGACTAAGCTTTCCGACACTTTTCTTATTTTTTCTCTAACATAAAAAGTATCAATGATGAAAGTGCAAGTCTAAGGAAACTTTTAGTGTTGCAAAAATGAGTAAAAAATTAAACATGTTACAAAAAGTTGAATAAATGTATATATAAATATATATCTACAAGATTGAAATTTTACATACTCACAGATGACCTAAAAACATACCGAAAAATAATATTTTACCGCGTCGGAAGCGTTGTCATGTAAGGTCTACCACCCACGCAAAGTGAGGAAAAAACAAACATTTTTTACTTCTCTACAAAGCTGAATTTCTTTTCTGGAATAGTTTTTTTAATAAGACAACCAAAAAATATAGTCTACCTATCGTCTCGTGTTGCTAAAGATTCGGTAGACGTAATGGAATGTAAGCGCGTGACCGCGGCCGTTGCGCTCCGGGCTTTTGCAGTTCGCGGAGGAGTTTTGCATTTTCCGCCGCTGAATATTAATCTATAAAGCAGATTTTTCTCTACAAGCATTTTATGCACTATTTCGATTAAAAATCACATTCTACCTCCGCTGAAAGGTGGCTAAATCTTTGGTAGAGGTTGCCAATACATAGTCAAATCATGACAATTATATTCTTCATTAGTATTAAAGAACAGACAGTTTTCTTATAGATGTGCTAATAATCACTTTTATTTACTTTTTAATATTGCTAGTGGTCGAGCTGCAGACGATTTTGTAGTAGCACCAATGACTAATGCAGACTTATCAAAAAAATGGTTGCATATGTTTTTGAGAAATGATGCACAGTTTATGATAATCGTTTTTGATACTTATTCCTCTCCTTCGATCAAAGATCACGAGCACGATTTGAGAGGGACCCGTCGAGGTCGAAAAATTGAAATTAAAGGTCCATCGACACGGCCTCCCGACTCCATGTCTGCAATTTCGAAGAGCTTCAGCCACCATTTTACGTTCTCGTGCGATGCTCAGACACGATATATTGATAATAATATTAAACAATATGAAATTTGTGCATCCTGAAGTGAAGGTGTGGATTGATGTTGGCGTTGGCACTTTATTAAGGTATATAAACGTTAGTAAATTGTACGAGAGGTTGACATCAAATATATGTATATTCGGTCATAAGTCTTTTGTTTTTATGTTATAGAAAAAATAAGAAAAGTGTCGGAAAGCTCAGTCAACTCTCTTTACATAGCTCTCTACAAATTTTCAAAAAAAAAACGATAATTATTGAGATATTCGAGGAAATGTAGGATATTACACGTTTTCCTATAGAGTGCATGTAAATCTTAAAAAAATAATTTTTCTCAGAAACCGAATGGCCGAGATTAACGGAGCGTCAAAGTAGTACATAATATTAAGTGAACATCGTATATGAGATCGATTTCTGTTTATTACCGATTAATTACGGTGACAAAATGGAGACATTTTACCGAAAAAAAAAAAACCCAAATCCTGCCCCCTCTAATTCTTTCATTTTTGTCGGAATTCAAAAAATAGAAAAAGGAGTTTTAGCAAATTTAATTTTATTTAAATTAGCTAGAGTAGTCTTTTGGCGTAGGAGCCCAGATTAAAAAGTTGCCAAATGTAGAAGCTGAAAATTTGCGATTTTTTGCCGTACATGGCCGACATTTCAGTAGTTATCTCCGAAACGAAAAAAATATCAAAATTCTGATGGAAGTAAAAGATTCGTAGTGGAAAATATTCGTTTGATCTTATTTTTTATTTCGAGCTAATTCCCACTGTTTTGGAGAAAAATAGCAAAAAACAGCATTTGGGACTCGAAAAAATTGCTAAAGCATGCAATCTTGGCACGTTCATATTTTTCGAAAAGCGCCATTGGGGCAGCCGTATGATGTCGCGACGTAAAGAGGAAGTCTTCCAGATAAACCTGATCGTAAATTGCACGGCGAAATTCGAAAATTCGGCTCGGCACGAACGAATCATTTTATGATATTTCAGAAAATCGATCTCTTTTTGCAACATGTTATTTAATTTTTTACTCATTTTTGCAAGACTTATAGATTGGTAGAATTACACCTTCATCATAGATACTATCTAAACTTTCTTGGGAAAAAAATCTAGCTTTATAGATATTAAAGCGAAAAATCTGTCGCTACCTCCCTGGCTATCAGTATATTTTGGCTTAGCAGAATCCATTATATCCTACGGCTTAATATTTTGGGGAAGCTCAGTACACATAAATAAGGCGTTTGTTGCATAAAAACGCATATTGAGGGTAATAGCAGGTGTTCATCCCCTCACGTCATGTAGGGATCTTTTTAAGAGGTATGGTATCCTGAGCCTCCCATCATTATATATCTTTCTACTAATAATAAATATAAAGAAAAAATCTTTGGCAAGAAATAGCTCCATACATTCCTATGATACATGAACCAAAGATGATCTACATCAAGGCTGGGCTCTCTGTTGGTCAGCATTGTCACATTTATAGAGGTATAAACTGTTACAATAAATTTGTAAATATTTATGGCAATAGCGTATATTACGTAATGAGTGATGTAAGAAGCATATTACGCATGATGCCGCGTAGCGGCGAGTGCGTATTTCCATGAGTGCGTAATTGCTTTAAAACTCGAATTATGTACTATACTTTACCTACGATGATATTTATTTATTTATTTAGTAAAATCTGAATTTAGTTTACTTGTCAACAATATTATTCAACAAATATTATGTCAGTTTTGACATAATTACATAGATGGCAGGTAGTGTGCTTTTTACTACTTGCAGTAGTGATCGTAGGTAAATAATTTTAAATCAAGGTTATATGATTTCCTATTAAACAACTGCTTTTATAGTTATGAAGAGTTTTTAAATTTTAAATGATTGTATGTGTTTCGGAATGTTGTATGTTATACGATGTGTTATATTAGTTTTAAGTTTAACTAGTCCAATAACTGATGCATTTTTTGTATTATGTTGAGTGATGAATAAATTTATTATTGTTATTATTATAGATTTCAACAAAAAGTATTTCTGTAAAATTTCACGCATCTAGATCTAACTGTTTCCGAAAAAGCGTAAAATTCCAACCCTCTTTTTCACCCTCTTAGGGTGAATTTCGAAAAATCCCTTCTTAGTCCTCTATACAAAATTTGAAGTTTCTAGACACAACAGTTATAGATATAGATATAGAAGATAGATTTGGTGTTATTATACCTATTTGATTTAATCAAGTAGGTATATTACAATTGGATTTTTTCTACACCTATTTAATTATATGACAATTATTAGCAATTTTTTGGTGAAAAATCGTACCTATAATTCACTGTAGTGAATTATCGATTCATAATTCACTGCATCTGGCCAATCACAAAGACAAATTCAGAAATCATTGTTTCGCTGATTCAATGATATTTTAAATCGACCGCGATCAACTCTTGCTGCTGCGGCTGACAATCAACTCGCGTGACAGTGACAAGTGTACCGCCATACCGCCATATTGTTTGTTTACGTTTTGGACTTATTACGAATAGGTACCGATTAATGCTATCAAATTTCAGTCTAATTTATTTGTTTAATAGGTGTAGAAAAAGTATAGTATTACATTCGCGATTATGACCATTATTCACTCAGATGATTTGCGCCACTCGCCTACGGCTCGTACGTCATCTTCGTAAATAATGGCCATCATAATCGCTCATATAATAATATACTATTAATCATCATTTTAGAAACATTTTTTTTTACAAAAATTTCAGTTCATAACACACTGAACTCAAGTATCGAATAAAAAATCTGTGTATATGAATGTGTATATGTGTGTGCATTAGGGTGGCCCATCTCTATAGGGGGTGAATTTTTTTTGCGTATTTTTTAAGTCTCACCTCGCGAAAATATACTATTATACTAGGAATAATTTATGTCAAAGTTTCAGATAATTCGATGAACGGTAACCCGTGCCGCATTCAGGTAGAAATTTGTAGATAAGATTTTATTACGGTAATACACTTAAATTTTACTTAAAATACAAATATCTACCTCTTTTCTCATAATGTTTTATTGGTGTAATTAGAAATTATTTGTTTTGGAAGTTTGGAAATATAATGCACCTACGGTAGGTTTTTATGTCAGTTTGCAATTGTGTTTTACAGTGGTGACATTATAAGTTCTAGCATACGTTCCTTTTTTAAAAAACATTTAACGATGGCTGATGTTAGATCCTTACGAGAGGATACTTTCATTTACTTAGTTGGACACTATTCGTCACAAATCATTGGCAATAAATTGCCGTCTAATAGACAAGTATTACAAGTGCTCTTTTATAACATTCGTGAAGTGAAGCTAAGTGTACATGAAAGTACTAAATTAACAATAAAAGAGGTTGTCAGTTTTTTGGGATAAAGCTCGCATTCCGACACGTCAGGACTTTCATTGTAATAAACAACTAGATAAACTTTATGCAGAGTGGAGGAACTTACAAAAATCGGCTAAAAGGGCCAGTGCGGGAGTAAAGAAAAAAATTTCGTTGAAAAATTGGACGATATTTTTGACATTTCTCATGCAAATGCATTGGAGTTGATGAAAATAGATGAAGATAAGCAGTTTTTAATTAACCAAAGAAAAAAGGGACGTCCTGGATTTATGCATGGTATTGATTACCAACTTGCTTCTCAAGAAAAATCAGCTGAGGAGAAATTACAGAAATTATCCGAACAAATGCAACGAAGTCAACAAGAAAAAGCTAGATTAGAGGAAACAGTCACCTGTCCATCATCAAGTAGTAATTCAGCCGACTCCAACGAAAATGAAGATCAAATAATCGAAGCCCAAGAAGAGTTGTTACAAAAACAGCCTGGCCCGTCACAGCCAAAAAAGAGGAGATTGTATGGAACATGTAACATCATCACACCAAAAGTAGCCGCTGCATTTGATGCTTGCAAAATAAGCGACAGGTATGAAGTCCATATTTTGAGGGCAGTAGCAGAAGCACTAGGACATGACACCACATCTTTGTCCATCAGCAGAACCACACTTCAGCGCTCTAGACAACGCATCCGCGAAGAAAGAGCTGAAATATTAAAAACTGCCTTCAGTAATTCTGAATTGCCGGCCCCAGTCATCTATTGGGATGGAAAACTTTTACCTTTTCTCACTGGAATGGGAAATATCGATAGACTTGCTATCTTAGTTACTAGTGGAGATATTGAACAACTACTTGGAGTACCAGCTTTGCCCAATTCAACTGGAAGAGAACAGACTGAAGCAGCTTATGATGTGCTTTGTGAATGGAATTTGGACGAAAAGGTAATAGCTTTGTGTTGTGATACAGCAGCATCAAATATGGGTTATATAAATGGGGCAGCCACACTATTGCAACAAATATTAGAAAGAGATATTCTATATTTTCCTTGTAGACATCATATTTTTGAAGTGGTTTTGAGAAGCTAGACATCAAGCAGTTACCGGAAAAAAAATTTAATTTTAGAATAAAAGAGATTCTGCTGAATGGAGCATACTACTCATTTGACGAGTTTTTGTCTGATGTTTTATATTAAATTACTTTTCAGTGTTTTTACTATTGTTTGTCTTTATATAATGCATATCATGTGATGTAATTTACAATATCTGTATTGACTTGTGTAAACCCACTGGGTATTGACATCAATAAATTATTTGTATTTGTATTTGTTTGTATTTGAGAAGTGTGTTTGACACAAAAATGCCTTCCTCATCTGGTCCAAATGTGCCACTATTTAAACGTTTTAGGGAATTTTGGCCTAAAAGAGATCAAAATAAACTAAAAACTGGATTTCAGGTATCAAAAATTAAACACATTTTACAACCAGTTAAAGCCGAAATTGTAAAGTTTCTAAATGCAGCTTTAACTTTGCAACAGCCTCGTGATGATTATAAAGAATTTTTAATGCTTTCTAAACTTTTTGTTGAAGAAGAGCCCACTCACACGACATTCTATCAACCAGGGGCATTTCATCTTGCACGTTGGATGGCCAAAGCCATTTACTATCTAAAAATTTTTTTTTTCCAAGATCAGTTCCAACTAACTAAAAAAGAAAAAATAGGTATTGAAGATATATGTCTCTTTATTGTAAAGGTTTATGTAAAGGCCTGGTTTACAGCGTCATTTGCTAGTAAAGCACCGCTTCATGACTTAGACTTTTGTAAAGAACTCATTAATTATCAAAATATTGACAAAGAAATATCTCAAGCCGCAAGTAGGAAAATAGTGAACCATTTGTGGTAACTTAATTCAGTAAATGTTGGCTTATCTTTCTTTGATGACGATATTTCAGTTACCACTAAAAGAGAAATGGTTAAAGCTTTGAATAGGAAAGCACCAAATCAAGACTTATGATTAGTAACATTACTGACGTTGAAAACAAGGAAATTCAGGACTTCATATGCGAGAACACTAAACAGTTTTTTCAAAAATTAGGTTTGTCTATGGAATTTTTGGAAAATGATCCAACAACATGGAGGGAAAATGAAAGTTATACCCGATGTTTCAATATTGTAAACAAAATTAAAGTTGTAAATGATGCCGCTGAGAGAGGAATCAAACTTATTACTGACTATAATAACATTTTAACAAAAAATGAAGACCAAAAACAGTTTTTACTCCAAGTTGTAAATGATTATGAGTCACAGTTTCCAAATGTAAAAAAAGAAACCCTGTCGCATGCTTTGGCCTAGTGCAAAAAATATTGTTTTTATTACTATATGTCTTGTAGATTTAGGGTAATATTTGGTACTATGTATGAAAAAAACGTTTCATAATAAAATATACAAAGATAAAACGAGAGTTTTATTTCAAAAACTTCTAGTCCAGTTTTCTTAGACTACGAATTTACAGTAGTATGACACATGTCATAGTCACAACAGATAATGTCTTTGGTATTTGTATGACTTGATTAGTCATTCTAAAGATAAATGTTGCTGATTAAAAAAAAACAATGCATCAACCAAAGAATGTAAATAATTCCATTTACTTTTATTATTGCATAATAATGCATTCTGCCTCAATAATATTTTGAGGAGACTGTTTTTTCTTCAAATGGAACCATTTGCAGGGGTGAGAAATAAAAAATTTCGATTTCGAAAAAGATGGGCCACCCTAGTGTGCATATATTGTAGACAGTTTCTTGTAAACATGATAACTTCTATTATATTAGATTTAATACTTTTGTTCGAAAGAGACATAATAGATCTCTTTCTGAAAACAATTCGTGACTGGTCAGCTGACCACGTTAGATTATTGGCTCTGACTAGTTTTTTCTTGGAAACAAACCTAATATAGAATAGTTCCTATTGAAATTGGGCCATATTGTGCATAGAATGTGATTGTCAGAGAGGTATAAAAAGTGATATTTTATATTTAATGTTTTATTCAAATTTTAGAGCAAAATGTTACCAAGTTGCAGTCGAGCGTGTCCCACTGTAAAATATAAAAAAATAGGCGGCTCGATACTTAGCCTCAACGGCGCGGCCCCTCGAAAAATAAATAAAATTGTGTATTTGAATAAAATGTTAATCAATTAGGTATTAACAACGGACCACGCCCGACTGCAACTTTTAATCTAGAGGCATTAAAAAAAGTTTCATATTATCCTATTGATTTTTCACATGGTATTAAAAATTTCTTTACGACTTTTTTACTTCTAGTAGTGTCCAGAACACATACAATTTCACGTAGCATTTCCGAACTCTTCTAAAACGAATTTGTTCCCTCTCAAGAAGCTTAAGTGCTTCCGGCCCTACTGTAAACTAGAAGTTTCTGTCTCTTTATCTGACAAATCATAGAATACGTAATGGGAGTTTTACTAGAGATAGGTAATTTCAGTAGTTTACGAGCATAATACTTTGATAACACTTTAAATTGAATTTATTGTAGAAGTGAACAAAGCCAAATCAAAACTTATACAATTAGTTATCCATAGTACTTTATTATATCCAAAAGTTCTGAGAAACATAGAAGAAAATCTAAAGACAAAGTTTATCTAGAAACTTAAAACTTTGCTACTAAAGCTCTACGTAAATTTTATCAGTTGAAATATGTCTAGCTAATTCCTAAATGTCAACTCTTCTGCATAACACTAACTTTCTACTAAAGATTTAGATAACATACATAGCAGCACTCACTGTTCTCACAAATTACCGAAATCAATAATAAGAACATTCTAATAAGTATTATGTAACATGTTTAGCACGTATTTAAATGTAATTTGACAATTAATGTTGTGTCTATTTATTTATTTAGGATACACCATCCAACAGCTTACATATTTTAAAAGATGGTAGATTTACAAAAAGATAAATTATACGCAATTAAATTCAACAGAACGGAAGTCCACAGGGTCATAGAAAAATAATTTTATGTTGAAATTAATATCACTATAATTGAATTAACGTGAAGTTAATTTCGTGATAATATTTTTTTATGTTGAAATTAATTTTACTGTACTTAATTGAATTAAGGTGAAATTAATTTCATGTTAATGCCATTATCATGAAATTACGGTAGTTTAATTATGGAAGCGCAGAAGGGCCACAGAAAAATAATTTTATGTTGAAATTAATTTCACCATAATTGAATTAACGTGAAGTTAATTTTATGATATTGTTTTTTATGTTGAAATTAATTTCACTATAAGTGAATTAACGTGAAATTAATTTCATGATCAGGATGTATACTTTTTGGAAAACACGGAAGACCTGTAAAAGTCAGGGAATTTGATTTTGGTCAGGGAACTTATAAATTAAATTTATAAAAAAAATTAGGGAAAATTTATTAAAACTACTTATATCCAATGTTGTTCCCATCTTGCACCCCCCACTCACTCATCAATTTTCAGATTCGAGCAGAAAAATGTTCTGAAATTTTTATTGAAAAGTCCTGGAAAACCTGGAAAAGTCAGGGACTTTCAAAATTGTGAATTGGTATGACAATGTTTTATGTTGAAATTAACTTCACTAAAATTGAGTTAACGTGAAACTAATTTCACTATAATTGAAATAACGTGAAGTTCATTTCATGAAAATATTTTTTTATTTTGAAATTATTTCACTGTACTTAATTGAATTAGGTTGAAATTAATTTCATGTTAACTCCATTATCATGAAATTAATTTAGAATTAATTCAGTTATAGTGAAATTAATTTCACGTTAATTCACTTATAGTGAAATTAATTTCAACATAAAAAACATTATCATGAAATTAACTTCACGTTAATTCAATTATGGTGAAATTAATTTCAACATAAAATTATTTTTCTGTGGCCCTTCTGCGCTTCCATACAACATACACAAAAAAGGGTGAGATTAAACATATTTTCAGATGATAATTTGTTACGGTCGATTTTCACATTTAATAATGGCCAGAAATTTATGTACTAATTTTCGTTATTTTCCCAAATTTTATTGTACATTTGAGCCTATTGATACCGTCTCTCGCGAATTAATAGAGTATAACTGGTTGCATAATAACAGTACCTAATGGCTTAATATACCTTGATACCGGTAGTATGGGTGAGTGCGTTCAGATATTCATTAAGAGAGTGCATTGCAAAAACGCCCTTGTAAAGCTTCTACAATGGCCAGTATTGTTGATTAAACCTTCTTTGGTGGGTAGATTTATGAGGGGACGGCTTTCAGAGTATATTATGATAATATTTGTGGATATAAACGAAGTTAGGAAAATCTATTCTAGTTGTGGGGTGCGCCGTGGAGTAGAAATTCTGAACGTACCGAGACGGAAGACAAGAACTTGACATTTTGATAGAGGACATTTTCTTCTTGGTCATTTTTTCCTTTTGCTGCTTGAAGATTGAGTCGTCTGAATACGAGTTTTAGCAATATTGTAAGTTTTGCTCCATTTATGGGATTAAGTATTCATCACGACAAGATTAGTTGTATTTTCATTTGGTTTGGAGTATCGTTTTGGGAAATGCAGCTACGGATTTTCCGGATAAAGTCAATTTTCAAAGCACGTGGCATCGTCTGAATGCAAGATTTTGGAGTGCCATTTTGACGGCAAAGGACCTCTTTCAGCCCACATCACATCTCAGGTACGTCTCTGAAAACCCACTTAAGGTTGAAATAGATTTGTAATTTAGGTTATTTATTTTATTGCAGGGCTGTTTGTTTGTTTGTTTGTCTGTTGATTTGTTCGTTCGTTAGTTGTTCAATGTTGAGTATATTACAAGTATTGGGATCTATTTGTTGGTTTATGGCTATTTGGATGGATACCTTATGATTTTACTTGGACCTGTTACTGGTATTCCACTTGAGCTTTTATGTCACATCCTACACTTTACGAGGGACTTCCAGCCTGACCTTAGTTTCAACTTCTAGTCCAGATTTTGGTGTCTAGATGGTGGATGATTGACTGACATGTTGTGTATGTATGGTACTGGGGATCTCGGCACGTTACCTTAGACTCTACGTAGATGGTCTACCACCTGCGGCTGTTATCACCCTGAATTACGCTACCCTGGTAGGACGGGAAAAGGTATTCAGACACTACCAAAGGTAAGCGGAATCATATTCTCTATATCGAGGGATCCGGTACATCTACTCAACGTCCACGTCCATTTTCAAGGAATATTGATAATATTTTGCTTGTAACGTAAATCTCAGTAACACATTAGATTTCAGTAATATTTGGTACATTTTGTGTATCGTTACTTCACTCACTTAATAGCATTGCCTTATTTCACAAATAGATGTCAATAATTTTAAGTAATTTTATGTTTTAACGTACCTTGGGTCAATTGTAGTTTTTGTCACGCTTCTGGCATATGACCTTTTGTACATTTTAAAGGATTTATTATTTTGTAAGATATTTTGTGTATATTAGGTTAAGCGTGTGGGCCCCACTTATTAGAATATATTGTGACACTTGTACTGCGTACCGAGTTATCGGTGATAATTGTGAAAGATTTTGTACTACGTACCCTGATATTGTATTAAATGTTAAATTAGAACGACGTTGTCTTTTATATCTGACCACCTACACCACCCCAATTATCGAAGCCACCCCCAAGGACCTGAGTAGTCGGCCGTGTGAGACTTCCTCCTCACTAGCTTATTGCAGAGGGGGTACTGCACGTAAAATATTAAAATTTTGTTCAGGGCACAGGGTGACCACCCTACCCTGCGTTCGAGGTTTAGCAGCCTTTGGGGCCCCCTTATAAGTGGGCCTAGGCCCCTGCTACAAATTAATTAGTGATTATGATATGTATGCAACAAAGAAGTATAAAATTGTTTAGAATATATAAATATCATTCATGTCATCTGCAGTTGTCACATACATCTGCCTTTTTATATAGTTTATGTAGCGAGTGGAAGTGACTTTTTCAGTCATCGAGATTTCTATCTTTCATATTTCTTGACATATTTCGTGACCGATTTTCATTCTATTTTTATCTATTATTATTTTCCGCTTTTACCACTGCAGAGTATTGACGAAACTATTATTTTCTGATTTTTCATAGTATTGATAAAATATTTCAATATTAAGAAACTAAACTGCTGGCCAATTGAAACGGACCAAGCAAATTTTTAGGTTGAATGCAAATCCACTCTTTTTGAGAATAGACACCAATGTGCAGTTTTCAGGGTTTAAGAGATAATTTATTTGTAAAACAGCAAGTCTTGCCCATTTATTTGATTTTGAAGCAGGTTACTATCTACAAAGTGTGAAAGAAAGATGTGTTTTTTTACCAAACCTTATAACTTCCGAGATTCCACAAAAATTATTTTATATTTCTTTGATGCACATTTTTTTAGTCACTGGTTTATGGGGAAAAAGCGATTTCTGAAATTTTTAGTATCTTATAAGGTACCGAAAAACCTGTCATTTTACCCATTTTTGCCGTTATGCCTTATTGGGTTTCATAAGAGCAGATCGTTGTATTTTTTATAATACATTATGACGGCTCCTCTAAAATAATAATAATAATAATAAGTATATTTTTTGTAATTTTAGTTTATGATGAATCAATATATTTTTCATCGATAATACACATTTTATTTTCATTGCTCCATTAATAATAAAAAGTTTGTTTCTTCTCTTTTTCTTTAGTTGAGACTGTAAATAATAATAGGTGCTTAAAAAAATAAATAAATTAATATTTTATCATTTATTGGGATTCCATTTTATTTCATTTTATTACATTTTATTTCATTTAAAAGCCATACATACAATTTTTCGTATATTTTTGTATTTCTTTGTGTGAAAAATACATCAAGACAATTTGAAAACAATATCGTTTGAATCTACAGGTAAACTCCTTTACATGTGCCATATTTCAACTTGATATCTTCAATCGTTTCGGAGATAATTGGTGATATGTTTTTTGCATTTTAACGTAGGAACCCAAAACGTGGGTTTTATTTTATATTTCTTTGATGCACATTTTTTTAGTCACTGGTTTATGGGGAAAAAAAGCAATTTCTCCAATTTTTTATATCTCTTATATTATAAGGTAGGTACCGATTTTTTTCTAAAAACCTGTCATTTTACCCATTTTTTGCCGTTAGGCCTTATTGGGTTTCATAAGAGCAGATTGTTGTAGGTTTTTATAATACATTATGATGGCTCCTCTAAAATAATAATAATTATATTTTTTGTAATTTTAGTTCATGGTGAATCAATATATTTTTCCTCGATAATACAGATTTTATTTTTATGGCTTCATTAATAATAAAAAGTTTGGTTCTTCCCTTTTTCTTTAGTTGAGATTGTAAATAATAATAGTGGCGGCACAATCTGCAAAAAATAGGCCTAACCTAGACATTTTAGGTAGCCAGCTGAATTTTTCAGAAAATGTAGTTTTTGATACGTATAATAACATACTAAAAGTTCCGAAGAATCCGAGTTGAGCGTTAGCCACCATATTGAAAAAATGGCTTGCGCGCGCCGCTGAAGAAAACATTTTTTTCTTGCGTTATCTATTAATCGATTTTAATATTTTAAAAAACAAATTAAAGCCAAAGAATGTGTCTTTGATACGAATTTAAGAAACTATAATAAATTGTTTATTAGTAGTGTAACAATTATAGTTAATAGTAAAAATTACTTTTTGAGGATTTGTATTTTTTCATTTAAAAAAATACTCGTTCATCCTATGAAAATATTTTTTAAATAAATGTTGTAGAACGTTAAAGGACAAACAATACTTTTTTTGAAATTTTTCTCTAGCTTAAAAAAATAGCTGAGATATGAAATTTGTAATATTTAGAGGCACACGCAAAGAGAGTGAAAGCTGTAAATATGTTTACAGAAATGTTCATATACATATTGACTGCCACACGCTGTTATGCTTAGAGAAGTTTCTACACGTACATTTGCGCTGCATTGTTATTAATATAAATAAGTTGCTAAGTTGGATTATCTCAAATCGAGTTTAGAATATACAACGTTTTTAAATATATTTAGTATTCTCATAGTTTTTTCAGGAATTTTTTTTTTCATATCGAATTCATGTTTTCTTTTTGATCTCATAATTGAAGAGCTAAGTGGATAAAGGTGTTATGTCACACTTTTAAAGTTTTGAGTAAATTAAATAAAACGGTTTTGAGTTGGAACTTATTTATTTTGTCTTCGATTCAAATAAATAATACCTCATAAAATAGATAATTTTGGGTTATGTTCTTTTGTTTACACTAATATTAAAGAACAATATCAAGCTGTTACGAAACTAGATTTTTCTGTCCAAAACTGTGTACATCCACTAAAATAACTGGTTGTATGTATGACATGGCGCCTTTATAATTAAAAAGTTTCTATAAAATATTACAAATTTAGAATTCATCGTTTATTGGGTGTTAAATCTATATCAGGGGTGTTCAAAAATTGCATAAAGTGATTTTTTTTAAAAATGCGACATAACACCTTTATCCACTTAGGTCTTCAATTTTTTACGAATTGTTTGATTTTTTCTATTAGTATTTTGCTTCGTACAAGGATTGTGTTACTTTTATTATTGTTTAGGTTTATTATTATTCAAGGTTAATCAAGCCATTTTATTTCCACATTTTACCCGTCATTATGGGAGGTATTTGTATTTTTTGTCAAATTCCATTATCTGCGGAAGAAACGGTAGTCGTGATATAATTTCAAAAAGTATACAACTTAATGACGATATTCATAAAAAAATTATTTCTGAAGAACTAACAGTTCACAAAAAATGTAGAGAAAATTACACTCGCAATAAAACCAAAAGAGTCGCCTCTACTAGTAAAAATGATTTCACAGCAAAAAAGATAAGGGCACACAGTGTATCATTTTACTTTAACAAAAATTGTGTTATTTGTGGAGAAATAGCCGATGTAAAAAATGAAAACGAAAAACCAACAAATTTACGACGCCGTATTCAATTAGTGCAAACTCTTGAATTTAAAGAATCTCTGATTTCTCGCTGCCGAGAGCGTAATGATATTATCTCTGAAAATGTTTTAGAGAGAATTATAAATGTAATTGATTTGATTGCAGCTGAAGCAAGGTATCACAAAAATTGTCTATCCAAGTTTTACTTGAAGAACTTGGAAAAAAATAATGGGAAGATTTTTAGAAAAAAAATATGTATCTCATAACATAAGAGAAAATTTGAGAAATTGTTATTTTCTTAATAAACTAGTGACTAAAAAAAAGTGAATCAAAAATATATAAAATAATTTTTGTAGAATATCGAAAGTTAAAAAGTTTGGTAAAGAAAAACACACGTTCTTTCAATAGATAGTAAAGTTCATCAAAATAAAAGAATCGGGCAAAACTCACCGTTTCACAAATAAATTATCTCTTAAATCCTGAAAACTGCATATCGATATCTATTCTCTTTCTAAAAAAATGTCGGTTTAAATTTAATCTAAAAATTCGTTCGGTAAGCTTCAATTGGCCAGCAGTTCAGTTGTTAATTTTTTCTCGCTTTCACGTGAAATGAGTGATAAATATGCAAAAAAATAAAGGCTACGATTTTTCAGCTATATACTCGTAATGGGCTGGTGATAGAATTCTTAAATTTTCAACTCTAGGTGCGATGAAAATCAAGGTAAAAGACAATTGCTTTTTATGTATATAAAAGGAGCTATAATGACTGCAAATGCGTCACAAGACGATTGACATGACGTTGCTAATAAAAAGAAGAATATAAAAGAATAGTAGTAGAATCTCTAGTGGTGTATTTTTAAAGTATTGTCTTACTTTGTATGTGTAATTCTCTGCAGAATAATAATAATAACAAGTGTAAAAAAAAGTTTTAATACCAGTAGGTAATAATATTTTTCGTATTGTAATTTGACAATTTCTACCTCTAAAGTCTAGGAAAACAAACACCTCAATTTTATTCATATTTTTTTAAGCTTTAGTAATGACTGAGCTGGCCAGCTTACAACTACAAAAGTAGGCGATCCAACGTTACCACCACCTTAGCATCAACGCAAATAGTAACTGTCCTTGTTTATCCTTATTAGCGATTCGCATTAACCTATCTTTTTTGCATTAAGACCAGCTTTATAATAATGGCTTAGCCAGCACGGTGTAAGAAGTTACTAAGAAAGTTACTAAATAATGTCAAATTCTACATATAAAAAATTAAGTAAATTTTGAATTGTAAACATACTTACCAGTTCGTCTAAGTTCTGTTAAAATCGCCATAATTTTGAGTAAGTTTATCTGAAAAAAAAAAAAAATCAAAATAGTTTATATAATTTAAAATCAGCAAGTAATAAATACTACTACTGACAAGAATACCCGTTTTTCAAACAAACTGAAGTATCTGATTATTTAAAACAGTTGATATTGAGAATAATTTAAGCTTTATTTTTCCTATTTACAGTGTGTCCCAGAATAGATTTAACAAGTCCATTAGTGATAATTTTGTAAATTTGTTTATAAAGCATCCTGTGACTCACCGATTTGGGTCATTGTTGATATATCTTACTTTTATATCAAACAGGACGGAATTTCCAAGTGCCATTCCAAAATTCGATTTTTTTTTTATCCATTACACCTCTTGTTTATAATTTATTATTTGTGGCATATTCATGATTTCTTAGTTTGTTGGGTATTTTGCCACTGTAAAAATATTTAAAAATTTTGATGAAATAAACCTCTGCGCAGAGGTTTATTTCATCAAAATTTTTAAATATTTTTACAGTGGCAAAATACCCAACAAACTAAGAAATCATTACACCTCTTGTTACATCTATCCCGGAACGCACTTTATATTAACCGATATATAAAAAATTATTCCACATTATCTTTGTAAGAGACAATTATCCAAAATCTTAGCATTTTACGTTTATTGGAAATGGTAGAAACATTGAGGAGTCAGTGAGTTAGTGAGAATATTCAGATTTATATGGTGATAGAATTAACAACATGGATGGGCTTTTAACAACAAACACTAGATATTAACCACTATTACAAAATATTACCAAAATCAAAATAGGCATTTCTCGAATCAAGAATAGTAAACCAATAACGTTATTAATAGTTAAAAACATTGAAGAAATAGAACCATGTTAGGTTTTGTGAAAATATTTTAAAAAATACCTCTAGTATCAAATAACTAAGACTTGTATAAATGACGTTAATGCATTTTAACTCAATTGAACAAAATTATAAGTTGACCGGAACAGTAGCTTAATCTGTATGATTTTTCATATTTCTTACAGGGGTCATAGGTGAAATTCGAATGCTTGATAGCATACGTTAAATTGCATCCACTATCAACCTAAAGTTCGTCTCAACTGTATTTAATAGTTTATAGCTGACGTTTCAAATGCATCAACAATGAATTCGGCGAATATCAAAGGTCGCGCGTTGGCGCGCTTGAACGCCTATCAAATAGTAATGAGTTGAAACTATGTACGCAAACTTTCAAGTTGATCCTTCAATTGGCCGGCGCGGTAGCTCAATCGGTTAAGGCGTATTGAGTGGCGAATATGCTGATCGACTGCCTACCGCGCTCTGGGTTCGACCCCCAGCCCCGGTATTGACAACACTGGTGGGTGTGGATGTATGTCTGCGTTTTTCCAAATGTGTAACCCCCTTCCGCACAGCCTTGGCTATGGATTTGGGGGTTGTCTACTATCTATGGTGTGGTGTGTTTTAATTGTTGATTGCATGTTTGGGTAACAAGGAAACAAACTCATAGAAAATGTTTCATTTTTCTATTTCAGTTTCATGTGTATTTAAGCGCTCGTCATATTAATATCTAAGGTTTGGTTAGTATTCTATAGTCAAATATGGAGCTATTTTAATATTAAATCCTAAATTTTAGATGACTACTTTTTTAAATGAACTTCATTATGGATACTCTTATCAATCTGACATAAAAAAATCTAAAATAAATAAGTTATAACAAAAACAAGATAAACTTCATTCCAAGCTCGAGGCAGAAAATTTAAGTTGATAGATAGTGAGCCTCAAAGCAATGAATGAGTTGTTACTTTTACGTGGTAACACAAGAAATATTAGTCTTGATAATATCAGCAACATAAATTATGCTGAAACATTCGCATATAAATGACAATAATCAGTTCAATGCTCATGTGTTAGGCCTAGGACTCCATCCACGGAAAATAGGCTTTTGGCTGCGTTGTCTGGAATAATATCTCGGCCATGCAGTTTAAGAGTTCAAGTGTCTCAAAATAAAATACCACACCTGTCAAGAAATACTAACAGGTACTTCTCGATTGCGAAGTTGCATAGGCTGAGTGTGATGCAGATGATCTAGGTCAAGGAAGCCGCCCAGAAATTGACTACTAAAACACAACTGTCTGAACTAACACGTGATTTAATACACATACAAAGTCATGGAAATACATTACACATGCACAAACTTCACGAGATACTGCTATTATACGACGAACGTAGGACACAACCTAACTGACTTGGGAATACCGTTGCTGATAAGTATTTCGACGAAACTATTGGATAATACTCCAGGCATTAGAGACCATATAGGGCCCTTACTTGGAAAAATTCATGGTAGCCGTGGAGATAGGCTTACTTTAGGTTTTTTGGAGCGCTGAATTCGAATTTTTAACTTACCACCAAAAATTCCCTCCGGACCCCCTCAAATTCTTCGTTTTAGGAAAAAGATACCTAGAAATTCGGAAAGTAGACAAAATTTGCAACAAAAAAGTCCTTTGACATTTTAACGTTGAACAAACGGGGAAGCGCTAGCACGCCTCGTAACATGAGCCTCGGCGCTGCGGGACTGCATGCACTAAGTTCAGTCAAAGTTAAAGATTGCAGGTTTGTTGGGGGTTTCTGAAATAATAATACGATCACCATACTTAGTGAAAATTTGAGCCTCGATTGTTTTAATGTGAGGTTTATAGTCACATTTAATTTGATCTACAACTTGTTTCTTCCAGAACTTGTTTCTTCCAGAAAAGAAAATACGTAATTCATGACAGCTTGTACTTCAAATCCAAAAGCCCCACGCTTCACAGGTTTTTCAGATTTAGGTTTTATAATTAGAGTAAGCTTTTTCATGCAGGAAAAATGATACCGAGCTTGTTCCGCCACTAAATCGTATTCCATAAGAGTCAAGCGACGCACAATTTACTTTCCGATTTCTCGCTTTATTCCCTATATTTAACTGACGTACATTATACACAGGGTTCCGTAGCTCTGGAGGCAAACAACTTTGCTGTTCAAAATAATTAACCCATATTATTTCACCGCATAAAAAACAATTCTGTTTGAAAGAAAAACTCTGTGTCTCGGAGCGCCTTCGCGGTATCACGGGATATTTCGGCAATGGTCTGTTTTTTACATACGATGCGATTAATTTCTAGTTAACGTGCAACCTTTGACACATCCTATGCACCACAATCGTCGTACGCTCATTTAAAAGATCATATTGGAACGCCCCGTATCTAGGTCGTGTAATTACAAATTATTTTCCTAAATTTTAAATAAAATTTACTTATTTCCAAATTTTAAAACAATTCTAATCAAAATTAAATATATCATTAAAAATATTTCATACATAATTTCCTTAAATACAAAAATATTATATTATTATAATACTTCTTAAAGCATTTTACTGGGGTTGAAAACGACGTTGAAAGTCGAGCTTCGCACTGAGTGTATCGGTTAAGGAATGTGTTATGTAAACAAACACGCCAGAAACGTAAGCGATTATAGGCCGTATTTCTGACGCAGTTAAGCCCGAGATTTTCTTGTAAAATAGCCTAAACTACAACCCGTTCAAAATTCACTCCTTTTTTAACTATTCCAGTCACTCTCGCGTATAACGTAGTTTTGTATCTTTGTTACATCGCGTATAAATACCACGAAATACAGCCCAAAATTATTATTATTTGATCGACTTTCTTGGTGCACCCATCTCAGTGTCCATACCTGTATTTTCAAGCTGCATCCTTTATTGGTCACGTTCATTAAATACAGGGTGACCATTTGGCTGTGTGTTCTTAGAATTATTTAGCACACTTTCGTGTTTATTCTTTGTTTTTACCCAGCGACCTTACGGCATCGTTAGTAAGAACTCAGGTTAAACATTTGGGGTTGTGCATTCTACGAAAGTAAGTTGAATTGCTCCGGGGCATATTCTGTTTCTCTGTCTGACTGCGACCTTTTGGAAAAGGCTTTCGTTCACAGACTTTGCGACGGAATATTCACCGTTGTAATTGAACAATCAACTGGGGTTTGCCATCTCTGTACGGCGCTCCGAGTAATTTCGGTAGACGTTTGCTGTCCGGCAAGCGTACGCTCGTGGTAACGTTGCCCGGGTACCAGAGTGTCTATTGAGGAATTGCTTGTTGCGCTCCAGGGGTGGGAAGCGTCGGGCGATTTACGACGCCGCCTAAAAGAGTAAAAATGGAGAACATACTCGAGTGGGGATCTGGGCCCGTGAATGTCACCCTTCAGGACCTCGCCGTTTGTCAGAGCCTAAGTATTAAAATTACCTAATTATTAATTCTCCGTTGTCATTTGTTTTTGGCTTAACTGTTAAATACTAATTAAATTACACATTCAGATTATTTTTCTAAATTCACTCAATAAAATGACAACGTTAAATGAAGTTCAACTCTTTAAAATTGCAACTCTATATCTTCGTCAACTCTATTTACATCGACTTGATGCTAAACTGTGGTACTTTGATTATAGCTTACTTATTTAAATTCATTTTCCGTATTCAAATTAATTAACTCACGATTGTGATTTGCAACTATCTTTAGTCATTGAATTAATGGCAAGTTTTCTTTGGGTTTTTTTAACATGTTTTTACAACGATTGTTGTTGTTTTTTTTAACTGTTTAACGTCGGCCTATTTCCGCTACCACGGCCTATCACCGACGCCAGGAGACGAGCTACCCCCAACCTGGAAATTTTGCCGAACCTCTTCCCTTAAGAAGAGTAGGGATCTTTTACTTGCGTAACATTCAATAGACAAGGGACCGCCTGCTTTACATCCCCTCCGAAGGATGGTATATCCACTACGTAATCCTCGTCTGAAATTACGTAACTTCCGAGTATGCACTGATATACAAGCCTCTAGAAGGTGGGACGAGAACGCTGTATTTCCCAAGATGGGAGCCCATCAAAGTACTAACCGCGCTCGACGTTGCTTCAACGGAATATCGACTGATATTCACATTGAAGTCGCCTCTACGCTCGCCCCACGATTGTTGTTAATATGATTAATATTCCGATCAGCTATGTAAATAATATTTAATGCAGTCGTGAATGGGTTATTGCAGATTTTGCAGTTAATTATTCTTCAGCATTTGCAGTTAACGATTCTTGATTGCCATCTCTGTAATTTATACCTCATCAATTTTATCATTTACATATGATAAGATTTGAACACAGCTCTTTGTTATCAATTTTATTTTCGAAGATTTTCGAAAGGCAAACACAAGATTTTGTTGGTTGTCACTTCATCTATAGCATCGATATTACGAATATACAAATAACAACGATACAACGAAATGGGATCAATTGATCTCGACCAAGTGCAATTGTAACTAGCCACAACAACAAACAACATACTGCGCTTCGAAACATCGAAACAAATCTACGACAGTTGCCGTGGCAATTTGATAAGATTTTGTTGATTGCCTTTTTCCATCGTATCATGACTGGGAAATTTCCCGAGCTGTGTCAAATTTTACGTACGTCGCCGTCAATTATACAGCTTTCAGGATAATGACAGTTGTCATTGTGAACAATTCATTTTATTGTTTACGTAGCTGACCTGATTATTTTACGAATTAATGTGACGATTATCCCAACGAATACTTTCCTTGTTTTCATGTGGCAAATGCCCCAACAATTATATAATCTATACAAAGGAATATGACAATTGTCTAAAATAAACGTATTAAAATGGTTTCTGTGTTTTCTTTCAATATTTTACTTTTTCAGGGATAAGTGAGATTAAATAAAAATATAATTTTTTAGACAAAATAAATCAATTAAAAATGCAATTTGTAAAATCAGTATTAAATAAAGTACAGTCAAATAAAAGGTACCAAAGTAAAATCAACTATTAAATGAGTGTTTCCAAAATTAAGATAAATAAATTAATCAGTAAATAGAAACAAGTAATATCAAACTTTATAAAGAATCTGTGTTTAACAAAATTACTATCACAACGTAAATTTGGGTCCTACTTTTAAAAATCTAGACGATCACGTAAACTGCCAAATTTGTGTATTTTTCTGTCTCAACGAAAAAGAGAGATAAATATACGACTGGGGTTGGTGCAGTTTCAATATTTACTATCTTTCCGCTTTAAACTCGCGGTCTGGAAAGATTTTAAAACTTTTTCCGTCACGTTCACTGTTGTGTCTTCCGAAAACGGTTGCTCGCAAATGAAACAATTCAAAGTCACATCAACCATGTTTAAAATATTATTAGAAAACAGTTCTCATGCAAAAAAAAGTTTTTTAAAGCAATGAAAGCAATAAACAATATAAACTGAGGATAAAACGCCTAAAAAACCGCAATCGCGATCAACTTGTTGCTATCAATTTTCGAGCAACAAGCATGCGTTATAGGTCATGGGGGAAAAGGAAAGGCCTCCTGAAAACAGAATGCTAGCTCGAGAAACGTGGCAGGGAAGCGGGGTACCCCAAGAACATAGTTCAACCGGCAGTCGACGAGTGCAGACCTCCAGTGTGCAGTTGAAGACAGAGCGAAGCGAACTAGTGAAGTGGCAGCCCCACAGAGAGTGCAAGAGGAGAAATATCAGTCGTCTTTATTAAGACGCTGGTATAAAAGATAAATAAAGTCCCCCGCCTGGGGACACTTGTGTTTTACCCTACCCATTCCTTTCCTTATTTTTCTTTCAGGCGAAAGAACGAGTGAAGACGACATGGCAAAGAACAAGAAGGGGTCAGATATGGACATAGACGATGCGTCCCTAGTATCATCCAGGGCATCTTCCAGAGCATCCTCACCAGGGAGAATGTCCTCGAAGTCACGATGCAAACAACTCGAAGAAGAAAACCGACAACTGAGGGAGGAAATAATGCAGTTGAATGACGCAATCGGGACCACAAGAGAGCAGGCAGCTATACAATGCACAGAGCTGATGAATGCCATTTTATCACAAAAGCCCGCACAGCCAGCAACGGGTAGCGAAAACCCCCTACAAGCACCTCCGAAAGAAGCCTCCAAAAAGAAGAACACACAGGACAGCGGGGAAACAACCCCCCCCTGCTAAGGCACCCAAACAGCAGGCACCCAAACAACAGACACCTTTGGCCCACAAAGATGAACCATCCACGAGCCAAACAAAAACAGACATAGAGATCCCCGAAGCCCCCAAAACCCTCCAGATGCCCCCCGTTGTGCTAAGGAACAAGGAAACCTGGACCGAAGCAACCAACAAACTCCACCACGCCAGAATAGGGTTTAACAAAGCCAAGGTGGTGAGAGAGGGCATTTCCATAGAACCAGCATCTAAGGAAGACCACTCCAGGATGACCACGCTGTTCGCCCAGGAACAACGGGAATTTCACACATACGCCCTGCCCGAGGAGAGGATGCTGAGAGTGGTAATCCGGGGCATTCCCAGCGGCGTAGGCACGGATGAAGTCAAACTGGACCTGGAGAGACAGGGATTCACACCCATCTCAGTCCAAAGGATGACTTCCCGGAGGACAAGACAGGAAATCCCCCTGATGCTAGTCCTGGTCTCCCCAACGCAAGAAAACATCCTGACAGTCAATCGATGCTGCTTCCTAGTGGTCAAAACCAAGAAGCAACGGGCAAAACAGACCATCTCCCAGTGCCATCGGGGCCAGACATACGGCCATGCACAAGGACGGTGCACGGCGCAGCCAAAGTGTGTCAAATGCGGAGAGACCCACCACACCAAAGACTGCCAGAAGACCAAGGACACCCCTGCAAAGTGCGCAAACTGCCAGGGAGCGCACCCTGCAAGCTACCGAGGATGCCCCCGATGTCCCAAAAGGACAGCCAGCCATCAGACACCAGCCACCCGGAAGCCACCCGCCCACAAGTCAGCCACCACCAGGACAACCCCCGGGCTAAGCTACGCCAGAGCAGCCCAGGGAGCAGCAAGAACACCCACCAACCCTGCCCAACCACTACAGGCCCCCCAGAGGCTGGACAACTCGCTGCTGTACTGGCCCAGATGCAGCAGATGTGTACCATGATGGGGGCCCTGTTCGCAAACCTGCCCCACCTCACCCCCCAGTGACGCCACCTGGACCACCCCGTCGATGGAGAAGCTACCAGAAGAGACATGACGACACCCAACACCCCACCCACCAACCCTGCCCAACCACTACAGGCCCCCCAGAGGCTGGACAACTCGCTGCTGTACTGGCCCAGATGCAGCAGATGTGTACCATGATGGGGGCCCTGTTCGCAAACCTGCCCCACCTCACCCCCCAGTGACGCCACCTGGACCACCCCGTCGATGGAGAAGCTACCAGAAGAGACATGACGACACCCAACACCCCACCCACGACCCTGCGGGTACCGGATAACATACCGTCCAGTACCTGTAGTCCCCTTGGCTCCGGGCAGACTAAAAATGCTACCAATAGCATTTCGGTGTGCCCTTCCTCGAGCTACACAGCTCATCCTTACCCAACCGACGATCCGGATGACAGGATGTCTCTTGACATCCTGTGTACCGGCAGTCTCTCCTGCCAAAACTTCCAACACACCAAACAGACCGATGACTACCCCCCGGGGGGAAACAAGCTGGCGAAGAAAAGAAAACGAAGACAGAAGAACGCCAGAAGAGGCCTTAGCCAGCAAGGTCCAACGAGCCAGGACCCAGGGAGGTGGGCCGAAATCGTCTGCACCGCTCACATTTGTGAGTAGGGCCGACGTAAAGTAAGTTCGCCCGCCCTGCACGAGGCTGGTCCCCGGTCTACAGCGATGTACGTTGTACGTCAAAATGTCAAAGGACATTTTTGGTTGTAAACAACTGGCGAAAGCGATCATTAATTCGTGAACGCGAAAATGTAACGTACGCTGCTTTATTTTATTGATGTTATACAAATAAAATAAATGAGATACTTAGACGCAATGTCAGAATGTGCAACAAATAATAAATATCTAAATGTTCGAATCCTGGTTGAAGTATGGATGATTGTGGCATTTTCAAGAACAGTGGGTTAGACCGCGGTTAAGTTAGAAGAAACACGACTGTCTCTCTCTCAAGGACTGTGCATCTGACGAGAAAAATGCAGGAGACCGTTTTCATGTAGAATTGACCAGACTAATCAGAAAAAATATCCACATCGAAAAATGTCAATGGCGTACCACTTTTTTGGAAAAAAATATCAGAGGACATGTTTGCAGGGACGCCACTGGCGAAGCAATAAAATAACTTTTCTAACGAAAATAATGTCCAAAGTACTTTCTAAAATGTTAAAAAATTACGATAAAAAAAAATTAAGCCGTTGCGGACATGTGTTGTGTTCATATGAACTTTTCTTCATAAAATAACCTAAGGAATCACACCCTGAAATATTAGCACGTCGTTAAGAAACACCCTGTATTATATTTGAATAATCTGGAAGACGGTTACATTTTTTCTTTATTTTTACATTTGTTAAATCATTTCTATAAGAAATCTTATTCCCAAGATAAATACAAATAATACATGCCTATTTTTATTCATTAATAAATTAATAAAAGTAATCCCACTTATACTACATATTAAGTTTAAAAATATAATATTAATGACATAATAAAAATGTTGTGATATTTATCTTTCAATAAAATATTGCAATAATAAAGTAAATATTTACTTCCTACCCGAGTTCCGAGTACATTCAAATATTCAAACATCTGTGCATTTGATTTAATTTTATTTATAGCAAATTTGGAGCAATTAACGTGCCCAATTTCAGATGTTTACTTACTTTTCTTCATCCGTTATAAAGAGCATCGCTATTGGTTAGAAGTTGGTACAGAAATGGCTTTCAGTTTTAAATTTCTCATCATTTCTCATTATCACTTTATGAGAATACCGATCTTTATTCTTCTCCAGAAAATATATACATCTACTCAATATCCATGTTTAATAAAATTTAATTGGGTTTCTCGAGGGCAGAAAATAAAACGAACGTGAGTGTGTATCATGTAAATTTTAAATAAACTGAATTTAAAGTTTTTATTTTCAAGCAGAGTTAACAGAAAAAGACAGAATATTAATTTATTAGAAAAAATTTCATGTAGGTGAAATTATAAATTATTTTTTTTTAGCTGTCTGCTAAAAGCTAAACATTATTGGGCCATATCTGTCATACAGGGCGCGTAAATTGTCATAATTAATAAAAATCATATTATACTAAAATTTTAGAGCAAAACGTTACTAAGATTTTTTATTAAGTACCTACACAAGAACAAGAAGATGTACTGGATATTGAAATTCCGACATACAGTGTACTTCTCAGGTTTGAACGCTTTTTACGTAGATAAGATGATATGTCAATTTTACTTTAAAATCTTATTAAGTTATATATGATTATTATAAAATGTACGAAAGTTACAGTCGGATATTTTCGACTGCGAATATCTGTTAAATATGATAACTTCTGTTAGGCTTAATTTGTTTTAATTGAAATTCCGAACATGTGTAAAATGGCATAGTAGAATACTTTCTATTGAAGTTGGGTTGCGTCTGCCTGTAATTTCTGCTTGCTTTTGCCTATTTCCTATTGGCTATAAAGAAAAAGTATAAATTCTGTATTATCAAATTTCAAAGTGTTAAAATGGTTCGGTTTGAAAGGGAACTAGGACCAATGACCAAGGCAACACCCAACGTTGAAATTTGTCCAAACCTCTTCTCGAAAGTAGGGACTTTTTATTTGCCTAACATATAATAGGCAAGAGCCCAACTGCTTACATTCCCTCTGAAGAATAATACAGGGTGATTCAAAAGAAAGTACATTAAATTCAACTGTAGATTGGGGTGCCCCAGAGATGAAGATTTTCCTAATCAAATTTTTTCCTACCGCGCCTCCTAACCGAGTTACAGCCCCTTAAAATGACTACCTGGCAACCAGTTTTCTCCTAATAACCTTCAAGCGATTAACGTACTATGATCAAATTGCGGATACGGCTCTTTACTTTGGTGGGCCACATGCTCATTAGAGCAAGTTCGTACTGATATGGAAGATGTGTCCTATACAGGGTGGTCTAGTAAATTTCAAGGTCAAATGTTTTTTTATCTTGTGTCAAATTAAGAATTTTGATTGTATATTGAATATCGTGTTAAATTTAGAAACTTTTTTATCCAGTTAGGAGGCTAAAGCAATTTTATTCACAATTTTATTCACAATTTTATGCAACAACGGGAGCGTTTGTCAGATTATGAGTTATCAGATTTTGAATTGGTAAAATTAATTTTTACTGCTGATCATGTAATATTCGTCACACAGAGGATTGGCGAAGTCCCAGTTGTAAACCCAACCTTCGATTGCTAATACTGCCTCCAATACTGCCTCTTCAACCTGTGAAGTTCGGATGTGTCTTGGCCTTCCTAGTCTAGGCGTCGTTATTAATACTTGTCCGGTTTCACGTAACCTTCTTTCAGTTCCAAGAAAAGTACTTAAATTTGGGACACTACGATTATGATATCGTCTACGATACTCCCTTACTGCATCTGCTGCATTCTCTTGGCATTATGTCAAAATAAAAAGCATATTGGTATAATCTTCGGCAGTATAACTCTCAAAAAATTGCACCACTTTACTACTTTAAATAAACAATTCAAAATCTTACCACTCTGAATCTGACAAATGCTGCCTTTGTTTTTGAATAAAATTGTCAATAAAATTGCTTCAGCATGCCACTGTTTTTCTGCAATTAGCTCCAAGCCGGCCTAACTGGATGAAAAATCACAAGGGCAAAAAAAGTTTCTAAATTTAAAATGTTCAATAAATAATCAAAATTTTTAATTTGACGTAAGACAAAAAAATATTTGACCACCCTGTATAGGATACATCTTGCATATCAGTACGAACTTGCTCTAATGAGCATGTAGCACATCAAAATAAAGAGCCGTATCCATAATTTGATCATCGTACGTCAATCCGCTTGAAGGTGGTTAGGAGAAAACTGGTTGCCAGGCAACCCACTTTAAGGGGCTGTAACTCGCTTAGGAGGCGCGGTAGAAAAAAATTTATTAGGAAAATATTCATCTCTGGGGCATCCCAATCTACAGTTGAATTTAATATACTTTCTTTTGAATCACCCTGTACATCCATTACTCAATTCTCGCCTAATATTGTATAGCTTCTGCGTATATGTTAATATACAAGCAAGCCGCTAGAAGGTGGAGCAAGTTCGCTGTATTTCCATAGAGATCACCTTCCCAAGTACTAATGACGTCTACCGTTGCTTAACCCTTCGTATTAAGATACGAGCATAGTCAAGACGGACCTACCTCCTATTTTACTATAAAAATGCAAAATAATTATGTATTTGACATTTAAAGGAAGAAGTTATTTTAAGTTCACTTAATTACTTTTGGATATAGTACCTTTTTTATATAGGTACATAAATACGTAAACGAAGAGTATATTGCATATCTCCGCAAATGTCAATTACACATTAACAGAAACTAAACTACTAAGATTCTCAATCGAAATAAATAAAGTTAGTACAGGATTCGTTGCTTCCTACAGATCTGGGCAGTTATATAACTGAACTAGGACAATTTATTACTGATTTACACAAAAATATAATTGAAATAGTTCTAGATGACATTAACATTAATTTGCTAGACGTAGACTCAATAGATGTAAATGATTACTTAAATATGTTAACAAAGAATGGCTATATATCATATATAAACTCATGTACGAGAGTAACTGAAACTTCTCAAAGCATTATAGACCATATATTTGTTAGACAGAATAAACATTCAAATCCTTGCGTTAAAATGAAACCAATAGTTATTGAAACTGATATTACCGACCACTACACCACCTCAATCATTTTAGAATTCAAAGGAGAAAATACTAACAAGCCAGTGTTAAAGAATAAAGTTATTAACAAAATTTATTTTAAAAAATTAGACAGTTTACTAGAGCAAGAAGCCTGGCCAGAAGTAATAAATTGCACCCAAGCTCAAACTAGTTACAACATTTTTATAAATAAAATTCACACTATAATAAAAAGCTCATCTAGATCTAAAAATGTCAGAAATAAATTCTATAAATTGAAAGCCATGGATTACTAATGGATTAATTAATAAACTCAATTACGCATCGCGACTACCTGAAAAAAAGATTGTTAAAAAACCATTCACCTGAACTGAAAAAACAGTACACAGAATATAGAAACATGGTAAATAAATTAATAAAGAATGTCAAAAATCAATATTATAAACATCAACTTGCTGAAGCACAAAGTAACTGCAAAAAGGTCTGGGAACTAGTAAATAGCGCATCAAATTCAACGACAACACGTAAGCAAATTAAAAATATAAACATAATAAATGACGCAGGAATAGAAATAACGGATAATATCACAAAAGTTAACACCTTCAACGATTACTTCGTAAATATTGGCACAAAATTGTCTCAAGAAATAGATAAAATTGATAACTTGCCTGAAGATGTTTTAATAAATCATTCAATTCAATCATCTATATTTCTTAAACCGATAACAAAAAATGAAATAATTGAAATAATCAGTAGTTTAAAAAATAATTCGTCTGCTAGACCAGTCGGAATATCTGTCAAACTAATAAAATCCATGCACTCACATATCACTAAACCATTACTACATATAATAAATTTAACAATTAAACCTGGGTCTATACCTCATCAACGGAAGGAGCCAAGTGTGACTCCAGTGCATAAATCTAGTGATTGTAAAAATTTAAATAATTACAGACCTATTTCAGTTATCAACAACTTTGCTAAGATATTTGAAAAATTTCTTAAAAACAGGCTGGTAGAATTTTTTGACAGATATAACGTGATCACAGACAGACAGTTTGGCTTGAAAAAAAATACAAGTACAGAGCACGCAGTTCTGTACGAAGGCGTAGAAGGGTCACGGATATTTTTTTCCAATTATTCCCTCATAAATTTGTAAATAATTTGATTATTCCCTGTTAAATCTGTAAATTATTGATTTACTTCCAGTTTCAACTGTAAATCTTATTACTCCCAGTTCAAACTGTAAATAATTCAATTGGTTCCAGCTCAATCTGTAAATAATTTAATTATTCCCACTTTAAACTGTAAATAATTGAATTATTCCCAGTTCAAACTGTAAATTTTTTATTCCCCCTTTAAACTGTAAACAATTCAATTGTTTACAGCTTAATCTGTAAATAATTCAATTATTTACAGTTTAAACTGTAAATAATTGATTTATTCCCAGTTCAAACTGTATTTTTTAAAATTCCCACTTTAAACTGTAAATAATTGAATTATTCCCAGTTCACACTGCAAATAATTTAATTATTCCCAGTTTAAACTGTAAATAATTGAATTATTTCCAGTTCAAACTGTAATTTTTTTAAATCCCACTTTAAACTGTAAACAAATATTATTCCCATTTCAACCAGTAAATAATTGAACTGGAACAGCTGGAACTGCAATTAACTCAGTCGTTTCCAGTTTAAAAAAAATGTAAATACCTATATTGAATATCATTCCCATTTTAAACAGTAAATAATTGAACTGGAACAGCTGGAACTGCAATTAATTCTGTCGTTTCCAGTTTAAAAAAAAATGTAAATACCTATATTGAATATTATTCCCATTTTAAACAGTAAATAATTGAACTGGAACAGCTGGAACTGCAATTAACTCAGTCGTTTCCGGTTTAAAAAAAAATGTAAATACCTATACTGAATATCATTCCCATTTTAAACAGTAAATAATTGAACTGGAACAGCCGGAACTGCAATTAACTCAGTCGTTTCCAGTTTAAAAAAAATGTAAATACCTATATTGACTGAGTTAATTGCAGTTCCAGCTCTTCCAGTTCAATTATTTACTGTTTAAAATGGGAATAATATTCAATATAGGTATTTACATTTTTTTTAAACTGGAAACGACTGAGTTAATTGCAGTTCCAGCTGTTCCAGTTCAATTACTTACTGTTTAAAATGGTAATAATATTCAATATAGGTATTTACATTTTTTTTAACGACAGAGTTAATTGCAGTTCCAGCTGTTCCCCTAATAGCACAACATTGTCCTGTGGACATCTGAAGGACGTCCTCGACGGATATACAGTACATCCGATGGACGTTCGTTTTTGGTCCAAAGTACATCCGACGGGCAGCCGAAGGACGTGCAAATGTCACAACTTGGGACAATATTTGTACATTCTAATTATTTAGGAAAAAAAAACCGGAATGAGCAGGGATCGAACCTTCGATCTCGTGATTTGTAACTCGATGTTCTCTCACTCGGCCACCAACTTGGCTTATTAGTGTTTACTTAAAGACCAGGGTGTATTAAATATTAATATTTAATACACCCTGTTAAAGACTGTACAGTTGACTAATATAACTGTTTATGTCAAAATGTAGAAGGTACCTATTTGAATGTTTAATAAATATTTAGTATCAAATGATATCATTAATAATTTACAAAAAAGATTAAAATTAAATTATTAATGATAAACTACAAATTTTACAGAAATAACGGTCAAATGTAAACAAAAACATTGTAAAATTGGAAAACCAGTTTTGTTAACGTTTTTTTGTTTTTATATTAAATAGACGTCCTGCTGCTGTCCCTGTAGGGACCTAAAATGTGCGTACTTGCAGAAGGACGTCCGTTGCGGCGCATTTGTTGGACGTTAAGTGTGCTATTCGCTGGTATGTATACATATTTCAGAAACGTGTTGGAGAGAAAGCGGTATGGAGATATTATCATTTATTGCAAAAATATAATATTTAAATCAACGGACACGAAAAGGACGTCCATCTCCTGTCCCTATATGGACATAAATTGTACATACTTCCCGTACATAAAATAGGCATACAGAGGACGTCCATTCCGTACAATTTCAAAGTAAATCCGATGATGAACGTCCGGTAGGCGTCCAGTTTATGTCCATGGACGTCAGTACATTAAATGGACATAAAACGGACGTCCAGCGGACATCGTGTGCTATTAGGGTCCAGTTCAATTATTTACTGTTTAAAATGGGAATAATATTCAATATAGGTATTTATTTTTTTTTTAACTGGAAACGACGAGTTGATTGCAGTTCCAGCTGTTCCAGTTCAATTATTTACTGTTTAAAATGAGAATAATATTTGTTTACAGTTTAAAGTGGGATTTAAAAAAATTACAGTTTGAACTGGAAATAATTCAATTATTTACAGTTTAAACTGGGAATAATTAAATTATTTGCAGTTTGAACTGGGAATAATTCAATTATTTACAGTTTAAAGTGGGAATTTTAAAAAATACAGTTTGAACTGGGAATAAATCAATTATTTACAGTTTAAACTGTAAATAATTGAATTATTTACAGATTAAGCTCTAAACAATTGAATTGTTTACAGTTTAAAGGGGGAATAAAAAAATTTACAGTTTGAACTGGGAATAATTCAATTATTTACAGTTTAAAGTGGGAATAATTAAATTATTTACAGATTCAGCTGGAACCAATTGAATTATTTACAGTTTGAACTGGGAATAATAAGATTTACAGTTGAAACTGGAAGTAAATCAATAATTTACTGATTTAACAGGGAATAATCAAATTATTTACAAATTTATGTGGGAATAATTGGAAAAAAATATCCGTGACCCTTCTACGCCTTCGTAGTTCTGGACCTAATAAAAGAAATTATATTAAATTTAGATACTTCAAAAAAATGCATGGCTGTATTGCTCGATTTAGCAAAAGCCTTCGATATCGTGGCGCACCAAACCTCATTAGACAGACTTCAAAAAAATGGTATAAGTGGTCCAGCATTACGTCTCTTAGAAGATTATCTCTCTGACAGAAAGCAATGTGTAAAAATAGATGACGTATATAGCGACCCTCTCACTGTCACCAAGGGACATTACTGGGTCCAGTATTGTTCCTCTACATATAAAAAGCATTACAAAATTAAAAAACATTCAAGGCCATATAGTATAATATGCTGATGATACTGCAATTGTGTTTATGGAAAACTCATGGGACGAGGTGTATAGAAATGCGGAAGGAAGTTTAGCTCTGATCTTTAAGTGGCTAAATCACAGTTTACTAAGTTTAAATATACAAAAAAGCAAATTTTTAACGTGCACGCTGGTAGCTAACGATCAACCTACAAATGAAATTCTGTATATACATAATAATATATGTCATCAAGAAGAAAATTGCAGCTGTCCCAAAATTGAAAAAACTAATAAAATAAAATACCTAGGAGTAATGCTCGACCATCATTTAAGATGGAATGAGCATGTAACTTATATCACAAAAAAAATGAGACAACTTACGCATAAGTTTTTCATTCTAAGAGACATACTTGATAGGAATAATTTAATGCTAATATATAAATCACTAGTAGAGTCATTAAGTAGGTATTGTATTATCATTTGGGGTGGAATTTATAATAATGTACTGAAAATCTTACAAACATCACAAAATTGTATTCTAAAGATAATCCTAAAGAAAAAAAAAACTGTATTCCTCCACTGAGTTATTCAAAGAAGCAGACGTATTTAACATAAAGAACCTCTTTATCTATCATTGCTTATTACACATGTTTAACAAAAACACTTTACCAGCCCATAATAGATATGACACTAGGTTTACAGAAAATAAATCTATAGCCATACCGCGGCTTAAGAAAAGCCATACTCAAAGATTTGTTTTCTATCTCGGTCCAGAGTTATTTAACATGTTACCACTCCATCTAAAAAGTCTAAGAAAATTTAATAAATATAAAATTGAAATAAAAAAATTTATCATTCAAAATCATAACGTTATAAAAAAAACTCTGAATTAAAAGTGTAAATTAATCTTTAGCTATTTTATACCTATAAAAACTAGTTTAAAATCCATAGATTGTTACAAGTGTATAACTATACTAATTAGGTAGTTGTAAACTACTTAATTACTTATTGAGAATTAATGAACTATCCTGCAATTATCCAACTAACATTGTAGAACCACGTGCTGCCGTCTGTTATTGTTATGCCTCATCGTTTACTTTTGGTCTGTTATTCTACAAATTTTACCTCACTCTGTTCATATTCTTTTGTATAATTTTTAGTAAAATGTGCTCAACCTACAATTGATTTGGAATATCGCAAGACAAGCATTTCATGCTTAGGTGTTTTCATTTCACCTTTGGGTTGCTGAATTTTAGGCATTACTTACATAATACCGTTTTATTTTTGTTATGATTTGTTAGTTTATTATTTACTCTACTTTGAATTATGTACTTTACTTTACTTACTTACTTGAATTACATTTGATCGGCACATTTCTATAACCGTAAATCTCGCTCATAGAGAACAAAAATTCATATCATTGTGTTAGCAATCGAATTCTGAACAACTTACGGAATGTCCGTCCACCTGTCTGTCTGACTGTTTGTCTGCCTACCTGCCTGTCTACCGGTCTGCCCATCCGTCCGTCCGTCCGCCCATCCGGTTTCTGTTAAGCACGAAAACTTAATACAGAGATGCCCGATCGAATTGAAATTAGTATTAGCTAGGGAAAAACCCTATTGTTTTTGAAAAAATCGATTAGTAAATATAAGTGTTATGAAACATTTTCAGAAAACAAATAGACATGAAGTGTGCTGTAACCGTAGTAACTAATAGGATTCTAAAATCATAAAAATACTGCATAGTATACTGATAAACGTTTCACCAATCAAGATGGTATTATCGTGTGGTGATTAAAATTACAAGAATAGCAATTAGTCCTCACAAATTAATCTGTGTTTAAGAAATTGCGCATAGTATACTGGAGAATGTTCAACAATTGTATAAAAAATGCAATAATCCTGCCAAGAATATAATTGTATCTAGTTTCTTTTAAGTTCGTCTTACCCTAACCAAAATGCAAATGTGCACTCACATAAACTACCAGTATGTGAATTAAATAATTTTTAAAATAATTTTGGTGTTGCTGCGAATATTCTTAATCTGTTACTTTATTTTCAGAATGCACCCAAGTAAAGCACAAACCGTAGCATTTAAATGATTTAAATATATTTTTATTAGGTATGGTAATATCGTTTACTGCGACTATCGTCATACGTAAGTGATTCTTTGATTTTCAAAATTTTATTTACTCCAACTTTCACCCCCAAACTCATTTATATATTAAGAACTATGATTAAGAACTATGATTACACACAATGGTAGGCAGAAAGGTAAGAAGACCAACTGACAAGGAGGCAGACAGACTGTCAGTGGACATTTAAACGGAGGGTGGCAGAAAAACAGACAGAAACATTTAGTCATTTAGTCAGATAGGAAGATAGACAGAATTACCGACAGAAAAGCAGGTAGAAAGGAAGGATATCAGTTAGATGGCAGAGAGAAAGTGCACGCGGACGAAAAATGCAAACTAACAAGCAAACAAACAGGTGTGCAGATATAAAGGCAGACAGATAAACAGACAATAAGTAGGCAGGTGAGCATTCGTATAAATTTTTCAATTTTTTTTCACCTCCTATTCTTACTTTAACCTTCAAACGACCTTGAATATGAGGTGACAGAGGTCAACCGACATCGGATTCGTACTCAACGACCCCAAAAACCTATGACTTGACCTTCAAATGACCTTGAATCTGATGTGATAGAGCTTAACCGACCTCGGCATCGGAATAAGCGACCCCAAAAACTCCTGGGTACCTAGGTAGAGTCCGGTGTATTTTTTCAAACTAAATGTTGATCTGTGTTATTTTTAAGTGAATCACCGGTTTTCAGAATTTTTACCAAAATTTAATGCATCTGGACCACTATACCATTAAAAAATCGCTTTAATGATCTATCGACAAATTCTTGGACATACTCTTATCTGTGAATAAAACCACCATACTTTTCCTGCAGCGGAAAGATGATTTCATTATACACAAAATTGTTTATACAACTCTAACATGAAAGTTTTCAAGCATAATTTTTAGAATTTATACATATGTCTGTATTACATAAATACACGTACTATGAGAAAATATTAAATACATTCAGTTATTTAAACTCGAAATGAAACATGCTACTTTCGAAATTTTAATTTAAAAGTTACACCTGGGAATATGCATGTTGGATATTCAGTGAAAGAAAAATGTGTGGAGTTGATGAAAGCAAACAGTATATCCGAGGATTACTTCCAAATAGGTATCCCTTTTTAATTAAGTAACCGGGGAAAAAATGTCCGGACTTTTTAAAATACTTTTTTAAAATACTTAATTATAGTAACTCCACATTGCCTAACAAATGTATCAAACAATTTCACGAATGCTTAGAAATACTTCCACAGCAGCCATAAATTTAAATAAAAATTATACAGCGTGGCCTTTTGAAAATGGTCCACGAGTTTATCCCATTTTTTCCTAAACAATTGACAAAGTAATTAAAGCCGATTTTGTTTTCAAAGGGTATACTTACATTTATTATTCAATCAATAAGCTATGTGACATTTACTGCCAAAATATCAAATGGTAACCGACAATGTGACCAAAAAAGCGTTAACTTGGCCAATAGAGCACTAGCTAATTATTTTCGGGAACAAAGACCGGCATAACGGGCGCAACCTCCAAATTTTCTTTTTATTTAAACAAGGGGAGGGAAGCCAACTAGTTTAGGATGAGTTAAGCTAGCTCCAGTTTTTTAGAGGAGAGCTTGCTTGAACCCTTTAAACTAAAGCTACACTGAAAAAAGTACTCGTGTAATTTTACGAGCTCTTTCATGTAGTTCAGTGACCAGTGATAATGACTAGAATTTCACAGACTGGATGTATATTTTCACCACGGTTGTAAAAACCGCTGCCCAAGGAATCACTACTTCCACATCCAGATTCTCTATCCAAGTCACTCACAACGAAAAAACTTTGTATGTGAAAATAATTGTTTATGGAACTTTAATAATATAATATTTGAAATCCTCTACCCCAAAAACCCATAAAACGATACCCCACATCGGTAGTGGGGTGGGGGTGGTGATAGGGGGGTGGTAGTGGGGGTGGATGAAGTAAAAAAATATTTTGAGGTTTCTGGTTCCTGTACATAAACTAAATCACATTTTTTTTTTTATCCCCTTTAATAAGGAGGTGGGGGTGGTAATGGGGGTGGCTAATGCCAACATTTTTTTGAGACCTTAGCTTCTCTTGTATAAGTATACTAAATACCAATTTCATGGACTCTTACTGGCTTGATTTACCCAATTTACCCCCCACCCTTCGACGGAACAAGATGAAAATATAATCTAGTTCTAGATCTCGTTAAAGTACATATGTGTACCAAATTTCAAGTCAATATCTTAAACGGTTCCAGAGCAAACGTGCGCACAAAAAAAGTTACAGACAGACCGACAGACCGACAGACAGACCGACAGACAGACAGAAAATTTGTTTTCGCTCAAACTTAAAATCTCGACGTTTCATGACATTTTAAGCCTATTTGGACAATAAAAATTTTAAAAATTTTTTTTGTCGTTACTATACTTCCACTGGACGTGGAAGTAAAATACATGCGCAATGTGATGAGATTTTACATATACTTTTATAATTCTTCGGCGTAATAGCACATGTAGGCCGTAATTATACAATGTGATTTCACACGAATTCCTGACAATTTTAGTTGTAAATTTACAGAGTGCTCACCTAATTTTCAGTACAACATGAACGGTTGAAATGTATTGTTTTTAAGTAGAATTTAGGTAACTTATAAAATAGAAAAACCTGGTTTTTGAATTTAACCATTTCAGAGATAATTAAATACAGAAAACGCGTTTTTATATTTTTAACTTTTCAGAATTATCTAAATTATACTTAAATGTAATTAATTTCATACACATATATGCATATTGTTGATACAAGTAGGTAAATGCGTTCTGTGATGTAAGACAAACAAACAAATTAAGTGTACGTAATAAAAATCACATGTTGGGAAAACATTGTTTTTATTGTATAAAACATAAATGCTTACACAAAATAATAAAACAAACTAAACTTAACTAAACATACATCACAATAAATACCTTAAAATAAAACCTCATCCAGAGGCACTATGGTATAGAATAAAAATACGTAAAATCATAAACTAAACTTAGGTAGACTTAACTAAACATACATCACAATAATAATAATCATTTATTTACATTCAAGATACATATAAAGACAGCATACTATACGAAAATGTAACTGGACATATTAGATGATCATAACAAGTTACCACGTGTAAGAAGAACTGCTGCCCAAGGAATCACTACTTCCGCATCCAGTTTTTCTACCCAAGTCTCTTTTCATAATATAATATTTGAAATCGTCTCCTAAAACCCATAAAACGATATGACACATCGGTAGTGGGGGGTGGAAGTGGTAGTGTGGGTGGATGAAGTAAAAAAAAATTGAGGACTTTGATTCTTATACACATACTAAATCTCTTTTTTTTCACCCCTTTTATAACAGAGTGGGGGTAGGTAATGGGGGTGGCTAATGCCAAAATATTTTTGAGACATCAGCTTCTCTTGTATACACTAAATACTAATTTTATGAATTCTTACCTGCTTGATTTACCCCCCGGTTTACCCCAATTTGCTCCCCAACCCTTCAACGAAATAAGATGAAAATATAATCCAGTTCCAAATCTCGTTAAAATAAAATGTGTATCAAATTTCAAGTCAACGTCTTAAATGGTTTCAGAGCAATCGTGCGCACAAAAAAGTAACATACAGACAGACATACAGACCGGTAGACAGAAATATTTTTGCTCAAATCTTGACGTTTCATCACATTCTAAGCCTATTTGAACAATAATTTTTTTTTTAATTTTTTGTCGTTACTATACTTCTACTGGATGTGGAAGCAATACTAAAAACCGATGCCCAAGGAATCACTACTTCTACATCCAGATTTGCTACTCAAGTCTCTTACAACGAAAAATTTTGTATGTGGAAATAATTGTTTATGGAACATTAATAATATAATATTTGAAATCGTCTACCCCAAAATTCATAAAACGATATCCCACAGCGGTAGTAGTAGTGAAGAGGGGTGGTAGTGGCGGTGGATGAAGTAAAAAATATTTTGAGGTTTTTGGTTCTTATACAGATACTAAATCACAATTATTTTTTTCATCTCTTTTAATAATCGGGTGGGGGTGGTAATGGGGGTGGCTAATCCCAAAAAAATTTTTGAGACCTTACTTCCTCTTGTATATACCAAATACCCTTCGACGGAATAAGAGGAAAATGTAATCTTGTACATACTGTATCAAATTTCAAGTCAATATCTCAAACGGTTCCAGAGTAATCGTGCGCACAAAAAAATTTACAGACATACAGACCGACAGACAGTTCGACATACCGACAGATAGAATTTTTTTTGCTCAAACTTAACATCTCGACGTTTCATGACATTCTAAACCTATTTGAAAAATAAATATTTTCAAAATTTTTTTGTCGGTACTACTACTGGATGTGGAAGTAAAATGAAAATAATATTAACAGTATTCTGATTATAACAAAACATATAAAAAATATATAAATATTTGTACTAAATAATAATTAATCATGATTACAAAATAACATAATTGCTAATTTTAAAATTTACTGTGCCTAAATAATTGACAAATATTTACTTAATAGTTACCTCTAATGCAATGTTTATAGAATTAAGATTTGTTTTAGTCAAGTAGTGTTGAGTAGGTAAACTCTTTCTTATACCCTGCGTCCTTAACCATATTTTTACTTGATTTTGAAACTATTGAAATTTGTTATTTCTCTAATATTTTTATATAGCATGTTGTACAATTTTATTCCGATATATCCAAAATCATAGTAAATATCTTAAAATAAAACCTCAACAGGAAAATATAAATACACAAAATAACTAAACTATAACTAAACATACATAAGGGTAAATACCTTAAAATAAAATTTCATCCGGAGACATTATGGTGTATATCTCGAATAATAACAAAAAACTGCTGCCAAGGAATCACTATTTCCACATCCAGAGTTTCCATCCAAGTCTCTCACAACGAAAAAATTTTTTATTTTTTATGTGGAAATAATTGTTTATGGAACATTAATAATATAATATTTGAAATCGTCTACCCCAAAAACCTCAAACGATATCCCACATCGGTAGTGGGGGTGGATGAAGTAATAAAATATTTTAAGTATTTTGATTCTTGTAAACATATTAAATCACAATATTTTATCGCCCCCTTCAGTAACGGGGTGGGGGTGGTAATTGGGGTGGCTAATGCCAAACATTTTCTCGAGACGGTATAGCTTCTCTTGTATATACTAAATACCAATTTTATGGACTCTTACCTGCTTGATTTATCTGTTTACTCCCATTTACCCCAATTTACCTCCCAACCCTTCAACGGAATAAAATGAAAATATAATCTAGTTTTAGATCACATTAAAATACATACGCGTACCAAATTTCAAGTCAATACCTTAAATGGTTCCAGAATAATCGTGCGCACAAGAAAACAGACAGACCGACAGATAGAATTTTTCTTTCGCTCAGACTTAAAATCCTACGTTTCATGACATTCCAAGTCTATTTGAACAAGAAAAATTTTCATATTTTTTTTTGTCGTTACTATACTTCCACTGGATGTGGAAGTAAAATACTTTCACATAATTTGAAGTAGTAATATGATATTCTGATTAATCTATTTAAGTATACGTACTTGTATATTTAACAATTATAGATTTATCAGATATACTTGAAATTTAACGAACTTATCACTGCCAGACAGAAGAAATTCACAATGCACAAAAGCGACAGGTGTTATGATTTCGTTTGCTTTACGTTGTAGTCTTCATCACGTGATAAAATTTACCGATGCTATTGGTTACGCTGCTACAGTATTCTAGAAATTTTAGTAGTAGTAGTAATGCAAATTCACACATTTGTTGTAACATTATAAAAAAGGTCTTTAAATTTACACAGGGACTAGTACTCAGTGTGGTTAATTAAATTACATTGTAATTCAACAGACAGTTACTGTAAAATCACATTAAGACAGGAATAAATTCGAAAGTTATGTATAAATATACATCCATATGGCACGTATTTTACAATGTATTTATCTGTACCGATTTTTTATTACATTATTCTAACACTTAAATTCCACGAATTCTAATGTAATGAGGTTGTAATTTTACGTGCACTTTTTTCAGTGTATACACGAATGCAGAACTTACATCAGATAAACACTGATGTTTAGCTTCACCAATTGAAGCATACATCGTACCCGCTGCCTCCGTCCCCGGCTGTAACAACTAATTACTCATTAAGTTAGCGCCAGCATTAACTTAATGGGTGCAAGCAGACAAACTATAATAAAAAAATATTTTTAAAGATATGCAAACTTGCCCCCTGCCTGCCACCTATCTAAGCCCCAGCTCCAGCGAGTGCTCTCGCTCTTTTACTGGGACACAAAAGGGCGCTTGCTGTTCTTTAAAATTTGAGACTATTGTGTCATTTCTTTGCAAATGTGACCAAAAGAAAATGTTAACTTTGCCCCCAAACATATTCGATAGTTAATAACTCTAATAGAGTAGAAGCGCATAGGGTTTTTCGTGGGAAATAAATGACTAAAGCTGGCAAGATACTTTTTATGTTTAATTATGTCACACTAAATAACAATATGTTTCTTGCCACCCTGCGATACGCGTCGTTCCTCCCCACCTTCGTTTAAGGGTAAAAAATTTAAAATTGCTCTCTCGGAAACGAATAAAGATACAAATTTAGTTCTTGTGCGACAATCTTTATCTTCTAGCACACAATAAAATAGTTCATTGTGATTTCTAGAGTTATAACGAAATCATTAACTTTTTTCTACATTATTTTCAATTGTTTCAAACATAGTGCCTAAACTGCAGCTTTTAGAAAGAAACATAAACAAGCTAAAAATGTACTCTTCGCCAATTTACTGGGCTTTTTATATATAATTGTTATACATTCTATAGGATACTCTTCGCAGTTTTCTTGTAAATAATGTTAGTTTTTGGACATCCTAAATTTTGTGATACCATCTTTGTTGTGAAAGGCGGACATTTTGAAAGTTGTTCAGAATTCGTTCACTAACACAATGATATGAAAATTTTTTCTCTACGAGCGATATTTACGATTTTAGAAATGTGCCGATCAAATACAATATACTCTTCGTTTTTGCGAAGAGTATAATAAGAGTTATAGTTCATACTTCTAGCTTTCGAAAACGATCATACACATCTTACTTTACAGCAAGCCTAGGTCGAGAAATCACGGAACATGTTAGCTGGTGTATATAGTGGAGTCAGTAGAGATTTTCACTTCGGAAAAATTTCGGAAAGCGGTAACTTTTGAGAATACATCTCTGAAGATATCAGAAACAACATATCAAAAGTTACCAACAATAGTCCTTGAGCGTAATTTGTTATTAAACAAATTAGTTGGAAAATATCGGTCTTTGTCAAATACAACTTAAAATATTTTTTTTATTTCAAAAAGTAATTGCGCCATTCAAAAGTACGGGAAATTTAACATAAAAAATATATACATGAAGTTTTTTTGTACGATTAAAAATAGGCTTCAGATTTTTTTGTTTAACGCACGAAAATCTAACGCGGAGATATGTAAGTACGGCAAGCGAAGCGCGCGCGCCTCGGGCGCTTTCAAACTTATATTTGCTTGATAAAATACCACACTACCACACAACTACCTTTTAAGTGCATCCGCTCTCATTTATCATTTTTTTCCCTTTTTAAGCAACCCCCCCCCCCCCTGGAGGGGTGGAGAGGGTGGTTTTACTATTTATACGTTTGCGGGAACGATAAATGCAAAATATCCAGGCTTGCTCACCAGACGAATAAATAGTAAAACCACCCTCTCCACCCCCCTTTAAAAAGGGAAAAAATGATAAATGAAAGCGGATACAGTTAAAAGGGAGTTAATGTGGTAGTGTGGTATTTTATCAAGCAAATATAAGTTTGAAAGCGACATGTCTCCCCAAGAACGCTGTTAGCAAGTAATGGTATATTCAGGATTGAGGGGGGTTAGGGGAGTGGGAGATCGTCCGTTTAGGGTAAAATGTTAGTCGACATTAAAAAAAATGTTTTCTGATTTTTTTCACCCAAAAATAATTTGGGACAAAAACCGCCCAAATCGACCCTCCTCCTTTAAAGATAAAAATTTGGGCCTTTCACATTTTACTTTTAAAGTAATGTATAAAAAGATCCGATGAGTGAAAAAAATTTCAAAAATTTATTTTTGAAGATGTACACTCCCAAAATTTGAAAGTTTTGAGAAAATGATAAAATTTTATATATTTAACTATCTTTAACCATTTATTTCTCTAGTTTAAATCGCGTTATTAAATATCCGTAAGTGCGATTTTTAAATCTTGAAATGTGTACTTTAAGCTGCTTCAAGGGGATTTACTTTAACAATTAAATTAACCGCCTTCTTTGCGGAAACAAAAGAAAAAAATTTTTTGCTCTAAAATTCGTGAAATTATGAGTAAAATAAAAGTTAATAACTTTTTAAAAAAAATTATTTAGCCTACCTATGCAGCATACGTTTTTAGTAGGACCTTAAAATAAGTAAATCTGATGATGAAAAAATTTCGGAATATATATAAACCTATACTTTTCACGAATATTGAAAAATCAAGTTTTATCGGTAAATCGACACAATGTTGATTGTTTTTACAATTTTTATCCTGTTTGAAATATCAAAAACATATTAAAAATATTCACGCGATATGAGTCAAATTATAATGCTTGAATAATAGAAAGACACTGAAAGTAAAACAATATCTTCGCGGCAAGCAGTACGCATCACCCGCCCCGCACGCTGCACTGTGTATGTGTCCGCAGTGCATTGTAAAAGTTGTCTGCGCACTTTTTCACAGGTCATCTTGTAATGCTAGTACAATATCACGTTTTCTCAGCTTCTTTTTTAAGTTTTTATGTGGATATTTAAATTGTTTTTAATTGAATAGTGTTTTGAATTATTTTATTGCTTCATGGAAATCGGCCATATTGGATCAGCCATTTTGAATTACCTTTCTTTGACATCATAATCTATTTCAGCGACCTAGAAAACCCCTTATATGTCAATTTGAAATAAATTACTTTAAAATTTGTTAAAAAAAAGTTTCTTTTTGTTTAAATAATTAATAAACAATTTCCTCACGATTATATGTTTATAACTTTTTATTTTAAGCTATGTAAAAGTGATATCAAATGGTTTTAGGAAAATTAAAGCTTCCCGTAATTATTCCGAAATAATGCATATTTTCATTTCGCGCGGACTACTTTCGACCAATATAGTGAAATTCAAGGTACGCGAGTATTGTAATAGTAAAAATAATTATAACATTGGAAAGATGGATCTTTAGCGAACAAACCTTATTTGAAATGTTTTTTTAATCGAATGTGAGTTTTATTAGAAAAAGGCGATTTAAAATGCCATGGTGTTTACAAAAAAGCATTTTTTTAAAACAACTTTGTTAGGAATAAAAATTGGACAAAAGTGCTAATAACCTTTCCTGTTCCTTAGTAAAAACAAGACAATCTAGCAAAAAAGACGAACATTCTATCTTTAATGGTTTAAGAGATATAATTCATTAACCATTTTACCCCTCAAGGGGCATCGGGGGTGAGGGTCGCGTAATTGGGGGTGGCAAGAAAGGTTTTGTTGTTGACAAATGTATATACTAACATATAATATGGGTAACATGCTTTAATCATTAATTTCCCACGAATCCCCTATTTGTCGCCCTATGCGGTTCCACTATAAAAGGAATAGAGCGCTAGCTAATTCCCAAACCCACAAATAAAAAAAGTCTTGTAGTTGAAAGGTACCTTATGTTTTTTGGTGTGCTGAAAACGAATCCGGACTGAGAATTGCTCCATCACCCACCATTTTTTTTGTAAGCCGCGAATATAACTTAAAATAACTCATAATTTGGGTTACTTTCGGGATTTACTAAAAAAATTATGAGCGATGGAGCTAAACGGACACCTGATTAGTATTCATCACGTCGAAATACATAGGGATTGCCCAAGAACAGACCAATTTTCACTTTTCTTTGTGTGTCTGTGTAATATTTATATCTTCACACGTGGTTTTTTAGAAAATGGGGGAGGATCCGGTGATATTCAAATAATACACAGGCACACACACAAAAAAAATGGTCTATTTCTGGGACTCCATTGGGCAACCGTTATGTATTTCAACGCGCTGAATACGAATCAGGGGCCCGTTTAGTTCCATCACCCATCAATTTTTAGGAAATCCCTAAAATAACCTAAAGTTTTTTTTAGGTTATTCTCGCGACTGACAGAAAATTGGTGGGTGATGGGTCATTTCTGACTTAGGATTCGTTTTCAGCACACCAAAAAACATACGGTATAGTACCTCACCTTTCAACTACAAGACTTTTTTGTGGGCCTGTGGTGGCACAAAGGAGCCCATAAGGCAAAAAAAACAAGTGGGGAGAGGCTAATTTGTTTCGGGTGGGTTAAGTAGCCTTGAGTTTTTTCCGAAGAGAGCTGGCGTTTATTTGTACCCTTTAAATTAAAGATAGCGCACTAACTACTAGGCATTATATTGCGTTATTAGTTATCATACTCGAGGGCGTCTAAGGAATCACTACGTCCACATCCAGATATCAGGTCTAAGTCTCTTACAACAAAAAACTTTGATACTATATTTGGACTCCACAGCTTCAACAGCTTTAAAATATTGGACCACTTGACATCTCGTGCCATTCGAAATTCTGACGGTAAGTGGTTACATTTAGTATTAAAAATGGTGTGAATGGAAATAGAGAATTTAAATACCATTGTGTACTTATTATACTCTTCGCAAAAACGAAGAGTATATTGCATTTGATCGGCACATTTCTAAAACAGTAAATATCACTCGTAGAGAAAAAAATTTCGTATCATTATGCTAGTGAACGAATTCTGAACAACTTTCAAAATGTCCGTCCGTCCGTCACGTTTCTTGTAAGCACGATAACTTAAGAAAAAAGCTCCGATTATATTGAAATTTGGAAAGTAAGTTAGCGTTAGCTAGAGGAAGAACCCTATTGTTTTTGAAAACAGTCAATCAGTAAATAAAAAAGTTATTAATCATTTAAATTAAAAAAAAAATTCTTAATTTTCGTCACTTGTACTTAAATAAAATCTTGTGAAATGTTATTTTCTATAATTTTTTTGTTTATACATTTTACTAATATATATATTTCATAATAATATATCTAATCAGTTGAAATATAATTCTGGAAGGTTATATAATACAGACATTCAATTTTTATAGCAATATATGATGGCCCAATGGCTAAAGCTTTTACCTTGCAATTCAAAGGTCTTGTGTTCGAATCCCTGACAAGGTGATTTTTTTAATTTTTTTTTGCATATATTTTTTTCACAACAAAGTTGATATAACAAAATTTAAACTATTTACTATTTACAAGAAAAACGCGAAGAGTATCCTATAGAATGTAAAATAATTAGATAAAAGCTCAGTAAATCGGGGAAGAGTATAATGCTTCCACTAGTTTACTATTATAAATTATAAATCGTATGCACTTAAAATTTTACAACCATGCTGTAAATAGGACATGTGAAATTTGCAGCAGTGGAAGTAAAATAGGCAACCATGGTGTGGAGTGATGTTATTAGGCGTTTTATACAGCAGCAAGAGCAAACAACTAGGATAATTCTAAAAATAAATTATAGCTCCTTAACTAGGTATCGAACCTGGAACCTAGAGGAAACATCACTTATCTTTCAACCCAGCAGTCAACAACAAGATACTATACGTTATTTAAGCGGACAAAAGAGCAGGTAGTAAAAATAAATGGAGAAGCACGTACCCCTTAACTTATTCAAGTCCTCCACCTTTATGTCATTTTTAAAACAGTTCCATAGAAAAATACATATTTTTACAAGCACTAACATTTTTTAAACGCATGAAATATAACATAATTAAAAGTTTTAATATTGTATTGATTATCACAGACACCAACAAACTTTCATAATTTACTTAATGGTTGTTTTAATAATGTTTTTAGACCTTTTATTTGTTTATGTCTACTTTTTTATTGATTTATGTAGGTATATTATTAAATATTAAAAGTAAGTAAATAAAAATAAATTATGTAAATTCTGAGAGAGCTTCACTATTGATTTCTCGTTCCGGTTTGATCCAGTACCGGCAGTAAAATGTGAAAGAATGAGAAAAACTAAATAATCTGTTATCATCTACCAGACCCTACTTGCTCTTCAGAGTAGTCTATAATATGTAACATGAAATGAGCAACTGTATAAAATCATAGTCATGGCGTTTTCAAAGATTGGCATAGTGAGCATTATAAGGTCTCATTAACTTACCTATAATCTATAAAGTACAAAAGATTTCAATAAACTTCGTTTATACAATTGGAGGTTAGGGTGGCCCATCTTTTTTGGATTCGGAATTTTTAATTTCCCATCCTTGTAAATGATGCCATTTGATGAAAAAATAGTCCCTGTAAGGTATTATTGAGGAAACATAAAGGGAAAGGATGCCGCAGGGCACATCATATTGCCAATAATGGAAGTAAATGAAATTGTTTACTAACTTTTGTTAAGAATTTGTTTAATTCATATTTTTTATAACTATCAAGATGTATCTCTAAAATGACTAATGCCTCATCAAACCATATAAATATTAAAAGTTTTATTTATTATGAATATAAAATGTTTCATATACCACCGTAAATTCGTAGTCTAGGAAAAAAATCTGTAAAATCAAACTACCGCTTCAGTCATCCCTTACCTTATTGGAGAATGTGTACAACCTTTTAATATAAATAGTACTAAATACTATAAATGTAGTAACAAAAATAATAACGATAACTATAATAATAATTTTTTCCACTGTTCAGGTGCTTATGGCAGCATTTCTTTTTTGGCATTTATAATCCTGTACAATTTGAAGTAAAAGTTCTTTTTGGTATTAATATTTTGCTACTATTTTATTGCAAATCACCAATAATCTTGATACATCTTTCAGCTGCATCATTTACCACTTTAAGTTTATTTACAATAAAAAAATAATGTTTATAAAACTCACTCTAAGTTATTTGATCATTTTCTAAGAATTCCAGAGACAAGCTTAATGTTTCAGAGAAACTGATTGCCGTTCTCACATATGAAGTCCTGAACTTGCTATATTTTTATTGTAGTTAATGTCATGAATCATAAGTCGTTTAACACCTTCTTCATTTGGAGTTTTTTTATTCAAAGCTTCAATTATAACTCCCTTGGTGCTAACCGATATATCGTTATCAAAGAAAACAAACCAACATTCATTGGATTTAGGTAACACAAATGATTCGCCTTTCTTTGTCAATATTTTTTATAATAAATGAGTTCTTTACAAAACTGTAAATCATGAAACGGTACACTACTAACATACGGTGCTTTAAACCAAACTTTTATACACAGCTTTACGACTAAAGCATATATCTTCAACAGCTATATTTTCTTTGTCAATTAATTTAAATTGGGCTTGAAAAAATAATATTTTTAGAGAGCAAATTACCTTGGACATCCAACGTGCATGATGAAATGCACCTGGACGATAAGAGATCATGCTAGTGGGTTGTTCCTCAAAAAGTTTAGATAAATCGTCCAATTTTTCTACGAAGATTTGTTCTTTCCCTCTCGCACTAGACTTTTTAGCTGATTTTCGTAACGCCCTCCACTCTATAATAGAGCTTCTCAAGTTTTTCGTCACAATAAACGTCATTACTGTAATGCAAGCCAAAAACTGAGACTTCCTTAAAAATTCATGTGGCACTTTTACATACTAGGCTTCACTTTGCGCATGTTATGAAAGGGCACTCGTAATACCTGCCTATTAGAAGGCAATTAATTTGTGGCGTGTAGTTTCCAGTTAAATAAACGAAAGTATCCCTTCGTAAGAATCTGACATCGTTAAACGTTTTATTACAAAAGAACGCACGGTGGAACTTAACGTCACGTCTGTAAAACAGTTGCAAACTGAAATGAGAACCTACTGTGGGGATTTTTTTATGAACGCGTAAATATGCCAAGAAAAATCGTTACCAAATGCATCATAATAGATTTTATAGTTAAAATATTAATAGGATTAAAACATTCTCAGAAAACAGGTAAACGGTCCTCCGTTCTCTGATTCATCCGAAATTTTCACAAAAATTATTCTTAGTATAATGGAACATTTTTGCGTACATGACCGCAATCACAACCGGCTTTAATGTGAACAGGCCAGTATATGGAAATGTGGCAACGCTTGCTTCAGTCCCCATTCTTGGCAAAACTAAATTGTGCAGTAATCTGTCACGAATAAATTGGCATTATAATACATAAACAGTGCCTCTCTGATGGTGTAATTTCACAAATTGTGTTTTATAAAGTAAGTAGTTATCATTTTAATTAATTGTATAGGTATCTATCGCACCGCTCGCACCTAAATCACTTTTTGTGCGTCAAATTACGTTATAACTTACTTTTTATGCAAGCTATATTTTTAATTCAATTCGCTTTTACTACCAAAACCAATAAAATAATTTTAATTAATTCTAGGTCTGGGGTCTGAAAACAATAACAACATGCCGAATAAATGTTGTGTACCTGGCTGTATAAGCAATTACAGTTCTTCATCTGAAGGTTATGTCCGAGCCTTTAGATTTCCCAAAGAACCAGACCGAACTGAGGAAACAGTGGCTAAAGAGTATTTCTAGGAAAAATTGGCAGCCTACAAAATATTCAGTGATGTGCATAAAACATTTTTATGATAGTGCAATATCCAAATCTGAACGACACAAAGATGCTTATTATTGCTTATGGTGTGTGGAAGGAGAGAAATGGAAAAGTTTATGATAGTGTCTGGTGCAGTGTCCCGTGTAACGGAAACTTACCCTCATCCACCAGTTATCGCTGGGGCTATGATGAAGGAGAAGAGATCGTGTGCGATGTGCATTTTGAGGAATATGAGGATTGTTATGCTGTTTGTTAACGACCTAGGTTTTTCAAATGAATTGTAAGTAAATAATTTATTTTGTCATAAAAATATTTTCATGTAATTCTTTGAATAACCCTCTTCCATGTAATTTCAAGTATAACCCGTCGATAAATCACTCCCCAGACCAGTTTATATATGAAAACATAAAGGGTTAAAAGGGATGGTTTTTGGTCGTTTCAGGGGGTCGCGACGGTCAAAAACTTCTTCCACCATTTCCATCGTGTTCAGCACCCTCGAAAACGGGGGGCGAAGGTAATCTCGTCTTTGCACGAAATATTTCCACTATTTTTTCCTTCATTACATAGATTATTAATAGGACTGACAGAGTTTAAGATTGCAGCGTTGCCACATCGTACACTCCGGCCTGTTCACATTAAAGCCGGTCGTGCCGCAATGAATTAAAAAAAACGAGATGAGTCATGTGCATTTTGTTTTTGCATATCAAAAAATATGTAAGGTAATTGGGGATAATTTCAGAATTTACGACAGGATCAAAAACTACATTTTTCTGAAATCGGCAATGTCTACATTTTGAGCGTGATTTCAGATCGAAAAATGCACAATTCCAATATTTTAGTCAGTTGCTAAGAAACTATCACAAAACAGACCGGAAGAGATCCGTTGCCAAGCAACGATCAACAAAACCGTACGGGAATGTTACTTTCCCGACGTAGGCCGGGAAAGTAATATTCCCGTATGGTTTTTTGTGTATATTTTAGACAGTAAATAAATACACGCAGACAAACCAACTCACATTAAAATTGCATTTATTAGTAAGCAGTTAGATTGTAATGAAGAAATGTTATGCATTAATACAAATTCCTTAATTTATAATAATATTGATTGTGATTTCAGAAAAAATAGTATGTGTATTTCGGTGTGAAAGCACATTCCCGGACTTCGATGCTTGTTGGCCTCGGCCAGCGCCTCGGCCAACAATTTGCATCGTCGTTCGGGAATGTATTGCTTTCACACCTAAATACACAATATACTATTTTGTAAGACCGGACCTAACTAATAATTTTTGTACCAAGAGCCTGCGAGTGAAATGTTATACCCAGGGCCCAAAAATTTCACTTTCCGCCAAAGGTGAGAATAATATTTTTTTTGCAACGCCATATCCTAAAATGACTTTTATTTGACAGTTTCGATGAATCAAAACAATGTCATTATTGACAAGTGTAAAATAAAGAAAATAGAGTGAAATAAATAAATTTTGTTTCACAGTATGAAATCAAACTTATTGGTTTCTATGGAAACAGAAATAGAATTTAGTCTGTTTACCAAATTATATTGTTTTCTAATTTCGAATGGCGATACAAAATAAATTGTATATAACTAGCGACTAAAATGTGTTTTTTTTTACTCGTGTGGTTTATAGCACTCGCCTTCGGCTCCTACTATGAACGTCTCACTTGTAAAAAAAAAACAACACCATTTTAGCCACTTATATAAAATACTATTATCTACGACTAACAAGTAATATGAACATTAAATGGGTGATTTTTGGTATATAATGCCATCAATTAATCCCACAGGGAATTACGATGAGGGAACTCTGGTCATTATACCCCCTCGTGTACCAATCTGAAAATTATGCATAAATCAGTCTATCTGTGCACATTAAAAATGCCATAGAGACCGGTAACTATGGAAAAAAAATAAACGAATGCCGTAAACAATGAAAGTAAAAACGGGTTTTGTGGAATTGTGTTTGATTGTCTCTGTTTTGTGGTTGAAAGAATGGAAAGTGATTCAGAAGTTACTATCCCCTGTATTCCACCAGAAATAACTGAAAGAGCAGAAGCCACAGCATCTAATTTACTACCATAGAAATCAAAATGTTTAGATGATAAAGCGAACCAAAGTTTCATGGACTGGCACATTCAGAAAAAAACGAACTCGCTTTCTGAAGATGTATAATTAGCCTATTTTGCTGATTTAGCTGACAGATACAAATATTCTTCATTATGGTCATTTTATTCCATGCTGAAAGCAGTTTTGAAAATAAAACACGACATAGATTTGGAAAAGTATGGAAAACTATGTTCTTTTCTGAAAAAAAAACCTTAGGGATATGAAGCGTAAAAGGCCAAAACCTTGACATCAGGAGAAATTGATAAATTTATAAGGGAAGCACCTAATAGAGTTTATCTTTTACATAAGGTAAGATTGCCAGATACTAAATGTCTCAAATCTAGCATATTAATTTATTTAAAGTCATATTAATCGTGGGAATTATGGGTGCATGTCGCTCTAATGAGCTCTACGAAATGAAAATTGAAGACGTGAAAGATCCAAGTACAACATTATTAATAACTGTACCTTAACGAAAACCAAAGTGGTAAGAAGTTTTGTCATTACTGGTCAATTTTATGGGACTGTAAAAAGTACACGGATCTTCGGCTGTCGCACGTAATAATAAGCTCATTTTACTTCCACAACCAGTAGAAGTATAGTAACGACAAAAAAATTTTGTTCAAATAGGCTTAGAATGTCACGAAACGTCGAGATTTTAAGTTTAAGCGAAAAAAAAATTTCTGTCTGTCGGTCTGTCGGTCTGTCGGTCTGTCTGTAACTTTTTTTGTGCGCACGTTTACTCTGTAACCGTTTAAGATATTGACTTGAAATTTGGTACACATATGTACTTTAACGAGATCTAGAACTAGATTACATTTTCATCTTGTTCCGTCGAAGGGTTGGGGGGTAAATTGGGGTAAATTTGGGGAAAATAGTTAATCAAGCAGGTAAGAGTCCATAAAATTGGTATTTAGTATATACAAGAGAAGCTGAGGTCTCAAACAAAAATTTGGCATTAGCCACCCCCATTATCACCCCTACCCCATTATTAAAGGGGATGCAAAAAAATTGTGATTTAGGGTGTGTACAAGAACTAGAAGCCTCAAAATGTTTTTTTATTTCATCCACCCCCACTACCACCCCCCATTACCACCCCCACCCCGCTACCGATGTGGGGTATCGTTTTATGGGTTTTTGGGGTAGAGGATTTTAAATATTATATTATTAAAATTCCATAAACAATTATTTTCACATACAAAATTTTTTCGTTGTAATTGACTTAAATAAAATATCTGGATGTGGAAGTAGTGATTCCTTGGGCAGCGGTTTTTTTTTTAAATCACCAAAGAGGTAAATGCACCATTCAACGAATTGGAAAAAATAAGTTTACTGTACTTGGACAAAAAATAGCCTTCAATAATAATAGCCTTCACTATAGCATCGTTGTGTAATATACTATTATCTACAATCGACATACAAAGTATGTTTTTTTGTTCACATTTCTAAAGCATAAAGTTGACGTTTGCAGAGGAGCTGCGAATATTATCACTTTGCCGCTCGTCTTCAATGACAATGAGTGGCAAAGTACTTTTACTACTTTTAACTTACAATGTCAAGCGACAATGAGGCACTTTGCGCTATTAATATACAAATAGCTATTGTACGACCTGCATAACATTAAGATAGTAAAGAAAATTACGCAGTAAGATTTGCATTTTTGTTACTAAGCAACAAGTATTTGTTTGTGATTTAATAGTATACTAGCCGAGTCCGTCGAAATTCGGCGGAATGGGGATGTTAAAAATATACCCTAGAAATTACTCTTTGGAGGCACCCCCTTGAACTTACTAACAGCACTCACATTTTTGAGACATTTGCGGCTCTGTTTCAACGTAATGATCTCTCTTTTTCCTAGAGTAGTTCATAAAAACAAAAGTCTACTCTATACACCCTCCGTCAAATGTTGACATCTTTAGTCCAGTTAATTATTTTATTCTTTTAGTGACCACCACTAAAACTAAAATATGTTTCGTCTTTAGCATTTGTGTTAACTACATATATTGTTGTTTTTTGTAACATTTTTTCCTTAATTATTTTTCTTGGGTGTTCAACCTCCATATTTTTCAGGTATTAATACACAAGAGGACGATTTTTTACTGGGTAAATTTTTTTTGGACAAAAACCTGTTTTCACATGAATATTATTCGAGAATTAAGGGCATGGAAAAATCGCGACACGAAGTGGAGCGATTTTCTCTATGTCCCTTAATTCGAGCACAATTTTCATGGAAAACAGGTTTGAGTCATTCAAAAAATAATTTACCCAAGTAGAAAATCAACCTCGTGTGTATTACAGAAGATTAATATATGATTAAAAAATATTATCTAAAATAATTATTAAAACAACAAAACTGTTTATTTAATGTTTTGAAAATAACGATTTATAATAAAAAATAAAAACATTAGAAAATGTTCTTTACCATGTTATAACCTCAGTCAGTCAAAATATTTGCAAGTTCATCATAGTAGTCGTATCTTCTTCGAGGGAATAATACACTTTGCAAAAAGTTTTAAATAGTTTCCATATAGAATTTTTAGTGTTTCTCGTTTTAACTGGGACATTTTCATTCATAGCTTCGTTTTCTTGTGAAACATCACCAAATCGCTTTTTCTCATTCATTTTGTGTACAGAAATAAAGATGAAAACGTGAAATGTCAGATTTTAATAATTTTAATGACTTTTTTAGTTTGACACATGGCTGCTACGAAAAAAGTAACATACATTTTTCTCAATTGTTTCCACTTATCGATAGCCGTTTTTCTCACTTTAAACGAATCCTATTGGTCGATTTTTTTGAAAATGTACGTTATGATTGGTTAATAAAGTAAGAATATATTAATCAACAGTAAAATCACAAGAGGTTTTTTTTATCGGATAAATTTCTCTTTGTAACGAAATAATTTTGCCAATGAGTGATTTTATAAGAAAAACTGACATGAAAAAATCGTGAAACCGGAAGTCGAGCGATTTTGTCAAATGTCAGTTTTTCGAGCAAAATTACTGATTGGCAAAATTTTGAGTTAAAAAGAAATTTATCCATAAAAGAAAAGCTCAAGTGTTTTTTGGCCAGATAAATTAACGACAGAATATGTGAACGAATAACAACAATAATTATCTTTATTTATACAATTATTTGAAGGAACAGTTATTAAAAACACAGTTGTTATAAATTGTTTGGTTTGGTGTACTGATTTCAATATTCTCCTCTAGTTTCCACACATGTCGAATAACCGTAAATTATAACTGTCAGTACAGATTTTAAAGTGACGTGCGACTACTAGATGTACTCTACTTTTAAGGAACAGGCATTTTTATTGGTCATAAAAAACGATGCACCTTTTTTATCGCTGTCAAAGTGACAAAAATGTGACTGTCAAATAGACTTTTTTATATAGGAGTTAATTTATCGATCAAAATATACCGAATTTTTCCTTGGCAATAAGCCTTATTTACCTGAGAAAAATAATATTCTTTTTCTGTCAAATATTTTCTTTTGATATAGAGCCAAGAGACCGACCGACAGACGGACTGAATGACTGAATTAAAATACCTAAATGTTCACAATCTAAATCTGAAACGTCAAAATCCTAAGTAATCTGGAATAGTAATTTTTTCACGATTACGATACTTCTCTTCGATAAGGGGAGAAATATAAAGAATGTGTAAAATTATTTGCAAAAATCCTCCTTATCTATTTGATTGATTTTGATTGATTTACCAGCATACGGGGGCATTGATGCCACTCCCAGGTTATGCAGCTGGGCCTGTTACGTTCACGCTGGGTTGGACTAAGGTCATGCTTGTTGCCAGCAGCGAGAGCCACATGGCGCATGGTAAAGGAATGTGGGATGGGATGTGTAGGTATTTGTAAGATTCGTTATCGCATTGTGTCGTGAGGGAGCGTTTATGCTCCCTTTTTTGTGTTTTTGGTTCTGGACTTCTGCTTCTTCTGAGTCTCCTTGTGAAATATGTGTTGTGTCGTCATATGGAGTGTTTATGTTCCTCTTTGTGTATTGCTGCTTCTACAAATCTTCTTCTTCTTCTGATTCCTCCGTCTCTGATTTTGGTAGAGAATATATCACTGCGATTTCTTTGTGGAATTCATTTTTCCCCTCGCATTTCTTTCCCAGTTACCTCTTCCTCCTCCCGCGCTTTAACGCTCCTGGCCCGCTTCCCAGCTTCCCTGCCTACTAGGATGTGATCTGATCTTACGTGCCTAGATTCAGCATTTGGCCCATTTTTCTTGTGTGTAGATACCATTTCCTTGGGAAAAACCATATAAACGTTTCCAGCCTTGCTCTGGTGATGAGTTCTGAGGGTTGCTCCTTTGTCCTTTTGGCTCAATAGTGCATTAATTCATTGTTTATTTTGCCTGTTCCATGTACAGTATTTCTTCTTGCTCCACCGTGATTTCTAGCAGTTATCCCTTGGAATTCCTTGGATGGTGGCTTATTGAAAGGCCTCCTTGTATTAATTTGATTCGTTCATTTTTGCTTTCTCTTCTTCCTCCAGTTTATCGCGACTGTTGCCGTGGTATGCCTCCTCTCGTGTATGTGTTATCATTTCTTCTGTATCCCCTCCCACACCTTAACGCCTCTGGCTCGTTCCCCCATTTCTGTGCCTATCAGGATGTGATCTTTCGTTCCTACGTTCTGTATTCAATCCGTTATTCTTGTGTATAGATACCATTTTCTGGGAAAATCTGTGCCTTTCTATTAAACTACAAGAGATTCAGCCCCCAGCGTATTATACCAATATACGCCATTGATCAGGTTGCTTATTTATTACCCAAGTCACCGTTTGTTTATCTAAGGAACACTGTTTATCTTAAGGAATAACATGGCCGCATTTCAACAATCCATTTGCCTTGCCATGAATTTATGGTGACAGCGGTCGACATTTTCAAGGGTTTGTATGTATAATAACTTCTCAGATTTTCTAAGAAAGTCGTTTGAATCAGCATCTCAGCAGTTTATTACAGCATTTATAACGCAAAGAATATGCAATACCACAAAAACACACTCTTTTTAATACAAATACAAATTATGTAGGAAATTAATCACTACTCACAGAATCGCTAATCGCACGTCCTAAGATGTGTATTATTCCTCAAACCTATCACTCACTTGACACCTTAAAATTATATCTTTTACAATTTGTACCAAATTTTTATTATTTTTATTTGACACCTTCTATTCATTAATTATCTTTTTTCTTTCAGTGATCACTTTGTATATTTTTTACCAAGACTGTATCAATTTTTCATCCTTGTCAACCACATTCCAGATATTATTTTCCTGCCTTTTTATTTTTTTTAATGTATCCAACCTGTATATTTTTTATTAAGAGTTGTCAGGTCTTTTTCTTAGCAATAGCATGAACTACCTGTCAAATATTATTTTTATTCATCAAGAAGGTTTTTAAAGGTGACGCCGAGTGTGACGCAAACGTCAACAGACAGACGCACGACAGACATACAGACAGACTAAATACTAACTGAATGGAAAATCCTAAATAGCTTGTGTTTTAAATATATAGATGAAAAGAAAGAATGTTATCTTTAAAAGTTATCTGCTAAATACCCAAAATAATACTTTTTAATAATAATGTAAGCTGAAGTAGGAGATATTTACTTTTAAATATATGAGTGTATTATTATTATAAAGCTTATATCTTTAACGTGGAAAAAATGAATTTGAAATGAATTTTGTAAATCGGAAATCGTTGATGAAATTAATATGCAGTTCAAACAGTGCTTGAATACCTTTCAAGCGAAGCAACGAAATGTTATTACCATGGTTTATCATACTATGCAATTTTAAAAATGTAAACACAGTGAATCCGATTTAACATGAACATCAAAATGGAAATATTTATCTAGGCTCGATAAATGTATCATTTAACATTTAACTTCCGATCGAAATAGATTTACAGAAATATAGTTTTATTTGCTGTAATATTTATCCTCTCGTAAATATATCAGGTATAAACGAAATCAGGGTCACCTACGGTTTTTTTATTTTTTAAATATAAATATATACATTTTATAATAGCTACATTTGAATTAATGCGCATAAATAAAATGTATAATTTAAATTCCGTGTCCACATATAATCTTTCGTTCGTATATTGGGATAACACCGAGATCTATTAGCTGGAGAACTTAAAACTGATGGTAATTTTAAAAACTTTCTTAGAATGGCAAATCAGGATTTTGAATATCTGATTACTTCCATTGGTTGGCGAGTTGAAAGAAAAGACACAACTTTTAGAGATGCCATTCCGGTAAAAGAAAGACTAGCCATAACATTAAGATTTCTAGCTACTGGCGACTCATATAGGAGTCTAAGTTATCTTTTTGTGGCTCCTTCAACAATCATTAGCACTGTACCAGAAATATGTGATGCTTTGATTGACACACTATAAGGGTAATTGTTTTGTTAACTTCCTTATTTTTTTTTTCGGCCTCGCCTACCTCAATTACAAACCCTTTGTCCAACTCACGCCACATATTATGCTTTTTATTCCTATTTTATAATCTTCTTCCTTCGGGTCCAACAACAATTTACGGTCTTTGTACATTTCGTCTATACACATCAGCCTGTCTCCACTCCATAGTTAATTTCACTGAACAGATTACAGTGTTTTATAACATGTTACAGTTTCTAAACAGAATTACAACATGTTTTTAAAACAAGTTGCCGATTTTCTTTGATGTTTTCTGACACAGGACGGGAACAGTGCAACTTGTTACAAAACACGAAAATTGTTTTAAAACGTGTCCGTTTTAAAACATTTTCCATTTGAATTTGTAACAAGTTATAAAACTCTGTTTTAAAACAAATGTTTTATAAACATGTTGCATGGTGAGAACACGGCTTAAGGGGACAGACATATTCTGAAAATAAAAAGTATTTAAAATTCCCATAGATCACCAACTTCGGTGCATTATTCTCTGTCAGTAAATTTAGACAACAATACTCAAATCATAGATTTATAGAGAACAGAATATCTGTCGAGTATAGATTATAGGCAATTTAATCCTCAATTTTGTTGGAATCCAAAATACACTTGCAAATAACCAGTGATAACCTTTTGTATAATGACTGATAATACTAACTTTATCTTATCTTCTTTATTAAGGATAATCTCTAATGGATAATTTAAAGTGGGCGCCTTTATTTCTATTTAAAAAAATGTTAATTGAACAATATATTTACATTAATAGGCCCTACCAATTATTATTAATCAAGTACTGGACTCTTAGCTAATTAGAGTGGGTAATAAATATGCCACACAGGTATACCAATAATCTATATATACGTAATATATGAAATATATTTAAGAATGGCAATATCTGCAGTTTCTTATATTTAGCAAAGTATATCTCTAGCATAATTATGTCCGAGCTGTCGAAAATACGAGAACATCTTGCAAAGATCTGCAAAATGTGGGAACGTCGTTTACCTCTCAAAATGTACCTTATTTTATTTTATCAAGTGCTACCCTACGCATAATGGGGAATTGTTTCAGCGTGGTAAAAGAATACAATGCTGAGAGGATAGTCAATCAATAAATTAATAAGCAGAGTTCGGAATTATCCATCGGATATAACATAAAGCCAGGATTGGCTTTAGGTGGTTATGTGTCAGTGCATAAAGATTTGCATGTAATTATGAAACTGTATCTTGGAATTTTTTTAGCGAATTTCGTATTATCCAAAGTCGATAAAGTCAATTTATTATAAACACTCACTCGAAGAGAACTGGAAGTAATAAAGTAATACTACACTAACACACACAATTATTTTTCACTGCTGGTTACAAGAATAAAAGTATATTACTAATATCTGTTGGAGTTAATCTTCGGCGCTTTTCGCTGAAAATCTATTTATATTGCGAGGACAGCTCGACGTCGACAAATATACCTTGGACATACTTAAAATATCTAAACTTTCGCAAAGTCACCACATTCATGCCCGGTGTAGCAAAGTTTACTTCTTTGCTGTTTAGAAGATCTATTACATCTGTCATCGTAACAAATCTGGGATTTTGTTTATACCCTCGCAGCAATTTCTCCCAGTACTAGAAAAATATATTGTCGAAGATTGAACACAACGTTTATTGCATCAACTCTAGTAAATTCTGATGTTAGCTGATACTGAAAGTCCCTTATGGCTAGAGGAATTAGTGAAAAACATCCGTGTATGGTCTCCAGAAATAGCAAATGCGTCAATTGGATTTAACTGCTGGATTACGGATTTCATATTATCAAAATGGCAGTAATAGTACAATGCTGTCTTTAGCCAATTTCCCCATCGTGTTATGTGGACTATTTGGCAGAATTTCGTGAAATAACCGTACACGACTTGGTGCTTTAAGAAAATTATCTTTAAACTAAATATCAAATTATCAACTTTAGTTGATAGTTTCTAATAGTTTCAGCAATCCTATGAAGCCCATGTGCTAAATATGTTACATGAAGTGTATTCCGAAATGTTTCCTTCAAAATTCTTCTAGCACCTTTTATACAATTCACTTCATCGGTAAGAAATAATAAGAACTTGTCTTTATTTTCTGCATATTTGTCACCAAAAGTCTTGTAGACTTGAATTCACTGCCTCCGCTATAGTGCGAGAATTTGTAAAACTTCTATCAAGCCATCAAGTGTCCGCTCATTGAACAATTTTCCTCCAATAGACCCACTAAAACATTTGCTACCTCAAACCGCAAGCATTGTTGTCTCGTCCACGCTAAGCCAGATGAACTTCACATTAAGCTCAGAAGAAATGTTCTGTCTAATATTTTCGCACTCCGTAAATAAATATTTCTTTCTTAACATGCTATATTTGTCACTAATACATTTTTCCAAAAATTATCTAAATAGTGGATTGTCTAGTTTCGACCACGGTATGTCACATTCATCATACATTTCACTAAATCTAAGTTAATATTACGTTACATGGCATTGTAAGTAGAGCTACCTACGCTTCGTTTATGGTTTTCTGAGGAAATATGACCACGACATTGCTTTGTCACATCTAGAGCAATACAATTGTCTACCATCAAATTGTAAGTCGGCAATATCGGGAATCCAAGAATTTACTATAGCTTCAGTCGGTTTAGTACGATGTCACATTTTAATTGCGCGTTTTTAGCACATATTTACTTCCAATGAATCCACGTTATGCGAGATACTGCGTCGTGTAATATTTTCTCCACTCCGTCGGCCCTTGAGTTTCAGTAATGTGAATTGCCAGTATACTGCAATTTAAAAGAATCTATTACGCACCACGTTCTTATTTAATATAGTACATAATAATGCATTGTACACAATATTAAGTTACGCATTAACATTATAAACCGAAATAAAATTCACTTAATATGTTGTATGACTTTCTGCTTTTGTAGTGTGGGAATGTTTCAGTTCATATTATATCTGTAAAAGCTATCCCTGGATTCCAATGGGCAATGCCTACCTCTGTTAATAAGTGATATAACCAATTTAGGTAGTTCTATCTATTGCTTCTTAGCTCTAATGAAACAAAGTTTCTATATAAATTTTATCAAAATTCATATAAAAAAAACAATTCATATAAACTCGTTACATGGAGGATGTCAAAAGTGTATTAACGTTTTATGGTAAATTGCGTAGGTGTTAAAATAACGTATTCATGAAATTCGGAGCTGCTTTTCCTCGATAGGCACTCAAAAGTTCCTTATGACAAATCATACCTTACGCCGATAAATTACTTTTGTTTATAACGTTATATAACTACAAATACCGCGCTGAAAAATAGATTACAAGAAGTTTTAAAACTTGACGTCGAGATCGAATCTTGGATAAACAGAAGTTTAACCGCAATTTAAGTTTTAACAAAGAAGGATATCCTTCTCGAACCAATCCAAAAAAAATCGAGTTTACATTCGTTTCATTAGAACGTGCAAGATGTGAGACAAATCTTAAAACGGAGTTAGTTCGAAATGAGTTTGGCAGCATGTTTCAGAGAAATTTAAGTTTATATCTAGTTTAAATTCTACCCAAGTTCAATAAGACTTCTGCAAAAGTGTGTTCTAGGAGTTTAGAAGATGATGCGGCTGACTGAGATCACACGGAAATTATTTAACTTAGGAGGAATATAATCCTCTTACTTTAACTAATTGGAACATCTATGTTATGTTTATGCTTATGTAAGCCTCTAGTTGCCCCCTATTAATCCAGGAAAATTACAAATTTCTTCATTAATAATCTAAGGGGAGCGTCAAACGTAAATTGCGTTGAGATATTTTACACAGTATGCTTCATGATTTATTTGCTCACCCACAAATTAGTCTTAACTCGAGATTATGATATTTAGTGCTACATTTTATTGGACAATATTTAATAAAATACACAGGCTGTTCATATTATCACTGGGGGCTTATTTTTATAAGCTGCACTAAGCATTAGAGGCATTTAAAATCAACTCATAATATTTCTAAATCAGATAAACACCAACAAATCACATATAGTAGATATTCCCCAGACCCAAAGGCTGTCCAGAAAAGAGTTAGGGATTTGAAAAACTGCAGACATTGACAGTGTCGGTGCTACGACGATAGACAATGAGGCCAGCAGCGGCCAGCATATTCGCCGCACATTACATTTTAGCCTTCTGAGCTACCGTACTGAAAAATAGATATCGCCGTTGTTTGAAAAAAAATGAAAAAAACTTTTCAAATTGTTCGCAAAGTAGATACCTTTAATACGGTAAAATCATAATAATAATGAACCGACGCGAAACGCGACGCGACGGGAAGTAGTGACATTAAATAGATTTTTTTTTATATGGATGTATCATACACAATAGACATTGTAAATTCAATAAAATATGTTTTTTAACTGGCATCGTTCTTGAGTTAGAGTAGCATATTAAATCAAACGAATTAACAAATTCAAGAAAATATTATAACCTAAAAAATATGATATCTCGTAAATTGCCAGAAAAGTAGATGGGGGATCAGCTAAATTTCATACGTTGTTCCTCCTTTACGAGAGTATTATTTGACATTTTTATTTGAAAACAAATGACGAACTATACTCAAGAAGCTGTTACGATATGCCCCATATATTAAAAAAAATGTCATTCCCTTATTTTTGCATAAACTTATCTCTATTTTTTAAACACCCGCTCTGGATTTGGGAAGTTATGGGCTAGACCACGATCGAGTGAGACAATACGGCTAGTCGCTGTTATCTCTCCTGAGTTTCTAGTCTTAGCCGCGGCAAATGGCAATGCGACAGGGAATGGTTGTTGTGTTATTGTCCGTATGTGTATCATAGTTGAGTGATGGAACAGCTGTAGCTAATTTTCGCCAAGGCACTCAATACGGCATTAAAAAAATATGTTTTATGCAAATTGCATACATACAGCATTTATAGATTATAATGGAGGCCATCCTCGTACGCATTCTTTGCATGTTGAAGTGAAACTGGAAGCCAGGAAGCAACAAACAAATTGTTCAAGAATGAAATGTGAACTGCCACCAAAAGCACATGAGAGTTGTGCCTATTCCTGGAAAGCACCAGGTCGCCGCTTAGTTAAAGCATGACCAGTTTATCTCCGTCTATAGGTTCTTCATCATTACACAGTCGTGTTCTCCGAGTCAAGATGATTAGGAGCACGGTAAATGGTATCATCTTAGTACCGGTGATATGAAATAGTACTCAGACGTATCAAGGATTCAGGAGGAAATAAGAAAAAGTAACATAGGCCCTACTTGACAAGTATCCTAATATTGTAACGAAGCATATTTTTATAAATATAGTTACACCTGTATATTCTGTTATGTTGCTGTTTATCTTGTAAAACCGTACGCTATGATTATTATTTTATGTATTTTCCAAATAATAATTACGCGACGGACAGACCGTCGAAGTATACAAGCCGCCGAATAGTAAAATCCGCGAGTATTCATCACTGTACTAGTCTGTTTTCGAAGCAAACTTGAAGCAGCCCAGGCTCAGCCACCCGCGTGGATAAATATGAACAAGAGACTTCGCAATCGTAACGTCAGCCACCAGAGTAAGTTCAAATTTTTCTAAGTCGATATTGTCTTAGAAAAACTTCCAAAGTCGAATCGCCTCGTGCTGAAAATATTCATTCAATAAAACGTCACTAGCTTTTGGCCACTTGCCCACTCGACCACCGTTGGATTCAGGATAGCCGGAAGTTGAAACCCAAGCGTAGAGTCAGCCCCGACCGACCACCAAACCGAAGAAGATTTACTCAACAGAAAGCGAGTAAATGTGGTGAAAAAATTTCGTAGGTCGATGAAGAGATCATATTAGAAAATAAAAAGTCCATAATCGTCATCAGCCGATACGTAGAAGACCTGTTAGTTCTCCCACTCTATAACCATGTACTCGGTCCTAGCAGCAGTCCAAGCCACTAGCCAGTAGACAGTCGTGACCGTCCACACAAGAAGAACACACGTAGACAGTAAGTAAAACCAGAGAAAGTAAGTAGAGTAGAAAAGTTGGTAACCGTTCGAGTTTAGGAAATTTGTCCACACCGTCATCAACTAGTGTGCAGAGGTTCCTGGGTTCTTCCGCGACCAACGTAGCCAGGAGTTGCAAGTAATCAGAGTGAGTTAGTAATTCACCTTGTAAATAGTAATAATGAAGAGTGGTTGTATTTCGAATTGCGCACTTTTCTGCTGTGTGTATGAAAAAGTCTAATTTTCCCGTTTGATCCGCTGGACATTTCCGTTTCTACACTGTAGTTACTCAAGCTCTGCTTTTCTTCTTTTTGAGGGTAGTGGCGTTCCTTCATTTAGAATAGAAACAGGCGCCCAAGCAACCGTTCCGTAAGTACGCTGTAGCTAGGATGTCAAAGTGTCACTTCGCAGCCTCACTGTGAAGTACGTCACAGTATATTTCAAGCAGACGTATATGACATCTTACTATGTGCAAGAGAACATATGAGAACAGATTCCGTTGACAAGTATATTTATATTTTCAGCGACAGCCAGGCGGGTTTTGCATCAAACGATCTCTGAGCTGATGCTCTACTGTCGGAATGTTTTAAGCGAGCTGTGTTAACACAACTCAGTAAAACTCATATCGATGCATGCAGGGTATTGAATAAACAAGACGCTTAGTGAGAGAAGAAGCAAGATCTGCTTTCCTTGGCTCTGAGCCAACCTTCGGTTTGCCAAGAAGTCTGATTCAATCAATTTTCTAAAAAAGCAGTAACGGGAACGCAAAGAGAGATACGTAGAAATGTAAACAACTCCGGATATCTGCTGGAATTTAACCAAAGTACAATCCAGAAAAAATCTAGAGGCTCAAGGTGTCAACACTACTTTGAAATCAGAAGAATATATTAGGCTGACGTGGAGTATTCAGACTTTTCATCGAAGAGATAAAAATAAGTCTATAAGGAACTGGAGTGACCCGCTGATCACAATCAAAGCAAGGATTTTTTCTCAGTAGTGAGGGTGATTACACGTAAATATAAACCCAAAACTTAAACTGGCAAGGATCAGATTAAGGTTTGTCGGCAGTACTGTTAAACAGCTTTTCGAAAGTGACCAGTCTGAGGTAGAAGATGACGTCATAGGACTATGAACGAGAACTTTCGATAATAAATAGTTCGATTCTCTAAGAAGTAACGTCCAAAGCAACTTTTCCGAATCCTCTCATTTCGTTGCAACATCAACCGGAGAAAGGACCATATAAACGTGTAATAGATCAGGGAAAACCACATAACAAGACGCATAAAATGCGTTCTCCAAAACGTTGGGAATATGCTTTTGTGAGGCTGTATTTCTAACAAGCAACTGCGACAGATGCCGTGATGTTCATGGGAACAGCTTTACAATCAAGGTAAGGTAAATGAAATATTAATTATCCTACTTACATTTTTCTATGCACAAGGTGACCCATAGCTTGAGAGACGCGTGTTATTGCCAACAACTTTACACCACCTTACGTTACCAAACTCCAAAACTAGAATAATTCCTCTATTCAAATACTCCATTGTTTTTCTGAAATATTGCAGTGTTTGCAATATGGCCAGTGACATACCTTAATTAGGTATATGAACGTGTATATAATTTTGTAATACTTTAAATATTACACAATAATATGTGACTGCTACTTTATAAATTGATACTCCAAAAAATAAAATTGCTTGCCATTTATTGTAAATTAGAGTAGATAAATTAACAAGCTAAAAACGTAGGTACTCTTCGCCAATTTATTGAGCTTTTTATATAATTGTTACACATTCTATAGGATACTCTTCGCAGTTTTTTTGTAAATAATGTTAGTTTTTGAACATCCTAAATTTTGTGATACCAACTTTGTTATGAAAAAAATATATGGAAAAAAAAAACATCCAACCTAACTAGGATTCGAACAGGGGATCTTTTAATTGCAAAGCAAAACTTTAGCCACTGAATCATCAGAGATCACTACAAAAATTGAATGTCTGTAATATATATCTTTCGAGTATCATATTTCAACGCATTAGACGTATTATTATAAAATATATATTAGAGATTGCAATTTACCGGAAGTTTTAATAACCGGTAAATCGGTAAATAAAAATGTAAATAACCCGTTAACCGGTATTTACCGGTAATTTTTAGAATGAATGATTAGGGTGGCGAAAATGGCAATTGTCTTTTCCCATGTACAAAATTATCTAAATTTAACAAAAAACATTTTTATATACGTATATTTAATAAAATGAACAAACAAAAGGTTTTTGATCAAAAGGAAAAAATATAAATGAAATAAATTTAAATAAATAATTATTCTGTAAATAACAAAAATATCAATTCAAATAACAAAAATTATAAACATAAACTCAAATAGGGCAGCATTTACCGAATACCTAATACAATATTTTTTAAAAATAGCCCTTTAAAAGGGTTAGTTTTTCAAAGCTATATCTGTTAGTCGTCTGATATTTGTGTATAGAATACCACCAGCTGAAGATGCCTTTCCTCAATCAATATTGGTGGGTCGATAAGTTAATAAGAATTGGTAATAACATACTTCTAAATGAATTCCACGGATATTTGCGGCAGTGAAATATTCAATTTCCTGTCGCAAGGTATTGTCAATATCTCTCTTGTATTTCTTAGGGCTTGGTGTTTAGATTGTAATTACTTCCACATCCAGTGGAAGTATAGTAACGACAAAAAATTTTATAACCATTTTTATTGTTCAAATAGGCTTAGAATGTCATGAAATGTCCAGATTTTAAGTCACTCTGTATTTAGTGAATACTAGTCACTGACATAAATAGAAACGTTGAATATCGTAAGTTCAGAATTTACCGAAATAACCGGTAAAAAATTTAAATAACTGGTAATTATCGTCATGTCTTTTTTGTCCTGATAACCGGTTAACCGGTATTGCAATCCCTAATATATATTAGTAAAATGCATAAACAAAAAAATATATATTATAGAGATAACACTTCGCAAGTTTCTATTTAAGTGCAAGCGACAAAAATTAAGAAAATATATTTTTTTAAATTAAATGATTAATGACTTTCTTATTTACTGACTGATTTTCCTCTAGCTAACACTAACTTACTTTCCAAATTTCAATACAATCGGGCTTTTCTTTCTTAAATTATCGTGCTTACAAGAAACGTGACGGACGGACAGACGGGCAGACAGACAGACAGACGGACAGGCGGACATTTTGACAAGTTGTTCAGAATTCGTTCACTAACACAATGATATGAAATTTTTTTTCTCTACGAGCGATATTTCTGGTTTTAGAAATGAGCCGATCAAATGCAATATACTCTTTGTTTTTGCGAAGAGTATAAAATAATAATATCAAAAATTGAATCTGATAGTCGAGAGCAGTTAGGTTTTTACCTCGGAACCCGTTTATAGTGAATGGATTTTCATGAAACTTTTTTCATTGAGTTTCTAACCGTAAGAACTTTAATCTTTTACATTAAAAAAATAATGCTAATAATTATTTAATTATTTAGACAAATAATTCTTAATTATCGAATGAATCTTCATGTTTTTCGCATTGAAATTTATTGTCTTTAATTTTTTTCTTAATTAGTCACAGAAACACAAAAGATACATACTTTTCACAAAAAGGTCCAATAATTTTTCAAAAAAAGTGATAAGTACTGTGAATAAAATTAATGTTGAAAAAATAAAAACAAAATTTTTTACAAATCAAATGTGATCGGCAAAAAATAGAATTCATATGGTTTTCGGGACTGCCGAGTATGAATCTACGTTCAAAACATTAAAATTAAAATTTTTTATACAAAATGGCAAATATAACGTCATAAAGTATATATAATTCGATTAAAAAGCAGTCATTAAAATTAAAGAATTGCCCAAATGAAACAATATCAAATTTCAATAGTAGTAAAATATTTATTGTGAAAAAATCGGGAAAAATAATTCTAAACAAACAATTTTTATAATATCTTTATTCATTATCCTCATTCTCTATTTTATTCATTAATATCACAGGTGTTGCATTCAAGCAGCTATTGCCTTTGCATTATGAACAAGCTGGGGAGCAATGCAAACCACTCTTCCAAAGTGCACATGCTCCGGTTTTACACGAACAATAGATCATTTTCAGCAAATTTTCGGGAGCTGGAGGCTGAGTTATTGTAATTGGCTGTAACAACTCACTCTCAATTTTCTATCCCCAATTTTTTTGTCCTAACCATAACGGCACCTGTAAATACACTCTTTTTATGTGTTGCATGACCGCATCATGTGTGGGCACCAATGAAGCTAGATTGACACAGTTATTCTTAGATATACTTTTATTGAACAATTCATACCGAAATTGATTTAAATTGTTTATAGTTTGTGGAGCACCATAAAATGCCAAAATACATAAAATGTTATAGCCAATTACAATGATTTAGCCACCAACCCCCGAGAATTTGCTAAAAATGGCCTATTGCTCATATAAGACCGGATGTGGACCAGCTGTGAATGCATGAAAAGTGGTTTGCATTGTTCCCCAGCCTGTTTACGATGCAAAGGCAATAGCTGCTAGCCAGTGACATCAATGAATGAAATAGAGAATGAGGACAATGAATAAAGATATTATTTATAAAAATTGTTTGTTTATATTTTCTTTCCCCATTTTGTTAAAATAAATATTTTACTACGATCGAAATTTCATATTGTTTCATTTGGATTTAACATCAATGACTACTTCTTAATCGAATTATATACGTTTTTGACGTTATATTCGCCATTTTGTATAAGCAATTTTTTATTTTGATTTTTGAATATAAATTCATATTCAACAGTCCCGAAAACCACATGAATCCTATTTTTTGCCGATCACATTTGAATTGGAAAAAATTTTACATTTCAACATTAATTTTTTTTTTCATAGTACGTATCACTTTTTTCGAAAAATTTTGGATTTTTTTTGTGAAAAGTTTTTGCGACTAATTAAGACAAGAATTAAAAATAATAATATTTTATTGCGAAAAACATGTAGATTCATTCGATAACTAAAAACTAACCTTAAATAATTAAATAATTATTAGCAATATTTTTTTAATGTAAAAGATTAAACTTCGATTAGAAACTCAATGAAAAAAGTTTCATGAAAATCTATTCACTATAGACGGGTTCCGAGATTTTATATTTTTCACGGCTAACTGCACTCGACTATGAGTAAAGGATACGGAGAACTAAGAAAAATATTAATAATGAATCATATTTTGGTATTGTATTGATTAGAACATAATTCATTAATGATATTAATAGTTAATCATTAATAAAATACTGACCTGATGTGTCAAGTTTTCCGAACAAATAGATTTCTACTTATACAAAAAATTTTCGCTGGCAAAGAACGTCTGAACTTGAGGGCCGTTTGTCAGTAAGTGGACTGATGTATTTCTGGATCATCTCTAAAAATCTGTTATTCTCTAAATTGACTATACTTTACGTGTTAATGTTTTATTAGAGTAAGGAATGGACAATGGACTAGAATTAGTTCCAATGAGTAAATATAGCTCAGCTTATGTCGCTGAAAATGCGAAAAATAATCTATTTAATACCACTCCTCTCCTAATCTTCAATTATTATCCTCAGAAGTGGCTTCGTATCTCTCAAAAACCGCTGCCCAAGGAATCACTACTTCCACATCCAGATTTTCTATCCAAGTCACTCACAACGAAAAAATTTTGTATGTGGAAATAATTATTTATGGAACTTTAATAATATAATATTTGAAATCCTCTACCCCAAATACCCATAAAACGATACCCCACATCGGTAGTGGGGCGGGGGTGGCGAGAGGGGGTGGTAGTGGGGGGGTGGATGAAGTAAAAAAATATTTTGAGGTTTCTGGTTCTTGTACACACACTAAATCACATTTTTTTCATCCCCTTTAATATTGGGGTGGGGGTGGTAATGGGGGTGGCTAATGTCAAATTTATTTTTGAGACCTTAGCTTCTCTTATATATACTAAATACCAATTTTATGGACTCTTACCTGCTTGATTTACCTATTTACCCCAAATTTACCCCAATTTACCCCCCAAGATGAAAATATAATCTAGTTCTAGATCTCGTTAAAGTACATATGTGTACCAAATTTCAAGTCAATATCTCAAACGGTTCCTGAGTAAACGTGCGCACAAAAAAAAGTTACAGACAGACAGACAGACAGACAGACCGACAGACAGAAATTTTTTTTCACTCAAACTTAGAATCTCGACGTTTCATGACATTCTAAGCCTATTTGAACAATAAAAATTTTAAAAAATTTTTTGTCGTTACTACTTATACTTCCACTGGATGTGGAAGTAAAATGAAGAAGATATATATAGCAGAAATATATCGCATTTTAAATTATCGCGTTACAACTCTTAAACTAGGCCAAGAAATTCTTTAAAGCATTTTGTAGCTTATAAAGTGGGATTTCTGTAAAACCATTGAAATTAAATGAGATATTAAGGGCTTTGGTAAAAATGAATAGTCTGCACAATTAGGTTTATTAATCTTTTCAATCAAATAAGTTATAAATAACAATAATATTTTTAATAATAACGGATTTATAACATAAACAAACAATGATAATATTATTATGAATATAGCAAAATATATAAATTTCTTTTTATTTGGTTCGATCAAATTATCTACCCAATCGCGTTTGCAGTTTCTATATAAGACATTATACTTTATTTGAATCATCATTATCTTTCACGTAACTTCTGGATGCCTTAATGTGTATTTGCCTAAGTACTTTATTAATAAAGCCTTTCTGTCTGAATCATAAGTATCTCACATTTTACAATACTACTTTTGAAACTAAAGAGCCTATAATAGTGGAAATGGTTTTAAAAAGTTGTGCCAAGAGATATCCGTAAATCAAATCCTTCACAGTAACTTGCAGTCACATTTCTGTGTGTTTGCGTATCTGGGTACATATATTTTGCGTTTAACGTTTCCTTTGTTTACAATCTTGGCCGCTGCTAATCGTATATCGTTCAGATAAGAAAAATAGATTAATTCCGGATTTAGTAGTTATTTATATAACATTCATCCATTCTTTTAAATACTTTTATCGAAGTATCGATAAGAAAACACATACCAAATGAAAACTTATTAGCAGCTATCTGGGGCTGTACTTATAGTCCTTTCGTTTTCATACTTGGACCACTGTTATTTACTATATGTACCAGTCAGTTCCCCAAATTTAGCAAACATAGTAGAATACGTATTGTGCTGATGACACCCAGATAATTAATTCTCCGTATAGTTGATAATTTTAAATCAGTCCGGTTTCGATACATATCCGCACTAAAATATGAAATCTACATCGACAAGCAGTTTTAACACATCGAGCACTCTACTTACGACTCGCCGACTGAAGTCGTATAGACTTATTTATATCAGGTGGCTCAGCCGATAGTGACACTCTTGTAACATTTGAATGGGAGAATGGATTTTTTTCAGGTGTAGTGATATTAAATTTTCAATTATATGGTGCAATGAACCAAAATGGCTGACTTCCGGTTTCGATGTAATTGACATAAAAATCAAATTTTTAAATGGGACAACCTGTATATTTTTGCATATTTGGATCCTGCTGACCAACATACATACCATCTGATCCTCAAATATGATTTTGATTTTCAAAAAATATAGATTTTTTAATTTTAATTTTAATAAAAGAAGGCCGCGATTTTGCCAAAATTGATAAAGTCTGCAAGCACCTTTAAAATATTATCTCGTGAGATACTAACATTAAACACGATTTAGTCTTCATTAAGTTCAATGATATTGGTTTTTCAACGAAAACTATTTTTTTTAAAATGGGACCACTGTGGTAAAACCTCTTATTTAATTAGATTTTTAAATTGCGAAGAAAATGATACGCATAATGTCTACCTTATCTTTGTACTTATAAATTTATTTATAATTAAAAGCAAAAAATGTTCCGACATATATTTGTTTAATATTTTTTTCAAATCAAATTAATATTTGAGAGTCAGATTATACAAGGTGTTTCGAAAAGATTGGGACAACGTTTAGCCGTAGATACTTGACATCAAAACAAGTCGATTTAACTCAAAAAGTAGTGGTCTAACTCTTTTCGTTTTCAAGGTACAGGGTGGCAAAGTAAAAAATTGTATTCGTAATTTGTCTCTATCTTGGAGAGTATTATACGTATCTACTTCAAAGTTGGTAACGACATGTTTCTCAAGTCGCTAATTACAATGGTGATATTGCCGATGCCATATTTTATAGATGGAGCTAGATACAGGACTTTTACGTGACACTTTAAGCCATAACTTTTTTGAGGTTAGGTTTTGGACATCGTCTTCTACTATACTCGAAACGCAATTTACTTTCCTAAAGAAAAGGTGTGCTTGTTCAAACGCGATAAAATGCACCATTTCAGAGAAAGAAGCGATTTACAACTTTGTCACACACCAGTTCGAAGAAATTCAACACCCCGGGTATTTTGAAAATATTGAGAGAACGCTTAGCGTAGACTCTTGACATCAAAACAAAGTTGATTTAACCCAAAAAGTAGCGGTTTAACTCTTTTCGTTTTCAAGATACAGAGTGGTATAATAAAAAAATTGTATTCGTATTTTATCTCTATCTTGGAGAATATTATACGTATCTACAACAAGCACTATTGACGACTTCAAGACATCATACTTGGCGTACACCAACTAGATAAGAAAACCGCTTTTAGGTATAATTGAATTTCCTCGAACTGGTGTGTGATATAGTTGTAAATCGCGTATTTCTCTGAAAGGGTGCATTTTATCGCGTTTAAACAAGTACACCGTTTCTTTAGGAAACTAAATTGCGTTTCGATTATAGTAGAAGACGATGTCCAAAACCTAACCTCGAAAAAGTTATGACTTAAAGTGTCACGTAAAAGTCCTGTAACTAGCGCCATCTATAAAATATGGCATCGGTAATAGCACTATTGTAATTAGCGACCTGAAAAACATGACGTTACCAACTTTGAAGTAGATACGTATAATAGTCTCTAAGATAGAGACAAATTACGAATACAATTTTTTTAATTTGTCACCCTGTATCTTGAAAACGAAAAGAGTTAGACCACTACTTTTTGAGTTAAATCGACTTGTTTTGATGTCAAGAATCTATGGCTAAGCGTTGTCCCAATCTTTTCGAAACACCCTCTATGTATTTTGGCCAGCAGGATCGAAATATGCAAAATATGCAGGTTGTCCCATTTAAAAAGTTGATTTTCGTGTAAATTACATCGAAACCGGAAGTCGGCCATTTTGGTTTTTTACATCACATAATTGAAAATTTCATCCCACATTACTAAAAATCTATTCGCCCATTCAAAAGTTACAAGTGTGCCCCTATCGGCTGAGCCACCCGGTATCTCAAAACGTAGGTAGTGCTTATCAAGTGTCTTTATTGTTTTCTTGTGTCATCTCTTGCCATCTGGTTTTCTCTGAACTATCAATCCTTCTATATTGTCCTCTCTCCAGTAGATGTGGCAAAAAAATGAGAAGATTCGAGAGAATACGGTGCTGAAGAGTAGATGTTGGGGACGTATTTTGTGGTATCGAGGTATTACTGCGATGGGCTGCCCAGGGAATTCGTAACAAATATCTACAGACCCACATTTCGAAAGCATTAATACGCCGTCTGTGTGTTTCCCAAATGGTCCACGTCTCAGAGGCGTAAAGAAAGATGGAGAGAACTAGGGCATTAGCAAGTCTGATCTTTGTGCGCCTCGTGATACTTTTGTCACTCCAAATTTTGGTCAACTGACACGTTCCCGATCTTGCCATCTGTATTCTTCGCGAACGTACACACATGTACATAACTAGGACAAATGTCTATACATTTATATGTTTCAATTAATCTTCATCGTTTTTCTTTATTCGCAATATAGTCACACAGTCTTGATACTTGAAGTAAGGAAGGAAACAACAAAACATCATACAGTACCTAGAATAATTCCCTACTACAGCACTAAGACTTTCAGAAGCAATACTGCGAAGAAATAGAAAAATAACTGACAGGAGAAGAATTAATCCGACAAGAAAGCAGAACAGTAACAAGTACAAAGATCAGACAAACAACACCGGAATATAAACGAAAAACTAAAAGAAGCGTTAAAAGAAAAAGAGAGGCGGAGAAAAACCATGACGTGGGGAAAGATAGAGAATTTTTTGAAGAATTAGAAACACTTCAAACAGGACAGCGACGAAATTAAACCTTCAGACATCTGAAAGAAATGTGAAAGAAACGAAGAGAAAATATATACAAATACAACAACAACAAAAGAACATAGGCAGCAAGAATGCCTTCTATCTCCCTGACTATTCACCACTGTTCTCTACCAAATGATATACAACACAATAAAGAAAAACGTCAAATTTTAACGAAGACACTGAAACATTGAGAACCCCAATCGTACTAGCATACGCCGATGATTCCTAATCGTCACAGAAAAAGAGCAGGACATTCTCAACTTCCTAGAAAACGTTAAACAACATCTGAAATGAATATGAACTTCAAGAAATCTCTAGTAATTGCGCAAGGATCCGTCAACAAAATAGAGTCGGACCAGCGGAGAAGAATACAAATTAGGCGACTACTTCCTAAGAACGTCGATCATATTGAAATATCCAGGAATATATTTGACGAACCAACTGAAAAGAAGAGAAACTGTAGAGTAGGGGATTAAACCGGAATGCAGAGGTACAAGGGTAATAATACCGTTCATCGAGAAAAACAAACCATCATGGGACCTGATCAGGCGGTTCTACATAGCCATCATACTGCCAACGATGCCATAAGGAGTTAAAAGTGAGGTAACGACAGAGGAAGCTTGAGAAGAGCTGAAAGGGATATCATCCGACTACTCGCAAAAACAGCAAGACAAAAGCAGCGACATAAAACTTCAACATTACTAGGAGGGAAAACAATTACAAAAAAGAGAGAAATGTACGCAATAAAGTACTGGGGACATATTCAAAGAAGGGACTCAACATGTCTACATAAAAAGTGCTAATACTGAACAGCAACAAACTAAAAATACTAGACCATGCTACACATGGAGAACAACAATCGAGAGGATAATGAGCAAACTAGGAAAGGACCAAGCATACTGGGAGAGAAGAGCGAGGAGAAAATGAATATCACAAAGAAATCGCAACGATGCTCTCCCAGAATCAGAAATGGGGGAATCAGAAGACTCAGAAGCAGAAGAATATTTTTAGAAGCAGAAACACAAAAAGAGGAGCATAGACATTCCATATCATGACACAATGCGGCAACGCATCTCACAAACACCTACACTGCCCATCCCACACTCCTGTACCGTGCGTCACGTTTCTCTCGGTGCTGAAACAAGCATGACCCAAATCCAAGCCAGCGTGAACGTAGTCGGCCCGGCGGTATATGAAAGTGACAGCAATGCTTACCGTACGCTGATAAATCAAATCAATCATTTCTTATTCGCCATATCTAGACATCCGTTTTGTGATGCTGTTCGAACACACTAAAGTTGATTCGCTAAAGCCAAATTAAGCACTGCACCTTATTACTTTAGACTTCTTGGTCTTTAGTATGTTAGCTTGCTCAGATTAAGTCAATAATATACAAAAACTAGGCAATTTCATATTTAAAAGTGTGAAAGATTTATTGCTTAATATCTAAACAATACTTTCTAATTATGAATATACTACGGGAGCCCACCCTAAGTGTCCGTGCACCCCCCCGATCCTTTAGGACAAAGTTTTTCATAAAGATTAAAGCCTAATGAACAATTTAAGACATGTCCTAAAAAAAAATTGGCTGCACTTTCAAAATGGCGTCCGTTAAAAAAACAAAATTTGCAAATATGGTTTTTGTCATTTAACACAAAAACTAAAAAAGATGGAGAAAAACTTTCTATACAAAAAACAAAGTACATAAAATTTTCTACAATTTTGTTCCTATACAATATTTGCATTGAAGTTACCATTTTCCAGATAAATGATTAACCTCTTAAAATAAAATATAAAATTCAATATAAAACGTAACACTACGGAAGCCCACCCTAACTGTCCGTGCACCCCCCCGATCCTTGGGGACAATGTTTTTCATAAAGATGAAAGCCTAAGGAACAATTTAAGACATGTCCTAAAAAAAAAACTGGCTGTACTTTCAAAATGGCGTCCGTTTAAAAAAAAATGCAAATATTGTTTTTGGTCATTTAACACAAAAACTAAAAAAGATGGAGAAAAACTTTCGCTACAAAAAACAAAGTGCATAAAATTTTCTACAAGTTTGTTCCTATACAATATTTGGATAGGAGTTACCGTTTTCCAGATACCACTGTTACCGTTTTCGAGATAAATGTCTGCAAATTATATTATTATTAATTTTTTTCAGTTTATTTTATTTAATTTTTATGTTAATAATATAAAGTTATATTACACATCTTACAATAATTGTCACAGTTATTTCCTCTAAGTGATTTACCTATATATGAATTTCCATGTTTTCTTAATTTTGGACTCATTTATCTGGAAAATGGTAACTCCTATCAAAATATTGTATAGGTACAAAATTGTAGAAAATTTTATGCACGTTGTTTTTTGTGAAGAAAGTTTTTGTCCATCTTTTTTAGTTTTTGTGTTAAATGACAAAAACAACATTGGCAACAGTTTTTTTAATATATGGCCGCCATTTTGAAAGTACAGCCAGTTTTTTTTTTTTAGAATATGTCTTAAATTGTTCCTTAGGCTTCAATCTTTACGAAAAACATTGTCACCAATGATCGGGCGGGGGGGTGCACGTACAGCTAGGGAGGGCTCCCCGACTAATAGCAAATAAGTAAAATTCAGTTGTATAGGAGGTAAATATAATATTTTCTCAAATATGCAAATTGATTTACTGTCACCCTGTAAGCATAAAAGAGGAGATTTGGAGTCAGGATAACTTCATCCTTATGATGGCAAATAGCTAGGAGTATTTAGTTGTCCTCTATATTAATATTTTAATTAACTATCCGTCATTTATGGATCTGGGGCGGCTAGTTAAGGTTGACAAACTTCCTCGGGCATCTTCATTAATGAAGGTAGACGGGGCATATTGCTTTAAAGTAAATAGTAATGGGCGAATTATGAGTAGGAGGTCATAATACAGGGTATTAAGTAGACACAATGTGTATAAATCACTGAAATACAAAAATATATTGTATACAAAGAAGGTTAACTAATGTTTGGACATGAAGGTACGGATTAAAAATAAACGATTTTTTTTAGAATTTATTATTACTCAATAGCGAACTTTCATTACTTTACTAATTTGCTAAATGGAGTCTGTGTTAAGGAACACCAGTGATCTGCGTTGCGCCCACCGGTGGCTGAATACGAATAGTTTTCTTCCTAAAACCGCTTTATAATCGAATTTTAAGTACTAGACTAACTTTATCGAACCCGCAAATTAATTGTGTATTCGCTATTTCATGCTGATTACGGTTTAAGTGTAAATTACAACGAAACAAATATTATGATTTTAGACCATACAAATGAAAATCTTCCAAATGCGTTAAGGCAGAGCCGCAGCTAGGGGGAGCCGAACAGGGCCAAGTAAAAAAAATCGAGACGATATTTCTTAACTTCAAAATGTCAACTATGAAAGCCAGCACTGATATTAAATTAGAAGTTTGGTAGAATGATGAATTACTGAATGGTCTTTATGAGGAAGATCCTATATCGTCGGTGAAAAGTGTTAAACAGCCATCTCCATTTAAAGCAATTTTACAGGAGAGCATTAAAACCGCATAAACAAATTATTTTACCTGTTACAGATGAAAATTTGCGTTATATTATAGATGAGCAATGATCACACTTATTGAAAAACAAAAAAGTATTTGTAGTATTATTTTTTTAATTATTTTAATTTTTATATAGGCAAATCTTGGAGATAGCAGGTTTTCGTTTTCTGCAAAGAAAAAATGTAGATAAATTTTACGGAGATAGCAGCTTTGCAGTATATGAAATAAAAGTTTTTAGGAATATTTTTGTAGTTTATTTATTTAAAAAAACATAAAGGACCCCGCAATTTTCTTACGGGAAGTGGCATTGGGACAATATTTTAAAATTTTTACTGTTCTCTGAACCCTTACAAGCAAAAGTTTCAGTGGACGCAAAGCTCTAACAATATTTCCGTAAATTCTACAACCTCTGACAGTCGCGAAAGCTGTTATTTTTGAAAATAACATTACGAAAGCTTTTCATTAGTATGTTATTTTCAAAAATCTCAGATTTGGCGCTTCCAGAGGCTGTAGAATTTACGGAAATATAGTTAGAGCTTTGTGACCATCGAGACTTTGGCTTTTAAGGGTTCAAAGAACAACATACTAAAAATTTTAAAAATTTGGTTGAAAGCCACTTTCCGTAATAAAAGTGCGGAGTCCTTTCAAGTAGTTTTATAATAAGAGGGCAATAACTCGTATATTATAGTCAACCTTATTATATAGTATTATAACCTTATTCTTAATGGAAAAAAAACCTACACAAAGATTACAACAAGAAGCATTTTTTCGCGAGCCTGCCAACTATTAACAACTAACTATAGTAAGGTGTAAAAGAGATGGTTATACATATCTAACCAATCCACATCTTATGTATATATGGCCATCTATTTTACACCTTACTATAGTTAGTTGTAGTAAGCTTCGCGAAAAAATGCTTAATATTACAACGGAAATACCGGAGATAGCAGCATTTCGGCGGTCAATTTTAAATTGCGTGGAGATAGCATGGAGATACGATGATTTGATTTGACTCATGTCATCAAGGATCTGATAGGAAGGAGTTTATTGGAGCCGTGCGCCGAACAGGCAACCACGACAAATGGCGTGATTCGGCCAGGAGTACGATACAGCAGAGGTATGCCTCTAGAAATATCCATGAATTACAACACGTCTATCAAGTCGTTGTGAATAACAAGAAGTTGCTGTTTCATGCACTGTGCGGTTGAAATTTAAACGCATCGTTTTCTGGAAAATGATTCCTTTCACCGTTATAATATATCTTTATTATTTAATTTATTTCATTCATCATCCGTACGCATACTTAAAAAAAAGTTTATCCAGAGAAAGACGTGATAAAAATTTAAAAAAAGTTGGGAATTCCTAGTACTTCTACGTTATTTACGAAAATTAATAATGTCTCCCTTATCATCCCAAGAAAAATCGAATACCATCACTTTTAACGCACGTACACATTTTAAATATTATTTTGCCAAGAAGGTGCTTAATCACAAAGAATATCCATTAAGAAACGACAATTCAGTAATACTTCATCATGAGAAAAGTTTAAAATGATGTTTATTCATTTATCCACAAATTAATCTGCTCAGCTTAGTTGGTTTTAAACGCTATTTTATTATTTAATAACCAATGAACGCGGGATGTATCGATGCAATTTCACTTTCTAATATTCAGTGAGAATGATTTATCCATGCTTATACAGTGACGATGCATTCATTTTCTATGTAATTTACAATTTTTAAGTAAAATCCTAAAACACGTCAATATTTAATTCTAAAATGACATTATTTGAGCAACATTTTATACCTCCCCCTTTAACCCCCTTAGAGTAACAGCTACCTCTTTAAAATTTTTAAATTAAATGTGGGTGCTGTGATACCCGATTTGAAAGGTAAAACCCTTCCCTATTCAGCAACACGATTTTTTTATTTGTGTATTACTTCCACAACCAGTGGAAGTATAGTAACGACAAAAAAAATTTTAAAAATTTTTATTGTTCAAATAGGCTTAGAATGTTACGAAACGTCGAGATTTTAAGTTTGAACGAAAAAAAAATTCTGTCTGTCGGTCTGTCTGTCTGTCGGTCTGTCTGTCGGTCTGTCTGTAACTTTTTTTGTGCGCACGTTTACTCTGGAACCGTTTGAGATATTGACTTGAAATTTGGTACACATATGTACTTTAACGAGATCTGGAACTAGATTATATTTTCATCTTGTTCCGTCGAAGGGTTGGGGGGTAAATTGGGGTAAATTTGGGGAAAATAGGTAAATCAAGCAGGTAAGAGTCCATAAAATTGGTATTTAATATATACAAGAGAAGCTAAGGTCCCAAAAAAAGTTTTGGCATTAGCCACCCCCATTACCACCCCCACCCCATTATTAAAGGGGATGAAAAAAAAATGTGATTTAGTGCGTGTACAAGAACCAGAAACCTCAAAATATTTTTTTACTTCATCCAGCCCCACTACCACCCCCCATCACCACCCCCACCCCGTTACCGATGTGGGGTATCGTTTTATGGGTTTTTGGGGTAGAGGATTTCAAATATTATATTATTAAAGTTCCATAAACAATTATTTCCACATACAAATTTTTTCGTTGTGAGTGACTTGGATAAAAAATTTGGATGTGGAAGTAGTGATTCCTTAGGCAGCGGTTTTTTTATCATGTTTAAATTTAAAAATATTATAATTTGCACATTGCACATTTTGCATTATCAATAAGAGCATATTTCAATAAAATTTTTCCCAATGGGTGAATCGGTAGACGCGGTGAAATTGAGTGGCAAATCCTGAGGTGAAATGAGGTGTCAGATACACCTCCATTCCGTTTAAAAATTGTAAAGAGGTAGCTGCCTCTTCAAAGGGTTGAAGGAGCAGGTATAAAATTCGGCTCAAATAATGTCATCTTAGAATTAAAAATTGGAGTGTTTCAGGATTATAAAAATCGTAAATTACATACAAAATTAAATCATTATCAATCAATGATGATGGCAATTGTACATTTTTCCCGTGCAAATTGTATTTTTTCTGAATTTTTAAAATACCGGCACATTTATTTAATATCTAAACGTACTTCTGTAGGTTTAAGTGTATACAGGGTGTAATCAGTTTCATGTCAATAAAAAAAACTGGTAATGGGGACCGACTAGACAAACAAAAAACCTTTATGACTTTTCCCTCTAGGGGCACAAAAACTGACCTAGGTCAACAATTTGAATATTAAGGTAGAAAACATTTGAGAACCACTGCTTTTCTTGGTCAATGGACTTGTAGTTCCCAATTATACAACTTTTAAATTGTCATAAAAAAGTGCAAAGTCCTCGCCGGCACACGAGGCGGTCCGCGGTGTCAAAGCAAAGGCCCTTGATGGACCGCCTCAACCGAACTCAGGCAATTTATAAGAAGTAAATAATTCGTTATCTCTTTCTGCATAACTGCAAGCAAATAATGACCATTGAGGTTTAAACAGAGCATTTCTTTACATGCGTGTTTTTTTAATTTGGAGCAAAATATTGGATTTTTGTTTATAATTTAGAAAATTTAAATGTGGTTTATTAACATTTGCAACATAAATAAGTGTTCTGGGTTAAAAGCTTACCTACATAAATTATTCGAAATCTCTGCATCTGCATCAATACACAGTTCGGCACGTCGAACTAAGGACATACGCAATCCACTTCAACACTAAACACTAAGCTATCAACTAACGTTGTCAATAAAGAAAAATAAAAGAAAAACTTGATCCAAATTCCAAAAGGAAACACAAAAAGAACGAACAAGTAAGTTGTGTCTGCACGTAATCAAGAACTTAATGACTTGAACGGTAAGTCAATAAAATAAATCTTAACTATAAATACAGTGACCCGAAATTCAAAAATAACAAAAAAAACGAACGGGTTGGACGTGTGTACTTAACGAAATACCCACAGTAACTAAAATATTGCACAAGGGAGAGTCAGAGTATAGGTTTCTTCAGATCTACTAAACACTCAGAAAACGTCGACTTTTTCATCTTTACCGCACCGCTAAAGACCGCCAACATTTTATAGCTGCCCGTACAAATATCGAGTATCATAGGCAGACACGCGACGATCTAAATCTACCTCAGTATTCCAGTACTGCCGTGCTAAAATCAAAAGCCGTATCTACAAAAATATCCGAAATCGGGTTTTTAATGGTTTTGGTATATTAACATTTTATTCTATCTATTTACTAAAGCAAAAAGCTGTATCTACATTAGTTATATTAAAAAACGTTACACATTTTGTCGTATCTTCACAAGACTTCTGGCTTTCCTAAGTACAAATGTGGTATCTGCATGCTACTAGTTGAAAACGCAGTAACTACGTGTGAGAAAGTGCATATGCCGCATTTGTTTCTAGTATGTTGTAGTTCCCTCCTATTCGATTAGGAAACGTTGTTAATTGCGCGCTCTATTTCTAGTTAGTTGCTCTATATTCATCAAAGTGTTTACATGTCGTGTCAGTTATTGGTGATAAAAATTAAAGGTAAATCAACATTATGGGATGTTTTTGTTATCATGTGTTATTTTCCTGGGAATGCTGAGTTAGAATAATAATGCGTTTTAAATCAATATAATGTAGATACCGCATTGTGCTTTAGCATGTACAAATATATTTTTAACAATAAAAACAGTATCTGATTTTTTGTTATAAACTTTTAACTTTTTTTTAAATTTAACATATGTAGTCGATTTTTTACGTCATTTTACATGGGTAATCATCTTGATTATATAACTTGTGTTGTAATTTACCAAGAACTATCAAAAAAACTTTGATGTTAAATTTCTCGATTCTTTGTCGCCAGTAGATACGGCGTTTGATTTTAGCACGGCAGAGTAGTTCTCAAACAATATTATTAAAAATTTTCGAAATTTGTGTCTATTTTTTTTTTTAAACTATGGACTTTGGATCCCATGTTACATAAGGTTTTTTTGTTCGTAGGTAGTTATATCTGACAACGGACTAGGGTTCTGAATCGAAATGGAGATACATGTTTTTACCTAGTGTATTGAAAATCCTTTTTTCTACTCCCTTATGTAAATTTGCTGTTTTCTGTACAGTCTGTAGAATGGATAAGTAGGCAACTCCAGTTAACTGAACGGATATATTTCGTATCAGTTCTAGAATGGATATGAAATGAAACCGACCAATCACAGTTCGCGTATTAAGTACATAGACAACTATTCGTTTTAAAATCAAATTAGTGAGTAAGCTGTCAAAGTAACTGTCAGTGTATACTGTCAGTGTGTATTTGTGTAATATATTAATGTTTGATAAATTTTGTAGTTTTTTAAGCTAGTCGTAGAAAAAGTATACTGTACAACTCGAGTGGATTATCCATATCGCACTCAAAAGATTTGAAGCACTCCGCCTACGACGTCGTGTTCAAACTTCTTTATCATGCGATATGGATATCATATCCACTCTTGTTGCACAAACTACTATTTCGCTGCGCAGCAACTTTGCTTGCTCCTTCCAAAGCCATGACCCATCGGATAACTGACAGCAAGTTTTTTAACAACTTCAAATGATAAACTACAGGTATATAAATTTTTAGAATTAAACATTCCTGTCAACTGACTTTTTTTATATACAGTGTGTCGCCGGATGGAGTTGACAAGAGGGAAAACATCTCTATTATTGATTTCACGATGAAAAGTCATTCTTTATAAAAAATTCTGCTTGTCGAAAAAATGAATTTACCATATAAAAATCTCAGATCAGATGTATCGGGTGTTAATAAATTAAGAAAACATCAAAATGCCTCAAGAGATAAGTACCTTCATTTATTATTTTGGACAAAGTTGTTTATAATTCAAAATAAAGCCTAAATACAAATTATGAAGTCTGTATTTTGACTATTATGTTTTTATTGTGTTTATCTTTTTACGTTGAATTTATTAATATGAATAAGAATTCAAATTAAGAAACAGTGTGCTGTCGATAATATTGAGCTGACAAACGTCATTGTGACATTGTGTTTGACATTACTATCTTACATCTGCATTTATTAGTGTTCTGTTGATTATTTAAAAAATGTTTACCAAACAAGAAAGAATTTATTTGATCAAATGTTATGGGATTGGAGACGTCCCTTATCGATATGCAATTAACCTTTTCCACCAAAAGTTCCCTAACACAGCGGTATCGCGCCAATCATTGCGCAAACTTGTAAAGAATTCAATGAAACAGGATCTGTATTGGATGTCAAAAAAACCAAGAGAAAGTACAATGAAGACGATGCGGCAACACGTTTGTCAATAAATTCAGTAATAGAAAACCCGAAATTATCTTTACGGAAACGCTCACAAAGACTGGAAGTAAGTAAAAGTTTACATTTACAGAGAATTTATATGGAAAACAAAGTTCGACCGTTTAAGCCAAGGTTCAGACATAGACTTGAGATGAAGAGAAGCGATTGGAGTTTTGTTTATGGGTCGGTGAGAATTACCTCGTAGATAAATGTTTTCATAGAATGTTTTTTTTTTACTGATGAAGCAACATTTTGTACTAATAGCCACGTTTCATCACAAAACAGTCGTTATTGGGCTTTTCAAAATCCAAACAATGTCATTCACAAACGAAGTCAACGTTATAATCAAACTTATAACACCTCTTTTGGATCGGGGGTTAGAAAAGTGAATGTATGGTGTGAGATTTTTTATGATCGAATCGTTGGTCGATATTTCTTAGAAAAAAATTTAAATCAGCATAGAAAAAAATTTAAATCAGCATGTTTATTTGGATCTTTTGGAAAACTTTGTATTGACATTTATAAAGACTCTGCAACCGGAAGTAAGGCGTAACATTTTTTAGCAGCAAGACGGTTGCTCAGCTCATTCCTCAGTTTTGGTACGGCAGTGGTTGACAGATCACTTTGGAGGCAGATGGATGGGAAGTTATGCTCCAATTAATTTTTCTGCAAGATCACCAGAACTTACACCAATGAATTTTTTTCTGTGGGGTGTTTTAAAACAGAAAGTTTATGCAGATGACCTACCGCATGATCGAGAAACACTAAAAGCACGAATACAAGACGCGGTGAATGAAGTGAATATACCCTCAACCATTCGTAAAGTCTATGGTGGATTTATTAAAAGGATGGATAAATATGCTGAGGTTGGAGGAGGCTATGTAGAATAAATTGTTTTTCCACAATCGTTGAAGTTAATGTTATTATGTTATGTTAATGTTTGAAAAAAAATGTAAGTTGACATAAATGCAAAAGTCAAAATACAGACTTCATAATTCGTATTTAGGCTTTATTTTGGATTATAAACAACTTTGTTTTATAAACAATTTGTCCAAAATAATAAATGAGGGTACTTCTCTCTTGAGGCATTTTGATGTTTTCTTAATTTATTAACACCCGGTACATCTGATCTAAGACTTTTATATGGTAAATTCATTTTTTCGACAAGCAGAATTTTTTATAAAGAATGACTTTTCGTCGTAAAGTCAATAATAGAGATGTTTTCCCTCTTGTCAACTCCATCCGGGGACACACTGTATTTGAGTTAATGGCAGAAGCACAATACACCACAATGAAGGTGGCAGGAAATAATTTTCCATCATACTGCGATATCAATAAATAACACAAAAAGTCAACTTCAAACACATAACACTTTTTTTAACATAATTGAAATGTTCCTCCCAAGCGTTGCCCTGCTGGCGCTGGTGCCCCTGCAGGAGTCGATTTTGTGAAAACACAGACTAAATATAACACAAAAAATAAAAAATTAATTTTATGCAAATCTTACAAAAAAGAGTGTCGCGGGTTCCCGTACTATTTATACAAGCACAAACTTTGTCTACCTTTTGAAAATATTGTGGTGGTTTTATACATCAGTTGTGCAAGCATTTTATAGCTGAATATACAGTGGCTACTCAGATATAGTCCACAAGAGGATACTTCAAACTTATAGAGGTTTTCCACTTCACGGATTTCTGTGAAGTCTCTTTACTAAAATGATTATTATAATATTTGATAAAATCTATAGAAGATCTATAAACTAGACATAGGCGGATTTACATATACGCTTAGGGCACCTTAAGCGTAGAGCTCCAGATATTTACTACTCCCACTGAAAATATTTTAAATATAAAAATTTAGTATCTCTATATTATTCTGGATTCTCAGTTTCATTTTTCATACCAATGATTTTGTTTTTATTTTTTAAATATTCCAATAGGAATTTTAAAGATTTTTTTGTCGTATTTACTGTTATGTTACTTTTAATTGTTTTCAGTGACTACTCACAAAATAAACATAATAAAATAAAGTAGTCGAGGGGCGTAATACATCCCATGGGAAATTTGATGATGAAATTGTGGGACCAATTTTAATACATTCCTTATGCCCTCCAGAATCATGCCTTACCAGGTGCTTTGCTTGATATTGTGGCAGAAGGCCTATATGACGTCATATATCCAAGATGGCGTCCACCCCAGACATCATCGGAAGTTCTCGATTAAAACTCTTGATAGAGCCATCCTATGAATATTTTGTACTGAACCTTTTTTATTTATAAGGAAATTCTCTATAAAGAAGGTCCTTAGGAATATCGATATCTTTTATCATATAAGTGTTTTGTATAAAAACATTTTTAATTTTGTTATCACTCGTATTATTTCAAATTAACATAACACAAAAGAAAAATACTTTAACACGATTCTTTTTTACCTCCCCTGAGCTGGCAAGACGTTCTACAGAAACCAAAGCAATGATTGGAATTGCAGAAGAAGTAAAAACAAAACACCACCATTTGACACGATATAGAGGAAAGCGACAACATGAAGATGTGCAGATGTGCAATGTATCTATAACACTATCAGAACATCGACCAACCCCTATAACATATGAAGGAAGTAAACTGATCAACACAACAACAAAGTGTGTATTTCATGAAACCATACAAACGGATACATTAAGCATTTTAGAAAAGGGTTGTGAAAACTTAATTTATGTAAAGCTACACTCAAAACAACAAGTTAGCTGACACTGTAGTACAATTCGACACACACACGATAGTACATTATTCACACGCTTGCTAGTTATATCGAGAAACCGTACTGATATTGAACTAAAAACATTAAATAATTATGAATTCTCGGCAGTTCCGTTCTCCATATTTAATCTGGATGGATCAATGAAGTTGTCTACAAATAAATCTAAACTAATGAATACCTTAGAAGAACAACACCCTGCAAAAATTGATAATACTCTGCAAACTTCTTTGTCTATACCTTTTGTGGACTCAAATATAACAGAGCATCTGAATGCACTGAATGAATTCCATTGTGTTGCTATTCTTGATGGAATGGCAAAGCTGGAATCGTTGAAAAAATCAGTGCAGGTTAAAACATGCAATGATCTAGCTTTGGCGTTTAACAATAAAATCAAGGGAACTTTTTTAAAATATGATGAAATTCACTTGGTGATTGACACGTATCTTGAAAATTCTCTTAAATCTGAGATGTGACATCTACAGTAACATCCACTAACTACAATATAACCGACTCCACAAACACTGCAAATATATAGATGAAATCCCTCCTTTCTCATATAAAAACAAGGGATAGCTAACAGCGTATCTAATATTGAGAGAAGCCTAATCGTAAGCTGGAGGACTGAAACCAAATCATCTTTCGGAAGTGACGTAAGTGAACTTCAAAGTAGTCATGAAGAAGCTAACGTTAAAATAATACTGCACTGCCTTTTTGCCTTCCGAAAAGGAGCTACGGCGATTCATATAGATTCGCCTGATACAGACGTATTTATACTAGCATTATGGTGGTCAAAATCTTTTACATGTCTAAGCATGTTTGTCACTGGTATAGGAAATAATCGAAGAATGATTGACGTTGGCGGAATTTGCACCCGCTTTAGGACCAGGGAAGATAAAATGGTTACTAGGTCTGCATGCTCTGTCAGGATATGATGTCACAGTTCACTTGCAAAGAAGAGAAAATCATCAATCACCATTGTTTTGGAAGGTTTATAAGACCGCAGATATTGACATTTTTGGGAAACTTAGATCCATTGAAGAATTCGGGGATGAAGCTGAAACCTGAAACCATCATTGAAAAATTTATTCGTAAGGTATATACACCAGGGACGAAGATTTCAGATATTGGGAAACTCCGTTGGTTGATGTTCTCCAAGCACAAGATGCAAAGTAAAAATCTGCCTCCTACAAAAGCGTCACTATCTCCGTTTATTCGTAGACCACATTACCAGTTTATGGAATGGCATCTTACTGATCAGCAGCACCCTAACCTACCAACACTTCCTTGTGCACCTGAAACCATTTTAAAATTAATTCGGTGTTCATATGTAAAAGGGAAATGTGGTGTATCCTGTAAATGTAAATACCAAAACATTTTATGCACTAAGCTTTATATGTGTGGAAGCGATGAAGACATGTGAGAATCATGGCCAACATTTTGATATCGATGACCTTTCAGATGAGTAGTATTAAGCTGAAAACATTTTACATGCAATACAACATTACAATTAATTCCATAAAAATACTGAAATAAATATTAATTTCTTAACTAGTTGTTATTTTTCAACCTAAAAATCCTTTAAAATCAAAAATTAAAAATTGGCTAATACACTTTTTAACTGGCTATAACTGATAACCGGTAGGTTATACCGAAAAAACTGTTATAACTTTTTTTGTTTAAAATTTCATTTAGAACAAAAAAATTCAGTACAAAATATTGCTAGGGTGGGCCTATCAACAGTTATATTCGAGAACTTCCGATGATGTCTGGGGTGGCCGCCATCTTGAATATATGACACCATATAGGCCGTCTGCCACAAATCCAAGCAAAGCACCTGGCAAGGTATGATTATGGAGGGCATAAGGAATGTCTTAAACTTACTCCCACAATTTCATCATGAAATTTCCCACGGAGTGTATATTTCATCAAGTATGCCCCCCGACTAAAGATACTTACTAAGGTTGTCTCAATTTGGACTGTAAATATAGGCTTGGCTAAGTATGTCACTATCTACTTCAATCCTTCCTGTACCTCCTACAGGACAGATTGAAGGCCGAACTGTTTCAAGCATTTATCAATTTTCGCTCGACGTTCAGTACTCGTCGACGAAAGGGTTAACGTATACTTCGCCTTATCTTTTTCTGCCGTTATTTATTTACGGCTCCTATGCATTTATGATGAAGTCCCTAACTAACATTACCCAACACAGCTTAGGTACATGAAATAATATCAGGTGTAATGTCAGGCCAATTTGAATTTATTGTTAAGTCATTTTAAAATGATAAAACCAAATACAGCAAATACGAATGTACAGTTTTGTAACGTAAATGATAAAACCAAATACAGCAAAAACGAATGTACAGTTTTGTGACGTCTGACGATGTACCCTTACGAAAGTAGACATCGAATTGGATATGGGATGGCATAAGCGATAAGTGAAAGTATAACTATGGAACGTCCCACCGCTGGGCTGCTGATAGACTAATGAGCTTAACTGAACAACAATGTGGGCACTTGTATAAAATACATATTGCAGTCGTTTGTGAGACAAGCTGTACGTTACTTTCATCTAAGAAAATTTTATGAAAAAGTTAGGGGGCGGGGCCTCGAGATACATAAAGTATAAGATCCCTAAAATCCGCCTCTGAAAATCGAACTGTTGCTGACATTAACTTTTGTTTAATTGGAACTATTAATCAATTTGACAGTTAATACTACACTCTGTTCTTTTGAAATTATTTGAAAATGACTTAATCGATTCAATTCAACTAGTTCTTTAATAACTTTGGGTATATAACGTGCATTGGTAATTTAATATTATCATACACAAGCACGAGTTGCAGTGGGTAGTGGCAGTCCAACAGAAGTTGTCGTATTTATATATATTGGCTGTGGGCGATGCCCAATTTTAACTTTTATTCGTTTCGCAATAGTTTTCTAAAAGTAACTATACCATTTTAAAGTAAAATTGATATATCACCTAACGTAAAGTTCGTTCTAACTTGTGAGACATACTGTATATTGCTTCCTATTTTTGTGTGCATTATCAAAACTTTAATAACACTTCGCCCTAAAATTATGAAAAAACAACCTGTATGACGGATATGTCCCAATTTTAATAAGGTGTGTTCCACCATGATATTTTACAATTTTTTCAATTTGAAATACAAATTTTAAGTCTAACAGAAGTGGGCAACTATCAGCGAATAGCTTAAGATGGCAGATTTGATTCTGCCGAAATGTCGTTTAGACAACTTCGATCCGTTTAGAAGCTTACCAGGTAATCCAACAGCAGATCATATTACAGCAGCGAAAACCTGAAAGTAAACATAAATAAACGTATTGTATTGTGTTGCTACTGTGACTTTAATCATTAATAATTCAATAATGTTGCAAAATGAAAAACACAAATTAAACCTTACAACATCCATAACATACAAGATACAAACTATCAAATGTGTAGGTTTCATACCACCATTTCTGTCGAGCAAACTCTTCCCTACTACATGCCAAATATTACTGTCTTCCGTCACATTTTTCTACTTAATTATATTTTTTATGCGGTCCACCCTGTATATTTTTCTTTTACCAGAAATTTTCATTCGGTTTTCAATGCCGTTTAGAAAAATTAGTAGTTAAGGAGCGAACGGTTTTCGGTTACAGTTTCAGTTCCTGTTATAAATTAAATGTTTCAAATAAATTATCGTGAGCGTGGCCGTGTAGATAAATACTTTTTGTTATAATTGAAAAAACTGTTTCGTTAATATATAAAATATTGATTTCAAATAATTTTAAATTATCGACTCATTATCAGCGCTCTACAAAACAGTATAATATCATGAAATCATTCTACAATTACTTACATTATTTGCTTATTATCATCAGTTGTACAGCAAAATATTTTTTAAGTGCCACTTTAAAACAACAACGTGTAACTGTGTACAAAGTACTTTATATGACCACCATAATCATAATAATTATTTCGCCCAAATCTTGATGTAAACATTTGACAAGGGAATGGAGTTTATTATTCATTAATCAGATGCTGCATATGAAATTTTAGTACTGAATTATTCGACCTGTGAATGCGTAAATAGGTCTATTAATACATGGGGACTTTAGGCATAGAATCATCTATCTGCACCATCTACAACCGAATTATAACATACAGGGTGAGAAATAACTCACTTCAGATTCGACATGCGAAAGCATAAGAAAAGTTTCTATAAACATGTGACCTAAACGGGAGTTATGGCCCCCTCTAAAGACGGTGTCTAAATCGTGATAAACACTTTGAGACAAATGAGATTTGGTTCGGGATTTAACATCATAATTATATATTAAGGCTTATTATTTTTAAGTCTTAACTAAAATGAATTTTATTTATAAGATACGAGGGGTATGTAAGCAACATTTGTTTCTACATAATATCTACTTTTTCTCGTTTACATCTGCAAGTCTTAATCGTGATTCCCTAGCTAAGATTGTAATATTGTATAAAAATGGTTCGTTTTTCAATTAGCTGGTTTTCAAGAAAAAGCGATTTTAACAAAATATTTCGGCTTCATTTAATAATGCCTGTCACCAATTCTCATGGCTTAATAAAATGACAGGGGACATCGCGAGTCTCATGAGTATGGTCCACTATCCTCAGAGGGCTGTTGCTCCTTTAGGAAAGATTTTCGGACATATGCTTTAAGGCCCTTGCTAGTTTTGTGTGTAAAATCAGCTCCGAAGTGATAGGAAGTGTTTCTATAACACCTTGTATACATTAGCGGTACAGATTCTCAATATTAAAAATAATAAAAATCAGTATATATAGTGTCATTTAAAAAAATACTTACATAGATAATATAATATCAATAACAGTATTAAACAAAAAGTACAATAAAAAGAATAAAATTGTGCAAAATAAAAACAACAATAAATACAACCAGTCAAAAAATATTAAAAATAAACTGAAATAGAATGGGCTCATTTAGTGATATTTATTTTATAATTTATTTTTGAATTTTATGTAAGTATTTAACCCTTTAAATATGTAGTGAAAAAATTAGGACGCTAGCGCTAATATTAACTCTAATATTTGATTTCCAATTCTTAACAAATTTGAAACGTCCGACGGCGCGGATGATGTCAGACCACACCACTGGTTTTGAGTTATGCGGTTATATTCAGTTTAAGAGCTTTCGTTGTACATTGTGCGGATGTGATGTTATTTTACGTTATTTAACTAATTTGATTCTGTTATTTTTTATACATAAAAATATGTATTCTCTAGATAATGGATACGTTAAGTCTGATTTCAACATTTTGCTGTGTGTAGACGTTTTTATGGTTATGAAATATTTTAATAATAATAAAGATTACATAAGTACTGAAATTACAGAGGTAAGTTAACTAGATGTATATCTACTTTAATAAAGTCTACCGAAGTTATCTGGTTTTTAGGTCAGTTCGATAAAATTATGACGATAACGCTGTTGGTTGTGTGAAAATAAAACGTATTTTATAATATATGTAATTTTCCATATCTTCTACAAGCTTATTATTGTACATTTTTTCATAATAACATATTACACTATGCTTACGTTAAAATGATTCTCACAACAATATAGTCTATGTAATGAAGCATTATTTGACGAGTTTTTTGTAAATATTTCGTGCAAACGCGAAATTACCTTTCCCCCGTTTTCGAAGGTGATAAATACAATGGTGGGAGAAGTTTTTGATCGCCGCAACTCCCTGTAACGGCCAAAAACCACCCCTTTTATGGGGATCCCTTTATATTTTCATATACAAACGGGTCTGAGGAGTGATATATCGACGGGTTATACTTGAAATAACATGGAAGGGGATTATAAAGTAAGTGGAATCCAGAGAGAAGGCCTAGAAGGCCTAGGGTCGCTGATCACGGGAGAAATATTCATTTTTAGCTCCAAACCCTCCTCATCCCTCAAACGGGGAGAAATCACCCCGCACTCACCAAAAAGCGTGCTATCCAGGATTTACAGGTTTTTCGGCACATGATCGTTATTTCTGTGCTTCATTTTTCACGGAAGGGAAGGTGGTAGCGACCTCGGAGTTTGCTTCAACTCTTCCAAGAGGTGTAAAATTCATTAATTACACTTTAGATCATCAATGCACCATTCCTCGTTTTCGCAGGCGCTGATCGCGATAAGAATATAATTAATGAATTTTACACCCCTTGGAAGCGTTAAAACAACCCCCGAGGTCGCTACCACCTTCTCTTCTTGTGAAAGATGAAGGGATATGCACAGGAATAACAATCATGTGCCGAAAAACTTTTAAATCCTGGATAGCATGCTTTCTGGTGAGTGAGGGATGAGGAGGTGTTGGGGCTAAAAATGAATATTTTTCCCGAACACGGGGGATACGCATTTGAACCGAATCATTTGAAGAAAAAAGATTTTCCAACCCTCGGGAGGGTTTAATCAACCCCTAGGCCTGCTGTCTGTATTTCACTTACTCTATAACCCCCGTCCATGTTCAGATATATATAACTTGTCGATAAATAACTCTCCAGACCCGTTTATATATGAAAACATAAAGGGATCCCCATAAAAGGGTTGGTTTTTGGCCGTTTCAGGGGGTTGCAGCGGTCAAAAACTTCTTTCACCACTTTCATCGTGTTCAGCATCCTCGAAAACGGGGGGGAAGGGTAATCTCGTCTTTGCACGAAATATTTACACTGTTTTTGCCTTCATTACATAGACTAATATTAAGTCCCTCTATTACAATTCTAAAAAAAAATTGCAAAAAAAATTAATATTTTCCAGTGAAATTAATATTTGAACATTTCATTTTTCTGATCAACTTTTCCAAATACATTTTTCCTCTGTCTTAATCGCTGATGTTACTTTTGCAAAATTTCCATTAAAAAGAAATCATAGTTGGCCCTGATTTAAAGATTGAGTAACAGTTCTACCTCCTAAAGGTAGTTAGTCCCTTATGGATATGTGTTATAACAAAAAGTTAAAATCCAATTACAAATAGCCAAGTTATGGGGTTGGCTTAATACGAAGTGGGGCATACTGTATCCCAGTTATATTTTAGGGGATGTTAAAGTTTTATGTGGACGAATTCTTAATAGTTTACTATATTAATAGAGTAGAATGGAATTGAACGGAAGGGAAGGGTAGGGAACAGAACGGAGTAGAATAGCCATTTACTAATGTAATCGATTATTACAATGATAATAACAAGTCAAGTGAAGGATTACAAATGAAAAATAGTTATGCATTTACATAGAAAACTAGAAAAGAAAAAAAAAAGTAAACAATAAAGCATCAATTGAAATTTAGGTTTTCATTTACGAAGTAAGAAGTATGGTTCACTAAAAATAACTTTGTATTTACTTCCGTTTGAAAATTGTTTTGTTCAAATAGGCTTAGAATGTCGTGAAATCGCGAGATTTTAAGTTTGAGCAAAAACAAATTTCTCTCTATCGGTGTGTGTCTGTAACATATTTTTTTTTGTGCGCACGATTACTCTGAAACGGTGTATGATATTGACAAAATTGATACACTTATGTATTATAAAGAATCTGGAACTAGATTATATTTTAATCTTATTCCGTTGAAGAGTCAGGAGGTAAATAATATATAAATTAGGGCATTAAAAAAGAGGTAAATGAGGGTAAACAGGTAAAGTAAGCACTGCCAAGGTCTCAAAATTTTATTAGCATCAGCTACTCCCTTTATCTACCATATTACCACCCCCACCCTATTATCAAAGGGGGTAAAATAATAAAATTATGATGTAGTGTGTATACAATAGCCAAAGGCCTCAAAAAGTATTTTGGTGTTTACTCTTGTTAATATTTTTCAAATATATGGGCATGGCATCGTTAAGATTTTCCCATTTACATAACGACGCCCTAAATTAGGAAACCCCCCACAAAATTCATCTTCATCTAATATTACATTCACAGTTCCCGAAATAAAATGTTTTTATGTTCGGGCTCTCCTAAAAAATTTCACTTCTGATGAAAATTGAAAATATATGTACAATTGTACATTCTTAAGTATTTTGATGCGGCGAAACCGAATATGACGATAACAAATGATTTTAACCTCCCAGCCATCCCCTAGTATCCCCATACATTTTTTATCATCATATTCGGTTTCAGCGCACCAAAAAACCTGAAAGTAAACATACTTTTTAAATGTTTACAATAAGCGGAATTTCAAAACCTTCTGGGGCTTGTAAGAGGTGCTAGGGGATGACTAGGTGGGTCAAATAAGTTTTTATCGTCATACTCGGTTTCAGCGCGCCAAAGAACCTACTTTTCGAATTTTTAGAACAAGTTAAACTTCAATCCCCCAGGAGGGTTGTAAGGGGGTGCTAGGGGAAAATTGGATAATTAAAACCTTTTTTTTATTGTCATATTCGGTTTCAGCGTCCCAAAATACACAGCGGTAGGAAGGTCTACCGTCTGGGTTTCGACTTTTTTTTCTTTTTGTGTGCCTGTGTAATCTTTATAATATAATATTTATACCTACATAATATGTGTTCATGGGGACAATGTTTTCCATAAAGATTAAAGTCTAAGGAACAATTTAAGACATGTCCCCCCCAAAAAAAACTGGCTGTAGTTTCAAAATGGCGCTCATGTGTTAAAAAAACTGTTGCCAATGTAGTGCATAAAATTTTCTACAATTTGTTCTTATAGAATATTTTGATAGGAGTTACCATTTTCCAGATAAATGAGTCCAAAATTAAGAAAACATGGAAATTCATTCATCGGCAAATCACTTAGAGGAAATAACTGTGACAATTATTGTAAGGCGTATAATATAACTTTATATTATTAACATAACATAAAATAAAATAAACTGAAAAAAGTTAATATTAATAATAATATTATAATTTGCGGACATTTATCTCGAAAACGGCAACAATGGTATCTGGAAAATGGTAACTCCTATCCAAACATTGTATAGGTACCAAATTGTAGGAAATTTTATGCACTTTGTTTTTTGTGCAGAAAGTTTTTCTCCATCTTTTTTAGTTTTCGTGGTAAATGACAAAATCAAAATTTGCAATTTTTTTTAAACGGACGCCATTTTGAAAGTAGAGCCAGTTTTTTTTGGGGGCATGTCTTAAATTGTTCCTTAGGCTTTAATCTTTATGAAAAACATTGTCCCAAGGATTTGGGGGTGCACGGGCTCTTAGGGTGGGCTCCTGTAGTATTACGTTTTATATTGAATTTTGTACTTTATTTTAAGAGTTGAATCATTTATCTAGAAAATGGTAACTCCTATCCAAATATTGTATAGGAACAAAATTGTAGGAAATTTTATGCACTTTGTTTTTTGTGCAGAAAGTTCTTGGGGACATGTCCAAAATTGTTCCTTAGGCCTTAATCTTTATGGAAAACCATGTCCCCAAGGATCGGGTGGAGGGGGGGTGCACAGGCACTTAGGGCGGACTCCCGTAGTATATACTTTAAAAAATATTGAAATAATTTTCATTTTTATTCCTCCACCAAAGACATTGACCATTGAGGTACGGTCATTGAATGTCCTGTTCTAAAGTATGAGCATAAAATTTTAGCGATGCATTGCATCTAAAAGGCAAAATAGAAGATTTTGAGAAAGCCGGCGTAGTGCCGATAAGCAAAAATTGATAAAAATCAATGCACATACACAAGGCCGGTTTCTCGCATGGAAAGAGTTTGGATTAACTCAGCGGCTCGTAATTTGGTCGAGCGCGTTGAGTGGTCCAGACAAAGCAATGGTAGGAAAGCCAATAGCAGGGCTTTTCAAATGACAAAGTTATAGAGGAAAACGCCTTGTGCATAAAAAACCAAAAATTCAATTTTGCCTAAAAGTCGCTCGAAGGTGGGTTGCTGCCATATCCATAATATTGAGCAACTGCATAGGGGCAAGTAAGTTGTGGACTAATCGAACGCCAAACAAACTCATGCAGTCATAAGTCCTCATGAATGTGTTTGAGTACGTGAACCGCCACGATACGAGTACTTTAAAGCTAGGTAGTCTCTAGCGAAACTAAATTTATTTAGTAAAACTTTTTTAAGTTATAATCAGTCAGCCGTAATTATAAAATTACAAAGAGTCTATGGAATTTTGATTCTGAGAAGGTATGCATGAATCTTTTCTACCTAATCGATCGTTTGCGTGAGCGCTCTCGTTTGTATGGTCTGAAAGCCGTTTGTCTTAATTGGGGAAGGCGCGATTCTTACAATAAAAATTTTGCTATAACCTTTTTGTATAACCATATCTGTTAAATAAACGGATTCTTTGAACTATTGCATCTTAATTGCTCTTGTTGCTAGTCTATAATCCCTGGAATTTTCGTACCGAAAACCGGATGTGTCGAGTTAATGCACCACACTCGACCTTCTAGTTATTGTACGGAGGTTCTATAGGGATTTTTTTATGCGTATTTCTCAGAAATTCTCGGGTGTAGAGTCCGTTATTAGCAGACAAAAACGTGATCAGCACGACAAATATTAATCCCACCGGAGAGAAATTCTTCGATCGGGATTTTTTTATGCAAAAATTTAGCTTTTCAAAAGGTACAAAAACCTAAATAGAGGAACTCACGGCCAGAGAGAGCGCCGTTAAAGATCTGAGGTAGTGCAGCTTTGGTCCATTATTCGGCTATCGAAGTGCATCTTATCTCGAACCCGCCTGGGAGGTAGAAGAACGGGGTAGCACGCGACTGGCGCCCCCTGAGAAATAAATTGGTGTCGCGTCATTTTGACGCCCGGTAGTGCGTTCTTCTACAGACCATATCCTTCAGATTGCAGCAGGTTTGACAGAAATCGCTTAAGCTACGCCAGAGTAATGATTGAACAGATATAAAAAAACATATATGGGAGTCCAATAGGCCTCTTGCATGTGCCGTATATTTTAAATTAATTTATATATATTAATATAGTGTTACTAAACATTAGCAATTATCAAATCTGTTTTCATAATTTCTAACTGGAAAGTATTTAAATAACCGACTAATATCCGGGAGAAGGGGCATATCTGAAAACACACTTATATTGGAGTTGACGTCATCTCTCGCTAGGTATATCTCTGCGCGTGCATGCGTGCAATGATTCGGACATATTTGCGGCTATTTCCTAAAATTATTTAGTTGTATTTCTGTGAATTGTACCATACTTAAGAGGTTTAAATAAACACACCACAGATAGTAGACAACCCCCAAATCCAAAGCCAAGGCTGTCCGGAAGGGGGTTACACATTCGGAAAAACGCAGACATACATCTACACCCACCGGTGTTGTCAATAGCGGGGCTGGGGGTCGAACCCAGAGCGCGGTAGCGAGTCGATCAGCGTATTCGCCACTCAATACGCCTTAACCGATTGAGCTACCGTGCCGGTGAATTGTTTTAAACATGACTGAAAAAGGTTATTATTTCAAAGGTCAATCGGATAGTTCACGCCCTACGTCTGCCGATGCCGGGTGGCATATTTGTATCGAGCGTATGCTATCGCAGAAATAGATAAGCCGAATATTTGTGCATATCGAGCGTGCGTAATCGCAACATGTGTACAATAATGCGCCCTCGTTATGAGGTTCTTTAAAACCGTTTAAAATGGTATTTTCGAAAAAAAAATTATTTAGGGCAAGGAAAATATACTACTTCCGGCATTTTGCATTTTTATTCAAAACTACCCCCCATTGTAAAAAAATTGGAGAAATTCCAGAAGTCGATGTTCTTAACAATAACCCCAATTAGCGAGCGCTCGATATAAATCAACAGGTCCGTGCATTATCGGTTACTTCCGACTCTTCCATATATATGCTGCCGGGTGTATGCCATCCATATGCTACTGCGTCACAAAAATATTCATAAAGAAAAAAGTGTAAGTCCTAGATGACAATTTTTTTCAAACGATTCTCCTTCATCTTAGCTTCAATCGCCTCATATATATGAAAATATTCAAAAATAAAAAAGTTTGTCGCTTAGTCAAAATTACAGTACATTTTTAGCGAAGTAATAGTCGAGTAATAAGTTCATTTTTGTTTAAAGAAAATAATAAACAATAATCGATAAAAATAAAAAGACCATTGGAAACGCTTATTTGTACTTGAATTTAAAAAAAATTCAGATCGATAGCTCAATTAGATTTGAAGAAATGGCAGTGTAAATGTTAAAAAACGCGATTTTTATAATCAATGAATTTCTCAAGTTTTTTCGAAATAAAAAATATCTGTACCATAAAAATATATAGTAATAGTATATTATTCAACGAGCGGTAATGCAGGTAATAACTCACGCAGATGAAAGTTTACTGTAATTCATCAAGTGAGTTATTATCATTACCGTAAGTTAAATACTATACTTTATCTACGATTATAACAATAAATATTAAATTGAGAAAATTTTGTTTAAATTACTCAGTTTGTTTATTAATAACATTAACTGTAAAATTAAGCTGTCTACAAATTTTTCAAAAAAAAAACGAGAATTATCGAGATATTTGAGGAAATGTAAGAAATTACACGTTTTCCTATAGAGTGTATTAAATCTTAAAAAAACAATTTTTCTCAGAAACCTTTGTGTTGAGGGCCAAGATTAACGGAACATCAAAGTAGTACATGATATTAAGTGACCATCGCTTATGAAATCGATTTCAGTTAATTACCGATTAATTACGGTGACAAAATGGAGATATATTACCGCCCCCTTTAATTCATTCATTTTTGTCGGAATTCAAAAAATAAAAAAAATGGTTTTAGCAAATGTAATTGTACTTAAGTTAACTAGAGTAGTCTTTTGGTGTAGGAGCCAAGATTAAAAAGTTGCCAATTGTAGAAGCTCAAAATTTGCAATTTCTTGCCGTACATGGCCAACATTTCAGTAGTTATCTCCGAAACGAAAAAAAAAAATCAAAATTCTGATAGTGGCAAAAGATTCGTAATGGAAAATACTCGTTTGACCTTGTTTTTTATTTCGAGCTAAATCCCATCGTTTCGGAGATATCTGCGAAAAATAACAAAAAACGCTTACATTTCGGAGTCGAAAAAATTGCAAAAACATGCAATCTTGACGCGTTCATATTTTTCGAAAAACGCCATGGGGACGGTCGTACGATGTCGCGACGTAAATAGGAAGTCTTCCAGATAAACTTGATCGTAAATTGCACGGCGAAATTCGAAAATTCGGCTCGGCACGAACGAATCAAAAGTTGCATTTTGTGACATTTCAGAAAATCTTTATAGATCGTAACGCGAGTAATCTGTCACTACCTCCCTGGCTCCACCTTCGTGTGTTGCGCGTTACGTCGATTGGACAGGCTAGGCATGAAGATAAAGATGATTGGCTCTGTACCTAGTGAGTTATAATAACTCACGCATTATAACTCACGCTGTTTGTTTATGGATACTATTAATTGATCAAAAGCAGTTCATTAATTAGTATATAACCTAATAAGAGTAGATAAATAGCCATTTCTTATGTAGAATTGTTCACTTTATAACAACTATACTCTCTGGTGCTACGCTGATTTTTTTTTTTCTCGAGAGCGGAGAGAATTTTGTGGTCTATTTCGCTCCACTATCAAGCTATTACAAGGGCAGCATCAATGAATGGAATTAATTTAAAATGTGCACTAGCGCTGTGCGTCTCCTGGCGCATGACGTCACACGCTGTTTGCGCGCCTAACGGATTTATTCAAACTTTAATGTTGAATACCATCTGTAAAAGAAAAATAAGAAATAATCCTTTACACACTGTATTTTGAATTAAATAAATATTCTAAAAATGCTAAAATTGTATTTTGTGCAAGAAGCCTATTGAGAACCTCCTCTTTTTTAAATTTTTTGAAGTCGGGTAATAAAAAATAAGTCGGTAGGTATAAAAAAATAAAAGGCGGCTATTTCCCCTTGTCAACGTTTCGATTAATTGTTCTCTCTTCAGGACTTTAGAGAAATAAACTGACTTATAAAGTCTCATGTAAATATTAGCAATTATTAAAATTAATCTAAACATCTCCATATCATTTAAAATATGATATATTTTATATGAAAAATATTCAGTTGCTTTCTATAATTATGACGTTTTATTCTAAGAAATTTATGTTGTTTTAGTTTTATTTCACTAAAGTCCTGAAGAAAATTAAAGAACTACCTAATTTAAATGTCAACAAATGGAAATAACCGTCTTTTATTTTTGCCCGATATGCCGACTATTATTTCACAAATACTTACGTATGAATACTCCTACTCACTTTATTTGGACGTATTTTATTAGGGAATTCTTAAATCGAATATTCAACGTTTACTGCTTATCAAACTTGACTGTCAGTCATCCATACGGTCACTACATTGATGGTGACCCATTAGGGAAATTACTTTTGTTGGAAATTCAGCTGGTTCCTGTCGATTGTACACCGCGATCAATCAATCAACGTAATTTTCTGCTACTAAAGTTAAAATAGCTTTGTCTGGTGTTAATCCGTAAATAACATGAAATTTTATATTTTCAGCAAAGATTTTTTAGTTTTCAAATCAGCAGGTAAAATGCTAGGGCAGCTGGAATGAATATTTAAAAATAAACTATATCAAAATTTAAAAGAAAATACTGAGTGGAAACGACAGACTGTGGGTTGTTTCATAAATGGAAATACCGAAGCATGAAAAGGTAAAATGCTTATAGTGGAGTCACGTTAGGTATAAAATAGCTGAAATCTAAAACGATTATAATAACCAAGATCTTTTTTGAAGAAACCTTTTTTAATGGGTTCTAAATGACATTTACAAAAATGGATACCCATTAAAAAAGTGTGTTCTTGCCTCTAATGAGGCATTTTTTTCTTATTTTTAACATTTTTCTGACTTCATTAACAATAATTTGTTATTGTTAATAATGTCAGAAAAATGTCAAAAATGAGAATTTTTTTTAAAGGTGTTTTGCAAATATCTTGAAAACTACGAATTTTGTCAAAAAGTATTAAAACATGTAACTTGAAGACTATTAAATTGCCTTGAATTTGTAGTTGTGTAGTATCTGTAACTTGTAGATTTTACGCCCAGAGGCTAAAATCCTTTCAAATTCAAAAAAAGGTCTTGTTCTATGGTTCTTATCTAACTTTTCTGAAATATTTTGACGCGCTGAAGCCAATTTCGGGGACAAAAAATTTTTCTATCGTGTCAGTTTTTTTCTACCATCCCTTTTGTCCCTTAAAAAGAGCAAAAAAAAGTCTTGTCCTAAGGTTCTGATCCAACTTTTCTGAAGTATTTTGACGCAAAAAACAGGTCTTGCTTGCTCTAAGGTTCCGATCTAACTTCTCTGCAGTATTTTGACATGCTGAAGCCAATTTTGGACAAAAAAAATTGTATCGTGTCGGTTTCCTTCTACCACAATTCTTTTTTCTCCTAAAAAACTGACAGGATAGAAACTTTTTTTTTGTCCAATATTTCTTCGGCGCGTCAAAATAAAGTTAGATAAGAACCTTACGAAAATATCTCTTTTTTGTAGGCCTGTGTAATTATTAAGATGAAACATATTTTAGATGATATCATGCAAAGAAAAAATTTAGTTGCAAATATGTAAATATAACTTACTGCACTCCTAAAATATTCGTGCTCTTCTGAAAATATACAAATAAACAAAGAACCCAAAAATGATGGTTATTTTTTTCAAATATAATTATTATTATTAGTCTACAGCCTAATATTAGTACAGATGAATTGATTTAATTGAATTTCTCTGAGCGAATACTTTTTGACTCTTATGTATTTTGACCCTCTAATTACGAAAAAAAGATTTGCGTCCAAAAATTCCTGGTGCGTCAAAAGTTATATGAACTTATAACGAGATTTCACGGATGTTCTACTTATCTGCTTAATACATCTTGTACTAGTAGTCGAATAGGAATTATAAAAATACTGACTTATTTGAAATAAAATTCTTAAAAAATATAGACTTGTCCGATTTGCATAAGTCAATCCGCCATCTTGGAAAAAAATAAAAAACACCAAAAATGGACGAAGAAATCGAAATTGAATATCTTTTCGATAATACATAATTTCACCAAAGTTGACAAAAACAAAACTCGGCTATGGTCAAATAAAATGCACCAAACACGGACGCCGTAAATCAAACAGAACAGTCAAAGATGGAGGACGAAATGAATTTTTTTAATTCTTCGTTAAATATCAAGGAGGTGTTGTGCGTCACTTTCTTTTCTTTTCGATTGTAGCTTCTTTTAGATACTTTAAGGGGGGATATTCACTTTTTTTTAATTTTCAAAAAAGTGCATTTTTTACAATTTTCATAAATGCCAACTTTTATCGAAACAACATGAAATATACATATCATAAAAGAACTTTTTCTACGACAACATCAAAATATGGCCATTAAACATCGTAAATTAAATCATAAACAGCTATATTTTGCACAGAATATCATATTGCATACTAGACCTGACACGTTATGTTTCATACTGGATTTGTTGCCTAGCAACCGTTTCATTATGAACCATTATGTGTTAGGAGGGCGGTCCGCTGTGGCTAGTGCGACGACTAGAGCGACGTCGGCTTTGATAATATGACACTAGCAACGGGATATTTGAATACGTCCTCAGTATTTCTGTCAATAATATTTTCGTGTATTTAAAGCAATAAAAAAAACACTTGCATATTTCTTTGTATCAATGCAATGTTTATTAATAATATATTATTTCAAAATGGATTTTTGAAAATTGTAAAAAATGCACTTTTCTTGAAAATAAAAAAAAAATTGAACTTTATCCCCTTAAAGTACCTAGAAGAACCTACAATCGAAAAGGAAAAAAGTGACCCACAATGCCTCCTTGACAATTGACGTATAATTAAAAAATTTAATTTCGTCCGCCATCTTTGACCGTTCTGTTTGACTTACAGCATCCCGGTTTGGTGCGTTATATTTGACCATAAATGAGTTTTATTTTTGCCAACTTTGGTGAAATTACTCCTTCTTATCGAAAAAATATTTAATTTCGATTTTTTCGGTCATTTTTGGTGTTTTCTAAAAAAAATATATATGTATATATATATTAAGCAGAAAAGTAGAAAATCCATGAAAGCGCGTCAAAAAGTCCAAATAACTTTTGAAGCACCAGGAATTATTGGGAGCAATCATGTTTTTCGTAATCAGGAGATCCAATAAAATTTCTAATGGAATGTTGTCGCCGAAAATAATCAATTCAACTGTCGTATATGTCCAGTTGGGTTCACAAAAATGATTTAAGTATATAATATAGTTTCTTAAAAATATTTTTGTAAACTATTTGATATTGATCGTTTCTAAATTAAAATTTGGTTATGATTGCTTTGCACAATACCCGAAGAGGATAGGAATTATTGGTATAGAGATGTGTGTACCATGTGTAATCATTCAATATTTAGATCATATCATTAAGGCTGTTCGTGTCATACTCGGCGCCATATTAGACGATTTTATTGGTCAGCTATTAAAACTGAAAATATGTCTCCTAATTAATTTACTGCATTTACGGCCTGAAGAATATACATATAGAGAGTTATTGCGTTTCCTGAGTAATATAAACCAACAATTATATGGCGCTATACGTTTAGAATTGTTTCATTACATGTTCATTTATATGTTTAATTTCCTCTCTTCCCTGGCCTTTAACCTGTGTGTCTTTATAAATGCCTCGCTGAACCCCTGGCCTGATTCTTTCAAATTCAAATTAATTTTTATAATTTCCAGCCTCATTTTATATTATTATAGCTTGTAATTTCATGGATCAAACTTGGAAAATTTGAAAGTCGGATAACTCAGCTCAACTTTGGGACCTAATTACTGGTAGAAATATGCATCTGGCGATAAAATTGCATACGACCTGTTGTGTAAAGAATTTTATAGATTTAATTTTCTACCCCTGGAGAGTGGGTTTCGGACCTCGTTCGAGTGAGATAAATTTAAATTTCTTAATGACAACTCAGTGGACCAACTTGAGGTAAGACACCTTCAGTTTGAATATTCTGAATTTCTGAGATTTGTATGACTTGAAGACTGGCCAGTATATATTTAAGTTAAGGTATCTATGGTGTATTATATGTTCATTGATCTAGCTTAAAATTTGATTGTGTCGGTACAATTTTCAAATAATCCCCTATACAATTAATATTTAATTAAACCCAGGATGTAAAGGTTCCTAATTAAGTTAGATCTATTGGAAATTGTTTGAGAGATATATCTATGTTGACAGGTCAGAAGTAAATTGACCCAAACTAAAATAGAAGTGAAAATCTCTTTAAGCCCGACCAGTTCAAATATTGTGTAATATAAATTAATTTATTATCTCTGCACGTGACAAGTTAGGCATGTATTAAAAAATTTAAGTTAGGTTTTGATACATCTTTGTAAACTAAAAATAAATTAAAACAGCAATTTCTAATAGGAGGATTAGGAACATAAAATGTATCACAATAAATTTTATTGGGGGAAATTTAAGAACAATAAAAATATGTTCAGTTTTGTGTAGATACTATTGCCTTAAAATTGTTCATAATGACATCTACTTGTTTAACAATATACAACAGAGCATTTCCATTACTGGGCAGGAAATGGTAAGTACTTAAAAATATATTCGAGAAATGTAGAAACATGTTCATGCAGCTACTTGGGAATGATAAAGCATTTTTCTGGGTTCTTAGGTGGTGATCACCATGCTATTTCTTCCTTGAGTGATCAGCTACGACTCGTTTTGCCTTGTAGTTTTTTAAACATAACTGAATTATAATTTAGGGATTTGTTATTGCAGGCCTCGTGTAAGAATTGTTTTAATTATTTGTATTTGATTTCGTGTGGAATATTTCTACTTATGCGACAATATCGCCAACAACGAACGCACCTGTGCTTTAATTGGATGTCTGAACCCAACTCTGGTTGCAAAATTATATCGCCTCATTACATCTCTTCTATCCTATGCATGAGAAAATGTGGCGGCAGATATGGAAAGAATCAAACAGAAAACCGATTTTCGACACTCACTTTTCGTCCATCAATCCGTAAGCAGAATTTATGACAAGACCACGCGAATAGGGACAATATGTAAAGCATGCTAATAACTGGAAAGACGAGATACGAAAGCAAGTCATGGAACCAAAGGAGCTAGCGTCAAGACAACAATGCTCTTAATGATTAGGGTTGATGTTTAAAGACGTAAAGCAAACCTACAGAAATGGGACATGCATTCTGGGACATGCATTCTGACTCAGTACTAGAGATGGTTCTCTTCATGTAGCGTTACAAGCGTAACCGCTCCAGAAAAATATCGCGACAAAACAGTGGCGGCTGGTCAGGGGAGGCTGAGCATCCCTTTGGAAGAAGCAGCATATCTTCCAATCTTCCAAAATAATATCTTTTACTTGTAGAAATTTCTCTAATTGTCTTTCAAAATATCAAGCCTCCTCTGCAGATAATATCACGAGCCGCCACTGCGACAAAATATCGTTACTTTGTAACGATCAAAATTACGCGACAGGCTTCAGTTTCAAGGTCGCGATAAGTGAAATCTATTATCGATTATCGGTCATGAAAAAATATCGATAATGACCTATTAATCGATAATGTCAGTAATAGGGAACTTGCTCAAAAAATAAAAGTGAATTAAAACACTCAAAATCGTAAACTAACATCATTAAAAACCCCATAGACAACAAAAAATTAAAAAAAAAATTCCTCCAGAAATATAAGCGATTAAAATCTGTCGGAATTTACACATACTTCAGTCAAATTGTGTTTTTACCAGGACAGTTTTGGGGTAGTTTTGATTTCTTCCATTCTACATGTTCTTTGGGGTGCTGAATGCGAATCTGAGGTTTGCTAACAAAATTTCGTGACGCAACATTGAAAAAAATTTAATAAAAGGTAACAAATCTTATTCTTTGGCGGTCTTTTGCTTATAACTCGAAAGCTATCAACTTTTCGTAAATAACCTTTCTATTCAAAATGAAATTACATAAAATTTCCCACAAATTTCATTATTTAGATTTTTTTTTCTCCAACGAACCGTTCGGTCTCAAGCGCTAGTTGAAAATTGGCATATTTCGGCTGAAAGATGTGATGGCCGGTGCGTTTTATTGGTGGGGGGGGGGGGGGAGGGGAGAGGGAAGAGGGGAGAGGGGAGGACCTCTCGTGAACAATACAAAGGGCCTCGAGAATAGGAACGCAGGTACACGGTGACGTACTTGGTGTTGGCTCGCCTGTGAAGGAGTCGAATGGAGGGAAAGAAGGCTTTTAAACCAGACGGGGCAGTTATAAACTCATTTGGGGAGACCGAAAGAGAATAAATAAAATGAAAGGACGTACAAGACGGAATTATATTTGCACAGAATTATAATTTATAACTGCAATTTGTGGGAAATTTTATGTACTTTCATTTTGAATAGAGAGGTTATTTACAAAAAGTTGATAGTTATGTACAAAAAGATGAGAGTTGAAGCAAAAGACGGCCAAAAAATAAGATTTTTTACTTTTCTTTGAATTTTTTTCAATGTTGCGTCACGAAATTTTGTTAGCAAACCTCAGGTTCGGATTCAGCACCACAAAAAATGTATAAAATGGAAGGAATCAATCAAAACTACCCCACAACTTTCCCGCTACAAGCCCTTTTGGGTACAAATTGACTGATTTACCACTCCTGAAACGTGACGTCAGAGGGTGAAAGTCGGATGACGGCGTCAAGCGACACCGATTCTGCTTTGACTTTGACAATTCCGCATGTGCATGCGCATTTGTCAGAAACAACTAGCAGTGAACACAACCTAACCTAAAATTCGTTGGAAAAACATCTTCAATATTCTGAAATGTCACAAAATGCTACTTTTGATTCGTTCGTGCCGAGCCGAATTTTCGAATTTCGCCGTGCAATTTACGATCAGGTTTATTTGGAGACTTCCTCTTTACGTTGCGAGATCGTGCGGCCATCCCAATGGTGTTTTTCGAAAAATATGAACGTGTCAAGATTGCATGTTTTTGCAATTTTTTCGGCCCCGAAATATAAGCTGTTTTTTTGCTATTTTTCGCAAATATCTCCGAAACGGTGGGAGTTAGCTCGAAATAAAAAAATAAGGTCAAACGAGTATTTTCCACTGACCAGAATTTTAATTTTTTTTTCGTTTCGGAGATAATTACAGAAATGTCGGCCATTTACGACAAAAAATCGCAAATTTTGAGCTTCTACAGTTGGCAACTGTTTAATCTTGGCTCCTACGCCAAAACACTACTCTAGCTAATTTAAATATAATTGATTTTGCTAAACCCCTTTTTTTATTTTTTGAATTTCGACAAAAATTAAGGAATTAGAGGGGGCTTCTTTTTTTTGGTAAAATTTCTCCATTTTGTCACCGTAATTAATCGGTAATTAACTGAAATCGATCTCATATACGATGTTCACTGACGTTCCGTTAATTTCGGCCCTTTGAAACAAAGGTTTCAGAGAAAAATTGTTTTTTTAAGATTTACATACACTATAGGAAAACGTGTAATTTCCTACATTTCCTCGAATATTTCGATAATCGTCGTTTTTTTTTTTTGAAAAATTTGTAGATAGCTTATGTAAAGAGAATTAATTGAGCTTTCCGAGACTTTTTAATTTTTTGTCTAACATAAAAAACAAAAGTCTTATGACCGAATATGCCGACGTCTCAAAGCCAACCGCCGCCCAGTCTATTAATTAGGGTGAAAACGTACTGCTCGGCTAAAGTACGCCATCTGTTGGACACCACGCGATACTAGTTTTCACCCGGTGACGTCACAGTGCTTTTCGTGAGGAGTGGCGAGGATTTCAACTTCAATTATTTATAGCAAAGTAAGCACTGCGATTTAAGAGCTGATATTCGGTGTGGCATGTTTTTATACATAAATACACACTTTGATGAAATAAAAAAAATGGGCAAATTCCCCATTATTGATAAAAGTAGTAATTAGGTATGGATAAATCAATAATTATCGATACCACAATAATTACACAGGCACACAAAATAAAAAAGTGCTGTGTTACTGGAATAGTACGAATGTGGTGGAGTCAAAAGGTCGATCTAGGATCTAGGCCTTAAAGTTGGGGACAAACAGGATTAAATAAAATATATATTAAAAGATATAAAAGAAACAAAGAATGTTAAATCTTATGCAAAAACAACCAGACAACTATAAATAACGGAAAATACATTAAATTGTAAAATAAATTAAGCAAACGTTAATGTTGTGAGCTAGTATGTCAAGTGTCTTTTATCGGTGTAACAGAAAGTTCCGTAGATCCTTAGACCATTCAAGTGTGCCGCTTCGCGAAGCGGCACACTTGAATGGTGTAAGGGTAGATGCGAACTTGTATGCAACCCCAGATGCACAACACCTACTGATCTGTCCAAGAGTAGAAGAAACATGCATGGTTGATGACCGAGAAAAAGGTAATGACAAGGTCTTTGCTGCCGTTCATTTTTTGGTGGAAAACAATGTGATCCGGACATATTAAGTAAGTAACTGTTTGATTATTTATATACATGATTAAACTTTCAAAACAACTTCTTGTCAAACAAATTATAACTTAGTAAACCATTTTGACAATTATCAATTTTTTAAACATCATTATTTTCTGCTTTTTTAATAATTATGGTAAAAGCAAAATAAAAAGACTACATCTCTATTAGTACAACTCCTAAAGGTAAAAGAGATGCAAAACTTACAAATAATGTCATATGTAATGATAATTTTTTATGGGTAATGGTTTGAATGCTCTATTTAAACTTTCATGTCATCGTAAACGAAATAAAAATTTCATATTTTTTCGAAAATACTAATTTAAAACAATTTTTTCTAAAGCGTGTGCTGTAAATATACAGAAATTTTCAGCAACTAGGTCATGTTAATAATACTTTCTACTCTACCCCAAGTTGTATATCTACGGGAGTTCCCCAAAGGAGTACACTTGGCCCTGTTCTTTTCATCATATTTGTGAACTATATTGTGAATGGGTTTGATAAAAATTCCTTGGTTTCGCTTTTTGCTGATGACACATCGTTAGCTTTACAAGACAAACATGTAGATAATCTTAACTGTAAAGCCATGTCCCAAGTAAACATCATGCAGAATTACAGTAGTGAAAACGGTCTTGTCCTAAATGCCTTGAAAACAAATATGATAGTATTTTCTACAAAACCCAAGGTGAATCATGGCCTATTAGTGAGGATCTATAATAAAAGCATTGAACAAAATAAAACTGAAATTTTTAGGCCTATACGTTATCGTGGAATAATCAAGTAGATCACATTCTTAGTAAATTAGCATCTTATTGTTTTGTTATTTGGCAGCTTAGAAAAAATGTAAATTTAAACACTTTAAAAAGTTATTATTTTGCTTATGTGCACTCTTGCATAAACTATGGTATAATTTGGTGGGGCAACAATGTTCGTATACTCGAAATCTTAATTATGCAAAAAAGAATTATTAGAACTATAACTTTCAGACATCGTCTGGATTCATGCAGATGTCTCTTTAAGGAACTTGGTATTTTCTCTGTTATATCAGTATATATTTTAAATTGTGTGTGTTCTATGTTAAACGCAACCTAATTAATTATGGTAAAAGCAGAGATGCTAAATCCTACTACAGCTTACGTCCAAATGGCAACCTTGATATTCCCTGTCACTTGTGGCTAACAGTCCTATTGTTATGCAAATAAAAATTTTCAACAAATTACCATATTCATTGAAATTAATAGCAAATATTAAACTCTTTAAAATCAAGGTTCGTATACTTTTGCTGAAATATAGCTTTTACAGTGTTCAGGAATATCTCATATAAAGACTTTTGAGATATAGAGATATGTTATGTACCATCTATTAAATTATTTAACTTAATTGGGTATGCATTGAATGCACTTTTAAACTTATTTTTTTTTTTAATTCTTAACAGTAATGTTTGTACATTTCAATTATTTACTTTTGTACTTATTAAACACAGGATTGTTTGATCTATATACATTTTAACTTAAATGTTTGTACTTAGTTTTAAGATAAATGGAATTTCTCTACCTTATTGACAATATTCAATAGTTCTGTAGAAGTCTGATGAAAATAAAGGGTTATTATTATTATTATATTATTATTATGTTACTTATGTATTTACTAAGAACAGTATTTGAGATGTTTCATTAATACTGTGACATTTTTTAATAAAAAAATTGTGTTTCAGGTATAACTTCTTTTTTTTATGGAACGGAAACAAAAAAAAAATACCTAATTTAAAAACTTATTTGGTCTTTTATTTTAGTCTTACCAGTTTTGAACTAAAATCCATATAGTTTCTTAGGATCCTTAACATTCAAACTAAGTACTCCTCGTTTGGACGCCTTCTTTAAATATCCATATTTTCCAAACTATTAATCCTACATGAATAAAACATCCTTAGTTTATAAATCTTATTGGTCTCCAGTATATTTTCACTAAATATAATACTTCCCGAGTTATTGGACAAAACCCTTCTTGAGACACCTGTTTTCACAAACTAAAAATCGCAATTTTCAAGTCGGTAAAACTTAAAGACTAAAAAATTGCATAAAGTTTTTTACTCAAAATGTGATTCTCTTTCAGTCTCAACGGTTGATTTTTTTTTTTTGGGTGTCACTCCTAAAAAATGTTGGCATCCAACATTTACAAATTAGCAAACCCGCTAATATAGAAACGTTTATTCGATGCATTTACTATTAAGTTATCAAAAAACAAAGAAAAAAATATTCATATGATAATCTTTCTAAATTAGAACCTTTATATATTATACTATATTGCCACAAAATGAATGTTTATAACGCTCATCGCATTAATTTATAAGGTAACTGAAATCACAACATAGAAAACTAAATTTAATCGTATTATTGTCGATTAAACTTTGTTTCATATCAGTCAGCTTAGTGAGTCGCAAATAAATTCCTCGGGGGGTGCTAGTAGAGTGCTACGTAGTGTATCTATGTATAATTTATTAGGTCTTTGATAAGACATAATTACACTTACATTTAAAATTTAGGGTCCTCCAATAGGAATAGAGAATTTGAAAAGTTCAAACTAGAAACATTTTGCTGCTAACTTCAACTTACTTTACTTCCTCGTCCAGTGGAAGTATAGTAACGCTAAAGAAATTTTGAAAATTTGTATTGTTCAAATAGACTTAGAATGTCATGAAACGTCGAGATTTTAAGTTTTTTTAATTATTTATAATTAAATTATAAATTATATATTAAATTAATTATAAATTAACTGATTTTAATTAACTTTTTTTGTGCGCACGATTACTCCGGAACCGTTTAAGATATTGATTTGAAATAAGGTACACATATGTACTTTAACGAGATCTAGAACTAGATTATTTTGATCTTATTCCGTTAAAGTGTTGAGAGGTAAATTGGGGTAAATAAGGGTAAACAAGTAAATCAAGCAAGTAAGGATCCATAAAATTGGTATTTAGTGTAAATAAGAGAAGCTAAGGTCTCAAAAAAATTTTTTGGCATTAGCCACCCCCCGTTATTAAAGGGGTGAAAATAATAAAATTGTGGTTTAGTGTGTGTACAAGAACAAACCCTCAAAAATTGTTTTTACTTCATCCCCTACTCATCAACATTGGGAAGTTTTTTTAACCATTTTTTTTATTCATTAATTACTTTCAAAGTTTTTTAATTCTTAGGATATCTAAGTTGAAGTCACTGTCTTTAAAATTAAGTGCTAAATACCTGATAGCGACGTCACGTTAGGTTTATACCTTGAAAAAACGGTTAGTTAGCTAAGACTATTTTGTTAAATCCTTTTTAACCCATTTCCTCCTACTGTACTTATTTGAGTACACCGTGTGCACACCCCCAGCGACATCAATTAAAATATTTGTACAAACTAATGTCTTGGTAGGACTCTGCAATGTGTGGGATGCGCGTAGTTTCAAGGTTTTTTTTATGGATGGGGCATTTGTAGTAAATGACAACTTATGAGATTAAGTAAACAAGTTGTGCTAAATCCTGTGCTTTCAAGAATTAGTTTTTATAACGTGAAAGTTAAAATATTCGATTTGAGGTGGCAAATTAGGTTTTAAGGTATCTATTTTAGTTGTTTATAATATTGGGACACACCATTTTGCGTTATTTAAAAAAAAATGAGAAAAATGGCAGTGTACCCATTTGAATACAATGGGATGATATGTACGCTCAAAGAAATAGTATGGGTAAATTTAACAAAAAAAAATGGTAAACTAACAATATCGTTAATTTTGTTAAACCAAACTATATTGATGGTATTGTTATTTTAATTAATAAAAAGTTGTCGTACAACAAAACAAACATTAACTTAAAAAATAGATAAATAAGACTATTATTTTGTTCGTCTGACAATTATTTTGTTGAATTCTGTCAAATTAAACTAGATAATAGTATATTTTATTTTTAACTATTATCGAATTGTAATTCTAACCCAGTATTTGTTCGCTGTATTATTGTACTTGGTAGACAAATCAATATTATTGTCGTCTTCTAGAAGTTCTAAAAGAATTACCATAAAATTTGCTTGCTTACCACGTAGTCTATTACAGAAATTATTCCCAGATGACGCCACATAAAAATCACTGACAATAATCAATCATGCATTATCTTATACTCTTATGAATTTATAGAAAATTAATAACATGATTGCAATGTTCCAATTCTCTCAGGGATCATCGATATATTTGGATGGATCTTATAAACGATCTCTAATCTTTGGTTTGGGTGGTCTGATGTCTCAATACTGAGATTTTGACTAACCAAAAAAAACTTCATCATACAATAAAGTGTAGATCAACCTAAAAATTAGTTGGTGAACAAAAAACAAAGTCGTTGTACTACTTAATTGTAGACCAAATTGAAAATGGTTAGTGAACATAAAAAAATGTCATTGTACTATTTAATTTGTTACAAGAAGATATGATTATTAAACTACTATTTGTTTACGAAAACAAATAAAGTTGTATGACTATTCTTTTCTGATTGATTTAACTATGAAACTAGATAGGCGGGATTTCATATGCTCTTTTTGGTTGAATTTACCTATCATTTTCTTTGAGTGTATAAGTAAATTCGGAATATCTTTTCAGAAGTTGCTTCGATATGGATTCTCAATTCCAGCCAATCGTTTCAGAAAGTTTTTACGCCAAACGTTTTAAAACATTGTAAGAAGCAATGGAAGAAGTCTCTTCTGCAAAGCACGTGTCAGAAATAGTTATTATCCCGCCTGAGGTAAATATACAAACAGATGAGGAAGAATTCGACAATAACGATATGGGTAATTTCAACTTTCCAGTGAAAAAATGGACCGTGGTGTTTTTCAGCGAGTATATGAAAAGAAAATAAACTATTGTTTAAACATTGGAAGGACAATAACATTGTCACTATGGTAATAAATTATGACACTATAGAGTCTCTGGAAAAAATGAACCGGTGGTCTTTGGCAGAAAAACAAAAATTTGATGTGCCTCAGCCATATTTGTTTTCAAGTTATAATTCAGCAATGGGTGGGGATGACCTACCCGACCAAGCAGTAAATAACTATAGAATATCTATTCGCAGAAAGAAATGGTGGTGGCCTCTCTTTAAACATTCGTTAAACGTTGGAATCGTAAATGTATGAAGAGTGAACCTACTGGCTCATAATGATAAAATTGATTTACCTGGTTTTATGAGATATGTTGCTCGCCATTACGTAAAAGCTTTTGGGAAGGCGACCTGCTTCTCTTCTAAGAAGTATCGCGGAAGACGGTGGGGTCATTTTCCGAAAAAAATCGAAAAATAACCAAGGTGCCGTCAATGTCACTTACGAGTAAGATGGAGTTGTCTAAAGTGTGACGTCATTTTATGTGTTGAGCTTGATTGTTTCATAGCATTTCATTTAAAGAAAATAATTAATATTCATCTGTAATGCATTTTTAAAACAAAAACCTTTTATGACTTTTAAAATTTTGCATTATTTTCTTATACATTCTCCCGTTGTACCCATTTGAGTGCACCATTTTTTTCAACTTATTACAAAAAATTTTTTTTAATAATTTTTCTAGTATAACTGTGCATAGGAATGGCCAACTAAACCAAAAAACTCATAAGAATTAGGAAAAAATATTTGTGGGAGGTAATGGGTTAAAGAGTTCTAAATGACATTCATGAAAATGAAACTATGCCTTTGTCACATTAACTGCTTAAACAAATTATTGGTAATAAAATTAACAAAATCTTAAAAATGAGAACATTATTTTGTCAAACCTGCGACAAAAAATAGCTGTGTACAACTGCCATCTTTGGTGACTACGGCGGATATAGCTACTCAGAAAACAAAAAGGGCGTATCTACAGGTTCATTTATGGCTAGGAAATAACATATTACTGCATGAATGGGATGGAAGTAAGATAACAACCAGCTGCTAACACCTACTGCAATGAAATAACAGCCTGCTTCTGCAAATGTTCCAAAGGTAATGTTTTACAACTGCAAAAAAGGATGTGAATCTACTTGAACTTGAAAAAAAGTGACTTGCATTCCACCGTAATCTGCGGTGAATACAATGGTAATACTTATTTCAACCATTCATCAATTTTAAAAATAAATGTTGTAGAAGGCGAAGTCTTCAAAAATTAATCATTATATATAAAGGTTTGAATAAACATGTAATAATAATACTATTGACTTTAATATAATACGAAAAAATATATGTTCAAATCGCTAGTCAAAAGTGGAAAAAACTATGGTTCTGAGATATGGACAGTACATGATAAAATGAAAAACAGAATAAACGCCGCCGAAAATAGTTATTGGAATAGTTAGCTGTGAGTTAGTTAATACTCATTGATCGTGTAAGAACCGGTAACATTAAAGAAATGATGAACAGAATACTCACTAACTGACACTATAGAGAAAAAACAATTGTCCTGGTACGGCCACATGAGAAGGATGGAAGAAAATAGATTACCACAAAAAACATGGAATTCGATACCAAACAGAAGAAGAAAAAAAGGGGAGACCTAGAATGAGATGGAAAGATGGTATCCAAAAAGTCATTAATAGAAGGGGAATGGATGAAGAATCATGGCTAGATAAAAAATTATGGCCCACGAATTGGGATAAATGGATAATTCGTTTTTTTTGAAAATTTATTTTTTTGGCCAACATCAAGAATGCATCAATAATTAAGAAAAAAAATTGCCCCATTTTTAAAATTTTGCTATATTTACTAATTATTAGAAACGGTTTAATCACAACAGGTTTTAATTAACCGTTTTCCAAGGTTTTAGCTCTTTTATGTCTACGTGACTCCATTATAACCTTACAGATGCTATTTCACCACAAGGGCGAATTTAAGGGGGGGGGGGGGGGGGTAATGGGGGTAATTGCCCTCCATATGAATTACAAAGACAACGAATTTTGTTATTTAATTAATGTATTTGTACTGCATTTATTCAAAAATCGTACTCATCTGGAAGTTTACCCCCCACCCCCCATAACAGATAGCTTAATCCGCCCCTGTTTCACCATCCAAAAAATAATAAACCGAAATGTTTTTTTCTATGATAATTGTTTCAAAGTCTATAAGAAAATGAAATAAAATAAAATAAAGATACAGACCAACTTGCAAAATAAGTTATCCATGCCACGAGTAAAATGCATTTCTATAAAGATAAACTTTTGTCACCAGCTATACTCCAAATTTTCTAAATAAAACAATTTATTGTTTTATCAAAAATGAAAAACGTACGTACGTTATGAAATAATCCTTGTGTTTCTGTCCTTAAAATTCGTTTCATTTATGAAAAATTTATTTTGAGCAATGCGTATTTATTACAATAAGAAAGAATTAGACAGAAATAAAACTCTTACCAGGAAACTTAACCATGTGACAGTTTTCCACAATTAATTTTGTAATTTTACAGATTAAAAGAAATAATTATAAAAATAACTAAGTGATGGATGCCGTTTTCACATTTTATGTTGCATGTCATTTAACTTTACATTAAATGCTATTCCTGTCATTGAATATTGTTTCGCTTCCACATGGCATGTGATGTGTTTGTCAACCAAACAAACGCGACATTTCCTTGTCGAGCGACTTGACTTTCAGATACAACAGAATCACTGCTAATGTCCTACTCCCATAAGTCTGCTCATAGTGGCTTGTGATACGAATATATTTCCCAGTTGGAGTTATTTTGCCACCGATCGACGTCTGAGGGTGAATAGATGTGTTCCAAACACTATTATGGATAACAAGGGCTCCGAGTTGGTCCTGAATGTAGGTTCGTAACAAAGCCACGAAAACGGGTTATGTTTTTTTCTTTTATCGATCCATTGATTTGTTGCCATAGTCCCGGAGGTTTATTTATTGTACATTGAACCATGTAGCTATAGTTTTGTTTTTGTTCTTTGATTATTCTAGAATATTTTAAATCGTATTTGTCAAATTTATGTAAGAAAATCGACTTATTTGATGCATATAAATTCAGAATGCGTTTATGACAAATATTTACTGTTTCTTAATATATTCTTCGCAGAAAAGGGTATAGCGTATTTATCAAGCGCTTCTCTAAAACCATAAATATCGCACACGGAGAGAAACGTTTTTCATATCATTGTGTTAGTCATCTAATTATGAATAATAATGTCCACTTTTTGTAAGCATAATACTGAAGATAGAAAAGTCTAATAACATTGAAATTTGGAATTAAGTTATAAACCAAGAATTCCCCTGAATTCGACACATGCTATGCAACTCACGAACATACAGTTGATTCTTATATAAAAACACCTCGCAAAACATATTTTTGAGGCCGCGATTTGGTTTGGAATTGCGAAAGCTTTTTTACACAAAAAACACTATTTTCACATTTTTCATATTCCTACCCATCTGTTGTCGTAAGAACTTGATAATTTAGCATTGCAATAATCGAACCTTTCGCTTTCCAATGATGTACTCAAAAGAAATATTTGCTGATGGTATGACTGATAAATTAAATAAATATTAATGGTAGAGTTGCCATTTCTGTGTAATTTACAGCGAAGAAGTGTTGATTAAGGTAACTTTATTTTTTAAAATAGCTGCATACTGTAACGAGTGAGCTGTAGATAATGGTGAGGAAATTTTTTTGTTTGGAGCGTTTTTTTTTAAATGTATAGGAAGTGAGAAAAAAGTCGAGTATCACAAATATTGCTCTGGCGTATAATGCCAAACCGTATCGGGCAAACATTATTTTCATTTTATTACATTTCTATATGGATATGTTTGGTTTTTGGGATATTGAAAACATTGTTATAATGTAAAAAATACATGCTCTATTGTCAACTGGTTTATGATTGACCGTATCTACTATACATAATGTAGCACCAATTTACTAAAAATTGCTTTCTACCAAAAAGACACACACATAGGTTTTGGAACGATAACTCTGGGTTATGGAGAACAAGGTCGTGGTTCGAATGTGAAATAGTTATAACAGTTCTTAATTATTAATGTATCTCTTATTTCTTTTAAGAGGACAGAAGTATTAAAATAGAATGTTATTGAGGGCGCCACCTTAGCTTGAAATATGAAGATATATTCAAAGTAACCTTAGAGTATTATAAAAGCTATGGAAACAATACTTACTATTATTGTTATAAACTAAATCTGCTAAACGTTACGTTATCTGCTAAAATGTTCTCGTATAAGGAAATAAAACACATTCTAATAAGGTGACAGCTTTACTGAACCTCAAAAACATAAATATACTATAGGTTGAATCAAGATGACAGTGATATTTAAATAAAGTAAAATTCATTCTTTACAATTTGGATAAGAAATATAATTTAAGTGATTAATGAATTAGAATAAATTTAGTCTTGGTAACATTGGGTGAGTATTGAATTTTCATTTTCATGTTAATTGGCTCTCGATCTAGTTCTGATTCAAGTAAAAGTGTCATTATTCAAAAATAATGAAAGTCACAATTCATTTTAACTGTCAAAATTGACAAACATAGCAGTATATACTGTCTGGAATGAAAATTACTAATTACTAATTATTACACACTAAGTTTTACTTTTGATATTCTGAATTTTTTTTCTTTATCCGAAATAAATAAACTTACAAAAGGTTAATACGTTAAAAATTTCTGTTTGTTAGCAAAAAAATAAAAAATACGTACAAATTTTCATATAGGTATGTTTGGTTACAAAGATGTCAAATGACCTCCTGTATCTCCCTGTTCAGGATCAGCATCACTTTACCAAGCACTCTGTATATAAGCTACAGAATGGTAGTTATCTAATGAAATTCCTCAAAACATCATTATTTCAATATGTAGATGAATTACTATTAAAAAATATTTATGTTTTCCAATATACATATCTTACTGTCTTTAGATACTTCTAGAGTAATATTTGCCAATTTATATTGGTAAATATCATCTTTCCATAAAAAGAAAACTTGATTGAAAAAGTAATATCGAAGTCGTTAGACTCTGGATGAATTGACAAATTTCGCTCTCAAAGCATCAAAAGGTCAATATGATGGATTTATTCAACTGAGAATTGAAATATTGTTTATTATTGATCAGAAAATTTCAATAAATAAAGGAAACGTATCTCATGAGACCAGTATATCTAAAACTTTCACTTAAAGGAGCTAGTGTACTAACTTTCCCGTCTGGAACAAATGTATAACAATAATAATATTTATTTATGTAAAAATGCAATTATAAATAACATACAAATTTGCCGGTAAACAAATATAAGTAATCTACAAAGTCAAAGACTTGTTGTATATAGGTACGGTAAGTAAATTATTATATCTAACTAGTCTTATCTAACATATCAAAAAAATACCTACATTATATATTATGTATAATTATACTTCAATAGTCACGTTCCTCAAAATCACAAATGTAGTTGTTCTCTTGCTCCGTTTCTGTGCGTAATGTTGAAAGAAAGAAAAATAAACTATGCCCCAAACCTCTCTCCAGCCCAGTGTTCTGATTCATTATAGTTCTTACGTGTCATGTGTGCAGTTGATAGTGTGTGACAGTGTGTTTGTTTACCATGGCAGGCAAGAAAAGAAAAGCTGACGCTATAAAATCAATCAAAAGAAACTAAGGAAATTAGACTCAAAATTGAAAGTTCAGGTAGGCTGAGGCATATTTAACAGTGCAAACGAGGTTTTCATTTCGAAAATTGAGGATGTTTACAGACAATGGCCTTCACTTCGACCGCTTAACTGAAAATATTTTTCCGACATCAATACGAGCTCTTTTTCATTCCGAATAGGGCTTAGCCATATTTAACAGTGCAAACTAGGTTTTCATTTCGAAAACTGAGGATGATTATAGACAACGGCCTTCACTTCGACCGCTTAACTGAAAATATTTTTCCGGCATCAATACGAGCTCCTTTTCATTCCGAATAGGGCTTAGGCATATTTAACAGTGCAAACTTGGTTTTCATTTCGAAAACTGAGGATGTTTACGGACAATGGCCTCCACTCCAACGGCTTAACTGAAAATCTTTTTCCGACATCAATGCCAGCTCCTTTTCATTCCGAATAGGGCTTAGGCATATTTAACAGTGCAAACTTGGTTTTCATTTCGAAAACTGAGGATGTTTACGGACTGAAAATCTTTTCCGACATCAATGCGAGCTCCTTTTCATTCCGTATAGGGCGTAGGCATATTTAACAGAGCAAATTTGGTTTTTTATTTCTAAAACTCACAGAAACGGAGCAAGAGAACAACTACATTTGTGATCTTGAGGAACGTGACTATCGAAGTATAATTAGAAATTACACGCAGACATCTATTACGTATCGGTACTGCCAATGTCGGAGCTGAGGATTGAACCCAGTACACGTAGACAGTCTGACCGAGCGTTGTCGCTACATAAATGCTCTAGCTCACCGCGCTACTGTACCATGATTGAAAAAAATTATTGAAATAAATTCGGGAACAGCAAAATAACTTATTTTTATTCACAACACCTTTAAAGATGTAGTACAAGCAGAAAGTACTCGGATACTGAGTACAAATACTTTACACAACATGTAATCGAGTGCTAAATACAAGTACACAACAATAAATACTTAAGTAAAGAGTACAGAGTACGTGTTTATTAATATTGGATGCCAACGACAAGGGATGAATTAGTTAGGGGATCTAACTAAAAGTCAGTAACGTTATGAAATAATGAAACGCAAATTTTTTTAGTCTTATTTTATTAGCTTTGAGAATTACCAGTTTTTCGAAATTTTCTTATGTGAGGGCATGGCAACATGTATTGTTCAAAATCACTAGGAATGAAAAGAAACGCTCTAGGGTCGCCGATGGTGGCATAAATTACATACACGTGTTATACCATGAAACTAATTTTTCACTGGAGGTGAGCCGGTGAACAGCTTCAGTCATTTGTTGTCAAGTTGGAAAATCTGAACACACATAAAAATGTACTTATTACGAAGGACAATGTACCTGTACTCGAGTACACCAAAATATACACGAGTACACGTAAAAGTACTTGAGTACATTTTCAGTGCCTAAAATGCGTCAAATACAAATACAAGCACAATAAAAGCAATACTCATGCACTGAGTATCGAATACACTAAAAGTAAGCAGAGCAGTGATAGAGTACTTTGTATTCAAGTACGAAAAGCTTTAGACTCATATAATTCTAATGGCTTCTCTTTGCTGAATGTCACGCCTGATAGCAACACATTTTATATCGCGATTACCTGTTGGACTTACAACCTCATCAAGGTCCTTTTCCCTCAGTTCCAAAGTTTTGGGGAGCGTCCTTTTGGCCACGTACCATTTGGTTTTCGAACTATTGACCGTTCTATATTATCCAGTAGGCGATTGATGTTGCCAAAAGACCATAAGATGCGGGAGAGTACGAATTAGAGTGTCGGTTTAGGGTGTACTTCTTGTCCAAATAATTCAGAACAAATGTCTCCAGATCCACATCATCGGCTAGTGAGCGACCTTGATTTCGGTATTTTCCAGTGAATCTCATATTCGCAATTACTAATATTATCAAGAAGAGTTCCATTGTATAATTTCATTGTATATAGCACCATAAAATGTTGAAAATGGTTTTCTAAGTCATTTGTGTAAAAAATAAACAACACTGGACCCAAAACACTACTCTGTGGTACGCCTATATTGACAAGCAGCTCCTGAAATTTAGCGACAAGAAAATTTACAAACTGTTTACTGTTGTTTAGACATGCCCTTAAGAGTTTATTACATAAACCTTGCAAACTATAACATTCAATATTTTTCAAAAAAATGTCATGATTCATGAGAGAGGCTTAGAGAGGCTTTAGATTACATTACGTCCTTGATCTAAATGTTTATATACAAAATCCAAAATACTTAATAGCGATGTTATTGTTGACCGATTTTCTATAAATCCATGTTGATTTGAAGATAAAATGTTACCAGATTCTAGGAATAGTTTAGATATTAACTATTTAGCGGCTCTTGCGTCAAACAAGGTGACCTCTAAGCTGGTGCTGAACTGTCAAAACATTCTAACTGAGCTGTATGAACACTCAGTTAAACTTATATGGGTACCCGAACACAGCGGCGTTGAGGGTAACGAATAAGCAGAGCGTTTGGGGTGAAGGAGCAAAAAATCTGAAAGGCCCCTTTATATGGAACCTCGAGTGCCTCATTTCGGGGGCTTGAGCCCAATAGTTGTTAAACTGTGGCAAAGCCCAGTCTGATTCAATCAGAGCTGCAGGACTGGGCTATGGCACAGTTAACAACTATTGGGGTCAGGCCCCCGGAATGAGCCATTCGAGACTCCACATAAAGGGGCCCACGACTGACTCTACCATAAAGTGGCTGCTTGGGCTCGACAGAGAACGATTGAAACGGATGGTAGGCTTGATAACAGGACACTGTCCTCTGAACAAGCACCTGCATACAATGCCGTTGAAAGATGGTCCTACTTGTCGGATGTGTGGAGTGGATGAGGAAACTATCACTCATATCCTATGCCATTGTGCACCAATAGGAGCGGTATTTCGGAAGGCAGTTTCTACAGCCGGAGGAATTACGGGAGAGGACTGCTCTACTTAGTAGAGAGCATTGGTTTTTTCTAGGGAATCCTAAATTTCGCGAACGTAAAATGAGCCGATAGACCTGAGTACTGCGGATCTTCAGATCTGCTCAGGTTTCTAATAATAATTGTGTCAACCATTTCCGAAGTTGTAACTGATTGTAAGTATATCGTATTTTCATTATTAGGTAATACTGGCATTTGTGTTATGATACTTTACAAGGTATCAAAAAACTTTAGATATGTTTCAGATAAGAATTAAATTCGTTCATGATTTTTTATTTATAATCAGTATATAAAAAGTACAAAAAAATAAATATAACATCTCAATTAAATGAGAAAAATTTATTAGCCATCCCTGTGATAAATGTATTTCCATAAAAAGATTCAAACTTAAATCGCAGGTAGTCAGATTAAAATTAAAAAAGTTTTCTATACAACACATGATTTATGCATGTTATGATTTATGCATGTTCAAACGAGACTGTTTCTTAGAAAAGAGCACGGCTGGGCAGACACTCCAACTTCTGGGAAACACCCGCGGGATTACATGCACGTCACTCACTCTCCATGATGTAAGTCAAAAACGAATTTAACAGTACCTACATTTACATGAATAATGTAACTATTATACAATGGTCTGGAGAATTTGGTTTACATAAATTCTAAATAAAAACTTGTTGATGATACTATATAAAATAAAAGGTTATAGTAGAGTCAAAATAAATTTTGAATGGAATTGCTTTGCTACAGCAATTTTATGATATTAATTTGTTTTATCTGTGACAATTTGTGTAATGAGTTTTGGATTAAATCCGTCCATTGTTATAGTGGAGTCAAAATAAATTTTGAAGGGAATTGTTTTGCTACAACAATTTTATGGTATTAATTTGTTTTAGCTGTGATGATTTGCGTAATGAAAAGTTTTGGATTAAACCCGCCCATTGCTTCTTGTAAAATTTAAACAAATTTTTTTTTTCAACAATGAAAATTTCTGCTATTTTCTCTCCGGCCCAGCCCTAGTAATGTATTACAAAAATAAAATTACCAAGTTGCAATAAAATGTTAAATATGGACCATTGAAAAAACTTTTTGATACTTTGTTAAATTGAAAAAATAAAAACCACTAGAAATTGCTTTTTTGGATAATTTAAGAAATGCAATGTAATAATTCATCAATTTTATCGAAATATGGTGAAACGATGCTCCCTATTGAATTAAACTTTCCTGCCAAATTTTAGTGCAAAATATTCATTTATGCGGCTAAAAATTAAAAAATTAAGAAAATAATTTCAATCGCTTATTTTTTTATATATTATTATTACAGGGCGTCGATTGCTAAGATCATTAGCCCTTTTCGTAATGTATATACATACAAAGAGGTGTATGGTGCCTCTCTGGGTAAAAGTGAATACAAATGTCTTCACAATTTGTAAAACAAATCAGTGTCTCTAAGATATTGAAGAACTTTGAGTATGTGCCCTTTATCATTTTTTAAACATTCCCTTAAGTTGTCTGGCATGTTCAAGATCTATTGCTGTTGTGTATATTCTCGGCAATCCGATGTAACGTAAGCGGGTTAATGCGATTTGTTCTCGTTTGTTAAGTCTGCAGGGTGCAGGCCATTTATGAACGTCATCTTTAATGATTTTTAATTTAGCCTGTGTAACATTCCATTCAAGCAGCCATTGATGTTCAATATTTTCCCCAAATATAGATTTTAAATACTCTTATAGGAACATGATCTGTTTCTTCATTGGCTGCTTGTCGTGCCGCTTTATCTGCCTTCTCGTTTCCAACTATGCCAACGTGACTTGGCACCTCAATCGCTTATTATTTAAATGCGTCGAATCGCAGGAGGATTTTTTTTTCAAAATGTAGGTTTTTGTATGTATTTTACAATGGTATCAAGACAAAAATTGTTCACCATATTTTAAACCGTTTTCTTAAAATTTATTTATAATTTTCAAAATTATAGTTATAAAAAAAACAAATTCAAATAGCTGAATTTTTATCAAACCAAAAACGGCCACGAATTATGAAAATAGATGAAATATCTAATATAGTAACGACAAAAAAATTTTAAAAATATTTTATTGTTCAAATAGGCTTTGCAATGTCATGAAACGTCGAGATTTTAAGTTTGAGCAAAAAATCTGCCTGTCTGTCGGTCTGTCGTAACTTTTCTTGTGCGCACGATTACTCTGGAACCGTTTTTTTATAATAGAAATAATGGTCTACTTGTATTTGGGGCCCAGATACGCCAGTTTTTTGCGCTTAGGTCGTTAATATAACGTATTAGTATAGTTTAATTTTTATAAGATGACACTATCGGCAATAAAACGCCAGACGAAGAAAAATGCATATCTCAATTCTTGAGCAAGAGCAAGACATGAAATGAAATCACCTGTATCTACAAACTTAGGGGCGGGGCTGCAATCGTTTTCTGCTCGAATAGGCGCGAGAAAAGGTGAGATATGCATTGTTTTGAATACGTTAAGTTTTTCCTTTCCTGAAAGGAAAACTGACCGTATCGCAACCACTTAAGACGTAAGTACATAGAAAAAAATTGCCCAAATAAATTTCTGATATGTAGTCGACAGTTTTTGTATTATGCAGTGAATATGCAGTATATACACATCGAATCTATGTATCCACAACTCATGTATGTTTATTCTAGTATCATAGTATAGTGCCATCACAAAAATGTCTGTATCAGCAGCTTGTATTATTACCTTTTTGTATTTATCGTTACTATTTAAAAACGAAACGATATTCATGCATATTCTTCGCCTGTCAGACTAGAACTAATAAACAATGAGAACGGCAAATGAACACTGGCAAATCGCGTACCTACCCGAGGCAATGCACGCTTATATTTATTATTATGATGAATTATGACTACGACCTCGCGCCTTACATTTAAAAAATCATATCTCCTAAATTATTCAGCGAATTAAAAAATTGTTTTAATAAAAAATGTTCATTGGTCTATTCTACGTATTTCGTCTCAAATAACTACACATCTATCTGCAATAATAACAAAAGTACTTCCATGCCGAAAATTACACTACACTTTCCGAGCACATATTGTTTAAACAATTTATAGTGTTGTTTATAATGAAAATAATGTATCTCTATTACACTTGTATGAAACTACAAACATTAAGCTTTCGATTGATATAAAAATTATTAAAAAGTCTTTATAAATAAGCTCGTAAATGCAATATAAACGAAAGATGATGCAATATTTAAGTTCAAAATTTTTTTCGAAATTATTACTTTTTTTGCAATTTCGCAATCTTGGCCGACATCGCGCCCTCTGGAATCGAATTCGGCATAAAATTCTGGATAATATCCATATTTTTCTAATTTTATACCTGCGAGTTCATACCCCATGATCGAATTCGGACCTTTAGATTCTCGACTATAAATCATTGGTAGGTTTAGACATGCATAAAAAAAATTGTAACTGACGTTTTCTGTGTTGTTGTTCCCAGAAAATCAATTTTCCGTTGCGTTAGAAAATCGCAATATGGGTGTTTCGTGTTTTCATGTCGGAATCTTGCAAATGTAACTCGGGTGCGTGAATAGACTCATATGCACACACATAATCATACTCACAAAAATGTAAAATTTTCAAAAAATAAAATTTTTAGAAATTTTCAAATTTTTAAAAAATGTTAAATTTTCAAAAAATGTCAAATAATAATCGTTTGGATCTTTTTTTATCTTTCTCCCGCGGTCAGTTATCTTCATACCTCTGTAGCACATGATGGCCAAAACACACAGAGTAAAAGACGACTCCATTTCATTTTGTACAACCGTGCAACACGGAAAATGTCTGTTTAGACTTTTTTTAGGATATACAGATCCTGATCAACCATCTAAACAAAGTTTTAGCCATGTCGCTGTAACTCGGTCAGGGCATTTTTTTAACAATTAATACTACATTTATCAGGTTTCCACAAGGCTAAAAATTTCCGTTCTTCACGGATTGGTGTTTGTTTTTATATTTTGAACGGGATTCCGTTAAAAACGGACGAGGTGTTATAAAAAATTACGCGTTTTTTTTTACCGACGAAAAATGTTTTTCTACCACATCCTCAACGCGCCAGAGCTTTGCTTTACATTGCAAAGTTTCCTATTTTCCCTTAAACCAAACAGTTTTTATGGATTTGTCCATGTCGCTATGACGAGAAATTTTGGTCGATGGCTCCCATACTATTATAGCTGAAATGTTGCCTCATCAGTAAATAAAACATTATGAAAGAAGGTGACATCTTGCATTTTATCTTTGGCCCAATTACAAAACTGTAGACGCCTTTGAAAATCGTCATCAGATAATCCTGGTGTATTTGAATATGATATGCATGGAATTTGTTTGTTTTTAAGATTCGGACAAGTCTACCTATTCCTACTAATGAGCTCACTTCTCTCTGACTAATATGGTGATTCTCAACAGTTGTCAGCACCACAGAAATCTCATTTTCTTCATTAAGAACGCGTTTTATTCATTTACTTTTTTATATCCGACATTTCCAGTTTACACCTAATCTATCTAGAAGGTTTTGGAAGCTGCTAACATCCTTCTTTTAGAATACATTTTGCAAGCAAACAATCTCTATCCGACGATAAGTGCGATAAATGTTCATTTGTACAAAACAAACTGAGGTTTTATTGCGTGTCGAATAACGAACCAGCAAAAAAAATTACAAAAATCTATTGCAATAAAGGATCAGTGAAATACTATTTACCCACTTCAGTGGATTGGAAGAAATGGTCCCACTAAATAGCCTCATTTCAAAGTTGCATATAAACGTGTGTCAATCAAAATAGGCAACATTTAGAGCACTTATTATAATTTTTCCTAATGAATTATTTGAAGAAACCTTCATTTTCTTAAGTTTATTTTTGTATTTTGTACTTATTGCTCAATAAAACGAAAGTGGTTGAAATTAGTCATAGGGAAGTACTTGCAAAAAATGTTTTTAATTTCCGTATCGCATCGTCGAAAACAGGTGTTCCATTTGAAAAAATTGAGATAATTCAATTTAAAAAGTTCTTAACTGAAACATAATTGTTGGCCACCCTGTACATTTCTAGGAAGCAAAAATGATTCAACAACATTAATTAGATGTCTCGTAACTAGTATTCACATAAGTTTTTCTTAAAACCCATAATTGTGACTTTGGTGATTTTTTCAATATGCATCTGCAGATGCCATTATTTCAACAAAAAAATTCATTAGATCCAATTGGTTGGGAGATAGTCAATAATAATATAGTAATGAATAGTCTAGAAAGAGGTTCAAGAAATGTACTGATATACATAGCATTCCTTTAAAAAAAGGCACTTGATCCTATAATGTCGTTTTGATTCGACCTGTATATTCGAAAATAATTTCCGGTTAAGACTTTTTTTCTAGTTTACTTGCATTTTTTTTATTTCTAGCTACCGTACATCTCGAGATATCGAAGTCCGACGCGTGATTGCCCCACCCTGTATAGTTAGTGACTAAAAAAACTTAATGTTAACTCCGTGTTCAACTCTTGCGTACATTGGCACATAGGTAGGTATTAATAGAGACAAATAGAAAAGCAATACATATGTAAACACATTTTTGACATTACGGAGCTGATTAACCTTTCTGTGATTATTTATTAGTTAGATGGAAATTAAATTGTTTATTTACAGCAGTAGACGCTGTACTGTGTTCATTCCTAAAACCTGATTGATGCTTAGGAAGTAATCTAAATAACACAGGCCCACAAAAAAAAGTTGTCTGCGCCGGGGTACTGATCATACCTATCCCTTGTATTTTGGGCCGCTGAACACGAATCTGACCTTAGTTTTTCCCAAGGACGTCAGGTTTTTTTTTTTTAACAGCAAATAAATATATAAATATTACGATTCCACAGACTTTTTTTGCTGTTAAAAAAAAAACCGGCCGTGTTGGGGAAAAACTAAGGTCAGATTCGTATTCAGCGACTCAAAATACAAGGGATAGTTGTGGTCAGTACCCCCGCGCAGACCACTTTTTTTTTGGTTGCCACTGTGCCACACTCAGTGTGGCACAATCCCACACAAAAAAGTCATGTGCGCGGGGGTACGGACCACACCTATCCCTTGTATTTTAAGCCGCTGAACACGAATCTGATCTTAGTTTTTCCCCAGCACGTGAGGTTTTTCTTTTAACAGCAAATAAATATATAAATATTAGACTTTTTTGCTTAAAAAAAAAACCTGACGTATAGGGGACTAATTAAGGTCAGATTCGTGTTCAGCGAGTCAAAATACAAGGGATAGGTATGGTCAATACCCCGGCGCAGACAACTTTTCTTTTTTGTGGGCCTGTGTAATCATTTATGTGTTCCTATATGATTTTTTCCAAAATTTTTAGCAAAATTGTTAATCGACTTAGATTACCCAAATCGTTGCAGGAAAAAATAAAATATAGGCTGTCATTTAGAAAAGGTTGATAACAATATCTAAAAGAATATGCTTACGAAAATAATTGTAAACAACACCCACTTGTATGCAGGTATTAAATCCTTAAAGCTCTTGAGGCAATTTTTCAATAAAAGTCTACTAGCAACGACTGTGATTACTTTTATTCAAGCTTGTATATTGACAATAATTTATTATGTTTTGTGATAAAAATATATTATGTATGTATGGGTAGATTTCTGTTTTTAATTTAATTTTATTTTATTTGAGCCCTAGAAATCTGTAAAAATTAAACTTTATACCGACTAATAAAATAAAAGTCCCGATATTTTCAACCCACACAAAAATCACAAAGAATACTTCGCCAATCTTTTTTTCTTTAATTAGTTTTCTAAAGTGTTTGTGTGTCCACTTTCGTTAATTCCCATCATTTAGTTTAAGTACCTAGCTTTCGAGTAGGAAGTCTGTAGCGGCGGCGGTTTAAGCGTAAAAATCAATAAAGAATTCCCGCAACAAAAGCCTATTATAGAATATTTTCGGTGGATTATAAACGATAATTTAAAACTTACCCAGATTAAGGTATAATCGCTGGTATTCATTGCACAAACTTTATCGGTTGATAAATTTTAAATATAAATACATTCATTAAAATTCATCTTGGTTAAGCCCTAGCGATGTGTTCTAATAATGGGTGATGGGATTATGCAAAATTAATACGCAATTTTAAGTATTTCGCTTTTGATTAAAGCAATTTTATGAAGGTGTTTTATTATTCATAAAACTATAGAGCCTGCAAAATAAAATCGTTGGTAAAACCAAAAGTCCACACTTCTAAAGTTATTTTATGCAATAAATGGTATACATGTAATATTTGTTCATTGGTCAAATTGTTACCTTACCTACTGTTTGCAAATACGAAAACAAAGAGAATATTACATTTAATCAGCATGTTTCTAAAACCGTAAATCGCTGTGTTAGTTAACGAATTCTGAATAACTTTCAAAATGTCCGCCTGTCTATATCTGTCCATCCGTCATATTTCTTGTAAGTACGAAATTTCGACAGTAAGTTAGTTAGAGGAATGAATAGAAATTCTGAAATGTTATCTCCTATCATTAATTCATTTATATCTTACTAATAGACATTTAATAATGAGTAGAAATTGTAGTCGGACGTGACCGAGAAAATATATGTTCAAAGGTTTCTGCAGAATGGGGAACTTGCCCATTTTTTTGTTTTGTTTCATTAAAGTGTCTGTTTATGTATAAAAATACGCCACACCGAATATCAGCTCTTAAATCGCAATACTTACTTTGCAATAAATAATTAAAATTGAAATCCTCGCGAAAATCAGTGTGATGTCACTTAGTGAAAACTAGTCTCGCGTCGTGTTCCTCAGTCGGTACGTCTTCACCCTAAATAATAGACTGGACTGCGGTTGGCGCATGCGTCCGCATGCGCATTTGCGTTTTAGTTTTGTCACAGAGTAACACCTCCTAACCTAACTTTCATGTTTACGTTTTCTTGTGTGAAAACGTTGTATTGTGTATTCACCTGTGCTATTCGGCAGTGATGGTGCTGCTTGATATTGAGAAAGCCTTCGATATAGTATGGATCCCGGGCTTACTCTACAAGTTAAACTCATTGAACTTTCCTACGCATATCACCAAACTGATTCACTCATTCCTGACAGGCAGATCGCTGCAGGTCAGGGTGAACAACAAACTTTCAACTCGACTGGACATTCGCGCGGGCGTCCTCCAAGGGTCGTGCCTGTCACCCAAGTTATACAACCCATACGTCTCCGATTTTCCGGAGTACCCGAACACGAACCTTGCAAGTACGCCGACGACACGGCCATGTACGCGCATTCGCATAATGCACAAGCAGTGAACATGCTGCTGAAAGCGCACATGGCCCGTTCCACGGCGTAACACGACAAGTGGAAGATTCGGATCAACGCCGAAAAGTCGGAGTCTATACTCTTCACGCGCCGGTTCACTGAGAATCGCATCTTAACACCAATTTCGATAGGGGGTCGCCAAATTCCAATTAAAAGTAGTGAAGTATCTGGGGGTGAACTTAGACAGAAGACTGACGTTTCACATCCACGTTAACGAGACTGTACGAAAAGTCTACTCCATGTCCAGGAGTCTGTATCCGCTCCTGGCGCGGGGTAGCGGACCAAACAGGACAAATAAAAAATTGTTGTATACGATGGTGATCAGGCCGGCCATCACATACGCGGCGCCGGTGTGGTGCAGCATCCCGGCCACGACAATGCGGAAACTTAGAGTTTTATAATATAAATTTATGCGTCTCATTTCAGACTCCGGTAGGTACACCTCCCTCAGAGACCTCTACGCGCGTTGCCACGATATAATCCCAACTAGCGGACTTCATCCGGGAAACATCCCAAAAATTCTACCAATTCAAATTGGGCGACAGTCCGCTAACTCGAGACATAACACGAATCAGACAGCATAATGCCATACTTTTCGATATAAGACACCTATTACCATACCAGGCGTTGCCTATCTTTCGGCAAAATCCCTAGCCAAATCTTTCCTATACCAAAATTTCCATTTCACCACCTTTTATCTTTTACCACCTTTTACTCTCAAACCCCTTCTCTATTCTCTCTATTAACCTTATTTTTGTTCTTTTGTTTCTTTTTGTTCTTTTTAAAATCCCCTCTCGACCAATAACTTCCTACAAATCAAAACCTTTTAAATCATAACTTCCCCTTTCGCCCTACCTTTCTGAAGGCAGGTAGACCATCGGATGAAGGTTGTCATTTGTTCGAACGGGTTTTTTCATTGAGTTTTTCCCGTATTAGTAACCCGACCTCTTAAAACAGTGCGCGTGTGCGCGCTTAAACAAAAATTCGCCATTTTCTATTTATTTCTAAGTAGTTCTAAGTATTTTAAAATCGTTCATGATTATTTTTCAATAAATCGTTAGGTTTAAGTTTTATTTCTTATTAAAACAGGAGCCCTAACCTCCACTAATTTTACTTACCGTTCTAGCCGAGGCTGGACCTGCCCCACCCGGCCACCCATCTACCACGGCGTTGCGCGCCGTGGTGGTGTGGCCGGCTCTGAACCGGGTTCCAACTCAGGCGCATTTTTTGTAACTAAAATATTAATAAATCTTTTTGAATTGAATTGAATTGAATTGTGCTATTCGGCATATTTTGAAGGTTTTGTTTAGTTTATGATTCTGTTTTGTGTTGAGAAATGGAAAATACTCATTATAAACACTGTATAGTGTCACTGTGTAATAATACAACTATTAAATCAGCAAATATAATTTTTATTCGCGGGCCTAAAAATAACTATCGCCGATCAAAATGGCTAATAGAATACAGAAGAAATAACGTAGGGGATATTTCTGAAAAGAACAACGCCATTTATGTATGTGAGGATCATTTTAATGTAAGTATATTAAGTATAGCTAAAATACCAAGAATTTAATGTTTAGATAAGATGTTATATTACAAGTTACAGGTCAGTGTTAAAGCTTATTTTATTTTACCATTGAATAGAGTGTCGTAAACTTTAATTTCTTTAAATACTATGTTTATTTCTAAAGATATGCATATTGCATTAATAAAATATAATATTAAATTATTTGTTTCAGCTTGAGGAAGACATGGAAAACTATGTTAAGTTCAAACTTATAGGTGGCAGAAAAAAATGAAACCTGATGTAGTTCCTCACATTTTTGATTGTCACACAGACAGAAATAGATCATTTTCAGTTCCTCCAAGAGTAGCAGTTGTTAAAAGGACCAAGAGGAGAATTATTGATGACGCAATAGCTTCTGCCTCTACAATAATAAAACAATCTAGTAACAATCCTAAAAGCAGATCTCGACCACTAACTGATATGGACTCGGAAACAGGTGATACCTCTGGTGATACTCCGCCACAAAAAAGTCTTTTGTCAAAAAGGGATGTTTCAGTACAAGCCCACCGTTTAATGGTTAGAAGCAGAGCAGTGCAGTGTAAACTACATTTTGGAGTTATGGTTAGCTTGTGTCCAATTAAATTATTAGAACGGAGGAATTTCACAAAAACAACAAACCAATTGTCCGAAAGTTCCTTAACTCGAGAGAGTAGTGAAAGTGCTAGTTATTATTCGGCAACAGCCAGTGAAGTGAGTGAAATCAATTTAAACATATGTGTTTTAACTCCACAGTTATAAAATTGCATAATAGACCTAGACTATAATATATATGGGATTACCTGATTATGCTTATTATGTATTTTATTTACTAGAAAAATGCTGTAAAATAAATAGAAGAGAATAATAAATAGAGAAACTCTCAGTCTTTTTAATGTATGAAGCCAACATAAACATATCTACACTAGGTAAATTGTCTGATTGTCATTTTGCAAAACCTGCGTCAGTCATTTTTAACTAAAATGTTTACCACCCAAGCTTATATAAAAATAACAAATATCACTCAAAATCAACGAATATTGAAGATGTTTTTCCAACGAATGTGTATCTGGCTATGGGCTTTATACGAAGTAGTATTTAAATTTTAGGATAGGTGTGTTCAACTGTTCACTGCTAGTTGTTTCTGACAACTGCGCATGCGCATGCGGAATTGTCAAATCCAAAGCAGAATCAGTGCCGCTAGACGCCGTAGTTCGACTTTCTCTCTTTGACGTCACGTTTCAAGACAGATTTTAATCGCTTATATTTCTGGAAGAGATTTTTTTTTAAATTTTTTGTTGTCTATGGGGTTTTTAATGATGTTAGTTTATGATTTTGAGGTTTTAATTCAATGTTATTTTTTGGGCAACTTCCCTATTAAACAACTTCTAATTATGTTATAATTATGGAAATAAAATAAAGGTAAGTACATCAAAAAATGAAGTAAATTAAAATTGTAATACATATTTATCTGTACATAATTAATTTCATATTATTTTTCATTACATAAAATATATTTGACATAAATCATCCAAACAATTCAATTGATTTCAAGTATTTTTGATTTGCGAGTTTCAAAACTCATTACTACCTATTCTGTTTCAGTTACATTGTATCCGATAATAGAATCGCTTAATATACGACCATGCGTTGAAATAGAATATATATGTGACAATTATATTCTATTATCGGCAATTTATTTGAAATATTCATTTTAAATGACTCGACTATTGTACGTGGTAGTTGTAAAGTCTACGAAGTATTTTGTTAGTATATTGCTAATAAAACAGGAAAGAACTATAATTATAAGAAATCCGAAAAATGTACTCATAATCTTATTATGTTCAAAAGTATACGCCTAGGTAGAACTTCTTCACCAGCAAAACCGTATGATAACAACGAGGTTTGTGGAATAACCAGAGTATGCCAAAGTAGATTTTTCATTTCTCTTTTTTTATTCTTGACAGCTGCCAAAATCACTGTCAAATTTAAAAATTTACAAGTGTGTCTTTCGTACATTTGAAAATAATGTATTTTCATAGAAGAAAATATATAAAATGTTTTAAAACTTTCTTTTTAGTTCCATAACTGATATTGAAATAAAATTTTCACTTTTGACAGCTGTCATATTTTTTCACAACTTAACGAAAATGCTATTTAATAACATAGGTCTACAGAAAACAAAAGGTCTTGAAAGGGATGGTACAGGAAAACTGGATATGACAGATTTTTTTTGTGTCCAAAATTGGCATCAGCGCCAAAATACTTCAGAAAAGTTAGATGAGAACTCTAGGACAACACCCTTTTTTTGTAGACCTGTATAATTGTTGTTTATTCTAATTTATTCTCTTCCATATCATCCAATTATATAAAATTTCACCTCTTGAAATTATAACATTATTGTATTATAAATTAACCGCTTGGTACTATGTCTGAAACGGGTTTTTTCGTAATATCTTTTACAACAATAGAGCAATGCAGATAGTTCTTTTACTAAAAATTATTTTCTGCAGATTTCATATCATAGAAGTATGCATCTATTTGCAATAGTTTTAAAAAACGCCTCATTGGTGAAATTTATACTGCACTATTCTGGTGGGTTTTGTTTAAACAATTTCTATTGCATTTGTTAACAATAATTTCGAAAATAATTGGGCAGCACCTGAATCTAGAATGAATAAGCTTTCAATTGGTTTTAAAATCATTAACAAATGTTCAAAAATGAGCCTGTATATGAGGTGAGAACACAAAGCTAATTAATAACTTTCAATAATAAAAAGAAAATCGGAAAAAACTTGTTTACGAATTTATGCAATCGCGGCCAGAATGGCGTCCTCCACATTTAGATCCGCAAGATCATACCAGGTAATGTTCGTATTTTTTCAGAACTATATCTTCAAGTGTACTCCCTATGATCGAATTTGTCCTCCAGATTTCCGACTATATAGAGTTAATTTCAATTCAATTTATTATAAAATCATTGTTTTTTGCGATTAATAATAAAAAATGTTATCGGCTTATAAGGTATTGGACTTTGTCAAATAAGGTTATATACCTATTGAACTGATAATAATATACCCACAGATATTTGGGTTTGGTCAATTTTAATTGCGCCAGAGAAAATTTTTATTTATTTTACAAATTAAACAAACATAAAATTCAGTAAGGATTACCTTTTTTATCGTTGGGCTTCCCGTAAAAATAACAGGTTGTAACTCTAGCCGAATAAATAGCCTCACCGTAAAACTAACTTAATTTATTTCAACACTATATTACTCAGTTATTTTGAATGTTTACACACAGATATAATTTTCCACACCGAACATCCAAACACTATAAGGAAAACTAAATTAACGGTGCGTTCTAGGTACTATCTTAATCTTATCATGTAATGTGAAGGTCTATAAAATATATATTAAGTGTATTACCGTGCACAAAACATATTGACATGCCGTAATTTATTATTCGCTTATGTTTACGTGCTAAACTCACATATGTCTAGACTAAATTAATAATTTAGTGAAGTTTATATTACAATAAATACATTTAAAGGAGCATTTCCATAAAAAATATATCCTACGAAAGACCTTCAGCTCTGGATACACCACGAGTGGTAGAAATACATAATATCGCAAAAAGTTGGCTAAGAAATTGGCAATTGCCGCTTTCCTACCGCCTATATTTTCAAGGAATGGGAAAATGAAAATGTAAAAATATAACTAATTTTAGACATTTTTGTAGGAATTAGCAAACAGCAGAAAAAATATATAAGGTCAATATCCAAATCTATTAGAATGTTAGTTTATAATATCTTGCATTGTTCTGCTAAGTTATATTTTTCATATAGTGCATAGGAGCTGTTCCTAGATCGTGTGTGTGTGTGTTCTGTTAAATGGCAGTGGTCATAAACCAAATAGCCAGGCATTTGTTGTCTATTCAAAGGATTGTTAAAAATAATCAAGAGAAAGTGGAATAAAAATTACACCTTTTAAAATACGTAATAAATAAAATTAATCGGTATACATTTTCAATTAAAAATTACAATTAAATAATTATTATTATTAGTTATAAACTAGATTGTTTTCAAATATTTGCTACAAAATATGGGTTCATACATACATATACATATTTTTTTTTTAACTTTTTTTTTTTATTTATCATCATTATTATTTTTATTTATTTATTTTTTAATTATCCTTCAATGGTCTTAGTTATTACCTATTAGTATGTTCCCCTTTTTGATTTTCTTTTCTGTTTTTTGTTTTTTTTTGTGCCTTCTTTATACTTCTATTATACTAATATATTCCCTTTTTTTTTTTCGTTTTTATTCATTTTTTTTTTCCAAAACACCTACGACAATACTATCCTAAATTATAATATATACACTATATACACATATACACATACACAGTTCCTAGATCGATAAATACTATTTATCTCTATCAAATTTGTGAAACTTCTAACTATTCCTTCTTATTGTTTTGAAATTTTTCTTAGATTATAAAATCTGACAGACAACGTATCCACTATCTTGTTTAATATTGTCATCTCGTCATCGGACAAGAAATATAACATGTTTTATTTGTAACATTTTGTTTTTCTTAGAAATATTTTGTTAAATTTCTCATGTAACGAATTTAACAACTATTAAAATAGTATCTCAGTGATTAGAAATTGCAAAAGTGCGTTTTGTGTAAAAAAAAATTATAGGTATTTTGTAAGTAAATTCGTTTTAGAGCATCTTATTTATCTCTTCTAGCAAATAAGATGTCGATTATTAGAAAAATACAAAGATAAAAATTTGATATTTCAATAATAATAAATTTACGAAAATATAAAAAATATATATAAAAATGCAAATGCAAATATAAATAGATCAATAAACTATTTTGATTTCCTAATAATGGTCTTGATTAATAACACATAATACATATAATAATACACAATTGGAGATATACTGAAATACCCACTGAATTATTTACAATAATTGTTCGTTAGGATGTACAAAATACAAACGAAAATATATAAAATAAAAACAGTAATGGTAACATTGGAGTAGGTAAATCAAGGTGAACTATTTTTTATTATTATTAATACTGACTTATATTAAATAAGGCAAAAGTAACCATTACGATAAGGTAAATACAGTTTCTGTAAAAAGAAAACGGGATTTCGGTTAGGGATTTAAATTAATAATAACAAACACCATTAATAGCAATAAACATAATCAACGGTGTAGAAATCAATTTTGAATTATAACTTCAATTACACTATTTTACATAGAGAACAACCACATTTTTAACTTAAATATTTTTATTCTGTTTCATAAAATTGGAACCTAGATAAGTATGATTTTCCTGTCCTATTGCTTTTTTATTTATAGGTTTTTCTGCGATTTTCAATTATGTCTAGTGTCGTAAATGTGCTGGTTGAATTTAATATTATATTTAGTTTTCTTCCGGTGAACCAGTAGTGCAGCACAGTATTCTGGCAGTGAATACTTTAGATTCTTCTGAAGAGTATATATAATTTTTAAGATTTCTGTATCACCTCTAGTTTTTTTTTAAATACCTACTACACTTCCCCAAGTTATTATTCCATGAGATAGTCTAATGCAATTACTCTAATGCGAACGAAATATAGGGTGTTTAATAATTATTTTATATCTAAATAATCTCTTAGGTGTTTAAAATTTAATAGAAGAGACCTTATTTTGTTGATAATATTATTTATTTGTAAATCCCATTTCAGATGTCTATGATTACGTCCAAATATGTCATTGAATTAGCCTCTATTATGTTAATATGAGGATATACTTTTAGGGGCCCTAGATTAGGTAATTTATTTTTATATGTTGCGAAATTTAGATATTTAGTTTTATCAATATTCATAGTAAGGATATTTTGATCACACCATTATTTTATTTTATCGAAATCACTTTCCGCAATAGTTTTTAAATTTTCTGTCTCCACTATAGAATATTACATTGTCATCAGCAAAAATTAGAATGTGATTAGTTGTATTGTAGTTGTAATATAAAATAAACCATATAGATCCTAGAATTGTACCTGCGCCCTTAGCTTACCGCCCTTCTTTCACTTTCAATGCCATCGTTACTTACATATTTGACTTTCTCTGACAAATAACTTTTCGTGAGATCAAGTGCTTTATCTCTAAACCCATAACTATCTAGTGTATACAATAATTGTCTAAGGCAAACTGTAACGAAAGCTTTAGCAAAATCGCCAAATAGACATAATGAGGGTTTGTATTTATCCAATGAGTCACATATTAGAAAGCTATGGCATCCAATGTAAAGGTGCTTTCCCTAAACCCATGTTATTTTACTATGTTTATTTAAAAATTTTATTATTCTGGTTTTTAATGTTTTTTAGAATACTTTTGAAAAATTTTATATTAGAGAGATTGGTCTGTGGTGTGACATTTCCAATTTGAACCTTTTTTATCTAAGGGTTCAATTATTCCGATTTTTAAAGTATTTGGAAAGAGTCCTAGATGTATGGTTCTATTAGTAATATATAATTAACGTAATGCTGTAATTTCAGCAGCTATATTTTAATGTTCCTGCTGTTATAGTGTCCTGCCTCGGTGCTTTGTGGGATTTAAGTTCAAGTATATATTTTTTCTCTTCTCATGTGTTGGACTCAACAAAATTGAGTTCTTCAGCCTTGTCTCTTTATCACTATACAATACTCTTCAGATGGGAAAGTAAACATGATTAATTTATAAATCATATAGTACCTTGCGATATAAAATTGGTTGTAAAATACGATTAAATATATAAATTCATACTCATAATATTAGAGCGGTATTCTATGTGACATAATATTCAACCTACCACATTACATACATATTTTAATGTTGAAGCAACATGTCAGCTAATTTGTATAATCGATTCTAACTCATTTAACTTAAATTCTGCACCAAACGTGTTGAGCTGAAACTATAGTACTCTATTAATTATTCATTGACTAATTCCGAAGGGTTCACACAAGGCAGGTGGATTCAAATTAAGCAACATGCTAACTAGCGGTCGATTATGAGTATGCTATTACAAAATAATATACATGTCACTTTGGTCACTGGCTCTATTATGGATCTGAATAGTGTGTTTTAAATGGAATGCAGTATTAGGAAATTTAGTGGGTTTAAGTGCTTATTACACCTATTTGATTTAATCAAACCGTTATAATAACGAAACAAAAATTTTAATAAGAGGATATTAGCACAAATTTAGGTGATGTGTTTGGATACTTAATGAAAATAAAAGTAAGGGTAACGAATTTTTTTATTTTCCTCAAATATAAAGTAGAATCTCGTAGAAGGAAAGGAACTTGCACGGAATGATAGGAAAATGGCCCTCGGTTAAATTGTACCAAATTTTAGTATGGCCTCCTGAACAATAGTTCTCATGGGCACAATGCTCAAAAGTCAATATAGCGCAAGCCACTGCTCGTCGAAGACAGAACCGTTAAGTGCGAAACCAAAGAACTAGTATACTGTTCCTGTTGTAGAACTCTCCAAAATCGTCCTAAGTTGAAGACAGAATTAAAATTCGACTTAGGCAAAAATTTCATTTAAAGACATTTTTAAGAGTCTGCAGAGGCACAGATCAGTCCATAAGGACCATTTTGGGTTCTATAAGGCGTTGGAAATGACCAGGTGAAAATTCGAAGAAACGCCAAATTTTCACTTAGGAAAAATGTTTTTGGTTCAGGATATGAGAGCAGAAGTATATAATGACAAAGATTTATGAATAATATACTTTTTCAAAGGTACCACAAATTGGACTTTGAAAAATAATATTTTTGAAAGGGCGTCAAAATTTGGCTCAAGAATCTATTTATCGAAAGTACGCCAAAATTTCACTTGCAGACTAATTTTTCAAAACTGCGTTGAAATTTGGCTTGAAAATCGATTTTTCAAAAGTACGCCAAAATTTCACCCGCAGATTAATTTTTCAAAACTACCTTGAAATTTGGCTTGAAAATCGATTTTTCAAAAGTACGCCAAAATTTCACCCGCAGATTAATTTTTCAAAACTACCTTGAAATTTGGCTTGAAAATCGATTTTTCAAAAGTACGCCAAAATTTCACCCGCAGATTAGTTTTTCAAAAGTACCTTGAAATTTGGCTTAAAAATTGATTTTTCAAAAGTACCACAAAGTCAGTTTAAAAAGTACCACGAAAATATACTTTGAAATATTTTTTATTTTTTATTCCTCCACCAAAGACATTGACCTTTGATGTACGGTCATTGAAAGCCCAATTCTAAAGTATGAGCATACAATTTTAGCGATGCACTGCATCCAAAAGGCAAAATAGAGATTTTGACAAAGCCGGCGTAGTGCTAATAAGCAAAAAATTGATAAAAATTAATGCACATGTACAAGGCCGGTTTCTCACATAGAAAGAGTTTGGATTGACTCAGCGGCTCGCAATTTGGTCGAGTGGTCCAGACAAAGTGATGGTAGGAAAGCCAATAGCGGGGCTTTCCAAATGACAAAGTTATAGAGGAAAACGCCTTGTGCATAAAAAACCAAAAATTCAATTTTGCCTAAAAGTCGCTGCTGCCATATCGATAATATTGAACAACTGCATAGGAGCAAGTAAATCGTGGACTGATCGAACGCCATTAAACTTATGCAGTTATAAGTCCTCATGAATGTGTTTGAGTACGTGAATCTCCGCGATACAAGAACTTTAAAGCTAAGTAGTCTCTAGCGAAACTAAATTCATTTAGTAAAACTTTTTTAAGTTAATATCAGTCAGCCGTAATTATATAGTCTCAGACTTCTCTAAAAAGCTCGCATTTTGATTCTGAGAAGGTATGCATGAATCTTTTCTACCTAATCGATCGTTAGCGTGAGCGCTCTCGCTTGTATGGTCTGAAAGCCATTACCTTGATTGGGGAAGGCACGATTCTTATCTTGAGAATTTTGTATAACCATTTCTGTTAAATAAACGGATTCTTTGAACTATTGTTTCTTAATTGATCTTGAGGCCTGTTGACGGTCTATAATCCCTGGAACATTCGTATCGAAAACCGGATGTGTCGGGTTAATTCACATTAACATTCGACCTTCTGGTTGCTTTACGGAGGTTTGATAGGGATTTTTTTATGCATTTTTTGAGAAATGGAGTCCGTTATTAGCAGACCAAAACGTGGTTTCCACGTACAAAAATTAATCCCTCCGCAGAGAAATTCTTCGGCTGGGATTTTTTTATTAAAAAATTCAGGAAATTAAGAGGTACCTAAACCCTTAACGAGGGAATTCAGGTCCAGGGTGAGCATCATTTCCGATCTGTGGTAGTGCAGCCTTGGTCCATTATTCGGCTATCGAAGTGCAATTTATCTCGAACCCGCCTGGGCGGTAGAAGAACGGGGTAATACGCGACTGGCGCCCCCTGAGAAATAAATTGGTGTCGCGTCATTTTGACGCCCGGTAGTGCGTTCTTCTACATTCCCACCATTCACTAATTAATGTTTGTTCATATTTATGTGTTTTAATGCTCATGTATGCTTATGTATATGCGAATGCATGTGTTAGTTCTCATTGAAACGTTTACGGCAAAACTTCATTCGGAATATATTAATATGCACGCATACTCACTAGTATATAAGTACACACTCTATGATTTAATTAGAAAAATATTTCATTTAAGAGAGTAGGTCCTTTAAATTATCAGTATGACATATTAACCAATTGATTAGCCAACGATCGCTCTGGATCGTTTCATTTCTTCATCCCTTCATTTTGCGAATTTAGGTTATGTTTACATTTAAAAGATATCACGTCCATTACGTCAACTTCTGATTGGTATTTTTGAAGCAGAGTAAGCAGACAGTGAATCACCGTGTGTGAAGTGAGCTTGCAATGACCCCAAAAAAGTTAAATTTATTCTTAACTAATACTACAACTGCACTACATAGCACATAAACACACCACATATTTAGTAGACAATCCATATCCAAAGCTAAGACTGTCTGGAAGGGGATTACACATTTGGAAAAACGTAGACATAAGGTGAAGTGCGGTAACGGTGAAAATTCTTAGTTAGGTTTTGTAGGCACACATTAATTAAATGGTAAAAACTTAAATAGGAGGAAATAGGAATAGAATAGGATTCTAGTATACTAAAACGTTGCGTTCCACAGTAACCTTAGACCTTTAGTAAATTAGTGAATATAGGATTTTTTGAAAATTTTCGCACATTTTTTATTTAGATCCAAAAAAAGTACGGTTGTCATGTGGTTACACTTGCCCCGCCAGTTGGGGCAAGTGTAACCAGAGCTTGTTATACTCGTGTGAAACGTGTGCATTTGTGTCTGGGACAAGTGGACAATCTTTTATGGCAACACTGAAAACGTTGGGAATACTTACCCTAAAAGGCATCTTTCGTTTTATATTTAATCATACTCAATACTTTTTATAGAATTTTAATTTATTAGTTGGACACCTGACTTTCACGTTAAAATACATGGACATTTTAAAAAAAAATTAAATATTTTATTGCCTTCGTATTTCTGTGAAAAAATATTGATTTATGAAGAAAAACCCTTACCACTGAAAAATATTAATAAAGAAGGTCACTGTCTGACATACAAAAAATTGTTAGTTACGATTACGCCAACTCCGCAGTTACACTTACCCCACTTCACCGTACATCCATATTCACCAACATTGTCTGTGCCGGGGTTGGGATTCAAACACAATATAAGATAGACAGAGTGACCAGCTTATTCGCCATAATAAGCTTTAGCCAACTGACCATGCACGATTTAGTGATTTATATGAAATTTGCGTGTCAGTAGATGTATTATACTATATGTAACATAACATATTGCATTGTTAGCAGCCACACAGCTTGCTTGCATGCTTGTTAGGCGCATGGTCTCATCAAAGCTCTTGTCTATCAGTTTCTTGGTAACACCAAAATAATGCTGTATAGGACTTCCTATAACCCTTTCCGGTTGATGTGGCCAAACAATAAAAGGATGTAGGATATACGATGCTTGAGAGTCATTTTGAAGGGTATATTTATATCCGAAAGTTGAGCCGTTGAGCTGATGGACTGTCCAAGGAATTCGTAAAAAACATGTCCAGATTCACATAATGAAAGCATCAATATGCCCTGTCTGCTACACTAAGAAAAGCAAAAGAGGGATAGAGAAAAGTAACGATAGATGAACTGATGATATGTTTGTATCAATCTTATAGGAATGAACTAGCCGATAACTAGTGGACTTTACCCCATTATCATCAGAAACAGGCGAAAATAGAGGAGACGTCCTCGAAAAAACTTGGTAGTTGATGAAAATTATATTTATTTCTTGGGTAAGACCTTAGAAGTCAACCAACTAAAATTAATACAAGACATATTTCTCGCCATTGACAAAAATATGATTGTGTAAACAAGGAAAATAAGAAGAGAATAACCAAGAGCAACAAAATCTGCTCAAAATAAAGTGAAATTTCATACACAACTGGGGATATTAATTTATCACTTAAAGAAGAGAACGTTGAACATACAAAATTGAAAATTGGCAGCTAAAATAAGTATTTAGGCGGACACTTGAAGAATGTGGTTTGATCTCTTAATGAAATAATGAAACCTTACTATCTTCACTACCATATTAAACAGATCAAAGAAAGAAAACAATATGGTTTGGATTTGAATGTTGGTATTAGAATAAGCCTGATGAAAATTGTGTTCAAACTATACGGAAGTTATAAAGAAATTTATCTTTCTCTACACGGTTTTGTGCAGCGGTGTGGCAAAGAAAATAGTTTTCATGAGACCGTCAGAAAATATCATAATATATAAGTCGCATGTTGTTATAATAAATGTGCTGTTGTATTTAATTCAAATAATAACTTACTGAGTTGTGTTGTTGTGATATATAACCATTACATTGACTATGTAAAATAATTGATGTTCTGATGTCATAACAGCCTTGGGTATCAAATTGCAGGTACGGCTTCTCTTTAGAGACTTTTCATAAACCAAACTTTTATACTATTTCTTACATTAGGTACTGCTTAACCTCGGAAAAATACTAACTCGTTGACCTCACCATTTATAAGCTTTCCAATAATGTACTAGAACAGATTTGTTGCTATTTAATTACAAACCGAGGGATGGTAAATTGAAGGGAAGCACCGAAACAGTAACAGCAAAGTTGGTTCTAAGTATCATTCAATTTGATTTTGAACCATTCCGGTATCTATTACGGCCCCTACGATATTAAAACTTATGAGTTTGCACTGGGGTCTCTCTATAACTATTCCTGAGTATGCATATCATAAACTATTTCAACATGTGATAATATTCATTGTGTGCTAAAGCTTTCAAACTCAAATATCTTAACTTGAAACTATTATGATAAAGCAGATTAGTACAAATAAGTAAAACATATTGACTATTTAGTGTCCGTTGGCAAGTTTGCGGCGTTAGTAATATTTGTTCTAAACTGATGCATTTCTCAAGAGCGCAACACAAATGCATTTGAGAGAAACTCAAATAAACTAATACTTCTGTGTGCCTATTTCTTATCGACTTACAGTAATACAAATTCTACATAACGCTTACTCTTTTTAATTCTCATATGTAATGCGTCGGATATTTCTTTTGATAAAATTTAGTAAATTTTCGTTATTCGTCATTCGTCATTGAATTTTTGCATCTCATTTAATATCTGACAGAAAATTATTATGTTTTTTTTATTATTTTGGAGCATTGAAACTTCCTATTAAGAAAGGTAATTACAAAAACAAAAGTGCAAGTTACGATATGTATACGCAACACTCAAGAAACAGAAAATAATGAAGAAAGAATGAAACAGAAATTGGTGGAAATTTTTTAAGATGAAATTATATGCTTTAGACAAGGAAAAGATCAGCATAGTAAAATGTGTAATCTGTTCTTAAAAGCAAATTATTTAATGTTTAAAATATATATCACCAACATTTCAACCAAAACATTTTACCCACATCATTCTATTTCTATGAGTCTACAACTAATTTGAGTCTGCTGTTAGTTTCAAAGGAAAAAAAAACGAGTTTTCGAACTCATTCGAACTGAACTTTTCTTGCGATGTTAATACACTTATGCAGTGTATACATATTAATGAAAGTAAAAACCTTATTACTTCGACATTCCGCAGTAGAGAGGAAATAAGGAAAGTAATAATTTGTTCAAAAAAGATTAGAATTTATGAAATTTAGTGATTTTAAGTTTAGGCGAAAAAAAATTCTGTAACTTTTTTTGTATGCTTGAAAATGTAGACTAGCAACTACGAAACCGCAATAGACAAATATAATGATATTTAACAAAGAAATTTTGTGTTCACTATTTGTTACAAGGAATATATTTTCAATTTTTCATAATCAGTTCTGTAGTAAGTCATCGACAAATACCCGAAGTTGTGAATAATGTAATGTACATAATATGCTTTTATTTATACGTATGTTTGATTATAATTAAAGAATGAATACATGTATTTCTCTGGAAATTTCATTTCAATATATAAACATGTCAAAAACATGTATTTTTGTTATATAAATTAACGTAAAAACAGAGCATGAAAATTGGTGTCTTATATAATCATTATCATGGGTGAATGTTTATGTTAGGTACAAATGTAATTTTTATGAATTAGAATATTTATAGAAATTTGTTTAATCCCAAAAGAAAGAAATATTATGAAATGTATGGTTTTTGATTGACGATAGCCGAGTGGACCAGATATGATCAGATGTGATGCCAATGACAGCTAGTGTTCTAGCAGCTGGTTATTTTCAGCAGAAAACAATATTTTTAATAAATAATAGCTGTATCATCAGCACAGCTTAAAATACTTTAACTAGAGTTTTGGGTTAATAAAACTTTTAGATATATAACGAAAACAACAAAAATTAGTACGTTGCCCTGGGAGACCCTATCTATTCTTTCAGTGCTAAGTGATTTATTGATTCCCGCATATTGCACAAGTAGTTAGTCCGAAATTCTGAGTTTGTTCTAAAAATAATCACCAACCAAGACTTTTGGTGCAAGCAATAGAAGTTGAAGTACTTGGTCACTTCGCTATTATGAAAGTACGAAAGTACGTCGAGTATATGACTGAAAAAGCCAAAAAACTGCACTTTTTGATTGGAATATGCCACTTTCTGTGATCATAGTTGATGCCAAGAGGTAACTTTCCAGATAGGGAGCCACTTGAAAATACGTGTAGAACACCAAAAATGACGGCCATAAAAATGACCGTCATTAGCCGCACTAAATTTTTTTGTATCTCAGGTCCTAAACGTCCGTTTTCGATTTTCTTTTTTTTTTTGTTGTTTGGAGGCTCCTGTGTAGGGATTGCAATTTACCGGAAGTTTTAATAACCGGTAAATCGGTAAATAAAAATGTAAATAACCGGTTAACCGGTATTTACCGGTAATTTTTAGAATGGATGGTTAGGGTGGCGAAAATAGCGATTGTCTTTTCCATGTACAAAATTATCTAAATTTAACAAAAAAACATTTTTATATACGTATATTTGATATAATGAACAAACAAAAGGTTTTTTATCAACAGTAAAATTACAAGATGTTTTTTTTTATCGGATAAATTTTTCTTTTTAACGAAATAATTTTGCCAATCAGTGATTTTATAAGAAAAACTGACGTGAAAAAATCGCGAGACCGGAGGTCGAGCGATTTTGTCAAATGTCAGTTTTTCGAACAAAATTACCGATTGGCAAAATTTTGAGTTAAAAAGAAATTTATCCATAAAAGAAAAGCTCGAGTGTTTTTGGCAAGGTAAATTAACGACAGAATATGAATGTGAACGAACAACAATAATTTATTAAAAATAATTATAATTTTCCCAAAAGGACTCATCGTACAGTATAGTTACCACAATACTTAAAAATTATAGCTGACTAAGTGACGTGCGACTACTAGGTGTACTCTGCTTTTAAGGAACAGGCATTTTTATCGGTGATAAAAAACGATGAACCTTTTTCATCGCTGTCAAAGTGACAAAAATGTGACTGTCAAATAGACTTTTTTATATTGGAGTTAATTTATCAAAAGGAAAAAATATAAATGAAATAAATTTAAATAAATAATTATTCTGTAAATAACAAAAGTATCCACTTAAATAACAAAAAATTATGAACATAAACTCAAATAGGGCATTTACTGAATACCTAATCTAAAAATACAATATTTTTTAAAAATAGCCCGTTAAAAGGGTTAGTTTTTCAAAGCTATATCTGTTAGTCGTCTGATATTTGTGCATAGAATACCACCAGCTGAAGATGCCCTTCCTCAATCGATATTGGTGAGTCGATAAGTTAATAAGAATTGGTAATAACATACTTCTAAATGTATTCCACGGAAATTTGCGGCAGTGAAATATTCAATTTTCTGTCGTAAGATATTGTCAATGTTTCTCTTGTATTTCTTAGGGCTTGGTGTTTGGAGTTTACTTTTTATAATATTGTATTATTAAAAGTGCTCGGTGTTGGGACAGTCACTCTGTATTTAGTGAATACTAGTTAGTGACATAAATAGAAACGTTGAATACGTGACATATCGTAAGTAAAAGAATTTACCGAAGTAACCGGTAAAAAATTTAAATAACCGGTAATTATCGTCATGTGTTTTTTGTCCTAATAACCGGTTAACCGGTTAACCGGTAATGCAATCCCTACTCCTGCGAAGAGAACACTTTTTTGTCCCTATGCATTTATAGGGTTCTGCACAATTTTCAAAAAAATAAATATTTTTTAATTTTCACGACTTTTGGAGAATACTGTAATATGGAATTTAAAAACAGAATTTTGAATGATGCTGAGAGGTTCCATGCAAACAAAATATACATTTCTTGGGATACTTACTCAAACACTTGTCTGAAGAAACGTGTGCGAGATAAGAGAGGTGTCGGTCTTCGTCGACAACTAGCACAAAGAAATATGCTACCAAAAAATTGGAATGACTTCCTCTGGTGCGATCAGAATAAGACAGACATGCATTTTTGAAGTTTGATTGGGCTCATATCAGTACTGAGATGATGACATCGGCCAGATGAAACTTCAATTGATGGAGTACAATGCAGGCAATAGGGGAAAGTAGACGGCAGAATTTTTCGCCACTCTAAAGACTGTGTTGAACGTGGAGCAAAAAAAAAATTATTTGCACAGTAGATACTGATGTAGCTGTTTTGGCAATCTCTTTCTTTCACATTCTCAAAACAGCGGGATTTCAGGAGATGTGGACTCCTCTTTGGTGTTGGAAGAGATATATGAGCAATAATGCCTAGGGATTGCAATACCAACACATGACGATAATTACCGGTTATTTAAATTTTTTACCGGTTATTTCGAAAAATTCTGAAACGATATGACACGTATTCAACATTTCTATTTATGTCAGTGACTAGTGTTCACTAAATACAGAGTGACAGATCCAACACTGAGTACTTTTAACAATAAATAAATCTAATATATAAAAATCTCGTGTCAGAGTGTTTGTTATCGAACTCCTCCGAAACGGCTTGACCGATTTTTATGAAATTTTTGGTGCATATTTGGTAGGTCTGAGAATAGGTCGTAGGCTATTTTTTTATACCCCTAGGTGATAAGGGTGGCCCTATCCAGAAATTTTTTTTTTATTTTTCGGACAAAAATTTATAATTTATATGGCAAAACAACGTTTGCTGGGTCAGCTAGTAATATTATAAAAGTAAAACCCAAACACCAAGCCTTAAGAAATACAAGTAAGAGAGACATTGACAATATCTTGCGACAGGAAATTGAATATTTCACTGCCGCAAATATCCGTGGAAAACATTTAGAAGTATGTTATTACCAATTCTTATTGATTTATCGACCTACCAATATCGATTGAGGAAGGGCATCTTCAGCTGGTGGTATTCTATGCACAAATATCAGACGTCTAACAGATACAGCTTTGAAAAACTAACCCTTTTAACGGGCTATTTTAAAAAAATATTTTTTCTTTAGATTAGGTATTCAGTAAATACCCTATTTGAGTTTATGTTTATAATTTTTGTTATTTAAGTTGATATTTTTGTTATTTACAGAATAATTGTTTATTTAAATTTATTTAATTTATATTTTTTCCTTTTGATAAAAAACCTTTTGTTTGTTCATTATATTAATTATACGTATATAAAAATGTTTTTTTGTTAAATGTAGTCAATTTTGCAAATGGAAAAAAGCAATTGCCATTTTCGCCACCCTAATCATCAATGATCGGAATTTGGGTATAATTCCAGTTGCGCATATAGGTATATAAAATTTTACATCAAAGAATTAAATGTAAATTTGTTCATTCTCACAAAATTAAATCTACCTTATGAGTTTCTCACTTATTTTGGCGTAATAGGATACATGTATACATATGTAGGTACAACTAAAAATGTATGCTTAAGTGTAGTTGCTCCGGATGCCGTACACGATGCTCCTGTTCAAAGGTCAAGGTTCTATGCAAGCTACTTTACACGAACTGCACTGAGGTCGACAATGCAGCAATAAATGCAATAAATGGTATGCGTTTAATTGATTATTTTTAAATTCGTTTCACACTTTCAAGATCTTAATATTGCTTTGTTGATCCAATGCCTTAATATAATAATAATATATAATTATTTTATTCCAGCGATAAATTGGAAGATGAAGAAGATGACTGCATGATCTAGAGTCAGAAGAGTTGTATAGATGCAGTTCATTTACATGAGTATTTCTTAGTATTTAGTAGTTTCCAGAATAATTACAATCACTGTTGTTTATGAAAACGAGTCTCTTTCTTGGCATATGCAGAACCCCATATAGATAAACTCATTTTTGTGGGGAAAGACGGGTTGATTGAGCACTATTAAAAACTTACTTATCAATCAAATTCGTGAAAAAAGTGAAATTTTCAGTTTCTTGGAAATTGCCAGAACCCATTTATTACACTTAAAGTGTAATAAATGTATAGGGACAAAAAAGTGCCCTCTTTATGAGAGTTGTTAGACAATAAAAAAGAAAATCGAAATCGGACTATTAAAAGCCGAGATACAAAAAAATGTAGTGCGGCTAATGGTGGCCATCTTTAATGGCCGCCATTTTGGTCTTCTAGACGGATTTTTAAATGGCTCCCTATCTGAAAAATTACCTTTTGGGATCAACTGTGACCACAGAAAGTAGCACATTCCAATCAAAAAGTGCAGCTTTTTTTCGTGTATCCGACGTACTATATGTTAACCCACATTATTGTTAATTAGATACATCAGGAGCTCAAATGAAATGAAATCTTTCCTTATGATGTGCAAATTCATCAACAGTTTGGTGAAGGTGATGGGATAGAAAGATTGAATTCTGTGAAGAAATGGGTCAAGACATCACAGATAATCCAAAATGTTTAAAATATATTCGTTTCAGCGATGGACCGAACTTTTTCTTAAATATTTTCTTCCACATAATTATTACAGGTATTGCAACAACGAAAATCCACACATATTTGTAGAGTTTCCTAAGAATATAAATATGTGAATTTGTACTCTGACACGTGATACTCTAGGCTACTTTCATTAGACAAATCCTCACTGGACAGCTGTAATTAGAACTATTAGAGAATGAGATAAATTCAATGATCACCAAGTTGCTAGAAGAGCAAATCGATGAAGGAGGAAAATCTACCAACACAATTTGCGTTTACAATATGATGAACTGATATAAATTATTAATTCCTGTGAGGAAATGGTTGTATTATAACTTCCAGGAAAATTGATCGATAGTACTTACAGGTGCTCAAAAATGACACCGGCTATATATTCGGATTAATATAGATACATTTTTTTCTATAGGATTATTTAAAATTTACAAAACTTCATCAGCAGATATTTGTGATCTCAAAATTAGGTTAGTTCGAGAATGTACATAGATTTCCCGATAAATATTTCTAAAAGTCCGGCGAGAACTCAAAATAAGCTAATTTTCTGCATACCTCAACAAATCGACTAATGTGTCTTTTCTCAAAATCGTGTTTATTTCAAATCCTGCTATTCTAGGTTTTAAAATAAAAAGTCTATGTATTAGTGCACTGTCACGTTTTTTGATAAAAATATAATAATGATATTATAACAGAAATAGACTTACCGTCTTTGGAGAGGATGATCATACCTAGAACAAAAATTGCTTTTAGTATTTTTTTACAAATAAGTTACTGATACATTTAATTATAAATACATTCATTTAAGCGGTAACCATTTACTGATATCCATCGCTTAATGGATTATGATGAGAAACACTTATTAATTAAGGACTCTCGAAAAATATATACAGAGTGTTTCACGAGAAAACGGACATACTCTGATGGCAGACGGAGGACACCGAAAGCAATCATAATCTTCTATAGAGAAAGCTAGTTGGGCCCTCGTTGCTGAAATACAGAGTGTTTTATGTATTTTTTCCAAAATTTCTTTTGGTTGTTACTTTGTAAAGGAATGGAATATCAACTTCATATTTGGCCCATATAATACACCAGTAATCCTAAATAAGTACTTGTGTCACATACAAAAAAAATCCAGGTCCGGACTTAAAAAAAATGTTTTTGTTGTGCTTCAAGAAAACAATACTCTGTATATGTTTTTTAATTTCAACATTAAATTCGAAAAGTACTGAACAAAATGGATTCATTATTTTTTTGCCACACTTTTGCCGGCTTCGAAACAAATTCTACTAAAAACTGCATAAGAGATATCAATGAATTAAAAACTCGCAAAAAGTGCTTCCACAATTAAGTTAAGTATTTACTTTTTTTTCAACAACAATTATTATGTTTTAATTAACAATTTTTATAAGGTCGGATAAAATAAATAAATAATAAAAAAAATAATAAAATAATATGTTAGAAGACACTGTATCAAAAATCTATTTCATTCCTCACATTTATCAAAGACTCCTAAGGTTTTATTCGACTGGGATCATCATGGGCGGGCCCACAATGGGTGGCAAATTTCAATAAGTGTTCCTCTGTCAAGGAATAAGGTGCCAGGGCTTCTTATCTAGGTATCATGTCTATTTGAATATTTTCAATTTTCGTTTTATGAGAGGTAACGTCAGTAACGTCATTTTTGTTCCTCGTGCCTTTAATCTGTTGTTATTTTTGTTTTTTAAACAATCGAATACCGAGTACAGTTGGGGTGCATAGAAATCTGTTTGATTTTTAGTGCAGAGAAATTTATTTTCAAATGTTAAGTGATTTACGATGGCTTTTAAAATAAATAATCGAAATATTTTTCTATAAAATTTTCTTTTTCTTGAAAATAATTCAGGTACAAACGTCACAATTAAATTTTTTTGACATTGCGTAGAAGCCGATGTAAATGTAAATTTCGTATTCAGATAAATGGTCAATATTTAATATTTCAAGGAGTACAAATTTGACTAAATTTCAGCAAAGGAAAAAGTTATTTATTTTTTTAAAGTGCTCACATTTTGCTGTCGTAAATTAATTTGGTAAAAAATAATTTATCTACTGAAAATTTTTGAAATGGATAATAAATATGCTCTGACAAACTGATTTTTATTTGTCATATGTTAGATGAGGTTAGCAATATTTAATTGATTTACGCAAGTCGTTTCTTTAACCTTTATTTTAAAAGAACTATTAATATTTACAATATCCCATCAGTTTCCAATAATTTCTAAAAAGTCAGCGGTATTACTGCAGTCAAAATCTTCTATCACGACAGTAGTGAAGTAGTTAAAAATATTGTTAACTCTTTGTCTTCCTAGACAGGACTGTATCCTTTTGCCGTCAATCCTCTTTGACGTCTATACGGAACATGATAAACGTGATGCGTCGTGTGCTGAGGGCTGGTAAACGCCAAGGATAGCCAGATCAAACAAATCTGTCCGCACGGTGCAGCCATTACTATGACGTAGCCGCGCGCTCTATTCTAACGCGCTGCCGTTTAAAATTCTTTTAATAATATTAACACACACGCACAATTTATAGAAATAATTGAGGCACACAACATTTTCAGTATTCTTTGTATATAAACTAAACGTGTGTGGAAAGTTTGTAGCAATTTTTTCATTTCCCACTCAAGGTCAAATTACAATATATTGTTGATCATTCAGTTTGTGACTTTACTTAATTTTCGATTTTTTTCTCTTCATTGCCTTAACCTGATTAGCTTTTAAATTACTGAAATTCACGCGAATTACAGTGCAAGCAGGCAAAGCGTGGAAGTTTCTGAAAAAAATGACAGAATTACCTATGTCAAATTTATTAAAAGCAAGTCATGGAAATGAAATACATGGTTCAAGGAAAGATACATTTTTGTTTTTCGATACGGCGGATATTGATCCTTGATTCACAAAAAAATCTGATAACAAATTATCTTATCTACAGTGGATTCTGATTCAATTCACAGAAAAATATTAAATTATGAAAAATAAGTATTATAAAAATTAACAATTAGTATAGCAAAACGTCTCGGAAAAGAAGGTACACATATAATTAAAACAGAAAAATCTGATAGAAATGATCTAAACAAAATATTAAATTGTGAAAAACATGTATTATAAAAACTAACACCCAGTATAATAAAGCGTCTCTGAGAAGTAGGTATACATATAATAAAAATACAGAAAAATCTAATAAAAATGATCTAAACAAAATATCAAATTATGACAAACATGTATTATAAAAATTAACACCCAGTATAACAAAACATCTCAGAAAAGTAGTTACACATATAATAAAAAAACTTATTTTTACCTAGTAATTCATTTTGCAAGTCTCGTTCATAGTCTCCATAAAATAAATCGAACAAATCCTGCTTATTATATCTGGATTATATTTATCATGCCTTTTGCACCATAAGAGGTGAATGTATCACCTCTTATGGACGCCAGATCTTTGAATTTGGGAAAAACGTGGAAAATATTATTTTGACCAGTAGATTTCTTTGTACAATACGTGCTATTGCAGTCATACACTGCCTTGTTCCCGGCATTTTTCTTCACTTCTGTTTGAATAATAACAATATGTAAATCTAATACATAAATTATTAAGCTTCCTTTACCTTCTATAATATATACAAAATCACAGAGAGACAATGCCGCCAGAAACGTAAACAACAGATTTAGGTCTCGTCATGACGTCACAGCTTGCCGGCAAGTAGCGAATGTTGCAGCATAGGGAACTGGTTATCCTCCCTTTGTTTACGATTCTTGGGTGAAGACAGAAATTCAAAATAAATTTTTGCACGATTATAATACTTCCTCTGTACACTCCGCATATGGGGTAGTAACAATCAATGAAGAAAATGATAGGGAACAAGTTTTACATACATTCAAATATAAAGTAAAACACATAATGAGAAAAATTATGAAAAGTGTATTGAAAAAGGATCAGTTCTAAATAACCTAATAAACGGGTTGATATGCCGGGTCTGGTATTGTTTAAGTACGTCCGATTTTAAAAATTTTCCAACAAGTTATGAAAAGAACATGGTTAATAGAGCACATTTTGAAAAAAAATTTTTGGATGAACCATAAATTGTTGAGAAAAAAATTACGAAAGTTACGGGATCTCTGGGAGGGAAATAGGATGCTGGGTGGGGAGATAGTGGAATATAATTATGGAAAAGATGGTCAATACAGTTGTACAACGTAATAGCAGTTAATTAGCGACCTCCGGTGCACAGCACTAATTGGAAAATAAAAAAAACATGACCTAACCAAACGTAAGTACACCTAACAGAAGTAGAACAAACGAACGCAATATGAAAGTGAACCCAACGTAGCCCTATCTAACTGACCGGACCTGACGCAAATTGTAGAAGAAGAAAAGTTATGATTGGATTATATCGAGGAAAGAAGGCATGTTTTATAAAAAATTAAAAAGCAATTATTTGGGGCAAAGACAAAGGTGGTATTTCTTTCCAAAAAAATACCTTTGCCTTGCCCCAAATAATTTTCATAAGCACAACATTTCAACTATCAGAAACGATTATTATAACGTCTGTGAACACATCTATGCAAACATTTGGAAAATGTCCGAAAACATCCGAACGCCAAATAATAATATGGACACCACATTTGACGTACAAAAATAGTAAAAAAATACATCGTTTTATATCCTTTTATTATTAATATCTAGTAACCATCCATACCTAAATCGATTAATATTAACATATAAAAGGTATGTAAGCTGAAAACAGTGGAAAAAACGATTGATTTAGGACGTACTTAAACCACAAGATTTATAGAGTATGAGGTTCCTTAATATAGAGCTTTTAGGCGAAGAAGTCAGTGCGGAGGCGAAAAGTCAGACTATCCTTGTTCTCTGAACGCGCAGTTATCTCACTCTAGAAGAACCGTACTGGCCAGAAATATGGTCTGACGTATACTAAGATCTGTTTGTAGTGTTACATTCTACAACTTATCCTCATTACCAGCATGCAGAACAGTGACTCATAATGCGAGGATAATTACCCCCGACCTCAAAAGCGGATCATTGCGAGCCTGTTCCAGTTACGAGTTCTTTGCTTAATTAACATTACACAAATTCTTACAATATTTTGAATACGGCTCTGCATCTGGTGTGATTTAACACCAGATATTCATTGGCTAATGACATTTTTTGGTGAGGATCCAGAGTTTTTAGTTAACACATTAGTGCCATATAAGTTTTGTGAATCCTCCTTCTAGTACAGAAAATTATAACCAAGTTATTTTATATCAAAATTTCTCATTTAGCGGCCCATCTATATTGAAGATATTAAAATGTGAAGGACATTTTATGCCGAAAAAATCTAATAAAGTTCTGTTGAAAAAAGTTTTCATTAAAACTAAATGTGACATAGGACGCGATATTCGCATTCTAAAATAAGTAAAGTACAGTTTATTGCAATCCATAAGTATTACAGAATAAACAGAATATTAAGTGTATACAAAAAGATCTTTATTATTAGTATGTAGACAAAGCTCAATTTGAAGCTGGATGTTAATCGATTACGAAGCTTGTGCGTTGATATTATAACAATAGATATTATCGATAATAACCTAGTTCTCAATGAGCCATTCGATTCGACGCAATATTATTATATTCTATCGATTTTTTAATAAACCAACCTTGTTTATTCTTCATTAGTGGAGAACGAACGAAAAATAATAATCCATCACAAAATCTCACAAGCAAAAATAGCTCTTATGTTATGAATCAAAAGCTTTAAAAGAAAATTCCCACAAAAAATTCTAAAGATACCTCTAATACATTTCAGTCAAAGCTTTATACTGTGAGATGTTTTTCGGCACTAAATGGGCAACTATAGAAAGAACCAATCTGAAAGGATACAATGTAAATATTATTTTTAATGATAGAAGATATTAGTAAAAGTGCTTTTTATAATTTCAGCAGAGAATTTTAGTATTTCATTATAATACTTAGTTAAATTCTGTTTAAATATTTCTATTTTCAAAGTTTAAAAAACACTTAAATTTGGTGTTGCATGCGGATGATTTGAATAATAGATAAAGTGAATTGTTGCTCAAAGAAGTTGAAACCTATGCTAAGATAGATCTGCGTTTTGAAATATGCTTGTTATTTCAGCTATTCACTGCATAAGAAGAAAATTGGAAGAACATTTTACAAGCTACAGTATTGCCATAAATGAAAGAGAAGTTGTTTTGCAATTAATAGCAAAAAAATATATGGCTACCACCAGTATTCACAAAGGTGCTCATCTTTTGGATTCGAGAAAAAGTGGCATATTTTTAATTCGATAGTGGTGGTGGAGGTGGCTGATGCCAAATTTGATTTTAAGAATTTTGGTTCTTGTACACACTCTAAATAACAATTTTGTTTTTATCCCATTTAATAATGGGGTGGGGGTAGTTGATAGTGAGAGTAGCAGATGACAAAATATTTTTAAACCATAGCTCGTACATGCACTAAATTCTAATTTTATGATATTTTGCTTGCTTGTTTTACCAATTTACCCTCATTTACCAAGCTCAACATGTCTTACTGTTTGTTGGGCATTTTGCCTCTTTCTGTAAAAATATATAAAAAATTTGTTAAAATAAGTAACATATTTTTTAAATATTATTACAGAAAGTAGCAAAATACCCAACAAACTGTACGAAATCATGAATATGCCATAAATAGTTAATTATAGACAATAGGCTCAAAATATAATCTAGTTTCAGTTCTTTTTATAATAGATCTACTAAATTTCAGAAATTTTTTTGCTCAAACTTAAACTCTTGACGTTTCATGACACTAAACAAAAAAAAATCTTTTTGCCGTTACTATAGTTCAACTCCACTACGTGGACGTGGAAGTAAAATGCTGCAGTTATACTTAATTTTTTTTCTGCAGCTTCAACCGAAAGATGGGTGTCAACTTACACCAAATTGCATACCTTAAATAGAAATAGACTTACAAGGAATGAGCTGAAAAACTCATTGACAGCGTAATTTAAAACTATAAAGCAGTTGTCATGTACAATATGATTATTTAGCTCCTTACGTTTATAAGAACAAAGATGACAGAATCCCAGCAAGCGAAGATGTCGTTACCGGGGATGGATTAAATGTCGAGGAAATTATAAATATTACCTTCACCAAAGCTGACGACGCGGAGAAACTAAACACAGTACAGACTAGAAGGAGGTCGGGGAAAAAATATTTGAAGATACTGCAGAGGAGGATTAATGGAACACGAAACTGCTAGATTTTGGGTTTAGAGCCAATCACATTTTTGTTCTGGTATTTCAAGGTTTAGAGTAAATGTTAATTTTGTTTCTATATTTTAAATGTTCTCGTCAATATTTAAATAATATGCTGATATAATGTATGTTTTTATAACACCGTGCGTAAAGTGTTTGCTTGTCGCACGCTGTGTAGTGCATACAGTTAAACTTTTTGTACTAGTGCATAAAGTAAAAAAGTAAAATGTTGCCTATAATACACATATCTTATTTGTAAAGGTTAAAAACTAGCTATTTAATTCCATGTAGTACGTTTATTTATTATCACTGGGTATATTATTATAAAATATACCTAGTTTCAGTGCTTTTTAACAATAATGCTTGAATTATTTGTAATACTGACATTTCATTTATATTCTTAAGAGTTTGATTAATTTTCACTTTTTTAAAATTAGCTTGGCCATGGCGATACTGTGATTTTTAAACAACTGCCTTGCTACTTCATTGTTTCACTTTATGCACTAGGGCGTAAAGTAGCTTGTTTATATTTTAATGCATACATGAATTTTTTGATAATGATTTCGGTAGTAGAAAAAATATTGTATACACTTCGTGTGGAAAGTGCCTTTTTCACACATGGGATTCCCATTTGTGAAAAAAGTATCACTTTATGCTCTTGTTGCATAAATAATAATTATAGATGGTTTTATACATAAAAAATAAAATTCGGCATGTTTACATCTCTCTATATCTCTATATCACGTTGTTTAACTTTTCAGCAAATTTTACTCTGTTTACTTCCTGCAATAAATACAAAATTAGTAACCGTTAATATTTTTAACTACAATTATTCAATAGAACGCGAGTCCACTGAAACTAAATAGTAGTTTTGACGTTGTAAAAACATCTATACGGCCATCAATCGATACACTTCACACTACAAAAATTAAAACCTGTAACATAAACAAAAGTACACTGCTTAAATTAACAGGAATAAACAATAATGAAGGAGGTGTGCAAAGACATCGACCGATTTTGAAATGTTTTAAATAAAATTTCTGATGTGGCTGGCACCTACCAGTTTTGTGTAAATTATCATCATCCGACTCGTGGAATACAACCATAAAGTCACAAGTACAGACAATTATGACTGACAAAGATATAAATAAATATTTATTGAAACTAATATTTAATTGAAATAAAGATATCAATGACTATTGACTAATGTGTTCTTGCGAGTTAGTCAATAAATTGCAACTGACTGACATTAAAGTTTATTGTAAAATGGAGCACAAATATACTATGGTTACTCATGGCCCGCACTTCATCAACATTATCTATTTCCTTTAAATCTATAACAATTCTCTCCTTATATACAAAAGAGTCAGACCAGTGATTACCACAAATAACTCGTTAAGGATTTTTTAAAGGAGCAAGCTCTAATGAGCAACCTTTACAGATTTTTAAAGATAAATAAAGAAAACCTTCTAATAAACGTTTCCAGGAAATTTTTGGGAGTTACCGGAACGAAGTTTTGATAAAAATAAAAGATTGGTAAAGGAAACTTTCCATATGAAAGTTTCCGGAACGAAACTTTGATAAAAATGACAGTTTTCAGTAAAATATTTGAATATTTCGAAAGTTCCCAAAGGAAACTTTCCCGAAATTTTAGAAACTTTCAAATATTCAAATCTTTTTATTGAAAACTCTAATTATTATCAAAATTTCGTTCTTTACCCATCTCTGCAGATTTTTTTTTTAAATAATGAAAAGGATATACTTCATAATATAGTGACAAAAAAGTAGTATAGCTTGTGACACTGCAAACTGCTCGACAGAACAAGGAGACAGACCGTGTTGTACGATGAGTACCACCCAGATTTGCACCCTTTCGTATATGTACATTTTAAAATCTCATTGCAACCTTCCCATACAACTGGTAAATAAGCACTTTAAGTTCATATGCGCCTCCTCCACATATCCAATCACACACCACTACGCTGATGATGGTATCGCTAGATTGGGGCGACCCCAAATGTGTGCTCCTTAATAAGCTACTCGACTTCAATTCACCTGTGATCTCCCAAGGACCGAGAGATCTTCCACGGCTTCCTATGCAGATGACATGACCTTTATTGCCAGATCCTGGAAAGCGAGGATTGCCACCAGAAAACTTCAAGAGGAAGCTTCCCTCATGGAGAACTGGTGCAATAAGTGAATGATCGCAGTCAACGCCGAGAAAAGAAAGACGACACTCTTTAGAAAGGTAAGAAAATAAATCCCCACAGGTCACGTTTCCATGTACGGCGAAGACATCCAATGGCACGATACCACTACCTTGGCGTGACCATGGACAAAGGTCTAACATGGAGACAGAATACCGAAGCCATCGTCAAGAGCATCAGGCGAATGAGAGCTCTCATCTATCCGTTGGTGAGCAACCAAAGCAGACTCAACTAGAGGAACAAGCTCATGCTTATCAGGTCACTCATCAGGCCACAACTGACTTACGCCTCCATAGGATGGAGCTACCAAGCGACCACCTGCCTCAAGCAGATCCAAGCCATGGAGAACGCCGCCCTCAGGACAACAGTAGACGCACCGCAGACATCTTCAGGAACCTGAACCACACCACAGTCACTGAAGTCATCTGGGAGAAAGCAAAGAAATTCTGCACTCTTGCTGAGGAGCATGATGGTTCGTTGATCAGGGAGGCTACTGACTACGATCTAGCTGACGCTCCGAGGCAAAAGAGGTCGAGGGTACAACTTCTGGATAGAGGGTGAGTGTGCTAACCATTCCACTCCCGCTGAAGAAACCACCAGAACAGTCATGAAGGACACCCAACCACCCACCTACTACCCTGCAGGTACCAGAGAAGAATCGTCTAGTACCTGTAGTCCTCTAAGCTCCGTGCAGCCCGAAAGTACTACGAAAGCACTTAGGCCTGCACCTCCTCGAGCTACACAGCTCATTCTACCTCGTCAATGATCCGGATGACAGGATGTAACTTGGAATTCTGTGTACCGGCAGTCAATCCCAGTCAAAAATATTAGCACAATTTCCAACAGACTGATGACTATCCCCGGGGGTGACAAGCTGGCGAATAAAGAACACGAAGATCTCTACGCACGTTGTCACGACATAACCCTACTAGCAGACTTAGTCCATGAAATATCACAAAAATTCTACCAATTCAAACTGGGCGATAGTCCACTAACCCGCGATATAACACGAATCAGACAGCATAATGCCATACTTTTCAACCTGAAACACCCATTACCATACCAGGCGTTGCCTATCTTTCGGCAACCTCCCTAGCCACACTTTTCTATATCATAATTCTTCCTTTTCACCAGCTTTTACCTCAAACCCCTTTCTATCCCCTCTATTCACCTCCATTTTTCTTAATTTTTATTAGTTTTTGTTCTTTTGTCCTGTTTTGTCTCCTTTTCAAAATCCCCCCTCCCCCCCCCCCCCCCCCGGCCAATAACTTCTTGTAAAATCCAAACTTTTCAAACTACAACATCCCCTCACCCTACCTTCCTGGAGGTGGTACGACCGCCAGGATGAAGGATGTCATTAGTTCGAACGGGTTTTTTCATTGAGTTTTCCCCGTATCAGTAACCGAAACTTTAAACAGTGCAGTGCGCCCTAACAAGTGCACCGCAAATAAAAACCAATAAGTTTAATTTTAAGTTTCTAAAAGCTTTCTCCTATACATAGTCATATTGTTAGTTTTAAGTCTTACTTATTTTTTAAGACAGGAGCACTAACGCCCCGCTTCAACTTATTGTTCTAGCCGAACCGGACCCGCTCCGCCCAGCCACACACAAACCACGGGCTGTGGTTGTGCGGCTGGCTCCGGACCGGAATCCGGCTAGGCGCGTATAATGTACTTAACTAAAATGTTAAATAAATTGTTATTGAATTGAATTGATCACATTTGTGAGTGGAGTTGTTGAAAAGTAAGCTAGCCCGCTCCTCACGAGGCCTGTCCAGGTCTACAGCGATGATTATGGTAAAGAGCAATAGCCCTGCTCGACCCTCCCTATCTAAGGCCGTTATACTCGACAGTTCCGTAGAAATCGCAAAAACATGAGCATATTGCCTATTTTTTTTTAAAAAGAGTACTTTTCTCCCTTAGCTAAGTGACAAAACTTGCCGACTTCATCGTATACAATAAAACGACATAGAGCTCAAGCTTGTCTCAAATTGTTAGAAATCCATAAGTTGAGATTGAGCTAGGAAAGTTTCTGTACTCATCAATTTTCACATTGCTTTATTTATCCTATTGGGGAGTTTTATATTTTTACATTTACATTTTTGGCATTAGAAAATCATACGCTTGCGTAGGTTTACTTTCCACTATGCATGATATGTGGAATAAGTACAGTTGCTCTTTTCTTTCTGTTATGGTTACGTGAACGAACGTATAGTCATGAACTATATTAATTTCCGGAAACTTCGTATAAACTCTCATATGAATGCATGTAACTTAGATTCACACAATACACAACCTGTACAAAATAAATTCACTTTAAACTGCAGACCGGGCTAATGCCGGGTTTGTACAAAAGGCACTTTTGTAGGTAATTCTTCAGGCAATGATGAAGGACGTAGTACAAATTCGTGCTTTTTGTTGCAGTAATCGATTTGATCGACCGAACAGAACAAATTATGGAAAAATTCCATATCTTTGGTGTCAATGCTGTGGAAAAAGACGTTATAAAGCACCACTGATGAAATTTCCGGCACTTTTTTACATCCACGAAGAAGTAAAAAATTTTAAAGTACATTGAAATATGATGGTCGCTTCACGACTCATTGAAGAATTAGGTAGTACTCTAAAGGTGTATTTAGAAAAAATTAAAATTTTGAAAGTTAACAAAATATTAATTAGTAACATGGGAAAAGTGACAAAGGCGCGTACTCTCTAAACGTAATTTTCAAGCAAAACAGATGAAAAGGCCAAGTGCTAAGGCCGGTTTTTCGCATAAAAATATTTTAAATCCATTCGGCTTCTTGACTATGGGACAAATTCAAATTCAATTCAAAACAATTTTATTAAACATTATTGTTTACAAAGATGCGCCTAGACCGAGCCCCGATTCAGAGCCGACCACACCACCACGTCGCGCAGCGCCGTGGTAGATGGGTGGTCGGATGGAAAGGGGTGGTTTTCGGCTTTAACGATAGGTCACATGGTGAGGGTTAGGCCTCCTGTTTAAAAAATAGTGAAAACTTAAGCCTGACAATTGCGGTTGACTATAACTAAAAACTAAGTTTAAAAACACTTAAAGCTACTTAAGGCTAGATTTAAAAACTTGGGTTAGAGGGCGCGCGCACAACACACGCGCACTAGTTTTTATAGTTTTGGTTAGTGATACAGGGAAAAACTCAATGAAAAAACCCGTTCGAACAAGTCACAGTCTTCATCCGGTGGTCTGCCCGCCTCCGGAAAGGTAGGGTGAAGGGGAGAGTGTGATTTTAAAAGTTGGGATTTGCTAGAGGTTATTGGTCAAAAGGGGATTTGGAAGGACAAAAAGGGACAAAAAGAACAAAATTTAACAAAACAACAAAAAATGGATAAAGGGAATAGAGAGGGGTTTGAGGTAAAAGGTGGTTAAATTGAAGTAAAGGGTGGTGAAAGGGAAATTGTGGTATAGGAAAGGTTTGGCTAGGGAAGTTGCCGAAAGATAGGCAACGCCTGGTATGGTAATGGGTGTTTTAGATCGAAAAGTATGGCATTATGCTGTCTGATTCGTGTGATGTCTCGGGTTAGCGGACTGTCGCTCAATTTGAATTGGTAGAATTTTTGGGAGGTTTCCCGGACGAAGTCCGCTAGTGGGGTTATGTCGTGGCAACGTGCATAGAGATCTCTGTACCTATCTGAGTCTGAAATGAGGCGCATAAATTTGTGTTCCAAGACTTTAAATTTATTCATTGTCGTGGCCGGGATGCTGCACCACACGGCGCCGCGTATGTGATGGCCGGCCTGATCACCATCGTGTACAACAGCTTTTTATTCGTCCTGTTTAGTCCGCTACCCCGCGCCAGGAGCGGGTACAGACTCCTGGACATGGAGTAGACCTTGCGTACCGTCTCGTTGATGTGTGTATTGAAAGTCAGCCGTCTGTCTAAGTTGACCCCCAAATATTTCACGCACCGCTTAATTGGAATTTGGCGGCCCCCTATCGAAAGTGGTGTGAGAATTCGGTTCTCGGTAAAGCGGCGCGTGAAAAGAATCGACTCCGATTTCTCGGCGTTGATCCGAATCTTCCACTTGTCGTAATACGCCGTGGCACGAGCCATGTGCGCCTTCAGCAGCATGTTCGCTGCTTGTGCGTTGTGTGAATGCGCGTACATGGCTGTGACTATGGGACAGAGGCATCGGAGGGTAGCAGAGAAAGGCAGTTGCATGCCCGAAGCCAGATCTTCAATATTAATGAAAAGAAGATGAAAAACCGATTAACCCATAAATGAGTAGTGTTGCGAGGGAACAGGAAATCATCATATAACTTATATACTGACCTAAAACGCAATTCAAATTGAAAAGTTTTTGTAAATTATACAATCACTATTGGAACTATAAAGCTAGCCACAAGCGCATCAAATTTCTAGTAAAATATTTTATAACTTATCGTCAGTCCAAGTCAATGTGCTTTCGTACACTTCTAAGAAGTTGTGCGTCCGCCTTTGCCATGTTAGGCAGATTCTTATATATTGATAGATAGGTTCTGCCAAATTTACTGTACATTTTAAATTAAATAGAATCAATAAATGGTATTATTTTAACTCTTGCGTTTTCTTGATTAAATAATTAACTTAAAGCATGACTTCTCGGAAGCTTTTGTCTATTAGGTCGACGATTGATTGAAAGGGACCCTCAAAGGGCCCACAAGTCTGATATTCAAAACATCAAGCAGATCACAGAAGTTGAAGAGAGGAACTAAAAAAGTAATTGAGATGTCCAGAAGTGATAAGTCCATAAACAGTGTTAGATATTAGACCAGTGCATTGTAAAAAGAGATTGAGACTTTGGAGAGGGCTGTTAGCAATCCATGGTAGGTACGAGTGCCTGTTTTTCTCTCCACTACAAGACCTCGGTCCTAGGTCTCCTCTCTGAACTTAAGCGAACCTCACTGAGAGTAGAAATTAATCACCCAAGTCAAAGGGGAAAGCATGGCTGGCGCCCTTAGTAAAATAAATAGTGTCACATCCTTCAGACGACGGTGGCGAATTCTTCTACATTAACACACTTTCGATATTTGTCAATTCTATTTTTAAAATAGTTATGTGTTTACCGGTGCTAAATTAGCTGGACATAATACATGTAGTATAGTTTACTAATCTGTAAAAAAAGTGTGCAGTTGTGCAATTATGCAGAAAATAGAATGGTAGTTGTCAGTGTGTTGTAAATCGATACAAAATGTCATGTTTTTATCAGAACTTGCGGTACGTCAATGAAATTAACTGTGTACCGCCATCACTAAGAATGGCGATGTCTTTAACAGACATTGTATTGACTAGCTTTTCTGAATTAACGTATTAAAGTAATGGAAAACGCGCGATTTACGACGAACGATTTCGCCATATTATCGACTCTAGAACTTTTACGCCTCTAGTGCTATTTATGAGTTCGTGGCGTTTTCAAGCCTGCAATCCAGGATAGATGACGAATGCGCTATTAAATTCAGAATCTCACATTTTAGATGTTGTAGAGAGACATTCTGAAATACCTACACTTAGAAACTCTCTCACTAAACTGGAATTTCGCAATTTAGTCGATGCATCAACATGTATAAAAACAATGATTGTTGTAGCAATATCGAGTGCAAGCACATAAAATGGTTATTTTATTTATATTCTTGAGGAACTTTAGTTTAGTAGCAATAAAATTACTATTTCTCGTGTGAAGCTTTGTGTGAGAATTATGGGTTCTGTGAGACGGATTCTGTGTTTTTTTTGTACTATATACCATCTAACTAAGATTTCTGAATTAGCAATATTTCCTGAGAAGAAACTATGTGAAGAACGTCATTTGGAGACGAGAAGTCTAGGCGAGAAAAATTATTTATCATACCCGGTCAATTAATTTGGAAGTAGAAAATTCATAAAGTAAATATTTACCGGATCTTCTTTTTATTGAATTAAATTTATTGAAATGTATGTAAAATGTGTTTTGATACATTGTTATTCTTGGAAACAATATCGCAATTGGCTTTAACTTCTAGATAAAAGTATAAAACAAGAAATGCCTTCCAATTCTGGTAGTGTTAAAAATTTAAATTTAATGACTACAATATTATTAGGAATTTTAAATACGGAATTTGATAAAGTTCCTCTCACAACTTTTAAAAGTTTTGGTGATAATGATAGAGCGTCGAGTAGATAGACAAACAGACGGCAAGCAGACTTGATCCAGGAAAGGTTAAGTCATAAAGGGTTAGTTAAAATCTCGTATTTGAAAAAAATCATGATTACTGTACTATACCTGAGTAAATTTAATGTTTTTCAAAAATGGAACGCTGTATCATTATCAATTATAATCAAACATACGATTTGTGAGAGTCATAACAGTCTTGACGCCCAAGAATCCCATATCTGGTTATAATTTTATCCAAGGAATTTAAAAATATCACCTTAAATTCCAAGATGTATCTAATGTTAAAATTTATGGATAAAAACCATTGGGAGACTTTCACCTCTGGCTTCTTAAACAAGATATGGGAGGCGCCACACTTCTCAATTACAAATATTTATCTATAATGTACAAATTTTACTATAATCGATATAGCAGTATCTAAGCCATGAACAAAAAAACTTCTCAAAGGTCTCATTTAAGAGTGAACAATAATAATAATTTGTGTATTAAGAAAAAGTAGGTCATTACGGTAAATATTTACTGCAGAAATTTGGAAAGTAATGTGGATGATAGCGATTTTCCAAACGTTCTACCAGATTCGGCCATACAAGCGAATATTTTAACTTTAAACTTTTTATCGAAGAAATCAAGATATAAGTACGAAACTCTTGTACAGAATGTTTATCAGTTGGTGCCAGGACATCAACGTGACTAATAATACATAATATATACTGTTGGTTTATTTCGCAGAAAAATCTACATCATTTTAAAGCTCCCACTATGTTGTCGATATTCTCAATGTTGAAGCCCATTCTTCAAGGTAAAAGGCGACATATCAGCCAATATAAGAAAGCCGCCTTTCTAAAGAGATAGTCAGTAGGACACAAGCCAAAAAACTGCGGCTTTGGAAGAGGAATGACAAAGGTAAATTTGTCAGCGAAGCCGCAGATGAACAATTTCTTTTATGAAGGTAACTTAATAAGCATTTTTAAAACAGCAAAAAAGAGTTATTTATAAAACCTTATTGTTTCAGGTTGATTTATGGGCGTCCGTGGAGCGTTGCTTTAGAGACGACCTGTTAAAAATGACGATTGCCGAAGATACGGAAAGTATCCTCATTGTAAAAGTTCCAGACACAAAAACCTACAGCCGGCGAACTTCCATCATCGGTAACAAGGACTTCCTGACCTTTTACCGCAAATATGCACTACAATAAATAAAAGCAACTACTCGTCGCTTGTTTTTGTACCACAGTAATGGAAAATGTACTTGTTAAGTAGTGGTTATGAACACTATGGAAAAAGTTTTAAAAAATAAATACCTAGTATTTCTGCTTACATCATTGTTAAAAATTATTATTTTTGGTGTTCAGCAGATAACTTTAGAGAATATTATTTAGGTATTATGCAAATCACAACTTACACACTTTTTATTTATTATAAAAATACCTACTTTCTGTATATTGTTGCCCTAATCTGGGCACGCTAATATACTAGTCAGGTAAATACTTTAAAACACTCATTATTGGAGAATCAATCAAAACAACTACTCTTCTAGCTAATACTGACGAAGTATTGAATTACATGATAGGATTCTTAGCATTTTAAAGAACAAAAATATATTGAAAATACTTAAATCATTTATTAAAATTTAATCATTCACACTTTTTTATTTAATATGAAATTATCTACTTTCTGTATATTGGTGCCTTAATCGGGTCACGCTAATATACTACTTAGGAAAACACTTTAAAACACTCATTATTGGAAGACCAATCAAAACAACTACTCTTCTAGCTAATACTAAGAATCCTATCATGTAATTCAATACTTCGTCAGTATTAGCTAGAAGAGTAGTTGTTTTGATTGATTCTCCAATAATGAGTGTTTTAAAGTATTTACCTGACTAGTATATTAGCGTGCCCAGATTAGGGCAACAATATACAGAAAGTAGGTATTTTTATAATAAATAAAAAATGTGTAAGTTGTGATTTGCATAATACCTAAATAATATTCTCTAATCATGATAAAAGCAAATAAATAAAAAATAATTAATTGTAAAAATAAATCAAGAATAGGCTTGTAAATAATGAATGAATGTTTCTATACTCTACTGATGAGAACTAACGAGTTCGAAAAAACTTGTACAACTTTTCTAGAGTTGAATTAGAATGTATGGTTCAAGAATTGTTGTGAATGACTGAATTTCAATAAATAATTTAACTATTTTCAATATATTTTTTTCCCTTAAAATGCCAGGAATCCTATCATGTAATTCAATGCTTCGTCAGTATTAGCTAGAAGAGTAGTTGTTTTGATTGGTCTTCCAATAATGAGTGTTTTAAAGTGTTTTCCTAAGTAGTATATTAGCGTGACCCGATTAAGGCACCAATATACAGAAAGTAGATAATTTCATATTAAATAAAAAAGTGTGAATGATTAAATTTTAATAAATGATTCAAGTATTTTCAATATATTTTTGTTCTTTAAAATGCTAAGAATCCTATCATGTAATTCAATACTTCGTCAGTATTAGCTAGAAGAGTAGTTGTTTTGATTGATTCTCCAATAATGAGTGTTTTAAAGTATTTACCTGGCTAGTATATTAGCGTGCCCAGATTAGGGCAAAAATATACAGAAAGTAGGTATTTTTATAATAAATAAAAAGTGTGTAAGTTGTGATTTGCATAATACCTAAATAATATTCTCTAATCATGATAAAAGCAAATAAATAAAAAATAATTAATTGTAAAAATAAATCAAGAATAGGCTTGTAAATAATGAATGAATGTTTCTATACTCTACTGATGAGAACTAACGAGTTCGAAAAAACTTGTACAACTTTTCTAGAGTTGAAATAGAATGTATGGTTCAAGAATTGTTGTGAATGACTGAATTTCAATAAATAATTTAACTATTTTCAATATATTTTTTTCCCTTAAAATGCCAGGAATCCTATCATGTAATTCAATACTTCGTCAGTATTAGCTAGAAGAGTAGTTGTTTTGATTGGTCTTCCAATAATGAGTGTTTTAAAGTGTTTTCCTAAGTAGTATATTAGCGTGACCCGATTAAGGCACCAATATACAGAAAGTAGATAATTTCATATTAAATAAAAAAGTGTGAATGATTAAATTTTAATAAATGATTTAAGTATTTTCAATATATTTTTGTTCTTTAAAATGCTAAGAATTCTATCATGTAATTCAATACTTCGTCAGTATTAGCTAGAAGAGTAATTGTTTTGATTGATTCTCCAATAATGAGTGTTTTAAAGTATTTACCTGACTAGTATATTAGCGTGCCCAGATTAGGGCAACAATATACAGAAAGTAGGTATTTTTATAATAAATAAAAAGTGTGTAAGTTGTGATTTGCATAATACCTAAATAATATTCTCTAATCATGATAAAAGCAAATAAATAAAAAATAATTAATTGTAAAAATACAGATAACTTTCAAAGAAAACATTCATTTCTTTCATATACCATTGGAGCAAGTCTGACCAAAATAGAAGATCAATAAGAGTTCCCGCTACGAAACGACTTATCAACTTCTTTCTTACTATATCTAATATTCAGCATGAAATTGGTGCAAGTCGACAAGTCGTTTCGTAAAGGAACTCTTGTTGATCTTCTGTTTTGATCAGACTTGCACCAATGGTATATGAAAGAAACGAATGTTTTTTTTGAAAGTTATCTGCTGAATACCCAAAATTATAATTTTGACTATGGGAAAAGTATCCACTAACATTTCAAAATATTTAAAATTTTCTAACCCAAAATCTTTTACTCCGCCACTATTGTGATGGAATCAGGGGCGAATTTATTGGACTTTAAGGCGCCACACTGGAGTAGAAGGTTACACTGAAAATTCAGTGGATATAAAATTGCGATCGCAAGGAAGATATTTCCTAAAATAAGAAGCAGTATCAATAATCTACGTCAAAAATGTTCAAAAATAGAACTAGAGCTCATTCGTGGAGAAACATAAGAAGTTTGCTCGCATTTTCGCCAGAAGATGAAAATGTTGCCCTTGCTAATTTCGTCAATTTCAAATCTAATTCAAGAATCACCATGCACAATCTAACAAATTTTAACTTAACGTTCAATGTTGTTAACAATAAAAATTAAATAAAAAATTAAATTTTATTATTCTTCGAGTTTTATTTAGAAAATATTCCGATTGTCGTCCATGGCAATGAGCGGATTGCTAATATAATCAAAAAACATTAAATTTGAGTTATCAAAGGAAATCACAAAACGTCACCTCGTCACCTTTCATAGATTAACCCAGTCGGTGAAGGTATTTACCTACAAAAATTTGCAAAATGAATAATTTTTTTTTAAATGAGTTCGTGAAAGTGTATAGAATAATATCCTGAAATGTTTATATTTCGCTCGGATGCAGAACATAAAAAAAGGTGAAAAAAAAAAAAAATTCTTCCATCCATTTTTTCAAAATATTGAAATTGATTCAAACTAGGAAAAAATAAAAAATACAGATGGATAGATCACGTATTTATGAACAAGAAATGTTCTAACAAAATTTATCGCTAAAGCCACGGTTTTTTCTGGAAAAAAATAGTCAAGTGTAACGTTATAACGCGGAGCGAGATCCATGCGTGCGCGCGCTTGAATACGCATGACTGTGAAACCGACGCATTGAGTTACATGTCACTAAATCAGAATTTGTTCAATCTACATTTGTTTCATTTAAAAGATGGAAATTGTAGCTTTCTGGTGCTTTTTTGTTTTAAACAATACAAGCAAAGGATGGATGGAAAAAATATACTTAATATATTATCACGCCCGAATTCAATGGTCGCAATAATAAATATAGAAAAAAATGAAAGCCCTTCAAAAAAATTCTTTCTTCATTGAGAACTGTTAAAAAGTATGTACAAATCATGATTATTATGGTTTATTAAGTTGTAGTAACGTGGATTCACAAAAAAAGTACATCTCAAATCATTTTGATTTCCTTGCTTGATTTTTTTCATAAATATATACAGGGTGATTCTTTTAAGGCGGCCATTAGAATATTTTCCACTTGCAGATGAGATAGAGATTTGAGATTTGGCACCCTGCGGGTCCGAAAATAATAATTTCAAGGTGGCGGCACTTCCGGAAATACCGGAAGTCGATACCAACTTGTTTATTTTAAATGGAACACCCTATATATTTTCCACTTTTCGAAATGATCATAAAATTCTGAGTCAAAACATGTAGCACACCCTATACCTAAACCGAGCAGTTTCGGAGATATTTGACATTTTATAAAAAAATTTGACAGGTGCAACGGTTTGCAACGGTTATAACTTTCTTTGTGTAGGAGATCCTTATTTGCTCTTTGGTACGCAGAAAGAACACAAAATGAGCAACTCTCTAAAAAAAAAATGATTCCAAAATAGTATACCAAGTGTTTTATTTTCACGTTACATTTTGTCAAATTCAAACCTCAAAAACTTTTTTATTTTAAATGGAACACCCTGTATTTATTTATATCAAATTATGTTAAATTAAATTCCATTTTTTTCTAGTATAAGCATTGTAGGGGTTAAAGTTACAACTTTTCGAAATATTGGTGATTTTCTTAAATGTCGAAAAATTTTTAATAAAAATTGCCATCAACTTACCCATGATAAGAAACAATCATTAATGTCAGTCATTATTTTATGTTAAAAAACACCAACACGTTTAAATTACACCCACGAAGACTAGGTTTGTTTATTATTTATGGAGAATGTGATAAAGTAATACCAAGAACATGTAACACATTTGCTACTCGATACCCACAAGAACAGAAACCGTCCACCATCCACTGTAAACCGCATATTGGATAATTTTAGAATATTTGGCTCTGTCAAATGGCACGTGCGAAATTTTTTCATGGCAATCGATGTAGAATTAAATTTGAGGTGGACTTATATCCGCATGTCCTATATCTAACACATGTACTTTGAATTTTTCGCAAGTTTTTGTTGAAAATTATAATTTATCCAAAAAAACGTAGAAGTCTATGAAACAATTGAAACAATATAGTGGGTATCTATTAGCAAATGTGTTACATGTTCTTGGTATTATTACTTTATCACATTCTCCATAAATAATAAACAAATCTAAAAGTCTTCGTGGGTGTAATTTAAACATGCTGGCATTTTTTAACAAAAGAGAATAACTGACATTAATGATTGTTTCTAATCATGGGTAAGTTGATGGTAATTTTTACTAAAAATTCTTGGACATTTAAGAAAATCGCCAATATTTCGAAAAGTTGTAACTTTAACCCCTACAATGTTTATACTAGAAAAAGGGGAATTTAATTTAATATAATTTGATGTAAAAAAATACACGGTGTTCCATTTGAAATAAAAAAGTTTTTGAGGTTTGAATTTGACAAAATGTAACGAGAAAAATAAAACACTTGGTATACTATTTTGGAATCTATTTTTTTTGTGAAGAGTAGCCCATCTTGTGTTCTTTATATGTACCAAAGAGCAAATAAGGATCTCCTACACGAAGAAAGTTATAACGGTTCTTGCAAACCGTTGCACCTGTCAAATTTTTTATAAAATGTCAAATATCTCCGAAACTGCTTGGTTTAAGTAGCTACATGTTTTGACTCAGAATTTTATGGTTATTTCGAAAAATCGAAAATAAATAGGGTGTTCCATTTAAAATAAGCAAGTTGGTATCGACTTCCAGTATTTCCGGAAGTGCCGCCATCTTGAAATTATTATTTTCGGACCCGCAATGGTCGACTATGGTAGAGTACCAAATCTCAAATTTCTATCTCATCTGCAAGTAGGAAATATTCTAATGGCCGCCTTAAAAGAATCACCCTGTATATTGGAGGATGTAACTTGCCGAGAACTTGACCCACAGGAAAAAATAAAATATCACTATTTCGGAAAAAATGTATACATTTCAAATGTTCAAACACAAATTCGTTTACTTGTATGCATTTTTTTGAAAATATCAATCAAATCATGATAAGAAATTGCGATTTTCACGAGCTTATCCTTATAACTATGAAAATATTTTTGATTGTTTTGAGTATAAATTTTGAAACTTTTCCAATACATTAACAACATGTATAAGGAATCCATGGGATATAGCTGAAATGTGGATAGGTGTACCTGTAACAAATACAATACAGTAAAGGCACGTCAAAATCCATGCAAGAGATTCAGCAGCTATGTATGTGGTGTCTGTATATGTGTTCATAATTATATATTTTCCGTGCATACTCACTATTTATCCTCCTATTTACTAAGAAAAATGTTAAAAATCTTTAATCAGAAAGAGAAAAAAAGCTTTATTTTACTCGTTAGAACTGCTAAGAATGTTTAGAGGTTCCATGGTATGCATTTAACCGTGCGCTTGGCCGCACAAAGTGACAAAGTTACTTCACTATTTTTTTCCAGGAATACCGTGGCTTTAGCGATAAATTTTATTAGAACATTTTTTATTCAGAAACATGTGGTCTATTCACCTGTATTTTTTATTCTTTCCTAACCTGACAGAATTTCAAAATTTTGAAAAAATTGATGAAAATGTTTTTTTTATGTTCTGCATCCGAGCGGAATGTTAACTTTTCAGGATATTATTCTATACACTTTCATCAACTCATTAAAAAATGTTATTCATTTTGCAAGTTTTTGCAGGTTTCACTATAAAATATTCTCTGTCGTCTGGGCTAAGATGTTATAGAAAAAAATATTACAGATACATGTAGTGTCATTTTGACCAAAGCTTTGCACACTTGAACTATTTCATACTTCTAGGATGCCCCGTACATTAAGTATGAGACTATTCGATGAACACGAAAAGTAAACAGAACAAACCAAGTTCATGGATATAATTCGAATAATGATTATATCTACAAATTGGAACATAGTTTCTGCGGATTGTATATAGCTTTGTCTCCATTACAATAGAGGCATTCCTTTTAATAAGCGAAACTCAATAGAAGTGAAGAGACATGGTTCCTTGCCAATAATTGAAGCTATTGTTTGCCAAACAGGAAATCGTTTCGTAAGGGATCATCCCCAGACATTGATGGAATAAGAGGAAGGTTGGAATATTATCTTGGATAGATAAATTACCTCAAACGTTATATTATAAACCTCGTTACAGATTTAATTAGCCATCGTAAACATAAAGTAGATAGGCTTGCTATTTACATTATTAATAAAGAGATTGTTCTGCGCCGTATAGGGTCATCTGAGATAATTGTTTTAGCGAAAATGCCGTAATATCCTAAACATACAGAGTTGGTTTAAAGTGTACTCTGACTCAAGTTTTAATAGTTTTTAATATCAAACTGCAACTAATTATAAAATTTGTTATAGATTCGTATTGTTGCTATTGGCTAATCAGCTTTGAGGTTTATTGTAGAAAATTCTTAAGTTAGCTTTTATACAAATTGTTTTATAGATGTCTGTTAGCAAATGCGTTTGTACAACGTGATCTGCCATGACATGCGGACAATTTAACAGTAGGTTGTCCCCACCGAAAAGAGTTAAAGAAATGAAAAAATTAAAAAAAGTGACCAAAAAAATTACCTTATTTTTTTTGTAGAATGCGCCGCCAATGACTTTAATTAATCTGACGTAACGCGGTACAACCATATCACTTTATCAGACTGGGATTGACACTATTAACAGCAAAGCTGGAGAGGCTAGAAGTGACTTTTTGGTTTTAATCAAATCACACTATAAAAATAGCGAAATAAATTGAAATAAATTATAAGACATTGACCCTATGCCAGTCAACTCTGCAATAATAAGAGATATTTACGTAAATCCGTGAATAACACGCCGGTGTCCTGATTGTTCGACCGAAAGCAAGAAACGCGGTACTTTGATCTGTGCTTTGACCTCACTCGTCGGCTTCAGTTTTTATGCCAATTAAGGAAATGTAAACAACTCCAATATGTTCTTTCAGAAGTAAGTTCGAAGACCTAATACTGACCTACTCAACATCAGTAGTGTATCTTCGCAAATTTACTAATAATTTAATATACTAAATTACCTCAGAACAGTCCAAAATTTTGCAGGGCTTCTCCCACATTGAAGACTAGCACACCATTTTATTTTCCGCATATCATGGTAGACCACGCTGTATATAAATATTACTATAAATCTAAATTTTAATAAACCGTTGACGAAAAGCCTCTATCTTTTGTATTTTTATTATAATTTAATATCCTCAATCATACAAAATGACCAGCACCAATAGGATGAACTATCATTTTAAAGCTAGTATTAGTGTTAGAAAATGAAATAATTAATAAAGTAGACAAGATAAATGTGGCGTGTAAATGGGTGATGAAGAAAGTTTGATTTGTTCCGTTTTTATTTCCTTGTTGGGGACATAATTAACATCTTACAAAAAGATGAAGAATTAGTGATCACCTGAGGCTGCTGTATTATCTGGTAATAAAAAGTTCTAATTGAGGCGGATTTACATTTATTATGGTAATTGTGGCATACGTTAATAAATAATTAATTGTAAACATTGCACGACCGATTCTTACCTAGAGAGTCAAAGTTCCATCCTTTGCCCCCATAGTAATTCAGATACAGTGCCATGCTTAAATAGTGAATTTTCGAAGCATGGTGTAAGGAATTTGTAACCAACCCACCAACAGAATTCTTCTGCTGAACTGAGGGGAAATATTAGTTACATATTTACGATAAAAAATGAATGAAAGAATAAAACACACCACAATATATAATAGACAGATCCACCCGGAGGGGTGTTACGCATTTGGAAAAACGCAGACATACATCCTTACCCATTTATATTGTCAGTACCGCGGCTGGGGTTCGAACCCAGTACACAATACACAATACGACCAGCATATTTGCTACACAACATCCTTTAGCCGACCGTGTCAGTTAGAATGGTAGATAACATAACAATATAATATTGCACGATGATATAAGTTCATTTGATAGTGTCATATTAATATAGGAACCACAAGAATTTTTTTTGAGAGGGTGTTGGGGGGGTCAGACATGTCAAAATCTATATAGCGGTAAGTTTGACAGATTTGAACGGAAATATGGGAGTGAGATATTTCTATGGCACACATAGTCAAAATAATTGGCATAAAATCACCCAAATCCCGTTGCTAGGGAGCGCCCCTCTCCGTGTTACGCGTCTCCGAGGGATTTCATCTCCTTACGGGGAGGTGTTCTACTCCACTGAAGTGAAAGTAGATATTCTTAGGTAAAATACCTGCGGGTTACCCCCCTCTTAAAATTTTTAAAAAACAGCTGAAATAGTATATACCATTTCTTAAATAGGTGCGGGGGGGGGGTCAATTTTAGGCCCCATTCAAACTGTACCCGTTCCGCTATATATCCGTGGTCCCATCGTGGCAATGTCGTAGGAATTAATAATTTAAAATTTCGAAGCACCCCTTCCCTAACAGCGAACATGAGCTGGGCAAAATATTAGAATGGTGAAATGGCGTAATATATCGAAGATAAAATAGTTTATAAAATAAATAGATAAAATAATTGTCATTTTGCGCGTGGGGGTGGGGGAATATATGTGACGTTAATATATTCTGGTACTGTCAAAGTGACGTTTATCGAGTATGATAGTTGTCAAATTGACATCTGTCAGTTTGACATCTGTCATTTTGACATATGTCAGTTTGACATCTGTCAGTTTGATATCTCTCGGGCTTATTAGCTTGTATTTGCCTGACGGTGGGAAACGAGTAGTTCCAGTAAATTAGGCACTTCTCGTTTCCCACAACGGACTCAATATCCCCGGAGTGTAAGGCAGCACTGGTGTCTCGTCTATCCGATATGAGTGCCTTAAATGATAATGAAGCACTCGTAATGCTGCGTCGTGTCTCTGGATATAGGCCGAGACTGTATATGCTGGGCAAGCCGAAAGCAAATGCATTAATGTCTCTGGCGCCCTACAACTGACATAATGTCATAGCAATGACACGACTTCGATAGACGAGTGCGTTGAATACACCATCCTGGCACGTCATTATGAATCCCTCGGTCTGAGCCTTCGGCCCGGCTGGGGTTATCGGTTGGCACACCTCCTGCGGTTATTTGCCGAGGCTTCAAAGTGTACCGGGGCTAGAGTGTCTCTGTTGAGTGGAAGCTTCGGTCCGTAGAGCGTTTTCCAAAAGTTTTCAACCTGATCTACAGTAGGCGAATTGTCTACAACACGGTCACTAGTGACTTTTTACAAGCAACTAGCGTCCGTATTCGTTCAAGTGTTCATGTCAGTGCTGACAGGTGGAGAATTCTTATGATAGAAGATGACAATATTCCATTAAGTCGGATGGCACTTTTCTATCGTTTTTATTTCCTATTACAAATGTAATAGCCTGTAAAAACGGAGATGTAGATCGCAAAATCGAATCAAATGGGTCGAATTTGGTTTAGTTTAGTCAGCTTTTGTTGACCTGGTAAATATTCGAAGAAGGAAAAAAAAATAATTTTGCATGTCTTGAGTCAACATTATCCATAGTATAGTAATACTAGAAGTCAAATTGACACGATTTACTGTGTAAGAAATTTGAGGAAAAATACTCATTGTCTTCGATTTGATTATTTTTTGAGTAAATTTCAAAACTGAGGTACTAAATACTAAATTACAAAATTGACCATTCGTTTGTTTGTATTGACATAACTGAAATTTGTCTCCATTTTGACATTTCGCAGTCAAATTAATTAAAACCGTGATTTATTGCTTTGCCTAGTGAAGTAACTCTAGTATAATCAGTTTTGTATTATCAATATTATCTTTCACAATCTCCTCCTCAAGATTACATAAACACATATAGTTTTCATATCTACAATGTTTAAAGTGAGTTTTGTCTGCTTATCCTCTCCGACACACCTTACCTGTAGAGCCCAGCAATATAATTTTATTTCGTGCGAGTTACGCGTGTATCAATTAAGTTAATGTAATTTCTATATTTTATGGACAGAATGATGAAAAGTGAGGAACGTATTATCAGAAATCATTAAAACATCGGGATACGAAGTCTTGAGCTATTGCATGTAGACGCACCGCAATATTTGTCCATTTCACTCTAAAAGTAGGGAAGGAGATAATGATGCATCATAATCAGCGATCAACAAAACCCCGAATACGGAATCTCGTGTTATTCTCATGAAAAAGCATTATTCTTCTATCTTACCCCATGGCCGTGAATTGAGCTGATAAAACTCCTGGATACCTGGATATTAAACTATTATTATGATAGAAAGGAACGGACTTCCCCCTTTACCAAAATTTGAAATCATTATATTTTATTCACGTCATCGGGAATTCTTCATTGTGCCAAATTCAACGGCTCTATATGTACAGGGGAAGTGGATGAAAAATGTGTTGCCAGGTTCATCCAAACAAAGAAGAGTGTGGAAAAACGTGTAATAAATAGAAGTTAGTTCAAGTATATAGTTTACCTAAGTTTTTGTTACCGTTTTGAAAGAATTAATATAATTTAGACCATCATTCTTTACTTCAACATTATAGTTATTAAGGTATCAAGGGTGTTATAAGGATAATAACGCACCGAGGTCGGCAGTGTACAATCCCGAGGGCCTCTGGCCCGAGGGAATGTACGTCGACCGAGGGCGTCATTATCCTATAACACCCGTGGTGCCTTCAACGTTTAATGTCCTGCAAGTCTGTTATTTAATTCGAATTTTTTTTTTTTTGATTACGATTTATTAATTTGACATCTATTATGTTCAGAACGATTTGATTTAAAAGAGAGTAAAAATCAAAATTGTTTGTAAACGCCGCCGTTGCATAGCAACACATTTTGTTTGTCAATAACGCTATCATAATTTGCTTGTTTTGGGTTGTATTATAATTTTATAATGCCCTAGGGCGTTATAGGTATTCATAATGCCCTAGGGCGTTATTTTTCATTTAATGTATCTCAAAATAGGGTGGTTATTGTAAAATAACAGACTTGTAGGACATTAAACTTTTTATCGTCCCTTATTCCAAACATTAATTTATATTTTCAATAATCACTTAAAAGGCAGCGTAATATGGTATTTTCTGTATACAATAACTCACTTCTAATAATGAACTAATAAACAGTAAAACATAAATATAAAAGATTAAGTGCACTCATATTAATTATACCATAATATTTAAATAAATATTTAATAACCAAAATTACTTAAAATTCGAAATATTAAGATCACCTTATTGGTTGTCACATATTATCTCATATAAATGACATATTGTTTATATTTCGCCTTATATTTACCCGTCTCTTTTGACATTTTAGTAAATTATGACGGCACTCTGCTCTTTTAGCGGCAACTATTTAATTTCAATTTTTATCTATTCTGAAATGATAAATATCATTTGTTTTCATAAAAAAGTATTAGCTATGATATATACAGTAAGTACTTTTAATTTTTCGAAAAAAAAACGTGAAAGCACCCTGTTATATTTAGAAATTTTTTTCATGATAACTCTTAATATGACGACCAATTAAAAAATCGCGAACCTCGCTATTCTTTTGATATATCGAAACATTTCGGTGTGGTTCCCCTGTGTTAAATTTCAGCTGAAATATGAATATCGCACAGCCCCCATTGTTCACATTGTTTAGTCATATATCACGGCTACAACGCGAAGATGTAGTAATGGCTTGCAGGTAGTGGTTAAATTATTGATGACTCCTCTTTAAGAAACGTACAAAATAATTTAAAGCGAACTCGATGAAGGAGTGTGGAATGTCTGAGGCCATAGGAGATAAATATCGAAAAGAAATAATTGATCATGAGCAAGGAATAATCGAGGGCCAAATTACAAAATAAATTTATCATGGTAGAAGGAATTAGTAGAAGAGGAATAAGAAAATAGGCAAAATTTATGTTACTTCAGAAAGTAAAGTTTTAACTAATTGTTTGTATACTCGTATAATTTTGACTTCTGTTCTTTGAAAGTTTAAAGTGTTTTAATTCAAATTAACACTAAGACCTAGCTTACATCCTCAAGAAAACTTGTAGTTCAGTGTTGTAGTTTGTAGTTTAATTTTACTTTATAAATGAAAGGTCTTTTGTAAATTATATATATTATGTGATGTTTTCAAAGTTTCATCAAATGTTTAATAATTTATTTTATGCAACATCAAAAATGTCACAAAGTTATTCTATCAAGTTAAACGGACTCAATTTTACAGTTTTACTAACTACTCACATAGCATATCTATAATAATTAACACATTAGTGGGTAATGTCGTAAATAACGTATTGAAATTGATTTTCTAAGAAGTTGTCGAATAATAAGATTACAGAGAATGAGGAATAAAGTAATGGTGGAAAAAGTTACAATCTCAGAAGAAATAAAAAATGGGCAACTAAAAATAATGTGGATGTATAAAGAAATGTCCGAGGAATATTTTGGAGCAGATACTAACAGAAAAATTAAGCACAGGGCGTCCTTAAAAATGGACATGAATTCAAAAAATAACAGAAGCAGATTTCAATAACAGAAAGACTCGGAAATTGGAATCAGAAAAAATAATTTAGATACATAGAGAAGTCTAAAAATTCAATTAATGGTAGGCAAAAAAATATTATCACAAAATAATCGGACAAATGGCATTTCGAAAATATATTGTTTCAAAGTAACAACTTTTTGAATGTTAAGGCAGTTATGATATACTTCTTGTGTTCGGTAGGAATCTCAAGAGTCGATGCACCAAAGATATTTTCTGACGCCATTTATGGGTTAAAATATGGGCCTTAAAAAAAATCAAGGCAAGTAGGGTATCGTTGGAAATGTAAAGATTCCAATTTTTCTCTAATTTTTTTTAATGTTATAACTATAGCGAACTTTCTACTGCTATTGAGTAATTTAAATAATAAAACGTGACGTATTAAAAATTGATTATATGCTTCTGCGCATGTGGCTTGAAGCACATACTGATCTTAGAAATAGGAAAAACCGCTGCCCAAGGAATCACTACTTCCACATCCAGATTCTCTATCCAAGTCACTCACAACGAAAAAACTTTGCATGTGAAAATAACTGTTTATGGAACTTTAATAATATAATATTTGAAATCCTCTACCCCAAAAACCCATAAAACGATACCCCACATCGGCAGTGGGGTGGGGGTGGTGATAGGGGGGTGGTAGTGGGGGTGGTGGATGAAGTAAAAAAATATTTTGAGGTTTCTGGTTCCTGTACATGCACTAAATCACATTTTTTTTCATCCCCTTTAATAAGGAGGTGGGGGTGGTAATGGGGGTGGCTAATGCCAAAAATTTTTTTGAGACCTCAGCTTCTCTTGTATATACTAAATACCAATTTCATGGACTCTTACCTGCTTGATTACATTTACCCCAAATTTACCCCAATTTACCCCCCAACCCTTCGACGGAACAAGATGAAAATATAATCTAGTTCTAGATCTCGTTAAAGTACATATGTGTACCAAATTTCAAGTCAATATCTCAAACGGTTCCAGAGTAAACGTGCGCACAAAAAAAAGTTACAGACAGACAGACAGACCGACAGACAGACCGACAGACAGACCGACAGACAGACCGACAGACAGACCGACAGACAGACCGACAGACAGACCGACAGACAGAAATTTTTTTTTCGCTCAAACTTAAAATCTCGACGTTTCATGACATTTTAAGCCTATTTGGGCAATAAAAATTTTTAAAAATTTTTTTGTCGTCACTATACTTCCACTGGACATTTGCGAAATTAGCAAGTTTTGACTATGCTATCTCTGAAAAGCTTTTGAGTTATTTTTAACACGGTTTACAATTTTAGTTGTTACTATGTACAAGATGTTCCGTACCATTATGTCCAAACTTTGGGAGCGTAGATTTGGTTCAATTCTAAGGAAAAGAAAAAAAAAGGTTATAGTTCCATATTTATTTGTTTTACCGTTATAGACACATGAAATTTTTGAAGACTGAAAAAACAAAATTTAATTCATAGACTGAAAAAAATCTTAATCAGCAAATTCAATCGATGATATTATCTCTGATGATACTGTCCTCCCCTGTCTGTGTATATGCCTGTGATTGTATGCTAATAGATACAGTAGGACGACTTTTTACGAGCCTGTTCTCGTATTTTTTGGATATCTTGCTAAAGGGACTTTAATAGTTGTTCTCCACTGTGTGCAACTTATGCGTACCTTTTGTTTTTCATGTTTCTCTATAAATAAAAATCTGATGATCTAACGGATCATCATACCCAATCCATCTTGAATAATTGGTGTTCACAGAATTCTGGACGTCAATCAGTAATGTGGGGGAGCACCATTCATTTGAAACCTCATGCCCCTTCATATTCATATTCACTGGAATATTTTCCAAAAGTGGTAGCAAATCTTCAGTGAGGTATCGAAATAATTCTGCATTTAATCAACGCAGAAGAATATAACGTAATTTTGATATGTATATCGCTTTTGGATTCCTGAGGTATTCGATGTTTTGATGTCGTCATACCGGAATATCCTGTTTCTTTCCACTATTCTATGAAACCGTACAATAGTTATTTACATTCTTGGAATACTGTCTTTTGTGGCAAATACGAAAATCAGAATGAATCATAATACCAATCTTAAGTTTCATCCACTGACCATACAATTTTTATATTGATTCAGATTAGAAAGGAGGAACTTGCTGATTGGACTTGACCACAGCGACGCCCTGTGGGTCTACTTTGTGTGTTCTAGTTCTCCTTACAGCTCCTTATCCAGTTTTGTCTTTTGTATTAAACTCCACAGCCTTGATAAGGGTCCCGTATCATAGCTATCAGCCCTTGGTTTCTCCTCGCCAAGTAATTGGGATCTCAGTCTACTCGTAGCTAGGCGTTCACAGTGATATAGCACATGGACTGAGGTTTCTTCTTCCTCTTGACCGAATCTGCATCTGCCGGGCCCATTAGACTCATATGTGTTAAGCTGACAGTATTCAGTTAGAAGATCCACCATTATAGTTCTTTAATGACCTTTTTGGCATATCTCTACCGAAGAGAACTCTTCCACATTTCCATAGATTTACTTTGTACCCATTTATTAATGGATGCTCGTATATATGGCTTAGCTACATCGCAAAAGGGTCCGAGTCCTACTAGGGCCATGGATGTGCCTTACCTGGCCAGTTCATCGGCCCTTTCATTCCCCATATATCCCTTGTGTACTGGTACCACGACACGGTCACTTTGTTCTAACTTCCTAGGTCCATAAAGTGATTTTATATATATTTTTACTATTATGCAATATATTTATGAATCTGGTCACGGGCGTCCCCCAAGGGAATGTGCTAGGACCATTGCTCTTTATAATTTCCATAAACGATTAATGATCATTTTGATAATGCATTTGTGTTTCTATTTGCTGATGACACATCTACACCAAATATGGCTGAACTCAGCTTATATGCAAATGGTGCCGTAAATAATGTGATAACATTTTCTTCTACCAATGGCTTATCATTAAATAATTCAAAAACCGAATTATTGTTTTTTTTTTCGCTAAAGAAATCAACCAAAGTCTTCTTGTAAAAATTAATAATATGAGCATTCAGCAAAATTAGCTACACATTGCTTTGTATTATGGCAAATGAGAAGTAAAGTTAACTTAGACATTTTAAAATCATATTGTTTTGCACATATACAACTCGTCTATTATATGCTGGGGAAATAGCTCTAGAGTTAATTAATTCTTGATAATCCAGAAAAAAAGCATTCGCACGATGCTGCTTAGACCTAAGACTGCATCTCTCAGCGAATTATTTAAGCAATTAAATATACTAACCGTATCTTCCTTTTATATATTTAACTCCCTAGTTTTTGTGAAATCAAATCCAGAGAACTTCATACAAGCTCGAGATGGCAGTTCCCGAGATGGGTTTAGAATGAATTTCAATATAAGCATTCCGAATCCGATTGTCTCTGGTTGCTAATGGCCCCACTTTTATGGGTATAAGCTCCCCACTAATATTAAAAGTCTGGAAGGATTAAATTAATTTAAAACCGCTGTAAGGGCTTTATTAATAAGGTTTAGTTTCTACTCTGTTGCAGAATATTTTTCTGCTGATTTTTGTAATTAATGTTTTAACTTGTATTTTACTTCACTATTGTATGTGTGGTTATTTTATTTTTGTATATTTTAAGTGCTTTATTGCTGATAAGTGATTTTATATATTTTTAATATTTACAATATTCTATACCTACTTGTGCAAGCGAGTATCATGAAAATAAAGCTTATTATTACTACTATTATTACTATTACAATTGTGTGGTTGTTCGTTCCTTGTCTCACGTACACTACTGCAGAGTGGCCACTTCAGCCTGAAATACTGTAGCTTATCTTCCTAAACTTATCAGGATTATAACTTTTGGTCCTCTGTTTTACGAGCGTTATATCTTGCGTTAGCCTGTGCACTACCGAACGAGCTTTCTCTTGGATCAATATGTGCAGGGTCTTGGTCTGATCACTAATCACTGATCCTTAGATTGTCATGGGTCTAACGACTCTGGTGTATAACCATAGGGTCATTTTAGGATTTAACCTCCAATTTTTTCCAGGGCAATTGTTGCTTTCTTGTGCGACATTTTGAATGCGTCATTCCATATCAGTCTTTGGTGCAATTTTCATTCCATTGCGCATTAGGAGTTTTAAGCCCCCCAAGGCTCTTTTCGTGAATAGTGACAACTGTACTGTGAGGATTTATATAAAGTCCTTGCTCACTAAAGGTCAACATCAGATATTTGGAAGATGGTGGAAGAGTTAAAACTCAGTCTAACCAAACTTAAAAAATGTGAACTAGTGGACATAATTTTAAACAAGAAAATACCTTTAGGTGTATGTGCAAGTGATGTAGATAGTGTATTAAGTAAAGTGCATAACGAATACGAAGAATTTCAAGACTCACATGAATATATATCAGCTGATACTCAGTGTGACAATATGGTATGTGAAAACAAATACCAGTGTCAATTCAAACAACAGGAGAATATAAATTTGAAAAACCTAGTGAATCACCTTGAAAAACGTATTCTCGACCAAGAAGTAATCATTGATTTACTTAAACAAAATTATGCAGTTTATAACCAGGTTAGTAATAAACAAAATATTACAACTGAGCCATTTACTAGTGCAGGCAGTAACAACTCACAAGTAGTTAAAAACGTAAATGACAAGGTACAGAAATCTGTAGATGTACCCGCTAATAAATTTGACGTTCCTATATTACAAGAAACTTCTGTGAATAAAGGCAAGTGGTCAGAAGTAGTAAAAAGTGGTAACAAAGAAAGCTCCACAGATAAGGTAGAAAAACAAACAAATCGTTGCTCTACTAATGAAACACATGTGAAAACGACTACGAGGTCGATGACCTCGTTAAATGTAAACACAAAAAGAAAACCAAGATTGGTCATTGGGACCAATAATAATTTAAATAATATTAAGACGGTACCCAAATTGGGCTACTTGCATGTATTCAGAATTGATCCGGAAACATCTACTCAAGAATTAATTAATGGCCTTGCTGAAACAGCCCCAGGAATCAAATTTGAATTTGAAGAACTTAAAAAGAAAAATATATCTACTTCCTCGTATAAAATATCTTTTCCTTTAATTCATGTAGACAAGGTCTACGACGCAAGTATCCGGCCGGAGGGTGCTGCAGTAAGAAGGTTTACCTTTACAAATTTTCGGAAAATAGCCTCGAATCCAGAGGCAACAGTGGCATAGATTTATTTGTGACAAAGAAAAAAAATAATTTTTTAGATAGTTTTAATATATTTCATTTGAATGTTCAGTCGATTAAAAACAAAATAGGCGAAATTGAAACTTACTTGTTGGAATTAAATAGTTCCTATCTTATGATGTGATCTGTTTTACAGAAACTTGGATAACATGTAATGTTGAACCAGAATTAATAAATATACAGGGCTACAAAATGGCCTCTTATTTTTGCAGACAAAACTTTATGCATGGAGGTGTTCTAATAATGATAAAAAGTAATATGCAAATTGTAGAATTAACTGAGATTAAACTTTTTTCAATTGAAATGGTTTGCGAATTAGCAGCAATTTGTGTTGTTCAGTTGGACCTTGTTATTATGACGGTGTATCGTTCTAATGTGAACGACAATTCTGAAAAATTTAGACTGTTTATAAACACTTTAGAAAATGTATTTAATCATCTCAAGATATTAAAAAAAGGGTTATAATAAATGGAGATTTTAACATTTACTTTAATACTCAAAATTCTAGAAATTTGGAGTTTGAAGATTTTCTTAATTCCTTTGGGTTAGTACCCCTTATAAAGGAAAACACGCGTATTAAAAATTGCCTAGACAACAAATATTGACCAATCAAAAATCAATGCCTATGTTAATGAAACGTATTTATCCGATCATAAAGCGGTGTCAGTTGAAATTTCATTTCCGATGCAAAACAATAATACTCAAAAAATTTACCACAGACCTATCACACAAAATGGTCTAAATATGTTACTTAATAATCTGCAAAGCATCGACTGGAATTTTGTAGATGAAAACAATATTAATGTAAACATAAAGTTCGAAAGGTTTTTGTCTATACTTGTTGACGAAATAAAGAAAGCTTTTCCTTTAAAATCAAAATCAGTAGAGCAAAACAAATATAAAATTGACTGGTACAATAATGATCTACGATGCATGCGCGAAACTTTAAATCTGTTAAGAGCTCTGCATATTCAAAATCCTAACGATGATAATCTGACTAACCAATATAAAACATATCATAAATTATACAGAGGTAAAATAAAAGAAACTAAAAAGATCGCCAATGATAAATATATTTTAAGTTCAAATAATATATCAAAAGGTATATGGAACGTAATAAATAGCAAACGTGAGGGTAGTCTTACAATGAGAGGACAATTTTCTAACGAATTTCGCTCTGATGACCTAAATTTGTTCTTTGTAAATATTGTAAATGAAATAACTAGTAATATTCCTAAATCTAATATTGACCCAGTTAGTTTACTTCAGGCTTGTAACATAAAAAACAATATAGAGTTTGAGTTTAACGAAATTACTACGACTGAATTGAGTGAAGCAATAAACGCAATAAAAAATAAAGCAAGCAAAGATTATTATGAAATAAATATTAAAATCATAAAATTTGTCATGAGTACACTTATTGGCCCTCTCACTAAACTATTTAACGAATGCATAAAGGAAGGAATTTTTCCCAGCTGCTTAAAAATTTCCAAAGTTATCACAATATTCAAGAAAGGTGAGTTAAATGATATGTCTAACTATCGACCCATATCAATTATACCCTCGATTATACCCATTCTTGGAAAGATATTTGAAAAATTACTACACACAAAATTAATGAATAATTTTGAAACGAATGGGGGCAGTTTGGTTTCAGATCAAAGAAATCTACAACAGATGCTATAAGTCTACTCTTAAATTACATCACAGATGCATATGAAAATAAAAATTACGCAGGCTGCACTTTTTGTGACCTTTCGAAGGCATTCGACTGTGTTCGGCATAATATATTATTAGGAAAATTGAACAAATATGGAGTAAAACCAAGGTCACTAAAACTACTTAGAAGTTACTTCGAAAATAGAAATCAAGTCACTGCTTATAACGGTATGACATCAACAATAGCGGGCATAGATCATGGAGTACCTCAGGGATCCGTTCTTGGACCCCCGTTATTCTTGATCTATGTCAATGATTTACCACAATATATTTCAAATGCTAAATTTGTGTTGTATGCAGACGATGCTACAAAAGTAAATTATAATGAGAACCAGATTGTGTTGGAAAATATTATGTTGCAAACACAGTCGACTACTTCTGAGTGGTTCCAGGCCAACGTCTTATGTTTAAATGATACCAAAACAGCAAATATGGTATTTTCTACTCGTTCTATTGAAAAGTATGAAAACCCAGTTAATGTAAAATTTTTAGGAGTAGTTCTTGATCCAAAACTGTGTTGGGATCAACATGTGGACTATGTTTCAAAAAAACTGGCAAGGTGTGTTTATATGATAAACAATCTCATAGGGGAAGTATCCTTAAATGTTATTAGGACAGCCTATTTTTCATTATTCCAAGGTACCTCTTCGTATGCAATTCTAACTTGGGTGCATACAGCTCATTTAGATAGAATATTTAGTTTACAGAGACGTATTGTAAGATCGATTTCAAGTCTTGGATATAGAGATGACGTAAGATATAAATTCATTGAACATGGAATATTAACAGTTCCTTCTTTTTATATCTATAGGTGCTTGATATACGTTAAAGAAAACATAAACGATTACGTTGTTCATAGGGATATACATGGCCATGATACAAGGTTCAATAATAAGTTATCTGTGAGATATCTACGATTAGAAAAAAGTAAAAAAAGTAACTACTTTGGTCCCTCTTTTTTTAACAAACTCCCTTTTCATATTACTTCTTTACCATACAAACAGTTTTGTGGCCAGGTTAAAAGTCTACTTATAAACGGAGCTTTCTATAATTTTCAAGAATTTTTTTCGACTGATTTTGCGAATGAAATTGTATGAAATTTTTATTACCAATTTTAAGAATATTTTAAAGTGTAAAACTTAATTGTTATTTTAATTCCTGTTTGTTAAAACTGTGTCGTGATTTATTTGTGTTCATTAATTGAATATCTTCGATTAATTATTATTATTTTTTTTTTTATAACTGTTTAACGTCGGACTATTTCCGCTACCAGGGCCTATCACCGACGCCAGGAGACGAGCTACCCCCAACCTGGAAATTTTGCCGAACCTCTTCCCTTAAGAAGAGTAGGGATCTTTTACTTGCCTAACATTTAATAGACAAGGGACCGCCTGCTTTACATCCCCTCCGAAGGATGGTATATCCACTACGTAATCCTCGTCTGAAATTACGTAACTTCCGAGTATACACTGATATACAAGCCTCTAGAAGGTGGAATATCTTGGAATATCTTCGATTAATTATTATCAATGTTTTTGTATATTTAGAACCTAACTAATTTGACTTGTGTAAAACTTTTATAAGTTTGTAACATCAATAAACTACTTCTATTTCTATTTCTATTTCAACAATATTTAGGGCTCCTTGCGACCACGTTGATTCGCATTCGAAAATCGCCTCTTGACCGCTATTACTAGATTGTCAGCATAAAAACCGGGATTTACTTGAAATCTACGCGGTAGAAAATTTTTTAAATTGAAAATTCGGTTTCAGCGCACAAGAATACTTAAGGCATGATAGGTTTAGTTCTCGGAGTCGAACATTTTTTTTTGTTGACCTGTGCAAGGGTTGCCCACAGCAGTGGAGATAACTATTTCTGCTTGGAGATAGCCTATACTCATCTTTGCCTCAATGGTAGCCTCACCTATATAGGATACTCTATTATTCTCTTTCTAGGCTGGCTTTAATCCACTGGCAGAGTACTGCTGAGACTCCGCTTATTTGACAAAGTATTTGATAATGATTGCGTTGTCGCATTATTGACCGCTCCGCTCCTTCTATGTATAGAAATATTGCCACCGCCATTACTTTGTTATCTAATGACATTAGCAGTAGCGTATTCAAATTATCCAACACAATATCTGTTGTTATATTAGGTAAAATTTTGTTACGGCTGAATCACAATTAGGTACAATTCTATCGATCATAATATCATGCCATTACAATTTGGATAATATTTTAACTTCCTTATCCATACAAATGGGAAGGGTACTTCAATTGGTCTAAAATATAAAATTGAGATAAGACCAGATCTTTGCGTTATGAGGTACTAGTAACACGAGAAAGTGACTTTAAAAAAGTTTATATGTATGTATGCGTATGCATACGACAAAACTAGTAAATTAATAAATAACGAACACAAATCACTTTGCTGAATGTGACTATATTTTTCTGTTTGCGACTTCAGTTCCGCAGAATCTAGTCTACATTTTCAAGCAGAGTGAATTAAAAATTAAGTTGTGGGGTATTTATACATAGAAAATATATTATTCAATCAAAAAACTAAATGAAATATAAAAATTTCAAATAACAATACAGACAAATTCTATAATCGTGTTATTAACCTTTCGAATACAAATTTCACCAAAGATGAAACCCAGATTCTGAACAAGGGCGCAAAGTATAATCTTAATACAAATTTACAAAATTTCAAAGAATTGTTAGCTGCCGAATCTGAAGTAGCTCTACAAAATCAACCAAATTTAACTACGAAAAAGAAAACGCGAAATAGTTGATAAACGTTTTTATAACAAAGAAAACTCATCCATTTACAACACCACAAAGTAAATACAAAATAAATTTAAAAAAGACAACCTCGCAGCTACAAAATCAGATAAAGGAAATTCTACAGTAATTTTAGAAAAAGAACATTACACCTTAATAACTTCTTAGAAAAAAAAAAAAACCAACAGTCCTAAAGTCAGATCCAATCAATAAAATTCAAAATAAATTAAAAAACCAACTGGAAGACATGCAAGTAATTTTTGCAAACAAATAAAAATATAAATTAATTAATATGAGCCCAACGCCCCCTAATAAAAATTCACAAAGACGCAAACCGAATTTGGCCCTTGGTTTCATACATATATAATCCTTTAAGACAAACAGCAATAGATCTGAACAAAATATTCTGAAATATAACTAACTTCACACCTATCCATGGTATCAAAAATTCTGTTGAGCTTACCAACAAATTAAAAAATGTTATATTTCTAGAAAATTCAATCTTAGCATCTTTTGACGCAGTAACATGTTTTCAAATATACCACATAAGGAGTGTCTCAAAATTGCTCAAAAAATGCTAGATGCAAAGAACATTAATATAATTGACGATTATATTCACGAAATCAATACACATGAACTATGCCTAAGTGAAAACCATTTCCAGTTTGATACCAGATTTTATAAATGAAAACAAGGCCTAACAATGGGTCCCCCACCGAGTCCTCCTATGGCATAACTTTTTATGGAAGGAATTGAGAAAACGATTTCTAAATCCCCTTTATCACGAGATATCGTTTTTGGCATAGATATATAGATAATGTGCTAATTTGTTATTGAGGAGACACTCAAGGAATACATAGAACACTAAATTTTATTGACAGTCACTCCCAAACATTTCATTCACCACAGAAATTGAACAGAATCGGTGAATTACCTTTTTATATCTTACCATACGTAGTTTATAAGTAGACACAAAATACAAATAAAGTATTGTTTAATATCTACAGAAACCCAACATTTTCAGATGCCACTATACCGGCAGATTCAAGTCATCCTTTTTCACATTAAATAGCCGCATATCGATCTATGGTTCATAGAGCCTTCGCTATATCCTTGTCAGAAAAAAAAAACTTGAATACCGAAATAGAAGTTTTAAAAGAAATAGCAACTAACAATGTTTTTGAGTGAATATAAAAGATTGCTTAATTGCAAAAAAAAACCACAAAGATATTACAATTAATAAAATCTATCTTAAAGTTAAAGAAAAATCGAAAAAAGTTTGCATATCTTTGTCAGAAAGAATTTCATAGTTGTTACCAAATCATAACCTTTAGATAGCATTCAAACCTAGAAAAAAAAATGTCAAATATTTTCTATAATGCCAAACAGAAAACACATCAAAGTAATAAATCAAAGGTTTACAAGCTCTCGTGTGAAGAATGCAATAGCTGTTATATTGGTCAAACAGGAAGGGCATTTAATATAAGATACTCTGAACATTTAAAATCATTTTAAAAAAAGTAAAAGTAATTCAAATTTTACAAATCATTTTTCCGAATTTTTCAAACCAAATTTTCCCCTCTATAGATAAACTGGAGGTTTTACATTATTCAACAAAATCTAGAAAATTAAATATATTAGACGCAATTGAAATTTATAAACACAGAAATAACCCAAATACTACCCTGCATAATGAATGATAGGAAATCCCACTTTGTTTAACGCCCTGTTGTAAAATAGGCCCATCTGCACTGTTTAATGATATCTAATTCTCATAAACCTTTTATAAATCCTTTTTACAAATACCAAATACCTCACAGTTTAACTTGTAATTCACTGTGCTTGAGAATGTAGACTAGATGCTACAAAACTGCAGTTGTAAACACCAAATCATAGTGATATTTAACAAATTCATTTGTGTTCGTTACTTGTTATAATGGAATATTACAAAGTAACAGAAAACTGCATTGATTTAGTGATGTTGGATAAAGTTTATTACCTTTTGGCATATAGACTTTCTTATTTTTCAACATAATATCCATTTTTATTGTACCATTCGAAAGTATAAGTTATTTTGATTTCAACGATACCCCAGACTTCACTCTTTTCCGTTCACTTTCCATTAAAAAAGAATTGTCCAAGTCTCCCCCATTAAGCACCCGCAGAACAGACATCGTATCGCATATAGCCCAGTCGATGAAGGTATTTACCTACAAAAATTTGCAAACTGAATTTTTTTTTTTTTTTTAATAAGTTCGTGAAAGTGTATAGAATGAAATCCTGAAAAGTTTACATTTCTTTCGGGTGCAAAACATAAAAAAAAGTGAAAACAAATTTTTTTTCATTTATTTTTTAAAAATTTTGAAATTAAGTCAAGCTAGGAAAAAATGGATAGATCACGTATTTATGAACAAAAAATGTCCTAACAAAATTTATTGCTAAAGCCACGGTTTTCGCGGAAAAAAGAGTCAAATGTAACATTATAACTCGGAGCGAGATACAAGCGTGCGTGCTTGAATACGCATGACTGTGACACCGACGCACTGAATTACATGTCACTAAATCAGAATTTGTTCAATCTATATAAATGTTGGTTCATTTAAAAGATGGAAATTGTAGCTTTCTGATGCTTTTTTGTTTTAAACAATACAAGAAAAGCATGAATAGGAAAAACATATTTATATATATTATCACGCCCGAACTCAATCGTCGCAGTAAAAAAACCGCTGCCCAAGGAATCACTACTTCCACATCCAGATTTTCTATCCAAGTCACCCACAACGAAAAAATTTTGTATGTGGAAATAATTGCTTATGGAACTTTAATAATATAATATTTGGAATCCTCTACCCCAAAAACCTATAAAACGATACCCCACATCGGTAGTGGGGGTGGTGATGGGGGTAGTGGGGGTGGATGAAGTAAAAAAATATTTCAAGGTTTCTGGTTCTTGTACACACACTAAATTACATTTTTTTCCATCCCCTTTAATAATGGGGTGGCTTATGCCAAAAAATTTTTTGAGATCTTAGCTTCTCTTGTATATACTAAATACCAATTTTCTGGACTCTTACCTGCTTGATTTACCTATTTACCCCAAATTTACCCCAATTTACCCCCCAACCCTTCGACGGAACAAGATGAAAAGATAATCTAGTTCCAGATCTCGTTAAATATGTGTACCAAATTTCAAGTCAATATCTTAAACGGTTCCAGGGTAAACGTGCGCACAAAAAAAGTTACAGACAGGCAGACCGACAGACAGACAGACCGACAGACAGACAGAAAATTTTTTTCGCTCAAATTTAAAATCTCGACGTTTCATGACATTTTAAACCTATCTTAACAATAAAAATTTTTAAAATTTTTTTTGTCGTTACTATACTTCCACTGGATGTGAAAGTGATATGGAAAAAAATAAGAGCCCTTCAAAAAAAATCTTTCTTCATTGAGAACTGTTAAAAAATACACTTCATGATTGTTATGGTTTAATACGTTCTAGTAACGTGGATTTAAAAGAAGTACATCTCAAATCATTTTAATTTCCTTGCTTGATGATTTTCACTTGTAATCTCCCTATTGCTTGAATTATTTCCGGAAATTTTTTTGAGCTCCGAATTTTCTTTAAAAATTCGTGAGCGAGAAAAAAAATCCGGATTTTTAATTCAAGAGAGAGGGAGATTCAGTAAGAAAATTTTAGACCAAAATTACTTGACAAAAAAAAACTTTAGAAATGTTTGCAAAATCTTGTAGGCTGGTGCCGGTGTTAGATTCATTTTTTTGGTTTTTATTTTTTTATGTGGTTTCCTCATATCTTAGTAAAATTAAATATTTTATAGTAGATAAAATATGGAATAATGAGAGTGAAGTAAAATTAAAACAAGTTTAGTATACTTATTTCTTATATTCCCTACGCTCTAATCGCATAAAAATAATATAGCGAATTAATATTAGTCATAATAATTTATCTGGTATACAATTTTTATGCTACAGTAAAGGGAAACCAAGATGAAATGATATTTGCTGTAATTTAAAGTGGTGACAAATACCCCTAAAAAAATCGCCATGGAAACACAAGTGTCTTGGAATATGTCATAAAACGGCTCTGAACTTTGTTTTCTGAGGAAAGAATATGTAAAAGTGGAATTCTTAAAGCATTTGAAATTAGTTAATGATGTAAGGAAACATAGTAAGCCAGAATTGTACTAATTTAATTTAAAATAAATATAAAAATATATTTCATAATATAAACGCCATTGTCTAATCATTGCTGTCAAACCAGGGATATTTCCACTTATTAATCACATAGGTAGGTGCTCATGGGTAAGTAAGAATTCCAAAAAATTTGATGGTTGTCATAGCAACAATGACAAAATAAACGTGTCCGATTGACTAATAATGATTGGTATAAAATTTTCGTAATAAATATATATATTGGAGACTGTAACTTGCCGAGAAATTAACCCATTGGAAAAAATAAAATATCACTATTTCAGAAAAAATGCATACTTTTCGAATGTTCAAACACAAATTCGTTTACTTGTATCCATTTTTTCGAAAATATGATTAATCATATATGATAAGAAATTGCGATTTTCACGATCTTATCCTTATAACTATGAAAATATCTTTGATTGTTTTGAATATAAATTCTGGAACTTTTCCAATACAATAACAAATGTATAAAGAATCCATTGGATATAGCTGAAAGTGGATAGCTGAACCTGTAATAAATACAATACAGTAAAAGGACGTAAAAATTCATGGGAGCGATTCAGCGGCTATGTGTGGTGTCTGTGTATGCGTTCATAATTATGTATTTTCCCTCCATACTCATTATTTATCCTCCTATTCACTAAGAAAAATGTTAAAAATGTGTAATCAGAAAGAGAAAAAAGCTTTATTTTACTCGTTAGAACTGCTAAGAATTTTTAAGAATTTCTATTTAGAGGTTCCGTGGTATGAATTTAACCGTGCGCGCTTGGCCGCGCAGAGTGACAAAATTACTTCACTATTTTTTTTTTTCAGGAATACCGTGGCTTTAGCGATAAATTTTATTAGAACATTTTTTGTTCAGAAACACGTGGTCTATCCACCTGTATTTTTTGTTATTTTTCTACCCTGACAGTTTAAAAATTTTGAAAAAATGGATGAAAACATTTTTTTTAACTTTTTTTTGTGTTCTGCATTCGAGCGGAATGTAAACTTTTCAGGATATTACTCTATACACTTTCACGAACTCATTAAAAAAAAATTATTCAGTTTGCAAGTTTTTGTGGGTTTCACTATAAAATGTTCTCTGTCGTCTGGGCTAATAGCTGAACAGTTACAAACCCGGTTATATTAACTAAATTAACGAATATTTGCAAACACTTGATGGTGAGATTTCAGTCGCTTCTAGTAGCTGTCCATTTTTTAAGTTCTTTTTGTTCGAATTTCTTTCTCGGTTGTTTGGTTTTATTCAATTTATTATTTGTTTTTATTATGTAACAGAATTAAATAAACACAATAAACTATTTATCGCTACTCATTTGAATATAGTAGTGTTAACACTATTGTTAGGATATATATAAACTTTATTTGCATTATTTAATCATTTTAAATATCATCACTTGTTTACTAATTAAACCGAATATTAATTAGGTACTAATTGAGTGGTGTATCAACAGTATACAGTCTGCAAATGTGTATAAGAGAGAAAAGCGAATAAGCAGATTAAAGTTTATACCAGACATTTTCAAGCCTAAATAATAACTGAAAGGCAAATGTTAAGCTGGAATGAAGTATTAACATTTAATTTTAACATTTTTATTTAATACGCTACTTCATATTTCTTTTCACCAATTTTCTCCTGAAATGTGTTTCTTTAAATGTTTATGACCACTTTTTGCTAGTATATAAAGACTTTCATAGACTTTATGGCCAAAATAAAGAAATAAACAATCTTCAACTGAGTTTCAATCCTCATATATACAGTAATACATGTAAATCATTATTTACTTTCAAGGAATCAAAGTTAATTTGTCACTTTATTAAATAGTTAATGCTAAATTTTTAGAGTTTTATATCGCGTTGAGGTATGTCAAGTAACAAACTTTTTGCTTAAATTAAACTACTGAGTTGTTACTTTTATAGTAGTATTTGTTGTCATATCTAGCTGTATCACGTGTTTTATAGCTCTAGTAATTTAGCTTGTTATCTAAATTTTGCAAATTTAACTTTACTTCAGTAATTTTTTTACAATGACGTAACAGTTTTACATAGTCTTTACCTTCTACACTGTTTTATTGCTCGCTTTTGTAAACTTTCAGCTATAACTGAGGTGTTGTCGAGTAAATTTAATTTATTTTACTCGATAACAATTCATTATTTTACTGTAGATCAATTCTATAGAGTGAATCTGGCTCCACCCGTAAACAATTCTTATTTCTTAATTACGCGAAGGTATACTAGCTTTGAAATAGTTGTGCTGGGTACAAACATTGCATGCTAGAGAATAAAAAAGTAACTGGGGGGGGTAAGTGGAGGAACGTTAACCTGATATCAGCTTGCATTATTGTCACTATATGTAGTTTAGCGATACGTACTTAGTTAAATCGCACAAATGTGCCATATCTTAAATTATGAAAATTCTCTAGTTTTAGATATACTGAATTTTTCAAATAAAGGATGCAATAAGCCCCCTTTGGAAGAAGCGTTTATCATTTGGAGAATTAATTCAAGATTTGTCTAGATTGTAAGAAACTAGAATATTTCAAAACAAATATAAAGTAAAATATTTCATCATACCTGTTTTATTTCTCTTTGAAGAACATGTTGTTAATTATATTCACAGTTTAAGCTACACACAAAAGAAAAACAGAGAAATAAAGTCCCTTCCGTCACAGTGCAAGAATTATATAAAATAAAAGGTAGGTGATAATTCAACAGTATATTTTATGTTTACCCCAAACTCAACAAACAAATCAAAAACAGATTCGGAGTTTGCTTGAAACGCACTCGCAAAAGAAATAAATTACTCCATTACAGCTATCACTGAAAAAGCCAAGCCGCTTCTTTATGACTTTATTTTTTGGTATCAGCTCATTACTGCCCTCGTGATAAATAGTTATTTGGAACTTCTGCATGAAAACCAGCAGCTGTTTTTATATACAAATGCATACAGGATGTCATAAAATCAGGTGGATCTAGAACCAGATTTTTAAAGTTAAAATAAATCAATAACTGAATATATCTATGTAGGTAAGAAAACGTTTGGTTTAGTAATCGAGATTTTAAAATTGTTCGAATAATCCATCTGCAGCTGCATTTTACTGGTTGAGACAATGACTTCAGACTATTCTAAAGTCATTGGGTTGGGAGAAAGTAAGTTTGGAAACTAAGCATTTGACATTTTCAAGATCAAACTTTCAGACTTTGAGAGACTTTAAACAGAGGAACTTGGACTTTTGGTCTTTTAACAATTTTTGCTCGAAACTATCAACTATGGAGAAAAAAGGCTACAGACAAAAATGTTCATGTTCTGAAATAGTTTCTGCAAACACTAAAACACTGGAACACTACAATTGCATACTACCATTTGAGATAAGTTTCGCTAATCATGTTGACATCATCTGGAGACGAATTTCAATCATCTTCAGACGATGTGCGTGAACCAAATGTCCGAACCTGCGGTTCCTCTCGTACTGAGCAGGATTACTATCGCAAAGACGAGTCATCGATAGGGTAGAACTAACCTCTCACAACGGTCTAAACACCGCTCACGTTCCCTATTATAGACAGTTTTCAATGCACTCTTGGCATTGCTATTGAAAATATCTTTTTCGATTTAAGATTTAATTGACAGTGTAACATTTAACACCAATCAAAATTTGACATCAGCACGACGGCGAACCATCATATCAAGGAAGACCAGAAGTTTTTATTGATTAAACTGTGCTAAATTTTCAAATGTTTGTAACTTTGTAACCAAGACGAATATGACCTATATTCAATTTAGGGTGGACTGAAAAAACGCTTTTTTCAATTGCTCTATCGCTATACCCCGGAAAAGTTGCCTATCGCCTATAGCTAAGCAAAATGAAAAAAAAGAAATAATCAAATCAAATAATATCTTGTTATTTTTCGTTAATTTTTTTTATAATTACTAAACTCACTACTATCGAAACGCTACAGGTCCTAATGTGAAGTTTGGGGCATGAAGAATACGAAAAAAATTTAAAACCTGTAATTTCAATATACTTTTTTACAATTTTTAGTAGAAATGGCAATATTTCGTAATTTCTGCTAATTTTGCTTTTTCATTTTAACCTCCCCACAATAAAATTGTGGGAGGTTACTACAATTAGTCCAAAGTCGAAAATTGAGATAACATCAAATCTTTACGTTTTGAGGTTCCAGGAACCCAAAAAAATTGTTTTTGAAAAATGTCTGTGTGTGTGTATGTGTGTGTGTGTGTGTGTGTATGTATGTTAGCACGATAGCGGCGAAGCTACTAAACGGATTTGGATGAAACTTTGCATGAGGATTTCTTTAGTGCTCCAGAAGATCTGAAAAGGTTTTGGTTGAGATCGGATTACGTTTAGTGCCGTTTTGGCACAACAAGTTGTTTATTTTATGATTACTTACAATTTGTAATTGAACCATTGAAAAGCAATAAAAATTCCGATTTCAACGATATATCACACTTGCACTTTTTCGATTTGGTTTCCGTGAAAAAAAATTAAAAAACCAAAAATTTCACTTGTTTTGTCCTCAAAGCAGTGCAATGTACAGGGTGATATTCTAATAATGACGGAGGTGTTCAGTGATTTCGGCTGATAACTCGGGAACGGTTGAAGATATCGAACTGAAATTTGAAACGTAGGTATAAATATTGTAGACGGACGGATTACGAGTGAATTAATAACACACCTACGTCACATGACGTCACAAATAAGAAAAATTCTTAGAAACTGGTGCAGATATCGGCTTTACTGGAAACATCCAATTAAAGTTTGAAACGTAGGTGGAAATATTGTAGATGGATGGAATACGAGTGAATTAAAAATACACCTACGTTCTGATGACGTCGTAAAAGCATAAAATTCTTATAACAGGCGAACTGATGATGATATCAAAAAAATATTTCTACAAGACGAGTCACGAAATTTTTTTTTTTTAATTTCCAAGTAATATAAAATTTTCGGAGAAATGTCACTTTTCAGAAAAATGTCAGATTTTTAAGAAAATGTCAAATTTTCGGAGAAATGTCACTTTTCAGAAATATGTCAAATTTTCAGAAAAATGTCACTTTTCAGAAAAATGTTAAATTTTCGAAAAACGTCAAATTTTCGAAGAAATGTCACCTTTCAGAAAAATGCCAAATGTTTGAAAATTGTCAAATTTTCGGAGTAATGTCACTTCAGAAAAATGTCAAATTTTCGAAAAAATGTCAATTTTCAGAGAAATGTCAAAAATTCAGGAAAATGTCAAATTTTCGAAAAAACGTCAAATTTTCGAAGAAATGTCACCTTTCAGAAAAATGTCTCCTTTCAGTAAAATGTCAAATTTTCGAAAAAATGTTACATTTTCAGGGAAATGCCACTTTTCAGAAATATGTCAAATTTTCAGAAAAATGTCACTTTTCAGAAAAATGTCAAATTTTCGAAAAAACGTCAAATTTTCGAAGAAATGTCACCTTTCAGAAAAATGCCAAATGTTTGAAAATTGTCAAATTTTCGGAGTAATGTCATTTCAGAAAAATGTCAAATTTTCGAAAAAATGTCAAATTTTCAGAGAAATGTCACTTTTCAGAAAAATGTCAAAAATTCAGGAAAATGTCAAATTTTCGAAAAAACGTCAAATTTTCGAAGAAATGTCACCTTTCAGAAAAATGTCAAATTTTCGAAAAAATGTTAAATTTTCAGGGAAATGTCACTTTTCAGAAATATGTCAAATTTTCAGAAAAATGTCACCTCAGAAAAATGTCAAATTTTCGAAAAAACGTCAAATTTTCGAAGAAATGTCACCTTTCAGAAAAATGCCAAATGTTTGAAAATTGTCAAATTTTCGGAGTATCGTCACTTTAGAAAAATGTCAAATTTTCGAAAAAATGTCAAATTTTCAGAGAAATTTCACTTTTCAGAAAAATGTCAAATTTTCGGGAAAATGTCAAATTGTCGGAAAAATATCACTTTTCAGAAAAATGTCAAATTTTCGAAAAAACGTCAAATTTTCGAAGAAATGTCACCTTTCAGAAAAATGTCACCTTTCAGAAAAATGTTAAATGTTTGAAAATTGTCAAATTTTCGGAGTAATGTCACTTCAGAAAAATGTCAAATTTTCGGAAAAATATAACTTCAGAAAAATGTCAAATTTTATTAAATGGACTCAAAAATTCCCAAAAAATACTACGGGTCCGTTTGTGGTATAAGTTTTCTGCTAGTGTGTTAAAGCGTGCAGACTGTATGCTGAGTATTTTTGACGTGTCAAGTGCATCGAGAGATTACAAGTTTTTTCGACGTTTATAAAGCCCACGGATGGTGTGAGAGGCCATCCTGAACCGCTTACAAGCCCTACAAGTGTAAGCAACCCCACCGGAACGCTTTCGGTGAGTTTTTTCCAATAAAACTTTAAACGTGACAGTGACATTATATTTTAAAAACTATTTCCGCTACTTCCGGCATCCGCCGGAAATTCTTCCGGCAGCATAACCTAAAAATAGTACTACATAACCTAAAAACAATTTAAGACATTGGTACCAACCTAAACATTTTTCAAAACCAAATTCCCCAGAGAAACATTGGAACCAAAAATTTGACAGCTATCACTTCCCCGACCGATTTAGTAAAAAATTGGTCGAGGCCAAAAGATAAAACAAAATATACCAACTCAAACTTAAACGAGCCACCATGAACACTACCCTGCCTACATGTGGCAGGGAAACTGTCCACCAAGAGTTATATGGTTTTTTCCAAAGATGGCCATCCCTGCCATCCATCCCATTACCAACGAACAGGTTTTTTCGTTTAGTTGTTTCCCGTATCAATAATCAAAATTATTAAGTGCTCTTGCCTACGAACGTTTTTATAGAACCAAACCGGACCTACCCTGTCCAGCCTCACATTCGCCACGGCGGTGTTCACCGTGGTTGTCTGGCTAGCCTCGGGCTACGATCCGATGAAGCATATATTTGTATTAAAAAAATTGAATAAAATATTAATGTTGTGCAGACTATAAATTTAACACTCAAGTTCTTAGGTCCAAATCCCACCGAACGCAAGACTTTTTTTCTGATTTAATACGAAAAAAACATTTCAACTTAATAAATATAATTAAATGAGATCGTTCATATTGTTTAGTGCTCTTTTCGGCTTCAAAGATTCACCGGGTGGGGAGGTTCCAGCCGCTTCCAGTAGCTGCCGATTTTTTATGATTATAAACGGCAAATATATTTATGATTTCTAATTTTGTTATCCAAAAGGCAAAAGTCAGATTTTTGAGAAAATTCTGACGTAATAGATCTTGATAGAAGGTTCGTCCTAATGAAGCCATCTCTAGCGTTAGCGCCACACACTTTTTTAGATGCTTCGGTCACAAATTTGACCCACCGTTCTGAAGTCTTGGCAAGCTTTGGAAATCCGGTTGCAGCGGTATTAGATTTTTGATGTCATCATTCGTGCTGTTCCTCAATAATGGAGGAGGAGAGATATTGCAACTATCCCACCAAATCATGATACGTATAGTAGCCTGTTGCTTTGAAGTTGAGTTTTGGCGTGGTGATTGGTGAAGTTTCGAATAATCTTTCCCTCGGAAAGTGATCGAGCTTTCAACACTCGACGCAGCTTCAGTTCTCTGATATGTCTTTTACAATCATTGCAAGGATAAAATTTTCGGGGTGAGCAAAGAAAACGATTCGATCAATTACTGAGTTGATGGCAGTAAATCTTGAGTTAGGTACCGTGATGCTCTCTCTGATGATTTCAAAAACTATCATTGGCCCATCTGTGAAATTCTTGCTGGTTTTAATTTTGACCAGAGAAGCATGTAATAATTCAAAATAAAATGTATCAACTGCCTAATTCCACCAATAGGTTTTTCTAAGCTCACGTATAGTCTGAGAACTCTGTTTGCTGTTATCAACCATCTTGAGTGTGAAAGCGAACCAGCGTCACAAGCTACTAAATCTTCTAAAATTGTACCTGACTTTATGTCAGCAGAAATATCAGGTAGGTGTAACTGATCCTTGCTCTGCGCTTTTCTGTCTATTTTAGGAATGGGAATCTAGTACAAACTGGCAAACCCCTGCAACTCTTTCCGAAACTTCCCTTGTCACACCCAGGCTGTAGAACGGTGTGTCAAACTTGTGATTGAAACATCTAAAAAGGTGTGTGGTGCTGACACAAGAGATGGCTTCTATCAAGATCTATTTTCGCCAAAATTTGCCCAAAAATCTTTTGTATAACAAAATTAGAAATGATAAATATATTCACCATTTATTTACTACAAATTAAAAAGTAAAATTAGCAGAAATTACGAAATATTGCCATCTTTACTAAAAATTGTGTTTTTTGAGCTTTTTATGCGAACAATAAATATTTTAAAATTACAGGTTTTAAATTTTCTTCAAATTTTTCATGCCCCAAACTTCACATTAGGACCTATAGCGTTCCGATAGTAGTGAGTTTAGTAATCATAAAAAATCGATGAAAAACAGCGGAATTTCGCCATTTTTCAAAACTTTGAGTGCGATGCGCGAACGGAAAATATTTTTTCATTTGAAACATTTTTTATTTATTTTGCTGCGATTGACAACTTTTCCAAAGTTGTCGAAGTTTGTCATAGAGCTTATAAATCTTCCTCATATATTTTACATTTTAATTAATAATTATATGTTGTGTTGAATTAACACGTTCGCACGTACCACATTGCGGCATTTCATTTTAAGATAAAATACAAGTATATTTATTAAACTAGGTTTACGTATGTTTTTAAAAAGAGGTAATATTTATGAGTTAGATAAATCTTTATTATATAAATCAATCCTTAAATTTATAAAGACGTGGATTCCCGAAAATGTTTTCTTTTCATATGACTCATAATATATATATATATATATATATTATCCAGTAAGGAATAATTGCTATTCATTATAAAAATCACAACTTTTAGACGGATCCTGATGCGTGAAATATACGTAAAAACCCAGGGGTTTTTTCAGAGTCAGTTATTTATTTATGTATCAAATTTTGTTCTTCCATATGTTAACGAAAAATGGTATATGAAAATATGTCTTTTAATAATTAACTACTTATAATAACAAAATAGCGATGTTTTTATTTAAAAAATGTGAAGTATTAGCCGAAGAAATATACAAAAATATATAAAAAAATATACAAAAATATACAAATATACAAAATAAAAGTGGCCTATACAACTCACGAACATATAAAAACTGCAGTCATATTCTTCTGTAAAGTTATCTGCGGAATTCTATTATGGAGATCGCGATTCGATTCGCACTTTTCCACTTTTTTTATGAAATATCTCGGAAATACAATATTTTACATTTCCCATCTCATAACTTTATTTCTAAAAATTGACGCGACTTCAAAATTTGGACACATATTCTGAAATATAATGAAACGATTGCCATACAATTGTGCCAAAGACAAAACATCTGGTACCAAAAAAATATTTTCATTCGTGATCGCATGGATTTTTCAGTGGCGGCATTGAGAAAGTCTATATGTAGAAAACTTTTTTATTATTGAAGATAGAGTGCTAGTATAAGCGAGTGAAATGTAGTTTAAGATCTAAATTAAATTTTGAAAAACAAAAATTGCTGTTTATAACAGTTTGGTGGTCATAGAAATGTAATAAGTATGGGCGTGGTACGCGCTGCATTAGGCTTACCGATGCAGCAGACCCTCATTTTAACCGCATCTCAAAAAGGGAAGAGCCATTATTTTTTAAATTATGTCTTCATATTGTGTCTATTGTAACCTCTCGCTGAAAGGAGACTACAAAATCCCTATAGGGAATGGCCTGTAGGAGGATAAGCGCCACCTTTTGTTGAATTGAAGTAGACTTTCAACTGATTAGTATGCACTTAATTTGAGTTCCATAGGATGATGGGAACATGGTTGAAATTTGATCCAAAGGTCAATGAGAATCCGTGTACTGACGACTTTTTCAATCGAAGCAGGTTGAAGATAAGTTACAATGTTGAAACCACTGATGGTTTTAGATGGATTATCATATGAGTTTTCAAGAGATATAAAGCAATCTGCAGGGAAACGTTAGTTCCTCAAAGTAATATTCTCAACTTAGGGACCCATTCCCTCCGAAGAATCGACAAGTCACCCGCCAAAGTACTGACTTGGCTCGAGGTTGCTTATTGCTTAACCTGTGAATTCGCTGCAGTCATTGACTAGATTATGATCCCTCTTGCCTCCCTAAGACATTCACTTTGTTGTTGTCATTCGTGCACTTTCTTCCTCACTCCGTCTTTACAGGCCAATCTTTGTAGTTTCCTTTGAATAACTGACGATGACGTTTCCAAGCTCTGCTAAGTTATATAGAAAAATATCCCACTTTTCAAAGAGATTTTAACCAACCGAATAAGCATCAACTAACGTTTTTGACAATGGCTGCAAACTTTTAAAATAAAAATTTAGAGAAAAATTCATCATATGAAAAAAGCCATCGGCACGATAGCTCAGAACATCGGTACGGTAGCTCAGTCGGTTAAGGTGTATTGAGTGACGAATATGTTGACCGACTGTCTATCGCGTTCTGAATTCGAGCCCCAGCCCCAGTACTGACAACACCGGAGGGTATGGATGTATGTCTGCGTTTTTCCAAATGTGTAACCCCCTTCTGGACAGCCTTGGCTTTGGATGAGGGGGTTGTCTACTATATGCGGTGTGTTTACATCGATGACTAAAATATTATTCACATAGAACACATATTTCCCGAAATATAACGGATTAAAAGCTGACATGGTTAAAGTATCCTTAAAAGTGGCACATTTTACAATATAACTTAACCTCCGATTAAAGAACTTATATCTAGATACATAATGGCTACCTTTTCTTCATATACCTTATTTGCTCCTAACATAGTCACATTATATGTCCATTAAAATGGATAGATGAACATCACATCCCATAGGCAACAGAGGCGGGTATGTGTAGAAGGGAAAATGTAAAATATTGTACTTACCTATTTTATGTGATAGTTATTGGTTAACTTCTGGGAATATTAACGCAGATTGAAAAAATACAATAGGTAAAGGTGTTTTATTCAAGGGAAATATACATTGGAAGGATATTATTTATAATATTATTATTAAAACTATAAACTGAACCTCATCATGTTATGACTATGACCTACTTACTTATGAAACGATCGATTTCTGCAAATGGCACAGCACTGTTGCATGTTGCACTAAATTGTCACTAAACTGTCTAAATATGAACAGAGAATATTATTACTTCCACATCCAGTGGAAGTATAGTAACGACAAAAAAAATTTAAAAAATTTTAATTGTTCAAATAGGCTTAGAATGTCATGAAACGTCGAGATTTCAAGTTTGAGAGAAAAAAATTCTGTCTGTCTGTCGGTCTGTAACTTTTTTTGTGCGCACGTTTACTCTGGAACCGTTTGAGATATTGACTTGAAATTTGGTACACATATGTACTTTAACGAGATCTAGAACTAGATTATATTTTCATCTTGTTCCGTCGAAGGGTTGGGGGGTAAATTGGGGTAAATTTGGAGTAAATAGGTAAATCAAGCAGGTAAGAGTTCATAAAATTGATATTTAGTATAGACAAGAGAAGCTAAGGTCTCAAAAAAAATTTTGGCATTAGCCACCCCCATTACCACCCCCCACCTCATTATTAAAGGGGATGAAAAAAAATGTGATTTAGTGTGTGTACAAGAACCAGAAACCTCAAAATATTTTTTTACTTTATCCACACCTCACTCCCACCCCCTATCACCACCCCCACCCCACTACCGATGTGGGGTATCATTTTATGGGTTTTTGGGGTAGAGGATTTCAAATATTATATTATTAAAGTTCTATAAACAATTATTTCCAGATACAAAATTTTTTCGTTGTGTGACTTGGATAGAAAATCCGGATGTGGAAGTAGTGATTCCTTGGGCAGCGGTTTTTAGGTATTAGGCAAATCACAACTTAAAATAAAAAAACTTCTTCACCACATTTTGATTGAAAAACACGAAAAACACGTATTAACATTAATGAGGGATACTGTCAAAACTGTCAAACTGAGATTATGATAATCGAACTGAAGCCGACCGTGTACGAGCGGCCGCGAATACGCCGATGGGCCAATCAGCAACTTATGGGAAGAAGTGCCTTAGATTGGGAGTCTTTCGGGATCATAAAGTTCATGCCGTTATATATCTAGATTAAGTTCTTTAATCGGAGAACTTAACAGATCTTCATAACTATTCAACGTAAGTTAACCAAATTTCAGTAGTTGGTTTGTAATAGACACATAAAAAACCTACAATTTTTTCAGTATTATTAAGTCTTCCGTTCTTGATACATTGACGAGTAAATCGAGGACTATTATGTAAATATGCCGTCAGTTAGTATATGATAACGAAATGCGTTTTCAGTGGATGTTAAGTCTCTTATAGTAATGTATAATAATTTAAAAGGCGATATTTTAAATGAATACACATATTGGCAATTATATTCAAGTGACATTTCTTTTATAAAAAAAAAAAGATAATTATTTTTAATGTTATTTCTTTATGATATATTTTAAATTGGAAATAAATGGACTCCTAAATGGTCCATACTTTCCGTGAATTCTGGATGAAATTATAATAAAGACTTGAAAAACTCTACATACTTTTATTAAGTAATCTTACATAATATATAGTTTTATTAATTTCACTAATCGATGGGATTCCAAAAATTTATTTTTTTAGAAATTAGTGGATTCGATACGTTACGTTTTCCTGCACAAGTTTACAGTAAAAATTTCTTACCTAATCTCTTCTTGATCTTACAGGATATGAATTTCAAATTTGTGCACGTTAAATAACAGCTAAATATGCATTAATTCGACTGATTTATAATTTTCTGTCGCTTCCGATTTCACCGGAAACAATGCTCACTTTGGATTTTTAAATGGAATACCCTGTATATTTTTACATTTCTGGATTCAGGAAGTCATTCTGCATACATCTACGCGTAACCCCCCCCCCCTCCCAAAAATGTTTTATTTTGTTTCAATAAATAATAAAAAAAATACAATTGGGTTGTTGACGAATTTTCAAAAATGGTGAAATATGATAGTGGAGGACTTAATTTAGTTAATATTTAATTTGGAAGAAAAATTCTTAGCGCAACATATTTTAAAAAATTGTTAAACTTCGCCTATTCGAATGTGCCGCGAAAACGGTAGTGACATCATAACGGCAGTTAGATGTGAACTTATAAGCAGAACAGATGAAGACTAATAAGTTGACATTGTTGACAAGAATAACCTCATATGTCAAAAGTAAATTTGACGTGTAGCTAGCAATGATTGATATTTGCAGTTATTGTTAATATTTTTTTACAAAACGACTAAGGCAGTATATCTGTAAAAGCTAATTCTGACATTCTACTTGCGGTAGATATATTTATGGTCAGCGAATTTTAAAAAAGAGACGATCGTTTTGACTTTGCAATGGAAGTGCAAAAGCTGCAAGGTACTTACAATACAGCTGCTATAGACAGTACAAACTATTGTAATTTCTGCAAGAACTTCTTTTATCTTACCTTATTAATATTACATAATATGTCTAATATGTATTTTATTATTTAATTTAGATGAATTTGTTAACTATACTTTGTATTTTATTAAATATTTCCTTTTCATTGTTTTATTTCCTATTAACTATATACATGCGTATCTAACTGAAAACAACAAAATAAGTTTATCTACTAAAGAAATTATTTATTATCCATTGATACTCACTTCTAAGAAGAGTCAGAATGAGACTTACGAAGATATCAAGAAAGGTCTGTATTATAACAAAAAATAATAAATAGGTAAGTACTTTATGCTAGTATCTATCTAAGCAATAAACAATGATATGTATTTATAACACACATAATTCAAAGGGCACTTATAACTACAATCCAACGCATTCGTAGCCATTTCCGACTGATTGTGTTCACCGACTTTAGACGACTTTCACAGTTTGTTTCATATAGTTTTTCAACGGCGAGTTTTTCAATTTCCTTTCTTAATTTATTGATCATCCTAGTATTATGGGGGGTCTAGGGAGCTTCATAAATAATCAATAGCTAACAAAAACAACTGCACTTTATTCCAACATAAACTAGATAAAATACATAAAAGCAGATTAAAGCCATTTCCCTCCTTTTAGGAAGTCAAAGCATGAATAACATTCTAATCTAGAGCCGTTAAGAATACAGTAATACACCCTGCTTTATCCCCCAGTTTGGCGGGTAATTTAAATTTATAACGGCTAGAATGCCACACAAGTCTTGTAATGCGGCCGTTTTTCCTACAACATATTAAAAATCAAATTCCTACATTAAGATACAACTTACCACAAATAAAACGCTTGGAATACATTGTAATTTGTTAGTTTACTTGACACTGAAATGGTTTCCACAATAAGAAGACTTATTGGTCCTTCTCTGGTGGTTTTGAATCATTCATTATTACGTTCAGCGTTTATTATTGGAACACAACAGTTTTTCTGGTGAATTGGTGGTATTATTTACACAGTACGGCAGAAAACACTATCATTTATATTTACCCATAACTAGATGCTGTTAAACTATACCGAATTGTAACCTATGAACGTCAGTTGAATTTGTCGTTAAATATAATGTCAGATTAAACTGTCGTGATTGACTTTTTTCTCCGTCGCTATCAGCGAGTTTCTAAATTAGTACCCGTTTCTCGTCATTTTATAACTAACTTCTCTACAGACTGCCTTTATTATGTCATCTTCGTTTTAAATACATATATTTTTGTAATTAATATTATAATATTATAAGACTTTCTTTTCAGCTTCTACGTGTAATGATTTTTTATAAATAATGGTTATTGTTTAACATAGATTCTCCTCAAATTTTAACTTAGTGCAACAACCCAATATGTCACATTATGTGTATGACATTTGTATTATAGGGTTATAAAAACCATATTGGCTCATTATGTTACTGCTGGTAACGGTTAATGGGTATAGACCAAAACGGTGTTAGGAAAACACTTTCTTAAGTAGTCGACGTCCTCAGGACTCTACAATTGAACATATTGATGTAGTTATTTATAGGACAATATTATATCATTATTAAGAAACGTTGTGATTGTTTATCACTGAATAAATACATAACAATTAATTAAACAAATTCAATACATACAAGTTTATCCTTTTTCTATTAATTCTTATTTTATACTAAAAATATTACTTATAACGAGGGAAGATACTAAATTAAAAAAAAAAGTAATGTTGGAAAGTAAAAATGAAGTAAATTTTCATGTAAAATTATTTGGTTTAAAAACTTTAATTATCTAATGAAATTAAACTAATGAGAAATTTATTAACTTGCATTTAGGTGAGTTTTCCTTTGTTGTATTAAATTTAAAAAATAGAACAGAACACATTGATATCAACAAATACAACAACTCTTTAACGTATGAGTAATCTAGTATATACTGATAAGAATTATCTGAAACATATTTAGGCAAAAAAGAAATCGTCTACACCTACATAAAATAAGAAATTCACAGATTTCTCAATCCTTGCAACCATCGGATACATTGGAAATGATAACACCATATTATGAAATATAATATTTTATCTTCTGACGTGCCAAAATGATTTCATTATAGACATCATTTTCAGTGTCAACATGTGCTAGAAGGTAAAATTTTGTATGAAATTTGGAACATAAACAATCATGTTATCAAAATATTCACGGCCACTCGAACGCTGCGTATCTCAGTATTATGTCATCTGTCCTCGACACTTTCGTGCCGGCTTTCTTGGATAAAACTCGTAACTCTGGACCCATATACGAACATTCACATTTCCAATGTTAAAATGTTAACTATGTTACTTCAATAAAACATTTTATTACCGATAACTGGTACCAAAATTATTCGTAAAAGTAACACATGTGAATTATGATAAATGATAACAAATGAACGAATTAAGAAACAGACGAATTAAAACTAAAATATTACATTATCACATTATGTAAAAAAAAATTACAACAAAGTTTCTCTCACCACATTGGTGGGATGTTCCTGTGTTATACAATTTATTTTCCTCCAAACTCAATCTTTCAAATCTTCTAATGTAGTTGGTACTGTTGAATATACAGGTTCTTTAATGTGTTTTTCGAGGTTGTAAAAAGCCATTTCAATGGGATATTTAACTTTCTACAAAAAAATACTCTTTTTGAATTCCGCTTAGTTTTTGAGTTGTCTTGAAAAACTAAAAAACCACCTCTTTCACCCTGTTCTCAAAAATGCACCCCCAAATTTAATAGCATTTTATGATTTTATCATATTTAAGTAACCAATAAATGGGTGAAACAATAAAAACCCTTTGATGCAATTGTTCCTTACTAAATCACATAGTCGATAGCCTATATGTGTATCTATCTGTTATGGATTTTAACTTCCAACCTAATTTTATTTATTTCTGGGGGATCGAAAAATTGAACCGTTACATGCGGTCAAGAAAACAGATTAGGATATTCCTCCTTGATCTGATGTTTATAAATAATTATTGCTTATTTGATATGTAGCCTGTGTCATGTCTTTCTGTTCCACTATATGTAGATTTATTTGGTGGATTATAGTTTAGAAAATCATTACCTATAGAATATAAAAATTACTGACATTGTTAAAGGATATGACTATATAACTATTAGAGTTATTAAATCGTTTAATTGATCTTCGAATTTTGTATAACACTTCGTAAATTGCGCGGTTAAAAAAATATTACAACATCCTCTTGTCAGGGACGGACCTAGAACTTTAGGGGCCTTACGCCTTATGTATCTTGCGGCTCCACCCCCCTAATTTTTTGTCAAATATAAAGATAAAAATAATAAAGGTAAATGGAAATTCTTGTCCAATGTGCTACTAAAGTATTTTTCACCCACTTCAGAAAATTTAAAAAAGGAGATTTTCAATTTCGACTTTTTTTTACAATATGCTTTTATGTAGGCTTTAATAATTAAATGAAAATAACAACAATAAAAACATTGAAAAGACCTTTGGAATTCTTATAGGAACATTTAAAAATAAAAGAGACATAATCACAGCTCAATTAAAACGCTATCCTACTGTCACAAAATTTAACAACTTATTATTATAATACATTATTTCATTTAAATTATTTTTAGTGATAGTATTAAGCTCTTCGTGGCCTTTATTAATTTGGGGCCCAACGCTTAGAATGTTTTAAGCGTATCTGTAAATCTGACTCTGCCCCTTGTTATGAACAATATTTTTCTAATGGGTTATTTTGTTTTTTTAATTCAAAATATTTATGTGTCGAAGACTGACATATCACTGAAATAACGCAGTCACATGTGTCTGAGATACCGAGAAACCATTTTATGTGCTATTAGAGGTCACCACTAACGATTAATCAGAATTCAATTTATTAAAATATTATTTCTTATTATGCGATCGAAATGTATCTAATTCTCTTGACCTACTTTGACGAATTCCGGAAAACAAACAATAAAATTTGGAATAAAATAAAACATGAATGTCACGATATATTATTATGCTTTCTTATATCCATAAAACTAAGTTGACCTAGACATATATCGACGTCTATCATAAGTTATAGGAACAATAAATAATGTAGAATATATCGTTCCAGTGTTGTAATATAATATCGGTCCTTTAAATAATGGTGGCAAATAATTTGGGAAATAGAGTGTTCTGAATATTTTGTATTCTTTAGGAGTCTCAGTAAATTAAAAAAAAAATGAACCGCTTCCAAAAAATTAAAAAATATATATCAATGGAAACTATGAAATAAATCACTTAGTTTTACAAATTATGCTTACAAATTATGCCTATCTACTTATATCTCTTATTAGAGAAGAGTCTCGATATATTCTAGACTCTAAATTCTCGTCTCGAGGTCTCGCCTCGGCAAGTTAAATGTTTCCCATTTTTTATTATTTCACAAGAGAAATCTCCACTTTATTTGCTTCATTTATAAAGTTGCTCTTCCATTTACATTTGAGGGATATTATATGTCAACTCGAACACTCTTACACAACGAATAAGATCGTCGGGAAAAATGTTTCGAGACCCAAAAATGGTATTAAGAATAGTAATTTCCAAAATTCAATACAGCGCACAGTGATGGAAAATGGAAACAATTCGAGCCGCATGGCAATTTCAGTCGTACGACAATACATTTTTTTATTCTAATTGGAATAACATGTATTTTATGAGGGAAGTGTGAAAAATGTAAAGAAAAAACAAAGAAATATAAAAAACAAAAAATAAAAAAACAACTTTTTTGATAACTGCTACCTTGACGTGGTAATAAACATATGGAATTAGTTTCTTCTACTTTTCAACCTCAATTGCATTATTATTATTTTTTAGCTTCATAGATACCGATTTTGTCGGATTTAGGTACTTCCATGCTGCGACTGATGGCTCCTTCTCCGATTTACGAAAACACTTAACCAAATTTTGCATTTTTACACTTACCCCATAAAATACATGTTATTCCAAGGAGAATTTAAAAAAATGTATTACTGTGCGATTGAAATTGCCGCGTAGCTCGAATTGTTTCCATTTTCCATCACTGTGCGGCGGATATAATCAGGATAAATGTATGTTTTTTCTTCATAAATGTTCAATTATTAATCTGGATTCGCCTGAGCTATTTCTGCGAAATCTTTTGCTTAATAATAATATTTCTTAAGAAATTATGGTATTAAAATGAGCAGGTATGTCTTCATGCAAAATATAAAATAATTGACATTTTCTTTTAAGCCTTGGACAAAAATTATATTCTCGATCTCGACTTTAAAATGTCGACTCGTCTAGTCTCGACTTGTCGAGATGAGAGAAAAGGTTGACCTTGTCTTGACAAGTAGAGATGAGACGAGACGTAATCGAGAACTGTTTCATTACGATGACAATTCCTAACAAGGAAGTGAATTTTAGTAATAACAATTTGAAGTCGATGCAAAAAATGCTTAATTCCAAAAATACGTTGAGTTGTGTGATTTTTAGCGAAAGAAAGTAAACCTGTCGTCGTCAGTACGGACTAGGAAAACTTACTGGAGGAGAGCAATGATTTACTTTTGTGGTGTTATTTACCTAATCTGTATTAACAACGGCCAAGAAGCTAGAAACTGCGCAGTATACAGATAGTATTCGCTGGGGCTTACTGCAATCAAATTGTGTTGTATTGCGCATTTTGAAGTAATGTCAATGTATTTTGTAGTAATTTATATTATGTTTATATTATATATAGGGGATCGAAAAAAATTCTCTGTCAAAGGTCTTTGAAAAATAATATACAATCGTCTAGAGTCATTTCTAAAACAGAAAGATATACTAACAAAACAGCAATATGGTTTTGGACAAGGGATGTCTGCTGAACTAGCCATTTTAAAAGTAATTAATCATCAATTGCTTTTAAGGAAATTGGAGAGTTCCGGAATCCGAGGAGTTTGCCTTGATCTTATCAAGTCATATCTATCTGGACGTTTGCAAGCTGTACATACTAATAACAAAGGTTCACTTTATTGCTTCAAACCAGCTAAGATTGCACAGGGTGTACCTCAGGAATCCGTGCTAGGACCAATTCTTTTTTTTTACTATATGTAAACGATCTTAGTTTTAGCCTGAATATTGACTCGGTTTATCAATTAGCAGATGACACGTCTGTGATAATTGCTGCTAATAATACACCAGGGCTATCACAAAGGTTATCACATATTACCGAAAAAAAGTAAACTGGTATAATGAACATTTTCTCAAACTCAATTTTACAAAAACCGGACTAGTAGTTTTCAAAATCAGAATCTAATTGAATCCCTGTACTTCAATCTATAGAAAATCTAAAGTGTCGAGTTCTTGGTCGTGAAATTCTAAATTAAGCTCAATTTGTGGGGTATGAGTTGTCTGAGAGACTAAGCCTCAAAGGATAATTTATGAATTTATTACTTCTCATATGTGTAGTCTATTTTCTTATATGGTATTACCTTCTGAGGAACATCACCTAAATCAAAAAAAATATTCATTGCTCACGAAAGAACAATAAGCTGTATTTTAAAAATGAGTATTAGAACTTCTTGTAAGCCTTTATTTGCCGAACTCTGGTTTCTAACTGCCCTTTCGCTATATTTTTTCGTCATGCTCTGCGGAAAGATGAGACACAAAATCATGAAGCGTTCCATATTTAAAAAAAAAAAAGGATAGAAATGTACCCAAGGAAGGACCTCAACACATCTACTGAAGAGAGCGCTAGCACCGAACATCAACAAACTAAAAATAGGGAGACCACACTATAGCGGAAAACAACAAATGAGAGGTTTAGGATCAAAAAATGAATACCACAAAGAAATCGCAACGATATATACTCTACCGCAATAGGAAACCGAGGAATCAGAAAACTCAGAAAAAGAAGATTCCAAGAAGCAGAAACACAAAAAGAGGAGCATATGCACTCCATATTGCGACAGAATGCGGCAACATTGCACAAGAAGACTCAGAAGAAGCAGAAGTCCAGAGCCAAAAACACAAAAAAGGGGCTTAAACGCTCCCTCACGACATAATGCGGTAACGCATCTCACTAATACCTACACCTCCCATCTCACATTCCTTTACCATGCGCCATGTGGCTCTCGCTGCTGGCAATAAGCGTGACCTTAGACCATCCCAGCGTGGACGTAGCAGGTTCAGCTGTATAACCGTAGGAGTGGCAGCAATGAATAGCGCACGCTAGTAAATCAATCAATCAATTAGCAATGCTTGTAAAAAGAAATCTATCATTTCCAACAAATAGCGAATTCTATTCAAGCGACATGAGTGTCTACTAGGCAGAGCAATGTAATAAGGATTCCCATCCATAAGTCCACTGCCATTGAGAAAGGACAATATTATACTATCAAAGCATATAGATCACTTTCAGTTTATATTAGAGACATCACTGTTACAAACAAGTTCAGAGTTTCGGTTACCAACTACTTGTTATATTAATGTTATTACTGGTTTGACCATGGTGGCAGTAAAATCTCTTAAACTTTAAGTTTTATTATGTTTGTTTTATTTATTCGAAAAATCGTATTTTATTGCAAAATGAATTTTAATTGTGTGATGATATTTAAGACGTTGTTGTGTCCTTTTGTAGATCTTTTGGCAATAAAGAAAATTATTTATTTTATTTTATTTATTAAATAGACACAATCGGCGTCAACTTAATCTCACCGATGTAGGAGATGTTCTCTTTCTAACACGCGCCACTACAAATAAATAAGGTTAGAAAGGGGGCATATCTAACGGTGCGGTGGTGAGTTTAAGGTGATGGCGATCATACCAAATATATTGGGAAGGCAAACTAACATTATGTTGTTTGAAAGCTTAGTGTTGTCACTGTTAAATCTTGCAGATTCCCTGTACGGACCTAATTTAACCTCTGTATTTAAACATAAAATACAAAAAATTCAAAATTCATGCCTGCGTCTAATCTATGGCATTCGCAGCCATGAGAGAATAACTAATTGATATGGGATGGTCAAATATGGAACTTCTCAGAATTTTACACTCAGCATGCTTATATCAGAATCATTACCTATATAAAAAAATACAGTTAGAACAGATGTTCACACTATTAATATAAGATTTAAGAGTTTATTAACACCACCTATTTATCATTATCAATACTTCAAACGGTCCTTCAGTTATCAAATATGCGATATTTACACTGGTCTTCCAAGCAATTTGAAAGAAATGAGTTTGAGTCAGTATAAATCAAATTATAAAAAAGTTTTATTTAGTCAGTAATGCCAAGAAAGTTAGCTCCTTTAGTTAGTATCTATTTTTTTTATCTATTTATAAATTTCCTGTCCTTGTTTAATCTCCTCTTTTGTTTTCTTTTTTTCGAGCCTCAAGAAACATTATTAGCATAGTTAGCAGCACATGGTGCAGCAATCTAGGTTAAGTGGTAGAACAAATCATAATCTGATTATAGATTTGAACTTCGCCTAATGCCATATGCAAATTAATATCTATAAGTTTATTGTAAAACCATAGCTGGCAAATAGCAACGTTTATTATTATTATTATTATTATAAAGATAAAAAACCGAGACAACTTTTTCATTTTAAACTTTCTCTTCTAGGATTAGCAGTTTTCGAGAAAATCGCATTTGATTGGTGATGGGTGGGACGGTATTGCAATTAGTTTCTACTAGATTTCCACGTTATTCGTAATTAAACAAATTTTTCAAATATATCCTCCACCGTCTTACCTTGTCCTCAATCTCAAATAGTGTCATTCTTTCACTGCTGGTAAATTGTTTATAACAAAAATTTAAAAACAAATTTAAAAAATAATATTCATTTGATGAACCAGTGTTATACGCAGAGTACTTAATGAATAAAACATTGCGGGATGTGCACTTTTGGTCTTACCACCGATTGTAAAATAATTTTAAACCTGAAGTTTCCAAGAACACTAAAAAACTCGAATACTAACCCAGTCGTTGAAGGTATTTACCTCCAAAAATGTGCAAAATGAATATATATATTTAATGAGTACCTGATAATATGTAGAATAATATCCTAAAACATACATACATTTTGCTCGGATGCAGAACACAAAAAAAAAGTGAAAAAATTTTTTTTAAAAGGTAGTACTGTCGATACTGCAGGTGTCAAAAGTATACACTGTCTCGTTTGACTTGCGCAGTATTTAGACTAGGCAACGTCGCGATGGAGTGAGAGAGAATTGACAATGATTTATCAAAATCGTCGCTTCAACTGCCTTCGAAATCACCAAACGTCAAAAAATGCCACTTTCGATTAGTTCGTGCCGAGCCGAATTTTCCAATTACGATGTGCGATTTACGATCAGGTTTAACTGGAAGTCTTCCTCTTTACGTCGCGACATTATACGGCCGTCTTGCTGGTGTTTTTCCAAAAATATAAACGAGTCAAGATCGCATGTTTTTGCAATTTTTCCGGTTCCGAAATGCGAGCTATTCTTTGCTATTTTTCGCAGATATCTCCAGAACTTTCAAAATGCCCGTCTGTCCGTCTGCGTGTCCGTCCGTCCGCCTGTCCGCCCGTTGCGTTTCTTGTAAGCACGATAACTTAAGAAAGAAAAGTCCGATTGTGTTGAAATTTGGAAAGTAAGTTAATGTTAGCTAGAGAAAGAACTTTTCTTTTCCATCCAAAGTTAGCCAGAGTACGTGCATTTTGGAATGATTGCAAACTGGTTCACCAGATGATAGATGTAGTGATTAGTGTGTTGAATGAGGGCATCCTGTGTGGACGGTAGACTTTGAATCATCTTTACTTTTCCTTGTGTAAAGAGATTCTCTCTAAGCTTGTTGATGCTGTCAAGTTCTGTTGTGCCAACGTACAGAATGCATGTGAAGTTCAAATGCCTTTGTTTTAGCATCCACTGGTTGAAAAAGATAAATCCTTCAGTGCCTGGAAGGTATGCTTTCCATGTCTTCTATGTTGATTTTTCCCCTTACCAAAAAATTGTGATGTAGTGTCTGAACTCGTGAAAGCATGGAAAAAGGGCAAGGATAATACTTGCGATATATTTTCTCCGAGCTCTTGGCAGATGGCGTTGATATGATAATATCGGCAGTGTTTACCCTTACCAAATGCAATCCAAAGATGAATATTAGGTTTGTAAGTTTGTAGCTCTAAAGAGATGCCTACTAGTACCACAATGACATCTGTGACAACTGTACTTATGAGGATGTTGGTTGCACCCTTTTGTAATGCATCCAATATATGAAGACACATTCTGGTATCAGCTTCTTCGTGGTCAGCTTCGGACATCGGTGCACTGCTATTTTTTCAAATAACAGATTTACCATAGGTGATGTATATTCCTTTACCTTCTTGTACGTCATAAGCTGCGACTGCACCACTTAGTAGGTTAAACAGTTCTGTCTGTCTTGAATTGTTCAGGAATGTAACAAAGTTTTTGGGGAGTGTCGTTTCGCTTGTGACTTTTCTCCTTTCTCTCTTTCCTCTTTTCACACGTGTAGTTTCCTTCAGACTGTCTGGTTTGAATATGTCCCATACAACATCGATCCTTAGGCAATACTGAAGTTGTTTCTTGATCCATGGTAAGAAGACCATATCACTATATAGTCTAAAGTTGTAGCAAATTTAGTCTAGATTAAAATTGATTCGAATATTGTTGCTGTAAACCCAACTGATTTTCGTAATAACCTGAAAAGTCCAAAACTTTGGAAGGTTGTAAGAAAGATGAGAATGGTGTTGTTAAAGTTACAAAACACAAACAAATATTGCAGAGAATTTTTTATTTTTTAGAAAATAAAGAAAAAAATAACCAAGAAATCGTTATTATAAGATTAATTATTAAAAAAATTAAATAATATTATCTGTAACATTATTAGTCATTCATATTTTATTACATTTAATAAATATGTGCTAATAAAACATCGTTCATGTTATTTTTCATAAAGAATTTTTATGAAACCTAGTCCAATATTCCATTCATTTTTAAATTTACGACGTTGCCACGTCTAATAAACTACGATATAAAAAGTACACTTTTAACATTTATTCGCTCTGAAGCTGTACTTTTAAGAGTCTAAAATGTTTTGTATATTATTTTCTCTCGTTTTCTCCTTTTTAATTGAAATCTGAACGGTACTTTTTGTAAAATATGATGAAACCTGTGATTTTTCATAAGGATCAATGTTTATTCGCTAATAATTACTACTATCACATGCTTTAAAGCTGTACTTTTAAGTGTCTAAAACGTTTTGTATATTATTTTCTCTTGTTTTCTCCTTTTTAATTGAAATCTGAACGGTACTTTTTGTAAAATATGATAAAACCTGTGATTTCTCAATGTTAAATGCATCAAATTTCTAATGTCAATATTTTTTTACTGGTTCTCCGTAGCTCTTCAAAAATTTAATTGGACCATTATCTTACCATAATCTACTAATATGCCGAATTTTATTAATTTCTGAACATTAATTCTAAGACCGACAGTACTACCTTAATGTCCTTACAAAATTTATCGCCAATGCTACGGTATTCCCGAAAAAAAAAAAGTCAAATAACGTTATTACTCGGAGCGAGATCCATACGTGCGCAGGCGCGCGCTTAAATACGCATGACTGTGACACCGACGCACTAAATTACATGTCACTAAATCTGAATTTGTTCAATCTATATGAGTGTTGGTTCATTTAAAAGATGGAATTTGCAACTTTCCGATGCTTTTTTGTTTTAAACAATACAAGCAAATGATGGATGGGAACAACATATACTTATATACCCGAACTCAATCGTCGCAATAAAAAATATAGAAAAAAATAAAAGATCTTCAAACAAATTATTTCTTCATTGAGAACCGTTAAAATGTATGTTTACTTCATGATTATTATGGTTTATTAAGTTGTTGTAACGTGGATTTGAAAGGAAGTGCATCTCAAATTATTTTAATTTCCTTGCTTGATGATTTATTTTGACAATTGATTGATGATTGAACTTGACAAACTGAAAAATAAAATATCACTATTTCGAAAAAAAATGTATACTTTTCGAATGTTCGAACAGAAATTCGTTTACTTGTATCCATTTTTTAGAAAATATGATCAATTCCATCATGATCAACGATAGCGATTTTCACGATCTTATAACTCTATAATTTTGAATATAAATTCTGGGACTTTTCCAATACATTAACAAATGTAATTGGATATAGTTGAAATGTGGATAAGTGTACCTGTAACAAATATAGTACAGTAGAGGCAGGTAAAAATTCATGCGAGCGACGGTGCGGCAGATCTGCTTCGATCCAGCGGCTGTATGGTGTATGTGTATGCGTACATAATTATATATTTTCCCTCCATACTATTTATCCTCCTATTCACTAAGAGAAATGTTAAAAATGTCTAATCAGAAAGAGAAAAAAGCTTTATTTTACCCGATAGAACCGCTAAGAATTTTTAGAGATTCCATAGTATGCATTTAACCGTGCGCTTGACCGTGCAGAGTGACAAAGTTACTTCACTATTTTTTCCATGAATACCGTGGCTTTAGCGATAAATTTTATAAGGATATTTTTTGTTCAGGAACATATAGTCTATCCTCCTGTATTTTTTATTTTTTCCTACTCGGACTTTATTTCAAAATTTGGGGAAAAAATTTTTTTTTTCACTTTTTTTTATGTTCTGCATCGTAAACTTTTCAGGATATTATTCTATACATTTTCACGAACTCATTAATAAAAAAGTTTTTTGAGATTCCACTTTAAAATTTTCTCTCTCGTCTGGGTTATACTATAATCGTGTATTTCATCAACTATATTGGCACCTTTTGGAGATGACTAAAGTTTACAAATTTTAATTTTATTGAAAATGACAACTGGCAAATCATTGTGTGTATATTCCATGGAAATAATAGTTGATAAAACTCTGCTAAAAGAAACGACTTATCAAGTAAATTTAAGGAGCAACTTTTATTATATTATAAATAATATTTTCTTAGAGAGCAGAAAAATAACCCCAACGCCAGCTGCTTTGTCATGTACAGTATAACTCTTAATAATACTTTTTCTGCGAGTGTACTCCATGTCCTATGTCACGGATACTTCAGATAGCTCATTTTATCCGTTTTTTCTTTCACAATATTGACAAATGGTAAGAAAACGAAATTTCTAAAAATACGTTTATTGTTATTGCTGTTAGCTCGGCTTAAAATATTTTTATCTTAACAATAATATTTGCCCTAACAATGAAACTTAATAATGTCCAAAAGAAATAAGTTCTATGACCGAATCCAGTTCTTAAAACAATAATTCTAAGAAACAGCTAGTATTGAGTAGCAATAGTGACTCGATAAACTTTTTACACAAATCAAGCAAGAAACAAATAATTGAAAATGTAGTTCGGCTTGTTAGCTTAAAAAAAAACAAGAGTTGCGGTCCCTGGAAGAAACATGTAGCTTTCATGTAAAGTCTGTTCGCTGATAGAATCCCGGTCGTATAGTGTAAGGAATATCGTCCGGAGCTCTATCCTTCCTTGCCTTTATTGAAATATTGTTTGTAACCTAATCTATAACGTAAGTTTTAATCTTTGTGGTCATGCTATGACCGACGTGCGGCATTTCTATTGTTCGACAGCAAACAAATTTGCTTAATGCGTATCGTCGTCGAATGCGGCTGGTGATTTCAGAGGCATGTCGATTTTCTCATAAGTCGGGTATAGCAGGTATAATGCACTTATTTCAATTGGTGCCTAAGAGGGCAATTTTAGTCTTGTTCTATTGTTAAAATAGTAAACATGCATCCTGGTGAATTTTTAAAAATGCAATCACAGCAGTTAGTTTTGAATTTGTTGGAATATTTTCAAAAGGAGAATAAAAATGATGGACCTTTATTGTCAATAAAAGCTGTTCAAAGGCGAGTGGGTGAGGCTTTAAAAATCGATGAAAAGACTGTAGGAAAAATAGCTAAAAACGGCAAAGAAAATGTGGAACCTCAAGCTTCGGTTAAACGCAATCGTAAAAAATCCAAAACAGAGTTACGCGATGCTGTAAAATATGAAATAAAAAATGTTATTTACGATATGATGTCTGATCATAAACATATTTCCTTGGCTATTCTTTTAAAAGGGCTAAAATCTAGAGCAATAGTTGATATTGGCCGTACCAGTTTAAATAAAGTGATTAAAAAATTAGGCTTTTACTTTAAAAAAGATGACAATTGAAAAGTAAAGACCACAAATTTATCTAAAACGGCTAGAGTTTTCACGCAAATACGTAAAAAATTTGAAAAGTAATGTCCCCAAAGATGTAGTGTCTTTAGACGAAACTTGAATCTTTAGCAGAGGAGGATCAAAACGTTCTTGGCAAGATGATTCCAATAAATCAAAAAGGCGTCGTACACCTACAGAAGGTAAAAGATTTATAGTTGTACATGCAGGATATAGTTGTACATGCATGGCTTTGCTGAAGATCCGCCAAGAATAAGTCAGTAGATTACCATTACAACATGAACTCTGAAAATTTTGAAAAGTGGCTGACGGAACAAGTTTCATTAACAAAATTTTCCGATAAAAATATGCCTAATATGATTTTTTTATTTTCTCCGCATATTTTGGTACCGCAGGTGGCTTTGTTTGTAGGGGGCGAATGTTCTTTTAGTCATAAGTAGATACTGATCTGTTCTATACACAAGTAAAATTTGATTCAAATCGGAAAAGAAATAAAAAAGTTATTGGGGTGTTACCGTTTCAAGTGAAGCTCACTTTATATGCTTATAATTCAATTTCCTTTATGTATATAATTATATACATCAAGTAAAATATAAAACAAAGCGACGCGACGCGACGCCACTGTGCATTCGAAAACACCAACGAGACTACGGCATCTTAGTTCAGACGTTCGTGACGTCACACCGAGACTCTATCAGCGAACAGACTTTATATGGTTCAATGTAGACGTGGAAACATGTTAAGAAATGATTTTTTCCCCTCAAAATTTAGTGAAATTCAAAATGGCGGCTTAAACTAATATAACTTTACTGCATAAGTCATCGGTTGACACTGGAAGGTGATTTAGGTGCCCAAGTGTAGGTTTAAGGATTCTAGAATTTGTGAATTTTCGGTTGTCAACTTGGATTATGGTAGCCATTTATATATACAGTGTGTTCCAGAATAGATATAACAAGAGGTGTTATTGACAAACATTTTTTGAATTTTGGAATGGCACTTGGGGATTTAATTCTGCTAGGTGTAAAACTAAGGTACACTAAACATTGAATCTGTGTTATACGGGGTGTTTTATAAGCAAATTTGTAAAAATCATCGCTAATAAACTATAAACTTTATTTTTCCAGGGTATGAGAAAATTGCACTAAGAACAGTTGTTCAGAATATAATCGTATGCCCCCTTACCAAATTTCAAGAATATTAATTAACTTTTTGGAACTGACAACTTTTCTTAGTGAAATTTTTTCATATTTTGAAAAATAAAGGTAGTTTATTAGTGATGAATTTTACATATTTGCTTATAAAACATCCGATACCGATCCAACTCATTCTTAGTATACCTTAGTTTTACACCAAGCAGGACTGAATGGCCGAGTGCGGGAAAATTTTTTGCCCAGTACACCTCTTGTAACATATATATTTAGTTAATATAAATCGTGCAAATTGATAATGGCAAGTTCAGTGGCAAGAACACATTAAAATAAGTGCGTGTGTTGTCAACTGGACACAGGTGTACCTCTTGTTTGCCCAGCATTGTCCACTAGGTCGGGCCAGGTTTGTCCTTCGGTTTTAAATGAGTTTGTGGAGATACCTGAAGATGTAATAATCTAGTTCCAGATCTCGTTCGTTACATTCTAAACCTATCTGAACAAAAAAAATCTTTTTTTTTTGCGTTACTATACTTCCCCTCCACTACGTGGATGTGGAAGTAATTATTAATGAAAAAATGTGAGGGGACACAATAATATATTGTATGCAGTTAACACAAGGAAGAAATCTACTATACTTACTTTTAGTGGTGACCCTAATCGTTAGGAAGGCGCTAAAAGTAATATAGTTCTTCTACGAGTTAATATTGTTAACTGTAATATTAATATAAACTTTGCTTCACCACGGCATGTTAATTTGGAAAATTAAACTTGATAACCTCTTTAACTCTATGTAATTGAAATCAAAATTTTCTCATTTCTGGTCGTTAACTAGTATGGGAGCCAGCGACACTTTTAGTTGCTATATTCGTTTAAACTTGGTTTATTCTTTTTTTCGATCGTATTAATGTAACTTATCCACAAAACAAACTCCTGCCACTTCGTCAGAAGGAAAATGCCTGGCGGCAGCATTTTAATTATGTTAAAAAAGTGTCAATGCTATACGTGTTTAAAGCTAAGATTATTTCTGTTCTTTATTGACATTACAGTGTGATGGAAAATAATTTCCGGACACCTTCATTGTAAATCGGCGTACTCCCGTTATTAACATAATTCTGTAATAAAATATAGTCAATTGATAGAAATGTTTAAAGCTGAAATTATTTTTGCCAATAGTTTATTACTTGAAATTGTTAAGAAATGTATAGTGCCAACCATTTGACGAAACATGGCTTTGGCAGGAGTAAAAAAATCCTGCCAGGCGTTGCCCCGCAAGACTCGATTTTGTAAAAACAGAGACCAAATAAAACACAAAAAATAATAAATTTATTTTAAGATCTTTCAAAAAAAAAAGTGACGCTGGTCCCGTACTATAACAGCTGAAGTATTCCATGTATTTCATATGTTCCTGAATTTATATATTACTTACATATTAGGGTGGTCCTTATTTTGCGACATTGGATTTTCACACACGAAAGTGGTTTCGATTATTTAAAAAATGAACTATACAAAATTTCAACTCGATCGAATGACGCTAACCTGTGCCTCAAGGCCATTAAAAGTCACTAAAAAACGCAATTTTCACCTACTTTCAAAGATATCTCATTACCGGTTGATCATATCGAAATTTTCTACATTTTTATCGAATGAAAATTTGATTTTCAACACTTAAATTTAGTAAAGTTAAATGTGTAGTGGTTGCCCTGTATCTTACACCGGAGGCACAGGTAGATTTGTTTATAAAGAAACTACATGAGTTGTTAGATTTATTTTTTCCAAAATAATGAACAATTTTTAATATCAGGAGATTTTAATATAGACTTAAAAAATTTAAATAAAAAAGGTACGCAAAATTTTCTGTCACTACTAGAATCCTACAATGTACAAGTCACAAATGATGAATATACTAGAGTAATATATATTAACAAATGTTTGTACAAATTTTAAAAGCGAAACAATAAACTTTCACATATCTGATCATATGGCACAAAAACTTACCCTTAATATGTCACTTACAGATAAATTAGAATATAATTATGTAAGATGTTTCAATGAATCTAACATAAATATTTTTTAAACTTGTTAAAAGCAGAAAGTTGACAAACTATAATAAACGTTGAAAGATCTTATGTAAATCAACAGTGGGACTCTTTCATACAGATTTTTTTTAAATATTTTTGATCAGGCCCTCCCATTAAGAAAGGTATGTATCAGACAAAATTGCGAGTATATTAATACAAATACTCCAGAAATACTCAAATGTAAGGAATAACTAAGTACACTTTCTGTAATGATGAAATATAATAATCAGTATAAAGATTTGTATAATGCCAAGAAAAAAGATTTGGAAACGCTCTTAGAAAAAGTTAAGAAAAATTATTATAATAACCAAATTGTTAACTCAGATGACAAATCTAAGACAACATGGAAAATTGTTGGTAATGTATCTGGTAATTTAAAGAAATCAAATGAATTTGTAAATTTTGAAGCTAATACACACAAAATATCAAATGAACTAAATGAGTATTTTATAAACGCAGCAGCTGATCTAATAAAACACCTTCCTAAAATTCCCTTTCAAAACACAGTCCCAAGAAAAAATAAAACAATCACGCTTGACACAATGACAGAAAACGAAATTTTAAATGTTGTAAAATCTCTAAAAAATAAAAATAGTTCAGGTAATGATAACGTATCAACATCGTTATTAAAAAAATATATTAACTTTATTTTAAAACCTTTGTGTTACATTTTAAACAACAGCTTCGAATTTGGAATTTTTCCTGAAGCTCTAAAACTAGCAGAAGTGATACCTTTATAAAAAAAGGGGATATAAATGAAATTGAAAACTTTAGACCAATAAGCCTATTGTCATCTTTCTCGAAAATATTTGAAAAAATAGTGTGCATTAGACTGATATCTTTTTTTAATAATAATGTAATAATAATTTAGTGAGAATCAACACGGTTTCATGAAAGGTAGAGATATAAATACGGCAGTGTTTGAATGTGTAAATGGGATTTTAGCTGCTTTGGAAAAAAATCAAATACCCTTAGGAATTTTCTTAGACCTATCCAAAGTTTACGATAGTATAAATCACGAGTTACTTATAAGCAAACTTGAGAGATACGGAATTAAATTAACAGCCTTGATGTGGATAAAATCATATTTAGAAAATCGATAGTAAAAATAAATTCTTCTGGTAAAGAAGAAAAGAAAAAAATTAAATTAGGAATTCCCCAGGGTAGTATAATTGGGCCATTATTGTTTAATAAATGACTTATGCAATATAATGAATAACAGTCAACATCAAATAATTAATTATGCGAATGACACTACTCTGCTAATAAAAGCGAAACAATTATATTTATTAATAGACGAAGCAAGCATATTGACCGTAGTATAAAACTGGCTATTAGAGAATCAATTAAATTCTAAATAAAGAAAAGTCAAAGATTTGTTCTAAAAATTATAATTTTAGAAAAAATCTTTCAAAATTAGATATCCCTTCAAATGTAAATATTAACAATGATAATGTAATACTAACCTCAGAAACTAAGTTTTTGGGGATAACTACAGACTGTGCATTAACTTGGGCTCGACATATAGATAGTTTAAGAAAAAAATTAAATAGTGTCGTATATAGTCTAAGAGTTGTCAAAAGAGTTGTATCATTTTCAACACTGCGTACAATTTATTACGCTTGTTTCGTGTCAAAATTAAAATTTGGCATTTTGTTTTGGGGTGGAGCAGCTGCTGAAGACGTAAACAAAATACTCAGAATACAAAAATAAGCCATCCGGATCATGCATGATATAGCTTTAAGAGACACAGTTTTAAACGATATTTGACAGCTGTGGCAATATAAATTTTTGATTGTTTAATTTTCATTTTTAAATATAAAAATAATTATAATCAATACATAAGTAGTCATGATTATAATACAAGACACATTAACTACAGTTTCCCTATCCATAGACTGAGCATGTTTGAAAACGGCCCATGTTATGCTAGCATATTTTTTTTTAATGTATTGCCAAATAAATTTAAAAGTATCATAAATTTTAAACAGTATAAAAGAGAAGTTTTTAATTATTTAGTCGAGGTAGAGCCATATTCAATATAAGAATTTATTAATTATAAGAAATCACACTTGTAAATACTTATGGATAATGTTATTACATATTATTGTTACTATTACATATTCTCTAAATACCTATTTAATTAATTTTGTTTTGACGCATTTCAACCCACCGCTATTATTATATGTATTGTAGTGTAACATATATTGTACTGTGGCTGTTTGAAATAAAGTAATGTTATTATTATTATTATTATTTTCTAAAAATTTGTTTATTTGTATTTTTCTCGTACAATTAATACTTTTCGAAATATTGGAGTTTTGATTGGCGTAAACAGGTACTAGTACAACTAGGTACAACTTCATATTCTCGCTATTGCCGTCTTAGCAGATGTTTTAGATGCCATGAGCTATTCGAATTGACTTCTCAATAATACCTTAAAATCGAAATTTTGTACACTACTGGCCATATAAAATCTCAAATTTTCCTAGTGTAATTTTGATTTTAAACATTATTTGCTCATTTTCTACGTCGTTTCCAAACGACCTCAAACTGATCTTCTCAAATTTGCATTGCTTGAAATAAAAAACTGCTGCCCAAGGAATCACTACTTCCACATTCAGATTCTCTATCCAAGTCACTCACAACGAAAAAACTTTGTATGTGAAAATAATTGTTTATGGAAGTTTAATAATATAATATTTGAAATCCTCTACCCCAAAAACCCATAAAACGATACCCCACATCGGTAGTGGGGTGGGGGTGGTGATAGGGGGGTGGTAGTGGAGGGTGGATGAAGTAAAAAAATAGTTTGAGGTTTCTGGTTCCTGTACATACACTAAATCACATTTTTTTTTTCATCCCCTTTAATAAGAAGGTGGGGGTGGTAATGGTGGCTAATGCCAAAAATTTTTTTGAGACCTTAGCTTCTCTTGTATATACTATATACCAATTTCATGGACTCTTACCTGCTTAATTTACCCATTTACCCCAAATTTACCCCAATTTACCCCCCAACCCTTCGACGGAACAAGATGAAAATATAATCTAGTTCTAGAACTCGTTAAAGTACATATGTGTACCAAATTTCAAGTCAATATCTTAAACGGTTCCAGAGTAAAAGTGCGCACAAAAAAAAGTTACAGACAGACAGACAGACCGACAGACAGATCGACAGACAGACGGACAGACAGACCGACAGACAGACCGACAGACAGACCGACAGACAGACCGACAGACAGACCGACAGACAGACCGACAGACAGACCGACAGACAGACCGACAGACAGACCGACAGACAGACCGACAGACAGACAGAAATTTTTTTCGCTCAAACTTAAAATCTCGACGTTTCATGACATTTTAAGCCTATTTGGACAATAAAAATTTTAAAAAAATTTTTTGTCGTTACTATTTCGTTACTACTTCCACTAGACGTGGAAGTAAAAAAATATGTTTTTTCTTCAAGCGTATTAAAATGTTTAAATTATGTCACCAAAAACAGAAGTAGAAGTAGGACATTGTTTTACTAGTAACAAAATGTTAGTACCGAACGCCACCGTAGTGGACATTGTTTTACTAGTAACATAATGTTAGTTCCGAAAGCGCCACCGCAGTGGGTATTGTTTTACTAGTAACATAATGTTAATACCGAAAGCCACCGGTGGCGCGCTATCCACTAGCCACTTGTCATATTGTGTCAACATGTAAGACTGTAGTTTGAATATTTGTACATTTATGATAAATAAATGAATTTTTGCATTTTAATACGCTTGAAGAAAAAATAGTATATATTACACGGAGTAGAACGCCTTTTTTGTGTTTCGCCCAGTTTGCGGCTTCGGCTTCACCTCAGCCGCAAATCCTGGGCTCAACACAAAAAAAGAGTGCGTTCTACTCCTAGTAATATAATATACTATTCAGTTATCTACATCATCAGATCTAACTCTGAAGTAACACGCACAAACACGCACACCTTATATAACTAGACAACCCCCAAATCTAAAACCAAGGCCATCTGCAGACATACAACCAAATCCACCGGCATTGTCAGTGCCGCACAACCTTTCTAAAGCTTTTCCCATCAGCTTCTTGCTGATATCAGCAAACGTTCAGTAGATCGATCTCTTCGCTTTTTGCTATCTAGTTTTCCTGAAATATCAACTGTTTTGTATTGTCCACTCTTCGGTTGACGTGACCAATAAATGAGAGTTTATTTAATTTTCCTCAAAAGTTCTCTTCTTTTTTAATTGTACTTTCAAATGTTGCATTTCAACGAGAATATGAATGTTCTGGTGCCTGTTTATGCCAACCAAAGCTTCATTATTCTTATTCAACTATTAAATGTATGAGAAAAATGCAAAGAAATGATGTTTTACAAAAATTAATTTTCTTCCAATTATGTATGTATATCATTTCGATGTAATCCATGGTTCACGAGATACTATTGAAAATAGATGAAAATTGCGTCTGATGGTGAATGTTAATTGTCTTGGGGCACAGGTTAGCGTTATCCAATCGAGTTAAAATTTTGTACACTTCATTTTTTAAATAATTGAAACCACTTTAAAGGGAGGCTGAATAAATTGTAAGAAAAAAATATCGATGAAAATTGCGTCTGATGGTGAATTTTAATTGTCTTGAGGCACGGGTTAGCGTTATCCGATAAAGTCAACATTTTGTATACTTCATTTTTTAAATAATTAGACATACTTTAGGGGGTGAGGCCGAAAAAATTGTAGGAAAAAATATTGTCAAGTGTAGCTAAGGACCACCCTATTACATATATGTAGAAGAAATTATATTCAAATGTTAAGTAATTTTTATTTCGAAAACTAAAACATCGTCATAATAACTGATATAAATAAGTAGCATTGGGCTATTCGAAATACAAGATAATTACGGCTGATAATAACTTGCCGTAAATGCACACATGATGTTAATTTGACAATATAATTGCGATAAATATCATGCTCGCCACTTCACATTATTGAATATGTTCAGATCAATAGCTGAAATTCACAAAATGACGAGTTAAATAATAGGAAGCCAATAACAGTGATTATTTTACCGACGTGCGTACATACAAATTAACGTGATTAAATCAACTGTTAAAATAACTTTAACAGCTATTCGTTTATTTTACATTATCGGTTTTCAAACTACAGATGGATACACTTTATTACCCTTTGTACAGCTAATGCAAATAAAAACGATGCTTAATGAAATCGGCTAAAATGTTCACTATGTACAACATTTTCAGAATGCCAATGTACTATTTGTGTAACGCTTTAATGGAACAATTTTCATTTACCTAATCGAAAAATTAAAGTTTAATTTACTTTTTCTTCGACTATTGAATAATTCATTTATTATAGATACGTTTTTGAACATGTAATAGGACTCATTACTCACAGCCGTGGGCAATGATTCATTATTCAATAGGCCAATCACGAGAGTTCAACTTCATTATTCAACAGTCTTGAACCAATAACAAGAGTTCATAGGTACCATAACGTACTTATCTTTTTCTCACCATGAGGTGTTGACGAAGGTATATGACGGCATGAGCTAGGGTTTCACGCACCGGTACTGACGTCGTGTGATGTTCGTTTACTTTTGTAGATGGGTATCATATGATGCAATTAGCTCCGTTCAGGCCTGTACCACCTACAGAATGGGAGGTAGCGAACCCAACGTCCTGAAGCTATATCAGGATCAAAAGCGTGGAGGATGGAGCTCAGTCGCTCGGGTACTTGATGCATCAGGTTTGGACCTGCTGTGTCATGTGCACGGGGGACTTTGTCTCACCCTTGGAAACCTGCCTGGTATAAACCGTGTAGAGTAACTTGGTGACAGGCTTGCTCTACGTGGGGGTCTGCCTTAATCGGCCGACCAAGTGGATGGGAGCCACAATAAAACTCCCCCAAATCAAAGTGGAACAGCATAAGCCGAGAACTGCGTGACTAAGGGGAAGCTTAGTCTCTATTATGCGGACTACAGGGCACCTGGCGCACCCTGGTTTCAATTATGCCTGCCTGGGGTATGCGGGGCACTGCCTCAGGTAATTTGCTTTTCCTCCGCTACTCGTGGGACTTTATGGAGACCAGACAGGAGCAAGGGTATAGGCAAAAAGGGCCACAAAAAAGGCCCCAAGCTGCCAAAATGCCCCAAAACTTGAAATTCCTCCAGATAAATCTCCACCACGCAAACGCAGCTTCGAGCGTGCTTAGCAGGAGATTTATTAGGGATAAAATAAACATAGGGCTAATTCAAGAGCCCTGGGTATACAGAGGACACATCAAAGGACTCCCCACACAATCATGTAAGTTACTTTATTCTACCTTGCATGACAATCCTAGAGCAGCCGTACTGCTCGACAAAAACACTAATTTTGTTCTCCTTTCAGAGTTCACAACCAGGGACTTAGTTGCCGCAGTTGTGGACGTACCTACGGAAAAAGGCAAAAGGCAAATTGTAATTGCCTCTGCCTACTTTCCCGGCGAAGAACGAAGCCCACCTCCAGAGGAAGTAAAGAGCCTCATCAACTGGTGCAAAAGGAAGAACAAACATTACATTATTGGCAGCGATGCCAATGCGCACCATCTTATGTGGGGCAGCACGGACACTAACACTAGAGGTGAGTACCTTTTTGAATATTTGTCTGCAAATAATATCGACATTATCAATAAAGGTAATGAACCCACCTTTATAAATGCGATTAGAAAAGAGGTTTTAGACGTAACCTTTGCTGATCCATTTATAACCGACTCTATCAAAAACTGGCATGTTACAGATGAGCCCTCAATGTCGGATCACAGACATATTCGATTCGACTTGGAGGCATCTGTAGCAAGCTTCGAGGAGTGTAGAATACCTAGACTGACTGACTGGAGCATTTACAAGGAACACTTAAAGTCGGAGGTCGAAGGTATCACACACATAAGGCTACCATCGACACAATAGAGGATTTAGATATAACCTCATATCAATTACAAAACCTCATGACCACGTGTTATGAAAAAAGTTGCCCTGTTAAACAAAAGGCAGTCCAAAGAGACGTGCCTTGGTGGAATAGGGATCTCAGTCGCCTTAAGGCTGAGACCAGGAAAACTTTCAATAGAGCTAAGAACTCTGGAAACTGGGAGGACTATAAAAAAGCCCTCACGGAGTACAACAAAGAATTGACGGTTCTGCGAGGGGATAGATTAATTAGCCCCAGCAGTCCGTCTACAAAAAGTCCTTGCAAAAGACCACTCAAACGGAATAGGGCTATTCAAAAAGCCCGATGGTCAACATGCAGAGAGTCAGCAGGAAAACATAAGAGTACTTTTAGGTACTCACTTCCCTGGCTCCCATGTAATCGAAGGTGAACTTCCACAGGCCTTCCTGGAAGAGGATGCACATCGTCCTACCAGAGACGGAAAAAGGCTAGCTGGAAAAATATTCACCCCTAGCAGAATTAAATGGGCGGTATCAACCTTCAAGCCCTTTAAATCACCGGGCAGGGATGGTATTTTTCCTGCCCTGCTTCAACATGGAATTGAGGAACTTATCCCATGCCTGAGAAGCATATTCATAGCAAGCTACACTCTTGGGTATATTCCCCAAGCTTGGAGGGAAGTTAAGGTGGTGTTTATCCCAAAGATAGGCAGACGTCCACCAGACGAGCCAAAATCTTATCGCCCCATCAGCTTAACCTCTTTTCTCCTTAAAACAATGGAGAAAATACTAGATCAACAGATTAGAAGCGAAATCATTGCAGTGAAACCGCTTCACTCGAAACAATTTGCCTATCAACCTGGCAAATCAACGATAAATGCTCTACATGGCCTGGTCAAAGGCATCGAAAAGACATTTACAGCAAAGGAACTGGCCCCGTGTGCTTTCATAGATATAGAGGGTGCTTTCGACAACACCTCCTAGGAATCCATACAAAGAGCCGCGGAAAAAAGGGGAATACAGTCCCCAACAATCAGATGGATACAATCCATGCTAAGAAGCAGAATAATTACCACAAATGTGGGAAACGAGTCGGCCACCGTGACTGCAGTTAGAGGTTATCCACAAGGTGGAGTCTTATCGCCTTTGCTGTGGTCAATGGTGGTCGACGATCTTCTCCATAAGCTGAATAATTATGGCTTCAACGTTCAGGGCTACGCTGATGACCTGGTCGTTACTGTGAGAGGCAGGCATGAGGTTATGATCTCAAACCACATGCAAATTGCCTTAAACATAATATCTAAATGGTGCTCGTCAGAGGGTCTTAGTGTCAATCCGAGCAAAACAGTTATTGTTCCATTCACCAAAAGGAGAAAACTCAATTTGAGAGCTCCTATGTTAAATGGAACAGTACTGAATTTTTCCAGTGAAGTCAAGTATCTAGGAGTAATCCTAGACCAAAAACTTACCTGGAACTCACACTTAGAAAGGACACTTACCAAAGCAACGACGGTTATTTGGACGTGCCGTAGTCTGTTTGGTAAGACTTGGGGTCTGAAGCCGAAAATGATACACTGGTCCTACCTAGCGGTTGTGAGACCTATGGTTACCTATGCATCATGCATATGGTGGCCAAAAACAGAAGAAAAAGTAGCACAAGGAAAGTTGCAGAAATTGCAACGCCTTGCCTGTCTAGGGACTACAGGAGCAATGCGCTCGTGTCCCACAGCAGCTATGGAGGCAATGCTGGACTTACTTCCTCTGCATTTGCATGTGAGGAAGGAGGCAGCACTTAGTGCCTTAAGGCTGCATCAGGCACTTAAATTCATACCAGGCGACCTGGTTGGTCACTTAAGGATTCTGGAGTTAATCCAATTCGAATCCGTGACCAAACCCACTGATTCAATGCCAATCAAGCATGACTTTGACTGCCCGTTTGATGTGCTGATTGAAAGCCGTCAGGCGGGTAGGGTTGGAGCATTGCGGTTGGAGAAAGAGTCACACATCTGGTACACAGATGGATCCAAGACGGATGAAGGGGTTGGTGTGGGCGTAGCAGGGCCTAAATGCAGGCTATCTAAAGCCCTTGGTAACACCCCAACCATCTTCCAAGCAGAAATTTATGCTATAGATCTATGTGCCCAGGAATGCCTAAATAGAGGCACTCGAAGGGCAAAGATCTATATACTTTCAGATAGTCAGGCAGTATTAAAGGCTCCCAGGTCATATACCTTCGAGTCAAAAATTGCCTGGGAATGCAGACAATCCCTGAAGCAACTGGCAAAAAACAACAAGGTTACCTTGATGTGGGTGCCAGGGCATGAGGGGATAGAAGGCAACGAATTGGCTGATAGCCTCGCAAGAAAAGGGGCTGAAGCCCCGTTTCTTGGACCCGAACCGTTCTGTGGCCTATCCAAGGGACACATAATGGAGGAGGTCCTAAAATGGGAAAAGGAACAAAAAGAGTCCTACTGTAGCAACACTCCAGGCCAAAGACAAGCAAAAAGGTTTATAACCTATTCAACAAAGAATGCCACAAGGCTTCTCGAACTGGAAAAGTCCGATCTAAGGCTGATCACAGGCCTTCTAACTGGCTATTGCCCCTTGAGATATCATCTCAAGAACATGGGCATGGCAGAAGATGACAAATGCCGATACTGTGAAGCTGCAACTGAAACTGCAGAACATATACTTTGTGAATGCAGGGTGCTAATCCGCATTAGGCTAAAGTACCTAGAACAGGCGGAATTAACGCCTGAAGACATAGGGAAATTAGCTCCCAGGAAAATCGCAAGCTTTGCAAAAAGTCTTGGAATCCTGGGCAACAACTAGATGCAGGGTAATTCAAAAAAGACCTTTTAGGTCGAGGTGAAGAAAGGCCAACTCAGGGCCAAGCGACCCCTTAAACAATCTACAAGAGTTCATATTCATCTATCAACAGTTTTTGTGGAGCATTCACAAAAGACGATAAAAAGTTCAAAAACATTGCATGTGCCGTAACTCGATTCAATGTGTCATAATAAGTAAGTCATCGATTTCGCTGAAAATCAAAAAATTTCACCTTTCGTACGCTCCTGTAGGCTCGAATTATTGATTTCACCGGTGCGATTCACGATGTGCATCACACGCAATTCTTCCTCTTTCCATAATGACATCCCAAGCAGCAATTTTAGTAGTTTCTACGTAGTAGTTACCATTAGTGGAACTTTAAAGGTTTCCGGAACTAAGGATTGTTACGTAATGGGAACCATCCTTCTACTAAGCATTCACCAAAATGGGGAATAATAATTGAAGACCTAAGTGGATAAAGGTGTTATGTCGCATTTTAAAAAAAAATTACTTTACCCCTGATATAGATTTAACACCCAATAAACGGTGAATTCTAAATTTGTAATATTTTATAGAAACTTTTTAATTATAAAGGCGCCATGTCATACACACAACCAGTTATTTTAGTGGATGTACACAGTTTTGGACAGAAAAATCTAGTTTCATAACAGCTTGATATTGTTCTTTAATATTAGTGTAAACAAAAGAACATAACCCAAAATTATCTATTTTATGAGGTATTATTTATTTGAATCGAAGACAAAATAAATAAGTTCCAACTCAAAACCATTTTATTTAATTTACTCAAAACTTTAAAAGTGTGCATAACACCTTTATCCACTTAGCTCTTCAATTACGTAGCAAGTTACTATTCCGGTACTTCTACCGTTACCGTGTCGAGGACTAGGTTATTACGTAAACGGGATGTAACCAAGTAGTAGAAATGACTATCTTTTGGAACAGCTCAGCTGACCGAAATGAGAGCGCAAACTATATATTTGGCTCTCTGTTATTCGAATAGCAAATTAATGACTTACTGAGTTTAAGCACATGATATGTCCAAGGTCAAAGTTAAGGTGATTATATACAACATGCATAAGCATATATTATAAATCATGATGTATTGCATTTACCCTGGGTGTGGATATTAAAACCACCACTTGTTTTCTGTAAAATGTTATTATGACGCTTCGATAAAAAAGACGCCCCATCGAGAAAATGTTTTTTTCGGAAAAAAAATTTTTTGCAAAAATTATGTGTACAAGCAAAACTGCAAAATTTTTTATGGAAAACGTTTTTTTTTAAATTTTATATATTATAAAGTAATAATCTATTTAGAAAACATATTTGTAAATGACTATAATAAAAAGAAATTTTTTATTGAATTATATTTTTATCTGTGTCAATATGGCGTCTTCATTCAACAACAGAAAAATGACGATTTTAATTGCAGTAACTCAGAGGTTGCAAAAACCAAAATTATTTCCCTACAAGTTACATTTACTATAAAGTAGCAGATGCCACCAACGTTATAGTTGTTGTTACTTTAAAAGTGGTGACGGGAACTACAACAATTTCACTGTGAAGTTATATTTACCTAGATGTAGCCAATGGGACCAATGACGCTATAAGATCTTAGTAACTGTTGCTACCAACTTATTTTCATGTTGGTAGAATTGGCAGAATCGATATAGGTAATTTTTTTTTAATTGGCAATGCGGTAATAACTGTTAAAGTGTCACTGTCACTGTGTGTGATGGGAATATGTGGATTAAAAATAACAATTATTATACTTTTACAAGTACTTTTTATTATCTGATATTATTTGGAAAGAGCACATATCTAACAATATTTGACGGATGCCCCTGACGGTGAGCATCTTATGTCAGAGGTAGGTGTTTTTTTATGATGTTCTTACTTTTATGTACCTATTTAAATGTTTGGGTTTTTTAGGTTGCATTGATATTGGGAGTTTGCGGTGCCTGCCGTTGCGGTGAACTGACCTTCTTAAGCGACGAAGATATAAGAGATAAAGAATAATATCTATATATATCCATACCAGATACCAAGACAAATAAATCAAGAAGTTTCACAGTTTTAAATGAAGGATTTTCGGTAAACCCACTTGATTCGATTAGGAAATATGTGTCTTTAAGACCGCAAAATGTGTCTCACAAAAGATTTTTCGTAAATTTTCAAAAGGGAAAATGCGTTGGATTAAATAAGCTCTCAAAAATTCCAAGAACTGTAGCTGATTATTTGCAATTTCCAGATGCAGATTTGTATACTGGCCATAGCATGCGCCGTTCCTCATCAACTCTTTTGGCCAATGCTGGGGGGTGACATTACCACCCTTAAACGTCACGGTGTGTGGAAATCATCCACCGTGGCGGAGGGTTATTTGGAAGATTTAGTCTCAACAAGATTGTAATTGCTAAAAAAATTCAGGGAGAGCAGCACAACGAGTCAGGGGATACAGACGTCGTTACTAGTATAGAGAAAAATTGTGTACAGAAAAGCAGTTTTCTTTGTGAAAAATCGAATATGATGACAATAAATGTTAACATAAATATAAATAAATAAGTGTTAGTGCATGGGTTCTTTGTTTTGTTAATTTTCCATATAATGGAGACAAATAAATTCCTTGGACTTTATTTTATATTAAAATTACTCTTTAGTGACTAAATCACTTTACCTCACTTTAGCTTACTACTTTATCTCACTAGTGACTTATGAGTCACTTTATACCTTCAAAATCTCATCAATAAAGATTACTTTATATGAAAGTGTTAGATAAATATATTTATTAACGTAAGGTGCAGACGCATAAGGCATAGCCAAAATGATTCGGTAATATTCGGACATAATCGTCACCGGCTTATATGTCTCACTGCTTATTGGTAAAGATTTAGTTAAAAAGTTTAGTACCTAATGATCTTATATCACAGTGCAGATATTTAACGACTTGCGAAACCAAAGCATGCCATTGTAAAAAAATAATATTACTTGTATACCTTTATGTAGTTGTAGTATAAATAAATGCAAGAATATGGTCAATTACATTTTTTGCTAGTTCAAATATTTCAACTTTTTTTTGTTTCTACCATATTTATAATAGTTTATGACAAATTATATTGATTTATAAAGCATACAGAAACAAATAGTAACTAAAGCGTTTGTAAAAGCAAACACATAAACACATAAGATACTTTATAGTCCAGTCGGCAGTAGCCAGTGCGCAGAATGTGCACAGAAAAACCTCAAGCGTCTGCAATTAACTGATAGTTTTATAGCTTATTTTTTTTCCAATTATGTCAATATAACAAACACATGAAATTTTATAAGAATAGTATTTTAATTCATATTTTTATCTCTAAAAGTAAAAAATCTAGAGGTGTTTAAAATTGTTGCAAAATAAAATAACAGCCCCTCGCCTGCAAATGTAGTAAACTGCAGACGTACTAGAATAACTACGTCTGCACTTTACTCTTTTTTTCATTGGTCCTGTTATTCTTAAAAACCCGAAGCGGTCAGCTATGCTTTATGCGTCTGCAGATTACGTATATGCGTCCTGGAGATAGGCTTACTTTACGTTTTTTGGAGCGCTGAATCCGAATTTTTAACTTCCCACCAAAAGTTTCCTCCGGAACCCCCTCAAATTTATAGAAAAAAAGCAAAAATAATTTTTTTTTTAATCTTTTTTTTCTTCGTTTTAGGAAAAATTCGGAAAGAAAACAAGATAAAAAGATCTTTGACATTTTAACGTTGAACGAACGGGAAAGCGCTAGCACGCCTCGAAACATGAGCCTCGGCACATGTTTCGGGACCCACTCGCTCCCCTCCCGTTCGTCGTACGTCAAAATATCAAAGGACCTTTTTTTTGTTGTAAATTTTGTTTGCTTTTTGAATATCTGGGTATTTTTTATCTAAAACGAAAAAGAAAAGATAAAAAAAAATAAAAAAACCAATTTTTTTGTTTTTTTTTTTCTAAATTTGAAGGAGGGAATTTTTGGTGGGAAGTGAAAAATTCGGATTCAGCGACATAAAGTGCAACTTTCTGATGGATAGTCGTAGAAAAAGTTTGGTATTTTACTTGCGTGTAATAGCTATTACACGCTCGTTGAATAATATACTATTATCCACGACTATCGTATAATCACTGCATTATACATTTAACAATTGACGAATAATTTTAGTCATAATTCCAACCTAGCGTGTTATGAACATGAAGTCATAATAACACACCTTTGACCAGTCAGGAACTAGCAATTTTCATAATCAACAGGCGAGTCTATCTTTTCCAAGGGAGAGTCCATGTTTTCGTTTGACGTTTAAAACTTCAAACAAAGTTTTACTGTGTGCTACTACTAAGTGTTCAAGATTCGTATGCATATTCAATATACATAAAAATACTTCTTAAAATGGGGTTCTTTGAAGGCCAGACTCTCCATCAACTACTTTTGTAAGGGCACCATTAGAAGTGTAATCGATTAAACTTTATAAAATATATATTTATAAATACATTTCTCATAGGCCCGCATTAGACTATAAATGTTCTTTGACAAAGATCTTTTATAAAAGATATATTTTATGAGAAATGTGTAATATTTTGCAAAGTATGACCGATATTTTATAAAATTTGGTAGTTGGCCGGTACGTATGCAACAATATGGAAACACGGTACAGGTCGCAATTTTTAATGGGTCCAATTTTTTTCTATCGCTATCAGAATAGACACCTATTGAATTTCTTCAGGAACGACGAGTATTTACATTATTATAAATAATTAATGAATGGTGTCATCATTTCTTTCATTCTCGGCATGTACCAATATCAGAGTAAAAGTGACCAGTGATTGCCGGACCCGTATTTTATATCTTTATATACCGAATCACCGGTAAATAAAATGTTCGGTAAATTGCGACCTTAGTTGTGTTACTTGAATAATAATTATTAAGGATTCAAAAATATATCAAGGAAAATATTTATATTACTTACCTGTTTATATCAATATATCCATAAGGGCACCACGATAGTAAATATGTATTTGTGATTTATTTATATTAGCTTTAAGACTGTATCAGACATTAGTGGCTTACAACTAACTCATATCTCTGGACCTCTGATCTGCGATTAGTATCCTCACATGTTAATTATTATTATTTTTTCTTGAAGCGATTAATGTGTTTATTTATAAAATGAGTTTGTTATATCAACATAGGCTGACATTGAATTAGATAAATAATACTCTGACACACCCCCCCAAAACGGTTTTCAGAACAAAAATATAAATTATATTACCATATTGTATATTTTTGTAGTAGTGACTACTCACAACAATTAGTTTATTTTTTTTACAATTAATCATTTTTTATTTATTTGCTTTTATCATGATTAGAGAATATTATTTAGGTATTATGCAAATCACAACTTACACACTTTTTTATTTATTATGAAAATACCTACTTTCTGTATATTGTTGCCCTAATCTGGGCACGCTAATATACTAGTTAGGTAAATACTTTAAAACACTCATTATTGGAGAACCAATCAAAACAACTACTCTTCTAGCTAATACTGACGAAGTATTGAATTACATGATAGGATTCTTAGCATTTTAAAGAAAAAAAAATATATTGAAAATACTTAAATCATTTATTTACATTTAGTCATGCACACTTTTTAATTAATATGAAATTATCTACTTTCTGTATATTGGTACCTTAATCGGGTTACGCTAATATACTACTTAGGAAAACACTTTAAAACACTCATTATTGGAAAACCAATCAAAACAACTACTCTTCTGGCTAATACTGACGAAGTATTGAATTACATGATAGGATTCCTGGCATTTTAAGGGGAAAAAATATATTGAAGATACTTAAATTATTTATTGAGATTCAGTCATTCACGAGAATTATTGAACCTTACATTCTATTTCAACTCTAGAAAAGTTGTACAAGTTTTTTCGAACTCGTTAGTTCTCATCAGTAGAGTATAGAAACATTCATTCATTATTTACAAGCCTATTCTTGATTTATTTTTTTTTTACAATTAATCATTTTTTATTTATTTGCTTTTATCATGATTAGAGAATATTATTTAGGTATTATGCAAATCACAACTTACACACTTTTTTATTTATTATGAAAATACCTACTTTCTGTATATTGTTGCCCTAATCTGGGCACGCTAATATACTAGTTAGGTAAATACTTTAAAACACTCATTATTGGAGAACCAATCAAAACAACTACTCTTCTAGCTAATACTGACGAAGTATTGAATTACATGATAGGATTCTTAGCATTTTAAAGAAAAAAAATATATTGAAAATACTTAAATCATTTATTTACATTTAGTCATGCACACTTTTTAATTAATATGAAATTATCTGCTTTCTGTATATTGGTACCTTAATCGGGTTACGCTAATATACTACTTAGGAAAACACTTTAAAACACTCATTATTGGAAAACCAATCAAAACAACTACTCTTCTGGCTAATACTGACGAAGTATTGAATTACATGATAGGATTCCTGGCATTTTAAGGGGAAAAAATATATTGAAGATACTTAAATTATTTATTGAGATTCACTCATTCACGAGAATTATTGAACCTTGATTGGTTTTCCAATAATGAGTGTTTTAAAGTGTTTTCCGCGCTCGACGTTGCTTCAACGGAATATCGACTGATATTCACATTGAAGTCGCCTCTACGCTCGCCCTCTGCAAAGTGTTCTGTGATGCCTCAGCAACACAGGACATGGTAGCTGATGCAGGAGAGCAGCTTTTTTTGGCATTGTACCAGGCCCAACAAGGAGCAGACCTTAACCGGGTACGATACCAGGCCTTTGTTAAAGCCTGGACAAAGCCAAAGCCTGATTTTGCGGCACTTCCACCCACCAGAGGGGCTGCTCGCCAACACTCCCCTAGAGTTCATTTGCAGGTTTGTATCAATATATGCTTGTTTACATTAACTTATGTTTTGTATTGTGCTTAGGCAAGATTGTGTCACATTTTTTTAAACAACAAAGGACGGATTATTGTTTGCAGATTCAGCAATGGCTATATGGAGATCAGCAGCAGGAGCCAACTGCTTGGGGATGGATGAGGGGGTCGGATGGCTTCCTTACCCCCGTCACAAGCACGGACTCAGTTGCGCCAGAATCCGTCCTAAATAACATATTTTGCGGGTGCACAACTGGTTGCGGGAGCCGTTGCGGGTGCCGCAAAGTAGGCATACCCTGCTCGCTTGTGTGCAGCAGTTGCCGCGCTTCGTGTACCAGCGGCCCTCCAATCGTCAGCATCAACGGCGACGGCGATGATGATGATCTTGTCGATGAACTCGACCCATTACTTAATATGGCCTTGTAAATACTTGTAATATTATAAAATTTTCTGCTTGTTAAGCATTACCTCCCACAATACACAGTTTTTCCAGCTATTCGCATTTTCAAAATCACGTACGCCCTTAACTACTGCTCCTAGCGAAAAAATGAATAGAATCTTTTTTGTAAACAATTTAATTTACTTTCATTTTGAATAGAATGACCTTTTCGCTAGGATGCTTAGTTTTCGAGATAATAATGAAAAACCTACAAATCGACCCTTTCCACCCCCCTCCCGCCTAACGCACAAGGTCCACGACTGGGAACTTTTGGTATGTTACTCCTAAGGGTCAACCCTACAACTTAAAATAATAATCCGTTGAGTACTATTTATTTCCGAATTGAGGGATTTTTCGGTCTTCGTTTTCTGTACTATTATGTAAATAAATGCCGGTGATTGTTAGTATGTTGTAAGTTTTACATCACTTTGAATTTTTACATTTCGGATTATCTAGGTTATGAAAATTTTGATGTTTTAATTTAGTTCATCAGCCTGATTGTCGGTCTATCTAGAAAACAATTTTTTACATTTTTTTGTATTTCATTTATTTTCACTATTCTACAACCTATAGACTCAATTACAGGACAGGAATACAACAACTAAAAAAGTACACAATTAATAAAATATACACAGGATAATCATTAAATATAAATGTACAACTCAGACGAAAAATTAAAAATAATCAACAAAAGAGAAGCGAAGAAATACATTAAATATCAGTTCAACTTTTTAATTGATAGGATATTGAAGGACAAAACATCAACTGAGTAATTTAAATTATTATAATTATTGTTATATAGTGCAGAGAATGTATTTTCATATTCATTAGTGCAGTTGGCAGATAAATTAAACTTGTCTGTCTTGCCCTCAGCTCCAGGAATATGAAAATTTAACACACTTAAGATTTAGGAGCAGTTTATATCGTTATGAATAATCTTGTGTACAAAAATAAAACATCTTTTACGCGCCTATGTTTTAAAGAGTCGAAGCCAAGACTTATAGCTAGGGAGCTGGTGGCAATTGTAATTAACAACAAGCTAAAAACGCACTCTTCGCCAATTTACTGAGCTTTTTATATATAATTGTTACACATTCTATAGGATACTCTTCGCAGTTTTCTTGTAAATAATGTTAGTTTTTGGACATCCTAAATTTTGTGACACCATCTTTGTTGTGAAAAAAATTATATAAAAAAAAAATGAAAAAAAAATATCCAACCTGTGTGGGATTCGAACACGGGACCTTTGGATTGCAGCTGCTAAAGCTTTGCGTTGGATTGCAACGCAAAGCTTTAGCCGCTGCGCCACCACATATTGCTACGAAAATTGATTGTCTGTGATATACCTATATCTTTCGACAATCATACATATTTCAACTCGTACTTCTATGAAATATATATTAGTAAAATTCATAAACAAAAAAAATATATTATGAAAATAGTATTTCGCAAGATTTCAATTTTAGTACAAGCGACAAAAATTAAGAGAATATATTTTTTTTAATTAAATAATTAATAACTTTTTTATTTACCGATCGATTTTCTTCAAAAATAATAGGGTTCTTCCTCTAGCTAACCTACTTTCTAAATTCCAATACAATCGGACTTTTCTTTCTTAAGTTATCGTGCTTACAAGAAACGTGACGAACGGACAGACGGACGGAGACAAACAGACATTTTGAAAGTTGTTCAGAATTCGTTCACTAACACAATGATATGAAAATTTTTTCTCTACGAGCGATATTTACGATTTTAGAAATGTGCCGATCAAATACAATATACTCTTCGTTTTTGCGAAGAGTATAATAATATGGAATTAAGGTATTGATATAACAGATCGATTACAGCACCTACCACTTGCTTGCTGCTGATTTTTTAAATAAATTAATTTAAAATTTGCAAAAAAATACACTCCTATTTTTTTTATTGTTTCAGCCATTGCTATAAAATTGTTCCATGTATGGCTGAAATCCATGACCCTGATTTTTTTATATAACTAATTGTTAATTTGCAAAAAAAGTGCTATTAAGTCTGTCCATTGTACTTCGCATTGATTTTAATTCGTTAGTCTTTATATCCATAAGTAAAGAAAACATGGGCTGACGTGTACGTTGCTGATTTTCAGATAAATTCCCAATTTACTCCAAAAAATGTCAAAGTAAGGAAATGGTCCAATCACTGGGAATTTTGCCCTGCAAAAAGTGGAGTAGTAATGATTTTGATATACGTTGTTTAAGTCGAGGCCTTGATAAAAATACAACCCGACCTTGGGGAGGAGGGAGGCGCGAGCCAGAATCTTGAAACGAAGAAGCAAAAATTTGGATTTTTCAAAATAATTCGGCAACTCTCGATCCTACTAGAAAACTGTTGACACAATTGAAGAGGACAAAATTTTCTACATTTTTTCTATATACATTTTTATTTTAAGTATAATGTTTAAAGAATTACAGCGTCAGAAAGATGGATCTAAGAAGAAAATAATTTTTTTTATTAAATAATGTACGTTTACAACACAAAATATTACGTACGTATATACGTACAAACAAAGAAAAAAGAAAATAATTGTAAAAAACATTAAAATATTTCTTGGGACTACCTAGATAGCGATAAAATCTTTGGCTGTTTTTTTTATCAGAACCATCTTATCCTATGTTTTTTGACATGCTGAAACCGATTCTGATATTAAAAAAAAATCTACCGCATCAGTTTTTGTCTACCACCTCTTTCATCCACTAAAAAGAGCAAACGGAGGTCTTGTCCTAAGGTTCTGATCTAACTTTTCTGAAATATTTTGATGTGCGGAAGCTAATTTTTGGCAAAAAACATTTCTATCGTGCTAGTTTCCCTCTGCCTAGGAGATAAAAGGGGGTTGTAGAGGGAAACTGACACGATAGAAACATTTTTTTTTGTCCAAAATTGACTTCAGTGCGTCAAAATACACTTGAGATGAGCTGTAACAAGTTATAGTGCATGAATTTCATCGTTTAACACAGGCATTTTGCCTGTTAACAGACCCCCCACATCAAATCATGGGCCACGTTACCAAATTCACTGGCGGGCCCCCTAATAATTGATTAGCGGGGGAGAGAAATTTGAAAAAAATAATTTTTGTCAAAATCTCTGGTGGGCCCCCACGCTTAATAATTGAAGAGCGGGAGGAGAAATGTGAAAAAAAATTTGTCCAGGTCTCATAATTAATTGGCGAATATGTAAGTAAGTGATTGTATTGCTTTGTTTTTATGAACTTTTTTTAGAAAATGTGAGAGTTTAAAAAATCAGATTTTTCCTAACTTAATCATATCTCCTACGTCTAATTGTTCGTTTTCCAATTTTGAAATAATTACTCATATTTTAAGTTTTTAACACACACACACACTCACACCTATTTATGTTACAAATTTTAATAAACCACATTTAAATTTTAAAAATTGTAAACAACAATAAAAGCTGCAATAATTTTGCTCCAAATTAAAAAACACACATATAAACAAATCCTCTGTTTAAACCTCTGCGGTCATCCGGTGCTTGCCGTTCTGCAGAAAGAGATAACGAATTATTTACATTTTATAATTGGTATAAAAAGTTCTGTTCAAAGTAGTCTCATCAGAGTGCCGCGCTTCTTGCTTTGAGATGGCGCACAGTGGGGCAAATAGCTCATTTTTTGGACAAGCGATAATTCCCAAGCCTGGAATTAATGAAATTTAAAAATTTTTTTTTTAAACTCTTCGTTATAAAATTGCCTTTAATTCTATCGAGCCCGAATTTTGAAATTTCAAAATTAAAGGACTTAAATTTTGAAAGTAAATTAAAATTTTATCAAAAGATTGTTTAAAATTATAAAAAATTGTTACTTGGGGGGTTTTTTTGGTTTCTAATCTCATTTCTGATCCCCGAATTTTGCTATTCAAAAAACCAAGATAGCGGATCCAATATGGCGACCATAATATTTTTTTAAATGAGATGTACATGCGCAAATTGATAAAAATTGTTATTTAGGGTTTTTAAGGCTTTCTGACCATGAATATGAAGTCTAAACTATGTAATATCGTAATCCAAGATGACGGATTCAATATGGCGGATCCAATATGGCGGCCACAATATTTTTTTAAATGAAATGTACATACGCAAATTATTAAAAATTGTTAATTAGGAGCTGAACATGAGTCTGAAGTCTAAATTACGTAATATCGAAATTCAATATGGTGTCCGTAAGTTAAAATAGAATGATAAATCAAGAAAGAAATTGCTAAAATTTGTTACTCAGGGGCTTAATTCGCTAATCTTGTTTCGGATATTTTAGTTTCGTCACTTTGGAAACCATAATATCGGATCCAATATAGCTGTTATAAATTTAAAAAAAAAGTAAGACGTACATGCAAAAATCATTAAAAATTAGTTCCTAGAGGTTTCTGATTCTGCAGTTAAAATTTCGTAATTTTGAATTCTAGGGTTGCATTTCCAGTATGTGCTAAAATGAAATAATTAATCAAAAATTAACCTTAAATTTCCAATCATAGAGTAGTCAAAAGACAAGCACTATTAGCTAATACTATTAGGCAAGAACTATTAACTTTAATTCTAATATTTGATCAAGTCATAAAATGACAGAAAGTAAAATATTGTAAGCCATGAACTTAAAATAACCTAATGCTTCTAGTCCTAAACAAACAGCTAGAAAAGTACGATAAGATATAAATCTAACATAATCTAATACGTAAAATGATGAACGAGTAGAATCTTCAACTTACGGACACCTTATTGGATCCGCCATCTTGGATTTCGATATTACGTAATTTGGACTTTAGATTCATGATCTGCAATCTCTAAAACCCCAAAGTAACAATTTTTAACAATTTGCGCATTTACATGTCAATTAAAAAAATATTATGGCCGCCATATTGGATTCGCCATTTTGGATTACGATATTACGTAATTTAGATTTCAGATTCTCGATCAGAAACCCTTAAAAGTCCTAAGTAACAATTTTTAACAGTTTTTAACAGTTTGTGCATGTACATTTCATTTAAAAAAATATTATGGCCGCCATATTGGATTCGCTATCTTGGTTTTTTGAATCGCAAAATTCGGGGATCAGAAATGAGATTAGAAACCAAAAAAAAAACCCAAGCAACAATTTTTTATAATTTTAAACAATCTTTTGATAAAATTTTAATTTAATTTCAAAATTTAAGTCCTTTAATTTTGAAATTTCAAAATTTGGGCTCGATAGAAATAAAGACAATTTTATAACGAAGAGTTAAAAAAAAAAAATTTTAAATTTCATTAATTCCAGGCTTGGGAATTATCGCTTGTCCAAAAAATGAGCTATTTGCCCCACTGTGCGGCGACGAGGACACAAGTCGGTAATCTTCACATGTTTTAATGACTTTTTAATAGTAGGTAATAAACTTCGATGATTTAGAACTATACGTTCATTGATTCAGAAAAGCAGTAGTTCTCAAATGTTTCCTACCTTAAAATTGAAATTTTTGACCTAGGTCAACATTTGTCAAAGTGTCCCCAGAGGAAAAAGTCATATAGGTTTTTTGCTTGTCTATTCGGTTCCCATTACCAGTTTTTTTTAATACATGAAACTAATTACACCCTGTATTTAAAATATTGCATAAACTGGAAGTTACATCTCCTTCCGGTTCCCATACTAAAATTGGGTTTCATAAATAAATTAAAAAATTGTATTTACAATAAATAAACACAGCATTACTGGACAAGTATCCTGTTCCTTAATAGATCAAAAATGTCGCTTGCCATAAAGCAAAATATAAATATTAAGTTAAACATTATTTCGATCCAATTTTAAAATTTTGAGAAATTGAGAAATTTTGAGTTTTTACCTCATACTGATATCACATAAATTACCCTTATAATTTTTAGATACTTCTCGAAACTATTGTAGTGAAATAAAATCATGATACACAAAAACTAATTAATGAATAATAATGAATAAAATGCTTTATCTAAATTTTCCGCGGCGAGACTCCCTTCCTCCCTAAGGCTTCCGTAGCACAAATCCTTTGGCATCACATCGTACCCATGTTTTACATAGTACAATTTACAAAAACGGATGAAACAAACTTATTAAATGGGAAACAGAGAATCCCTTTTTTCGCTGACGGCGGTTTTAAGTACGGAAATTGAGAGTTCTACAAGTCGGCACAAAAAATGGACGATTTTGATACATAAGTGGCCTACGGGGTCGCATATACTATACATCCCCTTTGTGAATGCTGGCAGTTTGGTAGGACTACAATTAAAAGGGAAGTTTAGCCTGTCGAGATAAAATTATATAAATCAGTTTGAGTGTGAAACACATGAGAATCGTGAACACTGGAGATATAATAATAATAATAAATTGCCTTTATTAAATGATAAATGCACTACATACGTTAATCTCAAGTTAAGCCACAATAAAAACTAAATAAAAAAAGATATATAGCAATATTTGGTAATAATAATAATACTACAAGAAGAAAGAACAAAATGAAATATGGAATAAGAGTAAGTACATATGTCACAATAATATATATTAAAAAATTTGTAGTAGCATCACTCTTCCTCAATAAAATTTCTTAGCGATATTTGTAACGCCGCATCTCCATATATTATATTGTATTATTATACATACTTAAGCATGTTCAATACATATTTCAGGTGTGCTACAAGGCTCTTGACCAGTTTCCACTACATTTTATTATCAGATATTTGTCATTTGAATACCTATGGCTTAAAATTACTATCAATAACCAAAAATTTGCGATCGGAATGATTTATCGTCCTCCTGATAAAAATTTGGCAATTTGTATTGAACAACTGGATGAAATCCTATCGAATGTTATTCCTACAGTAGATCATGTAATTGTTTGTGGTGATGTAAATTTATTCAATCATAATAACTTATTAACAAAATGTTTTGACGTATATAATTTCACTCAGGTTATTAATGAGGCAACCAGATTCACCACAACGTCACAAACTTTACTTGACCCAATTTTTGTGAGCGACTCAAATATTGTTTTGGAACAGGGCACCATTAATGTAGATCATATGTCAGACCACTGTTTAGTATTTTGCAATGTTAAATCTAAAACAGCTAAAGTTAGTAAAAAAATTATCATTGTTAGGGACTTCAAAAGTTTCAACTATATTGATTTTCAGTCTTATTTAAACAATCTTCCTTTAAACAATCTAATTTATCTACAAGACATCGACACAAAAGTTGATTATTTAACTAACGCAATAATTTCGGCATTTAATATCCATGCACCCCTGCGCACAATTAGGGTAGTAAACCCAAGGCACCCTACCCTGGCTGACTGATGCGGTTAAAATAATGATGAAAGAGCGTGATAAGGTACTAGATAAGTATAAAAAAACGAATAGTGATGAGGATTGGAATTCTTATAAAATAATGCGAAATTATACCTTGGCGTCTGTAAGACGTGAGAAAAAAGCTTATCTAAGTAATTTATTTCGTAATGGTAATGCTCAAAATGGTTTACAAACCTCTAACAAGAATATTGAATTGCCTTCGCCTCTAGTCGTCCTTGAGGAACTTAATAATTATTTCGCTTCATTTGTAAATAGTAATAATAACAATGATTGTAGCGAAAAAACTGTTTATTATAATACACATAGCCATCCCGCTAACAAAGATTTTAATTTCAAACTTATAACTCCGGAAGAATTAACAAATATTGTCCACAGCTTTACTTCCAATGCATTTGGTAATGACGGCATATCTTTAAAAATGCTGCAGTATTGTATGCCTCATCTCACGCATATAATAAACTGTTGTTTGGAGCAAGGGTATTTTCCTAATGCTTGGAAAATGGCTCTTGTGCAGCCAATTCTCAAAACCAATTCTCCTACGGTGATAACTGATCTAGGACCCATAAGCATACTTCCAGTGTTATCAAAAATTCTAGAAAAAATTGTACAAAAACAACTGTACGACTTTGTGGTACATAATAATATGTTACCAGAATGTCAGTCTGGCTATAGGAAGTCTCACAGCACTACATCTGCGCTCTTAAATGTTACCGATGATATTTTTCACGAGATAGATCATAAGAAAATGACTGCATTAGTACTCTTAGACTTTTCTAAAGCCTTCGACACGGTAGATCATAACCTCATGCTAGCTAAGCTAAAATATTGTAGTAATATTCCCATGAACTCATTTAGTTCCTATTTTAGCAATAGAACACAAAAAGTTATCGTTGATGGTAAAACATCGTCAGTTTCTAATGTATGCAAGGGAGCATCTTGGGACCCTTATTATTTATTATTTACACAACTGACCTCTTTAGTGAGATTAAACATTGTAAAATACAAGGATACACGGATGATACACAAATGTATTGTAGTTTTAATCTTAATGACGTAGAAGAGATTATTGAAAATATTAACACTGATTTAAAAGTTGTACATGACTTTTCTGTATCACATAACTTAAAACTAAATATAAGTAAAACTTTCTTTATGCTGTTTGGTAATAGTGAACATATAGAAATAATACTACCTAATTTTAAGATAAAGATAAATGATGATATGCTGCCTTATACCACGAAATACAAAAACTTAGGCTTAATTTTCGATTCACAGTTAAGGTTTGTAGACCATGTTAGCAATCTGATAAGTAAGTCATTCAGTGCCCTAAAAGTTCTCTATGCAAATAGACGTATCTTAAATTTTAATTTAAGGAAGATGCTATGCGAATCTCTCGTTTTATCATTATTTAATTATGCCGATTTTGTATATGGTCCTTGTCTTGATTCAATTACTCGAAATCGTATACAAAAAGTACAAAACACATGTCGATTAGTTTTTGGATTGAGAAAATTCGACAGAATCTACGAAAAATTAAAAATTATTAAATGGTTGCCCATGAATAGAATTTGGGAATTACACCTGCTAAATTTTGTACATCGCCTATTACCCTCTTATCTCCGTTCAAAAATTCCATACAGACATAACATGCACGCTGTTAGTGTCAGGTTCAATCATAATCTGAATGTGCCAAGACATTCTACGTCTATTTTTCATCGGTCATTCTCATATATGGAAATACAACCAGCTTAGTGGTGAAACTTAACAACTTAGGTTGTGCTGCCTTCAAGTTTAAGCTAAAACAACATTATACACAATTATATATGACATAAATAGATATTCACACATTTGGTAGGTTTGGGAGCGAGTTCTTATTTCTTACTTAGGTTAAGTTATGTTAAGGGGAGGGAGGGGTACATTATTTATAATTATTTCTTCTTGTTAATTTTTTTTATGTATTCTTACTTTTGTATGCATGTATTTTTTCATTAATTTGGCACATTATATAGGTTATGTGTAAGAATAGCTTTTAGCTAAACATCGCCTATATGTATGTTGATTAATAAAGACGATTATTATAATTATTGTTATTATTATTATATTATCGTCAACTGCAATCGTACCCTGATGATATTCAGTTACGCTTTTACACCCAATGATTATCAATATGCTTCAACTTTAATAAATAGTGATCTTGATTCGATTAATACCTATTGCAGAAATCGCAATTTAAAGATTAATTCAGAAAAATCAAAAGTTATTGTATTTACTTCAAAAGAAGACTATAAATTATAAGGAACACGTTAATGTATCAACTACATGTCGTAGTTAACAGTTAGTTGTTGAATACCTTATATATAGATAATAAAAACTAGTAGACCCAGGACGGAGCCTTATGACACACCTGAAGTAACCTCACGTGCCTTTATTGGGAAAATATTTTTGAAAAGATCACAACCATTTGCAGAGACTCTTGAATACTGTCTGAGAATACTCTCTCATAAACTCAAAACCAATTAAAATAATCAGAGTGATAAATAGTCTAAAATTGCCTGGGAATGCAGATATTCTCTCTGCAGCAACTGGTAAATAACAACAAAGTTACCTTGATGTGGAAAAATACTCCAGGCTAGAGACGTGCGAAAAAATCATCACTTATCTTGGTGCTAAGGCTTTCGCGGAGCTGGTGAACTGGCTGCTGGTTTTCGGGTCTTCTTCCGCGTAGACTTGGTTGAGCGCTTGACGTTTTCGACCATCTTGTCGTGGTCTGTATAAATAGAGGAGCTCAGTCCAGCAGAGCTCACTTCGCTTCAGAAGAAGACCACGACAAGATGGTTGAAACGTCAAGCACTCAACCAAGTCTACGCGGAGGAAGACCCGGAAACCAGCAGCCAGAAATCATCACTTATTCCACAGGGTTCCTCGAACTCGAAAAGTTCGACTCAAGGTTAACAACAGGCCTATTAACAAGCCATTGCCCTTTGAGATATCTTAAGAATATGGACAAGCCAGAATATGGAACTAACGCTTGAAGACAGGGAAATTAGCCCCCAGGAAAATCACAAATTTTGTAAAAACCTTGGGAATCCTAGGCAACAACTAGATGTAGAGTAATTCACAAAAGATCTTTTAGGTCGATGTGAAGGAGGGCTGAAAGAGCCGAACGACCCCTCAAATAATCTACAATCTACAAATAGTCTGTTTTTTATACATTAGCTTTACCCTAGTATTTTGTACTATTTCTACACGTTTTAAAACGAATTTTGGTGCACTATCCCATCCTGAAATATTGTTACTGATATGAGACTCTACCAACGAGTAATAGTGTCTTTTTAAATCTAAAATATATTTAAGAATTTTAAAAATTTCAAATTTAGGAACGAACATTTGAATTTACTATAATAAATTCTATATTTGCTTATTCAATCTTAAGTGGCTGCCAATGAATACTCTAAAACACTGTTGTTTCTTTGTTGAAGATCGTTTATTTTTAGGTTGCCAAACGTGGGTAACGAGGACAAAAAACCAGCAACAGGTAAGTTGTAATTTTTGTTAAAGTTTTTTGTAAGTAACATGATTAAATCATAGTTTAGTACGTTTGATAGCTAATTTTGCTTTTTATTTCCCGATGGTAACAATTTTTTCCGACCTTCCCTTCACCCACTACTTCTAAACAGGAAAAACCCCCCCTTTTCCCAATTTTCCAGCGCTAGGCTTGCGAGGGCTTATTGGACCGAGTTCTTTTTGTCAATTCGAATAAAATAAGTAAAGACTGGACCCACATGTGACCTAACCTACCCCCGGGAGTTGAAACTACCCCCACCCTAAATAACAAAATTCGACGAAAACAACAAAAACAGCTGGAAAACGGTATACCCCCATTTTCAAGGGTGGGGAACATGATGGAGACAATATTCTCCGACCTACCCTACCCAAACCGAAAAAAGCACCTTTTTCTCATCAATTCGAATAAACTAAGTAAACCTCGATCAGACGGGACCCAACCAACCTGGGGTTCAAGCAGCCTTGACACGAAGTGAACTTTTCCTTCAGTGGTTTATAGGAATTTTATTGAGGTGGATCATTGGTATATTTTAGTTTTTTCGTTGACTAGATATGTAAAAGTATTCTCATTTTTGTTCATGCAATGACCATTCATTACATCTGGTTCATTATATACAATTCTTATTCTAGCAGATCTATTGCTCTTTCGACGATAATCACACTGTTCGTCCGAGTCGAAATGGACGTCACAGTCTTCTTCTTCTTCCTCAAGCGGGACGACGAAAGATCGTCGTACTCAGGCCTTGTGGCCCATTGTGCTGCCATTACGAATTTAGTGAATTCCCCCATTCACGCCGAATTCTAACCCGAAGGCCAAAATCCTCACTATGGGGGCATTCCTTAATTCCTCCAGCACCGGAAAACCAATGCCGAAGTGTTTGAGCCTCAAGTTCATAAGACTCGGGCCGGAAGTTAGGACGTGGATGGTTTCTCCTCATCCTCGCGGAACCAGCAGTTAGGGTTGTCTATCACCCCTATAGTGTGCAGATATTTTCTGAAAGAGCCGTGTTCAGTCAAAAGACCCACCACGATTCTGACTTGTTTCTGCTCAGTCGCAAGATTAGTTCTGTTCGCTTCGAACTGGGAACGAGTCCACTTTTCTATTGACTTTTAGGATAGCCAACAGCCGGCTCCGGACCCAGTAGGGGCCGTTGAGGGCCGCATCTGTCCGCTCGTGTATAGGCACCCAGAGAAGCTTGACCCAGTATGGATGATGTCTTGCGGTCTAGTCACTGAACTTTTGAGATTTCCCTTTTCCTTTTCTGGTTTACCTCAAGGGACTATTTTTCAAACTTCCTACTTAAATATCTTGGAAACCCTTAACTTTAGGGAGTTGAGCTTGTTGGGTTTTTTAATCAGAATGGTTTGAAGTACAACATGCTCCGGTTTTATGACATTTGACTGAAACCACATTTTACATAGGTTCAGATGCTACGGATCCTTTGCGCAAACTGTATAACTAAATTGGTAATATGGAAATGGAAACCCAAGAATGAATCAGCGTAAATATTTCCCTCCCTGTAATGAAAATTTATCTGAGAAAAGAGATACACTTCTTTATTATTATTTAAAAAGGAGCAAGAGAGATTCTAATTAAATTTGGTCTCTTTCAACAAAGAAAATGGATTTAAGATATAATACAAAAATGTTTTAACCCAATTTCAAACCAAAAATAAATAAAACAGAACTAATATTAGAAGAATAAATTTTCAACAGTAAATTTACTTAAATAATTAAAACCTAAAAGACAGACTGATTCTCAACGTAGCTGTTTATTTTAGCAAATTCAGAAGGCTTGATCAGTAGGTAATTTAATTAATTTTAATAATTCAAATTTCCATTATTATTTCATTCCTGTAGGACATTTATATTAATGCTTTCGTTTTTTCTCGGCTATATAATATAATATGCACGCGTTATTTATTTTTCAATTTGTGATCAGGTATATTCGAACCGCAAATTATGGGTTGAAAATAATTTCTTTACTTTTACTTTCACAATAAAACTTAATAAGAGGTTTAACTCTTGTTCTGAAAATTCCAAATATCTAATAGATTAAGAAAAACAATTGAAGTACCGAGACACGCTAAACTTATGCTTTTCAAATGGAACACTTCGGATGGCATTTTTACTTTTGATTTCAAAAATGTTTATCATTGTATTTTATGTCCCATAATTTTTAATGTTAAAAATAATTGTTATCTACTGTGGTTATTGGAATACCTGGGATAAGCAAATATAACATTTTTTTCCAACTTATGACAGTTTTATTGGTTTATGGTTTATTGGTTATCGCCTATGTAGTTAATTAATATTGAGAATGTGTTTTCTGAAAACGATACTTAAACAATATATGACAACATCGATCGGTTTGTTCCCTGTAAAAATACTTTAGCTGTTCTATTACATTATTTTCAAGAATCCACAAAGATCAGTTCGAGATGTACAAGAGATTTGAACATGTTTTAGAAAATATTTCGGGAAATATGTAGAAAATTTGACGTAGGCCTAATGTTCGAACCTTTAAATCGTTATGTATATTGTTCAAGTTGAATGAGTCAAATTATGAATGGGTGAGGCTTCACTAAAACTGGCATTTTAATTAAAAAAATGAGCACTGTTGGTATAATTAAAATTCACAGCATAATGAAGATATAAAGTTTCAATGACGACAGACACACTTTCTGTTTGGTATCGGATTTATAGCAATTGTATTTATCATAGGATTCAATACGCGATTGCTATAAATATAGATTTACAGACATTTACTAAATGACGAACGTTTGGTAAATTTTTAACGAAATGATACTGAGACAGTTGGAATACCTGAGAATATAATAATATGATATGGCACCAAGATGGTGCATCAGCCTATAACACGACTCTCCTTAAAAATGATATAAACGGCCATTTTCAAGAATGGACAGGTAAATTTGGTACTATTAAGCAGGCACCAAATAACCCGGATTTGCCGTTACTGGATACATGTCATTGGCCTTGCATCAATAATATCCGTCAATTAAATTTTCTGTTGAACAGCAAAAGTGTTCACAAAAAAATTAAAAATACTTTGTAAAGACTATTGTGCAAAGTATTTGGAAAGGAGGAGGGCTTATAAGGCCAGTATTCGGCCATTTTTATTTTTGGTAAAGAAATTTCGATTTTTATTTTATCATATATATTCAATATCTAATCCATTCCACCCCAAACGGAACTTCCCCAACCCTCCCCCCTCCATGTATTCTCCTTATATTATTAAAGAACCCGTTTACATTAGTACACATGTTTAGATGTTTTTAAACTTGAAAATCATATTTGCTTTGAACAAACTGCACCTTACTACTATACAACACCTCAACACCCCCAACCCCCAACAATACCCCCACTCCCTCACATACATAAACCATTATGCTCCTACCAGGTATAAAATAGTTTGAAAAGGATTTTTTATTTACATTATTAATAAAATGTCAATTTCTCTCATACCTCCCCCCTCAACATGCACTCTCCCGAACCATTCCCGCGATCATTATTCTGCTACAAGCTTGAAAATGGTATAACGAAGACTTTTCTTATACTTTCTTTTATCGGCAGAAACCTTGCGCCCGTTTCACTCCCTCTCCCTACATCCAAAACAACAAAAATACGAACGAAGATAGTTAAGCTCTAAGTTCCGAAGAAATAAGGCAAAAGTACATATGCTATAAGCTCTAAATCAACAGACAAAAAAACAAAACAAAAATTCTAACCTAAACCTCTAAACCTCTTTATACAACAGAATGGTTTGGAAGAGAGGGTGTTCGGGGGTACAAGAGTAATTGGTATTTTATTAATGGCATTTTATTAATAATGTAAGTAAAAAGTCGGGTGCAGTTTGTTCAAAGGAAATATGATTTTCAATTTCAAAAGCATCTGAACATGTGTACTAATGTAAACTGGTTCTTTAATAATTTAAGGGGGATACATGGAGGAGAGAGGGTTGGGAAGTTCCGAGATCATAAACATGGAAGAAAGTATCCTGGACGCAATTGAAGGGCAGAAGGCAAATGTAGTATTGGCAATGTATTTGAAAGGGAACGAACAGAAAATCCTGATGAACTCCTGGAACGAGTCGCAGACAAAATATTTTACTTGAATAACAACAATGCCAGTTTTAATATGAATACAGAATGCAATGAAGCATTATCATTTACGTTAGACAGTCAATGTTAGAAAAATGATCAACAGTTTTTAAAGTTCTGTAATCTTTCTTTTATTGTAAATTTTATTGAATGAAACTCGTTTCTTGTTTTCTATTATTTTGAAAAATCAACCACTATAACGAGATTTCGTAGGCCTTTATTTTATTTTCTTAACCGACTTACAAAAAGTGGAGGTTCTCAATTCGACCCGCAGGTATGATTTCTATTTTCATATTGAGAAAATTATTGCTTCCATGAAAAAACTGATAATATTTCTAAATAAAATTATCTTTTTTTTCTTGCTCGTTATTGTGTATCCTGCCATTTCTATAAAATTATGATATTAAAAATTTAATTAAAGAAACTTCTGTGCCAAATGGATCAGACAGAGGTTGGTTTTTAATACTTCTAATATGCCCATAAAACTTGTTTTAGCTGAAGGTTTGGATTATACTGTAACACCGAAAGCTACTCTTAAATTATAGAAACACTGAACTTATAGATGATACCAGTGAATATAGAATTCGTTCAAACATGAAATTGGAAAAGCAATATAAAACGAGAAATAATTTAACATCAGATGAAAAACGTTCAATCACATCTCTAGGAAATGACAACAGTATTAAAATTGTACCCGCTGACGAAGACAATGCAACTGTAATCTTAGATACAGTTACGTATAATATAGACAATTTGATAAATGAAGGAAATTATTCCAAATAAAATAAAGATCCACGGAATCTTTAGAAAATAAAATATGTATTTAAACACAAAAACTAGTTTACAGATATTGAACGAAGGATGCTAATTCCACATCACAGTAAATCTCCGTTTCATGATTTACCAAAAACACATAAACCTTAAATTCCGTTAGGACTGATAGCGAGCCAAGTTAATTCTCCATTTAGTAATCTCTTAAATTTTTTTTCAAATATCTTAAAGCTACTCTCAGGTGTTATATTAAACATAGCAAAAATGTTTTGAAAAAACTGTCAGAAAATAATTTTAATAAGGATCGTCTAATGGTTTGATATAGTAAGTCATTTTACAAATGTTCCGATAGATAAAACCTTTATAATAATTAAAATTGTATCAAAATGACGTACTTTTAGTTAAATGACTTCTATCAACAAAACTTAGGAATGGCCATGGGTTCTATGGAAATTTTTGATGAAAATAATAATAATAACTTAATTTATAAACCTATTGTACACATGCTATTTTTGCGATATGGTCTTACAGCAAAGCCCATTTAGGTAATATTTTAAATCAGATAGACGAAAAGAAGCTATCAATTAGTTTTACAATGGAAATAGAAAATAATGAATTACCTTTCTTAGATATTTGAATTCTAAACTTAGATAATAGTACATTAACTGAGGTTTTAACTTCGGAATAATGTCATATGAAACGGATTTCGGTCATTTTTGGCAACTTAATTGTAAAAGCATCAAAGAAAACTTTCTATATTATACGGAGGCTTGCTAATTTATAAAGGGTGGATACCACCCTTTTTCAAGAAGTAGTGATGAAAAAAAAAACAAAAACACTGGAGCTGAAAGAAACAAAGGCAACTTTTCTTAGAAATTGATAGTCTTTAAGTTATAACGACTAGAAAATTGGGATTTTAGCTTGAAAAAGAGATGTTGCAAATAGGTTTTCGTCAAATAACTCGAAAGGTATTACATTAAGCCAAAATATGCTAGAGACAAAAATAGAAAAGCTACTGAATTAAAGATGAATTTCATTTTTTTTTTCTCATTTCTGCAGAGTTAATGGTTAGGCATTAAAATAAATTTTTGTCGCCATTTTGTTAATGTAAGTAGCCAGTAATTAAAAAATATATTCCCATATACTGTTTTTCGTTAATATATACTATGATGCTCAAATTTTTTCGTCCGCTTACAGCACTTGCTTAAAAAAAAATGCAATTTAAATTGTACAGCAATTTTTGAAAAAACGCATCTTTCTTGTTTCTCTGCAAATTTCTCAATAAATATGTTAGTTTTAGAGAAAATATGGTAGACATAAAAAATTGAACTTATAAGAAAGAATTGAATGAATTTGTTTTCTTTAATATTTTTGTAGGGTTGATAGTTTCGGAGATATTTAATTTTATAGATGGCATCAGACCGTTTTTAGGATGAAGTATTTAGTTTAAAAGTTGAATATCTTAGAAACTGTGACACTTCCATAAAAAATTCTAATGAACAAAACTAAAGGTAAATTAATCAAACTTTAAAACGATTTTTTGTTTTACATCACAAAAAATAAAGAAGTTATGACCGATACAAAGTGCGTTCTTACATTTTTTTAAACAAAATGTCGTCATTTTGTTATTGTAATTGCTCAGTAATTAATTTTTTTTTAATGCTGTTTAAAATTCAAATATTAAATACTTATACTTAAGAGCAAGTATCTGGACCATATCGAAACTGAAGATGATACCTACAATAATAACCCATAAAGAAAAATTATTATTACATGAAATTATTCCGAAATTTTACATATGTTTTACCTCTAGGGACTGCACTATAACACAATACGAAACTTAGATTTGGTAGAACTTCTGAATTTTTCCGTTTTCTGGGGTTGATATTTTAATTATTACAAGGGATTCTAGGGTTGTAGGACAATTTCCTAAACTTTTCCAAATACGCTACAGAATTCTATATAATCCGTAAATAATTCATACAATATAAAATCTGAGTAATAACAATTATTTTATTTCTAAAATGTTCATTATATACTGCCTTTTTTAAATATTTTCTACCCTTAAATAGGGGAGATTTTTGCATTTTTTCATGAAAGTAATAAATGTGCTCACCTTAAAATTTCTCAAAATTTAATTTGAGCCCTATAGGATTTATTTCGCTCTTTCCCTTGGCCCGCTATCTTCTATGTAAAAACAGGCGAATTTTAGGCCTTTTTGCAGTCACTTTTTTAACTAAGGAGAGGCAATTTATAAAATCTATTCCATTAAATAACCAATATTCCGAGAGTTCTCTTTCTAGCATAACAGAAATTTTGCTAGAACGGAACAATTCTAGAAGTAAAAGAATTATGAACATGCGTGGTATAAGAATCATAGGATCCAGTAGGAGTAAAGCAACTAAAAGAAAACTTAAGGAGAATCCGCTATTATTTTGTCAAATTATTCTACGATTTTTATGCCAGCTGGTCGCCCATTTTCAGAGATGAGGTAATAGTACGGAAGGCAGCGCTGATTTGAACAAGTCATTTCATACCGACTGAAAATCATAACAATAATAGTTTTCCCCTAATACATCAGCAATCTGAACGTCAGCTACTCTGATAGCGGTGGAGCTAATGATGAGAGCATGTTAAAGTTGTTAAAACATCGTTTTCCATCAGTTTCTTTGAATATCTCGAAATCTATAAGTTCTATAGAAAACAACAAAAAGAAAGAAAATGTTCGTTATGAGCTGTACCATAAAAGTACATAAACTATAATTCATTCCAATTGTTATTATTATTTAAAAAAATGTCTACAGGTAGTTGTTCAAGTTAGGTTGGTTTTTAGAGTATGAAAATACTCGTAGCATAATTTTTTTTTTCAACTTTAACATGCTGTCACCTCTAGCTCCACCGCGGGTGCGGCGACTGACGCTCATTTTGCTGATTATGGAATATTAATCAATTGATAAAAATGAAATTTATTAGGTATAAAATTCCTCGAAAAATACAGCGCTGTCTCCCGTACTACAAGTAAGTATAAAAAATATTCTAATGTCTTACGTGACTATAGAAATATACAAACAAAACACTGTCTTGTTTGGCGTGCTAAAAGTCATAGTTTTGAAAACGTAAAAAGAATAAATTTTTCCGAAACGTTAACAGCTATTAATTTAATTTTTAACTTCTAGAATAATCGTTTAACAATAGTGTTTTAGTTTACATACAGTGCGACATTTTGTATAAAAATCTCAACCTCTGTAAAATTCACTTGGCTCAAAGATTTCTTTAATAAAAAGCAAAAAATTATGAATATACCAAAAATAAATAATTGTAGATAAAATTCTCTTTGTGCACATCGGCGAAGATGTACAAAGTAATAAGACTGAAAAAAGTATAAAAATGACGAATTCATCCATACGAATAAAAGAATCCTAAAAGGTGAATGGAAATGCAACTGCAAACGCTTTTAATAACATCTCTATGAATAAAACCATACGCAGTGCATTCACTGGACCATAGACTAGCCTGTACTATATACATCAGCAACAGCCATTTCACTGACTATTTTTAATAAGTTTTCATTCGGCCTTTTCAAAAATAATAAAAGTTCTCGTGCTATGTGTAATATCACCAAGAGAACAATTACAAAATATATAATATACTACCTCGGTGCATCTTTATTGCTTCTATCTTGATATATTAATCGACTTGAGAGTAATAAAATTCATAATAAAGTGGCCGTCACAACAAAGTTACATTCGTGAATATTTAGAATGGATAGACAGACCATGAATGAAAATTAAATTGAAGTCCAAGTGACGCAAAAGTTTATTTTTGAACAAATTCTGTATTTTTGTTTGTAGGTCTTTGATTATCGGAGTTAGTGGGTTTAAGAATGTTTAAATTGGATTTAAATAATTTACTATTTTTTGTCGCAAACACAATTTAAAGTTGTCAGTAAGCCAACAATCAATTATAAAATAAAAATACTTTAATATTTACATTTACTTTATCCACATAATAAGAATATCGCTTAGTCTGAGTCTAACGAAAATTAAAACGATTTTGTCAAAACAAGTCAGAATGAAATCAATTATCCCCCTACGACTTCTACAAAGTGCTAAACCGCATATTTTTTCCACGGCTATTTCAGAAAAATTGACGTTTTATTTTGTGTCTCGCTGACAGTGTGTTAAAGACCTTTAGGCCTGGTACTTTCATCTCGCGTTATTTCTATTCTATAGATTCCATGGATACAATTATTGACACAATTGTATCCAAAGAAATTATCTGGAGAATAAATTTAACGGGAGATGAAAGTACCGGGCCTAAGGATAATTTAATTTAAATGTAAAATATTTTAAATATTTTCTTTGCACAGTCGCAATAGAATTCTTATAATACAGATGCCATATTAAACTGCATCAATTTATATATTACGTAACTATAACGATTTTAAAGCATTGACATTTATTAAAGTTCTTGGAATTCCTTACTATAAAGCCGAGCGATTTTAGGGCTAATAAAGTTATATTGCTTATATGACATTTAAAAGATAATTTACTATCGCATTCAACACCTAGATCCCTGATAGTATCTACTTTTCTTAGATCTATTTGATTAATATGGTATTTTTATTATTTTTTATTTTTATGGCATCCAGAAACGCAAGAGGTTTCATCAGCCAGTCTTAAGGTCTCGAATCTTGTTTATCCTGTCTTATGTTTCGTACTCATGTTAATATATACCTCTTTTGTTTGTTTGTATTGTACCAGAAATATGAGATCACAAGACTGGGATTTAGAATAAGGCATAATTCTTTTACGTTTACATACATTTCAACTGGGACTCAGACCACGGAAAGGATTACAATAGAGAGGACATGTTAATTATGGTTCAATTTTTCTTAAAATCTTGTATTCATACCTGTGATAAACAATATGACCGGATTAAAAAAATTTTTACTCAGAGACAGGATTTCTTGTTCTCTCACTGGAAATTATTCCATTGTCAGCTAGCTGCTCAAAAAACTCTGTTCTGCCTAGTTCTTACTTGTGATTAATATACTATTGAAAATTTATTTGTAAGGTTCTTCTTACGTGAATAAGGAAATATTTTACACTTAGCACCTTATTTCCGCTTTATTTGCAGCTGACCAAGTATTTGCTTTGTTTAGTTTGTTTTGAAAACTGTAACAGTCATCCAGGTTTGTGTGACTTACTATTAATTTTTAAATCGTTGGCAAAAAATAGAGTGCTACGAGTTAATTCCTCAACTAGATCGGCAATAAAGAGCAGAAATAAAAGTGGTCTAGCAATAAAATAAAAAGACACATATATTCGTTATAAGAAACGTACTAATTACGCCGAGACAGGTAAGACTTTAGTAATAATAGTGAAATCGTTAATATTAAAAGTGGTTAATTTGTTCAGTAAAGTTGGATTCAGTCTATACAGTCAAAGGCTTTTGAAAAGTCTGTATTGGTGTAACGAAGCATTTTAGTGGGCCTAGTTGGACCTAAATAAGTTGCTCTGTTTACCGATTATAAATATGTTATTTTCGTATAGTTTATTAAAACTCGCCAGGCTATGAAGAACAATTAAATTTCCACGTGAAATACACCTCGACACCAAAGCGTATAGACCCCCAACGTAGCGCCACTCCCAATCTCTATACTAACCTGTGATCTCTGCAAGGAATAGGGCAGTCGAGCCGAGCCAGCATCAGTGAGAGAACTTGCCTACTCCCGTGACCAGCCATCAGATGTAAGTGACGATATTTCAATCATTTTATTTCCGCGGAACTACACTGAGTTGGGCCTACATCACTTGCTATGCACGTGCATCGAATTGTGAACATATCTTCCACTCTGCCTTCATATTGAGAAAGGAGAGCTAACAGTTGAATTCGAGACAGTGACAGTGTGGCAGTTCGCCCGACCGACCGACCGTTGAAGACGTGCCCTACCAGGACTAGTAAGTAATTTCGGTGAAGAAACCCTGCCAGCCGTGCAAGTATCCGTACTCCGAGAAATCCCAGGTCGCGCCTACGTCATTATCAGTACACAGAAGAAGGTATAAGGGTGCCCCCAATCTATTTATTATTTTGTTCTACAATCCGTCCAGACAGCCAGCCACCAGAGCAGTTCCACTTGAACTATCTACTTGAGCAGACGTGAGCCAGGAGAAAGTGAGTAAGAGTAATAATAATAAAATAGGCAGAGATTTGGCTAATATTAGGTACTTATACTCATTTTACCGTTTGACTTTATTTTGCGCATCCTCGATATGCCCGTATTCTTGTGTTTATCTGGGCATGTCGTGGATGTAAGCTCGACGTTGCTGAAATCCCCGGATTCTTGTGCTTGTCTGGAAAAATCAGCGCATATACCGCAATAGTCATACATTTGGTAAATCCGGACTATTTTGCGCATCCTCGAGTTACCCGGATTCTTGCTTGTCTGGGTATGTCGTGGATGTGAGCGTGGCGTTGCTGAGATCCCCCGATTCTTGTGCTTGTCTGGAGAAATCAGTGCGTGTACCGCAATAGTCATACATTTGTTAAATCCGGACTATTTTGCGCATCCTCGAGATACCCGCATTCTTGTGTTTGTTTGGGTATGTTGTGGATGTAAGCTTGGCGTCACTGAGGTCCCCGGATTCCTGTGGTTTTCTGGAGAAATCAGGACGTTCACCGTATCCATCATATCTAGCTACAAACCAGGACTGCCAAGACTGACACCTAGAGTTTTTCTTTTTATTGTTGCACTATTTGTTGTTTGCTTGCTCTTTCCTGGTATCTAACTACTATCTGTAACCAAACCGATTCCGCCGCTTGCTCTGTCACCGCCTGTCCTTCCGCACCGTTAACCGTACACCACCGCCTTCCATAGTAACATCACAGTAATATCCACCGTATATATTTAGCTGGTTTAAATATTGTCTAAATGTTGGTTGTGGCATTTTCTTAATTTTTCTCTGTTTCTTATTAGGATGCTCTAAAACATGTATTTCCTTCTAAACAATGTCTGAAATCTACAAAATAATACAATTAACCAGTATTTTACTGAAAAATAACCTCTACACCTGCGACTTTTACGTCAACGGATCAGTTAGAGGGTGGTTTTTGACAAATAATGAATAAGAATAAAAATATAAAAACGACGTATTTTTCTGACGTTTCGGAAAACGAATCCGTTTCCTTTCTCAAAGCGTATTATAATGTTTGTGTGCTGTGTATATTAAATACAGGAAACAGATTCGTATTCCGAGGCGTCAGCAAAATACGTCATTTTTATATTTTTGTTCTTATTTATTATTTGTCAATACCCACACTCTAACTGATCCGTTGACGTAAAAGTCACAGGCGTAGAGGTTATTTTCCAGTAAAATACTGGTTAATTGTATTATTTTGTAGATTTCAGACATTGTTTAGAAGAAAATACATGTGGCAGAGCATCCCAATAAGAAACAGAGAAAAATTTAGGTAGTTTAGTTGTAAATAAATATTTGGTATTGTAGATTATAGGAAATAAAATATATTGCTTTCGAAATTCTGTGTTTTACTACTGTGTGTCTCAAAGTATAATTTTCTCTATTTGACGCACTGGAAATTACCGTTTCTCCACTCTAGTTACTCCAGCCTTACTGTACTGACTGTTTGAGGGAAGTGGTGTTTCCCCACGTAATATAGGAAACTGGCGCCCGAGCAACCGAACCAAAAATATCGCAGTTGCTAAAGTGCCAAAAGTGACGCTTTCAGGCTTCACCAAGAAAGTACGTCACATTGGCAACGGCAACCTTACTGGTATTGTCTATATTCTCAGCAATGAATTGTGTAACTAGATAAGTTAGACATTGTTGATCTTTTCTCAATGAGGCCATGCTGAGAATAGGAAATTGGATCTTTTACAACATACAATAACATTTCAAAAGCCTTGTCAAATTACTTAGGACTGAAATTAGTCAATAGTTACCAACTATGGCTGTATCCTCAGTCTTGAAAATAGGACACACTTTTTATAAATTTTGAAATATTTCTGTCTTCAATGCTAAGTTAAATAAATTGGTGTGAGGCATGGGAAAACGTGCGCACTATCTTTTACAAAAAAAAGTATTTGAGGCCGTCCAGAAATAAATAAATTTTTTAACTTTTTTAAAACCTCAGTGGTTAACGAGAACATATTAGTAATATCTAAAGTCAATGATTCACCATTGTCTTAAGGTAGGTATACGCTAGTAAAATATTCCCCATGTAGCTTTAGAATCATTTGGGAATTGCCGTATGAGGTGTTATTATATGTCATCCTACCCGACAGTCTTGCGCGTTGCTTCTTAGCTTGAAAAAATTTGAGAGAAATTCTGAGGATCATAAATAATTGAGTCTTGGACATTTTTCAAATACTTTATAAGCATAATTAGTCAGCTCTTTGATAAGTGTTCTCAACCGACGAAATTCATTAAAATCATACTGCAATTTGAATTTTTTACACTTGAACTTATGTTAATTTTTCAATTTTATATGGATGATAATGTCAGGAGCGAATCACATTGGGTACTTACATTTTTTTTTTTGTATACACACAGTTATCCAAGATACTATACCTTTTATCATAAAACTTGTTACAGGCAACATTTGCGTTGGAATAATCTTCAAGATATATTATTATAACAATACAGGAAATTATTCATTTTTAAATTAAAATTTTAATTCACTAGATAGATAAAACCTCTTGTATTATTGCTTTCTTTTCTTTAAAGTAGAAACTTTTTGAATCACATTCCTGTTCTCTAAGTGCGTCTTTGACCATTCTAACAGCAACAATCGTAGACTCCCTCAGTGATGCTCCACTAATCCATTCAGCTATCACTGGTGCCCTGTCGGAACTTCTTACAACTGTTGTCTCTGTTAACGCGACCAATGACCGCACACACTTTTAATTCGTGCCAATTTCAAAATATTCAGAACTGCCTTAAATGAGATTAATAACACAGCCCCACAAAGAAAGTGGTCTGTCCGGCGGATCAGACCTACGTTTCTTTATGTATTTTGACCCGTTGAATCCGAATCCAAAGTCAGAATTTTCAGATTGGCTCGTTTTTCATTCCTAACCCCAAAAAACACCTATGTCTGTATAAAATGTTTATTCATACTGCCTGCCACTCATAAGTCATAATTAGGGAAGCATACGGGCGCCGCGACGCTTCAACATTTTTTTCTCCAGTAACATAGCAGTCTTATTACAACATTGAAAAGGTCTTTAATTTCCAGTCTTAAAATACAATTCTTTTCTACGTTCACTTTTAAAAAAGTTATGATCAATTTTATGTTAAACGTACTACTTTTTAAAACATTTTTATTGATAGATGTCGCTTATCTTATAAGAAGGTAAACTAAATATTATTCTATTATAAAGTAAAATAATGTTAAATTTTTTAATGTAAGGTATGTCCACAGACACTAGAACATGAATGCCAAAAAAAATCTATGAATATGTTAATACTTAAATATAGCCTGACAAGTACTAATATATCAAAAGATGCTTAATTATTTTAACAATTGCTCAATATGAGCATCATTGTTATCTAAACATAAATTGGTTTTCTCAACTCATTAAATGTTACGTTTCTTAAAACATTATTATTTAATTCTGCACAAGCGTCGAACATTTTTGTTTTAATTCCTCTACATTATTGGACTTCGTTTTTTAAACCCTATGTCTGAGAGTAATCTTAAGAAAAAATCCGTTGGTCTTAAGTCTGGGGATCTAGGCGAAAATACTTATGGACGATAAGTTCTCATCCATCTTTGTTCATATTCAGTATTCAAATGATTTCGAATAATATGGAATTCTGGCAAGTCTAACTGAAGCCACAAATGTCTGAAGTGGCTGAAGTAAAATAGAAAAAATTTATTTTAATTCTAAATATGCTTGTCCTACTAAGACACCCTAATCAAAATTTGGACCTATTAAATGGCGCCCTACTATCCACACCACACATTTATTTTAAAATGGCCCTGTATTAGAATTGTTCTTATATGATTTGGATTATTGTATAACCTATATTGACTTTCTTCTGTTTGCTGACTCATATCTGATAAAGCAACTCTCATTCGTCCATAAAATGTGGTTAAACACATTAGATTAATCATTCAATGAAACTAGAAATTGGTAAACAAAGTTTTGTCGTTTTACAAAGTCTCTAAGCCACAAATTTTGCAAATTATGAATTTTATAGTCATGAAATTTATTAACTTTCAAAACACGTTGTATCACACTGTATTTTAAATTTGACTGCATTGAAGCCTCGCTTATTGATGCTGAATGGTTATTTTGAAAGTAATTTAAAATAATAACAAAATTTTTGCTGTTGCTGCAATTGTTTGTCTCACCTCTTTAATTAAACACTGTCATTTTAACGTAGGTTATTCACTAAAGTGGAAAATATTTTATGTTCTGAATGGTTTCATTCTGGATATCCAAATGCATATAATCTTTCTACAGTAAGAAATTTTTCCTGGCTTCTACATAAATCATAAACATATCCACCTTCTGATTATCTGTGAACATTTGATAACTATTTTCTTTACTTGATCTTAACTTTTACTAAAAAACTATAACGCTTAAATTCTGGAAATTAAAATACCATTTCAAAAATGTAATAAAACTGGCATAATACTGAATAAAAAATATTTCAAGCATCGCCCACCACCATGCATGTATATTTTTATTTTTTTATCCCAATGTTGAGTGGGAGAGAGTATAGTGATACAGAATATAATTTTTTTTAAGTAGTTCACAAAAAACGTACTTCCTTTGATAGAGGAATCACCCTGTACATAATCATTTCTCAACTAATAAAATATTTTTTCTAATCCAGTTATCAATTAGCAAACATTAGAAAAAATCAGAATTGTGTTACCTTGACTCTCTATTTGGGGTTCTGGGTAGATGAATCATGATTGTGACTGGTAAATAGGTACACTGAGAATATGTACAATGTATACGTATAAATTTAATACTTCACCTCTACATAAACTTTGCCAGTAACGCTACATAAGAGAAAATTGAGTAACATATTAAATTAAATTGGTATATGTGCTCGGAATGTTCATATATGAACATTTTGCATCATTTAATTTGACGTTACGCCTTTTCACTTGTCTGTTTGAGTGACATCGATTATAGTACCATTTATATGTAAATTTAATATTTGTCTTGAAAATGTTGAAAGAAGGCATATATGTAGATATATAAGAATTTCGGTAGAAGGGAACAAATAATGTATGCATAGGAGACAAAAATAAGTATTTGAAATAAGATTTCAGGTCATTCGAAGGATATCTCACGTAATAATTATACAATTATTATAATAGAAATATGTAGTAATACTACCTATTCAGGTTGTTCTAGGGCATTAGTGTACTATCTCATGGGGTCGTATAACTGAAAGAACAGCGTAAATTTTATAGTTTCGTATTTATCAATTTTTATGAGACAAAATCTCTCACGTCAAAATTTACATTGAAAGGTGCTCATTTTATTTTCAATTTCTCTCTACATCAGACATTATTATTATTATTATTATTATTATTATTATTATTTCAAAATTATGTCAATAGTTTAGTCAATTATGGAACACCCCTTTCATATTTTCAGTTTACTGCACTATCTTGTAAATATTAATACTTCTAATTGAGTAATTACTAGTAAATTAATTATAAGAACTACTCCAAAAATTAGAAAACACTTTTAAATTTACCCAGTACATTTAATTAAGTATCATAGTATTAAATACTGAACTATGCCTTGAAATTATTAATACTGGGAAAGCAAAGATAATAATTATCCTGATTGATAATGTTATTTGCATGAGCAAGGAGTCAAGTGACTGGGCGTAATCCGCATTAACATCAAACCAAACTGTTGAGACTCGCTGACCTATTGGAGAAGTTGAGATTGAGGTCAAAGGATGCGAATAGAATGTCAGGAAAGAGTGATTTGTCAGCTCTCAAGTTTCAAAATCGGACGACTTATTTAGTAATACATTTATACAACTGCAATAAGAGTTTCGGACCTGTCTACGACTAGTTTAGTCAACGTTTAAAGAGAATATCAAAACTGGATTTTAACTCAATCGCGACAAGACAAGCTCTCGTTTAAATGTCTATGAATATCGACTGGGACGATAAAAACGATAACGCCACACACCACATGTTCTGAAATAAGTATTATTTGCGTTGGGTCATGTCTCTGATATAACAGAGATTTAAATGTTTGATACTACTTAATTCAAAAGCTATCTTCAGATATGATACTAAGAAAGGGTAATATGATCTTCAAAGATCAATGCTCGAAAAATTATGCGTCTTGGACTCAGCAGTATGTATTGGTATAGAGATTAATATATTGTTATGAGAAATCGAAATGTGAAAGTTCCAGCTACATCTGCACTGAAGAATATTGTATTTAAAAGGCAGGCATGTATGTTTTTCAAAAATTGTACTACAAGACGTAGAAAGCTAAAATTTGACAGCACGGATAAAATTTCCATATAAATAGCAAAATCATTACAAAGAAATAGAAATTTTAAACATTGAGACTGAATGTTGGGTGGGCATGATAGTTAAATAATTTTGTATTTGTATGAACATCACATAAATTTTATGGCGCCCCAACCTTCTCAGGTAACAAACGACCTAAATATTCGACTCCAGTATTTCAGTATTGCCTACTCTTTTCAAGTTGTATTATTATATTAAAGAGTAAAAATTTACAAAAAAAAAGTGTTTCACTTTTCTAACCAAGCAGCCCATTTAGGGTAACACAGCCCATCCAAATGTCCTATTTCGATAGAAATAAGTATAGAGCGACATTAGAGGCCATTAAGAACGTTTTAAAATTCAAGACTTTAGAGATAGGATTGATAATCTAGGCAACTTAGGAAAAATTACGAAAAGGTGAGGTAACAAGAGAGATTTTGCGGAAAATTGTCGGAGGTAGGCCCCGAGCAACATCATATTAAAATAACCCCCCCCCTCTATAAATTCAAACAAATCATGTTACCGTATAATAATTTTCAATCGTTTTGAGTAGAGCAAGCGAATGATTATTTGTCTTTTTGGCTCAAGTTCATTGAAGATAGATGAAATCTGAGAGAATATATAAATGAATATGTCGTATGTTTGTTGGTTTTATGTAGTAACATCCTAGTGGGGTTCCGCTATATCTGTGTAACCACTCAACCAGGACATAAGCACGCAACAATTAATTACGCAACAACCATTCCCTGCGACATTGCAATCTATCCTGGCTGAGATTCGAACTCAGGAGAAATAACGTGCGTAATGTTGTCACACTCATCCGCGGTGTAGCCCACTGCCCCCGTCTCAGTAACACATTAAAAACCTCACTAAACATTGGTACCCTAAACAGGATTCGAACTCGAGATCCCGTGGTCTCAAGTTTTACAACATAAGCACTGAGCTACTGAATCGATGTAAATTCTTATACATATTAAGGTGAAGTTACATTATACTCATTTCATAGTACCGAGTCTCTCTCATGTCTAACCAGACAGTTTGTGATCCATATATTATTCTAGTTGACTTCCCTTTACATCACGGCACGTCTAGCAACATCACGCCACCTGTATCAGTGGCATGTTAAACGAATGGCCTCAAAAAAACTCCTATTAGTTACATGGTAATATCAACCCAACCTCTTGGAGGGCATGTTATTCACCATCAGAAAATGATAACATAAAGGAGAATACTATAATGGAGTGTCGTTTTGAGAGACGTATTTCTTGCAGAAGCGAGTGGTTGGTGAGATGGACTGTTCAAGGAATTCATAGCAAACGTCTCTACACCCACATCTAGAAAGCATTAATACGTCGCGCTTGACTGTTTGAATTCCTAATAATCCATGCCTCAAAGGCAAAATGGAGAAAACTAGAGTAATAACCTTAATTTTTGTATGTTTGATGATATTTCTATTACGTCAAATGTTGTAGGTTGCCGATCTTGCTATTTACATTCTCCGTCAAATCTCATATTCGCAGTTACCGGCATACCGCCTCACTTTAAAGTTATTAAACTAGTACGCCCCAAGACTCTATCATTATTAATCATTTATATTAATTACATACGTAACTTCTTACTTTCTAGTAGGTATCTTGTTTACAGATGACAAGACATTAGTTTATTCGGAAAAATATTTTGACGACTTCAAAGTCTTATCGAATTTAAAGATATTTAATGTGAATTTAAGCTCAGTGTCACTCTATTTTTTCCCGCCTTTTCTGCCCACCATTCTCTTAGTTTCATTTTGTTACCTTTATGTGTCACCTTTTTGTGTTTTAATTACTTCAAATTAAATAAACAAAATGGCAAATACCCTTAAGATATTGTACTTTAGAGTAGTGCCGCGGCAAAGTAGCTTTGGGTTAACCTAACCTAAAAATTATTCCTCGTTTTCCTCCTTGGTCGAGAGTCACAAATGAACGAAGTAGTGTTCATGTATATTGGGTACCAAATTCATTTTTATGGGATCATAAGTTAATTGACAATGCAACATAGGCCATATTACATCATCAAAAATGGCTGCTGTCGCCAAGATGGCGGACTACTTTTTTTCTTTAAAACCTCTGTGACGTTGCTATATATACAGGGTGTTTCATCTAAAACGCACATACCCGTTTCTTGGTAAGTTAGGGCTTTGAAATTTTGCATACGCCTGTAAGTCAGGTGACAATACAACATAGGCTATATTACATCTTCAAAAACTCAAAATGGTTTCTGGCGGACTACTTTTTTCTTTATAACCTCCTTGATATGGGCAAAACTTTAAGTTTATTTAAGACTAAGAAGTTACAAAATAAAATTAATAGTTTAAAAAACTAAAAAAACACGCTTTTAATTTTGACATGATGGGCCAATTCTGAGTCCAGATTCGGATTCTGCGCGAAAAATTACTTCGGAAATGACCCTCAGCTGCCCAATAATATACATGACCTCTTTATTCGCAGATAATGTTGGGGTTAAGACTTTTAGGTTTATGACTGTTATTTAAAACATACAATTTTTCACTTAAAGATTATATTAGGTTTAAAGCTGTTAATTAGGTTAGTCTGAATGCATAGGAATAAAATCATGTGGATAAAAAACTACCCTTATTTTTACCGGTGTGGAAGAAGTAAAAAAAAATTGAAGCCTTTGGTTCTTGTACACATACTAAATCACATTTTTTTCACCCACTTTTATAATAAGGTGGGGGTAGTAATAGGGGTGGCTAATGCCAAAATTTTTTTGGGACATTAGCTTCTCTTGTATATACTAAATACCAATTTTATGGACTCCTACCTGCTTGATTTACCTATTTACCCCCATTTACCCCAATTTACCCCTAACCCTTCAACGAAATAACATTCAAATGTGCAGTACAGTCAATTTAGTTCCATGTCTTTCGATCTCTTCTATATTTAATAATTTAATCCCCATACGGATAATAGTAACATGTGCTGTGAATATTCTTGAACATGTATCAGTGCTTGACTATCGAGATACAAAATATTTGCTACGCAAAACTTTTGATTAACCAAAATGCGTTAACAGTGCCTCAGTAACGATATTTTAGATACCCTGTATGAAGATAAATTTGATGTTTTCTTCTCTTTAAGCTTGCTTTAATAAACGCTTGCTGTCATCGGGCACTGAGTTGAAAATGTGCCACACTGTATAACTAATTATAAATATGAGATGAATTGAAGCGAAATAAACGTGGAAATGTTATGTGAGATGATTAGATACATATTTAATGACTTTTCTGCCTTTGAGCTTTACTTTGAAGGACGCTTAAAAAACATGAAAATATTAATTGTAAGCTTGATTTAAATCAAAAAGTGGAACATCTAAAGAATACGATGAGTAGCAGTATGGACAGAACTAAATGTGGAAGAAAACGCCTCAACTCAGGAAGCTATCGAAGGTGGAGGGACGGAAGAATCAACACCAGAGTGAAGTGGAATGGAAAAACATATCTTGGATTTTTTGTGTCATTGTATATAATACCAATAGAAATTTAAGCATTTACCTGTAACAATCAGTCTGCCTATTATAGTTTTTAAGGGGAAAGTCAAATTATTTTAATAATAACACTGATCCACACTGAATTTGTAACTGATGTACAATAGCGTGATATGCGAGGTAATATGTCTTTATTTGATGTCTAAATTCAGATACACAAGCATAGTTCTTTTATCAGATCAGATTTTCTACTTACTGTTTCACGTATAACGCACTTCAAGGTAGTTTATCAGATAATTTCACATATGAAAATTAATATTTATTATATTTGTTAACCATAATATGCAATAAAAATAACATAACGTTAATAACACACTTCTACTAATACTTTAATCTTTGATAAAAATTTAAATATATGTAGTACTCTATCGTTTTCTTTTGTATGTACTGCCATAAGTCTCTCTTTGAAGTAACCAACAGTAATCTTCCATCATGTTGACGTTCCATTTACCCTGATATTTTTGCTTCATAACAACCATTATCTTGATGGAATCTTTCACCTTCACCAAGATTCGAATAAAAAGTGTCTAAATGCGGATACAAGAAGTGTATTTTAAGCGACATTGTAGCTCCCATATTTTTGTAGCGTTTTCAGAAGCTGTTTTACCAATGTGTCATAATTATCACGTTTTTTGATTCCAGGCTTTTAATTGAACGCACAACCTCTGCAAATATATTGAAGGAAATAAAACCACAGAAACTTAAAAACTATACGTGATAAAAATTATTTGCAGTAATAGTTGCATTAATCATTGTAAAAGAATTTTCAATAACATATTTAAACCTTAGCTACAAAAAGAAATGTGCACCGGTGTAATGTAGATTATAAATATGTACCAACAAGCATACCAGTCATATAAATCTAATTTAAATGGCCAAACAGTCACATAGATAATTTGTAACTTTTCACTGCGCTAATGAGGAAAAATTATTTCGAAACACCAATTTCCGTAGAGGCTTCCTGCTTTGATTTGATGCTATAGCATAATTTTCTGATTTGTTTTGCTCTTTAGCCTATTAGCTCTCGCCATATTAAGTTACATTGTTAAGCCGTTATGATAAAAATTATACAGTTTGACTCGCGGGGAAAGGGACGTAATGTTATGGTAGACAGAGTTCTCTTTGGTAAAAAAAAGTTTTTTTCTATTGAACTACAGAGTGATTTATGAGTTTTGGCCAATATATCTTAAGATCATATCTTTTAAATTATTTGCTAGAATCTGCTCGTATTTTATGTGTTCAGTACACTATTAATTGTCAATTTACATGCATAATTAATGATAGAAAATTCCAGGGTTGAATAAATTAATTTTTATTTTAAGGGTTCCTAAGAAAAAATTCACTCCGGATACGTGATTTTTAAATTCTAGTACCAAATTATGAAATTACATAAATTACGAATCGAAAATGTGTAATCGATGGGATATGCACAATATAAAATTATGTTTTCTTCTGTTATTATAATTAAAACAAATGTGTTATTGAAAAATTTCGTGATCTCATGCATGATTAATACTAAATCATAATCAATAATAAAAAATTTCGAAAGGAGAGTAAGTCATTTTTATTTCTGGAAATTCTGTGAAAAAAATTCTCCTTTATAGGAAATTTTTCTTTCACTTAAATATTTTCCTCTTCCTGACTATTTTGTAAATTGTTTGTTTTTATTTCTCAATATCGTCAATTTTACATGTTACTGCACGATCAGTGGATAAGTTAGACGGAAAAAAAATGTTTTGAATCAAGAATATATATTTATATATAAGCAAATAATTAAATTCTTCATATGAAACAATATGGTTTTATTTCAAGAAACGATAAGTTTGTAACAAATAAATTTATTTTTTTCTTTCTTGCCACAAAAAGCATTTGTTTCTTATGAAGAATTTAATTATTTGCGTATATATAAATATTACATTCTTGATTCAAAAAAAAATTTTTGCGTGTACTACATCACTTTTCAAATGAAAAAATGTGACTTGATATTTTGATACACTGAAATATTTAATAGTAGTCCGTTGTTTATTACAGTTACTAATAGTTGTTATTACTGTTGTCTACTACTAGTTTTGAAAAAATGCATTATCAACATAAAAATGAAGAAAATGCCGATATCATTTAAATTTATGGTTTTTGTAATGAAAATGACAAAGTAGCTGAAAGAGAATGCCGATTGAGATTTCCAAGGCGTCGTAAACCTGGCCACAAATAGTTTATCTCAATTTTAAATTTCACACGACAACATGAAACATTTTCGACATCAATTACAATTGAGCGGAATAATTCACAAAATATTCAGGAAGAGGAAAATATTATAAATTGTGATGAGTACTTCCCAATCAGAAGGGTGGCGGAATTTGAGAAAAGTTCCCAGCATAAATTTTGGTGTGGAATTGTCACTATTAGTTAATAGGACTCTCTTACTGTAAAAACATTTAGCGGGAGAAGTTTATTTGAATCTTCTACAAAATATTTTGACTTATCTATGGAAGATATGCTTTTTCAACATGACAAAGCATCTCTTCATTTTTCTGTAGCTGTTAGAAACCACCCAGCAGATGTCCATCAATACAGGTGGATAGGTTGAAAAGGTCCATATCTGTGGCCAGCCAGATCTCCAGATTTTAATCATGTGAATTATTTTTGTGGGGACATCTAAAAACTATGGTGTGTAGCATAAATGAAGGAACAAACAATTGTTGTGATGATATTAGGAATAATCCTTTAGTTATTAGGAAAGCTGTAAGTAATTTAATAATAATAGTAATAATAATAATAATAATATCGTTTATTCCAGTAGACTATGTTACATAGTATAGGAAACGTCAGCAATACTACAGAGTACAATAATTATAGGTGTATAAAGTTCCATGTCACAAAAGTATAAAACAAATGATAAATTGACAAATAACATTAAATACAAAAAATACAAAACAATGAAAAGTAAAGTTACTATTAACATACAGCAACAAATAATGATAAAATGTGTTAAATAAAAGGCATGGTATATCAATAATTAAGAAATTCAGATGTACCATAAAAACATCTAGTAAAAATATCTGCAATTTTTTCTTAAATAACTTAATATTCTCTATTTGTTTTAAATCTGGGGATAATTTATTGAATAGTTTGACACCAACTAGGACTTTTTTCGTATAATGATAGACTATGTCCTGGAATTGAAATTGAAGATCCTGATCTTGTTTCATAGTTGTGAAAATTACTGTTTAAAGCAAACTCATTTAGATTACTTTTAACATATACTAATAATTCGTAAATGAAAATAGATGGCAGTGTAAGAAGCTTTAACTTTTTAAAATAAGGTCTACATGATGTTCGCTGGAATATACCTACAATAATTCTGAGTGCTCTCTTTTGTATTTTGAAAACTCTATTTAAATGACTAGATGAGCCCCAAAATAACAAGCCATAACGCAAACGTGATACGAATTGAGCATGATAAAATGACATCAAAGTTATCTCATTACTAATGTTCTTTAGTCTTGTTAGTACATAACAAAATGAAGAAAGTTTGCTACAAAGATTTTCAACTTAGCATGTTGTCTATGTGCAATCCAAGAAATTTCGTATTTTGAGCTTGAGCTATCGACTTACCTCCAATTCTTAACCAATAACTTTCAGTAATTATAGATGTTTGGGGTGTAAAATTTATGAATACTGTTTTGGAAGTATTGAGACACAATTTATTTTTGTTGAACCAATTTTTAAAACGAATAATCATTCTTTGCATCTCTGTGATTGCATTTGTAATTGATGATTCACTGTACAAGTAGGTGTTATCATCTGCGAACATTATTAAATTTTGTTCACAGTTCTCTATATCAGGAAGATCATTCACGAATATTAAAAACATCAAAGGACCTAAGATAAATCCTTGAGGAACACCAATACTTACATTAACTTCTTTAGAGTGAACACCGTTTATGTCCACGACTTGCTTCCTGTTATAAAGATAAGAAGTTAACCAATCACATACCTTTCCCCTGAGACCGTAGCTTTGAAGTTTTTCCTTAAGCAAGGCATGGTTGACGAGATCAAAGGCCTTGCTTAAGTCCATAAATAAACCATACATTTTTTACTTTCGTCTAAATATGTATATAGTTTTTCAATAAGCTGTAATACAGCCGACTTCGTATTTTTGTTTTTTCTGAAACCATGTTGTGCGTTGTGTAATGTCTTGTCTTGTCAGTTAAAAAATTAACTATTTGGTCAAACACTATTTTTTCCAATGCCTTAGAAATGCAGCAATGAAATAGGACGATAATTTTCAATATTGTCCTTATCTTCTTTTCTATGCAGGGGTATGATTCGTGCTATTTTAAATATTTCTGGAAAACTGCCCCCTTTTCTAGAGACCTATTAATTCTACGGCAAAAAAAAATGTATAGAGATAGGAGGATTTCATTGTGAAAATAAATTACAAGATTCTTTGGGTTTTGTGAATTTGTTGTAGTATACTGTTCTATTTATTGATGTATTGTATTGTGACTGATTTCTTGCAACAGAAACCCCAGAAATAAAAGTTACTTAATTTTTTCTGGATTTTTTAAAATTTTTGATTATGATTTCATATTAATCATTGAATTTAAAAAACACGTACACAGTGAGTTTTTTCATAGGAATCCTACGCATAAAAATCAATTAGTCCGACCCCCGAATTTTGTATCTTTGAATATGCATGTAAATTGACAATTAATAGTGTACTGCACATATAAAATACAAGCTCATTCTAGCAAGTAGTTTAAAAGATATGACTTTAAGAAATATTTGGACAAACCTGAAAATCACCCTGTAGTTCGATAAAAAAAAGGCTTAGACATTTTTTAATAGCCACTTATAATTCAACGAAGTGAACTCTATCTACCATAACAGTATGTCACTTCCCCGTGAATCACCATGTGTATTGTAAAATTAATAATCACAATTCCCTTAACAATTAAAAAATTTTGTAAAAAACAAATTAAAAAAAATAAAGTAATTAACGTTTTATTAAGATTCCATTTTTATACTTGGCCATAATATGAAATTCAAAAATAAAAGGAAGAGACTAAATTTATATAAGTATAAATAACCATTGTTCTAGCACCGATGTAAATAATCAAGCAGTATTTTCTAAAGTACATTGTAACAAAGTGTCTTCCTGTTGTTGGTGTCAAGGCTAATGTCGCAATTATTCCAATGTTTTAGTAATGCAGTGGAGTGCAATAAGCTTTATGAGGCTTAAGCTCGGTTGCACGTGTAAGATAGTACACACATTACTGTCAATTGCCCTCGGCCCTTAACCGTAATTGAACTAGAATGCGTATTACATCTAATGAAGTCCCCTTCAGTTTAGTTTCGAGTCATCTAACATTAGAGATTCAGCAGGTATTTACTGCGATACTCAAAGTAAATACTCTGTAAATTTGTATCAACGAGGATGCTGGTATCACAAAGCGAACAAACGGTTTAAAAACTAAGTATAATTCTCTTGGTAAGCCGCAAGAACTTCAAGTATGAGGAACATTTCATAAACACAGTATTGATTGTGGTATTTCCCTTTGCCTGCATGAAAAGCAGTACAAAATAGCGTATCCAGAGACAAATTCTGTGACTACTAAAATGAGATTGTTATAGATTGTTTAATTATCTAGAAACAATTAATTTTGTAACAGGTAATAAGTCTGAGTTTAGATCATTTATATTAATGTGGTACTGTTCATAAAAAAGTGTTAGAGGCGGTGTAGCGCAAATATCAAATATATATTCAAAAGCTAACAAGTATATGGGAGACGCATTTAACGTAACGAAAGAGGGACTCATATCAGGCACTTTGATATTAATATGTATGGAGCAGGGATGGTACGTCTGCCCCGCTTCTGTTCTATTTTATTCTCTCCCCGGTTGATGTGGACAAAAAATGAGAATATTTGAGAGAATAGTAAGCTAGAGAGTTGATTTTGGAGACGTATTTTCTGGAAAATCGAGGTATTAGTGTTATGGGCTGTCCAGAGAATTCGGAACAAACGTCTCCAGATCCACATCCCGAAAGGATCAATGTCTGCTTCCCTAACGAACCACGTTTCAGAAGCGTCTAGTGATATTTCTATCATCTCAAATTTTGGTCAACTGGGAAGTTGACGATCTTGCCATCTGTATTCTTCGCCGAATCCCATGTTCGCAGTCGCCAATACTATTCACAAGGGCTCCAAGTTGCAATATAATTTGCACAAAAGAAAACATGCGTTCAACAGGGACTAACGAGGGCAAAACTGAATTATATTTTTCTTCATCATTGGATAGTCTGTTAATATTTAAATATTAGATCTTGAGTCATTTAAATATTTCAATAATTCATATTCATATTGGCTTTGGTCTGAGGAGGATATCGGTGAGATTAAAAAGTTAAAGTCCTCTTTGAAATCGAAGAATGGGTCTCCTTCTCGTTCACCCAGTGGCGGATTTAGGGGGGCACTATAGCGGCTATAGACCAGGGCGGCAAAATCCGGGGCGGCATTTTTTGAAAAATACCAAGGGCACATAAGAACAAAAAATTATTATTGTTAGTACGTACTGTCGTGCGCAAAAAAATGGGACAAGTCTTACAACGTATTTTTGCTAAAATCTAGTTGTACATCTAACTTTAATTTTTGTGACATTGTCAGTTATTTGTCAAAATTCATTGCAAGTGTGCAAATAGAGACAGATTTACATTAGAAAAAAATAGTTGTCCTATTTTTTTTTACTCACGACAGTATTTACAAAACTGTACAAGGTGGTCGCATGAACGTTAGAACCTCATTTAACTTCGTTATTTTGGGAGTTACGTAAAAAAGTTCAAAAATAAAAGTTATGAGAAATCACATGTAGTTTCCAAAAACATCAGAAAAACCTTTCAGAAAAACAATTAAAAGTCAAATTTCGGAGATATGAGCTTTACCTTGGTTTTTTTAAACAGAACACCCCATATATTTTTACACCATTTGAAAGGACATAGAAAAACCTTTTCAGTGATGTATGACAAAGTATTTTTCTTAAAAACTATAGTATACATTAAGTTTTATATTTTTTTAGATTAAGTCATGGTAGTCCGAAAAATATATATCAATTATTGAAATTCTCCATTTTATTTAAAATAAAGCTAAATTACATACTAACAGGTATTTTGACGGAACTAACATACTGTTTATTTTAATTTACATACATTTGTTTTTCATGGCTAATTTGATAAATTGTAAGTTTATAGTAAATTTTTTTACGATAAATACCATATATTATATATAATTAAAAAGCTTTTTTATGGTCTTTCAAATGGTGTAAATATATATGGAGTGTTCCATTTAAAAAAACCAAAGTAAAATTCATATCTCCGAAACGCGACTTTCAATTGCTATTCTGAAATAATTTTTGGAAAACACATGTGATTTCCATAACTTTTATTTTTGTATTTCTTTATGTAACTCCAAAAATAACGAAGTTAAATGAGGTTCTAACGTTCGCGCAACCACCCTGTACAAAGAATTTTCTCAATACCTGTTATAGAACCTAAATTAGAAGGAGTTGTTTTGCTGATTGCTGATAAGCCTGTCTGGCCTAGGCCTTATACGATGGATTAGGGTTAGTTTCATATTGTTTAGTAATTTATTATCAAATTATTAAGTCTTTTAATGCGGTGTGTGCCACTTAAAATTCCCCAGACTTGTAACTTTTTTATTTTTGAAGCGATGACCATGTTGGGCACATCAAATTGTAGACATTTTTGAAGCATGCATACAGGGTGATTAAATCAAATTTTTTTGAAAAAATTGTTATGAAAGGAAACTTAATTTCTTTGAATATTTTTTTACCTCACCCTGTGCATGAACTGTGTTAATGTTTTCTTATAAAGGTTTTAATTAAATCTTCAATTTACGTTATTAAAATAAAAAATTTTAAAAAATAAAAATTTTGCAATTTCCTATTTAGTACATAATAACATAAGGTTGTTTTAAAAAATATTTATTTCTTTTGTTTCTCGTTACTATTTTGTTACGTTGAATATTGTTTGTGATATTTCATTTACAAATAAAGCATAAAATTATTATTTCCATTCTTTTTAAAGTTATTTTTAAAAAATCAGTTTGGAATCGGAATTTTTTTCTCTAAAACCAAAAAGAATTTCGAATATGACGTAATAACATAAATTGAAGCTAATTAAAACCTTTATAAGAAATCATTAAGAGTTAACGCAGTTCATGTACAGGGTGAGGTAAAAAAATATTCAAGGAAATTAAGTTTTCTTTCTTAATAATTTTTTCAAATTTTTTTTTAAATCACTCTGTACACATGTTTAAATGCTTTAAAAATATCTACAATTTGATGTGCCCAACATGGTCGTCGCTTAAAAAATAAGAATGTTACAAGCCTGGGGAGTTTTAAGTGGCGCACCCTGTATGTCTAAATGAATAACATTACATTTTAAATGCATACCAAAGTTTATTTCACATTTTATTTTGTTCTCGTTCTCATATGATAAATTAAACAATATTATATATCGATCTGGTTTTTAATCTAGTACTAATGATTTTGTGCTTTGTGCTATTGACAAACCTATGGAGAGAAAGCGTAAAAGGGAGTGAGCGAGGAGGGAATTGACCATTTAAAATGGGAGGTGAGGTGTAGACGGAATATCATTTTTTAGTGCTGAGGCAAGGAGCAGAAAGTGGGAAGGGGGTCGGAGCCCCTAGGTGGCAGAAGTATAAATCCGCCACTGCCTTCACCACTTTCATCGACTCCTAGACTGTTACACCTGTTCCAACTCAAGAGCTGCCTCTAGTATCCATGATTGAATATCTTTGCAAGTAGTTAAAATATTATCATCTTTCAACTCGTTGAACCAGCGGATTTCGTTGCTGCTATTACTCCCATTTTCGATTTAAGTGTAAACAAATCTTTGCCTTATTTCTCCAAAGTGCTTGATTTTCCTATTATGGTATACATTGATATGATACTAGGGAAGAGCATAATATGTATTTTAGCACCTTTGGAGAAAGTAAAATATTTCGGCTACAGGTTTTACAATTTTTTATAAAATCCTCCAAAAACAAAATATCGCTTTATGTAAATGAAGGTACTAATAGTTTATCATATAGATCATTTAGTTTTTCCTTGTACGATAGATTTTTTTTTATGGCGTCATACGTCAAATTCCATCTGGTGACACCAGGGTAACTCGGGATATGACCCAAAACTTGCTGAATAATTTCAATGGATTTTGGTCGCCTGGCCTTTTCCACAAATTTGAGCACCTAGTAGAAACTAAAGTGTTTTTGCTTCTTAGTTGGTGAGACTTCTTTAACGAATTGCTGTAGTCTGTTGTAGCTATATTACATTTAACGTACGTGATGCACATCAAAGGTGTTCTGACAAAAACTTTTCTAGCGCCGACGTAGAATCACTTGGTATTTCCAGAAAGTCGGTAATACCGACAACGTCTAAATCTCATGGAATTTCAACTTCTTAATCTAAATCATCTATCTTGTCAAAATCGGTGGTTGATATTTCGGAAATCAATTAATTCATTTTAATTCTAAATTCCTGACAATTCACAAAATTTGATCCATTTTCCGTAACGGTTGCTACAATTTTCTTTTTATTTAAATCATATGCCCTCTTAATTTCATTCAGGACTGCAATCCTATCATATGAATGTGTCTCTTCAAATCTTCAACAAGATAATGCCACAGAATGCCTTTTCAAATTTTCATCTATAGAGTGACACTGACAACTCCCATGAAACTTCTTCTCTTAGAAGACCATATATTTGCTGTTGTACACACAAAATTATTACATGTTGATAATTCGAGTATAATATGTTTAAACATTTTTTGATATATGTTATCAATTTTGTGTACGGTAGAGAAACAGTCAATAACTTTCATATACCTTCAAAAATACGAATTTGAGGTATTATGGTGACACAGTCTCTACAATAAATCGAACTATTTTTTCTTCAATACTTTTTGCTTTAGATTCGCCTGGGACCACTGCGAAAATGAAGTCTGACTTTGCTTAATCCCTATCTTAGTAGTCTTCGTAAGCGGTAAGGAGGATAAAGCGGTGTCGCTAATATCAATATCAGAATAAGATGCAGCTGGAACACGAATACGTTTTTTTTTCTTTTTGTGTTCGATATAGGACTCTTAGCTTTTCTCATGTTTATTTTTCATTTGTTTAATAAAATTGGTCGTTATATCTATAGAGCCTTTGATTAAGCTTTTGTTGGGCAAACACATCTTACACTCTACTTGAACGTGACTAACATCAGTAACCTGAAAAAATAGAAATATACATATCACAATGCGTTTCGTTCAACTTTTCTTTGACATACCATTACTGCTATTTTTTAACTAATCAATTTTAATTTTTTACATGTTGATTTGTTCAAAATTACCAATATTATCGACATGTGTCCATAAAAAGTAGGACATACTGTATATAAAACAGAGAAAAAGTAGAAAAACTTACTTTAATAATATATCGTACGTGCCAATGAAAAGTTGGTTGTACATAGAATTTCTTAAACTTTTAGAAAGCGTGGTAAGGGTGACAGGTAGCAAGGGGTGTTGAAGGTTAAAACTAGTAGTTTAGAAAGTCCAAACTGCCTTTTTCTTATTATCACCAAAATGACTTTTCTTTTTAAACAATTTAGAACGCAGCTTTTCGGTGGAATAATATAACACTTCAAATTGACAATTAGAGAAAAAATAAGAGATATAATTATTTATTATTCGTTATTTTATTTGTTGCTTGTTTTGTTGAAGTGCATTTTTGGATTGCTTACAAAATTCGAGGGCCACTTGCTACATTATGTAGCATAATAGCACGATCGTAATCCAAACCCAATAAATAATGACAACGAAAGCTTGCTAAAGATTGGCACTTTTTTACACTTTGACCAAATATAGCAGGAAAATGGTTTGCCGTAGAGAAACACGGTTTCCACTTCCTATATGAACACTAAAATGTATAAATGATCGGTATAAAACCCTCGACGCCTAAGAGATTACATGTTTGATGGATTTATTTGACAAGTTATTGAAAGTAGAGTAGATAAGCTTTTTAAATTTTATAAAAAATACTGAATAGTTAAAAGTACTTGGAGTACTTTTTTAAGTAACAGATATTACTCATTTAAAAGTAAGTACAAATATCCAGTACTTTTAGGCTAAGTACTGGGGGTACAAGTAGCGGTATATGGATTTTAAAAGTACTTAAAGTAAAATACTAAAGTAAAAATGTACTAATTACTTTATTTGGAGTACATTTTAGTACTTAACTCTGGTGGCATGTAATATTATTTGCCTTTTCGATAAGTTATCGCAAATTCAGTATTTCCTTTCTGGTACTGCATTCTTTAACAAATTCTGCTTGCTCAGGGGGTAATCCGGTAAAAACTCTAATCTATTAGAAAAAACTCGATATGTAATTCATTATAAGACATTAAAAAAATGTGTAGAATGCAACTCAACACAATATATAGAATTTTTTTAAATTTAAACAGTTACGGTGGCTAACTAGTAATTAATGAATTTAAAAAAATAATTATATAAGCTGATGAACAATGCCGTATTCGGAAAGGCAATGTAGTATCTCCGCAAACGCAAAGATGTTAAACTAGCAACTAAATGGGGTAGGTGATGGAGTGCCAAATATCTAATCGCACAGCCTAACTTTCACAGTTGAACTATTTTCGACAAGGATATGGTGATTATTGAAATGAACCGGCTAAAAATTTAATTCAATAAGCCTATATACGTAGTATTGCCATTCTGGACCTTAAAACTGTTAGGTGATTTTAATGTTACTTTAACACACAAAAAATATCCTAAACAGATTCAGCAACTTCTGCGCATTGATAAACAGTAATAGTGATATCTATTAAGAAGTATGAATGGGGAGAGTTTAAATTCATTTAACAATATGAATGATACTCTCGACAAAAATGAAATAATTTTTAACACCTTTGATACGGTTGTGCCTAAAACTAAGCTAAAGAGGAATAAATTGATTTACCTCTGAAATTATAAAGGATATAAATCTGAAGAGAGAAACCGAAAACTAAGAGAGATGTTAAAATAACTACAGCAGTTACATAAATATGTTGAAAAATTATCTCCAACAAAGTATACGTTTTGGGAATTTTGTACGTGTATGGTAAAAAAAAAAAATACTTTTTAACTGAAATCGGCTCACAAAATGACCCTGCAACAACTAGGTACTTTAACCCTTTGAGGTCCTATGTCGGGAAAGCCCCGACATTAAAATTATTACGTTGCGGTCCCACGTCGCACAGTGGCGAGAAATGCCAGTGTTCCACCCAAATTACTCTAGAGGTCGTAAATTTTAAGTTATTGAGACATTCTTTTTTTTAAAATGTTCGTCTTGAATTTACCTATCGATCCCTCTAGCCGGATTTTGAAATTTCATTTTTCATTTTTTTTTAATTTTTAATAGAAAATCATATTTTTACAAAAAATACTGCTTTTTTCTATTAAATTTATTCTAACGGGCCGTAAATTTGAGTTTTCGTAACAATTTTTTTTTAAATCTTCGTCTTTTAATCAGCTATTGATCTGTCTAGATGAATTTTTGATTTAGTTGTTGACAACTGTCAAAATTACTGTCAAATATAAAAAAATACGATTTTTAGATAACTAATTCATACAATAACGTTGGTGTTCAGAAATATATATATATATATATATATATATATATATATATATATATATATATATATATATATAGTGTTTTCAATGTACCTGGTTCCGAAGTTGACAGGAAAATATGTATTTCTAAATTTGGCAGCTGCCATAATTGATGTCAAATTTCTAAAGATAGATGGAAGAGCTTATTAATTTTAAAAATACCCTGTAAATGTATAGAAAAATAGATATATATTGTTTTTGATCTGTTTGATTTAGTAATTGGCAGGAAAATATGAGTTTTAAATTTGGCAGCTGTCATAATTGCTGTCAATTTTCAAAATATAGAGGTAACACCTTATTAATTTTAAAAAATGCACTATAAATGTATATAAAAATAGATATATATTGTTTTTAAACTGCCAGATTTAGGGAAATATGGTTTTTAAATTTGTCAGCTGCCATAATTGCTGTCAAATTTCAAAAAATAGAAGTTAGAGCTTATTAACTTTAAAAATACCCTGTGAATATATAGCAAAACGGATACAAATTGTTTTTAATGTACCTGGTTCCGAAGTTGACAGGGAAATATGATTTCTAAATTTGGCAGTTGTCATAATTGCTGTCTCATTTCAAAATAAGAGCTTATAAATTTTAAAAACACCCTGTAAATGTATAGAAAAATAGATATATATTATTTTTGATCTGTCTGATTTCGTAACTGATAGGAAAATATCGTTTTTAAATTTGGCAGCTGACATAATTGCTGTCAGTTTTCAAAACATGGAGGTAAGAGCTTATTAATTTTAAAAATACCTTATAAATGTATAGAAAAATTGATGTACATTATTTTTGATCTATCTGATTTCGTAAGTAATAGAGAGATATAATTTTTAAATTTGGCAGCTGCCATAATTGCTGTCAGATTAGAAGTTATTAATTTCAAAAATACCCTTTGAATGTATAGACAAATAGATATATATTATTTTTTATCTTCCTAATTTATGAATTAACAGGAAAATATTATTTTTAAATATGGCAGCTGCCAAATTTAGAAATCATATTTTCCTGTCAACTTCGGAACCAGGTACATTAAAAACAATTTGTATCCGTCTTGCTATATATTCACTGGGTATTTTTAAGGTTAACAAGCTCTAACTTCTGTTTTTTGAAATTTGACAGCAATTATGGCAGCTGACAAATTTAAAAACCATATTTTCCTGTCAACAACTAAATCTGGCAGTTTAAAAACAATATATATATATATCTATTTTTATATACATTTATAGTGCATTTTTTAAAATTAATAAGGTGTTACCTCTATATTTTGAAAATTGACAGCAATTATGACAGCTGCCGAATTTAGAACTAATATTTTCCTGCCAATTACTAAATCAAACAGATCAAAAACCATATATATCTATTTTTCTATACATTTATAGGGTATTTTTAAAATTAATAAGCTCTTCCATCTATCTTTGGAAATTTGACAACAATTATGGCAGCTGCCAAATTTAGAGATACATATTTTCCTGTCAACTTCGGAACCAGGTACATTGAAAACACTATATATATTTTTCTGAACACCAACCTGTTATTGTATGAATTATTTATCTAAAAATCATATTTTTTTATATTTGACAGTAATTTTGACAGTTGTCAACAACTAAATCAAAAATTCATCTAGACAGATCAATAGCTGATTAAAAGACGAAGATTTTAAAAAAAAATTGTTACGAAAACTCAAATTTACGGCCCATTAGAATAAATTTAATAGAAAAAAGCAGTATTTTTTGTAAAAATATGATTTTCTATTAAAAATTAAAAAAAATGAAAAATGAAATTTCAAAATCCGGCTAGAGGGATCGATAGGTAAATTCAAGACGAACATTTTAAAAAAAAGAATGTCTCAATAACTTAAAATTTACGACCTCTAGAGTAATTTGGGTGGAACACTGGCATTTCTCGCCACTGTGCGTGCGTCGGGGCAGCCCCGCCATGAAATAAAAACATTTTTCGAGCTTCTGAATGTACTCTTTATAATCTGACAATGTTTATAAAACATATTAATCACTGTATGTGCTTCTTTATACTTCACAATTTATAAATAACGAGTAAGTAAAGTAACGAGGACAAAAAATATGAATAGAACATTTATCTCTGCCTTTGTTGATCAGTTCTATTTCGATTTTGCTGAAGGTACATTTACTATTAGATTTTTGATAGTGTAAATATTTCATTTAGTTTGAGAAAGATTTTGCGTAAGTGTTACTTACCCTAGTAAGTACTATAAATTCGGATATTACAGTAAATACAATTCTGTTATTACTATTGGTAAGTTTGTTTTCTATTTTTCTTTACATATTTGAAAACGGAAAACTTGTAGGAAAATATAACAAAATGGAGTCAACTTCACGAAAAAGAAGGCGAAACTCCGAAACAGATGATTCTGAATTTAGTGACTCCGAAATTGAGTTTGAAGAGAGTGATAATGATCAAGAAAGTGATAGGGATGAGGATGGAGAGGGAAGTGATACTGAGGGAGATGAGAGTGAATAGCAAACTGATGCAGAAGATGATGAGGAAGAGACCTCCATGTGGAAAATATGGGATGAGAATGATCAAGATTTCATTAGACTGCCATTTACAGCTAATAGTGGCTACAAAATGCCACAAAATAGACCAGTGATAGAGTTAGACTTTTTTCAACTATTTTTCACAGATAATCTAATACAGGAGGTAGTTGTAGAAACTAATCGATATGGTGCAGAAAAAGTACAAAAGTCGACACCATTACAGAAACATCAATATGGCGAAACTGGAGTGATGTTACTGTTCCAGAAATAAAGGCCATTCTTGGGTATCATCATGAATATGGCTTTGCATGAAAAGCTATCTATAAAAGAGTAGGTATACTTCAGTGAGGAGTGGACTGACAGGCAACCTTTTTTCAAAGATATTTTTCCCAGGTATCGATTCCTTCAAATATATTGGGCTTTCCATTTGAATCCCCCTCCAGCACATCCAAACAGATCAACTAGAGGACAGAAAGTGAAGAATGTTGTTGACTACATTGATAATAAATGTCAAGAACACTATGTTCCTGATCAACATATTGCTGTGGATGAAAGCACAGTTGGATTCAAAGGAAGAATAGTTTTCAAGATGTATAATATAAAAAAACAAACTAAGTGGGGTCTAAGAGTATATGTCTTAGCAGAATCGAAAACAGGCTACATAAGTGTATTATTACCTTATTATGGAGCTAGCACAACTGCAGGACTCATTCGTCCTGATCTCCCATTCACATCTAGAATAACGTTACATTTATGTAATAGATTACTGGAAACGTCCCATGGCAGTGGATATCACTTATACACAGATCGATTTTACACAGGAACAGACCTCGCCATGGAACTTCTGAACCTTCAAATTCAAACAACGGGTACCGTATTGTCCAATCGGAAAGGTTTACCAGAAGAAATAAGAAAAAACAGAGTGAAACCGGCAAAACACGATACAGTCACTTATAGAAAAGATGATAACATGATGGTACTAACTTGGAAGGATAAGAGAAATGTCCATATACTTTCGACATATCATAACACAGAAACACAGTTGGTACAGAGAAGAAACCGAATAGGACATATAGAAGAAGTTAGAAAACCTATTGTAATTCTGGACTAATAAAAAAATATGGGAGTCGTTGATCGTGCAGATCATTACATTGCAAGCTATGGCTTTACAAGGAAGTCACTCAAATGGTGGAGGAAAATGTTTTTCTGGCTTCTAGAAGTGGCAATAGTAAACAGTTATATACTATATAGTATTCAGAGACGTCAAGATGATTTGCACTGCAAAAGTCACCTCAAGTACAGAAAATCACTGGTGCAGCAACTTGTCGGAAATGTTCGAAATCCCCACAGATCTAGGAAGGGCCGTCCGTCAACATCAGAAACCGAAGAGAGGCTAAATAAACAACCTCATTTTATTTTCGCAAACGAGAAGAGTAATTCGAAGGATTGTGCAGTTTGTAGTAACCTAAAAGTACGAGGTGGGCGAAGGGAAACTGTTTACTTCTGCGATACCTGCACCCGTAAGCCTGGACTTCATCCTGGCGAATGTTTCAAAAGATATCACACTGAAAAAAATTGCAAACACCAATAGCTATTTTTGTATTATAATAAAAATTGGTAATACAATAAATGGAAATGTCTTCATAGTATATTTTCACTCCAGTATGTGGAACTTTATTTTATTAATATTAGAGTGGGGGTGGTGGGGGTGAAAAATATTATAAAAAAATTTAAAGCCTTGGTTTCTAGTACATAAAACAAATCCCAAATTTCGGACCTTGGCTTCTAGTATATACAACATATCCCAAGTTTCAGGACTTTTACTAGCTTGCTTTACTTATTTTCCCCTATTTACCCCCAACCCTTCAACGGAATCATCTCCAAATATAATCTAGTTTCATATGTCGTTATAATATAGACGTGTACCAAATTTCAAGTATATATTTCAATTTAATGTTACATGAAAATCTTTAAATTTGATTTATTACCTCAATAAAAATTTGCGGAAAATAAATAGGACCCAGGAAGAATGCGCATAAAAATAAAATTAGACCGCAAAGGGTTAAACCAGTTTTCACAAAAATCAGTTGGTATTACGTTGTTTAACAAAGATTACCTTTTTTGTGTAAATTTGATTGGGGAACTATATTCCGGTATCAAAATTAAAAAGAAACGAAACAAAAAAAATGGGTTATAAAGGAGGGCCCCTTACACTCCTGATGGAATTTTATTTGGCCAATGTCGTGAATTAAAAGCTCTTGCTTATATTAAATATTAAATATAAAACTACTATAAGGCTCTGTATTCAAAGGGCTTTAGCTTTTCCAGACAGATAGGGAGTTTTTTCATATTTTCACAAAAACTATCACCACATAAAATTAATTGCAAGAATATCCGGACACTCTGTATAATGGAGACACACTTTTTTAAAACCACCCACTAATGTTAATTCTCGTTATTTTGAAAGATCTAAAAATATATTTTTTGTATTTTAGCATTTAAATTGGAAATGTCAAGTTTAATTATAATACGTCCTAAGTATTTCAGAAAACCAAAAATATCACAAATATAATTTTAACTTCATTTCAGACATATTTAATTAATAACAACGGTAGATATTTTTAACTATTGAAACATGTCTGGAATTAGCTCGCAGATGAAATTTCTGTCAAGTGTAATTTGACAAGTTAAATATTGCCTCATTCACAAGCGTCTGATTTTATTAATCTAATGCGAAAAATATGTAGTTCCAACGAAATATTTTACAAAATGTTATGTAAATTTATATGGTCTGGGATTTCATCAACAAAGCTGATATAATATTTAAAATTCAATTAAACTTTAGAACGAAGAGATCTAACTTTCGGAGATTTAAATGAAATTGAAAATACAATGATATTAACAACACACTTTATCTGGTAATATAATATTGTTTAGTAAAATACAATGTTCGTATTATTTCTATATTACACATTACAACCCGTTAGTTAAACTTGCTATTTTCCTACTCCCATAGCTACTTAAATATTCCTTAAATCAATATACCTCAAAGCTCGGTTTTGAGACCATCGCTTTTTATGATTAATATGAATGATTTACCATCATATCTGTCCAAATGAAAACCAGCTATGTTCTGCCACTATTCCAGTTTCCACTCTGATAAAACGTTTGCTGCCACTGATTTACCAGAACCGGCGGCGAATTCTCTTATAGCAGAAGCTGCCAGAGTCATAGGTGTTTGCTTTCTGCTGAATATTTCAGCGTCGGGTGACCTTAGATGTGACATTTGACCTCTGATACCTCCAGCTTCTGACAGAGTCAAATCAATAAGTACGTTCGAGGTGACAAAAAAAAAGTTATATTACCTCTATAGTATAGGGGTTCTAAAACACATTAATTAATATTTTACCGAAAACATAATTGGCTTCTAGGTAACATGACACCAGCAGAGTGACAAAGAAAATGTTAATATGTCTTATATTATGGTATTGGATATATTAACATTTTCCATTTAAATGATGCTATGGAGCTTTAAGGTAGTGAATATCGTTTTTTATAAATCTGTTAAAATAGACTAAATATTAAAATGTCAATATTATTGTTGCATAAAAAACCATTTATTGATAATTCTATAATAGTAATTTTATTGCAAAAGGTCTCTGTGCCTTCATGAAGATTTCAGATGAGAATGAAAAAACTTGTACAATTTTTTAATAGCTTGGGGTCATTCTATGCTAAAACAGAATATTGTATTTATTGAGACTTACGGTGAGCAAATTGATACATTTTTAAATTTACTTCTTAAAAATTCTTAACTTTGAAATATAACAAATGTTTTTCTGTTACGTGTATCGTCATACTGTGAATTTACTTGTTAGGTCTAGTGGTACTCCCATGTGTTTCCATTAATTGTAAACTTTTGCGTAAGGGGAGAAGATTTTCTTATCAATCTTTGTCGGACAATGATATATTATTATATTTCCAGAGTGATATCATTGATTAACTTTATTAATATAACTATAGTTTGATCAAAATTAAGATCAACCGTATACACGAATAAGTAATTTATTAAATATTGATTGTGATATAGTATCCTCTAGGTAAGGCTAGAGATGCTTAATATTATATATATTAGCATGATCACACTTGAATCATCAATATATATAAAGAGTGGTTGTTTTATTGCTTTTCATGCTGAATCTTAGATATGGTAGGTGTATGAAAGAAGTCGACAAGTCACCGTAGGGGGGAGTCTTGTCGATCTTCCTTTTTTGGTCAGACTTGCACCAATGGTATATGAAAGAAACGAATGTTTTCTTTGAAAGTTATCTGCTGAATATCCAAAATAATATTTTTTAACAATGATGTAAGCAGAAATAATAGGTATTTATTTATTAAACTAGACGAGTTTTGAGGCTCTAAAGGAATGTTTGTTTTTTGTTATTTTTAATATATTTATCAAGTAAATAGATGTCTTCCTGTCAGTTTTTTGACATGAAAATATTTCATTTTTATTTTCTAATAGTAACTTTTATTTCGAATTGGATTTATATCCTTCTGACGAATTCTAAAGAGAACGAAAAAGATTGTACAATGTTTAAAGGAATTGATCCATCGAAAATATGATATACTTCAATTATTGGACATGCATGCGGTAAGCGAAATTTTATAACTATTTTCTTTGTGCTTTTCAGTATTTTCTTGACTTTGAAATGTAAAATAAACGTTTGATTGTGATATAGTATCCTCTAGGTAGGGCTAGAGATGCTAAATATTATATATATATATATTAGCATGATCAGATTTGAATCATCAATATATAGAAAGAGTGGTTGTTTTATTGCTTTTCATGCTGAATCTTAGATATGGTAGGTGTATGAAAGAAGTCGACAAGTCACCGTAGGGGGAAGTCTTGTCGATCTTCCTTTTTTGGTCAGACTTGCACCAATGGTATATGAAAGAAACGAATGTTTTCTTTGAAAGTTATCTGCTGAATACCCAAAATAATATTTTTTAACAAGTAATTTATTGCTTTTTAATATTAAATATTATTAGGTGTATGAAAGTTATCTGCTCATAATGCCTAGAATAATATTTTTCAGTAATTATGAAAGCAGAAAAAAAAGACATGTGTTGGTTACTTCTTAAATAGGTCAAAAGTAGTTCTAACGAAAAAAACTCTTATATTTTGCTATTTTTGGCCCAAAAAAAATTGTACTTTCCAGGTTTCTTAAAGTCAAAATACATTCAAGCTAGCTATGACCTCAAAAACTAGAACATTTCGAACATTTTTCGAACCCGTATCGCAGGATTATAGTTTTTCGAAAATACCTCTTTGTAAGTGCATCCACAGTAAAAATGTTGGAGTGAGCATAGAGGCGTCTTCACTATGTACGTATTTCGATACATATGGTTAAACAATGTACATTGTGGTTTCATTAGATGGTGACCTTCCAGGGAAGCGCAGCGATCTCGTTCCAACTTCTAGCGATTTGTATATTAATTAATATGCAGAAGCTGTGCAATCTTGGGCGAGGATTTCGCAGTTGATATACCATCCTTCGAAGGAGATGTGAAACAGCCAGTCCTTTGTCTATTAGTTGCTAGGCTAGTAAAAATCCCTACTCTTCCAAAGAAAAGAGGTTCGGCAAAATTTCCAGGTTGGGATATAAAAACTCATTTCCTAGTGTCGGTGATTGTTCCTAGTAACGAAAATAGGCCGACGTTAAATAATTAAATAAAAATCAAAAATGTAAAAATTAGATAATTTAAAATTCCATACTCGTGCTCCGATGCATGCTGGTTCAAGGTGTATATTAATAATCTATTTTATATTACTAAAAAAACATGAAATTTGTCTGTCATCTCTGAAATGATCGTAGATTATAAATGAATAATTTATATGTACCACTAAATATTATGTTAAACCTTATAAAAGTTAAACAAACATATTTTTATTTTGGTATATGTTTAAAGAAAAGAAGTGTATCATGCATTAAATTATAAAAAGTTTAATAACATATCGTTTATGTTAAATGCGGATGACACCTATTTTCTCTTATTTTTTCAGGGGAAACCTTGGCTATTTTAAGACACAAAAACCGTTTTTTATACTATAATAATAATATCTCATTATTCGCAAATTATGTTTACGTAACAATACATCATTAAATATACTTTCGTTACATCATTTATCAACATTTTATTTTTGTTCCAAACAATTACAAAGGAGATGTTAAACAGGCTTTCATCATTACTGCATCTTGTTAAAATTATTTTATTATTATATTCCACCATACGCGTGCATTTACAATACATGATTCATCATTACAAAATACAACCGCAAATCATTTTATTTAGAGCCCAAATAATTATGAATGTAATGTAATACTAGCTAACGAGCAATATATTCTATAAATAGCTATTTTACTGAAAACTGTTTTTATAATATTCCAATTTTATTGGTGATATGATACAGGGTGACGGGAAATTACGGTACTAGCCTTTGGCAAAGCGTTCAAAATTTAAAAATAATAGTAAGAAATTCAAATAATATAGGTTTCAAAATGCTTTCTAAAGTGTTGTTTACTAGAAGCATAAAGGCTTGACATTAACGTGCAAATTTACGAGCTTGGCAAATTCCATAATTTGTTTTGGCGGTTATTTATTTATTAATATATTAATATTTAATAAATTGCCCTATAGTGAGGTGGCTTAGAGCTGTATTTCAAGATTACCGTTACCTGGCGGATAAAAGCATCAAATTTGGTATGAAGGTACCTTTTGGTATACTAATAAATGTTAGAGTAGGAGCCCTCTGGAATTTCTAGAAATTTTCATGTACAGCACTAAAATCCAAAATGGCCGACAAATATGACAAAATATCACTTAACACAATCTATTATACTGTTAATTTTGAATTACGCTTTAAGCCAACTAATTACATTGCACACCTAACTCTAGGGCAGTCTACATATTAAATAAAATATATCCATATCATTTATTACAGTAATATACAAGTCCAAATACAACGCTAATAAGAGTTCCCAATAACAAAAAAAATTTATACCGATTCATTCAATGGAATTCAATATACAACAGTTATAAATAAATTACACTTGCAAATTACACTTGCACTTGCAAAGTGGTGAGCAGTCCAGATTGGCTTTCCCACATTTGCAGTTTTTGCAGTATCTTTTGCAGGAACACTTAATCAATTTCCTGCATGATCGATAAACCTCTGGAATTGTCATCCAAACTGGTACCCACGATTCTGAAACGTTATTCCAAGCAGAATTCTGTGGAGAAAGAATCACTTGTTGCATTTGTGAGCTGGTCATCCAAATGCATGCTTGATAAACTGCCCTTCGGATATATTGAGGAAGCGCATCCTCAGTCGGTGAAAGTTTGTCCATTGCTCGACTCTTCTGACAAAAAAAGCCCCTTTCTTATCTGGTTGATACTGCCGAGAGAAAAGAAATATTGTAAAAAAATATTATTTTGGGTATTCAGCAGATAACTTTCAAAGAAAACATTCGTTTCTTTCATATACCATTGGTGCAAGTCTGACCAAAAAAGGAAGATCGACAAGACTCCCCCTACGGTGACTTGTCGACTTCTTTCATACACCTACCATATCTAAGATTCAGCATGAAAAGCAATAAAACAACCACTCTTTCTATATATTGATGAATCAAGTCTGATCATGCTAATATATATAATATTAAGCATCTCTAGCCCTACCTAGAGGATACTATATAACAATCAAACATTTATTACATTTCAAAGTCAAGAAAATACGGCAGGTAAAGTATTCTTACCTACCGCAAACTAAAGTTACATTCGATAGGCGGGTTTACCACGGTCGGACCTCTCAAAAGAGTTTGGACTGTATGGTCCGACTTGATCAGCTGAGTGATCGATGTGGTCACAATTTAAAACCTGACTTGTGTGGTCAGACTCGTTCGACCTGTTTGAATTTCGTTCTTAAAATGACGACTGTAAATAAATCTGTGATAAATAAGGAACAATATACATTTGTGGAAATTACACATCATACCGGAGTAAAATTTAAAGTCCGATTAAGTGAATATGAAATTCAACGAGCTAATTACTATTCAAATCCATGATAAATCACTGTTAAAAAAGTCAATATACCGGTTTTTGAGGTTAAGGTTAACGTTTATGGAAAATTATTGGAAAAATACTTAAAAATCTGACGCGTTCGACTGCAAGTTTGGTTCGACCACATTAGGCGGACCACTTCGGTCAGATGTCGAATGTAGCCTATAGTTCCTGTATTCTGTGACATAGCCATGACTTTGGAAATTGTTTGTCATTGTCACGCTTCTCACGCCTGTCACAGTTCTACAATAAAAATGTTCTCGCGGATTATTTATAAAAAATAATGGAAGATATTCAGTACACGCCACCTGAAATTCAAATGAAGTCATTAGAGACGTCATTGGAACTTCTGCCAGAAAAATCGGTAGAAAAATATAATCGTCAGTACGACATATTTATGGAATGGTGCAAGAAACACAAAATAAAAAAATACAGTGAAAACGTGTTACTGGCATATTTTTCTGATATATCAAAGAAGTATTGTCCTTCTTCAATGTGGTCATATTATTCCATGCTTAAAGCAACCTTTCAGCAAAGCAAGACCTTAACATTAGTGAATATAGAAAACTTTTTTAAAACAAAAAGGAAGAAATCATGTTCTAAAAAAATCCAAAACCCTTTTACAAGAAGAAATACTTAAATTTTTACTAGATGCACCGGATGAAATCTACTTGATGATGAAGGTAATTTGTAAAACTTTTCAAAACCAATTTGATAAAATGAAGTCATTATTTTAGATTTGTGTTATGTTTGGAATTGCTGGGGCTTTACGTAATGAAGAACTTTTGAATTTAAAAGTAGGTGACATAGAGCACAAAGATACAATTCTGGTTGTTCATATACCCAAAACAAAGACCAACAAGCCTCGTTTATTTGTGATCACTGCAGAGTTAGAAAGAAAAGTAAAATCCATACAATTATTTAATAAATATATCACTCTGCGTCCTAGGCAGACGCCCCACGATCGATTTTTCCTAACCTACGAAACGGAAAATGCACAGTTCAGCCGGTTGGAATCCATACTATTGGAAGTGTACCAAGCAAAATTGCCAACTATCTGCATCTGCCAGAACCATCACTTTATACGGGACATTGTTTCCGTCGAACATCCGCCACTCCTTTTGCCAACGCAGGCGGCAGTAAAAAAAATTTAAAACGTCACGGAGGGTGGAAAAGCGACAGGATTACAGAGTCCTATGTTGAAGAATCTGTGCTTAATAAAACAAAAATCGCAAAGACGATTTTAGGCGACTGTCAAACTGTTGTTACCAATGATAACTCTACTAAAGAAGATTTACACATTGTTAACATAGATAATAATCCTCAAACATTTTCAATTAAAACTCCTTCGACTTTAGGAATTAATTTTTATAATACAAAAAATAAGTAGATTTGTTTTGTATTTGCTGTTTACTTTGTCATAATAAAATGTGATAAGTTATAATATCTCAATTTTTTTAAATTATAAATTTTTACGGTTGGCGATAAAATTTTGTATGCATCATGTCAGTAAAGTGTCTTTATCGAACTCACCTGTTATTCGCCTCGCTCGCTTCTCTCGCTAGACTCATAATCTCAAACTCGTTCGATAAAGACTCACTTTACTGCCTTGGTACATAAATAATATAATTGTATGCACTTATTTGATATCACAATGAAGCTTGCATCATCACAAATCAGATTTCACCTATCAATATACCCAATGGAAAGTTAGAAGGAAAACTTTCCATTTTGAAAACTCCGTTTCCAGGAAGTTTTCCTTCTAACTTTCTATTGTAGTCGTAGCGCTACACAAAGAAACGTTTCAAATCGTGATAGAAGCAAACTGCTTGGCAAAAAGTTTACTTACATATAATAGGTTGATTTGGCCCGCAGCACTTTATCAGGGGCGGCGTCAGATTCAAAATGGCGGAATTTCTCAAAATGGCGCTGCTTAGTATTTAGACCTATCCTGCTCTATGGCTGCGTGGCCGGGAACGGGGCCTCCAACACGCAGCTGGGCAAGATACAAATAACACAAAACAAAATGCTTCGTCTATTGACCAACTCCCCTAGATATATTACTATCGAGGAGCTCCATAGGATAACCTCTATGCCTATGATCATAGACCATGTCAGGGAGACTTCCCAGAAATTTTTCACTCTTAAAATAGACGCTTCGGATCTTACCCGGAATATTGCCGACCTGAGAAGCCACGATAATTCCAGACATACACATAAATTACTACACCAAAAACTCGAGATATACAACCTCAGGAGGCAATAATCCGGGGAAATTCCATAAAAAATCCTTTCCCAGCATCATCCTTGACCTGAAATATACCCCCTTTGAGGAACCCTGTACCAGGATAACAGAAAACATACAACGTCTCTGAACGTTTTTATTTTTAAAAAGCCGAATACTCTCAATGCAATATTTAACACATCGCTAAATTTTGCTATAAAAAGTAGATTTGTCTACTTTGCCATAAAAACTGCAAACTTTTATCTTGGGCCAATAAGCAACATTACCTTAAGCAGGTTTTTTTAGCATTTCTTTTCCTGCACTAGCGACCACACATCCATATACCTCCTCGAGCCTATATTCTCCTACTACTGTAAGCTACGGCATCACAACTAAAAATGCATTTAGACTCTAGGAAACTTGCCTGAAAAACATAGAATACAAAAGAATTATTGAGCAACATCCCTGGCTAACACCAGCCATTGTTCGGGTGCATCACGCCAACGCGCGCCTCTTACGCCTGCACAAAATCTATAATATGTATTTTACATACTGTGAGATATTGCAATTATACATAATTCTAAAGGACATGTACACATAAAATTTAATAAAGAGCTTTAATGGTAATGGTAATGGTTTTATAGGTTCAGATTGTAGATTAAATTGTAGATTTTAGTGTTTTGTAAAATACCGTATAAGCGTTTGTCAAGATCGTCAGTGTTATTGTTATAGAACCTCCCAGAATCGACCAAAGTCGAAGAATAAATAAAAACTTCGACTTAGGAAAAAAATTATCAAAAGACAATTAATTTAGAGCATAACATATTTAAGGCATCAGCGCCGAAGAATGGACTCATACATGTTCACAGAAAAGTAAGGCACTATAAGGCGCACAATTCAAAAGTATACCAAAAAGGTGAAAAGGTGAAACTTCTAGTTTAATCTGAACCTATAAAACTGGCCCCAAGGCGTTGACTTACAAATCAAAAGGTCGGCAGTTCGATCCCCACTCACTCTAGTTTTTTCTTTCGTTAAAATAATTACGAAAAAGTTTTAGTTGCTTTTTTATAAAGGTTAATTGCTTATAATATATATGAAGATCTTCCTTGGGTCTAGAATGGACCAGAATAAGACGTCCCAGGGACATACTAATTTGTAACAATGGACGTCTCAAAGACGTCTTCTGTATGCCTTACGTCTTAAAGCGGACGTCCCTAAGACATCTCGAATGTCCTATGGAAACGTCCCCTGGACGTTTTTAGTACGTCCCTTTTCAACCCAGTCCCATCCCTTCGGTGATGACGTTACATTATCATAAGAACGACCCCAGAATTGACCAGCTTGATAAGCAGCCCTTAGGATATGTTGTCACAATGCTGCGGAAGTCGGAGGTATCAAATGAATTGGCTTGTTTTGGGAACAGAATAATTCTTTTCTTGTTATGTCAGTGTCTTTCGCGCGTGGATAATAGGGAATTAGCCCGCAACTATTAATTAAAATAGGATTAAATGCCGTCATCTTGAATCTTATACAGTGTACTATTATTATTTTTATTACTATTATTTGATTTCAACGTATATTTATTAAGTTAATCAATTAGAAAACATTTAAAATCAGTAGTTTTGAAAATACGCCACCATCTTGAAATTGACGACACTTAAAATAAGGTGCTGCGGGTCAAATCAATTGTTTATGTATATAGACCGCCTATACCAAGTGGTTTGCTTCTACCATTATTTGAGTTATATTTGGGTTCTGCCACTACGACTATTGGGTATATTGATAGCTTATTTTATGGTGAAATCTGATTCGTGATGATGCAGGCTTCATTGTGATACCAAATAAGTGCATACAATTATATTATTTACATGACTTACAGACTTTTATCAAATATGGAAAGTTTCCTCGACCTATTTCTGAAAATCTGATATATATTGATAAAATTAATTGATTATTATTATACAGTCCCAAAGGCTTATTTAGACATAAACTTCTCATTAATTACAAACTATGTGAATTATACCGAGGGGGTCGAAATTATATAGGGAAAATTTTATCGACATGCATATTTAGGAGCCTATAGTATGAGCATAAAGTGAGGACAATACAGCAAAAAATGGCATTTTATCAAAGGAAATAGCACGAGATATACCTGAAGCGGCACCGTTGGTGACTACGTTCTACCACAGATCTATATTTAAGATTTTACGGTTTTGCTGCTTGTACGAGATTAATACTCACTCTCTTTAATCCTATAGTGGATCAAATGTGACGAATGTATGAAGGCATCGTTTAATATCTTGTACTCTGTTAGACTGCTGGGCAAAAAATATTTAATAGCTACTCCTGGCATGATACAGTGTCTTTCTGCTAGGTATTATGGTTGATATTGAAAATATAAGCAGAAATAATAGTTATTTATATTACTTTTACAGACTTTTATCAAAAATGGAAAGTTTCCTCGACCCATCTCTGCAGATTTTAATACCTGTTATCGATGAATTTCAAAATTAGTCTCTTACAATTTACTCTTCGATACTGGAGCTTATAATATTAAGAGTTTCTTATAAATTTTAAAGGTATTGTAGAAACTGAATCCTTGCAATTGAGCCGTGTGCATAATGCAAAGACAGTTGGCGATTTTTACATAGAAATGTATTATCTACATTGATCGTGTCTTAGTTCGTTTACAGTTTACTGATAGTTAAAAATTTTTAAAGGTCTGTAAAGCTGGGAGCGCACGGAGAGCTATACTATAATACATATTATAGGGATATAATATAATATTATAGTAGAAGATCAACACACGAGCAAAGATCTTGTAATATATTTTCGATGACTGTAGTTTGAAAAGTAATTTCACAATAGTTTCTCGTATAGTTTTAGATTTACTCGACAGCTCATCAGACAGTGGCCATTGGTTTATTCCGGTTTTAGATCTTCAAATGAAACTTTGTTCACAAGAGAAGAATTTTGTAGATATTTCAATACCATCGAAAGCATTTCTTGGCAAGCAACACGTGTACAAAACAGACTAGCTAAATAGTAAAACAAAATATTAAAATTACAGTACATTACGTAGGTCACATGTGTATGCGGGTGCAACGAGACGTAAGAGGGGCGAAATATATCATAAAATATCGCACAGGTAAGCAATGTCGATCTATGTAAAAATATATCGCCAAACTAGAAATATACATTATTGTTCGGTACGTTTTGCTTCATTTAAAATCATGTTGAGTTATATTTTTGTAATATATGAGATATAATACACAGCGTGTTCCTTAATGACGTGCTAACATATCAGAGTGTGATTCCTTAGGTCATTTTATGAAGAAAAGTTCATATGAACATATGTCCGCAACAGCTTGACAACCGCATGACCACATGAAAAAATGTTAGTGGCGTACCACTTTTTTGGTAAAAAATATCAGAGAACATGTATGCAGGGACGCCACTGGTGGAGCGATGAAATAACTTTTCTAACTAAAATGTGTGGTTTTATACCCTATTAATACATACTAAAATTGAAAATAATATCTAAGTATTTTCTGAGATATTAAAAAAAAAAAGACGTGTGGCACTCGGGGACTGCCGCGGTAAAGCTATTGCATAGCATTTTGTATCAACTTATGCAATTATAATTTTATTTATTTATTTTATTCATGCAGTATTGCTTTTTCTTTGATATTAATTCAAGTTACACTTTTTGAGCGTGGTGACCGATAAGAAAACAAATTTTTCTATTATTAAATAATGACTTTCTTCATTAATAATAAATGCACTTTGTTCATTCATATTCAAAACACTTTATACACAAATTTTACAAGTACAGCTATTCACTGTTGTACATAAATACCTATACACCTATATACTTTCTCATAAACAGCTGCTTATGTATTCGTCCGATTTCGGAGCAGCTCGTCTCGATTCGTGCGAGTTTCGTAGAGTCGTACAATACGTCTAATCGCACGCACACAACGCCGTGTCGAAGACTGCTGAACTGAAACGACGTTAGACGATGCACGGCCTTCAAGCCACACCTCCTTGCCCGTCGGAGTGGGGAGCGTGAGGTTTTTTCGTTACGGAATTTCTGGATTCGGTCCCCGCGCTCAAGGCCCGCGATAGAAGCTATGCAATAGCTTAAAAAAATTCAACAACCCGTAGCAAAAAATTTCAGCCGTTGCGGACCTATGTTCATATAAATTTTTCTTTATAAAAATACCTAGGGAATCACACCCTAAAATATTAGACGTAATTAAGGAACACCCCGTATATTAGAGACTTGTTACTAACGACAAGAGTTACCAAAATACCTTACCACAATTTAAAAATTTATCTGTAGTAATATATTAAGTGCATTAAAAATTATCGAAAATTCTGCGCATGAAAACGTGTTGCCTAGAAACTGCTTCAATTCATTTTGATGTGATTTGACAAAAGTGCCCGAGACGCAGTCGAGAGCACTTTTTCAGTCAAATCGTATCAAAATGAACGAATGGGGTTTCTTAAAGGCAACACGCTTTGAATGCTGAATGTTCAGATTATTTTTAATGCACGAAATATATTTATTAGACTATTTCCAGAACAAAAAATATTTTTTATTGATATTGATTCAACTGACGTTTTAGCTGTCAAGCCTAGTGCAACTTTCTCTGGCTGTCATTTTATGTAAAATTTACACTTGGAATGCAATTTTCGTATGTAATATTACTAGTGCTTGAAATTTTACCGATTATCTCATTAAATCCCGACCGCTTTAGCGGGAGGGATTTAATCTTTGATAATAAACTGTCAATTTGCACGAGTTATATTAACCTTATGGCAACTTAGCTTGAGAAAAAATTTATAGATAAAATTTAGAAGCACGAGTGGTATTTGTGGAGAATATTTCACGAATAAATAATTCATTAAGTACATCTCAAATATTATGTTCAGTAATTGATTGCCTTCAGACGTTTTCCTGTTTCTTTTTAGAGATTACTCACCTCTATCTTCAATTTCATCATTTACGTCACATAAAAATGCATTTCCAAAGCGACTCATCTAATAAAAAACAAAGTAGGTTTAAATTATGACAATCAAGAAAAACAATATAGTTAAACCATAGGTACTGTAACTTATAAGACTAGTCATCATAACAAAGCTCGCTTCGACCAATCACATTACGGGTAAAACCACACAAATTGCATTTTACCAATCTTTCGCTTTTACGTTATAAGGCTGCCGGCTCAGATGGTACCGCCATCTAGTAATGCTAGCTTAACTTAACTGCTAACTGGCCTAAACAGTGAATTGAATTATTATATTAAAGATGTTTATTAATATATATTTATGTATTTAATCCTTGTTTCTAATTTGAGAAGTTTAATAGTTAAGTTAAAGTTTACTTGTTTAAGTAGAGAGACTTTAAGTACAACGAATTATAATGTATAATAGTGATACTGCAGAGTTTTGATTTTCCAAATAAGTGATAGCTGCTTTGTGATGATTGATGAAGTACCTACATTTGTGTATTTATCATGAAATAACTGATTTGTCTGCTTCGTAGGTATTTTAATTTAATTTTAGTTGTGAAAATTATTCTGTAATTACGTTAGGTATTAAGCCATTGAAAGCTGTGTATAACTTGTCCCGAACCTATATAAGTTCCACACAGCATTGGATTTTTAGGTTATTAATACAATACTACAATTTACAATTTACGTTAACAATTAGTCATAAGCTAGAAAAGATATTTATAGATAACATTTAAAAGCACGATTTGTCCTATTTGGCGAAAACATTCCACGAAATCAAACGTCAAAAATGTATCGTAATATTTACCGCTGCAGCGACATAAAAAATTATAACGATAAATTTTGCATGTTGGAACTGTCAAAAGATGATCTAGGTTGGATTACCACTAATAATGACGTTTGATTGGTACAAGGTTGTGAAAACGGGCACTCTTTGGCTATAGCGTTAATGAGTGAAATAATCGCTGAAAGTTTGTTCTTATTGGTCCGAATTTCCAAAATCTTGCTATTTCATTGGTTCTTATGATGTGAGGGAAATAGTCCAAAAATTGATTCGATCTAACCACAATGAAATTAATTACATGAAGACGGGCCAATTGTTGAAAGTAAACTAGTACCTACCAGTAATTATTTCGGTCTTATAATAATTATATATCAATTAATATTCTGTTAATCAATTTTTATTTTTATTACCGCATTATAATTAAAAATGTTATCACTGAGTTGCTAATATATTTATAATTATCTAGATTGGGCAATAATTAATTTTTTAATGTACCTATTTACATTTAAATTTTAGTATCGAATTTAGGACCTATTTTTATGATTTACTGTGCGTGTATCATTTTTATTACTTATTAAACATGAATTTAATTGATATTGTTTTACGAAGCTAGAATATGATAAACGACTGAAGAACTTAGACGTTTCGCAGTGTGTTTTCAATAATGCATATAATAAATAAATAGAGTTGAAACTGCAATTTTTTTGCTCTTACCCTCAAGGGGTGAAAACAACCCCTAAATTTAAATATTCAATATTTGAAAAAGTACTACTAATTTGTTTTTGAAACGTAAGATATTTATATTTTTGGAATCGCTGATTACGAATCTGAAGTCAAAATTTAAAGATTCAAAATGCCGGCTGTAATATGGCGAATGGAAATTTTTTTCTAAGACAAGTGTTTCAAATGGAAAACGCAAATTGAGTATTTAGATGATACAATATATTAGAAAAAAACAGCATTTTAAAAAAAAGTATTAATTACTGAGCAATGGTGACATTTTGCTAAGAAAAATTATGAAAACGCACATTGTATCGGCAATAATTTCTTTATTTTTTTGTGATGTAGAAACAAACAAAAAATCGTTTTAAAACTGATTAATTACCTTTAATTATGTTCCTTCTGCGAAGGTAAATATATTGCCAAAGGATTCAAAGTTTACGGTTTTAAAATTGTTTTCTACTCCATTTATTCCCACACATTGTTCTCTGTCATATATATATATATATATATATATATATATATATATATATATATATATATATAACTCTTAAATAATTTTAAATAATTACCTCGAATTTCAATATGTTCTAGTGACTTCAATAATAATGGAAAACTAACAAAATATCAAAGGCTTTTACCAAATCTAAGAATACAGCTAAATATGGTAATCCTGTATTGATTGTATGGTAGCTCTTATCTGTTAAGTAGTTATTGCATCGAGTAGAGACACCTTTTTGGAAACCATATTGCATTCTGTCCAATTTCAAAATAAGAAGCACTACATGTAAACAGGATTTGCGATGAAAATTGTTAATTTTATTATTACATTCCTTGAATTATAACAGTTAACAGCTTTAATATGGAGTAAAAATATTACGTAAAATAAGTGCTACTATTGGCAGTGTTCACTATGTTCACTATATTAGTTTTAATTTAGTAAAATTATGCTTGGCTGTTTTGATTTTATATTAAGCGATTAACAAAAAATTGTTTATGCTGACAACAAAAAAAAAAGAAAAATATAACATATCATAAACTATTATTAATAAAGAAATATTACAGTCCACAAATATCTTAATCCAAGAAGTGTTAAATATCATAAATAACATTGATCCGGCTCGAAGGACCACTATGTTCACTATATTAGTTTTAATATAGTAAAATTATGCTTGGCTGTTTTGATTTTATATTAAGTGACAAAAAATTGTTTATGTTGACAACAAAAAAAAAAAAAGAAAAATATAACATATTATAAACGATTATTAAAAAATTCAGAATTGCGTAAAGAGTATATAACTTTTATGAGCCAGTATAAAAAATTGGGTCATGTGTCAAAAATAAGTGAGGCAACTTCTGCAGATACCCAACCTTTACACTACTTACCACATCATGCCGTATTTAATCCTAGTAGTGTTCCTACTAAGGTACGCGTAGTATTTGATGGTTCTTGTAAAGTACAGGGAGTACAGTATCTTTAAACGATGTCCAAAAGGTTGACCCAACAATTCAAAGCGACTTATTTTCTGTCATTTTAAATTTTCGCAAACATCCCTATGTTGTGACAGCTGACGTTGCAAAAATGTGTAGACAAGTATTACTTGATAAACCAGATCGAAATTTACATAGAATTTTGTGGCGAACTGATCCCAATGAAAAGATCGGCTGTTATAATTTAAACACTGTAACTTATGACACTGCATCTGCATCTTTTTTATCTATTCGTTGTTTAAAACAGTTAGCGATAGAAAACATAGAAAACTACGGAAGCGCTGAGGGGCCAAGATAAACCATTTTTTTTAAGTCGCCTGTTAGTCGCGTTTAATTCGACTAATAGTAACGTTACTGTTAGGCAAGTTTAATTTCAACTCAGAGATGTGCGACTGTTAGGCGCGTTTATCTCGACTACTAGGCGTGTTTAAGTCGACTAACAGTTGCGTTACTGCTAGGTGGGTTTAATATCGACTAACAGATGCGCGACTCTTAGACACGTTTATCTCGACTATTACGCGTGTTATTGTTCTGCGCCATTCCATACTCGAATCGATCTTCATCACAATAAATCTATCTATGTTCTAATTGAGAAGTCATCGTGTTACCATGGAAACCGAGAGTGACTAATATAGAAGAAATATATGAGTTTTTACTAAAACAGGGTATTGCAGCCAAGGATATAGACCACAGCAGTAGCATATCCATATTTACAGGGCCGACCTTTGGGGGAGGGGGGGGCATGACCGCGCCCCGCACGATGGCGCCATCCCCAAGGGGCGTCACGAGCTTAATATCTCGCTTTTTTTTCCGAGTAAAATTTATGAAAATGAAATTTTGTTTTAGATTTTACCCCCCTTGCTCATCAATTTTAAGATGAGGAATAAAATTCCCCGCCACTCTCCCACTCATCAATTTTGAGATTAGGACGAAAACATTTTTTTTTTGCATTTTACGCCCAGCGCCCAGTGTGTACTCGCTCTAAGAACGAGTACACACTGGGCGCTTGGCGTTGGCGTTCGGTACGCGTCGATAGTGTACATACAGCGCGCTTAGCAAGGCGGTTCAATGTGCGTTTTGTAATAGAGAGTATGCGTTCACTCGATACGAAAGCGCGCGATCAAATGTACAACACAATAGCGGCGTATGCATCTGGAAACGCGCGGCTAACGCGCGTTCAAACCATAATCTGACAACGCGCGCGCTCCAAAATGCCCAGCGTGTACTCGCTGTAATAGTTGAGATAAACCCGCCTAACAGTCGCACATCTCTTAGTTGAAATTAAACTCGCCTAACAGTAATGTTACTATTAGTCGAATTAAACGCGACTAACAGGCGACTTAAAAAAAAGTTATTAATCTTGGCCCCTCAGCGCTTCCGTAGAAAACTCTCCTTTGGCAAGTCGTATTACTGAACATGGTTTTTATGTAGAAGATTTGCTTACTGGTGCCGAATCAATCAAGGAAGTTAGACAAATTCAATATGATGTATCTAACATTTTAACTTCAGCAGTTTTATTCTCAGAAAATGGCTAGAGCCCCTTCACAAAAGTGGAAAACTTTTGTGGCCAATCGGGTTGCAGAAATTCAAAGTTATACCAATATTTAGAATTGGCATCACGCTGGAACGTATCATAATCCTGCAGACCTAATATCGCGAGGCGTTAATCCTAAAGACCTTGTCAACTCTAACCTGTGGTGGCATGGTCCTAGTTGGCTTAATAGTGGTAATAATACTTATCCAATTCACCAGAAACCATCAGCTATTGCTCCTCCGGAGTGAAAAAATGCCACAAACACATATGTTACAAAAAAAAGAAAAATATAACACATTATAAACTATTATTAATAAAGAAAATATTACAGTCCACAAATATCTTAATCCAAGAAGTGTTAAACATCATAAATAACAGGCAGAACAAAATATACAACTTGGTATCAAATTAATAATTGTGGAAAAATATAATCCGTTCAGATATTTGTTCCACAAGTGATGTAAGATTACTGTATTTTGATGTAATCGTAAACCAAATTTGCATAGAATTCAATTTATGTGGTTTCTAAGATTGTACAAAAATTCCAAACAATGTTAATATATAAACTGTACGAGATTATTACTTCAAAAATATATTATTTATTTGCATATATTGCTCCTGTCACTTCTTAAGTACAATTTGAAGTGTATTTTTAGTAAATAAGTGTGGGCGTACGAGACCAAAATCCCATGCTATTTCTCATGGAGGTTCATTTGGGTTTTCAAAATCACTTTTGCAGCCTCTGGTCATCATCAGCTAACTTCACACACCCCCCCCAGTAAATTCAAAAGTCCCAGCATGTCCAGCCACACTTCAGCGCCCTCTAGGTGAGAGTATCCGCGGCTAACTTCAGTGCTCTTTAGCAGTCCGCAGCTACTAAGCCACAATTCAAACTGCCAAGCTCCACCATCTAAAGATTAATTATCAACCTAAAGCGACTATATTCAATAATATATGTTATATGCTAAACAAACCACATCAATGTATTCAAATATCTAAGTATCTTATCTAAATAAGTAACTTTATATTCTTATCATGGTACGTGATATAATTTGATACATTTATCACCTAAGCGATAACAACTTCCTAGACTTCTCATGTGAAACGCTGGCACGGCAACAATTCCCAGAATGCTGTGCCTACGTTGATATCAAACCTTATAAATATGACCAACAGACGCATTTGCGTTCAGTATACATTTAATCTTTATACCAAGCATATTAACTATTGTAACATTTATATCTAAACCAAATATAATAATATAAAATATTGTGTAAAACCAAAATAAAAGTTTTTAAAAAGCAAATCAAGTTCTAAGTGATATAAAAGTGGCGCAGTCGGTAGGATTGGTAATAACGCCTGGAAGAAGAGCCTAACCAACGAAAACCTCCCAGAAGAACAAGGAACACCCCAAAAAGGGCCTAACTTCAGGAAAGGATCGCCGGAACAAGGAGACCTTTGACGACGGGCGGCGGATTCCAATCCCTCAATCAAAAAAGGACCTACTTCTATAAATGAAGATTTATTACTTGTAAGTACTTATTGAATCATCTCGTTTTAAGTGCAAATTAAATTAGAATTAATAATCGCACCATTTCTTGTGCGTATTGCCGTGGAAAGAACAGTTCTGTTGTCCTTTGTTATAAGTAAAATACGTCTAAGTATCCCAAAATTAAAATTAGTTTATGCCAGTAACTACCAGAAATATGGCTCATCAACAGCAACAAAACCAACAACAACAAGAGCCACAACCACTAATTCAACCTCAACCTCAACCTCACCATCAACCAGACGCTATTGAACCATATAAATTAAGCGAAATATTTTCAATTATTCCTGAATATGACGGTAATCAAATAAATTTAAATACATTTTTAAATTCATGTAGAACTGCTTTTGGCATGGCAATTGGTAATCAGGTGGTACTTTTAACTGTTCACATAAAAAACAAATTAAAAGGCCGTGCAGCTGAACTAGTGAACTCTAGAAATCCCACTCATTGGGAAGAAATTAAAACTCTTTTAGAGAATCATTTCGGTGATAGTAGAGACCTAACCTCCTTAATACAAGACTTGCAAAGAATGCGACAACTTCCCGGTGAATCTCCACTCACGTTTATTGCGCGCTTGCAAACCCACGAAGCAAAAATGCATGCTTCTGTTCATAAACAGCGGTTAACAGCGGCACAAAAACAAGCCCAAACGCAATTAACTGAGGGCATGGTTTTGAACACCCTACTCACGGGACTAGAACCCAAACTTGCACATGTTGTTAGGGCAAGCGACCCTGAGAATATGCTAAAAGCAATAACGAGAGTTCGAAAAGAACTCCAATTAAATTACTTTGAAACGCAAAAAACCAATCGCAACAATAGTGCAATCACTCCCACGCGTAACCAAAACTTCCCCTTACCTGCAAGACATTGTTCATTTTGCAAACGTACGGGACACGTCGCTAATGAATGTCGTCAGAGACAACAAAGTTCTCGACCCCCAAATTTTGGTACTCCCCAAATCTATCCTAGGCCTAATTACTATAACCAAAATCCTGGAAATTCGCAAAATTTCCAACAACAAAGACCTAACTACTATAACCAAAATCCTGGAAGCTCACAAAACTTCCAGCAACAAAGACCACCCGTCATTGCACCAAACCCAAATTTCAATAATGCAAGACCACCTGCGATTCAACCTAACCCTAATTATTATAGACCAAATTCAAATAGAAAAACGCTTCATCTCAATCAAAATACTGAACCCGAAAATCTAGAGCAACAAAATCAAAGTTATTACGCTTACGATAACCCTTACGAAAATATTAACGAGGGATATTACACTGATAATAACCCCTACGCAAGTCCGAACTATTATACAGCTAATACTTCGGAATACGACAACAGCAACGAAGACTATTATACTGCTAATAGTCCCTCCGAAAATTATTACACGGACGAATCGACTTTCGATACAACACCTGTATATAATCGGGATTTTCGATCAGGCCCACATGCCCAGTCGGACCCGCCTTATCACAAAACCGGAGACCCCGAGATGACAGTACTGCAAACCCAATTCGGCAAAATGAACTTGGACAATTTCAACCCAAATCTCAACTTCCCGGAACAACAGTTCCTATAAGCCCCTTATTGTCTGTCAAATCCAAAAATTTGTATTATATCTATGACATTACTAACACGCATAGATTATTAATCGACACGGGCGCAGGACTATCCATATTCAAACCCAAAATTTGTGAAAATTATAGTAGGAGATGTCCGGAAAACATTACGATCCAAGGCATAACTGACCAAAAAATAAATATTAACGAAGCCGTCTTTATCCCGTTTGACAACAATGAACCATTTAAAATTTATGTATGCGATCTTGACATAGAATTCGATGGACTCCTAGGGTCTGATTTCTTAGAACATTACAACTGTATAGTGGATATAAAAAACAAAAAACTTGTAACAAATTTCAAAACAATCCCGATCCACAAAGTCACGGACCAGGGTCTGCCAAACATACAAAATTACCCAAATCCAGATAATCGTGAGACCACCCGTAATATATCGAATATAATTTCAGTTGAACCACGTATAGAACAAATTACCAAACTTAAATGTCACTTGTCCAATACGGAAGCTATACTGCTAGCTACCGAAGTAGACAAGGTAAGACTTCCTAACGCGATAGTTCAGATAGACGATAAAGGTGAATTTATTACCTCTATATTAAACGTAAACGCGGTAACCAAAACCGTTAATTTTTCAAATTTAAAACTAGAACCAATCCAAAATTTCTCACTGAATTATATAGACGAAGAAACCTCCCAAACTTTCGTAGACAGACATTATGAAATAAAAAACCAACTCCGTCTAGACCACCTAAACATGGAAGAAAATGAACTAATAACTCAACTTTGTCTAGAATATGCGGATATTTTTTATCTTGAAGGTGACCAACTAACCTTCACCAATGAAATTAAACACGCGATAGATACCAATGACGCGAAACCGGTATTTACAAAATCGTATCGATACCCCCAGATACACAAAGAAGAAGTCAAAACGCAGGTATCCAAAATGTTAGAACAAAATATTATTCGTCCCTCTAACTCCCCCTGGTCATCTCCAGTGTGGGTTGTCCCTAAGAAACTTGATGCTTCGGGTAAGCCAAAATGGCGTGTAGTTGTAGACTACAGAAAACTCAATGAGTTAACTGTAGGAGATAAATACCCTCTACCCAACATCTCAGATCTCCTGGATCAATTAGGCAAGTGCCAGTACTTCACAACATTGGACTTGGCCTCTGGGTTCCACCAGATCGAGATAGACCCGAAAGACATCCCGAAAAGTGCATTTAGCGTAGACAACGGGCACTATGAATTCGTTCGTATGCCCTTTGGCCTTAAAAACGCCCCTTCCACCTTCCAAAGGGTTATGGACAACATCCTCATGGGCATTCAGAACGAGAGATGTCTGGTATATATGGATGATATTATCATATATTCCCCGACAGTTCACGAACACATTTCTCGTCTCACAGAAGTGTTCAAACGCCTTCGAAATGCTAACTTAAAAATCCAACCTGATAAATGCGAGTTCCTTCGTAAAGAAGTCGCATACCTGGGCCACCTCATAACTAAAGAAGGAGTAAAACCAAACCCCGATAAGGTACAGTGCATCCAAAACTTTCCGCAACCCACTAACCAGAAGGAAATCAAATCCTTCCTCGGGTTGGCAGGTTATTATCGCAGATTTATAAGTAATTTCGCGAAACTATCCAAGCCCCTCACCAAATTGTTACAAAAGGATGTCCCTTTTGCTTTCGACTCAGAATGTCACAAATCCTTCGAGGAATTGAAACAAGCCCTCACTTCGACCCCAGTACTTATCTACCCAAACTTCGACGAAACGTTTCTACTCACCACTGATGCAAGCGCGTTCGCCATCGGCGCCGTGCTCTCACAAGGCCCAATTGGCAAAGACTTACCAATAGCTTTCGCCTCAAGGACCCTCTGTAAAGCCGAAACCAAATACTCAACCATAGAGCGTGAACTTTTAGCTATAGTATGGGCCGTGAAACACTTCCGTCCGTACATATTTGGTCGAAAGTTCAAACTAATAACTGACCATAGACCTTTAACGTGGCTCTTTTCGATAAAAGACCCCGGTAGCCGCCTAGCACGTTGGCGACTGAAGCTTGAAGAATACGAATACGAAATCGAATATAAACCCGGCCGCATTAATAAAAATGCAGACGCTCTTTCCCGCATAAAGATAAATCACATCCAAGGTTCCTCTAACTTTCAAGCAGAATCAAAACTAGTAACGTACCCCGTTCAAAGTCCCTCAACTCCAATAGAACCCGATCCTGATAGTCAGGACACGACAAGCGACACGACGGAAACAAACGAACAAGAAGATGTCCTGAACGAATTCGAAACTTTCGTAAAATTGTATAAAACAAAGTCACTTATCGATTATTCTAAAATTGAATATTCGAACGGGCAACTCCTGGACAAAACTAATAAAAATATAGTGACCTTTTTCCAACAAAACAATCTCAAAGATTTTCATTATAAAATCCTTGAAGATTTGTTCGAAGAAAACGCAGACTTCCGAGATTTAGAATTAAATAAATTATCGAGTAAGTCGGTGCGACATAGAAATTACTTTATCGTGGCTCTACCATACGACCCCGAAACCGTAATCCAAAATTTATTTATCTCCCTATACAAAGGTCGTGAAGAGTTCGACGACTCCAAAACGTATTGTATCGAAAACAATGTCGAACTCCCTATTCTTGAAATTTTGTCATTTCTTTTATCGGAAAAAGACGTGAAACTCAAAATATGTCAAAACGTTACTAGAACACCTAGTGACGACGAAATCCCAATTATTATCGACCAGCATCATACTGGCAAAGCTCATCTCCACCGTGGAATAAATGAGACTATTCGTCGTATTCGAGAGAAATACAATTGGAAAGGATTGACAAAAGACGTCGAAAATTTCATAAAAGCCTGCAAAATCTGCCAAGAAACAAAAATCTGTCGCAAAAATTTAGATAACCCTCTCGTAATTACGGAGACGCCTAAATCCCCGTTTGAACGTATAAACATAGACGTCCTAGAAGTCCCAACGAAAAATTACGCACTTACTATACGCGACGAACTTACAAAATTCACTCAAGCGTATCCTATCAAAGATAAATCAGCAAAATCAATCGCAAACACTCTACTCGTTTACTTCCAGCACTTCGGAACACCCCTTCGAATCCATTGCGATTATGGCCGAGAATTCGATAACGCCATCCTAAAAGATTTATGTCTCCTCTATGACATCAAAGTAACGCAGTCTAGTGTCGGACACCCCCAATCTAATGGTTCCTTAGAAAGGTTCCACGCTACCTTGTTGGAAATGATCCGAGCACACGTGGCAGAACACCCTGACGAACACCCCTTCAACATATTACCCTACGCGATAATATGCTATAATACCTCTACTAATAAAACTCACGGATTTACACCCTACGAGTTAGTTTTCGGACACACGTCCAGTAGACCACCAGAAACGCTATATAATCAGGAAGAACTAGTCACGAAATACGTCAGAGACTTAAATAATCGCCTCTCTTATTATTATAAAGTCGCGCGCGCCAGAACTGAAACACAAAAACAAAAAGCGAAAGTTCGGTTCGACGCCCACGTTTCAAAGGAAACCCCCGAATATCAGATTGGTCAAAAGGTGTATTTAAAAGAATCCCAAATCACCGATAAGTTACGTAATAAATATAACGGGCCATTTGAGATTTTGGAACTTCACAAAAACTCAGCCACCCTCCTTAATAAAAAAACAAAACAAAAAACTAAAGCTAACTTTGACAGGTTAAAACCATATATTGAAGCCTAAATTGCCTTACAGGTTCACCTTGCTGATCGGAGCAGCCATGTCCCAGTACCAAATAACACCCATCAATAACACCGTCGGAGTCTATTACCACGACGAAACGAGGATAATTATTTCCAATAATAAATGGACTCTGCTAGTCCATAAAAATCTATCAAGCCTCGAAGAAGCCTTTATCAACAACAACAAAATTTTAGAATCAATTGTCAATATATTCACCCCCGATACACGCGAAACGAAAGAATTCCTAGTCAAAGTCAAAACACACATAACACTCCTAAACCAAGTATCAAATTCCCTTAAGGTAAAATTTGAAGAAATCTTTGTTAACACCAAACGATTCAAGCGCGGAATATTAAATGGAGCAGGTAGTATATTTAAAGCAATTACCGGCAATCTAGATGCTGAAGACGGACAATTCTTCACAGACAGTATTAACAAATTAAACAAAGATCAACATCAAATAGAAAACCTCCTGAAAAATCAAATATCCGTTACCTCTACCGTCGTAAAAACCTTTAACGAAACGATCCAAAATATGCAAATTAATATCGTAACGTTTAACGAGGATATGAAAAAGATTCAAATCGGACTGCATAAAGTAAATGATAGAGTTGCACTGGTTCAAGCCGAACTAAAATTTATCGAAACATGTGAAAAATTGACTGAAAGTTACTTGTACCTCCAGAGCAACCTTGATGACATTTTGAACGCGATCACATTTGCTCGTCTGAAAATAATACACTCTTCAATTATTTCACCAGAAAGTTTGATTACTGCACTTCAGGAAATCTCTCAAAACTTAGTAAAAAATAATCTACCCCTACCGGTAAAATATTCAGAAATTCCTCAATACCTAGAAATTATCGAACTAGAAGCCTTTCAATCAAAATCAGATCTTGTTTTCGTTCTAAGAATACCACTAGTAGAACAACAACTCTATACCCTGTATCATTTGTATCCTATCCCTATACTAGACAACAGAACTGGCCTTCACCATGTCTTGTCATTCTCACAAAAATTCATTGCGCGTAACGATGATTCACTAATGTACATCCCCGTCAAGGACCTGAGTACATGCAAACAACTAGATTCCCATAAGAAACTATGCTCAGACCTCTACGCCTACCCGATCGACAGCAGTGCAGCATGCGAAGCCCAGCTACTGAAAAACTTCAGAAAAATCCCAGAAAACTGTGTAAGTTCCCTCGTCTATGGACAAGGTTATAACGTTCAGAAACTACAAGGCAATGTGTGGTTAATAATTGTCTCTGAACCCATTCACATCACCATAAACTGTAATAAAATGGACACAAAAATCACCAGTGTTAATAAGAACTCTATATTAAAACTCCACCCGGACTGTTACGCGTTTGTCGGTATAACAAAAGTGCAAGCAGAAAGCCGCAATACCATCAACATTACGGACAATTCACATCCAGTGGTTATACCCTATGACTGTTGTAGTGACATTCCCGAAAAACTCCAGCTACCCAAGTTGGAACCTCTCCAGTTCGATCATCTAAATGTCGAAAATCTAGACATAGCCAACCACAAACTCGAGCAATACTCTAGAGACTTAGACAAACTAATAAACGAGCCATTTATAACTAAACATTTTTCTTTAAGCATGTATACAGTTATTGGTCTGTCCATCTGTCTCCTAGCCGCCTTCATCGCCTGGAAATGCAGGAAAAGATGCTGTGGTTGTAAGGAATCCAAGGACGCCACCCCTAATGAGATGCTGAAAAGAATTGGCACCCTCCTGAGAAGAAGACCTCATCTACCTACAGAAGAGGAAGAAATGACCGATTTTTCCCAAAAAGTCGGTGAATAACACCGACTTTTCAAAAAGAAAGGGAGTTGTTATATGCTAAACAAACCACATCAATGTATTCAAATATCTAAGTATCTTATCTAAATAAGTAACTTTATATTCTTATCATGGTACGTGATATAATTTGATACATTTATCACCTAAGCGATAACAACTTCCTAGACTTCTCATGTGAAACGCTGGCACGGCAACAATTCCCAGAATGCTGTGCCTACGTTGATATCAAACCTTATAAATATGACCAACAGACGCATTTGCGTTCAGTATACATTTAATCTTTATACCAAGCATATTAACTATTGTAACATTTATATCTAAACCAAATATAATAATATAAAATATTGTGTAAAACCAAAATAAAAGTTTTTAAAAAGCAAATCAAGTTCTAAGTGATATAAAATATATTTTAATGAAAAAAATTCTGCGGTGGATAGGATTCGAGCCACCGACCTATGGTTTGGAAGCACAGCAATTCATTGTTCAATTCAATTCAACAACAATTTATTAACTATTAATGGTATAATAGTGCTAGCCGGAACCTGGTCCGGAGCCAACCGGACAACCACGGCTCGCAGCGCCGTTGTGAATGTAGGATTGACGGGGCGGCAGGTCCGGTTCGGCTCAAATGATAATGAGTGGTGGGGCGGTTAAAGCTCCCATCCGCCTGGGGGTGGGGGGCTTGTCTTCCTGCCTCCAGGAAAATAAGGGTAATAAAAAGTTGTAGTTTTAAAAGTTGGAATTTTTAAGAAGGTTATCGGCCTCGAGGTGAATTTAGAGACAGGAAGAGAATCAAAAGAACAAAAAAGTATAAAACAATGAACATACAGAAAAGGAATGGAGAGTTGATAGGTAAAAATAAAGATAAAGTAAAGGTAAGTCGAGGAGTTCGGCTAAGGGGGAACTTGCCTGAAAATAAGGAACGGCTAGTATGGTAATGGGTGTTTCAAATTAAACAATATTGCATTATGCTGTCTGATGCATGTTATGTTGAGGGTTAGCGGACTATCGCCCAGTTTGAATTTATAGTATTTTTTCTCTTCTTCTCTCTTGGATGTAGTCCGCTGGTGGAGTTATGTCGTTGCATCGGGCATACAGATCTCTGAGTGAGGTGTATCTGTCCGAACCAGAGATGAGCCGCATAAAGTGTTCTAAGACACGGAGTTTTTTTATTATCGTGGCCGAAATGGCAAGCACAGCAAGCAACACATTAGGCTACTGGGCTAGTTAAGTTAGCGTTGCATAATGCTAGTATACAGAATTAAATTCCGGCAACGACGTCAGACGCAGAAACTTGTAGAGTGAGGATCAGAAAAGCATGCGCAGTGGGGATAAGATGGTAAAACAAAAATGGTCGGTGGTGGGAATATAGAAAAAAACATGACGGCATGCTAGAAAGGTGGCATATAGAAAACCAATTGGTATAAAATGTTACGCGCTTTCTTTCTGTGTAATCACTTTTAATTATCCTACTTGCGACATAATGAAATTGTCTTTCGTGTTTTATTTATTTTATAAATCGTTGTATTCGCCAACATACCTAAACTAACTAAAATAAGACCTTCTTTTTATAGAACTGAGTTTTTATTGAAAATAATAATTTTCAAATTATTCAAAATAAATACAGGAAAATCCAGCGTGGGTGGACATAAAGATCAGTGAGCAGAATGAATCAAACGTCACATGTCATTAATAATCGATTGTCGGTCCGATATATTACATTTAACTCTGGACTTACGGGATAGTCGAGTTCTCCGTGGGTGTATTCCAGCACAAACTGATTTCTTTATTTACAGCTCAAAGAGTCTGTAGTACAACCGACACATAATTAGTTCATTCAAGAGCTCCATGTAAAAACACCCTTCATAATACATAAAAAGTAATTTAAAAATCTGAATGAGTTCATATGATAATGGTTTTATTGGGCCATTAAACTACAACAAATAAAACCGATCAAGTGCGAATCAGACTCGCACTCCGAGAGTTTCGTACTGTAAGAATATATAGAAAGCTAAGTAGATACGCACAGCAAAAATAAAATTTCAAACCACCTTAAATATAACTTAAAAGCTTTTCAGGTATAAAATAGTGAAACTTTTGCTAATTTCGATAATTAGTGAAATAAAATTCTAAATGTTAAAATTTTGTTCCATGATTTTTTTTTTATTCAAGCAAGAATGTACTTATTCGCCAAAGTTTTAAATAAAAAAAATTGATTTTGCTTATTTCTGAATTTTTATACGTAGAATATATGAACTAATATTAATAAGTGAAATTGGAATAACAACTGAGAGTTCGTTTTAGTTTTCCTTTTTCGTCGTAACTTATGACATTTCAGAATTTTTTCACGATTTTTGGCATAATGCTTTCGGCTATAAAGGAGGGGACACACTAAAAAAGTGGGAGCGTCTGGAAGCAGCTGGAACCTCCCCACCAAATGCGAAAATTCGTTAATTGAGTTAATAACGGATCTCGTTACTACTGAGTGGTGTATGCCTCCATTCCGCGGCTGTTAGAGCTTATAGTCAACGATCCATGCACCGTCAGATTTGAAGAATTATTTTGTGACGAAAATGAAAGCAGAAGAGTGAAGTAAGTCTATATATCGATGAAATCAGAATAAAATTATACTATCGAATGTTACAATAAGAAGTGAATATTATGTTGAAAAACAAGAGAGTCTGTGGATTAAAAGAGCCTTAAACGTCATCCGATCTGTACCAAAACCTATTCAGCAGTACGATACCAATATTTCCCATTCAAAATCGGTTCGCTAGTTTCGATGCTATCATGCCCACATACACATACTTACATATACAGGGTGCATTTAAAACTTCCGAAACCATTTTCTCGTTAACTAAAATAGATATTTGAGTTCCGTGAAAAGTGTTCACTAGAATATACAGGGTGATTTACCACTACATGCGGAAAATAAAATGGTGTACTAGCCTTCTATGTGGGAAAGCCCTTGCAAAATTTTAGAGTGTCCGAGGTAATTTAGTATATTTCCTTGCATTAAAACTTGCAAAGATACGATACTGTTATTGTCTAGGTCACTGCACAAGGCGATGAACTACGCACCTGGAACGGATCCGTCCTTCAAATAAAAATAAAGAAAATCCAATTTGGCCAACACGCATCATGACTGATTTCTGTCTCGTCGACAACAATGAGGTCCGTTGCAGGTACGTGGCAAAGCTTAGAGAATTAATTCTCTAATCTTTGTACGTAATATATGAGTTCACTGGCGTAGGATCAGTGTCTTGTGTCTTTATTGTCTTCCTGATTTCCAATTAAATTTTAAATTGTATTCGTAGATCGATACTCTTCAATATGTCATTCTGCGCTTAGAACAGTGCATTGAAAGTAATGCATTTTCTTTGGCTTTTCATTACTTTTAAGTTATGTGCTGTGCTGTTTTCTACAAAAAATATTTTAATTTTTTGCTATTTTTGTAGTGTGATTAAATCTAAAAAGTCACTTCTAACCCCGCCAGCATTGCTATCAGTCCCAAGTCTGATAAAGGGGGAGGATAAGTGATATGGTAGCACCGCGTTACGTCAGATTGATTAAAGTCATAGGCCGCGCATTTCTACAAAAAATAAGAAAATTTTTTTGGTCAAATTTGTTTAATTTTTCAATTCTTTAACTCCTTTCGGTGCGGTGGGGAGAAACTACTGATAAATTTTACACATGTGTGGTAAATCACACGTATGAATGACTTTAATTTTAAGTAAAGACGACTGCTTTACAAATTGAGGTGTAGATGACGTTGTGAAGCAAAGATCCCAGGAATCTTGAAATGAGGTTCATGTGATGGGGAACTATAATCTAAATAACTTTTATTAAATGAACAATTTTAAATTTTTTTAAGTATAAATATCGTCATAATTTTTTTAAAATAAATTTTAAATGACAAGTCCACATAATTTCTTTACATGTCTTGAGTGAACGACGATTTTTTGAAAATTGTTTGAAGTAAAACGTTTCTTAAAATTTAATGCCAAGCAAGCAATCTCATTGACCTGTTTTAAAAGTTCCTGAGATCGAATAATTTTTTTGCGTTGCAAAGCCATCTATACCTCAACTTGTAAAATAACCATTTTTACTCAGAATCAAAGTCATTTATATATTCTAATGAATACTTTTTACGGGATTCAAATATCTATTTAGTTCTAGAGAAAATGGCCCGGGAGTTTTAAGTAGGGCACCCTACATACACACGTACATAAGCATAGAAATTGTTAAAGAACATTTTTTCATATTTTCATGATCACAAAAGGTTAAGATCATTTTAACTTATCTCAATTTTCGATTTTGAATCAACTGCAACTGCAAGTCCCATTTTTATAGGCGGTGAGGTTAACATGAACATTTGCAATGAATACATTAAAGAAAGGTTTTTAAAACACTTACAATTATTCCCCCACTATCCCGAAACAATTTTTTTTTAAAGTTACACATTTTGACCCACGAAATGGCGTCAGATAAATATCTTCGGAATCTTGACTCCAGAGCCGCCCCAAAGGTGGTCCTACGCCTGGTTTCTGGGGGGGGGCATCCTTATTGAAACATGTGGGGGGGGGGGGGAGAAATCCGAAAAATAAATTTTTGATGGGCGGCGAGAAAGTCCAAAAAATTTGTTTAAAATATAATACAAAACCGCCCCCCCCCCCAAAGAAGCCCGGGCTCCTCAAAATGAGCCGGGGTCCAGGGGGAATCACCCCCATACCACCCCCCTCTCGACAGGACTGCCGCTTAAAAATTGATGGGTATGATTTTGATTCTAAAAATTCGTATTGTAATATGAAGTGTCCCCTAATATAGGCACCAAAATATTGGGCCAATATTCTAAGCGACAGATTTTGACAATAAATGCCCAATATTGCAATCAAATATTGACATAATATTAGATATCAAGATTGGCATCATATTGAATACTAACATTGGTTCCATATTAGATACAATATAGGTGTCATATTGGATACTAACATATAGGCGCTATATTGGATACTAACATATAGGCGCTATATTGAATATCAACATAGGCGCCATATAGCTACACAATATGTCTGAATTTCTGACTGCACGAGTTCCTATGTCAGAAATTTGGGCACATTGTGTAGCACACAGTGCACTTGCACTTGTATAGCCTACATCAATTGGAATTGGAATGGATGTCGTTACCAAAATCTGAAAATTTAAAAATATGTATTTATATGAAATTGAACAAAAACGCAAACAAATAAAAATTTAATTGTGATAATTACATAAAATATAAAGGAAAATAAAACACTTCTTCGAAACTTAAACAAAGTAATAAAAAAATAAGTGTAATTATTATTGTATGCCCATTCATCTCTTTCGTTTCTTGAGGGACCATGATTTCTTGTGGATTCGCGAAATTTACTTCCCCATCTTTATCTGATGATTCAGCTAAGTATGCTAATATTGCTCGATTTATTTGCACATCTGTGACTTCTTTGAATCGGTCTCTACAATAATGAAAATCAGTTGACTACAGCAAACCCACTAGTTTAATGTTTTACCTACTAGACACTACGTCAAAGAATTTGAGCTATCACAATGATTTCTTCTTTTGTTTACTTCTCCGGAATAGAACATAGACAGGTACTTCCTTTTTCATTAGTTGGGTATTCATAGCTTTTGTGTGGTTGTCCTCTCCCCTTAAATATTAAATTAAAATCTAGAATGTTTCCTGTATTTTAATAATATTTATGTAACAGTAGATACGCATCCATTTTCCTCGTATTTTTCTATGTTTCTGCTAATTGCTGATTTACACCCATTATTCTTCGCCTGTGGTGAAAGTCATATTTTAAAAATGTTGCGAGTTGATCTTTTCATTCTCACATTTGATGCTGTTTACATCGCACCGAGGATCCTTGATCTTTTTGAGAAAAAATGCTGAAATATTAAGAAACTCTAGGAATAAGTTAAATATATCATACTGGCTTAGTGTCCAATATTACTTTCTACTATTGCGCCAATATTGGTTAAATAATGTTAATATTGAATCAGATTTGCTAACCTTGGGAAAATATTGGCCCAATATGCAATCTGTATTTATAAAATAATTACGCATAAGTATTTAGACGAATGTAAGATACAGGTAATTAGTTGGAAATATCATATTGCCAAAATATGCATGATTTGCAAAAATATTCTGGATATTATACACCCACTGTGTCACAATTTCTACATTAAACATGGCAGAAAGGAGACAAATACGCCAAGTAGGAATGTGGAAAATTACTAAAAATTAAACTATGTTTACTATTAATTATTATTGGAATGGGAACATACACACTTACCTATTAAATTATTGTAGTTGTCACAAGCTGCACACTGTGTTTCATTAAGGAAATTGACGAATTTATGAAGCACCAACAACCGGCCGGCATACGGCATACATGGGATTAATTTCTTCTTCAGAAAAAATCCCAGTGCCACGACCTGGAATCGAACCTGGGACCCCTGGGTGAAAGTTAAGTTTGTTTGCCTCTAAACCAAGCAGTCATAGCAACATATATATTTTAAGGTTGAAGACTCATTATATCGATGCTAATTTGTTAATAACTAAGTAAACAAAAATAATAAAGCATATTTGCCCAATATTTGGAAATTAACATTAGTTTCTATACATTGCTCCAATGTTGGTTAAATATTATTAATTTGAATCTGGTTTGCCAATGTTTGTAAAACATTGGATGAATATTAGATTAATATATTGAAAATACAGCTGATAAGCATATTGATGCAATATTGGCGAAATCTAACATATATTGGCCCAGTATGCAATATAGGTAACATATTGTACCTAGATCGACCCAATATGTTGGGTAGCAGAGTATAAATGTATACAACTTCTATTTATCTTTTCAATTTTTGAATATATAATCGTGTTAGTCATATCCTTTTTAAAAATATATAAGTAGATAAGCAGTAAATATAAATAAACTTTAATAAATTTAACAAAATAAAATAAAAGAATATTCTTCAATACATGCATGCACAGAAGTCAATCTGATTTATGAAATAGAATTTTATACTTTAATGACCAAAACACGTGCAAGTCATCCATTTTATTCTTGCTCTTTCTTGAAATATTGTAACTATTGATAACACAAGGGAACAAAAATTTTGTTGCATTTATTACAACACTCGTTTTGAACTAATTTGAAGGTGCTTGGTTCAAATCTGTAGGTAGTTTTACTCTGTGAGCTCTAGATTTTTTGTAATTCGGCATTTTCATTTTGTCGAAATATGACCCTTCATATAATGAGGTTATGGCAAATTGACCTTAGTTCAAGATGGTACCAATAAATTATGATTTATGGGTACATCTTGAACTAAAGTTAATTTTGTGACCCTTTTTTAAATCCAGTCCTAACTTAGGCACATTTTTTTTATTTTATGAAATTAAGAAAAAAGTTGAGCTACTAGGAGTCTGGCGTTCTGAGGTGGTCGCCTCGACGCCATCTGGTTATGCAAGACACAAAGAGCTTAAATGAATTTATGTACAAAAAATAAACAACGACGAAAAATGTTTCAAGGTATAAGCGAGTGGAAGAAGTGAGTGATTTTTGTACGTCAGAAAAGTATCTTTTGGAAATAAATTCATTTTAGAACTTTTTGGTGCCTTGCATAACCAGTGTTGATTGTTTTTCTCTATAATTTAACAAAAGGAATTGGAATTGTTAGTATTTGTATTGATCAGTTTTTATCATGATCAGAGCTCGGGGGGTGGGGGATGGCCTCCGTGCCCCCCCTTAGGACCGCCAGTACCGCCCGCGAAATACCAAACTCTATTCCTATGGGTTGCCATATACAACATTTTTTTAAATTATGGGATAGTAATATTTTTCTATCAAATAGATGTTCTTATTTTGTAAATTGTAACAATGCAAACCGTCCCTTCAACTAATATTCCATCTTACTTTATCCAGAACATAACAAGCAAGGTTGATATTCCCTAGTCGCGCCTTTTTTTAGTGAAATATCAGGGTTCTACTCCTACAAACATTATGCAAACTAAACTAACCCCAGTGATCCGAATGAAGCCTTAGACATCTTTTACTCGTTATCCGCTTACTTCATACAAAAGATATTTTTGGTAAGTTTTTCAGGAAAACGGATTGACGACAAAAGGAATAAAATGAGAAATATTGTTATCAAAGCACGGTTAATTTACCTCATTATTATATTCGGTAACTTCTTCTCCCACAAAAAAATCTAAGCATAAACAAAACTAAGCCCAGTGATCCGATTAAATGCTGCAATGCGAATTTTAAATAAGAATGTGGCTTTTAACTTTTCCTTGGCAACTTCTGTTGATTGCTTTTAAAATATCTGGTTAAGCAAAGTCTGTGGCGTAGTTAAATGAGAAGAGTTTATTTAAATGTATATGAATGGCTGGAACATGTAACTTAACATAACACTTCGCTTTTTTTTTCAACGATACGTTTATGTACTGCATACTTTGAATTCCAGATTATAGAGGTGTATTTAAATTTTGATCTGATTATTTCACTAATAAACGTGATAGCCAATGAAAGTCAAACTTTAAGAACATTGCGCCAGTCAAATATCATTATTAGTGGCAAACTAACCTAGATCCGCTTTTGACAATACCAGCACGAAAATGTAAATGTAATGTAATATCACCTGCAGACTGATGACAAAGTGATAATGTTATTTTTTTTTAAATCAGTTTGCAGGTCTTAACACTTAAGCAATCTTCGTTTTTTAGTTGCCTATCGATCTGTCAAGCAAGATTTTTGTTCCTAATTTTTCAAAATTTCTTATGAAAATTCAAACTTCTTTGGAAAATTTTTGAATAATCAAGGACAAAAATCGAAAATCTGGCTTGACAGATTGACAGGTAATTAAAAAACCGAGATTTAAAAAAATCCGACTGCTTAAGTATTTAGATCTGCAGAATGATTTGAAAAAAACTTCACTTTGGGGCCACAGTTCGACGCTTTCACAAGAAATAAATTGCCAAAATAAAACGGTATGTAACCTTAAAACAGTTTGTGTTATTATAACTCATGTTTCTTTTGTGACTCGTTTTGTAATTTCTGTGACTATTTCTATTATTGCCAGAAAAATAAATAAATTCAACTGAACTAACTAATTTAACATAATAAATTTAGTTCATTCAAATTCACAGTTAAAATAATTAAAAGTGTTTATTTTAAAATCCTACCAGATTGTGTATTATCAACTTAAAGACTTGGAAATATTTATAAAAAAATCTCTAAATTGTTAATTTACAAGCTGCAGAGTTTTTGAAATATACAACTTTTACTGTTTTAAATATTAATATATTGATGTTATTTTAATCTAAAATTTACAGTCCTGATTTATCGCATATAAAATGCAAATAATTTTTGTTATACAAAGTGTCTTGGAGAGTTTTTAATATTTTAAGTGAAGTAAAGCCGGACACACGTTTCATACACCAAATGTTTGTTTAGAAATTATTCTCACGTCAATATGAATGTTCAATTTTAATAAATAGTACATACACGTTTTAATTTAATTAATCGGTTATTGACGGACACGAATAGTCATTTTGGCCCACAGAACCAACTGGGCTATAAGTTACTTGGTATGGTGAAAAAAGTGCTCGACACAAATTTTATCCCCTACACAACAAATTCTTTGGTTTTTTATTTTGTTACCTAGTGCGCAAATCTCTACTAAAAAAGTCATGTGTATAGGGGAAGAAGAGTTATTTAATTCATTTTTTTTTTCATACTTATTTGACCCTGCTTCCCCCCCCCCCTAAAGAAATTTTCAAATTATTTCAATTTTTTTCTCGAAAATTAAAGTAGAAGTACCGCTAAAAAATTTGATTATAAGTATCCAGTACCCGAGGACACCTACTGCGCATCCATAGTGCTCGGGAAAATCCACCGCGCATCCATGGTATTCGAGGAAACCCACTGCGCATCCGTAGTACCCGAGGAAACCCACTGACCTCCCCCTCCCCGTTCACCCTTTCGGTGATTTCTTTTTGAAAACAGTCGAATACATGTCTTCTTATTTCCTCAGAAGAGTCCATCGCTCGAATAATCACGTTTCTGACTAACGCGATTTCAAAAATACGGGTGCGCTTTAAACATCTACCACCCCCGTTTTCACCCCTTCAAAAAGTGAAAATCGAAATTTCGTCTTATACGTATCCAATAGATTTCAACAAAAAATTTGAGGTTTCTAGACCCAGCGGTTTGAGCTGTGCGTTGATAGATCAGTGAGTCAGTTAGTCAGGGTATTGTTTTATATATATAATAGACTGCAACTTGCAATTTTCTATAATTATTTGTTTGTGACATATTCATGATTCTGTTTAATCCATTTGGCGCAGCGAATTTTTTTCATTAAAATTTTAAAATATTTTTATAGAAAGTGCATTTAAATGAGAAACCAATTAATATCTAGATTTACTGTCCATATATATGTTATTCACAAAATTTATGTATAACACATCTTTGTAGTTATATAAAATTTATTTTCAATCAGTAAGAAAATACAAAGAGAATGAAAAGTAAGTAATATCTTAATATTTATCACTTTCTTCGCTTTCACTAACTATGGGCACAACTTCTTCATATTCACTAGTATCAAGTATGTGTTAATAATTCTGCTGGTCTAATAACATTTGTCTCATATCTTGCATATGATGTTTGACAGCAACATCCAATAATAGAACAATCACATGCTTAATGCCACCTGAATTATTCAATTAAGAAGTATATTCGATGTAACATTTATAACTTTTGATATTTTTTTGACGAGATTTTACCTTGAATTTTAGCATATTCCTTGACTGCTTAGAACTGGCAGCTATCTCATCACATTCATTAATTATTTGTGCAAGATAACATAGTAACTGGGAGAGAAGCCAGTAAATTGCAATTTTAAATCTTCGATTGTTACTTCTGGGAAGTCAATCAGAGCAGTAGAGTTAATGCACTGGAAATCTCTTTTTTTTTCGATTCCAAAAATCTTAATCTATTTCTAGAGCTAAAGTGCTTTCTGTGTCTGGTGAATTTTGGTTCACTTTCTAAAATTCGTGCTATCGAGAAACAGGTCGGGCTTCATAAAAGAATTATATGTACACTGCATCACTCAGGTTATAAGCATTCGCTTTTTCTGAGCGCTCACCATTGAATCAATTAACCTCTGTTAGTAACATTGTATTAAAAAAAAAAAGACTTAATTACGCTATAAATTGATAATATGCGGTGTGCATCTCCCTCGCGTTTTTTTTCTGAAATATCATCATTGCATTGGAAATATTATTTTTTTAATATTTTTTTTAAAGTTCCGCACTCGTCCACCTTTCCGTCTCTCCCGACCTTCTAACTTTTAAATTATAAAAGATAAAAGCAAAGAATTTTGTAAAATAATGCTTGAAACTCAGAATCGGTGTTGTTTTGCACAAAAATATCAAGTTTGGCTCTATTATAAATTATATAATGCGAAAGTTAGAGAAAACAATTTTTACCAACATAGATCTGTGATATATCTCGAAAAGTATTCTTGAGTATTTTATTTTAAAATTTACAATTTGAAATATGCCACCGTGGGTGGTGGAGAAAAATGTATAAAATTTTGCTGCCGCCACCTTCCTCGTTTATTTTTCCAAAGTACGTGTACCTACCAAATGTTGAGAAAAATCATTGTAATGGAATTTTCTGAACATATTAACGACATTTTTTTGTTATATTTTTTTTTTGGATCAATTATAGAGCAAACTATGTTAATGTGCGAACGGAGTCGCGCGTGCCCGAGTTAGTTTCTATTAGAATTAGATAATAATAATAATAATAATAATAAATGGTCTTTATTTCCCAAAAAAAAGTAATTACACGAGATTCGTATAAACTAACAAAAATTAAAAATACACAAATATTGGGAAATCTCCGAAGATCAGATGTCGGTGAAGAACACAGACCCTGTTTTTCATCTTAAGTGGATATATATATACACATATATACATACACACAAACACATAAATTAAATATTAAATATTAATAATATACATACATATAAGAGTACACACCTGCTATTTGACATAATATAAAGTAGGTATAGAGAATATTATTTAGGTATTATGCAAATCACATCTTACACACTTTTTTATTTATTAGGTAATTGACATATAAAATAAAAACAACATTGTTCAGTATGCATACTCAGATACATTATTTCTATTCATTGCGAGGATTCAAGGAGTCATTTTGTTCTGCTAGTAACAATCTTTTGTAGAAGTGCTTAAAAGATGTAATGGATTTATTTTTTATGCCCGTTGGTATAGAGTTATATATTTTAGTGATTTGGTAGGTAAATGAGGCTTTAAAGGATTCCGTACGATGAGAGGGGGGGTGAGTGTACCTTTATGTCTCAAATTTAGAGCATGAACGTCTGTTCTATACGTTACTTTTTTATTAAGGTATGCTGGTATTTTATTTACTAATATTTTTTTAAAGAGACAAGCGGAGTGTAGTAGACGTCGCCTTGACATATTTAACCAGCCTATTTCATTAAGCTTGTGTGAGATATGGTGCCTGCGTCTAATACCAAATATTAGCCGCAGGCAAGAGTTTTGTATTACTTGTATTCTGCGAACATCCTCAGAGTAAATGCAAGGACCATAGACCACATCACCAAAATTTAGTTTGGACAATACCAACGATTCACACAGGATTGTTTTAGTTTTTTGGTTGAGAAAAAATCTGTTTTGGTATATTGTTTTTAAATTTAAATATGCCGCACTTATACAGTTATTAATGTGAACCTTAAATTTTAAACAAGTGTCAAAAGTCAGTCCTAAATGTCAAATATCAATGGAGCATTCTGATTTGACGTTGATACCATAGATTTACGGAGTTTTTAATCTGTAGAAAATTGTTTCAGTTTCATTTTCTAACAACATTGTCCATAAAATTTTCATTTGCTGGAATTAATAAAATAAAATCAGGTAGCAACCAAATACTTACAATGTTCAGAGAAGCGGATAAATTGTTTCACATGTTAATAATATGTTGCAGAATTTCTAACACGTGTATGTAAACTTTTAATTAAATTAAACTTTCTAATATTATTGCCAACAAGAGCCCGATGCTGCCAAAGTTTTTCATGTATAGTCAGCCATATTATGTATAATTTCTCTGACATGTGTTCACGACAAGAGTTGACACATAATTCATTAAACAGTGATAATATGAATTATTAAACATGTAATCCGACACCCTAAATATGTTTTATTCCATCTTTAGACAACTGCATGAAATCTCGACTGATTTATTTTCACCCCTAGTTCACAATCTGTTATTTATTAGATAAACTATGTATTGCAATTAATCTGCAATAAAATGATACAACGGTTTGTTGTTAATTACACAGCGACTGAAATAAGCTGTACTGGTATAATACACAACAGGATGAAGTATACTTCTTTTCTATAATTAAAATAAATCACAATAGATATTCGCAATAATTTTCTTACAATTCAATGTTATACTAGTTTAATCCTTAGTATTAAGTATACCATGTTTTCGAGTTACTTTTTACTTCCACATCCAGTGGAAGTATAGTAACGACAAAAAAATTTTAAAAAATTTTATTGTTCAAATAGGCTTAGAATGTCATGAAACGTCGAGATTTCAAGTTTGAGCGAAAAAAAAATTTCTGTCTGTCGGTCTGTCGGTCTGTCTGTCGGTCTGTAACTTTCTTTGTGCGCACGTTTACTCTGGAACCGTTTGAGATATTGACTTGAAATTTGGTACACATATGTACTTTAACGAGATCTAGAACCAGATTATATTTTCATCTTGTTCCGTCGAAGGGTTGGGGGGTAAATTGGGGTAAATTTGGGGGAAATAGGTAAATCAAGCAGGTAAGAGTCCATAAAATTGGTATTTAGTATATACAAGAGAAGGTAAGGTCTCAAAAAAAATTTTGGCATTGGCCACCCCCATTACCACCCCCACCCCATTATTAAAGGGGATGAAAAAAAAATGTGATTTAGTGTGTGTACAAGAACCAGAAACCCCAAAATATTTTTTTACTTACCGATGTGGGGTATCGTTTTATGGGTTTTTGGGGTAGAGGATTTCAAATTTAAATATTATTAAAGTTCCATAAACAATTATTTCCAGAAAATCCGGATGTCGAAGTAGTGATTCCTTGGGCAGCGGTTTTTTATTTTAGGTCATAACTATACCAATACTACATGTATTTGTTTTATATAAGTCTACCTTAAATATTTGTTTGGCATTATTGTAATTTTATTGTATTTATACACACTATTTTAAATTGTATTTGGAAATGAGCTTATACCAGTAAATAAATAAATAAATGAATAAATACAAAAGAGTCCCACAATGGTGCGAGATCCGTCAGCAAAAGAGAAAAATACAAAATAGGCGAATACTTCTTAAGAATGACGAACAAATTGAAATATGTAGTAACATATCGGATGAACCAACTGAAAAGGAAAGAGTTAAAATAGCATATAGAGTTATAAGGGCAATTATACCTTTCATGGAGATAAATAAACCACCAAGGAGGCTAATCAAGAAAATATACATAGCCGTTATACTGTAAACGATAACATGTGGAGTTGAAACGCGGCAATGACAAAAACCAACACAAGAAGTTTGAGAAAACCTGAGAGGGACAACATTCAATTATTCATGAAAATAATAAGACTAAAGGAATGTCACATAAAACGTCAACTTTAATAGAAGAGAAGACAATCGCAAAAAGTATAGAAGCGTAAGCAATGAAGTACTGGGGACATGTTCAATGAAGAAACCCAACACATCTTCTGAAAGAAGCGTTAATACTCAACAGAAATAAAATAAAATTAGGGAAATTATGCTACACGCGGATAATCACAATTAAGAGGATCATGAACAAACTAGTGATGCACCCTTGGAAAGAACAGCAAGAAAATAATGAATACCATAAAGAAATATTGATATATTTTCCTCCGAATTTAGAAACAGAGGAAACAGAAAACTCAAAAGGAAGATCATAAACACTCCATATCATTACACGATGTGACAACGCGTCTCACCTACACTTTCCGCACTACACTCCTATACTATGCGTCATGTGGTTCACGGTGCTGACAACAACCATGACATAAATCCAACCCAGCGTAGACATAGCCGGCCAGACGCCATGTTTTCCGAGTGGCTACTGTAGGAAAGGGAAAGGAAGGAAGATATTCCCTATGTCAAGACCTGTCAGTTTTTTTCGGTTCATGGTGACTTTCCGGTCTTTCCATTCAAGTACTACAAAAGGCAAAGTCCAAACTGTGACGATCCAATGCACAGGCTTTTCTTCTGTGGTAAACATACCGAGACGAAGTGCCTTATTGAAAATAGGATTTCCGGACATTCATTCATTTCATTCTCACACTCTCCTCGGACAAAACTATTCTCCCAGAGTAAAGTAAACTCACCAGTATTTCTACGCAAAAAAAAAACGTTTCCAATTCACACGCTTAACTGTTAAGCTTAGATATTGAAATTATAGAGCTTCTATTTCTGCTCAAATTTTACCCTAAGATATATATATATATATATATATATATATATATATATATATATATATCTTAGGGTAAAATTTGAGCAGAAATAGAAGCTCTATAATTTCAATATCTAAGCTTAACAGTTAAGCGTGTGAATTGGAAACGTTTTTTTTTGCGTAGAAATACTGGTGAGTTTACTTTACTCTGGGAGAATAGTTTTGTTAGCCTCTATATATATATATATATATATATATATATATATATATATATATATCTTAGGGTAAAATTTGAGCAGAAATAGAAGCTCTATAATTTCAATATCTAAGCTTAACAGTTAAGCGTGTGAATTGGAAACGTTTTTTTTTGCGTAGAAATACTGGTGAGTTTACTTTACTCTGGGAGAATAGTTTTGTCCGAGGAGAGTGTGAGAATGAAATGAATGAATGTCCGGAAATCCTATTTTCAATAAGGCACTTCGTCTCGGTATGTTTACCACAGAAGAAAAGCCTGTGCATTGGATCGTCACAGTTTGGACTTTGCCTTTTGTAGTACTTGAATGGAAAGACCGGAAAGTCACCATGAACCGAAAAAAACTGACAGGTCTTGACATAGGGAATATCTTCCTTCCTTTCCCTTTCCTACAGTAGCCACTCGGAAAACATGGCGTCTGGCCGGCTATGTCTACGCTGGGTTGGATTTATGTCATGGTTGTTGTCAGCACCGTGAACCACATGACGCATAGTATAGGAGTGTAGTGCGGAAAGTGTAGGTGAGACGCGTTGTCACATCGTGTAATGATATGGAGTGTTTATGATCTTCCTTTTGAGTTTTCTGTTTCCTCTGTTTCTAAATTCGGAGGAAAATATATCAATATTTCTTTATGGTATTCATTATTTTCTTGCTGTTCTTTCCAAGGGTGCATCACTAGTTTGTTCATGATCCTCTTAATTGTGATTATCCGCGTGTAGCATAATTTCCCTAATTTTATTTTATTTCTGTTGAGTATTAACGCTTCTTTCAGAAGATGTGTTGGGTTTCTTCATTGAACATGTCCCCAGTACTTCATTGCTTACGCTTCTATACTTTTTGCGATTGTCTTCTCTTCTATTAAAGTTGACGTTTTATGTGACATTCCTTTAGTCTTATTATTTTCATGAATAATTGAATGTTGTCCCTCTCAGGTTTTCTCAAACTTCTTGTGTTGGTTTTTGTCATTGCCGCGTTTCAACTCCACATGTTATCGTTTACAGTATAACGGCTATGTATATTTTCTTGATTAGCCTCCTTGGTGGTTTATTTATCTCCATGAAAGGTATAATTGCCCTTATAACTCTATATGCTATTTTAACTCTTTCCTTTTCAGTTGGTTCATCCGATATGTTACTACATATTTCAATTTGTTCGTCATTCTTAAGAAGTATTCGCCTATTTTGTATTTTTCTCTTTTGCTGACGGATCTCGCACCATTGTGGGACTCTTTTGTATTTATTCATTTATTTATTTATTTACTGGTATAAGCTCATTTCCAAATACAATTTAAAATAGTGTGTATAAATACAATAAAATTACAATAATGCCAAACAAATATTTAAGGTAGACTTATATAAAACAAATACATGTAGTATTGGTATAGTTATGACCTAAAATAAAAAACCGCTGCCCAAGGAATCACTACTTCGACATCCGGATTTTCTGGAAATAATTGTTTATGGAACTTTAATAATATTTAAATTTGAAATCCTCTACCCCAAAAACCCATAAAACGATACCCCACATCGGTAAGTAAAAAAATATTTTGGGGTTTCTGGTTCTTGTACACACACTAAATCACATTTTTTTTTCATCCCCTTTAATAATGGGGTGGGGGTGGTAATGGGGGTGGCCAATGCCAAAATTTTTTTTGAGACCTTACCTTCTCTTGTATATACTAAATACCAATTTTATGGACTCTTACCTGCTTGATTTACCTATTTCCCCCAAATTTACCCCAATTTACCCCCCAACCCTTCGACGGAACAAGATGAAAATATAATCTGGTTCTAGATCTCGTTAAAGTACATATGTGTACCAAATTTCAAGTCAATATCTCAAACGGTTCCAGAGTAAACGTGCGCACAAAGAAAGTTACAGACCGACAGACAGACCGACAGACCGACAGACAGAAATTTTTTTTTCGCTCAAACTTGAAATCTCGACGTTTCATGACATTCTAAGCCTATTTGAACAATAAAATTTTTTAAAATTTTTTTGTCGTTACTATACTTCCACTGGATGTGGAAGTAAAAAGTAACTCGAAAACATGGTATACTTAATACTAAGGATTAAACTAGTATAACATTGAATTGTAAGAAAATTATTGCGAATATCTATTGTGATTTATTTTAATTATAGAAAAGAAGTATACTTCATCCTGTTGTGTATTATACCAGTACAGCTTATTTCAGTCGCTGTGTAATTAACAACAAACCGTTGTATCATTTTATTGCAGATTAATTGCAATACATAGTTTATCTAATAAATAACAGATTGTGAACTAGGGGTGAAAATAAATCAGTCGAGATTTCATGCAGTTGTCTAAAGATGGAATAAAACATATTTAGGGTGTCGGATTACATGTTTAATAATTCATATTATCACTGTTTAATGAATTATGTGTCAACTCTTGTCGTGAACACATGTCAGAGAAATTATACATAATATGGCTGACTATACATGAAAAACTTTGGCAGCATCGGGCTCTTGTTGGCAATAATATTAGAAAGTTTAATTTAATTAAAAGTTTACATACACGTGTTAGAAATTCTGCAACATATTATTAACATGTGAAACAATTTATCCGCTTCTCTGAACATTGTAAGTATTTGGTTGCTACCTGATTTTATTTTATTAATTCCAGCAAATGAAAATTTTATGGACAATGTTGTTAGAAAATGAAACTGAAACAATTTTCTACAGATTAAAAACTCCGTAAATCTATGGTATCAACGTCAAATCAGAATGCTCCATTGATATTTGACATTTAGGACTGACTTTTGACACTTGTTTAAAATTTAAGGTTCACATTAATAACTGTATAAGTGCGGCATATTTAAATTTAAAAACAATATACCAAAACAGATTTTTTCTCAACCAAAAAACTATATACTATAAAACTATATATATATATATATATATATATATATATATATATATATATATATATATATATATATATATATATATATATATATATATATATATATATATATATATATATATATATATATATATATATATATATATATATATATATATATATATATATTTAAAACTGAACGTTCAGGCACCAAATTCACATATATATGGACGGAGTGGCACCTATATATACGTTCTGGCACCAGATCGAGGTGCCAGAACGTTTTATCGCATATTTGAACGTCTAAACATCATAACATCCTTCCCACAAAATTTCAAGATGGAGCTACTTGGTCGATTTTTCTATAAAAACTGGATTTTGGTTCAACCGTATAATCTGCAGAGGGCGCGCCAACCACTGATGTCTAACCGTACTTAGTGGCACCATGCATTTGCGCTTGATTCCCGATATTTAAAATGACTTTCTGGCACCTCAGGGTTTCTACGGCTAGTGAATTTTAAATCATATTATAGATGGAAGAAAATCCGATAAATTTTTCGGGTACCTAAGTAGTTTAAATTAAATCTAATTTGAAAGAAATTAAGAAAACATTCAATTACTTACGGAACTACATCTCGACGTCGTTCTAAGCATTTGATGTCCAGGACAGGAGATATAGTATAAAAAAAGTTAAGTTTTCGTTACAACTTTGCAACTTTTTTTTAAACAATAAAACTATCATTAAAATCGGAAAAACGGTTAAGAAATAAATTAACTTCAAAACATGACAGATTTTGAATGATGCGATCATTTTGTCCGTGGGTATATTATATAAGACATTACACAGAATATTAAAAATTGTAAAGAAATCACAGTACATTACATTTATGGTACATGCGACAATGCCCTCTAATCATCGAATGCCCTCTAATCATCGTTTTCTTAATGCCTTTGTCGACAAAGTAACCGTAGTTTACATTATTTCTCGTTTTGAAATCTGCAAACCCCTTTATCGTATTATAACTCTGTGAACTGCCTATTGAGGTCAAATTCCTGGGCAGGTAAAAAATATGTGATGACTTCTCTTAATTTATATCTAATATTAGCTGATTTATTTACTTATTGTTTTTAATATAATTAAAAATCTTTAGCTGTACTTTCTTCATATTCTATACAGGGTGTCAGAAAATATCGGTAACAAACTTCTGGTACAAATTATATCCGAAAAAATTTGAAAAAAAATGCCGCAATGCCCACAAATGCTTCCTAATTGAGCTACAGCACTAATTAAAAATATTAAAAAAGGTCATCTTTCATTTTAATCGAAAAATTAACCGCTTGTGAGAAAAATCGTGTAAATGAGAAAACACGATGTGCTTCAAGTTTTCACGTAACAATTAAGTCAAGTAGAGTAACAATAAGCTCATTGCTAATTAATTTTCATTGCCATTATTTAATTAAAAAAAAAATGAAAATAGCAGAATACCAGTTTTTGGCTTCAATCTTCAAAGGGCTTTGAGTCCATAAGGAAGCATTAGCTGACATATTTATATAAATTTTCTTTCATATTTTTGCATGTAGAATCGGCACCAGACCGGTATTACCGGACACCCTGTATAGCCGAACAACGAGACCACTGAATTCGACACATGCTATGTAACTCTCAAACACACAAAAACAGACAGTTAACTCTTATTAACACACACACACACCCACACACACCACATTACATATTTTTGAGGTCGTGCTTTGATTGGGAATTGGCAAATTTTCGCATTTTTTATGTTGAAACTCCTCTATATCTTTCATTCATAATAGTAAAAACTTGATATTTTAGTATTACTATTTAATATTATTGTAGGATTACCTTTCTTTTTCCCATGGTGTATGCAAAAGGTATATTTGTCTTGAAAATATGACTGAATAATAAATTAATATTAATGGAAGCGTTATCACTTTGTGTAGTTTACAGCGGAAAATGTGATCGAATTAACTTTTTTATTTTTCAAAATAACTGCATACTGTAACCGAGTATCTATAATGGAATGAGTAAATATTTTATTTGTAGTGTTTTTATATATACTGTATATAAAATTCGTGTTTTTTCGCAGTTTTTAAACATCTCTAGTTATATAGAATAATAAACTAAAATAAATAAAAACTAGAATGTCCGTTATGAAATTGCGAAGAAAACTCGATGAGCCCGAACTTTTTGTCAATATGTTAAGTTGCAAAAAATTTAAACAAGATAATTCTTTAACAATTGATTATAACTTACGTAATAATGCATCTACTCTCTCCTACTCCAATATATTTCTAACCTAAATAAATCATCCTGTCAAAATTTAAGTCCAAAAAATAACACCGGCACACACAAAAAAAGTCGAGTGCGAGAAGGCAGGCCCTATGTAATATGTATTCCCATGAATTTTAACCAGCTGAACACGAATTCGATGTCCGTTTTGCCCGATTGGCTCTTGTATTTTCCTAACCTCAAAAAAAACTTAAAAATGCCCGAAAAACCTCAAACAAGTAAATAAAAGGCTTAAATGAGCTGACCACCATTTCCGTGCATATTATGGGGCACTGAGAGCGAATCTGAGGTCAGAGTTGGCCGATCAGTTAGAAATTTTAACATAATCTCAAAAAAACACCTAAAAAATGCCCGAAAAATTCCAAACAAGTAAACAAAAAGCTTACATGAACTGATCACTATATCTATACGTAATTTGGGGCACTGAAACCGAATCGGTCAGAATTTATGCGCGACGATCGAATATCTTGTAAAATCCTTATTTAGGATGAAAACGTATCCAAAAATCACTGAATCATAGCCCAAAATTGACTTTGCTCTACATAATATCTGAACATATAATTTCCGACGTATTTGCAACGTGCTGAACACAATACAGAAGTCAGAATTAAAGCGCAATCTGCAAACTTCATAGAGAAATATCACTTCAGCATAAACTCTCATCAACCCTAGTGAGCGGAGATGGGTAACTTTTAAATTTTCAAGTATCCTAAGGAAAATATTACTGAACAATGAAATTTTTCAAAGTTTGCTCTATTGAGAGAGGAATATCGTTTGGACTTAACATTTACCTACACCCTCCCTTGATGATTTTTTACTTTTTTTTTCTTAGAGCTGTTCTAAACATATGTACAGTTTTCTTTATTCTGTTTGTTTGTCATATGCCATTTGTTTCTTTTTCTATTCTTGCGACTAGGACACCTCCACGTGGTGACGGCGGGCAAAGATTTATTTCGACTAAGTTCCTAGGTAAAAAAAATGCCTTCATGGCAGAAGTAGAGACACAGTTTACGATGCAGGGAAGGGAAACCCCAGTATCGGCGGCAGGTCAGGTTGAGAAAGCGGGACTGCGGGCGTCATCATGCAACCGCAGCTCTAGTGAAGTAAGAAACTTGCCTTCCTATGAGTATAGGGCTACAAAAAATTTTGCACAACTGTGTAAATAATGTGAATTCCCTCTGTTTTGTTTGTAGTAAAATCGATGGTCCGAAAAATCGAAAAAAAATCAGCGATAAAATAAAAAATATTTATCTAAAATCTATATATGATAGGTTTAAGTATATTCATCAAGTGTTCTTTTCCTTGTGTAAAATATTTTCCAAAGTCTTTTTCTCTTTTTCTGTATGAGCTAGAATGAACATCACTTGATACTAAATTGTCTTTTTTCATAATCGCCGCAAAATATTCTTCCCTACCATTAGATAGACCAAGATTTCTAACAACATTATTAAGTTTATCATTTCACCAAATATTGGGAGTTTTAATTATTATCGAACACTCATATTCACTGTCATCTTCTTGACTTTCGGAACAATCAGTTTCCATTAACCCTTTTTTAGCATTAATTCCGGAAACATTTGTATTGCTAAAAAATAACACTCTTCACGGATTCCGTCGATATCATTGGATTTTTATATTTTACTTTTTAACGTTCTTTCCATTTGTCCAACATCTTATAACATATGATGCAAGGTATCATGGAAAACCTTTATCCACTATTTCCATACTATAACATTTTAGATAAATATTTTTTATTTTATCGTCGAATTTACTAAAAACAAGGCAAGAATTTTACACAAAGAACTTTAAACCGAGAACTCTAGATGTAACATATTCAGAGACAGGAACTTTACACAAAGAACTCTGAACCAAGAACTCTAAATCTTAATAGTTCTTGCCTTAGGAACTTAACAGTCTTGTCTTAATTTATAATAGGTTTAAGTTTTTGGTTTAAAGTTCTTGTCTCAGGTTATGTTGGGTTAACAATTCTTAGTTTAATGTTCTTGGTTTAAAGCTCTTAGCTCTTGCCTTAGGTTATGTTAGTTTTAAAGTTCTTGGTTTAAGCTTTTAATTTATTTGTTTTGGATTTTTAGGCATTTTTTGAGGTTATGTTAAAATTCCCAACTGATCTGCTAATTCCGACTTCATATTCAGTTTCAGAGCCCCAAATTACGTATAGATATAGTGATCAGCTCATTTAAGCTTTTTTTTTTTATTTACTCGTTTTGGGCATTTTTAAGGTGTTTTTTGAGGTCAGCACAAATGCAAGAGCCAATCGGGCAAAACGGACATCAGATTCGTATTCAGCGGGTCAAAATGCATGGGAATACATAGGCCTTCTCGCATTCGACTTTTTTTGTGTGTGCCTGTGTAATGAACAAAAGAATAATAAAGTAGTAAATTAAATCGTCAATTGTTCAAGTAGTCCATGTAAAACACGGGGTTTGACGCTCGGAATGCCCCCATCATCGGGACTACTTTTATTTCATGTTTTTTGGGTCTCTGATCACGAAAATCAGTCCCGCGGCTCTAAAAATAGTGCATTACCCCTAAAAATGCCAAAAACCACCCCTTTTGGGAGTAATACTGTAAAATAATGTTATGAATGTGCTAACTGTAATGACATTTTGCCAGTTCAGTAAGTTCATCTAAAGTAAGGATAAATTTTATGCTGAGGGCTAACCAGAGGGGGTGAAAATACCCCTAAATTGACGTAAAATGGAAAAATGATTGAATTTTTTTTATTCACTTTTTTATTTAAATTTAGATAAATGGGGATTGTATAATGAAGAAAATTTTTTTCCAACCCTTCAGGGGTGAAAACTGGAAAAATGATTGAATTCTTTTTATTCACTTTTTGATTTAAATTTAGGTGAATGGGGATTGTATAATGAAGAAAATTTTTTCCAACCCATCAGGGGTGAAAACTACCCCTGTATCGCCTTTAAATTGAACTAACGCTTAGACATTAAGTAGATATGTATACTTTTCAGTTTGCTTGTAATTTCTGATAAACTTCCGTCGAAACAAATATCACAAAACTTTTTCACCCCTAAGCGTTAGTTTAGGGTTGGAAAAAAATTTTCTTCCTTATAAAATCCCCATTCATCTAAATTTAAATCAAAAAGTGAATAAAAAAAAATTCAATCATTTTTCCATTTTACGTCAATTTAGGGGAAGTTTCACCCCCTCTATAAAATTTGTCCTTAATTTAGATGAACATGCTGAACTGGCAAAATATCATTACAATTAGCACATTCATAACATTATTTTACAGTATTATTCCCAAAAGGGGTGGTTTTTGGCATTTTTAGAGGTGACGCACTATTCCTAGAGCTGCGGGACCCAGATTTTCGTGATCAGCGACCCAAAAAACATGGGGTAAAAGTAGTCCCGATGAGGGGGACATTCCGAGCGTCAAACTCCGGGTTTTACATAGACTAAAGTGGACGAGTCGTAGAAAAACAACATATATTTCTTTCAGAATGTAGATTTTTTTCATGTAATTTTCAGTGGTATTGAAAAAACTGTATTTTAAACAAATGCATATTTTCGTGCAAACAAAATCTTTTATCTCCCCAGTGAACACACATATGGCTGTTACGTACCAAAGAGAGATTGTCAAGGTAACACACACCATATTACCAAATATATCTCCGTTATATAAACCATCTTCAAATGCTATATACATTTAAGTTATTAACAAACATGCCTGTTTGTTAAATACAAACATTATAATATGTGATTTTTACATAACTGCTGCATTACAATAACAAGTATTTTGTATATTTACATGCCATATAATATTTATGTATGTCTGTTATCACCATGTAGATTTTAAGTTATATTGCCTGTTTGTTAAATAATAACATTAAAATATGTGATTTTTACGTAACTGCTACATTACAATAACAAGTATTATGTGTATTTATCAGCTATATAACATATATGTATTTCTGTAATCAGTATGTACGTTTAAAGTTATATTGCTTGTGTGTTAAATAATAACATTAAAATATGTGATATTTAGATAATTACTACATATTACACATCAACCCATCTTATATGTTTACACCAGATATAACATTTATATATTTTGTGATCATCATGGACATTTTAAGTTTTTCTACAATTACATTACACATATATATTTAATCATGTAATTTGGTAAACTACAAACGTGAAACAAGCTAGCTTACATATGGAATGTCAAAAAAGTTTGGTTAAGTATATATATTATGTATATTGTTTTGGTGTAGTAGTGAGTGTGCTGCTATAGTTAGGTTATAACATCAGTGACCAGTGTAGTTTAATCAACATAATAATAGCATGCCCAATGAAAATAAGAAGCTCTTTTACCAATTAACGCTTGTGATATTAAACAAAAATGTCTTCAATTGCCATTAAGTGGTAATGAAAATGTAATTGTGCCTATATAATACTTGATGACTTATTCGTTTAAATACTATATAAATTTATTAAAATAGTGATTAGTGTTACCGGCCGTTTTATTTTTATTTATGTATCTAATAACAAAAAATAAAACTCGCCGATCAAAAACTAGTTTGATAATCCCGTATCTTCATACAGTTGGATAACGTTTTAATATTGTGATGTTTTAAATTTCCCGGTAAATCTGGTTATAAAATTATTATAGGACATCTCTTTTGCACTCTGTATTACATAGTTCGTGCTAGAAAAGGATACCAAATTAACTCAAATATCCCTAACTATACCTAACAAAATAACCTAATCCTAATATTCTAACCTAACACAAGTGACCCTGAAGGAGGTACAACGTGACTTCTAGCGTGCGTTTTAACATGTTAAATATCGTGTTTGTTTTTGTGTGGAATCAAGTTCAGAGATCAAAACTATTGTAGGTAAGTACGTAGAAGTGTAAATCATTAGCACCCCGGTGCAGTGTTAAGTCGCTTATTAGGTACCTACTTATTTGTTGGAGTTTTATTGACATGTTTCCCAATCTTGGGATTGAAATTTAATGAAATTTAACTAAGCTCAAGCCACAGAAAAATTATAGGTTCTTTATTGTAGCTTAAATTGTATAATCACAATCATTAAAATTACACATTTATATAAGTAATAAGTGGAAACAATGTCCTTGGGCAACGATGTAACATATTGTAGGTATATACTTATACAAATCCGAGTACAAATCTTTTATAACCAGCATTAAACTTAATATAAATATTGAAAAACTGGTCATATTCGATCACTCTTGCTATAAACTGCTGCTGCTATAGGGATTTAACCTATTTATGTCATCATAGATGTCTATGTCTAATTTTGTGTAATTACTAATTAAAAATAATATCTCGTAAAGGTAAAGACAAAGAATTTCTAAAAAAGTTAGAAATTGCTTTTAAGTAAATAATACACAAGAAAGTTATAAAATTTTGTCATAAACTATTGTTCTAGCTGCTGTTAATGAAACGTTCCCACATTGTGAAAAAGAATTTGAGAACATCGCTAGTGAGTGGTTCAGACTGTCAAAGCAAAGGCTACAGAGAGAAAACAAGAAGCTGCAGCAGTTATTGTACCATAATTTATTGAGATATGTATGAAAAAAGGAAACCAGGCGCCAAAAACTAGTTTTAAGATAATTAAGTTTTAAGTATTAGTCTGCTTGCAAATTCATGCTGACAGGTTTGTCTGTAACTAAATTTTTTTTATATATAGGAAATTTGTTTTCGTCATTATCTGAGTATTATTGTCACGTTTGTTGAATTTTTCTTGTTTCTAATAAATTTTTAGCTCCTTTTTAAATAATTGAAGAATTCTTGTTTTTTCTTTAACTATTTTCGTTCAAAATTTTAGTTGATACAATTAAACTTGGATAACCATACATTAAACCAAACTTTATTCGGATGTTAAATATATAGTTCAAAAAAGCATTTATTCAGTCACTAGAGTAAATAGGTAATAAAACTAAAAATTACCTGTGTTTAATATATAGATAATATAATAACTCGACTGTCAAAAATAGTATATTTTGTGTATGTAGGTGTATAGACACTTAGAAAATGCAAAGTGTCGTACTTCTCATTAATATGCCTGCGATTTTCATTTCTACTGTTCGTTTACGTCTACATCAAAATCAATAGTGTTATTGTAGCCTTCAACGTCACCCTCAAAATCCACAGTTTTTAAATGTTGTAAAAGCCCGAGCATCATTTGGAACAAACTTCATTAAGCTTTTAATGTCTACCTTTTTCCCTGAAACTTCTTTCAATGTAAGATAAAGCCGTTCTGTTATACCAAAAACTTATATACTTTTCTTGTCTCTATAGTAATCATGCTAATGTTTATTTCTTCGTAATTTACAGCGGAATGAAAATGATTCATGTATACTGTCAGACTTTTCTTTATTTTTTACCTTATTACACAGCTTGCAATCAGCTAACTCTTTCTGTATATGTTATTTTTCTTCAGCTATTTTATCTTCTATGTTTTCTGTTAACCAAAAGTTTGCTTGTAATAAACCAAACTATATAGTTTAGAGAATGTGCAATTTGGCATTTAGTTCCTTTATTAATTTGGCAGTTGGTTTATTTTTGATTAACTCATTATATGTATAAATGCAGGTAACCTTCTTGTATGACTTTGATTAATATATTATTATGATATATGTATTTTATGAATATAAAAATTATTTATTTTAGATTGGCCTTTTTTTACATCTAGTTTTTCCTTACTTGAGCCATATTCCAACAGTAGTACAAGGTGTCCCCGGATGGGATTACGTATACGACAAATGACCTAAATTTTAATTTTTAGACAAAAAGTCACTATAAAAATTTCCGCATTTTTAAAAAAATACGATTTATGTTAAAAAAATTATTTTTTTTATGAAGGAGCAGGGCGCTTAAAAATTCCAAAAATATGAATTTTGCCTAAGAGTAAACTACCTTTATTTTTCATTTTTAACAAAAAAGCCATTTGAAATACTTTTCTTTCATAATCCTAAATTTTTTAGTATCCGTTACGGAAAAATACGAAAACTGAGGCGAGGCATTGGGGAAAAAGACGTATTAAACAAGATTTAATAAACAATTTTTTCAAATTGCATTTTGCTTAAAAATGAGAAAAATAAAGGTAGTTTTGCTCTTGGGTAAAATTCATATTTTTGAAATTTTTGAGCGCCCTGCATAAAAGAGTACATTTTCTTAACATCGTATTTCTTTAAGAAGCAAAATTTTTTATAGTGACTGTCGAAAAACTAAAATTTAGGTCCACTTGTGGTATAGGTAACCCCATTTGGGGACACCCTGTATATTATTTGCTACCCCCTTGTGCATATACCACAGAAATTGCATGTTATATGGCACACATGTAACATCAGAACATATTTTAAGGTAAATATTTTGAAATACAATATATGTCTTTTACATGTATGTTATATATTTGCCACATACGAGTATGTTACAAGTTATGTTGCCATTACATGGCTATAACTTTTTTTGTGGCTGAAATTTTAAGGTCCATGTACCTTACATTTACCATACATCCAATATCCTTGGATATAACATGTTGAATAGATTACGTAAGAGAAACATACCAGGTATGTATCCGTGTTCACTGGGTCTGTTCCCAATGGGCATAGAAAAAAAACAGATTTTTTAAATTGTTTCTTTTTTGTATATTTTTGATGCATAATAATAAATTTAATTTTCGAATAGAGTTTTGATTTGTTCAAAAAAGATAATTTAAAGAAAAGCAAGAAATGACTTTAAATATTTCAAAAAACAATGTAGGTTATTAAGCCTAATAAAAAGTACATGAAAAAACCTTTATTGTAAAAAAAAAGATGTACGACTTGATGCATTTACAATCGACTATTCAATTTTCGACAGCTATTTTTTTAGACGTTCGCCTTAATATTATGCCATGATGATTTACTCAACTAGAAGCGTTATTTCCTAAAATTTCGTTGAAATGTATGTATTATTACTTAAGTCACCGTCAATTGTCTAAAGGCTATCGATTTTAATTGTCTTAATTTTTTCAACAAATCGACGAGAAGGGTTCGGCACATCTGGTTTTCATCGCAATTTCATAATAAACACTCTCGTTTGTTGTTTATTGTGATATGACCTATACAACCAGAGGTAGCTAAGAAAAAAGACGAAATACTCTACTTTAAACATTGTTTTGTTTACTCAAATACCGTCCGGAACTTAGATTGAATCAAAAACTTTTTGTTGCACCAAATAAAATCCATAGGTTTTTATGTAGATAAAAGGCGCTTAAATAAAATCAGGTTGTATGGCATCGTTATCGACCTTAATTTAACCTTTTATTACACTGTAATAATTAACTAAGTTTTTAAAGTTATTTGAATGTATTTTAATTTGTATGCATAATTTCACATTCGTCTAATAGTCTCTTTTTTGTATTGTTTTGAGGAAATGCTTGCCCTGTATGACTGATATGCTCTAATTTCTTACAAATGTTCGAAATTTGAAATAAAAATTTTCAGTCTAACTACAGTCATCATGTTTAATATGTATTAGCTTTCGGTAGCACACGAATGCAACTTTCATTATTAAAAACACCTCAATAGCATTTTGAAGTTAAATTAATAGATCCTTCAATCTACGTAAAAGTACTTTCGAACCTTATAGACACACTATATTATATAGTTTTGATATCCTATATATCTTGATATTTTTGTATAGTAATATTTTGCTCTACAATTATAATAAACACAGTTTATGTAAAACCTGATCATTTGTACGCCTCTGGCTATCGCCCTGTATGGCGGATATGGCCCAATTTCAACAGGGAGTGTTTTACCACACTATTTTACATACGCGCCAAAGAAATAATTATTTTAAGTCTAATAGAAGTTATCGTGTTTACAAGAAACGATCTACACACACATACATTCGATATGAAACGGATTTCTGTACGATTTTTTTTTTTTACTATGATTATTATAATTTTTTTTTTGGTTAAAATATACCTATCTGATTAAATCAAATAGGTATAATAATAAAGTAATGTGAATAGGTATTTAATAGCAAAATTCATTTCATAAACGAGTTCATAAGATGAGAAAGATAATATTTTACAATTACAACAGTATCCAAGTAGAGGGATGCTCTTAAAAATAAAGTTAACCATGAACATGTGTTGCTAGTAAAATCTACCAGAAATTCAAATATTTCTCTCTCGATCCTAGTAATTGCATCTCAAAAATAAAAATACCAAATTGTTCCCAATAAAATTTGAAATAAATAAAACTTCTAAATAAACTTTCTAATAATTTGTTAATTTACAAAAAATATATATTTTTTAAAATTTACTTTTTTGAATAATATAAAGAATATGATGTAATAATAATACACAAATCATTAATAGGAGCTAAATTATCGGAGCATTATCGAGCTAAACATTGATGTCTAATTTTAATGCAAAATATTTATTTAAACAGCTGAAAATAAAAAAGACTTCGAAATTTCAGTTGATTAATGTTTAAATGCACCGACGCATTTTTTTAAATATAAGTTGTTTTAATGTATTTTGCAGCACAATTAAGAACATGTTTTTTTTTAATTTAAACATTTTTTTTGGAATTTGCTTATAATTTTCACAGTTGTAATTATAAACAAATTTTAATAAGTGTGGATTTTTATGAAATCAAAAACAGTCAAGAATTATGAATGTAGATGAATAAACCAACATCTGAAAATGTGGGATTGATTTGCTTGAATTTGGGCCCGAGATACGTTAATTTTTGTGTTTTGGTGTCTTATAAATAAAAAAATTCATATTTCTTCTTCTCTAAAGTTAGTCCTCAATGTTTTGGTCTCACTTTCTAAAATTCTAAACTAATTCCAAAAAAATCTTTAAATGAAGATGAAAAGAGTTTTTCTTATTACCATCATCAAATATTTGTAAAATTGTATATATAAAAAAAATAATTGCCTTCTTACGAGTCTACGCACTTAAATAATAAATGACTGATATTTCAAAATCTTTTTAGATCTTTAGTCGTTTAAATAAATATTTTGCGCTATTTGGTAAGAAGGTGTAGTTCACCTGCAAATTTTTTTATTTCTTTTATAATTACAATTCACATTTTTTAAAATATCTCCCAGTAAATTTTAGCAGTTTTGGATAAGGAACAGAAAAATAAAATATTTCTAAGAAACCGATTAGATACCTTTCGATTTATACACAATATTTAAAATACTAGCATCCCAAAAACAACTCAATCTTGGTTTCGACACCTTAAAAAAATGGTCAAGCTTCTCAAGTAAATCTGGAATTAAAAAGTATGTAATGTTTGGTTGATCTATTTAAAAACCGAAAAAGTCGTGCTACATATATCTTTCCTCTGCATTTTCAGTAGTAATTAAGTAAAATCAAGCTAGAAAAAAATAAAAAATACAGACGGATAGATCACATATTTATGAACATGTCCTAACAAAATTTATCGCTAAAACCACGGTTTTCCCGGAAAAAATAGTCAAGTGTAACGTTATAACTCGGAGCGATATCCATGCGTGCATGCGCTTGAATACGCATGACTGTGACACCGACGCACTGAATTACATGTCACTAAATCAGAATTTGTTCAATCTATATGAGTGTTGGCTCATTTAAAAGATGAAAATTGTAGCTTTCTGATGTTTTTTTGTTTCAAACAATACAAGCAAAGGATGGATGGGACAAATATACTTATATATATTCTCACGCCCAAACTTGCAATAAATAATATAGAAAAAAATAGAAGACCTTCAAAAAAATTCTTTCTTCATTGAGAACTGTTAAAAAGTATGTACACTCCATGATTATTATGGTTTATTAAGTTGTAGTAACGAGGATTAAAAAAAGTACTCTCAAATAATTTTAATTTCCTTGCTTGATGATTTTTTTGATAAATATATATATATTAGAGGCTGTAACTTGTCAAGAAATTGACCCATTGAAAAAAGTAAAATATCGCTATTTCGGAAAAAAATGTATACTTTTCGAATGTTTAAACAGAAAATCGTTTATTTGTATGCATTTTTTCGAAAATATGATCAATCAGATCATGATAACAAATTGCGATTTTCACGATCTTATCCTTATAACTATGAAAATATCTTTGATTGTTTAGAATATAAATTCTGGAACTTTTCCAATACATTAACAAATGTATAAGGAATCCATTGGATATAGCTGAAATGTGGATAAGTGTACCTGTAATAAATACAATACAGTAAAGGCACGTGAAAATTCTTGCGAGCGATTCAGCGGCTATGTGTGGTGTCTGTATATGCGTCCATAATTATATATTTTCACTCTATACTCACTATTTATCCTCCCATTCAATAATAAAAATGTCTAAAACGTGTAATCAGAAAGAGAAAAAAAGCTTTATTTTACTCGATAGAACAGATAAGAATTTTTAGAAGTTCCATAGTGTACATTTAACCGTGCACTGGCCGCGCAGAGTGACAAAATTATTTCACTATTTTTTTTTCAGGAATACCGTGGCTTTAGCGATAAATTTTATTAGGACATTTTTTGTTCAGAAACACGTGGTCTATCCACCTGTATTTTTTCCTACCCTGACTTAATTTCAAAATTTTGAAAAAATGGATAAAAAATTTTTTTTCACTTTTTTTTTATGTTCTGCATCCGAGCGAAATGTAAACTTTTTAGGATATTATTCTATACACTTTCACGAACTCATTAAAAAAAAATTATTCAGTTTGCAAATTTTTGTGGGTTTCACTATAAAATGTTCTGTGTCGTCTGAGCTAAAGGTTACGCTGAATAATCTGTCTGCTTCCTAATAAAACCATAAATCATTGCAACATATAATTTTTATTACTCTTTTAATATCAATGTTACTATATCCACCCAAATAGTTAAAATCTGATAATATATGGTATAACTAATATTAGTCCAATCAATAGGTACATCCTGAGTATTCTATCAAGTGGTGGGGGTGGCGGGGGTGTGAGTTAGCTGCTATATCTCTTCAAAGTTCAACGTATATATCTCGCGAACCGTTGCTGCTATGACAAAAATGGTAAGAACTCACTACAAATTGATTTACATGCTTATTTTCGTAGAACTAACCGTTTAAGCTCAAATATTGCGGCTAACGCACACCCCCGCCGCCCCTGCCAACTTTTCAAAATACTCAGGAGGTACCCTCGAACAATTAAAGAAAATAAAATAACGTACCTAACACTGTTGTTTCAAGAAAAAAGTATCTATGATTGGACTCTATAACAAGATGGGGGGGTAAAAGTGGGATATGCAGAAAAAGGATTAATGTAACCGTAACGTATCTATTAATTCTTTGTTTATACATTCATTATATCCTTTGCACTAAAAAATACGCTATCAATATCGATTATCTTGTTCAGGTCGTAAATAACGCATAGCAACTATTATGAAAATGAAGGATCATATGGGGTGGCATCGTACGCTTTGCCCAGGGAAAGACATTTAAAGATTTAATTAATATTGTTACATATCTAATATGCAAAAAGGACGAGTCATTAGATAACTTTAAAAATATAGTGGAGGAATTAAAACTTTTGCGAAAAATGAATGAAATTGGGAAGTTTAGTTGGTAGTCTTGCTCTCAAAGAGCTGAATAGAAACAAATCGATAAACCATTCAAAAGAACTACTTTCGTTTACCGAAGACGTTATGACACTAAGAACATTTTGTATAGAAAAAGCTGTAAATACTGTAGAAATTTTAAAAAAGAAACAAATATATTGCAATAAAGAATTCTTGTTAAGGTAACATTAATGTTACTTCTCCTGCATAACAGGAAGAGAGTTGGAGATATTCAGTTTATTGAATTGACTGATGTCACTAAACAGGACAAAACAGACCAAGCAGGTGAAGTTTTCGAAGCGCTAAGTCCAACCCAAATTTTTATTTCCCCTTAACTGTTCTCTCTAGAACACAGCCTTATCAAAAAGCACAGTTTGCATACTTTAGTCATTAATTACTTTCTCTGTTAGATGACGACCCCGTATATTATTATTAACTAAAAACTATGGTTATTTTCCTAAGATTTGTGTAATTTTTCTCCATCGCATTTTTTTTTGCATATTTTTCATATTTTTCTCCACGGCAGTTGTGTTAACTACATGCCAAATATTATCGTTCACCGTCATATATTTTCTTTGTGTTTAGGGTGACCACCTTGTATGTTTTTCAAATGTTTCTTTGACAGTTATGTTAGCTGCATGCGAAATATTATCGTCCTGCGTCACATTTTTTAATTTTTTTTGGTAACCACACCATATTTTTTCAAATTTGTTTAGAGTGACTACCCTGTATATTTTTATTTTTAAAAACACAAAACTTATGGGTTATTATAAATGTTACAAAACCTTTATATCACTCGGTATGTCATATACACAAATGCACAGTGTATTTTACAATAACTAAAATTGATATTTTAATAAAATGTTTTCGTAAATGATTCATCACCACTGAATAATAAATAATGAATTTGTTATTTTTTTAATCAATCTGCATCATCTTGATTTTTTTTTCCAATAATTTTTTTAGACCTCAATTGAAACTAAACTCAATAACAATTTATTTAGCTCACTCTGAGAATTATTTCTCATCTTATTTTCTTCATTTCTAAAATTACACTACATAATAATAGCGCAATCAGTACATATTTACTTGTCTCAATGTTCCACGGGACACGTTTCTAGACGACTTTTTCGAATTCTGTACCTCTACTATTACACCTTTTAATTATTTTTTGTGGGATTATTTGAAGTAATATGTCTATAAAAGTCTATGTCAATGCATCTCAAAATCTAGAGGATGTATATATCGAATTGGGGTGAAATAAGAAGCGACTCACAAGGTTCTAGAGTAAAGCCGGAAGTTGCAATTTTTTACATTTTTAAGTGAAAACCATTTTTATTTCAGCAGAAAGAAAGTCATAGGAAAAATTGTCAAGCAATAAACTTCAGCTGGCCACGGAGTCTTCGTAGAACAGCGCATAGAAAATTTTCAACACCTCTGCATTTTATTTATTAGTATGCCAATTTTAAATTTTTATAAAAAATTCTAAATCTTAAAAAAACCATTGAAAATAAGTGTCTTAAAAATATATTTTCTAAATGAAGAATGCGCAAAAAAAATTGGAAAATGCACTGCATTTTCTTTAAATTAATATGTAAATTTTAAACATTAAAACACAAAATTAAATTATAAATAATTTTTGTATTTGTGAATCAACTGTTTGAAAATTACACGCTTGTCGAAACTGCGGTAACGTTTGGTTAAAATAAATTAATGATAAAAAACAAAGAAAGGTGTTTTCATCTGTTTCATTATGATTAATTATCACAATGTAAAGGCTTCCACTATTTAATTTGTTTAATAATTGTTGAAAATAAATCATTTTAAAACCTTTTTTGAATGGGGAAGTTTCCATATTTTTCTATTATTTGAATCTCCGAATATCTACCTTTTTGCAGAAAATATAAACTTAGGTTTTACTAAAAGAAAACTTTGAGAAAGTAATAAAGTTGTAAACATGCACAATGCAATTTACAGGAAATTTTAATAACCGGTAAATTGGTAAATAAAAACCGCTGCCCAAGGAATCACGACTTCCACATCCAGACTCTCTATCCAAGTCACTCACAACAAAAAACTTTGTATGTTAAAATAATTGTTTATGGAACTTTAATAATATAATATTTGAAATCCTCTACCCCAAAAACCCATAAAACGATACCCCACATCGGTAGTGGGGTGGGGGTGGTGATAGAGGGGTGGTAATGGGGGGGGGGGGTGGATGAAGTAAAAAAATATTTTGAGGTTTCTCGTTCCTGTACATACACTAAATCACATTTTTTTTTCATCCCCTTTAATAGGGGGTGGGGGTGGTAATGGGGGTGGCTAATGCCAAATTTTTTTTGAGACCTTGTATATACTAAATACCAATTTCGTGGACTCTTATCTGCTCGATTTATCCATTTACCCCAAATTTACCCCAATTTTCTCCCCAACCCTTCGACGGAACAAGATGAAAATAGATCCTAGATCTCGTTAAAGTACATATGTGTACCAAATTTCAAGTCAATATCTTAAACGGTTCCAGAGTAAACGTGCGCACAAAAAGAAGTTACAGACAGACAGACCGACAGACAGACCGACAGACAGACCGACAGACAGACCGACAGACAGACCGACAGACAGACCGACAGACAGACCGACAGACAGACCGACAGACAGACCGACAGACAGACCGACAGACAGACCGACAGACAGACCGACAGACAAACATAAATTTTTTTTTTCGCTCAAACTTAAAATCTCGACGTTTCATGACATTTTAAGCCTATTTGGACAATACAAGTTTTTTAAAATTTTTTTGTTACTATACTTCCACTGGACGTGGAAGTAAAATGAACCTAACCGGTTAACCGGTATTTAAATATGTACCGAAATATGTAAAAAAATTATGTAATGAAGGGTAGGTTAGAGGCAACTTTTTGATGTGCTACAAAATATTTTTACCGTAATGTGCTTGAATTAGAAATTTTATTTCTACCGTGTGGTCCACGGTACACAATGATTCTTTTCTCCATAATTCCCGCCAACTAATTAGTTTAAAATATGTCATATATTCCTTAAAATGAGCCGTTGTCCATTTACTTTAAAATTCAGTCAAAGTAAGTTCTAGTATCTTCTTTTGTGTCTTATTATTAACACGTGTTTGTTACCTCTCTGTCCCTTTTCAACATTACATTGAACCTTTCTGGAATCTTATTCATTTTAAACATTTATGTTGCAGGCACTTTTTCTAAGAAACTATTCAGTTTTCACTAATTTTATATAATTCTCTGTTACTTAAATAAAATTAAATGGAAAACACATATTACAAACAAATAATAGAAAAGAAAATGGGACTATTAAAAAAAAAATGTTTAAAAAGATTTATTTTCAATAATTTTTGAAAATTTTAATTCTTATACAAGTTTAAAATTGACATATTGAATTAAGGAAGGTGGTTTTATGTTTTTTGTACACTCCATGGTAAGCTTGTTAAAATTTTGCAGCTTATATATTTTTTCCATGGCATTCTTTCTATTGAGATGTTAAATTTTATTTTTACTCAGCCATTCTTAAATTCGAAAAAAGGAGTATAAAGAAAATTGAACTTCGGATTACGAAAGAAAGTTACTATTAAAAATAAAAAAGTTGCAAACTTCGGCTAAATTGGAAGTAACCCAAAAAAAATTGTGTGCCGGTGACTTCAAGTAACCAAAAACATTTTATAGTACTTTACTTCCTACTGAAAAATGCCTAACGCGCCCATAGAAGTTTCACGGTAAAAACTTGTCCCCATCCTTTATCTAGAAAGATAAAAGTTTCTCGCTGTATTAATGAATGCAATTTTTCACTATCGACATGGTAATAAAAATCCATATTTTCTACACTTATTAAAATTTGACCTTCATATTAACAGTTATTGTTAACAAATATGTAAATATGCTAATATACTAGTTAGGTAAATACTTTAAAACACTCATTATTGGAGAACCAATCAAAACAACTATCTTCTAGCTAATACTGACGAAGTATTGAATTACTAGTATATTAGCGTGCCCAGATTAGGGCAACAATATACAGAAAGTAGGTATTTTCATAATAAATAAGAAAGTGTGTAAGTTGTGATTTGCATAATACCTAAATAATATTCTCTAATCATGATAAAAGCAAATAAATAAAAATAATCGATTGTAAATATGTAAAATATAAAAAAAGGTGAAAACTTGAGGCCAATTGATTGATCATTTTTGAAAAATAATTAACGTAATCTAAACGTTGCCTATACTTTCGTAACTACTTTCGTTAACATAACCTCTTTGTTATGAATAGCTCCCTACTGAGAAGTGCCTAATCTTTGTTAATTACATTTTTTTCAGAGTTTTTCAACTGATACGTGATATATACAATGAGTGTCAATATCACATACAATTATTTAGCTTACTTTTTCAGAATTTTACTTGACTATTTCCTGTATTCCTACAATTACTCTACCTATATTGCCGCATTGTCATACGTATATTATAATGACAATGCATAGTCAGTGTTCATCCCTGAACTAGCTTCATCTGATAATGTAATAAAATTGTAGTATCTGTCTGTATTATGTTCTTTCAGGCAGGAGGAGTCTGGCCTATCTACAAATTGTTGTTTACATTATATCTCACTTTAAACTATACTTTATAATCAGGGCCCCAACAGGGGAGGGGGGTAGGTCCAGTAGGTACCGTGGTACTGTAGAAGAACGCACTACCGGGCGTCAAAATGACGCGACACCAATTTATTTCTCAGGGGGCGCCAGTCGCGTATTACCCCGTTCTTCTACCTCCCAGGCGGGTTCGAGATAAGATGCACTTCGGTAGCCGAGTAATGGACCAAGGCTGCACTACCACAGATCGGAAACTACGCTCTCTCTGGACCCGAATTCCCTCGTTAGGGGTTTAGGCACCTCTTAATTTCCTGAATTTTTGCATAAAAAAATCCCAACCGAAGAATTTCTCTGCGGAGGGATTAGTTTTGGTACGCGAAAATCACGTTTTGGTCCATTAATAACGGAATATATTTCTCAAAAAACGCATAAAAAAATCCCTATCAAACCTCCGTAAAGCAACCAGAAGGTCGAACGTTAATGCGAATTAACTCGACACATCCGGTTTTCTATACGAAAGTTCCAGGAATTATAGACCGTCAACAGGCCTCAAGATCAATTAAGAAATATTAGTTCAAAGAATCCGTTTATTTAACAGAATTGGTTATACAAAATTCTCAAGATAAGAATCGTGCCTTCCCCAATCAAGGTAGTGACTTTCAGACCATACAAGCGAGAGCACTCACGCTAACGATCGATTAGGTAGAAAAGATTCATACATACCTTCTCAGAATCAAAATGCGAGCTTTTAGAATCATTTCAGACTCTGGGTAAATGAATAATTAAGGCTGACTGAAATTAACTTAAAAAAGTTTTACTAAATGAATTTAGTTTCGCTAGAGACTACTTAGCTTTAAAGTTCTTGTATCGTGGAGATTCACGTACTCAAACATATTCAGAGGACTTATTACTGCATAAGTTGAGTGGCGTTCGATCAGTCCACGACTTACTAACCCTTATCACAATCGATTAATATTATCGATTTGGCAGCGTCTCACCTTCGAGCGACTTTTAGGCAAAATTGAATTTTTGGATTTTTATGCACAAGGCGTTTTCCTCTATAACTTTGTCATTTGAAAAGCCCTGTTATTGGCTTTTCTACCATCGCTTTGTCTGGACCACTTAACGCGCTCGACCAAATTGCGAGCCGCTGGGTCAATCCAAACTCTTTCTATGCGAGAAACCGGCCTTGTACATGTGCATTGATTTTTATCAATATTTGCTTATCGGCACTACGCCGGCTTTGACAAAATCTTCTATTTTGCCTTTTGGATGCAGTGCATCGTTAAAATTTTATGCTCATACTTTAGAATTGAGCTTTCAATGACCGTACCTCAAAGGTCAATGTCTTTGGTTGAGGAATAAAAAATAAAAAATAATTTAAATTATATTTTCGTGGTACTTTTTAAACTGACTTTGTGGTACTTTTGAAAAATCCATTTTAAGACCAATTTTAGCGTACTTTTGAAAAATTGATTTTCGAGCCAAATTTCAAGGTACTTTTGAAAAACTAATCTGCGGGTGAAATTTTGGCGTACTTTTGAAAAATCGATTTTCAAGCCAAATTTCAAGGTACTTTTGAAAAGTTAATCCGCGGGTGAAATTTTGGCGTACTTTTGAAAAATCGATTTTCAAGCCAAATTTCAAGGTACTTTTGAAAAGTTAATCTGCGGGTGAAATTTTGGCGTACTTTTGAAAAATCGATCTTCAAGCCAAATTTCAACGCAGTTTTGAAAAATTAGTCTGCAAGTGAAACTTTGGCGTACTTTCGATAAATCGATTCCTGGGCCAAATTTTGACGCCCTTCCAAAAATATTATTTTTCAAAGTCCAATTTATGGTACCTTTGAAAAAGTATATTATTCATAAATCTTTGTCATTATATACTTCTACTCTCATATTCTGAACCAAAAACATTTTTCCTAAGTGAAAATTCGGTGTTTCTTCGAATAATTTTGGCGTACTTTTGAAAAATCGATTTTCAAGCCAAATTTCAAGGTACTTTTGAAAAGTTAATCTGCGGGTGAAATTTTGGCGTACTTTTGAAAAATCGATCTTCAAGCCAAATTTCAACGCAGTTTTGAAAAATTAGTCTGCAAGTGAAACTTTGGCGTACTTTCGATAAATCGATTCCTGGGCCAAATTTTGACGCCCTTCCAAAAATATTATTTTTCAAAGTCCAATTTATGGTACCTTTGAAAAAGTATATTATTCATAAATCTTTGTCATTATATACTTCTACTCTCATATTCTGAACCAAAAACATTTTTCCTAAGTGAAAATTCGGTGTTTCTTCGAATTTTCACCTGGTCATTCCCAACGCCTTATAGAACCCAAAACGGTCCTTATGGACTGATCTGCGCCTCCGCAGACTCCCAAAAATGTCTTTAAATGAAATTTTTGCCTAAGTCGAATTTTGATTATGTCTTCAACTTAGGACGATTTTGGAGAGTTCTACAACACTCCCCTCCTTTGGTTGAATCTTTTCTACTCATCGATTGCCTTTAATTTCCATATTCACTTGTATGTCTGTATGCCTTCATTTGACGGTCTGACCTATGGTACAGATGTTTAAAAATAACGGCCTTAATTGGGGCAGACGACTGATTCGCCTATCTAACTTAAAAATAAATACATTTTTTAAACAATACGCCAAGTTGATACAACATTTTTATCAACTTAATTACACCCGCGTCGAGGTGCGAAGCGAAGCGAAGCATAGCACAATTTTGATTAGCGTCCACTCTCACTAATTCGTTGCACTCACTTTTTCGCCCTGGTCTCGTTCTTGCTTAACTTCGGCCCTTTCTAGAAGAGGCTGTCTATATCTCCATGCCGCAGCTTGGACGGTCCTCGCCTTTGAGTTCCAGACTTCACCATGCCGCGCCCTTGCGACAGGCTGGGTCATCTTTCCATTTCTGCACATGGAAAATGCAGTTCTGCAACTAGATTGACTTTTTAGCAAGTCGTCGACTGGGACGCGTCGACTAACAAACACAATGTGTTGTTTTTAATGAAATATTTTTCTAACATAATTTTGTTAACTTATAATGGTTAGAAATTGGTTCTTCGTAAGGTAGATTGAATCAGCTTACGATACTCGTGCGGTCATCACTACTTTGTGAAAAAAGTATAAAAAAAAAAAAAAAATTGAAGCGTCTTCTTGAGTGAAGAACGACTTCTGAAACTCGTCTCGTAGTTTCTACTTCGTAAGGTAGATTAAATCGGCTTGCGATACTCGTGCGGTCACCACGACTTGTGAAAAAAGTATAAAAAAAAATTGAAGCGTCTTCTTGAGCGAAGAACGGCTTCTGAAACTCGTAGTTTCCATTTGGGGTATACGTTAATTTTGTTGACTTAAAATGATTAAAATAGAAGTTGTCTTCTTGCATAAGAAAAACAGCTTCCGAAACTCGTACTGATTCGTACTTATGCCTACGTCCATTACTCGAACTTGGCGGCTCTCGCTCTTGAGAAGCTAGGCTTACCGGATCGCGCTCTTGCGTCGGGTTCGCCGTCTTTCCATGTCTGCTCATGGAGTAGACTTTAAATTTTCGATTCGACCGCATATAGGTCAAAATCGCCACTTAGAATTTTGAGAAAAAATATAAAAAAAAGCAAAAACGGCTATTAGCCGTGGTCGACCTCGGAAATATCTAGAGGCGACTCTTCTATGTCTGGCTCATCTCGAGCATCATCGGGGTCTCGACTTATTACATCCGGCTCATCTTGAGCACCTGCGGGAACATTATTTGAACTAGTGTGGTATCGCTACGTCGCTCTGACCTGGGCGCGATCTCATTGTCTGATGAGGAAGCGTCGTCACTAAGATGAGTTTCATCCGGACTATCTTCTGATTCTTCAGACAATTCCAATTCAACATCAGGATCTCCCTTAGGTGCCGGCCTGATGGCATCGACATGTAATCTCGTCGAAGTTACCCCCTTGTGAATGAGGTAAACTTCATCGGACAATCTCTTTAAAACCTTGTGTGGCCCACTCCACGACGGTGTGAAGGTATGATCCTTCCTGATCCTTTTAGTCATTACCATATCTCCCACTTTATATACGACCGGCGTTACCGCCACTTTGGGCGCGTAACGCCATTGGTAATTTGTTTGATTTCTACGAATCTCCTTGACTCTTTCAAGGCGGGGAACGTCCGCTTGATTACGACGTTCTTGTCTATAAGCGAACATATTCCAATCACCAATCTGCGGTAATTCATAGCCGAGTACTACGAAACTGGGCGTATGCCCCGTAGCGGCGTTTTTTCTTGTTCTCAAGATATATGCCATCTGACTAACATGTCGATCCCACTCGTCGTTGGGTGGACCATATAATAAGGTTTTTAAGATCTTCTTAGCTTCTTGCACCCTCCTTTCTATTGGATTGGCCTGTTGGTGGTAAGCTGCTGTGAAGAATCTTTCAATATTGTTACGTGTACAGAACGTATCGTAAAAGCCGGAATTGAAGTGGCCTCCCTGGTCGGAAATGATGACCCTCGGAACGCCATATCTCGCCACTAGTTCCTCTTCGATAAATTGTGCTATTGTTTTTCCACTGACTTGGGTGAACGCCTTGGCTTCGACCCACTTACTAAATACATCCTCTACCATTAATATATATCGGTTATCTGCATCTTTGGTTCGCTGAAGCGGTCCTATTACATCGACGCTTAGAACTTCGAACGGATGCGATGGAGCATGGCTTCTGAGAGGAGCCTTCGGTTGTGACTGACTGCTTTTTACGGAATTACAAATAATGCACTCATTTAAATATTTGTTAACTAGTCTCGACAAATTATTAAAATAATAGCGGCCCGAGATGATTCTAACAGTTTCATCGCGGCCGGGGTGACCTACTTCCGGTCGGTCGTGAAAATGAGATATTACTCTCATGACCATACGTTTTGGTACGTATAATTTTTCTTTGACATTTTCGCCGCTCGTCCAAAGTGTGCCGCCTATCACTTGTCGTGTATTGACGAATTTCACCTCTGCCTCGGTTTTATTTGCTTGTCGCACTAGAGTATTCCATCGTTCAATTTGGTCTTGGATATCTCTGGAGTGCGTTTGCACTTCTCTGACCTGATCGTTTAATTCCAATGTGGTAATCACTGATATTCGTTCCTTGTACGAGAATTTTGGTGGATACATTCTCTCCTCTTCGTCGTCTGCTTCGACGTTCGGGCCTTGAGGATTTCTGCTCAAATAGTCCGCCAGTATGTTTTCTTTACCAGGACAATGCTCTATCGAGAAGCTATATTCTTGAAGTAATAACGACCATCGTGTAAATTTGGTCTTTTCATCTTTATGCTTATTCAGCCATAGTAATGCTCTGTTGTCAGTTCTAACGATGAAAGGATGGTCTGCCAAATAAATTTTATATTTCTTTATATAGTTAACGACGCTCAGGCATTCTAACTCGTTTATGTGATAATTTCTCTCTGTTGGAGACAGCGTATTGCTTGCATAAGAGATGATGTGCTTCTGGTCGTTATCCCCTAGCTGATAAAGGACGGCCGATAATCCTATCAGGGATGCATCGGTTTGTAAAATGAACATTTTGTAAAAATCGGGCCGGTGTAGTCCTAGTGGTTGATTCAATACTTCTTTTAGTAAAATAAAAGCTTCTTGGGCTTCCGGATTCCACTTGAAGCGCCAGTCTTTCGAGAGTAGTCGGGTGAAGGGCTTAGTAATTATTGCTACATTAGGGATATATTCACGTACCCAATTACATAGGCCAAGGAAACTCTGAAGCTGGCGCCTCGTCGTAGGGGCCGGATAATTTTGTATCTGTAATATGTGTTTTTCTAACGGCTGAGTGGTGTTGGCATTTATTTGATGCCCGAGATAGGTTATGCTTGACGTGGCTACCACACATTTTTCCGGTGACACCTTTAAATTATGTAAACGTAGGCGTTCAAAGACGGCTCTCAGATGATTTACATGCTGATTTATGTTTTCGCTATAGATGATAATATCATCCAGATATACTTTGCAGAAATGATGCAAGTAGCCGGTCAATACGTCTCTTGCCATAAATTTTTGGGACGTACATGGAGCGGTCTTCAATCCGAAAGGCATCACGTTAAATCGGTAAGATGCTCCATCCAATGTTGTAAACGTAGAATAATTTTTTGACGACTCCTCAAGAGGGATTTGCCAATATCCGCTCTTGAGGTCCAACACCGTAAATATGTTGGCGTTTCCTAGATCCTTTATACTCTCGTATATCTTAGGTAAGACGGATGCTTCGTCTTCCGTTACTTCATTTAAGTGACGATAATCAATGCAGAAGCGAGGCTTCTTGCCGGGCCTTTCTATTATAATGGGAGGCGAACTGTACTGAGCGGTACTCGGTTCTATAACTCCGGCTTTCAGCATCTCTTCAATTTGATCGTACATAACTTTTTTCTTAGTAGGAGACATAGGATAAGGTTTGATATTAAACGGGCGGTCGTCTTTAACTTTTATTTTATGTTTCGTTGTCACCGTGGTAGCTTGGGTAGGCACCGCGGTGAACAATTCAGCGAATTCCTCGAATAGAGGTTTTAAATTATCGTTTCCGATGATCAGTTCTTCGGGAAGCCGGCATTGCTTCCTTGCTTGATGTGCCGCTTGATTCCAGAAGACGGTTATTCGCTCTTCAGTGCCGACGTAGACACATTTACGTTGATAATCGAATACGACATTGTGGGCATATAAAAACGGGGCTCCCAGAATGAGCTCTTCGTTTAAATTTTGAATGACCTGAAACGTGGTCTGAAAGGGTAAATCTAGTACATTAACATTTATGGTCGTAGTCCCGAGGGATTCTACTAAACCATCGCCACAAGCCATAACAAACGTTTGGGGAGCTGTAAGTTGATCAATGTCGTTCAAAAATTTCGGTTGGATAATATTCCTTGTCGAACCTGTATCCAATAAAGCGTTAACCGCTCGATTATTAATTATAATCTTAATGCGAGGCAGAGGGAAAGCGTCGCTAGTTTGATTGATAGATTCTAATGGAGTGGATCGGTGGGGAGATAGGTTGACTTCTTGATCCTTAAACAAGTAATTAAGGTCAGGAAGGTCATCGAAGTTTTTTTTTAATTTAAACTTCTTGCTTCGGAGCTTCCCCGAGGGTCGCTTCGAGCCTGCTGGGGCCTGGTAGGCGGGGCTGGTACAGTTCGGCCTGGGCCATCGCCTCTGACCCCCGCTTGGTTTCCCGTATTCATATTACGATAGGCATTGTTTGGGCATTCCGCATGAAAATGCCACTGCTCCGTTGGGCAGTATCTGCAAGGGCGATACGGGACTCGGGAGTTCCTTACGTCTCCAGTACCCCTTCTCGGTATATCCCCTCTGGGCAGCGAGGAAATATTATTTGCAAAATGCACCCTTGGTGCTGGCGGATTATCTCTTCTTTGAGATCCATTGAATGGTGTCCTAGATGCACCAAAGGAACTGGAGGACGGCTTCGCTAATGCGGAGGGTTCCGTTCTCCAGTTACTGCTCGATTGCTGATTCCCTTGAGCTGAAGCGGTAGAGGTGGACGCTTCTTGGTCCTTGCTTTTTTTGACATTTTGCAGAGTCTCGAATTCTTTATTCTCATCCATGATTTTGGCCATTTGTTCGGTCATCGTCACTAGTGTATTTGTATCTAGTATGACGGCACTCTTTAGGAGCATTTTCATATCAGGTCTCAACTGATTGAAGATGGTAGCCGCCTTCATCGCCTCCGGCTTAAACGGATCGATCCTCTTGAAGAGGCATACCTTCCTGGAAATAAATACTGACGTACTTTCCTCGGTATCTTGTTTCTTGTCATATAAATTAGCTACTGCTTCGGTGAGTACTTCACCTGAGTCGTAACGGCTTCTGAACCGCTCGAGGAATAGAGGATACGTGGTAATTAGGGTTCGGTATTGTTCGAACCATTTCCTGGCATCGTCTTTGAGCTGTTCTGATATTTTATATAGACGGTCGTTATCCTGCGTAATTCGTACTCGGACGAAAAATTCCTCCATATGATGAATGAAGGTTTCAGGGTCTTCGCGTTCGAAGCCATGAAATTCCGCATTTGGATGCTTCGACCGATACTTATGCTCGTGCGTGGCTTCGCTTAGAGCTTTGGCAAGACCTGCTGCCATTTGGGCGAACACTTGTTCTGAGGAGGGCTGTATGACTCCTTCAGTGGTACTCGGGCCTACCCCCGAACTACCCAGTACATCCTCCGCGCACGGCCTCTCTAACCCTCTAGAGACGTTGTCCATCACAGATGTCGGCTCGTCGTAAAACTGGAAAGGCGTTGATTCATCCATATCCTTTCCAGAAAGCCCTGCTGACTAACAACGCCCCACGTTGGGCGCCATGTAGAAGAACGCACTACCGGGCGTCAAAATGACGCGACACCAATTTATTTCTCAGGGGGCGCCAGTCGCGTATTACCCCGTTCTTCTACCTCCCAGGCGGGTTCGAGATAAGATGCACTTCGGTAGCCGAGTAATGGACCAAGGCTGCACTACCACAGATCGGAAACTACGCTCTCTCTGGACCCGAATTCCCTCGTTAGGGGTTTAGGCACCTCTTAATTTCCTGAATTTTTGCATAAAAAAATCCCAACCGAAGAATTTCTCTGCGGAGGGATTAGTTTTGGTACGCGAAAATCACGTTTTGGTCCATTAATAACGGAATATATTTCTCAAAAAACGCATAAAAAAATCCCTATCAAACCTCCGTAAAGCAACCAGAAGGTCGAACGTTAATGCGAATTAACTCGACACATCCGGTTTTCTATACGAAATTTCCAGGGATTATAGACCGTCAACAGGCCTCAAGATCAATTAAGAAATATTAGTTCAAAGAATCCGTTTATTTAACAGAATTGGTTATACAAAATTCTCAAGATAAGAATCGTGCCTTCCCCAATCAAGGTAGTGACTTTCAGACCATACAAGCGAGAGCACTCACGCTAACGATCGATTAGGTAGAAAAGATTCATACATACCTTCTCAGAATCAAAATGCGAGCTTTTAGAATCATTTCAGACTCTGGGTAAATGAATAATTAAGGCTGACTGAAATTAACTTAAAAAAGTTTTACTAAATGAATTTAGTTTCGCTAGAGACTACTTAGCTTTAAAGTTCTTGTATCGTGGAGATTCACGTACTCAAACACATTCAGAGGACTTATTACTGCATAAGTTGAGTGGCGTTCGATCAGTCCACGACTTACTAACCCTTATCACAATCGATTAATATTATCGATTTGGCAGCGTCTCACCTTCGAGCGACTTTTAGGCAAAATTGAATTTTTGGATTTTTATGCACAAGGCGTTTTCCTCTATAACTTTGTCATTTGAAAAGCCCTGTTATTGGCTTTTCTACCATCGCTTTGTCTGGACCACTCAACGCGCTCGACCAAATTGCGAGCCGCTGGGTCAATCCAAACTCTTTCTATGCGAGAAACCGGCCTTGTACATGTGCATTGATTTTTATCAATATTTGCTTATCGGCACTACGCCGGCTTTGACAAAATCTTCTATTTTGCCTTTTGGATGCAGTGCATCGTTAAAATTTTATGCTCATACTTTAGAATTGAGCTTTCAATGACCGTACCTCAAAGGTCAATGTCTTTGGTTGAGGAATAAAAAATAAAAAATAATTTAAATTATATTTTCGTGGTACTTTTTAAACTGACTTTGTGGTACTTTTGAAAAATCCATTTTAAGACCAATTTTAGCGTACTTTTGAAAAATTGATTTTCGAGCCAAATTTCAAGGTACTTTTGAAAAACTAATCTGCGGGTGAAATTTTGGCGTACTTTTGAAAAATCGATTTTCAAGCCAAATTTCAAGGTACTTTTGAAAAGTTAATCCGCGGGTGAAATTTTGGCGTACTTTTGAAAAATCGATTTTCAAGCCAAATTTCAAGGTACTTTTGAAAAGTTAATCTGCGGGTGAAATTTTGGCGTACTTTTGAAAAATCGATCTTCAAGCCAAATTTCAACGCAGTTTTGAAAAATTAGTCTGCAAGTGAAACTTTGGCGTACTTTCGATAAATCGATTCCTGGGCCAAATTTTGACGCCCTTCCAAAAATATTATTTTTCAAAGTCCAATTTATGGTACCTTTGAAAAAGTATATTATTCATAAATCTTTGTCATTATATACTTCTACTCTCATATTCTGAACCAAAAACATTTTTCCTAAGTGAAAATTCGGTGTTTCTTCGAATTTTCACCTGGTCATTCCCAACGCCTTATAGAACCCAAAACGGTCCTTATGGACTGATCTGCGCCTCCGCAGACTCCCAAAAATGTCTTTAAATGAAATTTTTGCCTAAGTCGAATTTTGATTATGTCTTCAACTTAGGACGATTTTGGAGAGTTCTACAACAGTACCAGGGCCCGACCACTTAGAGGTCCGAATAAACTAGGAAACGCAATGCAAAAATATTAAAATTTGGGTACAGGTAGTGTAGTAATAATGAAAGGGTCCGGTGCCCATGATTTGATGTGAGTGCCTGTTAATAAAATAAGTCTATGAACTGAAAATTGACAAAACTTTGATGCACCGACCATTTGAACCGTAACTAAGATAATATATAAACATATATAAACATTTATTTATTACGGCACTTGTCCCTTTTATAGACAAGAGAATGGGATAACTCTGAAAACAACCTATTTAGCAGCGTTAACAAATTTAAGAGCTAAAGCTCCATATACTTTATAACTTTCATCCAAACTAAATCTAAGAGCATATTATATATGTATAATTTTCTGAAAAGACATAAATAAAATCAAGAGTATGGAAATCAACCGCAGTTTAATCTTCTATTGCAATTAAAGTGAGCGGTGCCGCGAACGTAATTCGACAATTTCTCCTACATTCCTAAACCGATTAAAATAATTTTTTGATAGGCTTTTATAGGCAACTTTATAGAATGGTACTAGCCTATTGAAAACTAAAGAAAGAAAAACATTTTTTTCTTGTGTGAAAAACAAAAAAAAATATATATTTTTTGTTGACTTCAATATCCCAGTATCATTCTATCAAGTATTTTCTAAAAGCCTGTCAAAGTATTTTCTCAATCGGTTCATAGGAGAACTTGTCGAATTACGAAATCATTTTTTTAAGCCACACCGCCACCCTTAAAGCAATTGTACAAATTCAACAAAATATATTAACGTTGAGATCCAACGTTACCATATGTAACAGTTCATACAAAATAAGTTAATAAATTATATTTTTAAATCATAGTACCTATTACACTATTTCATAATATAATATTTAGAATCAAAAGATTGTAAATAAATTGACATTTTTATTAGATGAAATTAATATTTTACTCGCTTATTGTTTTGTAATATACATTTTTGTGATTTTAAGAATTTTTGAGGGAAACGATTATTATATTATTTACCTACGATCACTACTGTAACTAGTCAAAAACACACTACCTGACATCTATGTAAGTTGAACTTTACATATTGTAAACAAATCGCACTGTAAACAAACCGCACGGGACACGCAATTATCGGTGGCTTATATCGCTGACCCGGGGTTTAAAAAAACAAATGCGCCTACGTAATTTTCAAACGCTGTCAAAACTGACATAATATTTGTTGAATAATATTGTTGACAACTAAATCAGGATTTTACTAAATAAATAAATGAATATGATCGTAGGTAATAGTATATTACGTAATGAGAATTGTAAGAAGCATATTACTTACGCACGATGCCGCGTAGCGGCGAGTGCGTATTTCCATGAGTGCGTAATTGCTTTACAACTCGAATTATGTACTATACTTTACCTACGATCATATTTATTTATTTATTTAGTAAAATCTGAATTTAGTTTACTAGTCAACAATGTCATTCAACAAATATTATGTCAGTTTTGACAGCGTTTGAAAATTACGTAGGACCATTTGTTTTTTTTAAACCCCGCGTCAGCGATATAAGCCACCTATAATTGGGTGTCCCGTGCGTTTTGATTACCGTGCGTTTTGTTTACAGTGCGTTTTGTTTACAATACGTAAAATTCAACTTACATGAATGGCAGGTAGTGTGTTTTTTACTATTTACAGTAGTGATCGTAGGTAAAGTATAGTACATAATTCGAGTTGTAAAGCAATTACGCACTCCTGAAAATAACTTTTCCATTCGTGCGTAATATGCTTCTTACAACACTCATTACGTAATATACTATTTTGTACAACATGCTTTGAAATTAGTCGAACTGTCAATAATAAATGTCAGTTACTATTGGTATGTCATATACACAAATTCACACTGTATTTTACAATAACTAAAATTGATATTCTAATTACATGTTTTCATAAGTGATTTATCACCACTGAATAATAAATAATTAATTTGTTTCTTTTTTAATCAACCTCATCTACTTGTCTTTTTTTTTCAAATAATTTTCTAGACCTCAGGTCAATTGAAACTAAATATAGAATATGATGAGTCAACATCAATAACAATTTTTAGTTCACTCTGAGAATTATTTCTCATCTTATTTCCTCTATTTCTGCAATTACACCACGATATCGCACGTATGTGATACGTTTCAAAAAGACAAGCAACACAATGGCCTATTTTTACAGAGTATTGTATTAACAACACAGTGAGTATCTAAAGAAAAAGTGTCTTCTCCATATATACGGTGCCAGAACGCATATACATATCGGGAATATATAGGGAGCCACTTGCTCACATTAAATGCGGAAAATAT